>JAZHEH010001075.1:2282500-4682500 GCA_036589455.1 Ateles fusciceps
CCTGAGAGATATTTTTAGATTGGAAGAAATGCAAAATGGTTGTATGTTTACATGAATGATTTACCAGAGAGGAAAAATGAAGTAAAGGGAGAAATTGCTGGTACAACATCTTTGAGCAGATAAAGCAAATGAGATCTAGCTGGTAATTAAAGGTATTAGGTTTAAGTAGGAGGCAAGACAGTTCAGCATCAGGAGGATAGGCGGAGCAAATATGCAGAAATGCTTCTGGGTAAAGTGATGTGCTGATAGGACCTTGCGGAAATTTTCAGTAAAAAGTCTGAAGGCATTAACTAAAAGAGGATGAGAGGCAAAGGCGCAGTGGTTTAATGCCTGTAATCTCAGCACTTTGGAAGGCAGAGTCAGTTGGATAGCTTCCAGAAATCCAAAACAGGATAAAACCCCATCTTTACAAAAAATACAAGAAAGTAGCCAGGCATAGTGGTGCATGCTGGTAGTTCCAGCTACCTGGGAGGCTGAAGTGAGAGAATTACTTGAGCTTAGGAGGTCAAGGCTGCAGTGAACTCTGACTGTACCACTGCACTCCAACCTGGGCAACAGAGTTGAGACCCTGGTTCAAAAACATGAAATTAGTTTGAAAAAATAAAAGAGGATGGAAGGTGGAGGGAAGCATTAGAGATTTTAGAACAGAGAAGGTATGAAAAAGTTACCTATGAGAGTGTGAGAATAACTGCAATAGAAAGATTACGACTGGTGGGCCTTCTGAATAGTAATTGGATGAATAATAAAGATGACAGTCCAAATTATAAGTGGAAAGAAGATAAGAAATATTCATCTGTCAAACCTAATACCAAAGTAAATATATAAGGTAGTATAGAATCAAAAACAAAAATAAAAAGCATATCCAAACCAAAAGAAAATATAGAGGCATTAAATAAATTAACTTGCATATGAAGAAATACTTTCTAAGCCTAACAAAATGATTTTTAAAGTAAAGAAAATATTTAATAGATTTTACCAAATAATCAAAACATGGTAAAATTTGTTAGGTAAGTTGGTAACCATTACTATATAGCAAATGAGGGGTTATATTGAAACTCAAATACAAGTACTTTGGTCAGACTTTCTACTCTCGTGAATCTACACTCAAAGCTAATGGCATAAAGAGTATTCCAAGATTGATATCTTTGATACATGGCAAAACAAATATCAAAGTGCAACTCATCTAAAGCTAATGATGCAAAAGGGACAGAAACACAACTAAAGTAATGTAGGAGTGGTTTTTTAAAATATCATTATAGGTACAAAAAGTTAAAAATAAATAATAAATTCAAATGTAACTCTGCACTGTACATTTTAATGTCTTCATAAGCAAATGGTTCTCTTGAAAAATAAAATTTACAAAAATTCACTTGGCAAAGGAAGCAACATAAATAGACCAATAATTATTTAAGAAATAGGAAAAGATGTTAAAGTATTACCTCACTAAAAATAATTTCTAAAAAATTACAGATATGTATTAAATGTCTTATAATATCCAAACTGATGAAATAAAGGGAAAAATTGCTGGCACCACATCTTTGAGCAGATGAAACAAATAAGACCTAGCGTGTAATTAGAGAGGTATCAGGTTTAAATAGGAGACAAGCCTTGTTTGCCAGTAATTCTAAAACTTTTCCCTAAGGAATAATCAAAGATAGGAACAAAGATCAGGTATAAAACCATCTTATAGGGCTATTTAAAATAAAATTAAAATTAAAAACTTTTTACAGATCTGCTATACTCACTATGAAATATCTTCCTGCCATTTAACATTATTTTTCTGAGAATGTGCAATAAATAAAATTTTTTTTCTATTTTTGGTGAAAGTATAATTAAAATATATATATGTTAATGATTTTATTATTTCTATAGTACAAAATTATTCTATTCTGTAATAAAAAAAGATACCTACTAATTTCTTCTTTAAAATTACCCAGAATGAGGGTTTTAGACAAGTGGGTAATGTGCTAACAAAAGGATTTTTTAAATGAATTCCTTGATAATTTTTCATTTAATTTGAGTAAACTTTTCTTTTCATAAAAATATATCTTTGTTAATTTCTGTACTACTTGAATAGAAGTTTAAATGAAATTACACTACAATCTGTTCTCTTGTGCATTTTCTAAATTTTCATATTCATGGGATATTTACCAGCCTAAAATATGATGTGAAGTCTGAATTCAAACTTCTAAGAGTAAATTTTCATCAAAAGAAATTCAAAGTAATATAAAGTCAATGATTCAGTTTAATTAATTAGTACTAATCACACGCATGCATCAATTTCTAGTTTATAAAATCACAGCCAAATAAATGTTTTATTAAAATATAGTTGATTTTAATTAAAAAGGCATTAATCTATAATAATAAAAAATAAGAATCTCAATTTTTAAATTTAGAACTGAAAATAAGTAAGAAACTAAACATACAGTGTGATTCCAATTCTCAACATGTTCTGGATTTATATATGTTAATATTTTTCTCACTTATATTGTCCTACCCAATTCTGCTATTAAAAATTCTCTCTGAAACTAATCCTTAATTGAAATTGTTCAAGCAATTATATAACCTGCAAAAATTAAAAATTACACCCATAAAATGAATTGTGTTATTGAACTTCAGTTAATTTCAGTGGAATTTTTGCTTTTTTAAGAGATATATATTTAACCCTTTTTCTAATATTTAGAAGAAGGATTTTATAATGTTAAATTCATTTAAGTTTCTTCTATCTAGCTTTTAAAAATATTCTCACATAGTCACTGTCCAATATCAGAAAATCAATATATTTGAAGCAAACAAAAAATCAGTATATTTGACTCAATCATTGTATTTGAATACTTGTCTAAACCTTAAAAATATATATATTTTTTGGTCAGGAGACTAATTCAACAAAAGAATATGAATGAAACAATAAAATTTATTGTTATCTTAAATGAATATATATATATTATTTTCACTAAGGAAATATATATTCCAATGAGGAAATGTTTATGTCTAGATAAATATTAGTGATTTATGAGAAGAAAATCCTGATTTTCCATTTTGTTAATTTATTCAATAAACATTTATTAATATACTATTAGGTGTCAGATTCTACGGGTGAAACCCAAATAATATACAATTAAATAAATCATTGCCTTCATGAAGCTCAGATTTTAATAGTGAGAGTTCTCAGTTGAAATCATAAGTAAACATTTACAGATTAATAAACCTTCTAAAATTGTATACATATTTTTTGTTATGAGTATACACACATTTTCTCCTTAGCTTTTATTAGATCTTCAAAAAGGTCAATGATAGTAATCCAATAAATATCAATAACTAGAAGGAGGAAAAATGACAAATAAGGTAGCTAGTAATTCAGATAAAATAGGCAAAGTAAGATATATTCCAAAAGCAACTCTGAACTTCCTCCACCCACCAAAACTGGGGAGTGAACTAATTCTACCTGGGGAACTCAAGAGAGAATTCACAAAAGAATGAAAATAACAAGCTGACAGTATAATTGTGGGTGTACAATTTAAGAAAGCTCCAGTTTTTCCAAATATAATTGTATGAACCACCAACATTGGATAGTTTGGGATCCTTTGTGGACATAAGACATGAAAAATGTATAACTATCTCAATGGCAGAGGTCATACATTTAAGTATTTTTCATGTACAGCTGAATTGCAATTCTAAATCTATATCATGCATTACTAGAATTATCTTTGTCTGGAAAAAAAAAAAAAGGTAAAATGTTTAAGACAAACATGTTTTCAAGAGTCACCAACTTAAACTTACTAGTGTTAATAATAAAGAGACCTAGTAATTTATCAACCTATTAACTTAAAAGTAACATCTTTAAAAAAGGAAAATTATGAATAAAGTATTTATTTAAAAAGGTTTTCAATTATCAAAGAAAATAAATTGGAGTTGAGAAGACAAAAAAATTACAGACTCAGTTCTCAACAGAAAAATTATCTTGAAGTTCAGTAATATTAGTCTAAAATTCCAAGAATACCTTAATAAACAACACTATAAAACCTGTAAATGTGTACTTGGACATAGGAAATAATTTTGCATAATAAATGCCAATCATAAAGTATAAATATATCATATTAAACTTATAAAATCTTAAGAAAGAAAAAGCAAGAATGTCTTAAATATTAGAAAGACTAGTGGGAACATCCTTTATGAAGAATGTATCACAAAACGAAAAATGATACTATTAGATTGGCTGACATTTATTATTTGTGGATACCATTAAATTGAGTTTTATTAAAGGAGAGAAATTGTTTAACTGAAGATGTAATATAATTTAATATTGTCAAACTATGAACAACGAAAATACCTAACTTATCAAGACCGATAGCTTATTAATCAATATTTACTTTAAGATCTTGTCTCACTGTGCCCATCAGTCTAAAGTAAACAAACGTCATAAACTTTGCACAGTCCTAATCAGTTCCCCATTTACAAGACTTGCCTTAAATCACCTAGCATAGATCCTAAGACCTTATCAATACCCTCCTTGACTTCCACCTTCTGAAACAGTAGGAAGACTCTCTAGAGATTTTCCCTTTCTGAAGTAAGTAATGAAATTAGCTTTGCTTAATCAGCAGTGGTTCTTTTTGGAGGAATCAATAGCCAACAAAATAACAACTGTTCGATTACTCATTTTCATTTCTTTTATTTTCTGATATTATATTATGAACGTGCCTTCAATGGAATGCTGAAAAGTATGTAGACTGTGACATTTTATCTTTATTTATTTACTTATTTTATTATTTTCTTTTTTCTGAGAAGGAGTCTTGCTCTGTCACCCAGGCTGCAGTGGAGTGGTATGATCTCAGCTCACTGCAACCTCCACCTCCAGATTCAAAGATTCTTCTGCCTCCACCTCCCAAGTAGCTGAGATTACAGATGCATGCCACCATGCCTGGCTAATTTTTATATTTTTAGTAGAGACAGGGTTTCATCGTATTGGCCAGACAGGTGTCAAACTCCTGACCTCAAGTATCCACCTACCTCAGCTTCCCAAGGTGTTGGGATTACAGGCATGAGCCACGCGCCTGGCCTTAGATTATGACATTTTAAATAAGGAGAAGAGCATACGTTCAATATAAATGGACTTGTCATTAACCCCCAAAAGCAACATTCATTTTGGTTTGCACTCGGAATTAACTCTTACATTAATTTTTTACAAATCACTATAAAAAATTGCATTTTCAATAGTAGGATAGGAATGGGAGCCTATTTCATTCTAGTTCTCAAAAGGGTAATTAAAGGCTACTGTGAACAGTTTCTAAAATCCAGCAGGTTATGATCAGAAGGTCCAGAAATTAAAAGATACCTTTATTTTTTATGAACTTAAATACAGCAGCCATGTTCATTAAAAGAAAATAAAAGATCAACGCACGATTTTAGTTGATCCACAGGGCTTTCTTTTGAGCTCTCTGATAATTATTTCAATAAATACTAACAGATTTCAATGTATGTATTCAAACAAGTAAATTTTAAAATGTGTATGAACATAAATAAATTATATATATAAATACTGTAGAGCATATTTAAAAATAGAAAAGTTGTTTAAATCTTAAATTCTTAAATAATTCTTTTTAAATATCAGACTACATCTTTAAAACTCTCTTCTTTGGTCAAAATATTTTCATTAATCAGCAATATGAATAAAATGTATTGAACAGACTTTAATATATAAATTTGTAGTGCTTTCTGGAAAATATTCTATTCTTGTGTCATTGATAAGAAAGAAATATTGACAAACCTCATATGTTGCTGGACCTGGAGTAATCTCTCTGGACTCTACAAAGCGCTTTGATGCTTTCATAAATAAGGGTATGGGGCAAGATTTCCTTAAAACAGGATTGTATGATGCAGGACCTGAGAGAAAACAAATATAAAAATTATAATTAAATGTGTTTTAATACTATTGATTTTGGTCATATGAATAGTTAAGTTCAGATTCTTAATGTATAAAATTAGCAAAAAACAATTTCGGACCCATTATTTTTGAATGCTTAAAATCATTTGGTTTATAACTTTGAAATATGATAGGCATAAAATAGTGACATCTGTTTGCCAAATAATTAAATATAGTACAGCAATAATTTCCAAAAAAGAGAAAACAGTACTCCCTAAAGATACTTATACATCATGAATGAAGATGGTTAACTCTTATATACTAAATATTAATTCACATGTTCAGTGAGGAATTAGTGCTTGAGCTACATTTGGAAATACAAATAGGATTTAAAGAAGCAGAAAGGTGGTTTGGTAGCATTCTGGGCCCTAAATATTAGGGAAATCAAGACACGAAGATGGAATGTACATGGAGCAATTGGATGTGGTAAACAGGCTGTTTGCATGGAACAGGGCCTAATCCTAAATAAGGATTTTTTGTACTTAAGCCAATGGATTTCAAATTGTATTCTTTAATGCTTCCATATTCTTACAGAAGTGACCAGAGGATAATTTGTAGGTAAAGCCCAGGTAGAAAATGTCTGAATTATTTTCATTCACAACATCTCTAAAAACATTTGAGAACCACTTTAATTGACAATGGGTAGCTCTTAAAAGTTTTAGATTGAATAGTCATGAAAAGTGGTAGTTTATAAAGTGAATTCCAGCAGTACTTTACAGGATGAGATAACTTGAAGGAATACTAACAATGAGTTTATGCACATTACTAGGGGAAAAGAACAACTCACAACATTTTCTAAGAGGCACAACAAACACTACATCATGTATAGAGACTAGAATATGATAAACATGAACAGTGGCTATAAAAAAGGTAATATTGTGACAGAAATAAGGAGACATGAAAGGAAGATACTATTGGAGGGGAACATTATCAGTTTGTTTGTGAACTAGTTATGCTTGAAAAGATGACAGGCTACCCAAAATAGAAATGTCCAGAAGACAATTGGAGATTGAAGCTCTGTGAGAAAGCTGGTCTGGAGAATAAGCATGAATGTATTCACTTAGAGGCAATGGTTGGGGTTTTTCTAAGTCAAAGAGTATGGAAAGAGGACTGAATATTTAGGGACTATATATAGGAAGGGAAGAGAAGGGTCAAAAAGGAGACAGTCTAGTGTAGTGGCCCCTAATCTTTCTGGCACCAGGGACAAATTTCCTGGAAGACAATTTTTCCATGGATGGTTGGGGGAGTCGGGGAAGTGAGAGGATGGTTTCAGGATGGAATTGTTCCACCTCAGATCATCAGACATTAGTTAGATTCTTGATTCTCATGAAGAGTGTGCAAGCTAGATTCCTCACATGTGCAGCTCAGGACAGGGTTCAAGCTCCTATGATGATATAATGTCAGGCTGATCTGACAGGAGGTGGAGCTCAGGTGGTAATCTCACTTGCCCTCTGCTCACCTCCTGCTGGGCAGCCTGGTTCCTAACAGGCCATTGACAGGTATGCATCCTTGACTCATGGATAGGGGACCTATGGTCTAGTGAATGGAACCTAGCTGGTACAACTTCACAGAGAGAAGATAGGGAGAGGTGATTTTTTTTCTTCATTCATATTTTAAACAATATTATTGAGTGTCTATCACATGCCAAACGTTGTTTATCAAGAGAATGTTAGAGGTCTACTATATCAAATGTCTCAAGAGGAGAGAAGACTAAGGAAGTACACTGTAGAACATGTGGAATATACTTTTAGAAGAATGGTAGTGAATTAAATTAAATTAGGGGGGCATAAAAGAGGCAACGTATGGGGAGAGAAAAGAAAACCTTCAGCCATAGAATATTGACAATAAATATAAATAGTGAAATAGGAGAGTAGATATAATGATTATTAATGAAATACAAAATTAATTTCTCTACATTTCCCTAATAAGCATGCAATTCAATCTACCTACTTTGTCAAGTACATTCTTGTTGTTGCTTTAAAATCTAAAATATTTTTAAACTCACAGGATCATATGAAACATTTTTAATGTTTTTAGCTTCATTAATATAGAACAATTCAAAATTTAAAATAAAGGAGGACATCCAGGTTCTAGCCCAGTCATTTTAAGATCAGTTCAATTAAGACATAGGTATCTAGACTAAGTTGAAGATGGCCGAATAGGAACAGCTCTGGAGTGCAGTTCCCAGCAAGAACAATGCAGAGGGTGAGTGATCACTGCATTTCCAAATGAGTTATTACTACTCACAGGCCAGGAGATTCCTGGGCTGAAAAGCACCATGAGTTTCCAACATGGCTGTTTCAGCTGGTACAGCGAGTCTCCACACAAAAACTCACAAAAATATGGGTGGCCGTTTCAACTGGCACCTGGAACGCCTGAGAGACAGAGCCTCCCAATCAACTGGAAAAAAGGGGGCTGAAACAGGGAGCCATGTAATATGGCTCAGAGGTCCCACTCACACAAAGACCAGCAATCTGAAACACTCTGGATTAAGAGATTCACAGCAAGCACAGCTGGACCCAGGACAGTCTAGCTCTGTGAGGGGAAGGGCGTCCACCATTACCAAGGCAGTGCACAACTACCAAGGTAGTTCGTCATTACCATGGCAGTCTGCCATTACCGAGGTAGTCTGCCATTACCAAGGCAGTCTGAACTATATCTCTGTAAATAAAACCACAAGGAAGTTCACACAGCAGCTGGGCAGAGACCACAGCAGCTCAGTAACGCCTCTGCTGGAAGACTGTGACTAGGCTACCTCCTTGCTGAGCAGGACATCTCTGAAAAAAGCCAGCAGCATGTCAGGAACTTATAAATAAAGCCCCACCTTCCCAGGACAGAGCACCTGGGGAAAAGGCGGTCATGACTTCCACCGCAGCAGACTTAAACATACCTACCAAGTAGCACTGAATGGAAAAATGGAGCTCACAGCTCAGCACTTGAGCTCTTACAAGAGACAGACTGTCTCCTCAAGCAGCTCCCCCAACTCCCATATGTCCAAAGAGACACCTCATAAAGGAGAACTCATGCTGACATCTGGTGGGCATCCTTCTGGGATGAAGATAACAGAAAAAGAAACTGGCAGTAACCCTTACTGTTCTGCAGCCACCACAGGTGATCCCCAAGCAAGCAGGATCTGGAGTAGACCTCCAGCAGTCCTACAGCAGAGGGGCCTGACTGTTAGAAGGAAAACTAAAAAACAGAAAGAAATAACTTCAACATCAACAAAAAAAAGTTCACTCAAAACCCCATCAGAAAGTCACCAACTACAAAGACCACAGGTTGATAAATCAACAAGGATGGGAAGAAACCAGCACAAAAAGTATGAAAATACCAAAAACCAGAATGCCTCTCCTCCTCCAAGGGATCACAACTCCTCACCAGCAAGGGAAGAAAGCTGGTTGGAGAATGAGTCTGATAAACTGACAGAAACAGGCTTCAGAAGGTGGATAATAACACAATTCTCTGAGCTAAAAGAACATGTTGTAACCCAATGCAAGAAAACTAAGAATGCTGAGAAAAGGTTTGACGAAATGCTAACAAGAAAAAACAGCTTAGAGAAGAATATAAATGACTTAATGGAGCTGAAAGGCATAACACGAGAACTTTGCAAAGCATACACAAGTTTCTATAGCTGAATCAACCAAGCAGAAGAAAGGATATCAGAGACTGAAGATAAACTCAATGAAATGAAACGAGAAGGCAAGATGAGAGAAAAAAGAGTGAAAAGAAATGAACAAAGCCTCCAAGAAATATGGGATTATATGAAAAGACCTAATCTAAATTTAATAGGTGTACTTGACTGTGACGGAGAGAATGAAAAAAAGCTGGAAACACTCTTCAGATTATTATCCAGGAGAACTTCCCCAACGTAGCAAGGCAGGACAATATTCAAGTGGAGGAAATACAGAGATCACCACAAAGATATTCCTCAAAAAGAGCAACCCCAAGGCACATAAGCATCAGATTTACCAGGGTTGAAATGACGGAAAAAATGCTAAGGTCAGCCAGAGAGGAAGATCAGGTTACCCACAAAGGGAAGCCAATCAGACTCACAGCAGATCGCTCAGCAGAAACTCTACAAGCCAGAAGAGAGTGGGGCCAATATTCAACATCCTTAAAGAAAAGAACTTTCAACCTAGAATTTCATATCCAACCAAAGTAAGCTTCATAAGCGAAGGAGAAATAAAATCCTTTACAAACAAGCAATTGCTGAGAGATTTCATCACCACCAGGCCTGCCTTACAAGAGCTCCTGAAAGAAGTACTAAACATAGAAAGGAACAACCAGTATCAGCCACTCCAAAAACGTTCCAAATGGTAAAGAGCATCGACACAATGAAGAAATTGTGTCAACTAATGGGCAAAACAACCAGCTATTATCAAAATGACAGGATCAAATTCACACATAACAATATTAACCTTAAATATAAATGGGCTAAATGCCCCAATCAAAAGACACAGACTAGCAAATTGGATAAAATGTCAAAACCCATCAGTGGGCTGTATCCAGGAAACCCATCTCATGTGCAAGGACACACATACGCTCAAAATAAAGGGATGAAGGAAGATTTACCAAGTAAATGGAGAGCAAAAAAAGCAGGAGTTACAATCCTAGTCTCCAATAAAACAGATTTTAAACTAACACAGATCAAAAGAGACAAAGAAGGTCATTACGTAATGGTAAAAGGATCAATGCAACAAGAAAAGCTAAGAATCCTAAATATATATGCACTGAATACAGGAGCACCCAGATACATAAAGTAAGTTCTTCATGACCTACAAAGAGACTTAAGACTCCCACACAATAATAATGGGAGACATTAACACTGCACTGTCAATAATACACAGATCAACGAGACAGAAAATTAACAAGGATATCCAGGATTGAACTCAGATCTGGACCAAGCAAACCTAATAGAACTCTCCACCCCACATCCACAAAATATACATTCTTCTCAGCACCGCATTGCGCCTAATCTAAAAGCAACCACATAATTGGAAGTAAATCACTCCTCAGCAAATGCAAAAGAATGGAAATCATAATCAACAACCTCTCAGACCACAGTGCAATCAAATTAGAATTTAGGATTAAGAAACTAACTCAGAACTACACAACTTCATGGAAAGTGAAAACTGACTCTTGAATGTTGACTGGATAAACAACGAAATGAAGGCAGAAATAAACTGTTCTTCAAAACCAACGAGAACGAAGACACAATGAACCAGAATCTCTGGGACACATTTAAAGCAGTGTCAAGAAGGAAATTTATAGCAATAAGTGCCCACATGAGAAGCAAGGAAAGATCTAAAATTGGCACCCTATCATCAAAGTTGAAACAGCTAGAGAAGCAAGATCAAAAAAACTCAAAAGCTAGCAGAAGACAAGAAATAACTAAGATCAGAGAAGAATTGAAGGACATAGAGACACAAAAAACCCTTCAAAAAGTCAATAAATCCAGGAGCTGGTTTTTTGAAAAGATTAACAAAATACATAGATCACTAGCCGGATTAATAAAAAAGAGAGAAGAATCAAATAGATGCAATGAAAAACGATAAAAGGGGTATCACCACCAACTCCACAGAAATACAAACTACCATCAGAGATTACTACAAACAACTCTATGCACATAAACCAGTAAACATAGAAAAAAAATGGATAAATTCCGGGACACTTGCAACCTCCCAAGCCTAAACCAGGAAGAAGTCAAAACCCTGAATAGACCAATAACAAGGCCTGCTGAAGTTGAGACAGCAATTAATAGCCTACCAATCAAAAAAAGCCAAGGTCCAGAGGGGTTCACAGCCAAATTATACCAGACATACAAGGAGGAGCTGGTACCACTCCTTCTGAAACTATTCAAACAATCCAAAAGAGAGAATCCTCCCAAAATCACTTTATGAGACCAACATCAATCCTGATACCAAAACCCGGTAGAGACTCAACAAAAAAAAGAAAACTTCAGCCCAATATCCATGATGAACAAAGATGCAAAAATCTTTAATAAAAAATGGTAAACCAATTGCAACAGTACATCAAAAAGCTTATCCATCACAATCAAGTAGGCTTCATCCCAGGGATGCAAGGTTGGTTCCACATATGCAAGTTTATAAACGTAATCCACCACATAAACAGAACCAAAGACAAAAAACACATAATTATCTCAATAGATGCAGAGAAGGCCTTCAACAAAATTCAACAGCCCTTCATGCTAAAAACTCTCAATAAACTAGGTATTGATGGAACATATCTCAAAATTATAAAAGTTGTTTATGACAAACCCACAGCCAATATCATACTGAATGGGCAAAAACTGAAAGCATTTTCCTTTGAAATCTGTCACTAGACAAGGATGCCCTCTCTCACCACTCCGATTCAACATAGTATTGGAAGTTCTAGCCACAGCAATAAGGCAAGAAAAAGAAATAAAGGGTATTCAATTAGGAAAGGATGAAGTCAAATTGTCTCTATTTGCAGACAACATGATTGTATATTTAGAAGACCTCATCGTCTCAGCCCAAAATCTCCTGAAACTGATAAGCAACTTCAGCAAAGTCTCAGGATACAAAATCAACATACAGAAATCACAGGCATTCCTATATACCAATAACAGACTTAAAGAGAGCCAAATCAAGAATGAACTGCCATTCACAATTGGCACAAAGAGAATAAAATACCTAGGAATACAATTTACAAAGGATATAAAAGACCTCTTCAAAGAGAACTACAAACCACTGCTCAACGAAATAAGAAAGGATAGAAATAGATAGAAAAACATTCCATGCTCATGGTTAGGAAGAATCGATCTTGTGAAAATGGTCATACTGCCCAAAGTAATTTATAGATTCAACACTATCCCCATCAAGGTACCTATGACCCTGTTCACAGAACTGGAAAAAAACACCTTAAACTTCATATGGAACCAAAAGAGAGCCCGCATAGCCAAGACAATCCTGATCAAAAGAACAAAGCTGGAGGCATCATGCTGCCTGACTTCAAACTATACTACAAGGCTACAGTAATCAAGACAGCATGGTACTGGTACCAAAACAGAGATAGAGACCAGTGGAACAGAACAGAGGCTCAGAGGCAATGCCACACATCTATAACCATCTGATCTTTGACAAACCTGACAAAAACAAGCAATGGTGGAAAGGATTCCCTGTTTAATAAATGATGTTGGGAAAACTGGCTAGCAGTGTGCAGAAAGCAGAAACTGGATCCCTTCCTTACACCTTACACTAAAATTAACTCCACATGGATTAAAGACTTCAACATAAGACCTAACACCATAAAAACCCTAGAAGAAAACCTAGGCAAAACCATTCAGAACATAGGCAAAGGCAAGGACTTCATGACCAAAACACTAAAAGCAATGGCAACAAAAGCCAAAATAGACAAAATGGGATCTAATTAAACTCCAGAGCTTCTGAACAGCAAAAGAAACAATCACTAGAGTGAACCAGCAACCAACAGAATGTGAAAAAAGTTCTGCAATCTCCCATCTGACAAAGGGCTAATTTCCAGAATCTACAAAGAACTAAAACAGATTTACAAGAAAAAACAAACAAACCCATTCAAAAGTGGGTGAAGGAGATGAACAGACACTTTTCAAAAGAAGACATTTGTGCAGCCAACAAACATGAAAAAACTCTCATCATCACTGGTGATTAGAGAAATACAAACCAAAACCACATTGAGATACCATCTCATGCCAGTTAGAATGGCGATCATTAAAAATCTGAGACAACAGATGCTGGAGAGGATGTAGAGAAATAGGAATGCTTTTACACTCTTGGTGGAAGTGTAAATTAGTTCAACCATTGTGGAAGACAGTGTGGCGATTCCTCAAGGACCTAGAAATAGAAATTCCATTTGACCCAGCAATCCCATTACTGGGTATATATCCGAAGGATTATAAATCATTCTATCATAAAGACACATGCACACATATGTTCATTGCGGCACTGTTTACAATAGCAAAGACCTGGAACCAACCCAAATGCCCATCGATGATAGACTGGACAAGGAAAATGTGGCACATATACACCATGGAAAACTATGCAGTCATGGAAAACGATGAGTTAGTGTCCTTTGTAGGGACATGGATGAATCTGGAAACCATCATTCTCAGCAAACTGACACAAGAACAGGAAACCAGACACCACATGTTCTCACTCATAGGTGAGTGTTGAACAAGGAGAACACATGGACACAGGTAGGGAAGCATCACACACTGGGGTCTGTTGGTGGGGGGGGGGGAATAGGGGAGAGACAGCAGCAGGTAGGGATGTTGGGGGAGGGGATAACATGGGGATAAATGCCAGATAAAAATGACGGGGGGATGGAGGCAGCAAACCACATTGTCATGTAGATACCTATGCAACAATCCTGCATGTTCTGCGCATGTACCCCAGAACCTAAAGTGCAATAAAATATATATATATACACACACACACATATACACACACACACACACACACACACACACACACATATATATATATATAAAGATATAGGTATCTAAAATTTCTCATGGGAAGCTAATGCATTTTGATATACCAAGTGAAAAGTAAAGTAAAATGTTTTTGTAAATGCCATCTTACTATAAAGCAATAGAATGCACAACTTTGGAATAATATAATTTACATTTACAGTGTAGAGGAATAATGCACATATACATACATAACATTTTTACTGACAGACATTCATACACACACCATGCATGGGAAAATATATCATCAACCATAGTATTTAGAATAAGAAAACAAACAAACTATCATTAGAAGCTGGGTACATCATAATTCTACAGTCAGTTAATTGAAAACTGTAACTTTAACCATAAAGATTTATAAAGGTTAATGCAACAGGTAAGGCTTTTATCCAAACACTAATGTAACTGTAAGTTTCATTTTCAGTCATGAAGAAATATAGTCTATCTTCTGCCCTTACCATCAGGGTACAGAAACTGATAAATAATTACATTTACAGTTATAACTCATTAAAAGAAAAGAAATTATTCAAATGGAGTTATAACAGATTACTTTTTATTGGAATTCCTTTGAGGAACATTAAGTGAAGCAAAACTCAACGTGCACCTTGCTGCATTTTAGCACTCAACCTGCTTTAAGCTACGGAATATTTTTTTAAATAAAAAGGTTTATTACACTTAGTCTTAAAAGATATTTCCAATTACATATGCTATTGCTTATATGATACAGGCCAAAGACTTACATTGCTTCATCAGCTCTGATCCATAGCTAGATTACCAAAAACTATCTTCTATTCAGATACCAAAATGTCACATTTTAATCACAGGTCATGAAGAAGAAAACTTCTTATTCCAAATCAAACACCTATGAAGAGTCTGTCTGAATCATGACTAGTATATAATGGGAAATTCAAGAGTAGGTGATTCTTGTAATTGCATATTTTCCAGCCCTGTGCCAACTCAGTCTCTGAAATGTCAACCAATGCTAGAGGGCAAAAATGGAACATAACAGGAACAGTGAGTAATTTAACATAAAAATCGATGTTTCTGTCCCTTCGATATGACCATCTTGGTATATTAGAGTGGGCTCAAAAGAAACGACTTCTAAAATAAAGCTACAAAATCTCAGATTTCATAAGGGTTTTTTTATAATAAGCTAAAATTATAAATAATGTAATCATTCTTGCTATGAATACTTTTTTCTTGTGAAGGTGACAGAAACCTACCAAAAAGTAAATATCCTATGTATGAGCATAACTTTAGAGATTAAAAATCATTTAGAAAATTGTTCGTTGAAACTTCATGGCTTTAAAATATCATTTAGACAGCTTATATATTTATGGAACACATTTTCTCACACTGACTTTATTCTTCAGCTTTACAAATGAAGTAATAGCAAAGAGAAAAGACTGGTACACAAAGAAGTATCATCATCAATGCCAGAGACACATTTAGGTTTAATGCTGTTCCACTACTTCTAAGATTAGATTTGATTAAAGGGTACTTCCGATTACGACCATAGAATTGCACAGTCTATTAAATTGAGCTATAGGTAATGAGAGAAAAAATGAGTCCCATACTACATGAATTTTAACCAAAATGTCCATGTATATTTTTGCCATTTCCTTAAATTATCTGTTCAAAAACAAAAACAGTATTGCATACTTTAAGAAATAAGATTTTACATATTCAAGGTTATCTTAAAGCTATTATAGTGTATATGGAAGTTATTGTGAACACAGCCCCTAAGAAATGGACTACTATAATGCATTCCAAACTAAGTATACTGCAAAATTCATCTCCTGGAGTCTACCTAAACCATGCACCTGTTAAAACATGTGTTCCTAGCACTGATTAAGCTATAGGGCTGTCACTGTTATGACATATAAATACAAAATCATATGGATTTGGCTTGACTGAAATATCTCTTCAGACAGCAATGCCTGTTTATCTGTGTACCTCTAAGTACATACTTATCAAAATGTGCATCCATAAGCCCTGTCAAGTGAAGTCTTTCAACTGCTGCTATAAAAAAGATACTTCCACTCTGTGATAAAGCAAGTACATTGTAGGTAAATCTGAATGACTTTCATCAGTCATAAATGTAGGTGTAACACAGTTTCTGTGTGAATTATAAGAACCAACTGGAAGGAAGGATAATCACCCTGCACCTAAAATCACTTTGAGTAAGCGGTACATTAATTTGTAACACATGAATTATTTTTAAGAATGAACAGAATTACCAAATAATAAAATATGAAGTTGTTTTCAAGGTAAATAGAATACTTCACAACTGTCCTGAAATATTAGTGGCAAATTCTCATAATTAAATTTTGGTTTTATACTTCACAGTTCTTATGTGAAGGTTTGCAGCCATATTGCCAAGAAAATTATCAAGGCAAAAAAAGTAGAGTAAGTCTCCACATATATTTGAAGTTTCCTTAGATCACCGTTATTATGTAAACACTCTATCAGGGATAAATTAGCAAAGCATTCCCTCTGTTAACACTGATACTTATCTCTGGGAATATTACTTGTAAAAATCAGGATAATGATAAAACATGTCACATTGTAGATGAAGTTATGTAAAGTCTTTTAAATAAAATACCAACTTTAAAAATAATTAAAACACTTGATTAAACTAAATTCTTCACAAACCATTACAGAAAATCACTAATTTGTACCATTTAAATTGTGACTATTTGCCATTTTCTCAACTTGTTAAAAATTGTAAGACTTCTAAATATGTTTGGATTTGAATCTGCTGCAACTATCTTTACCTGTATAGGTCTGCTAGGATAAAGCTAAACTTACAGAGTTTAGTTTCTTGAAAGAGGAGCCTACACAATTTATTTAGTGAGGAGCCAATTAAGCAAAGATTAATATTTCATATCAACTCAAATGAACAAATTCTCTATCCTAAAGCAAATATATTTTATAGATGAAATGAATGAAACAATACTTTTCATGCTTTGATGTCATCAAAACTTTTTACATTTATTGGAGATTAAACAAAAACTATTATAGTAACCATTGAATATTTCAGGAAGCTTGGTCCTCTTTTTCAGTAAAAGTAAAACAAAATCTATATATAGATTTAAATCTAAATAAGATTGTTTTTCTTCAACCTAATAGTATTCTTTGGTCACCACAATCCTGTGCTCATGTAATGCAAATATTCTCTAATCTTGTTCCTATGCCCTACTGGAATAAGAGACAGCAGACTACTGTGAGAATTCAGCAGGATTCTTCCCTTTCAAAGTTTCTCATCAACTAAGGTTGAATGTTCCTAATCCAAAAATCTGAAATCCAAAGTACTCCAAAATCTTAAACTTTGTGAGCATCAACATGATGCTCCAAGAAAATATTCATTGATGCATTTCAGATTTTGGATTTTCAGATTAGGGATGCCGCACTGTTAAATATAAATAATGTAAATATTCTAAGATCCAAAAACTCAAATCTGAAACATTCTGGTCCCAATCATTTTGGATAAGAAATACTCATACTACTGGTTAATTTTAACCAAGACTAATAACAGTGAAAATTTTTTACATTAATAATGTTTAATTCTAAATAATTAAGGAATTCTTCATCTGGCTTTAGTACCTACAGCTTACAGAGTTTATTCACTACCTTTCTATAGCTTTAGACATGTTATTCCACTGGCCTCTGGCTGAACTTATCGTAGGGCATGACATAACAGACTAAAAAACAAAAAGGATCAGATGCAGCATCATATATTTTATGTTGTTCATGGACCATCCCAATTAGTGTTAAAAATGAAGATTCCTTGGATTCATCCCAAAATAATACATCATATTCTCTGAAAGTGGGACCAAGAAAACAATTTCAACAAAACCCATTGCCTTTGACCTCTAAATTATAATTTAGTGTGTTGCTGTTCTTAAAAAATATTTAAACATTAAGTCATTTTCCTCTGAAATAATCTTGGTAACCAGTGATCCAGACAGGGAATAAACCTTCTGAAATTCTGGATGAGACTATAATTTTCTCTGAAGTATATCTGAATCTTATGTTTCTGGGCCTGCCTACAGTAGAGCCTCAATAAATGCTTATTGAGCTGAACTCAAATCAAGAAAGGAAGAATCAATTTATGAGCTACCTAGAATCTACTTCTGTGACTTGTAAGCATTTTAACCATTTTCCTGTCATTTTACTTTAGTAATTGTCCATGAAAAGAAATAGATGAAGTCAAATTTCTATTTATAATATGCAAATAGCATTTAGATGATATAACACATAATGTATTTACAAATACATTAGAGCAATTGTTGCCTGGGAGGAAAGAGATTAACATGAGACTGGCAGTATTAAGATAGGAAAAAGACTTTCTTTTTGGTGTATATCTTTCAGCACAGTATAAATTCTGTTATGTGGATGTCATACTATTTTAATCTTGGGTCAAATTTGCAAACTTATTTCATAATCATTCAAGAGGCAATGCTTGCAGGTATAAGTATATTTTCATCTCTATATTATCTTAGCCCACTATTTCTAGAATAAATCTTAAACCTAAATTGAAATTCAAGCTTTCTATGTACTAGCCATGTGACCTTCATTAATTCTCTAAATCATGCTCAGCTTTAGTTTTCTCCTTTGTCATAGAAGGAAAAAGTCAGCTCAGAGAAGTTAAACAACTTTCATAAAGTTATAAAATGAGTAAGGACCAAAGTATTTATCTGCTTTTCATCCTTGGAAGATCCCTGAGAGGGCAGAAGGGGGAACAATATGATTGAAACTTCACAGGAAACGAGTTAAATAGCAGAGCTGTGGCTTCACTTTATGGTTTTAACAGCTCTTTTTACTACTTCATGCTGCCTTCTTAACCTCCATTAGATGTCTCAGCACCTCCAAATACATCAAATTTGCCAAATAAATATTATATTAATCAAATGACAATGTTATGCTTTACCCCAGCCTGACAATTCCCTAAAAGGTGAATTGTGTCCAGGAGATGGAATAAATAAGCATAGTTGATAAATTTAGGGAATTTGTTCTTGAATTAATTACTAAATCACTAGCATACCAAAAATAGAGGTAATTATTGTTTTACCCCTATGTTTTAAAAGTTATAAGTATAAACACATTTAAGGTAAGCACAAACATCACAATTCTAAAAATCAAGTTGTCTTCAAATCTCCATATAGCCACACTGCTAGTTATCAAGGCTTCCACACACTGCTACTTTCAAAGCCTGTTATAAACAAGAATAAAACAAATTCTAAAGTTAAATGCTATTTTTCTAGAATCCAATAGCCCTACATCCCATCTTTTGGTGAAGGCTGCCTCTCTGTGGCAGAATGCAGTGTGATGTGTTCCCTGGGAGACACTTTCTCCCTCATATTTTTAACTAACAAGGATCTGTATAATATTCAGAAACATACAAATTTAAATGTGGTGCCTTAACCATTTCTTTCAGGATTATATGTTTGCCTTCATGTTTAGAAAGGTCTTTGAACCTCAAGGAATAGCCTCACTTATTCAGGCAAGCACGTATGGCAGGAGATGAAAACACTATTTTGTGGTAGTAACAGAAATCAAGTAAACTAGAATTTCCCAAATAGGATGGTCATGTTTGCTGTCTCTTTTGAAAGCTGAAGTCATTATTCACTTTACACTGAGTGACCTCTGCTGGTCAGAAGGACACATATTAATAGACATCATATCTACCAGAAAGCAGCTGTTATCTTAATTTCCTCAAGTAATTACTCAGATATATTGTGTGTCATAAGAGGAAGCTGGCTATTCACTTAGAGTGCAACAATACAGGAACATATCTTATTTCAAATACTGAATGTCAAGAAGCAAATATCAAATGGATATCTTTTTAAAACATTGAGTTAATTTTTCTTTTCCACTAATATCCATTGTTAGTTGAAATAAAAGGAGGCTCAAAAGATCTTCTTATTAGAAGACTTATTTTGAAAGGAAGTATAATCTATAATAAAAAAATTAAGATTTTGGTATTTTTAACTATATGATGACTGAAAGCTTAGCAATTGTACACTATTAGCTGAAATAAGACATTTCTGTGACAAACATATGACTTGTTATATCTCAGAAATAAAGAATTTAGTTAAGCAATGCAGTTACAAAAATGACATTTACCTTCTCTAAAACAGAACATGCTACACATCAGAAACTGTAAACCGTTATTAGGAGAAGAGATCCAGAGGGTCAGAGTAAATATTTAAACAACCAGTACCAAAATATTATTTTTAAACCATGTATCACTGAGAAAACTGTACAGGTTGTTTTTCTTTATAATTTTAATAGAGGTCACAACCTTTGACATGAAATATATCAATAAAAACACCAAAGCAAAAATTTTTTATCAAGAAAATTATTACATACCCTCATGGCTAATTATTACAATGTCCCCCTCCCCCTCCTTTTTTTTTTTTTTTTTTTTGTTTTTTTCTTTTTAACAATGTCCAGAGGGGGGAAAAAAGCCTATTTGGTCTCTGCTTCAGCAAATACTGAAATCTATTTATATGCAAATAAGCTATCCATGATTAGTATGAGAAGAGACTTGTGTATAAACGAGACATAAATTATCACTAGAATCCATTAATGAAATCTATTTCAAAACATAACATTTTACAAGAGCCCTCACTCATGTAATATTTGTTTAAGCCTCCAGGGGAAATAGTGAGTTCTACACTTCGATGAAATCTGATACTACATTATTTCCCATGCCAATTTGTTTTATAAAATGAATTTATCCTTTCCTTAAAAATGACTTGATAATTTTAATTCCAGTGAGTCTTTTTAGAGAACTTCATCATTAAAATCAGAGCCTTATGTGTTTGTCACATAATTGTCACACTTTTTGAGGGGTTTTATTTTGAGTCTGTTAGAATAATTTTTATTCTTTGGGGTTTAAAATGTTAACATTATTTTTATATTCTACATATAAAAATAAACAAAATAGATGAGTTTTAAGAAGGAACATGAGTCTTTCTGGAATAAATTCAATTTCTATTGAAAATAATACAATAAGCAATAATTAATAGACCTATAAAATATTTTTATATACTTTTTTATTTTCTTTTGGGGAATCTTGTTTTGTTCTCCTTTACATCACAAATTTCTTGTTTAGTCCATATTTGAGTCTCTGCCAATTTTAAGCATTGCAGATATTTCTTCTTTCTGTTATCTATTGAGCTATTCCTAGGATGCCCAATGTTGAACAGAAATCCTTTGTTTTAAAATAGTTAAGCTCAGATTTTTTGTGTAGTTGTTACTTTTGGAGTTTTTAGTAAGAAGTATATTCCCACTTTCTAGATTGTAGCAGTATTCTCTCAGACACTGAGGACTCCAAAAGTGAGGAGGGGAGGCAGAGGTTTAGGGTTGAAAATCTACCTATTGGAGGATACTGTGTTAACTATTGGGTTGATGGATTCAGTAGAAGCCCAAACCCCACCATTATGCAACATATTCATGTAACAAACACGTAAATGTAACCACTGAATCTGAATTTTTTTAATTTAAAAATCAGTATTCACTGATATTTTCTTCCAATAACTTTGTAGTTTTACTTTTCCATTTAGGTCTTTAATCCATATGGAAGCCATTTTTGTACATGGTATTTTGTAAGGATCTAATCTTATTTTCTCTGATAAGTGTATTGGTCTGTTTTCACACTGCTATAAAGAACTGCCTAAGACTGGGCAATTTATAAACAAAAAAGGTTTAATTGACTCACGTTTCCACATGGCTAGGGAGTCCTCAGGAAATTTACAATCATGGTGGAAGGAGAAGGGGAAGCAGGCACCTTCTTCACAAGGCAGTAGGCAGTAGGAGAGACAGCATAAAGGGGGAAGTGCCACTTTTAAACCATCAGAGCTTGTGATAATACTATCATGAGAACAGCATGAAGGAAACTGCTCCCATAATCCAATCAGCTCCAACCAGAGCCCTCCCCTCAGCACATGGGGATTACAATTTGAGACGAGATTTGGGTGTGGACACAGAGTCAAACCATATCAGTAAGTTTGTCAGTTTTCCCAGTATGTCCACTAAATAATTTTTGTTTACTTATTGAGTTGTAGTGACATCTTTACAATAAATTGTCTTCATATATATATTAATCTGCCTCTGAATTTTCTGTTTCCTTATCCATTTGTCATGCTTTTGTATGACAAAACTGCAAAGTTTTTATTAATATAGATTTGCAATGTGTCTTAATAAATGGTATTGGAATTTCTCCCCTTCTTTATTCCTGTTTTTAAGTTCTCACATGCCTTTATTTTTGCACACATTTATATGTGATCATTAACTTGTTCAAAAAGTTCAACTGGAATATTAAGTGGGGTTATATTTAGAGATTAAGAAAAGTAAAACTGATCTTTATTATATAAAATCATCACACTCAAGTGCCTAGAATAGCTCTTCATTTATTCAGACCACTATCTATGTCTATTATTAGTTTTAAAATTCTCTTTATGAAGATATCTTTTCTTATTGAATCCTAGAAATTTTATTTTTATTGGGGGTTGTACTTTATTTCATTACTCTTTTGAAAATCATCACTGCTGGTATTGAGAAATGTTACTGGTTGTGTAAGTCATTCTCTATCCAGCAAGTGTGGTGAATTTTCTTATCAGTTCTAGTTGTTTCTGGATATTTTTAAAATTTGCTATATGATGCTATAATCTGAAATTTAAAGTACGTTTATATCTTTTCTTCCAATACTTCCTTATTTTTCATGTTCTTAGGTATTCTGTCCTTAGGTATTGATATGAACCACCGACTTTGTTAAGAAGGTGTGGTAATAGTAGGTACCCTTGTCTTCCTTTCTTTAAAAATGATGTCTTACGTTTATCGCCTATATCAATATAAGAAAGTTACTTATATTCATAGCTTTATGAGATTTTTAAATCACAATAGGTGTACTTAATTAAAAGATACTTTTGCAGGTCTTTATTCAAGTACTTCTTTAAAGAGTACAGTACAGAAATATGAGAATATCCTAGAAAACGTTGCTACCAGAACTCTTCTTGACCCAAAACCTGTTGATTTATCTTTGGTTTTAGGTGACTAAGCAGTTTGGAATGCAATATCCTTTTGCTTATCACCCCCTACTATGCTTAACACATGTTATTAAGAGAAAAGAGCATGTGCAAACAAGGATGAGGTATGATAGTGGGAAGGCAGTCAGGTGTTCTACTTATTCATCCTAAAATCCATTAATAAACTCATCCTGAAGTCCAATAATAAATACATCCCTCCTTCTGCTAACCTACACAGAGTTGCAAGTCAGAACTGTTGTTGAAAGGGAGACCAAGAAGAGAATAGTACCACTTTTTTTTTTTAGTGCACCCAAATTAGATAAATATTTAGTCTTTGTTTCCTTAAGTATGAACACAGCAAAATTTACTTGGTAAATGATAAGAAATAGCCATATGAAAGACAAAGACAAAAATAAATAGAAAATTTACCCTGAAGGAAAAAAAGATAATTTAGGAAAATATATAACTTTTGAAATTGAATAGTATTATAAAATATGTTCACAATAATATTTCATCTATAAAACAAAGAGCATTCTGAGAACAAGGTACTCCAAGAGCATATAAATTGTTGGTATAGAAAATTAAATTAGATAAGATAAATAGCTTACAAAAACCCTTACAGAATTTAGAGCAAAAACGCAGAGAGAAAAAAACATGAAAGATAAAAAGATATTTTTTAAAAATAAATTCCATTGGAGCCAAAATCCATGTTTCCATAAAGACAAAATTAAAATGCTGAAAATAAATTACAAAATACAGATTGCTTAAAAAGGATAGAAGTCTTCAAATGTAAAAGGACACTAAAAACATGAAAGACCTGAGTCCAGGCATTGAAAGATATTCAGCCATAGATATATTACTGTGAAATTATAAAACCTCAAGAATTTTTTAAAATTCTAAATGTTTCCACAAAAAAGGAAGGTAAATCCCCCATGAAGGAAAATGCCTTCTGATCTTATCTGCGTCAGCAAAACCAGATTCTAGAAGACAATTAAGCAAAATAAGAAAATGTAAGAGCAAAATGAAGGTATCTGGAAATACAAAGTTCTGCCACCACCTCTATAAAATGAAAGCCCAGGTTTAATACAAATCAGGCCTAGAGAAAAATCAGTTCAAACAAAAACAGATCAATGGGCTCCAGAAAAGAGGTGGCCTCCAGAGGGGTTGAAACTTTGAATAAAATGAGAATCAACTCAAGAAAAAAGCTGACAATGTGTATGACATTGTACTCATATGAGATGTCTAAAATAGTCAAATTCATAGAGACAGAAAGTAGAATGGTAGTGATCAGGGGCTAAAGAGGAAGTTATCGTTTAATGAGTAGAGTTTCACGTTTTGCAAAATGAAAAGTTCTGTGGATAGATGGTAGTGATGACAGCACACAATATGAATGTACTTAATGTCACTGTGTATATTTTAAAATGGTTAAGATGGTAAATTTTATCTTATGTGTATTTGGCTAGGTTTTAAAAGGATAAAATTCCAAATAACTGTGTAAGAAAGTAATGAACTAAATCTGAAGCTAAATTTAAAAAGTGACAAAGTTTAAGCAACTAATGACATGCAGAAGAGGAAATCCAAGTGATTTTTATGCCAAAATATTTCACTTTGAGAAAACTAAAGATTATGGTTTTGGTACCATAGAGAGAAAATTAATCCTTGCATTCTACTTGACTCACCATTGAGTAACTTTTAAATTTTATCTGTGGGAATTTGAAGGAATAAGGCAAAAGTTTATTGCTTTTCTCTAAGCTCTTCTATATAAGCTGGTTTGGTACTACGTGCATGCATCATACACACAAACACAATACAAACATACATATATGTATACATATATACATGCATGTGCACACATACATACAGTATACCTAAGTTGAGAAAAGTCCTCCTCCAACTGATTCTTTTCATTCCATCTGCTGTGATATTCCATTAGCTTGGTAAGAAGTATGAACAATCATGTACATTGAAAATGAAATTATTTTTAAGCATTGTTTTCATCTCTATAGCGTCTGTTTCTAAAACTATCTGTTCTGTAGAGATAGAAACGGTTTCAAAAAAGAAGGGAGTTATACTTCATTCTGAAATATCTGAGTTTTTAAGTGTATTTTGAAATTCACAAAGTCATCAGAAGGAATAGGTGAAAATTACGTACATAATTACTTATACTTTGGCTTCTATAGTAAAATGTCATTGAAAAGGTAGAATTATGTAAATAAATATATTAGGCACATAATATAAATATGTAGATATATTTATAAATTACTAATGTGTCTATCTCATTATTCTATCTTAGCTTTATATTTATCTTTTCTAATATCTATTTTCCTTAATAAAACCATCTAGAAATCAAAATAAACCATCTTTTTCTGAGTGTGATTATACCTAATTTTCCATCCTGGGTCTTGTATACCAGTGAAGAGTTGATATGTTTACTATATAAATAGGATAAAATAGGTAAAGATAATAACGTTTATTTTATCAGCCACACACCAAAAACAGAAACTAGCTTTTCTAAGCATTGAAGCAATATTCCCCCAGGTTTTTCCGCAGAATGAAAGTTTTCACAGAGTGTTAGCCAATATCACATGCTATAAAGTATTCTGTGGTCAAACAAATTTGGGGCAGGTTGGATTAAACAAGGTTCAAGCAGGTTTCTTTATCACAGATTATATGAGAGCCTGTCATAGGCTAATTCACACATAAAGAACAAATATAGCATGTGCATTTCCAACATGTATGATCAGGGGATTCCTTTTTTTTTTCCACAATTTTCTTATAGAACTAGTGTTTCTGTAAATTACTTAAAATTTTTTTTTGGTTTTCAGGATAGCTACATTAGTGTTTTCAACATACTAATTCTAAAATTATAATTTAAGTCTCAGCTATGATACTAGTTAAGAAGTACAAATGAAAGCAGAGGCAGAATCATTCTAAACACTTTTTTCTACTGTTGTTAAAAAAATTCAAAGTAAATTATAGTTAAATATTTCACATCAACAAACCATTTATGTCATCTTTGGTTTTGGATATTATGGAACTATGCTCTCGTAATTTGCATAATCTGTCATCTTTAACAAATGCATATTATCTAATCAGACAATAGCTTTATCAGTTCAGCATGTAATAACTTCAGATGACCATAAAGTGTGAACTGAAGAAGTCTGTCAACAGAGAATGGTATTGTCTATAATTGGCCACACGTGCAAGAAACTTATTAATTTATATTCTCTTCAAATTCCTTCTCCTCTAATTAAAAAAAAAAATCTCAGCAGCATAGTGGCTGTGATAAGTCTGAAACAAGTATGATAGAATTACACAATAAAAGCAAATATTGATAACCAGAGAAATGAGATACTTTTGATGTCAACAAGTTCATTTGTTTCTAAGTATTAGTAAAAAGACATTCCATTTTACTGATGACATCTTTTACTTTTATTCATATTTTCAAAATTTCATATAAGGCAAAAAATATTATGTAACTAGGTGGACATCATTTCCTTTAGGTTGAAGAAATCTATATGTAGAATTATTTTCAAGTTGTTGTTTTATTGACAATGTATTTACTTCCTCTACTGTATGACCAGAGTAATTTATTCCTGATCATAATAAAAAGAAGAAACTTAAGATCTAACCTTGGTGAAAGCCTTATTTGGCCCAGAAAGAGAGTCACTTTCAAATCTGAGCATACCTGTTGAAGTGTCTGACCCAGAGCCGAAAAAAAAAAAGTTTCATAAGGAGACTACTCAGTTGGAGTCATACAACCCACTTGACTAACCTGAACAAACCCCTCAGCAGATCCTATGGAAATGTTCCATCCACATCAGGCTACAGAAAATATTATCTAAAATACAAGCAAGCAAAGAAAAGCTAACTTATCCCTACAATTATCTTTGGAAATATTTTTATCAAAGAATGTGTGTGTGTGTGTGTGTGTGTGTGTGTGTGTGTGTGTGAATGTGTGTGTGTGTGTGTGTGAATGTGTGTGTGTGTGGGGAGAGAGAGAGAGGGAGAGAGGAAGGAAGATACAGAGAGAAAGAGAGACAGGGAGAGAGAAAGAGAGACAGAGAGAGAGAGAAAGAAAGAAACAGAGGGAGAAAGAAAGAGGCAGAGACAGAAAAATGGTTTTTCATTCCATTGATGACAAGACCCCCAAAATAATTTTTCTCTCTCTGTGTCTCTGTCTGTCTGTCTGTCTCTCTCTCTCTCTCTCAGGTCTAACTGAGGAAAGAGAAAAGGAGTCATAACTCTAGATCTTAAAATCCTCATCCAATTTCTAAGACTCATGCCCTCAGCTAATTTCTGTAAAAAAAGAAACAAAAAAAAAAAAAAAACGCACCTATTATCAAGTTTTGGAGGAGATTTGAGGGACACTAGTAGACTTTAGAGAAGAATATATGACTTCTGCTATCTTTCAAATTTGGAGAATAGAATGCATTTTGTTGGTGGAAAAGTGATGACGATTTTTGTCTTTCTTTAATTTTCATGAATAAAAACAACAGCAAAACCCGAGATTACTTTTGCACCAACCTAATAACTTATGTCACAGCTTCTTTCATTTTGGTGAAGCTAACCATATGAGTGGTTTAGTCTGAACTTTGGAATCAGATTAATTTTGTCAACAGTTATCAAAATAGAAATATATTAGAAACTGGGTTTGGTATGTAGCTTTGATAATGCTGTCTCTGCAGACTCTGAATTTTGAGGGAGGAGTTCTTTCCTCTTTTATACAATCAGGAATTTGAAACTGTACAAGGTGAATGAAGGGGACTAGAACCAGCACACAGACAAAAGATTCAAAGCCAGTCTGCATCCAACATCATAAACCCCCTAACAAGTGTAACAAAGAAGGAATTAAGGTAAAAGACTATAGGAATAAAGTATTAAAGGACCCAGTAATACAATTTGTCACAAGTGTTAAGAAGCATAGACGTCATAAAGCCAATCATTTTAAAGTGCCTTATTTTTCTGCTATTGTAAGTGGGATTTTTTGCTTGATTTTCTTTTTCAGATCGTTTGCTGTTATTGCCTAGAAAAACTACTGGATTTTGTATGTATATTTTGCTTCTTGCAACTGTACTGAATTAATTTGTGAGCTCTCAGAGTTCCTTGGTGAAGATCTTAGAGTTTTATTTTTTCAAGTTTTATTCTAGATTCTAGATTCACGGGTACATGTGCAGATTTGTTACATGGATATGTAGAGTGATGCTGAGGTTTGGAGTATGACTGAACTCAGGTAGAGTGCATAGTAAGCACTAGGCAGTTTTTTAACTCCTGCCCCCTCCCTTGCTGCCCCCTCTTGTATTCCCCAGTAGTCACTGACCCACCTTTATGTACATGTGTACCCAATGTTTAGATCCCACTTACAAGTGAGAACATGAGGAATTTGGTTTTCTGTTTCTATGTTGCTTAGGTTAGGACAATGGCCTCCAGCTGCATCCATGTTGCTGCAAAGGACATGATTTCATTCTTTTTATGGCTGTTTAGTTTGCCACGTATATATCTACCACATTTTCTTTATCCAATCCACCACTGATGGACGCCTGGATTGATTTCATGTTTTTGCTGTTGTCAATAGTGCTGTGATGAACATATGGATGCATGTTTTTTTGATGGAATGATTTGTTTTCCTTTGAGTAAATACCCAGTAATGGGATTGCTAGGTGAAATGGTAGTTCAACTATTAGTTCCTTGAGATATCTCCAAACTGCTCTCCATAGTAGCCATATTGTAGCAGGAATGGCAGGGAACAAACCTCTCGAACACCGAACTGAGGAAGGTAGCGGCTTTTTATTAGGCTGGAGGGCTACGGCCTCATTCACCAAGCTCACCAAGCTGCAGCTTCTCTCCCCTATTATAGGCTTACAATGCTAAAGGGGAAACTGAGGCAGAACTATGCCATTGTCCATTTGCTGGACATCCGACCTTACAATTTTTTGGCTTTATTGATCTGCTAATTTATATGCAGTGTGAGGGGGGGGACCAGCAGGGGAGGGAGGGCTTACAGAGACAAGACAAAAGCAACAAGCTGTTTGTTGGCAGAGGTATTTCCAGGAGGGAGCTTGGTCCATGGAGACATGGGGGCATGAACCAGTGCCGGGCTCTAGCCAGCAGAGGTAACATTTATTTGCAGCTTTTTCAAGGTTAACAGATAGCAGAGATGCTGTGAAATAAAGAGGGAGTTATTTTTCCAGCTCTTTGGTATTTTATTTCATTTCTTTCCCCTTCTTCACCCTCCTTCCCATCTAGAAAGGGGGAGGGAAGAGATGAAATTGAAGGAGGCCAGGGGTTCTGCCTTCTCAGTATAACCTCATATATGTTTTCCAAATTGCTTACTCTATCTCCTTCTCTCTCAGAAATGCCAATGAGTCATTGTTGTGGTCTCTTTACAAAATCACGTAGTTCTCAAAGGTTTTGTTCACTTTTTTTAATCTTTATTTATTCTGACTGGATTGATTCAAAGGATCAGCCTGCAAACTCTGAGATTCTGTCCTCAACTTGTTCCATTCTGTTGTTAATACTTCCAAGTGCGTTATGAAATCCCTGTAGTGAATTTTTCAACTCCAGAGGTTCAGTTTGTTTCTTTCTTAAAATGGTTATGTTATCCTTCAACTCTTGGATCTTTTTATTAGCATCCTTGGATTGTTTTTAAACTTTCTCCTGAATCATGTTGACTTTCTTGGCATCCAGATTCTGAATTCTATATTTGTAATTTCAGCCACTTCAGTATGGTAGGAACCATTGCTGGGGAGCTAGTGTGATTGTTTGGAGACAAGGAGGCACTCTGACTTTTTGAACTGCCAGAGTTCTTTCTCATCTGAGAGAGCTATTGTTCCTCTACCATTTTCAAGTTGCTGTTGTTGAGATGGGGCTTTTTGTTTTTATATTCTTTGATTCCTTTGCGGGTTTGACTGGGGTATACATTGAGTATAGTCAATTGCCTTCATTTCTGGGTGCTTCAGAGGGCCAAGACTCTGTATAAGATCCTCATTTGTGGCTAGATTTCTGCATTGGATTTCACAGGCAATGTGTAATCAAGGAATTTTTGTTTGGTGGTGTCATGTAAGCTGCCATTTAGTATGTGACGCTTAAGAGTAAGGGCCAACAGACAGATTTTTAGCCACGTACCTCTTTTGTATTTCAGTGCGGTCGCAGCATGCTGCTGGGTGAGGATTGGGAAGCCTAGAGATGAAGCCTGGGAACCTTATGCTTCCCCAACCAGGTCTCCTTCAGGTGTCTGTCCCAGAGGCTGGGCCTACCAGCTAGTTTTTCCCCAAGCCTTCTGTGCCCAGATTCCTGGGCTGTTAGGTGTTCTGGGCTTCCGGGTTCTCTCAGGCAGAGGCTGCAGCTGACAAACAGGATTTACCTTTCTTAGACTGCTCTTGAGCAGAGAAGCACGTCCAGCTCCAACACCAGTCCATAAAACCTGGGCTTCACTCTTCTCAGTATTCGGAGGATGGAAGCTCCTTCCCAACTTAAACAGCGTCTATAGATCTCAGCTGGATACTCCTGACCTGTGTGCACAAACCTGGGAGTTTGGGAACAGGCCTGTGGCTTTGTCCTTTGGCCCCTTTGTCCTCTGGCCCCTCAGGGTAGAGCACTGGCTGTGCTTGGGGGGGCCAAAATGCTCCCAGGCCTTGGCAAAGAACTAAGGCAAAGCAGTGGAGGTTGTGTATGCTCTTACAAGGGCAGCAAGGCAGGACTCTTGGGAGGGGCCCATGGACACGTAAGCATGCAGATTAGATAGGCCCCAGTTCCATGGGAAAGACAGCCCTGCTCTCTCCTAGCCCTGCAGTTAGTAAGGGCAAGAGCTGCTCAGAGTAGGATGGAGAGCCTTGAGGGAAGAGCACCTATGGTCACATTTTGCTGCAGCCGCCCGCTCACAAAATCTTCCGGGCTTGCCACAGGCTGGAGCTCTCCCTCTGTCTCCTCTCTGGGAGGATCCCCCTGTCAACTGAAATTTCTGAATTTCTGTGGGTGTTTTCCAGTGTTGTCTTTCAGAAATTTTAAAATTTCAGGTCTTATATTTAATCATTAATCCCTCTTCAACTGATATTTCTGTACGGTGAAACACAGCGATCCAGTTTCATTCTTCTTCATATGGCTTGCCAGTTTTCCCAGCACCATTTATTAAATAGGGTGTCCATTCTCCAATTTATGTTTTTGTATGCTTTATCAAAGATCAGTTGGCTATATATATTTGGCTTAGACAAAGAATTCAAGACTAAGACCCCAAAAACAAATGCAACAGAAAGAAAAGTAACTAAGTGGGACCTCATTAAAAGCTTCTGCACAGAAAAAGAAATAATCAGCATGGTAAACAAACAACCCACCATAAGAAAATATTTGGAAACTATGGATGGGAGAAAACATTTGCAAACTATGCATCTGACAAAGGACTAATATCCAGAATCTACAAGTAACTCAAACAAATCAACAAGAAAAAACAAATAATCCCATTAAAAAGTGAGTGAAAGGCATGAATAGACATTTCACAAAAGATTATATAAAAATGGCCAACAAACATATGAAAAAATGCTCAAATCACTAATCATCAGGGAAATGTAATTTAAAACCACAGTGAGATACTACCTTACTCCTACAAGAATGGTCATTATTAAAAAGTAACAAAAGCCATAATGTTTATGTGGATGTGAGGAAAAGGGAATGCTTATACATTGCTGGTTGGGAATTTAAATTAGTAAAACCTCTATGGAAAACAGTATGGAGATTCCTTAAAGAGTTAAAAGTAGATCTACCATTCAATCCAGCAATCCCACTATTGAATATCTATCAAAAGGAAAAGAAGTCATTATATTAAAAAGACACTTGCACACGTATATTTATAGCCACATAATTCACATTTGCAAAGATGTGGAACAAATGTAAGTGCTCATCAACTAATAAGCAGCTAAAGAAAATGCGGTATATATACACCATGGAAAACTACTCAGCCGTTAAACGGAATGAAATAATGTCTTTTGCAGAAACTTGAATGGAGCTGGAGGCAATTATTCTAAGTGAGGTAACACAGGAGTGAGAAACCAAAAATTGTATGTTGTAACTTATAAGTAGGAGCTAAGCTATGAGTATGCAAAGTCATATAGAGCAGTACAATGCACTTTAGATTGCAGAAGGGGGAGTGTGGGAGGGGGAATAGGAACCAAAAACTACACATTAGGTACAAAGTACACTACTCAGGTGACAGATGCACTAAGTCTCAAATGCACTACTATATAATTCATTCATATAACAAAAAACTTGTACCCCAAAAGCTACTGAAAGAAAAATTAATTTTAAAAATGTCAATGGAGGTCATGGAATCTCTTGTAGCTAGGATCCCAGAGGTCCATGGTGGCAGTATGTGTCCTGCAGTTCCTTTACTCACCCCCTCCCCTAGAACTGATTCCAGTTCAGGTGCTGATCCTGGTGCTCAGCAACTCCATGCAGGGTTCCAAGCTTCCTCCTCCTCCACCTCAGGGTCTGAATCACTTCTCTATTCACTTTCAGTGTTTACTCTCAAAGGATCTGTTTGAAGTGTGATGGTTTACTCAATGTTTTGATTTTTAAGTGGGAGAGGCACTTCCTGGCTATGTCTAGTTGGTCATCTTCTAGAGTTTTCTATAAACAAAATCATGCCATCTGAAAGCAGATATTTTTACTTCTTCCTTTCTGATTTGGGTGCATTTTATTTATTTTTCTTGCCTAATTGCTCCGGGCAAAATTTCCAGCACTATATTGATTAAAAGTGGCAAAAGTGGGCATCCTTATCTTGTTCCTGATCTTAAACAAAAATTTTTCAGCCTTTTGCCATTGAGTGTAATGTTAGCTATGTACTTGAGATATATGGCCTTTACTGTATTAAGGTATATTCCTTACTACAGGTATATTCCTCCTATATCTAATTTGTTTAGAATTTTTAATTATGAAAGGATGTTGAATTTTCTCATAGGCTTTTTATTTTTTAACCACTTGGCTAATATCTTTGTTTTTTTGTTGTTGTTGTTGTTGTTTTTTCTTTTATCTCTGTCCCATTGAGTGACAGCTGCCACTGGTACAATCCCAGGGCAAGGATACAATCAAGGGTTTTCTCGCAGCACCAGCTACCAAATCCTGGCCCCACTGCCTGGGGAAGGACCTATGAAAGTGCCAGGATCTTCTTTAACTTTTTATTTTAAATTCAGAGGTACAGTTGCAGGTTTGTTACATAGGTAAACTTGTGTTATGAGTGTTTGTTACACATATTATTTTGTCACTCAGGTATTAAGCATAGTACTCATTAGTAATTTTCCTGATTCTCTCTCTCCTCCCAACCTCCACTCTCCAATACGCCCCAGTGTGTGCTGTTTCCCTCTATGGTGTCCATATGTTCTCATCATTTAGCTCCTACTTATTAAGTGAGAACATACTTTTCTATTGAGATGACCATATGAGTCCATTGAGATGATCATGTTTCTTATCCTCTATTCTGTTAATGTGGTATATTACATTAATTAATTTGTGTTTATTGAACCATCTGTGCATCCCAGGGATAAATCTCAAAGGACCAAACGCTGTGCAGGACAAAATAAATAAATAAATAAGAAAACAGCCTTGGCAATTATTTTTTTGGATAGAACACCAAAAGAACAGGCAATAAAGCAAACATAAAAAAATAGAACATCAAAATAAAAAGTTTCTACACAACAAAAGAAACAATCAACAAAAAAAGGCATAATATGAATTGGGTAAAAATATTTGTGAACTATATATTTATATATAGTTCATATATATATACTTCTATATACTTATATATATGGAGTTTTATACATAGATATATAGATGTGTATATATACAAATGTGTATGTGTATATGTGCATATATACATACACAAAGTGAAGTAACACAAAAGTGGAAAACCAAGAACCATATGTTCTCACTTATAAGTAGGAGCTAAGCTATGAGTACACAAAGTCAAATAGGGTGATGTAATGTACTTTAGAGACTCAGAAGAGAGAGGTTGGGAGGGGACTAGGGATGAAAAACTACATATTAGGTACAATATACACTATTCAGGTGACAAATGCACTAAAGTCCCAGAATTCACCACTAATTTATCCATGTAACAAAAAGGCAGAATATGGATTGAGTAAAAATATTTATACACACATATATATACACACACATATCTATGTGTGTGTATGTGTATGTGTGTGTGTGTGTGTGTATATATATATATATGTATATATAAAATAAACTAACGTATTGGCGACATCACTCTCAAAAACATATATGTATATGTATATGTATATATATGTTTTTGAGAGTGATGTCGCCAATAAGCTAGTTTATTATTCTCCACACCTAGCACTGTGCCTTTGTTCAGAGTAGTTGCTTTTTAATATTACATTAAATACACTCAGTTCCAGGTTTTAGGGAAATGTTTACATTTTAAACATTCTCTCACTTACATAGATTTCCTCTTATTTACAAAGCAAAGAAATCTGAATTTTAAGACATTATTCTTCTGGAAGACTATGATAAGCCAAAGATGTAATCATTTTGGTCCAAATTGAATCACCTGTCAATAGTTGATCTTTCACTTTACGTTCTGGAGGATTAATCTGTAAAAACGAGTTAAAGAAGATTCCATATCTTATAATTTTCTTCAATAAAGCATAATTTATTTAGCATCTTTGTGCTAGAGGGGATACAATGAGGGAAAATATTCAAGTTCTACCTCAAGGAAATTTCAGTGGAATGGAGAGTGGAAAGGAGATAAAGGCACATATATGCCTGTAATGCAAGATAGAAGATTCGTACTATTAATTCTGTGGGGCTCTAAATAGTGAGAAAATGCACCTGCTTAGAAGAATGAGAAAAGTCTTCCCAAAAGAGGACATTTTAGGTAGGAGTAGAAAAGTTAGTAGGATAATTGAATAGTGTAATTGAATCACACTATTCAATTCCCAACATATGCCTTATGCTTTGCTATGTAAGAACTTCATTGATGCTCTTTCTTTCACCTCTGAATACTTGCTGCAAGTATTCAGAGGTGAAGGAAGAGCATCAATGAAGTTCTTACATAGCAAAGCATAAGGTATATTTTGGGAATTGAATAGTGTAATTTTATTGGTTGATACAGTAGAGGACTAGAATATGGAAGGAATGAAGAATTAAAAAATAGGACTGAAAAGGAAAGTTAGACACCATAATACATAGGTTGAAGCCTTTGCATTTAGTGAGCCTTGAAATGTTGGTGAGCTGGGGAATGGGATGATCAGAGCTATGTTTTAGAAGACTCTTAAATCACTCATCTTTCCACATATATATGAAAATAATTAAAAAATGGCTTCTGAGATGACAATATTCTTTTCTTTTTCTGTAACATTATTTCCTATATAGTAAACAACAATTTCATTAGTATTACTCATAATATATAACATGTAGTATTTTGAGTAACGTAGAATAAGCTGTGATGAAAATAAGCCCCTAGGTAATTACTGTGTGGTCTTATCTTGACGTCAAATGGCTTTTTTTTTAATCTTTAACTACATATCAATTTATTATATGAATCTGATTTGAATGCTCTGACCTACCCATTCTTCGAAGAGATTAAAACCTCTTTCCTATTAAAATTTGCCAGCCTGTTAGAGCCCGTAGAGCTATCTATCTTCTAGAATAATAATACTTTTCAAATTTACCAGTATTTTTCAGTTCATGAACCTAGAGTTCTTTAGAATATATTTTGAAAAATGGCTTTTTAATTGTTGGGAGGAAGTAGGGAGAAGCTGAGGAATGGAAGTGTCCTCTTATTCATGTGTATTAAATTCTGATAAGCATTTAAATAGAGGTGTTTAATTATATTAAACATTTACCAATATATTTTTATATTTTAATAATAGCTTTAATTGATTGCACTTATTATTATTAGATTCCCATTACTATACATTAGTACCCCCATTATCTTCAGGGGATACTTTCTTTTTTTTTTTTTTTTTTGTTCAGTGTGTTTATTAAAGACCACGCATGATATCAATATGTTTAAAAAGGGAACAGAGAAATCAGAAATGGGCAATGGGAGAAATCAAGATGTGATACAGTCCAAGCAACTTATACAGACCAAATGGGGAGTCTCTAGAATTGCTTAAATACCTGGTTAGAGATGCTCTGCCTTGGGCTAAAAGAAGCAAGTCTATATATACCCCATGCAATTTATCACTGGATGTGGGCCACATCCCCAAAAGTATGATCTTGGCTGAGACAGCTCTCTGAAGCCAAGTCAAACCTCTAAGAAGGGGCCAACACTGAAAACTATCTATTGACAGCATTCTTAGCAGCTAGAAAACAAGTATGTCTTTGCAGGGCTATTTGGGAAGAAAGGAGAGCATCCAAAGTTAATTCTAATGTTTACATTTTGGAAAAGAATTCTAGAGTGATTTAGTAAAAGAGGTTTGTAGAAAGAACAGCAGTGTGTTGATGGAGAGGTGTGTCTGACCTAGATAATTCAGTTACAGAGTTATTGAATGTCACTGAATATTTCTAAGTTGTTAGAGTACAGTACTTAGAAAAACATTGCCATGGGCCCCATCTTTACAAATAGCAGTTAATTTTTTTTTTTTTTTGCTTTTGAAGATAATGTTCATTTTATTTTTATTTTTATTTTTATTTTTATTTTTATTTATTTTTTTTATTGCATTTTAGGTTTGGGGGTACATGTGAAGAACATGGAAGATTGTTGCATAGGTACACACATGGCAGTGTGATTTGCTGCCTTCCTCCCCATCACCTATATCTGGCATTTCTCCCCATGCTATCCCTCCCCCAACTCCCCACCCCCCACTATCCCTCCCCTTTTTCCCCCGACAGACCCCAGTGTGTGATACTCCCCCTCCCTGTGTCCATGTGTTCCCATTGTTCAACACCCGCCTATGAGTGAGAACCTGCGGTGTTTGATTTTCTGTTCTTGTGTCAGTTTGCTGAGAATGATGGTTTTCAGGTTCATCCATGTCCCTACAAAGGACACGAACTCATCGTTTTTGATGGCTGCATAATATTCCATGGTGTATATGTGCCACATTTTCCCTGTCCAGTCTATCATCGATGGGCATTTGGGTTTGGGTTCAGGGGATACTTTCTAAGACCCCCAGTGGATGCCTGAAACTGTGGATGCTACAGAACCCTGTACATACCATGATTTTTCTTATATATACATAGCTATGATAATGTTTAATTTATAAATTGGCACAGTAGGAAATTAACAATAATAATAAAATACAACAACGATAACATTATGCTGCATAAAAACTATGTGCATGTTGTCTGTCTCTCTCTTAAATATACTGTAATATTTTCAGAAGGCCATTGACCACAGGTAACTGAAACCACAGAAAGTTTCAGAAGGAAGAACTACTGTATTCAGAAAATTAAATCAAATTATAAGGCTGAAATGGAAGGCTCCAGTAAATCCCTTTCTCTTCTTTATCATCTCCTCTTCACATAAAAGAGCATTTCAATGCTTTAAAAAATGTTACTCCAATTACTAATGAGATGCTTATTTTTCTTTGTTATGCTGATTGGTATTTCCAAAAGTAGTTTCTTATAAAATTGCCTATTTAGTCAATCTAAAAACAGGCCATCAATGTTGTAAGAAAAGATCAAAAAATTTGCCTATAATATGGCATAAATTATGAATTTATACTGATACTTCAAAACACAGGCCTGAGCCAGAACTACTTTCAGTCAAATTTAAGTCATCATTACCTTTCTTTCAGAAATCATGGCACAAAACTAAAAAAAAAAAAAAAAAAAAAAAAAAAAAAAATTGGCAGAAAAGTGCCCTTAATTGGAACAATAAATAAAATTCAAATCAGTAAAAAGCAATTATGACATATTTAATTTTACTTCATTTTAAATCAAACTATAAAATTCTGTGTTAATCTCTGTACGGAAGATAGCCTTAAAAACTAAAGATATTTTTTCTTCTTCACTTCCCCCTTAGTCTATTGATTTTAGAAAATCATTTTATATATTTATTCACAAGGACTTTATTCTATTATTATGAAATATCATAGCTTCACATGTTCCATTAAGATAAACATTTTTATCATGAAAGAGCTCAATTAATACTGTCATAAATAAAGTGTCTGAAAAACTGTGCTCTTAATATATAAGAAAACATGCTGTGTTCTATTAGAATTTTATTAGAGTTTAGTAAAGCCTTGGGTGAATAAAACAGTGCTATGTTGATTTACATAGGACTAGATTTTCCAATTAACCTAGATTAAAATTCAGTTGAGAAAACTTGAGGAACACTCATACCATATGTGCATATGATTTAATCTTTACAAAACATTTTTCTGAGTCAATTAAAAAGAAGCTAGAAGACTAACAAAAGTTCTCAAATGTCATTGTATTTCAATACTTGTAGGGAGAATAAAGAGTTAATCTTAACATCTGGATTTCTAATTTTCTACATAAGATGTAGTAATAGAAAATGAGAGTTGCTTGAGCTAATTTATCTTTTGGGCTTAAGTATCTCATTTTTTTTCTCCAAAGTTTTTAGATGTTCCAATCACTGATTTCTGTGTAACATTATAACCTTTATATCAGGTTTATTTTTCTCTCCACAGATGGTCATTTGATAATGATAGATGAAGCATGTCTGAATAAAAATTTATGAAACACACAGATTCATAAGAATTACAGACTGTACAATTACTTTCTTGCTAAGCCTTCTATATTCCATTTCATGTACACACATAAAACATTTAAATTTGTACCTTTAATCCACTAAATTAAAAGACACCATTTAAAAAAAAGTTAAAACACAGTTATATATAACTTTGCTGAAATGATATTCATATTTAAGTCCACAGATTTGAAAGCCAAAAGTACTGAAAAATGATTTGTTCCCCAGTTTTATCCACTGAGGCTGCCTCTGCAGCATACAATGGGATTATCTGACTTAACAGTTGAACGTCTCTAATAATTTCTCCTATTGGTAGAAACAGAAGGGACAAAACTTTTTTATTAAAGAATAATACTGAGAAGTAGCTTTAATTCAGCAATAGAGTACATACAAAAGACCAAAGTCCTGGGTCACATTTGTGTCAGAACTTCGTAGAGAGTGCATATAATCGAGAGATAAGAGCATATCCAAAATCTAGTTAGCTAAATCATAAAGGTATTAATGACCAGCAGTGGGATAAAAAAAAAAGGAGGGGTTTAAAAGGCTTAAACTAATTATACTGACAGCACTGTTGCTATCTTATTTAACTTTAATTATGGAAAAGGGAACAGCAGATTCAACTCTCTGTGCACCTTTAAGGTATCCCAGAAATAATCATAGCAAAGAGAAACTCATAAGCTAAAATATCCCACTGTATCTTCTGACTACAATGTCTATTGCTATATACCTGTGTTTCAGGTACATAGAACAGTGCCTTTCTAATAGTAGGCACTTGGTAAATATATGCTAAAAGCATAAATTAATCTATTTTGAAGTCAGAGAAAATGAGGGAAGGCTAGTATGTGCAATCTGTTTTTATACAAAAAAAAATGAAATCTTTTACAGTAATATCCCAAAAGTCTACACCTTAGGTTTCATAGCCAAAATAGAGTTACAGAACCAACCTCAGCTGTAAGAAAGGAAGGAAAAGAGAGTATTTAGCTTTTCTAATCTCCATGGTGGAGAGAACAAGGGATAAGAGACACTGGAAATAAGTATCATGTCAGCCAACCAACAGAAACTTCCATGCACTGCAATCTATTATTTAAGCGATGTTTCAAAACTTCATATTGGTTACTTTTATTACACCCATTTATAAGATTATTAAGCAACTTCAATCAGGTCCTACAACTATGAATAGTGTCAATACTGGAGCTTAATCCATGTTGTCAAACTCCTATCTACTCTCAACGACTATACTCAAATTTTAAGAGAATCAAAGAGATCAGCACAAATCATACAATTTAATTTCTCTCCCAGTATTTTTATTTTTATATTTTTTTAATTGCATTTTAGGTTTTGGAGTATATGTGAAGAATATGCAAGATTGTTGCATGGGTACCCACAAGGCAGTGTGATTTGCTGCCTTCCTCCCCATCACCTATATCTGGCATTTCTCCCCATGCTATCTCTCCCCAACTCCCCACCCAATGCTGTCCCTCCCCTAGTTCCCCCTGACAGACCCCAGTGTGTGATGCTCCCCTCCCTGTGTCCATGTGTTCTCATTGTTCAACACCCGCCTATGAGTGAGAACATGTGGTGTTTGATTTTCTGTTCTTGTGTCAGTTTGCTGAGAATGATGGTTTCCAGGTTCATCCATGTCCCTACAAAGGACACGAACTCATCGTTTTTGATGGTTGCATAATATACCATGGTGTATATGTGCCACATTTTCCCTGTCCAGTCTATCATCGATGGGCATTTGGATTGGTTCCAGATCTTTGCTATTGTAAACAGTGCTGCAATGAACATTCGTGTGCATGTGTCCTTATAGTAGAACGATTTATAATCCTTTGGATATATACCCAGTAATGGGATTGCTGGGTCAAATGGAATTTCTATTTCTAGGTCCTTGAGGAATTGCCAAACTGTCTTCCATAATGGTTGAACTAGTTTACACTCCCACCAACAGTGCAAAAGTGTTCCTATTTCTCCACATCCTCTCCACCATCTGTTGTCTCCATATTTTTTAATGATCACCATTCTAACTGGCATGAGATGGTATCTCAATGTAGTTTGGATTTGCATTTCTCTAATGACCAGTGGTGATGAGCATTTTTTCATATGCTTGTTGGCCTCATGTATGTCTTCTTTTGCAAAATGTCTGTTCATATCCTTTGCCCACTTTTGATGGGCTTGTTTGTTTTTTCTTGTAAATCTGTGTTAGTTCTTTGTAGATTCTGGATATTAGCCCTTTGTCAGATGGGTAGGATGCAAAAATCTTTTCCCATTCTGTTGGTTGCCGATTCAAGGACCTTTCTTTGCCAATTATCTGGCTATACAAATATGTTAACATTACTTCTCCTTTTTTTATTGGGATCAATGTCACATTTGTATATTTTGGGAGTATCTTTTTACCCATGAGATTTTATCTCTTTTAGGATTTCATAAAGCTTATATTTTATTAATGTACATGCTTTCTAATTTTTACTTCAAGACAGTGCATTTTTACTTGGAAATTTATAGAAATAGAAACATAAATTTAGAAGTTAGGGCAGATACTCTTGATTGCTTGTTCAATAGTCATTGCTAGTTTCTCATCTTTGCTTAGAAATTCTTAGTTTTATTCAAATGTTTGAATATCTATTCAGTATCTTAAGTTAATCTGTTTAATATTTCCCAATGGATCATTTAGATCTAGTCATGTTTTAAAACCATGGCTAATAAGCATAAGGGTAAATCTTCTAGGATGATTTGAGCAAGTCTTACCCTTCATAAAAGAGTTATACAAATTAAGTCCTCCCCATTTCTACATTTGTTCATTGCCACGTGAGAATATGACGTTTAGAGCTGCTTCTGTTCCTTGCTACCATGAAGTAAAAGGCCTCAGGACCTAATTCAATCCTCAAAGATTGACAGATCAGAAAAAGGGAAAGCACCTGCTTCCTTGATTCTTACGGCAGAATCATGTGAAACAGGAAGCACGAACTTAGAGTATTACTGCTACAAGGAAGAAAAACTCTTCATAAATACAAAACGTTAAATGTGTCTCATAGTTTTAATGTGAATGTTACTATTTTGTCATTATTTAAACAATTTAGTGAAAAGGAAATCTTATTAAAATGTACTTCGGATGCCAGATATTAGAACTATAAGTTAGAAAAACAGAAAGGTTAGTGCGTTGAAAAAAAATTGAATTGCTCAGTGACTTATAATACTAACCCAAAGCTTTCTCACAAGACTAACTTCACTTCAGATTTATGAAAATTTCTGATTATAAAATTCAGAACAAAAAGATAAAGGTAACATATCATTTTCCTGACTAAATTTATCAGTAAACAACAAGCTTTTGCTATACAGGGTCAGACAGAAAGTATTTTAGGTTTTGCAGACTATATGGTCCCTGTTGCAACTATTCAACTCTGATACTGTATGACAAAAGCAACCACAGCTGATTATAAATGACTGATCATCACTGTATTCCAATAAAACTTTTATTTATGGACACTAAGATTTGAATTCCATACAATTTGACACAAAATAGTATTCTTATTTTGATTTGCTCTTTTTCAAACATCTAAAACTGCAAAATCATTTTAAGTTCCTGAGTTGTACAAAAATGACTGGATTTGTTTTGCAGGCTTTAGAGTCTGCCAACTCCTGAAGAAAGAGAAATAATTCCTGTAGTCTGATTTGTTTTGACCCATTTCCCCACTACCATGAAAATAAATCTAATTTCATATACACCCTGGCTTTGGAGAAATCTGTTTGGGGTGTCTGTTCTCTAGGGAAAGCTCTTATATAAAGCAGATGTTCTCAATCAGTTGCTAGAGGATTCATTACAAGGGACTCCAAATTAACGTGGGCATCAAACAATGTCTATGAATAAATAAAATAAATAAAATCATTCCTGGTTACATGGAAAAAACTCAAGAATCCTCCATTCTCCTTACCACTACTAATTGTATCTTGCTTTACTCAAACCTAAAAATTTGGAAACTTTTAGCCAAAATAAAAGAGGCAAGCACCTTCATCCTTTATATCTTTGTTTGTTATACCAATTATAGAGTGTAAGTTGCCACTACTTTTTATTATTTGATATCACCATATGATTAGCTTCACTCACCCTTTATTCACTATTTTATTCTGTATCTTTGGCTAACTAGTCATCTTAAGAAAAATATGCATGCCAAAGAAGTAACAGCAAGATAGTAAGAACTTACCAACTTAAGAAACATCTCAATCTGAATTAATGAAAATTATAAATGAAATAGAACAATTTAAGTGAAAATACTTTATTATTTTATCAATGTATAAGTAGTAAGCCAAAATAAAACATCTCTGAGTGATTTATTTTAGAGTAACCATAGATCTTAGCTGGCCTCGAACAGTGCCAAATTAGAACACTTGTCCTGTGTATAGCTATTAATAAGTACCACATTTCATTCTGAAAAGCCCATCCACATGGAGAATAAATTGCATGGTTGTTGTAATTTTAGCAAACATGAGAGACTATTTTGTAGTATCTATCTGATCATTCTATTTTCTGAAGTTCTTAGAAGAGCCTAATTCTGATGTTTATTCTTTTGCAGAAACGCTGTGTACTTGTGAATTTTTGAATTATAGTGTGAATTCATGTTCAGCAGGATTTATTTCTGAGTACCTTGTGAGGTCTTGGTTGAGGGCAGTTCCCTTCTGGAGAGGTTTTGCTTCTGCCAAGTATCCTAGAGACAGTATCACCATAAAACTACTTTATATGTTACTTTCTCAGGTTAAAGTCTTCAAAAACTATGAATATAATACAAATGCTATTTGAATAAGTGCAGATAATAAATTATTATGTATTTGAGTTATCAGAAAAGAATTATATTTTAAATCCAGGCCAAAATATGCTAACAGTTTTTTGTTGTTGTTGTTTGTTTATATATTTGTTTGTTTTTTGCTGGTCCCTGTCATTTTTTCTGCCCACCTATCCTTTCACCAATAGAGAGCCCTTAGAAAATTTTTGCTTTATATATAGGCATCAGTTTCTACTCACCAGCTTCTAGCTCACACGGTTATCAAGACCCAAACAGCCTACATTCCAGAAGACAAAGCATTAACAACTGTTTAGCCCTTCTAAGGAGAGAATGCTTCTAGAAAATTCTTGCTTTCTTGAAAACTCATGTCTTCATTCCCAAGGATGCTTGCCATATATTATCTAGCATTATATGTGAGAAGTTTCAAATTATCTAATCTTCTGTATTTTCAGGAATCAAATGGAATAAGAAATAGAAAAGAAAAGCATAAAACTAGCAATTGACAAATTGGAAAGGTAAGAAGAAAGCCTAAATAGTGAATGTAATTGATGTTAAGTGAGGAGAGTTTTTCAAGGAGGACTCGATCAATCACCTGTTGCAGCAGTAACAAGATAAAAAGAGAGAAAAAGAACATTAGCTCTATATGAATGCTTGCTTGGAACTTAGGAAAGTAATTTCAGAACAATATTTTAGGTGGTGATCCCTGAAAAATATTAAATGTGTTAATTTGAAGAAATTAGAAAAGAAGAAGAGGGAAAAGAAAAGAAGGGAGACATGGGATAATCCCTTAAAGTAGGAAACACTTCGTTAATGGAATTATTGTAAAAATTAAATAACTCATGAAAACCCTAAGAATGGTGCTTTGTGAACACTTAATAATCACAGTTACTTTCACCTGCCTTTCCTTCCTCCATGAGAAAAAAATACAAATACTTTAATATGCTACAAGGTGAGAACTTTAGAAAACTGAATTCTCACATAAAGTATTATGCAGGAAAGTGTTCACACAACAGCCCTGAGTTTCTCAAACCCTGTATATTCCCAAGAAAGATCTGTCTAATGTGACTGATCCAAAATAAAAACTCTCAACATCAAGGATCAAATAAGTTTCCTTGGTTAACAACATTTCCTACTTGTCACACACGATTACTGGAAAATTAGTACATCTAGGAAACTCCACTAGGAGAGAGTACCTGGGACCTTGTGCCTAGTTCCTCCTGGGCTTTGCCCCATTTACCTTTCCCTTTTTGCTGATTTTAGTCACCATCTTATTGTTGCAATAAATGAATAATTGTGTAACTGAGTGTAAGTTTTTCTGAGTCATAGGAGTCCTTCTAGTGAATCACCAATATTGAAATTGCTCTTGGGAATCCCCAATACAACTATAAAATAGTTTTTATATGTTTCCTAAATTTATGGTGACTTGCAACTCATTTTCCAAACTATATGTACTCTTCAGAGCAAAATGAGGCACCATTAATAGTTACATACAATACAAGGGGGAGATTAATGTTCAAATTAAACATATTTTTACTGAGAAATTGTTATCATAAGTGAAAATAAAGACAAAAGAATTTAGTAGATAATTAGGCATCTTAAGGAGAGGGCCAAAACTTTGGAATAGACAGTGTGAAGAGTATTCATTGTGTCAAATAGACAAACATAAGTGAATTGTCAAATAGCAGTCAGAGCCCAATTGTATTTAGGAGAATCAATTTGGAATAAGTCAGATATGCTCAATAAATGGAAATTTCTCCAGAGGTCCTCTTCAGTAAAGGAACTGAAGGAAAGGAAAGCAGATTATAAGAGGACTTTTAATTCTCACCTAATTACTAATGAGGACTTCTAATTATTACCGATTGACCTCAGATGTTTCTTCAGGTCTCTTTCTATGCATACATATAACTATTGTCCTACATTGGGTCCCTATCACACCTTGACAATAATACAATAACATTCTAGAATCCCAAGTTCTAATCTACAATAAAAACATTATATTTTCTAATTTAAAAAATAATTCATACACATTATATTTAGAAAAATAAAAACATTAAATATAATTAAGAAATCACTTCTTATACAAAACCCTTATGATTTTGCTGCATTTAATTAGATCCCTTTTAAAGTAAAAATATTCATAATTACACATACACTTACAAGCAATTTTGTTTTAATTTTTAATGAAATTACAGAAATTTTAGTGTACAGTTTTTCTTCAATTAATATTTACTATAAGCATATTACCGGTGGATGCTAAGTATGCTTTAAAAATATAATTTTTAAATGATTTTATAATATTCTATCATAATGAAGAATTCAATCCCTTAATTTTACAGATGAGAAAGCTGATGCTTAAAGAGGTTAAGTGACTTCCCCAAAGTCACAGAGCTAGTTTTGTTAGATTTAGGAAGAGAAATAACTTCTCTAAAGTTCTTATTTAATATTTTATTACTTCACTTTAAACTACCCTGTATAGTGCCACTTATATAACTGTCCTAAAATACTGAACGTACCATAACACCTCTCTGCTTTAGAGCACAGGCACCCAACTGCATAGTGGAAAATGTACAAACTTTTCACCCTAGTATTCAAGGTATTTTAAAAATCAGCTTTACACCACTTTCCATGTCCTAATCCCATACCACTTTACATTAATCATTTGCTTATACTTAGCTCAAACCATTACCCTGGAATATAGTATGCTAATTACAGAATCCAAGACGCATGTATCTTGTTTTCCTCTCCAAGATTTAATTTCCTCTTCTCTCATATGTCCAAATACTAAAGTCCTTCAGGGCTCTATTCAGATCCTACATCATTCATAAAGCCCTTTCCAACCACTGTAACTCATTCTAAACTCTTAGTTCTCTAAATTCTTATAGGCTTTTTCCATATAAATAGTAGGGTGTCTTCCCATCAGATGTAAACTATCTCAATTATTCATTGCCATGTCAATCTCTTCTGCAAATGCGATGCAAAGAAAATATTCAACAATACTGACTAGACTCACTTCAAATTCATAAATAAAAACCTCAGATGGGTTCTTATTTTTCATTCTGGTAAAATATACATAGCATAATATTAATAATTTTAACCATTTGTAAATGCACAATTCAGGGGCATCAAACTCATTCACAATGTTATGTTATCACCACTACTATCACTACCCAAAACTTTTTCAGTATCCCCAATAAAAATTATGCAACTATGAAATAATAACCTCCCTTTCTCCCCTCAGTCCCTGGTAACCTGCATTCTACATTCTGACTCTGTGTATTTGCCTATTCTAGGTACCTCATGCAAGTGGCACTGCACAGTATTTGTCCTTCTGTGTCTGGTTTATTTCATTAAGCATCATATTTTCAAGCTCCATCCATGTTGTAGCATATATCAAAAATTCACTCCCTTTTATAGCTTAACTGCATTTCACTGAAAGTATATAACATATTTTGCTTACTCACTCATCTGTTGATGAACACTGAATTATTTCCATCTTTTGGCTATGAACATTGGTATACAAATACCTATTTGAGCTCCTGCTTTCAGTTTTATTGGATATAAGCCTGTGAGTGGAACTGCTGAGACATATGGTAGTTCTTTGTTTAACCATTTTACATTCCCACCAGCAATGAACAAGGGTTTCAATTTCTTTACCTCATAGCCAGCACTTATTTTCCATTTTTTGTGTTATAGCCATCCTAGGAGGTGTGAAGTGGTTATCTCATTGTGAGTTTCCCTAATGACTAATGATGGTCAGGATCTTTTCATGTGTTTGTTAACCATTTGTATATCTACTTTGGAGATAAATGTCTATTAAGGTGTTTGAACTAAATTATTATAATTATGTGTTTTAGCAGTCTTTAATTTGAGTTAAATTTTGCATTGGAGTCTGAATCCCCATACTCAAATAGCTAACTCCCACTTCTATGAACTCCAAATGTTGTTAGTCAATTATATAATATCTGTCTGGTCTATGTAGACGCCCACTCTCCTAAATGACTATTTCACAACTTCTCTCTTCTCATTTACCCCGTAAATCATCACTCTCAACCAATTACAGTACTTCCTACCTTGTCAAGAAAATTAAGGCAATCAGAGGATATTTCTACTAACTTCCACTACCATCTGCCTAATTACCAGCATCTGCCCATATCCCATATCCACAATTAAGAATAAGGGATTATACAAAGCCTTAAATATCAGGAGATGACAATCATTAAAGCCATCCTGGAAGCCTACGAATCACAACTATGGTAGTTCTCTACCACAGAAATAAACTCTGGCTAATTTTGCTGACCACAGTTTTTGAAACACCACTCTGGTGAATGGATGACTAAGGTTAGTGAGGTCAAATAAAGCAAAAAACAAAAACAGAAAATAAGCTTCAATCAAGTTTTCTGCTTATCTTCAAACTTCAAAAAATATCCTTTTGTGGTAAGTTTGGAGGAGAAAGAGCATACTTTCTCACATTTACCAACATCATTTCTCTAATAAATAACTAATAAACAGGCATCTTTAAATATATTTTCTCAAATACAAAATATTTCAAAATCCAGCAAAGAATGCTTAGCCATGTCTATTGGTAATTCAAGCATCCCCCACTAACTTCAAGCAGAGTCTAATATACACAACTCTGAAAAACATTCAACCTGAATTACCCACTCATAGAAAGCAACCCTAGTTCAAAGAGGGAAAACTGCTCTTTTGCAAGTTCTCGTATTATATTCTATTGTAAGAATTAACCTATGTTCTGGAACTGAGTTTATTTTATTACACTGACATATGCCTATCTTCCATAGCCATCTTGCATTTTCTTATCTCTAGGACTATAAATTGCCCATTTCTTTAAGAAAAAAAAGCAAAGATGTACTTCATACTGCCTTCGTTTCTCCTCAACTTTATTTGATATGTTTATAAAATATCTGGATCCCAAGAATAGACTGTCAATTGTGTGCACACCTAAATTTGACCAATACTTTCTTAAAGAAATCAGCTAAACCTTTATATTAAGTTGTATTTATTAGGCTCCCTGAATAGGCTGCAGGCTGATCAAAAGCTCTAAGTTTATTTTCTCAGAACGATCCTCTATGAAAGATGTGGAAAATTCACGTTATTTTTATGGGTTCCTGTATTTATTCCATACTCATTGGTTTTGAATTTTAAAAAGTCCTTGAATAGAAGTCTTAGGAAAGACAGCCTGATGAAAAATGCTCTAAAGAGTTAAAATAAATATTCATAGCATTAGCACAGGTCACATGAGTGACAAAAGCTGACACCTTGACATAGATAAGCCCTTCAAATTCAGGTTTTATGGTTCCTATTGGACCAATCAAAATTGCCTATTTTTCTGGTTGTTTCTAATTGGAATTCTTTTTTTCTGTCTCTCTCCTCTCCCTTCTCTTCTCCCTCTCTCTGATGTTTTTTTCTCTCTCTCTCTCTCTCTCTCATTTTTCTCCCCAACTAGAATTACTCCAAATCTTTCTACTTGTTGAAGGACATGAATGAGTCACTCAATGACACGTTCTACCTTGGTGCATTATAATGTTTTGTTATTGAGAAATCATTAGATAAATAAAATTATTGAAAGTGAAAAAGACTTTCTTAGTAGATTGTCCCAATTCCCTGTAGTTTTTGTTTGTTTGTTGTTTTCTGTTTTGAGATGGAGTCTTGCTCCTGTCACCCAGGCTGAAGTGCAATGGCACAATCTCAGCTCACTGAAACCTCCGCCTCCTGGGTTCAAATGATTCTCCTGCCTCAGTCTCCCAAGTAGCTGAGATTACAGGTGCCCGCCACCATGTCTGGCTAATTTTTTTTTGTATTTTTTTAGTAGAGATGAGGTTTTGCCATGTTGGCCAGGCTGGTCTTGAACTCCTGACCTCAGGTGATCCACCTGCCTTGGCCTCCCAAAGTGCTAGTATTACAGGTGTGAGCCACCACACCTGGCCTCCCTATAGTTTCAACAAATGATTTTGCCTTCTACTGCAAGGGAAAATTAGTGTATGTTAGCAAGAAAGCCCTCAATTCCTTGTCCCCTCCTATCATTCCATGAAGCATAGGAGTATTTCTACTATTTCTATTTTCCTCCTTTTGATTTCAATGGGAAAAAAAATACTGATTGCAGGAAACCAGGAAAAAGGTAAAACATATTTAAGAACATTTCACATATATCTGATGAAGTTTCTATGTGCTCATCACATTGGCTCCCTCTTTTGTTATCTTATTCTCTTTCGGTAGATGCACCCCTCCTTGCTATTAGCAAGTGGCAGAAAAATTATCAAGGCAGCAAGCTACAATTGTAGATCGTACCCTAAACCAATCATTTGTAAGAGTCACTGTAAGAAGGCACCCTATTATTTAAAGCCCTCTGGACTTTCCTCCAAGCAGTAAAAACACCAGGTGAAAGAAATAAGAAAACATAAATTCATAGATATTTTCTGTATTTACACTGACAACAGGCATATTACATGTATTGGCCATGAAGTTGAAAACTTGGTACATTCCCTCTTATTTACAATTCAAGTACATCTCCTCATTATCTGAACCTTTTCATCTTTTCTTTATAACCAAAACTGTTTGCAAATGCCTCCCAGACCTTCCCCCCATATAAAGTTAATTAGATCACGAGCAGCTCTTCTAATTAAGCTTACCTCAACCACAAATGCATTTTCTCATTTTGTTATCACTAATACTAAGATGAGGTACTGCGATTAACAATTAGGTGAATGCTTTGTTCCATGAGATTGAGTCTCAAGTGCAATATGGTCTTAACTCAGGTTTGTGGTCACAAGAAAGAATAAACACTTTGCAAAGTCCTTGAAGAAATCTTCTTTAGGTCTCTCAATGCATTCCAGAATTCAATGAATTAACACTTTCTATTTTTACTCCTAAACTGAACATGTATTCCCTAACACAAAACAATAGATCTTCTGATTAATATTAACAACATCTGATATACAAATACACTAAAACCTCCACTAGCTCAAAAATATCAAGTTTCCAAACAAATGTATCTATGCATTATTAATGGTCAGTAAGTTCATCCTGTTTCTGTATGGTGTATGTTTTCTTTGTCATTTTCTTGTACATATTTAATAGAGTTGTAGATAGAAGACAATAGCTTGAATAAGTTGTGAGGTTAAAATGTGTGACTATATCATTGATTGTATACTAACCCCAGTTTACCATACTAAATTAGAGAAAGACACTTAAACTTTCTGACAATCACCTACAATGACTAAAATTTCTGCTTTACAAAGTTGTTGGTAAATGCTGCCAAATGAGACAAATTGTAAAATACTAAAAAATTTTAATTAAAATTATTATGGTTATTATTTTCATACTAATTTGAAGATGTTAGTCTAGGCTCTAGGGGTTCTTAATTACTGACCTACAGTCTTTTAATGACAATAAAAATGGTATATTAAGAGGTATGACAGGTATTTCAGAAAAAAAAATAATTTTTATTAAAGCACCTTAAGGGGCCATTTCTGTAAGAATAGAGAGGACCCAGAGGGTGTTCTGCAAGGAAAGTGTAAAAGAAGAGGGAAAGCGGAAGTGGGAGGAGCAAAAGGCCTCTGATAAAATGACAGACATTTATGAAAATCATTCTGCTACAAAGACACATGTTTATTGCAGCACTATTTACAAGGATTCCTCAAGGATCTAGAACTAGAAATACCATTTGACCCAGCAATCTCCTTACTGGGTATATACCCAAAGGATTATAAATCATTCTATTATAAAGACACAAGCAAACATATGTTTATTGCAACACTGTTCACAATAACAAAGATTTGGAACCAACCCAAAATGCCCATCAATGATAGGCTGGATAAAGAAAATGTGGCACATACACACCATGGAATACTAAGCAGCCATAAAAAGAAATCAGTTCATGTTCTTTGCAGGGACATGGATGAAGCTGGAAACCATCATCCTCAGCAAACTAACACAGGAACAGAAAACAAACACCACATGTTCTCACTCATAAGTGGGGAGCTGAACAATGAGAAGCAATGGACACAGGGTGGGGAACATCATATACCAGGCCTGTCAGTGGGTGGGGAAAGGGAAGGGGAGCATTAGGACAAATACCTCATGCATGTGGTGCTTAAAACCTAGATGACAGGTTGATGGGTGCAGCAAACCACCATGGCATATTTATATCTATGTAACAAACCTGCATGTTTGGCACATGTATCCCAGAACTTAAAGTATAATAAAAAATAAAAAAGAAAGAAAATGAAAGACATTGGGTTTTATTCTGCTCTGGCATTTCAGTTATGAAAAGGATAAAGAACCCGATAATTAAAGAGACATGGAAATTTTAGATGGAAAAACAGAAAAAAATAATTTACCAAGATAGCAGGAAGCTGGGATAACACAGATGCCAGAGAAGCCCTGCAAAAGACAGAAAAAATGAATATATAATATTTACATTAAATTCTTGCTGATGAGAAAGACAAAATGCACCAAATAATGAGATGTTTTATTCAAGTTATCACAAAGATTGTGTCATTAGTGAGAGAAGTCTCAAAGAAAAGGAAGGGTGTTGGAAGTTTTACAGAGGTAAGCAAACACACTCATCTACAAGTCTTATGGCAGTCATGAGAAAGAATGAAGACTGGTGTTAGAGCATGAAAGGGCAGTGTGGTGGCACTTTGCCATTAGCCTTTATTCTAAACACAAAAAGTTGGGGGACTTCTTAACTTTCACTGCTTTCCCACAACACCGGGCTCAGGAAAAAAATCAACATTGTCACTAGTCTCTGAAATAATCCCCTTTTTTTACCATTTACCTTTAGTAAATTCTGCTGTGTAAGGTACTTTGAGAGAACCAAAGGAAGAGAGAGTTAAATTCTATGTGTTACACCAATGTAATAGAGGGAAGAAAAAACAATCCAGGTGGTGAGATATAAAGAATTGAACAGAAAGAGGAAATTGAAACAAGAGGTGGTCAGAAGGAATGTAAGCCATCAAGAAACTTTAGCAATATTGCAAGGTCAGGAAGTAAGGGGTTGGATGTTTCAATGTATGTAGAAAAGAAGGTTGGAGGATTTAGCAATTCCCAGGTGGTAGTATTTGGGGAATTCACATAAAACTAAAAAACATCAGGTACTCATAAGGAAATGTAAAAATATTTACGGGGACCAGTAAAATACTTGTTTGCTAGAGTTTCAGATGCAGTCTAAAAGTGCACCCTAAGGAAGGAAGCTACATTCCTTTATCTACCCACAATAAGTCAAAGAGTTTTACATATGCCAGTTTAGGAGACTACAAATTATAGGCAACTGAACTATTGCAGGAGCTTCCTAACTGTCAATCTGCTTCCACTGTTCCTCTTTCCAGTCTATTCTCAACATTGACATAAGTTTCCTCAAGTATGAATCTGATCGTGTCACTTCCTTATTTACAGCCTTTGATGGCACACCAAGATCATTCATGATTTAAGCCTACATAGTTATAGTATGATCTTCTTCCACTCTCACCACCACTTGCCATATTATATTATGGGCTATCACTTAAAGACCACAATTATTTCATGTTAATCTATTGATTTTCACACATCTAAATAGAATGTATTACTCCTAAATCTTTTTTCACAATTTATTTTATCAGTAAATTCATCACAATAACCCCAGCTGCTGAAGTTCAGATTTCCCCTGCTGGACTAAGAGCTCAAGGACAAGAACTGTGGTTTAGATTTTACATATCCACTCTACCTTCTATACCCTTCCCAGAATCTAGCTCTAGGTATATATTCAGTAAATATTTTTAAATAAATGAACCACAGTGCTATAAGTACCTCTATTCTGGTAAGTAAATGAACCATGGCAAGATCGTTTCTGGATACATATAATCCTCATGAAAAGGTAAATTTCCATTTATACAATATGCATGTCAAAATATCATAATCTCTCAAGGATTATATAGAGAGGACACAAGCTTAAAACAGTAGGCTGAAATATATAGTCTTTAAAATTCCATCCAAACCTACAAGTCAACAATTCTATGGTTAATAAGTTAGAAATGGAAACAGATGAGAGTCAGAAAGGAAATATAATACTAAGCATCTAAAGAAGGTCACCTTGGAAGGGAAGATACTCTAACTCAAATCTTTACTGTCCATGTGCATACCTCTTAGCAAGGGTCAGCATGCTACTTTCCCATTGCTGCTGTAACAAACTATCACAAAGATAGTGGCTTAAAACAAGACAAATTTGTTATCTTACAGCTTTGGAGGTCAGAAATGGAAATGGGTCTTAACGGGCTAAAATCGAAGTGGCTGCAGAGCTGCATTTCTTTCTGGAAGCTCTAGGACAGAATCCATTTTCTTGCCTTTTCCAGCTTGTAGAAGTCACCCACATTCTGAGCTCCTGGCCCCCATCAGTCTTCAAAGCCAGCAGTAGCAGGTTGAGTCTTTCTCGCAATGCATCACTCTGGCTCTGACTCTCCTTCTTTCCTCTTTCACTTATAAAAACCCATGTGACTACATCAAACCACTCCAACAGTTTAAGATAATCTCCCTACCTCAGTCAGCCAATTAGCAACCTGCAACCTTAATTATCCCTTGCCTTATATTACAGTTGAATTGTGCCCCTCAAAAAGATGCCTTGAAATTCCAACTCACAGTATTTCAGAATGTGACCTTATTTGGAAATAGATTTGTTGCAGTTGTTATTAGTTAAGATGAGCTTACAGTGGAGTAAAACGGGCCCTTAATCCAATATGACTGGGGGTCTTATAATAAAAGAAGACACAGAGAAATGAAGACACAAACATACAGAGGGAAGGTGGCCATGTGATGATGGAGGCAGAGATTAAATTGATGCATCCAGAAACACCAAGGATAACCAATAAACACCAGAGGCTAGAAGAGGTAAGGAAGGATTCTCTTCTACAGGTTTCAGAGTGAGCAAGGCTTTGCCAATACCTTGACAGAGAAGTTCTTGCCTCCAGAATTGTTAGACAATAAATTTCTGTTGATTTAAATCACCCAGTTTATGGTACTTTGTTATGGCAGTCCTGGTAAACCAATACACCATATAAAAGGACATATTCACAAGTTCTGAGTATTAGGACGTGGATATCTTTGGGGAGCCATTATTCTGACTGCCATAGTCAGTGGAGGAAGTGATAAAAATAGAGGACTTTTGCCCTCTAATTAAGAAAGAACAAGATAAATCTCTTTCTGAAGCAATGGAAATGATGGTCTTTTTTCCTTTTAATTTACATACTGTCCTGAGGCTTTTATCTTCCTGGAACTTCTATTAAATATTCCTGGCAACAATTTTCAACCACTGCTTTTTTGCTGATTTGCTATTATGTTAATTAAGTGCCTACCTCATATGTGTGGACATTTTAAGTTCAGTTTAGGCAAACACGGGATTTAAATGGAAAATGCATAGCTGAAGCATAGACTAGTCACTATGCCAGTGCGTAAGTGGACTAAGAAAGTAAAAAATAATCTATGCCAGCTTAGTGTCCTTGAGCTTTCAGAAAGGAAAAGAAGAAAGGTTCTGCTTTCTATTTTTGGAGGTTTTAAAGTCATCTCTAAATTCGTATTCAGTGAAGCTAATGGCTAATAATATTTTTTAAAGTGGCAGGAGTTCTTTCCTTTTCCTTATTTTGAAAGAAATATATATTTCCAATGATCTTTTAACCTCACAGAAGCAAAATGACTCATTTTCCTTTTTTTTTGTTCTGTCAGATTTATCTTTTCCTTTCTTAATAGAGCAGGATTAACACATTTGTCTTTTGAGATAAGGTACATTCTGTGCTGTTCCCTAGTGACCAATATTCACAGGAACATTAGACTCAGACCTGTTCTGCCCACACAACTAGTCGCTGATAACAGAAGGAACAGAAGACTGTGCATGGGGACAGTTAAAAGAAAGAGAGCTTCTGGCCTAACAGGAAGCTTTCTCCCTATGAAAAGAATCTCATTTCCCTTATAGATGTGCACACCATTAACAAATATACACACTTACTTCAATTATGGGACACATGTAGCTAAAAATGCCTCAGGGAAAAACATATAGAGAGAAAAATTTTATTTTACAATAGCAATGGAAAAAAAATCAAAGCTATTGCCTCTCTACTATTTGAAAAGTATTCCACATTAAATTCAAGTATTCAAAATTGGAAGCAAAAAAAAAAAAAAACAAAAAAAGCTTCAAAACAATGAAATAAGCCACTAAAGAACTATTTGATTTCTTGTGAAATAGTTTCATTTCCTGAGCTATTATTTTCAGATTATGAAAACATATTATTCCTAAAATTTGATGGCTGAAAAAGAGGAACAATGAATTCTAGTTTTTGCATAAATGTTACTATATCTCCTTTCTCTGATATATAAAGCTTCCTGATTAAATCTTGCCTAATGTTCTTTCGATTTGACCTTCAGAATTTAAAATAATCTATGTTATATTTTAGACACAAATCTTAACATACCTCTATCTACCCCAAGCATGAAATAAAGCCTGGCATACAGTTACCTATCCAGTATTAGTTACTTGTGCAGCAGGCAGGTGATAAGTAGTCAATTTAAGCATGCTGCCCTAACCTTGTACCTTGGAGTCTAAAAAACAAGAGACTAATTGCTTTACATACAAAAATAAGCTATAAGTCAAAACAAGAAACAAAACAAGAAACAATTTAATCCAGCAGGAAGGATTTTAAAGTTTGTGAGCATATTTAAATATCAATTCACCCAACATGTTTCTAGTATTTAGTTTACTGGATTTCAGCACAAATTTCTATGATATATGACATGTAACTAAGGCAAATAGAGAATCTACAAGTAGGGTGACCAAATGTCCCAGTTTGACCAAGATAGTCTTATCTTATGCCTATATTCTGGGCATCATTAATACAGCTCCTTTCATTCTTAAAGGCCTTTTGGATGAGCAATGTTATATGGTCTCCCACCCAAAAGAATGAAATCAGGAAGCTTAAGCCTCAAATGAATTGTAGTTCCAAAAAAAAAATTTAAGTTGTATTTAAAATTAAAACAATTTAAAAATACCTAGGAAAGATATATGTATTATTTGCATCTAGTGATTTATTGATAGTGTATAACCAGTTAGATGTAGCAGAGCTCACCACTTTAAATTGGCTCTAACTCTATGCTGGATTGCTTTTTTTTTTTCTATTTTTTGTAGATATGAGGTCTCCCTATATTGCCCAAGTTGGTTTCAAACTCCTGGGCTCAAGCAATCCTCCCAACCTGGCTTCCCAAACTGCTGGGATTACAAGGTGTGAGCCACCGTGCCTAGTCTATTCTAACTTTTTTATCCCGGCTTGATGTATTTGGATAAGTGAAAGGGCAGGAAAAGGTTGATAATAAGGAAAATAAAAATCCAAGTGGGAATGCATCTATATTCTCAAAAATTCAAATTTAACAAATTCAAGTGTACCGGTTTGGGTGGAGTATAGTCCAGGAAAGGGAGGCAACTTAAAATTATGTTATGAAATTATTATGAAAACATTACTGTGACATATGAGGAAATATAAATGTGAGAGGTATGAGTAAACCAAAATAGTTTAAAGTCGTTTCTATTTTTTTACTGTAACAGGGTAGATTTTATGAACAATAGATCTGTGATCCTCAGTTTACTACTCTGTGTAACTATGTGCCATCAATAGTCTCTCTAGACTTTAGCAAAATATTTAATAATATTTTCATTATATCAATGCACAAAAGGTAGAAATACTTTTATCTGAACATGCTTACTTGACATCTGGCTTCCCCCTATATCATCTTGCACCTCTCATATAGGAATCAGCCAGACTAAAACACAGATCTACACCAGGCAATTACTCAGACAAAGCCAGGTTACACTCAGCGTTTAGTCCTCATTCTTGTGTCCTCAGGTTTTTGTTAGTGGTGGTGTTGGTTTTAATACCCATAGGAATTAATATTTCCTTAAACCAATTTAATCTCTCCCTTTTTGGCTTACTGACCACAGCTTCACAACTTATTTAGGGGTTTTGTTCCCCTAATACAGACATGTCTGGCATTCTAGAGAGAGGCATTCCCTCCTGAGACTCGAGCCCCATGGAGGGAATCTATGACCAGCCTTACCAGCAAGGGGAATTCATTCCATGTGATATTATGCAAATTACTGATTACTTATCAATAACAATCAGTATGGACATTTCTATTGATTTTTCCTGACATTATGGGGTTCAACATTTTTTAACTCTAAGATGATAATATCAGCTATATTTTTTATTGCACAATGATGAACATCAAACATCCTGAATATGGTCTTCAAGGCCTACAAAATTCCACCCAACCTCATTTCTCTATCCTCATCTTGCACCACCTTCCTATCCCCTCCCTATTTTAGCCACACATGCCTTTTTTTAGTTATTTGAATTACATGCTCAGAATCATAGAACATGGTAGAGCTTCTGCTTGGATCACTCTTCAAATTCAACCTCCACAACACCACACACACACACACAGGCACAGGCACAGACACACACACACACACACACACACGTACACTCACACAGCGTGAACTTACTTTTAGAGTCCTCAGCTCAGCTCAGCTGGAACTTGCTTAGGGTGGACCACCTTAACCTCAAGACTAGAACAGATTCCATCTTATACACTCTCTTAGCACACTTTGTTTTTTACTTATGGCACTTCAGTTTGCAATTAGAAAATATTTGTATAATAGCTGATGTTTTCCCCTTTAAGCTATAAGATATATTAGGTTGGGGCTATATGAATTTTGTGAGCTATTTTATCATATATACTCAGCATAGGATCTATTACAAAGGAAATGCAGTGTAAAAAAGTGTTTTTCTGAAGGTTAAAGGATACAAGCCTGGAAAAGGAGAATATGTTAGATGAGAGAATTAGTACCCAAAAGCATCGTCACAGATTAGAGAGGTAAGCTATCACAAATGAAATACAGCAGAGATACATTTTAGGTCCCACAATTTAAACCAAAGAAACAACTATATAAGAAGAGAGTGGAGTAATTCAAAGTATGTATGTTGAAAAGTTGATGAGAGGATTTTTTTTACCAAAGTAGCACGAAATGTTTCTGTTTTTTTCTTACTGCCCTTTCCCTATTCCTCCCTACAAGAGAAAAAGTATGTTCTTTAATTCATATAATGGACAGAATCTAAATTCCATAGAGTCCCTACCAGTGACCAAGGACATGGAATCGGAAAAGCATTATTTTCTTTTTATTTGCATCCTAGATGTAGCTGACTCCAGAATAAGGGGCGCTAGAACCTCCTCCATACAGAATGACTATGCCAGGCTCTGTCATAGTTTTGAACTTAGTTTTAATATCAATATTGTAAGTGCTGTTACTCTATTATAATTCTTAGTGGGAACTATGTTTGTGAATTGACTTAGAGTAGAGGATGTAGCTAACATATAATTACCTGGTGCATAATGCAGGAATATTTTTTGGAATGGTCATGAGGATTAGCCATGATCAGTAACAGAGATGTATTCAACACAATTGCTAAAGAGATGTTAAAATCTTAGACTGAATAATGTAAAATGTAGAACAAAAAACCAAATAAGCACATTCTATTCAGAACTGCTCAGAACACTCTTGTACTGTTCAATCCAGGAAACTCCACTTTAAATGATACACTGAGAAAGACAGGGTATGTTTTGAGGCTGCTCAAAATTGCATTATTATTCCTAATTATGTGCTGTCCTTCCTATAAGAGGCTTGTAGATGTCTGACCTTGCTATGTGACAGTGCCTCCCAGTGGAAGGTTTATATTTTCCCACCCCATCAAGGATAGATTTGGACATGTCATTTGCTTTAGCTTAAAAAAATATGTAAAAGTGATTTATGCCCTTCCTGAGTAAATTTTGTACTTTTTCCTTCTATTAGATTGGCATAACTTAGGGAGTACTGCTTCTACCTGAGTCCTAAAATGAAGATATATGGAGAAGAACTTCAATAAACCAATAGCTGATGTGTTATTTGAATGAGAATAAATATTGTGGTAACCACTAAGATTATGGGGTTTTTACTACTACAGCAATGCTTAGAGAAAACTGACTAATGCAGACAAACAGACTATTTAAAGTCAGACAACTGGAACAATGAAAGACTTTGAATCCACTTCATATTAGGAATAGCTGAAGGAACTGGGATGTTCTATTTGTCAAATAACAGATGTGGAGACACTGCAGTACTTTTCAAATATTTAATGAGTGAGCAAATGTAAGAGTAGTAGAACTGTTCTGAGTATTCTTATCAGGTCAAATTGGACCCAAATATTGAAAGCTTTAGGGGAACCTATGTCAGTTTACTATCAGAGGGAACTTTCTAACTTGCAGAGGTGGTCAAAGATGAAACTGGCAGTTTTAGGATGCTTTAAGGGTTTACTGATATTGGGAGATACTGATAGCTCAATATATTTAGTCAGGGGTGGTTTAAAATGATTCATGTATTGGTTGGGTCAACAAACTTATATGACCTCTATTTAAAACAAAATACAAAATTTATAATAAAGTACTGAAGACTTTCCCCACGTTCAATAGACCAACTGTATTTTATGCCTTGGTTTTCTTCCTTCATTCTGTTCTCGTTCAACCATTATTAATAGTAATTGGCAAAGAGAGAAAATAATTTCTTTTTAAGTCATATGCTTCCAAAATTAAGTCTCAGACTGGGTGTAGCAATCAAATATTGAGAAACACATTATTCCCAAAGATTTAAATTAAACATTTAAAATAAAACAAAATAAGGAATAACAAATATAAAATTCCTTTGATCCCAAACATTATTCAAAAATAAAGATACTGAGTACACAAAAATTTATGAAATCATCATCTATTGTATGTAAGCAGAATATAATTTCTACTTACCTATCTAGAGTATATCTGTATTCGTAGGCCTTATCATAACAACTATTGGGAGATTTGAGTAATGTTAATTTTTTCATCCAACATAGGATTTGTAAAATTAAAGAGTTTTAATAGCAAGATAAAACAGCTTTTAATTAAAAATTAATCACATCTTCAGAAGAATTTTCATTCTTGCTTTTATCAGAAAAAATAACTAATAAGCTTTATTTTGCTTTTTTTTTTGTCAAACAAATTCAATGTCATCTTAAAAATTAACATATAAACTGTGGCTGCCAGCATCTGTTTCTTCTATCTCTTCTAATCAATTTTATTATATTTAATTTTTAGTATTACAACATATGCTTAATTTTATCACCCACTGTAATTCATTTTTTCAAGCAGGCAGTGTACAACCACTAAATAAACATTTAGTAAATCCTAATGATGAAGTTAAAATAACTAAAAGAATCAGTATTTTTAAAATGTGAACAAGATTTATACATCTGAAACTTCAAAATATTCAACATAAGTAACCGTAATATATTTTTGATGACTCATTAAAAAAACTTTTTGGCATCAAATTTAGAAGCCACAGTGATTTTATGACTTAAAAGGCAAGTGAAACTCAGTTCTTGATAATTTTAGAAAGAAGCTTTATAGTGTTTATTCCATTATCAATTACATTTATTTTTCTCTTCTACCAAAATATTGATTAAATGCCAAATAAAATGTGTTTGTTTAATCAGCTCTTTAATTTTATATTTATAACAACCCCATGAAGAAGTGCAATAACTGAAACAGGAAAGATTTGATTTGATTTTGCCTCCTCCTAGCTAATTTTTTAAAGGTTTTTACCATTTATCCTCAACAAAATAGATTTCACTTGACAGAAAACAATAATATAAAGAGCCTGAATATCTCTGACAGTTAAACATGGCAGCATGTTTTAATAATAAACTGGCTTCTATTAGAGTTTAAATTTTACAATATAAATACAATTTGTTACACTAAATTACAAAAGGAAGGAAGGAAATAAATATTATGTAATTTATATTTCTGTGCAGTTATTCATATTTGGCATTGATAAAATTGCCATTTTGAAAGCAATTTTTAATAAAAATAATGATTTGTTTTGTCTTTTTTTTAATTGCATTTTAGGTTTTGGGGTACATGTGAAGAATATGCAAGATTGTTGCACAGGTACACACATGGCAGTGTGATTTGCTGCCTTCCTCCCCCATCACCTATATCTGGCATTTCTCCCCATGCTATCTCTCCCCAACTCCCCACCCCCTGCTGTACCTCCCCTAGTTCCCCCCGACAGACCCCAGTGTGTGATGCTCCCCCTCCCTGTGTCCATGTGTTCTCATTGTTCAACACCCGCCTATGAGTGAGAACATGTGGTGTTTGATTTTCTGTTCTTGTGTCAGTTTGCTGAGAATGATGGTTTCCAGATTCATCCATGTCCCTACAAAGGACAAGAACTCATCGTTTTTGATGGCTGCATAATATTCCATGGTGTATATGTGCCACATTTTCCCTGTCCAGTCTATCATCGATGGGCATTTGGGTTGGTTCCAGGTCTTTGCTATTGTAAACTGTGCTGCAATGAACATTCGTGTGCATGTGTCCTTATAGTAGAACGATTTATAATCCTTTGGATATATACCCAGTAATGGGATTGTTGGGTCAAATGGAATTTCTATTTCTAGGCACTTGAGGAATCACCACACTGTCTTCCACAGTGGTTGAACTAATTTACACTCCCACCAACCATGTAAAAGTGTTCCTATTTCTCCACATCCTCTCCAGCATCTGTTGTCTCCAGATTTTTTAATGATCGCCATTCTAACTGGCATGACATGGTATCTCAATGTAGTTTTGATTTGCATTTCTCTAAAGACCAGTGATGATGAGCATTTTTTCATGTTTGTTGGCCTCATATATGTCTTCTTTTGAAAAGTGTCTGTTCATATCCTTTGCCCACTTTTGAATGGACTTATTTGTTTTTTTCTTGTAAATCTGTTTTAGTTCTTTGTAGATTCTGGATATCAGCCCTTTGTCAGATGGGTAGACTGCAAAAATTTTTTCCCATTCTGTTGGTTGCCAATTCACTCTAATGACTGTTTCTTTTGCTGTGCAGAAGCTGTGGAGTTTGATTAGGTCCCATTTGTCTATTTTGGTTTTCATTGCCAATGCTTTCGGTGTTTTCGTTGCCAATGCTTTCGGTGTTTTCGTCATGAAGTCCTTGCCTATGCCTATGTCCTGAATGGTTATGCCTAGATTTTCTTCTAGGGTTTTTATGGTGTTAGGTCTTATAGTTAAGTCTTTAATCCATCTGGAGTTAATTTTAGTGTAAGGTGTCAGGAAGGGGTCCAGTTTCTGCTTTCTGCATATGGTTAGTCAGTTTTCCCAACACCCAATTAGGAGATTGCACTACATAATGAGCATTTGAATAATGTGTTATTTTAATCTGTCTCTCCATATTATATATACAACAAGCCCACAAGAAAATTAGTGTTTGATTTGTTTTTTTCCTAACAATCTAGCATTTTTGAGAAAACAAATATTGATTGAAAATCAATAGAAGTTAAGAGTCAAAAGATGAGATGAGAAAATCAGAAATAAAAAAGATAAAACATAGAGGTCACCTCTTGATTCTAGGTTCATGCAAATGACTTGCCAGGCCAATAAGAATTTAAAGACACAAGGCAGACACTTAAAATGGGTGGATATTGATAACTTAAATAAAATCCAATATATAAATCTAGAAAAAGAGAAGAGGAGACTTTATTTCTTATAAAGTATTACAGCCTGCAAGGTGGCTATTCTGACAAGCTGGGAATCATAACCTCTGACCAGAAGCCAGAAACAAATACTTTATTGGGGGAGAGTGCTGGCCAAAGGGAACAGGACTTTATTCAGAGTGGAGTGACCACATATACTTCATATACTTAATTAATAAGCTATACAAGGAGTCATTAATGTTTATGAAAGGAAAAATAGGCACAGATGCAACTGTGCTTCATGATTTTCCATGTTCAAAACTGGCAGTAATAGGAAGGTGGAGGTTTTGGCCCTCTAATGTCAAAAGGTGAAGTAAAGGACATGAAACCCTTACTGCACATTCTCGTAGACTGGCCGGAACCACTCCATAGTCTGGTGGTGTCTTCTTCTTTTTTTTTTTTTTTCCAAAAGGAGTCTCACTCTGTCACCCAGGCTGGAGTACAATGGCATGGTCTCGGCTCACTGCAACCTCCACCTCCCAGGTTCAAGCCATTTTCCTGCCTCAGCCTCCCGAGTAGCTGAGACTACAGGCATGCACTGCCACGCCCAGTTAATTTTTGTATTTTAAGTAGAGACAGGTTCTCACCATGTTGGCTAGGCGGGTCTCGATGGTCGTCTCGGAGCAGGCAAAAAAGTAGGGACAGTGTCAGGCAGTTGGTAGATATCAGTGGTGCAATTTTTTTTGAAAGGGCTAGTTTCTGTTTAGCCTTTAGGGAAGAAAGCTGAATGGAAGTTAGGGAAGGTCAGTGGCAGGGAATAATGAGGTGTGTTCAACCTCCTATCCTGACATGGCTGAGAACTCAGTTTCCAAGGTTACTCTGGGGTCTCTATGGCTAAGAGATAGTCTGTTCAGTCAGTTGGGGGACTTAGAGTTTTATATTTAGTTTACACAATGCACAATGTAGCTTGCACATTTCCACTTTTGCTAACAGAACACACTCAGGTTAACCTAGTCCAGAAAGAGAGCCACATGGAGTTCATTTAGGTTGTTCCAGTTGCTGCAGCAATGGGCAGCCTCAATCAGCCAACAGCCAGCTGATTCCCAGACATGTGAGCAAGCCCAGCCAAGATCAGTTGAGCGTCTTTGTCAATCCCCTGCTTTTCCCAGACTAATGGGCAATAAATACATGCCCCCAAATTCTAGGGTAGTTTGTTACGTGGTAAAAGTAAAAAAAATAATAGCAGATAATTTGTGATTATCAGATATGATTTTTGGATATTCTGAAGTACAACTGGGACCCTAACTACAATAAAAGAGACCTAATACTTAAGCACTAACAGAGCCTACCCTCACCAAAAAAGTTATTTGAAAAAAAATCTTCACTTCAATTTTTACATATATAGAGAGAAAATGCAAAAGCGCTCCTAATGCATATATGAATATGTCAAATTTATGAAAACATATATGTATGCATGTAATATTTATATTGTGTGTATATATGTGAACAGATATGTCAAATTTATGAATATATATATATTTGTACATACAGACAGCATCTACCACATCTCGTGCACCATTTTAGGATATGGAAATAAACTAACCAGACAACATCTTGCCTTTATAAAGTTAAAATTCTGGTAGTGGCAGACTAAGAATAATAAATTAACATAAAACATGAAATAAGAGTCCAGGTATGGTGGCTCAGGCCTATAATCCCAGCACTTTGGGAGGCCAAGGCAGGCAGATCACTTTAGGTCAGGAGTTTGAGCCCAGCCTGGCCAACATGGCAAAACCCCATTTCTACTAAAAATACAAAAATTAGGCAGGCCTGGTTATGGGTACCTGTAATCCCAGCTACTCAGGAGGCTGAGGCAGGAGAATCACTTAAACCTGGGAGGCAGAGGTTGCAGTGAGCTGAGATCATGCTACTGGACTCCAGCCTAGGAGACAGAGTGAGAGACTCCATCTCAAAAATAAAATAAAATGAAATAAAAGACATGAAAAAAGTACCACAGATAAAGTAAGGTAAAGGGGACTGTGAGTTCTAAGTGTGGAGTCATCAGGAAAGACTTCACTGTAAGCTGAGATCTGAACAGAGACCTGAAGGAAATCAAGAACTGAGTGAGGTGGATGTTTGGATGAAGAACATTACAGGGTGAAGCTCATTTGGCAAGCACAAGGAACTGCCATGTGCCTAGAGTGCAACAAGCAGCAGAGAGAGAAGAAGGAAATGAGTTCAGTGAGGCAGGGAGGCTGGGATAAACAAGATTGCACGCTATTAGAGGTTTTGAGAAAAAATTAACATGAGAATGAACTGTAGAAGCAAGGGAAGAAGCAAGTAGACTGGTTAGCTTGTAGAAATCCAGCTAAGATCTGTAGACCAAATGCTAACAGAAGTACTGAAAATTTCATAGAATCTGGATGTATTTTGAAGATAGATTCCACAGCACTTGCTGATGAACTGGGATTTGTGATTAAGAATACCAGAGGAACTAAAACTGAAGGTTCTAAGACACATGAAGAATGGAATTGCCATTATTGAGACAGAGAAGACAGAGATCAGGATGTAAGAGGCAGGGATGGGATGAGTCAGGCAATTGTTTTTTAAAAAGTTTTTTTTTCTCTTTGTCTGTGTTTTGATTTGTGTTTTAAGAGGTCTATTAATCACCCAAACAAAAATGTTTAATAGGCACTGAGATATGCAAGTCTGGAGTTCAGAAAAGAAACACATGCTGTATATATAAATTTGGAAGTGGAAAGCTAATAGTAGCAGTGCCCTAAAGTTCAGCTTAAGCTTTGGTTTTGAGAAAACTTCTATTATTCAACTTTGGAAAAGTGAATATACTGAATGTTGGTATTATTTCTTGTACTTGTGAACAAGAAAGTTGCCATCAAATCCTACTGGCATAACAACAAGGTAATGAAACAAGGCACACTGTGTCAACGTCAGGTCAATCTGGAGGGATAGGAAATACACATGGGTTTAAACAGAAAAAGTTAATAAGAAGAATTATTAAACTATGGTAAAAGAGTAACTCTAGGATATAAGAAAACTGCATACCATGCCCTAGGACTAAGATAGAGTACCGAACAATGGACATACTTGGAAGAGGGAGTTTCCTTCCTAAGGATTGAAGTTCAGAACTTTTTGGAGAAAGTGAACTTCAGTCTACTGGATGACAAAGAAGTTTGTCAGTTTGCACAGACCAGAGCGGGTCTGTATTTGGTGTGCAAGCAGGAAGCATCCTTTTGAAGTCCAGGAAGGGCACAGAGGAGACACAGGTGGGACACAGGTGAGCATAACCAGGCATGTGAGCATGTAGAAGGAATGGGGTTCCTGATACAGAAGAGGGCCTGGAGCCCACATTGTCCATGAGGTGAGCCACTGCCAGGAGCAAAGTATGCAGACATGCAGAGGGAATGGGGGGCTGAGGCACAGACTAATGACAGTTGCGGGGCTGGACAAATGGGCATCCAGAGGGAACAGAAGCCCTGGCATGGCAGAAGGCCCTGGAGCACAGAGTGTCCATGTCAGAAGGACCACAGGAAATAGACCTGGTCTCTGGATGTGCAAAGGGAGGAACACGAGTGTCAAGGTGGAAAAGTAGGCTTGATCTTGTGGTGGTCTATTGTGAAAGGGCAGCAAGAAACTGATCACCTCATAAAGGGCTGTGAGGTTGCTGAGAGTCTGTACATTCTGAGTGGATGGCTGCAGATACACACTACCCATACGACTGACCTACCATGCAGTAGCCAGAAACTGGAGAGCCCCTTCCTCCTGAAATGTCCCTTCAGCACCCCCCTGCTGAGAAAACACAACATCATGCCCATTGTCAAGGAGAAATTTTTAAAGGAATTTGGTCCATTTGAAGAGCATGTATTAAAAGGTAAATTTCGGAGCTGAGAGGCAGCAAATTATTAACTAGAACATATGCCATTAAGATTTGCAAGTACTATCTGAATAGCTACTCTCAATTTTAGGTAAGCATTCTAGAAACAACTTTTAGCAAAATTCACTAAAATTCACTATGTGTAACATATGTTGAAATCATATCATTCAATCAAAATTTAATTGGATGTTTATTATTGTAAGAGTAAGAAATTATTGAGCAATTTGTAATGTTTTATACAAAGCATTATTAAGAACCGTTAGTTTTTAAAGTAAATAGTGAATATACTGCTAGTCAATACCTCTTTTACCAGAGAGTTTGTTAGGTAGATAGCTTTAGGAAGAATAAAACCTTTTTTAACAATAAAGGCTTATCAAAATTTAAACAATAAATCAAAAAATAGTATTTGTGTATTAGTTCACATTGTAATTCTTGTAAAATGTTTGCTGTCTTAGCTTTAAATCATTGATGAAATAACCTCTAAGTGTATATTTATTTTGTAGTTATTTAATTTTATTTAGGCCATGAGTCCTACAAGAAAAAGTTCTATCTGGGAATTCTACTCAAAATTATAACAACAAAATAAAAACAGAATTATCAACTTTGCTACCTCAAAATTTAACCAAAAAGAAAACATCCAAAAGTAAATGAATCTATTTTGAATTGTCTTCTACTAAACATAACACAGGATATAAACATAAAGAAAATGTTAGAGAGACAGGTGGAAATTCAGAGATAATTTGTCGTTTTGAAAGTCTGTACCATTGATGCATTTTTAGAACCAAGGGTGGAAAGGTTAAAGATAATTTATTCTCAACTGATAACGTGAAATAGCAGGTATAGGCAACAATTTTAAGCTGGTTTAGGAAAATATTCAAAAAGAACTATGTATTGTACATTAATGAAATAGTATAATCACTCCTTTCATATTGTCAACAAATATTTCTTTCATATGCCATTTCTATTTTATGCTTTCTTAGTTTCAAGCTCATTTTTAATTTCCTTTCAGAAATAATTATTTCCTATTTTCTTTTTTATTAAACACAGTAGTGAACTCTGTGATTGAGAAAAGTAGACTGTACCTTCAATCATGAATTTATTTGATTCAAAACCAAATTACATTATTGATGTTATTTCTAATGTTGACACTGAAATAACTGTATAATTAATTATTATTAATTTTTTTACAGACAGGGTCTCACTCTGTTGCCCAGGCTGTTACAATCACAGGTCACTGCAGACTCAAATTCCTGAGCTCAAACAATTCTTCCGCCTCAGCGTCTTAAGTAGCTAGGTGCATGCCACCATGCCTGGCTAATTGTTCTTTTTTTTTTCTTTTTAAGAGATGGAAACTCACTATGTTGTCTAGACAGGTCACAAACTCCTGAGCTCCAGTAATCTTCCTGCCTCAGCCTCCCAAAGTGCTGAGATTACAGACATGAGCCACCACACAGAGCCTGCTTTTAAATAAATGGAAAGTATGTTCGCAAAAATAGTCACATTTTATCCTAAAATTACTATACTGTATTTATACTTTGAAAAGTTCAATTAAAGAGCCAAAAAAAAATTAAATTTTATAAGCATTTATATAATATTAAGCAGTGCAAGGTGATATAGGACATGCAAGGAAGAATAATATAGCACAATACCCCACCCCTAAATTTCTCACAACCCATTGAGGAAAGATAGGCACAAATAAGTTATTAAAAATATCAGAAAGCTTGGCATGATGATATATGCCTGTACTCCCAGCTACTTGAGAGGCTGTGGAGGAAGGATTTATGGAGCCCAGGGCTTCAAGTCCAGTCTGGGCAACATGGCGAGATCCTGCCTCTAAAATATAGGGGTGTGTGTATGTATGTGTGTGTGTGTTGTGTGTGTGGGGGTGTGGGTGTATGTGTGGGTGTGGGTGTATGTGAGTGTGTGTAAGACTGCAATAGAAGTGTATGTATATGTATGTGTGTGTGTATGTGTGTGTGTGTGTGTATGAGAAAGACTACAATAAATGCCACAGTGGACCTTCAGTAATTATATTCCCCCCCATTTTAAGCAAGTGGGTCTTTTGTTTACAAAAATTTCTTTTAAGATAAGCTTTCACTTATGAAGCACTTTTCAGCAGTCCTCAAGATTTGTATTCTATTACATATGATATAATAATTGTAACTTATTCTTGGAGTAACTTCAGTTCTCTTCATATTACTTTGTGGATTACCTACTATTTTAAGTTTTAAGTAAATTTGGCATAAAACCATATTTAACATCCTCTGGGGTACAGGACCTTTCTACCGTCTCTGGAAATTTTAGGACTTATTTTCCTTATAATGCTGTTTTTATGGCCCAGTGAATCATTTTATTTTCTAACACTTACCACTCCTCCTCCTCAAGTCAAAACCAACAAATAAACAGTTTGACAACAACTCAGTTCTACCATTTTGTGGCTTGCCTAAGAAATTCACTCACACAAAGTATATCATGGTTATATTCTTGCTAAACAGGTTAGGTTTACAGTAAGGGGGTAGGATGCAAATCAGGGTGTCTGCTACTGTCCACAACCTCACTGCTGCCTTTTGCTTTCTCTTGGTGTTACTTTGTTCACTCTAACAGGATTAGGTTTGGGTGAATATATCTGAAAAGCCAGAAGAAAAGTGAACTTTAGCTTATTCACACATACACACACACACACACACACACACACACACACACACACACACAAAATCAGCACTATAGGATTATAGTGTTGGCTCCACACTAGTGAAGAACCCATCTCCTTTCCATCCTCCTTTCCCACCATACACAGAACTAATCTTCTAATTTCAAAACAATATAAGACTGTCAAAATGGCTACTGAGATTCCATGGAGAAAAAAAGAAGTGGAAGGTGCAAAGAGCATCCTCTGCCAGCTGTCTGTCTCCACTTTGAGGAGTGTTCCCGTATGACCTGCTCAATGATGTCAAACACAGGCAATGGTTATACCTGGCTATGACTGACCACTAGATTAGTAGTCTTTTAGCTGGATACATACTGTTCTGAATAGAATTAAATTCTGATTAAGGGAAATTGAAATGTAGTCAGTCTTTCCTATTTACCTTCCTATTACAATAAAAAAAGGGCTCATAAATAGAAAGGGATATAAAGCATATGGCAGAGAAAGAGTAGATTACTGGGAATAATAAAAACAGATGAAGGAAAGTAAATATGGCCCTTTCAGAGTAGCACCTCAATGTAAAGAGAAATTAACTGAGGGATGAAGGTGAAGAGAATAGGATAAAAACAGAGGCAATTATTTATTCATCTACTATTTACCAAATACTACACTTGGTTAATGGCAAACAAAAGTGATACAATCTCTGCCTTTATGAAATTCATATTCTAGTACTTTGAAAGCAATAAAAACACAAGGTCTCTAAATTGTTAATTGGAGGACCAGCCACAGAATAAATTGGCCTCAATATTTTAAAATATCTACAGCAAAGCAAAACAAATCTTCAAACTCTCACTAAAACTTCAGCAGAGGGATAGTCTTTAAAATTGCTAGTGAGAGCAGTATGGTAAAGAAATCAGTATTACATATTACTATTTTATTTTTTTAAGATGGAGCCTTATTCGGATGCCACGGCTTATTGCAGCCTCTGCCCCAGGGTTCAAGTGATCCTCCTGCCTCAGCCTCCTGGGTAGCTGGGATTACAGGAGTGCACCACCATGCCTGGCTGATTTTTGTATTTTTAATAGAGACAGGGTTTCACCATATTGGCAAGCCTGATCTCAAACTCCTGACCTCACATGATCTGCTGGCCTTGGCCTCCCATAGTGCTGGGATTACAGGCATGAGCTACCGCATCCAGCTGATTGCTACTGTTTTTAAATATGCAACATATTACTGATGTTTTAAATTTTTGAATGATGTTTTTATTTTAGTAAAAATTTTAAAAAGGAATTAAGGATGTTCACGTTACATATATATACACATATATATATAATATGTACATTTACACATCTATATTTAAATGCACTAGGAACATTATTATAAGGTAGGTACTAATATTATTATCAAATTTTACCTATGAAAATACTGAATAACAATTTATTGGGTAATAATTTGTCCCTGGTCACATAACCAATAAGTAACAAAGCTGAGATTCAATTCTGGATGGTTCCAAAGTCTGTACTTGTAACCAACTGACTATGCTTTCCCTCCATTGTCATTCATTCTCTTATTTAACTTTTTTCCATTCCTATTACTTTAATTTTATTACCATTAAATATTCGTTAACCCCAGAAACTATAAAAAGGTTATTCTCTAAACAAAATATTACAGTGAGATGAATGGATTAGGAAAAAGAGTAAAGAGAACAAAGTTCCATTTGGTGAGATTTGTCAAGAGTTTGGAAGAAGTGGCATTTAATATGTTATTGGAATGATAGGTGAAATTTTAATAGGAAACGTGGACAGAAGGACATTGCCTATAGGAAAGAATATTTTTAAAAAGCACTAAAGCCATTAATATCTACTATGTACTTTAATAAAATTAAATAGATCAGTCATGGAAAAATAATCTCTGAAAAACCTCCAAAATTAGAAAAAGTGTTCTTTATTACTATTGTTGTCTGTTTTTCAGGATAGTGGTATTTGAAGAAGCAACTCTGTGAAACTAAAAGAGCACTGCAGTGCATGCCAAAAGTCTACAATTTTCTGCTGGTCCTTCCATTTACTAGTTTTAGGAGTAATGGGAGAATAATAATGTCAGTCTATGCTCCCTCCCTCACAAGTTTCTTTTAAGAATTAAAAGAGTTTTTTTAAGTACTTTGAAAACCATTAAGTACTAAACAAATACAAGATTAGGTCATGATGATTAGTCGCTATTATAAAGGAGCTCAGTAAATAATAGTTAGAGGATGGTTCCAATGCATTTCATGGGAAAATTCCATCCAAGAAAAACTCCACAAAAATGCAGTAACAGACATTCCTATTTATTTAAAGGAGAGAATACTGTTGGGCCTTCAGTTTATAGCTTATAGTTAAACTGTAGCAAGAACAGCTTGTTTAGGTTTGTCAGTTATTTCCCTGTCCATTTTTAGCCAACATTATACTATAAAATAGTCTCTTTCTTTAAATCAGACTTAAAGGTCCTACTCTGATCTGACTTTAAAAACTGATACAAACAGCAATTTAATCATGCCACTCAGGAAGAATAAAATTGAGCCAAAAATTCCAATTCCTATCAGTAATCTCTCGTATAGACTCTATGCTATAAGTAAAGCAATGCTGTTTTCTGGTCCAGCACAAGAACTTCCCAGCCATGTTGCTATACCTGGTTCTATTAGCTCTAAGGAATGGGTGAAAAGATTGCAAAATCAGTGAAACATTTTCAGTTTCTTACCTTCTTCTTTCACATAGTAGGTATTCCTTGGTTTTACAGTCAAATGTATGAAGTATTATAAACCCCTATCGTTTTGTTGAATAAAGAGATATATTCATTTAACTTCTCTATTCTACATTTCATTATTTTAGATTAGATACTTTGGGCCCTAATACTTGCTTTAACTAGGATAAAAATCATTGCTCTTCAGTTGTTTAATTCATAGTGGATTAACCATTCTACTTTATTTCTCCTAACTCTGATAGAGTATCAACCTAAGGTATCAAATTACTATCAATCAGTGTTCTGCTATTAGAATCTATCAATCCACCAATGATGGAAATTATTTGCTATATCTTTGGCCTATTCCTTATTTGTAAAGTTAAAATTTAATTGCATTAAATTAGGTTTAAAATAGAATAGCTCAATAATTTGGAATATTTTCTAAGTGTAAAAAAATCTATTTTTTACTAAAAGAAATGTCTGTTACTTTTTCTAAACCAAACATTCTTGATTCACTTTTAAATTGCCTCTTCCAATTATTTATGATAATGACATTTCACTATTAGAGATCTGAATACGGTGTTTATCTTGCTATAGTAATGCTGTGATGGTCAATATAGGAAAAAATCATGAAGGGAATTAAGACACCAAGATACATCGCCAAAAAAAGTTTTCCTTCATTATTTCTGAATACTTTTTGTCCCAAATGAAACACGTATGAATGGTAGCAGTAAAAAGAAAAAAATAATAGAAAAGTATAGTTCTACATTGAATCACTAGGAATATAGCAGAAACCTGACTCTGGAATATTTTGCCTTATTGTTCAATGACACATGTTGTTTAATATTACTACAATATTACAAAGAAGAAAACACTAAAAATTAACGTAGAAGATAACATTTTTATAAGTGTGGTCTTACAATCATTTGGCAATGATCAAAGAGAACTATATATTGAGCTAATCTTTGCATAAATTCTTGTTAGCTGTTTTAGTCTGTTCTCATGCTGGTAATAAAGACATACCTGAGACTGGGTAATTTATAAAGCAAGGAGGTTTAATTGACTCACAGTTCCACATGGCTGGGGGAGACCTCACAATCATGGCAGAAGGTGAGGGAGGAGCAAAGTCACATCTTACATGACAGCAGGCAAAAAGAGTGTGTGCAGGAGAACTCCCCTTTATAAAATCATCAGATCTCATAAGACTTATTCACTAAGACATGAACAACACAGGAAAGACCCTCCCCATGATTCAATTACCTCCCACTTGGTCCCTCTCATCACACATGGGCATTATGGGAGCTACAATTCAAGATGAGATTTGGGGTGGGGACACAGCCAAACCATATCATGATCGTATTTTATTTAACCATATTTCTTTAGAGTAAAAAATATGCATGGTTATATATCCTGTTATATTGTTTATATTTATAGCTATAACATATATACTAATAAAAAGAAGAGAATATATACTTGTAATATATGTATAATTCTCCCTAGAAGTCTGTAGATGGAATGAAAGGGAATATTGGGAAATATAGTGGGAAAGAAAGGCCAAAATATGGGGAAAGTTAGATTTTAGTCTTGGCTCTGCCTCTTATAAGCTATGTAACAGATAGCTATAAGCTATCCCTTAACCCATGTGCTCTGACATTCCTGAACTGTAAGCAGAGATGGATCAGCTGATATACACAGTCCTGTCTACCTTAACGATTCTACCATTTGATGAAATATTACTTAGGGACATGTTCAAAGCATTTATTCTGCTTAGATAAAATTCACGAGTCATCTATTTCTCTTTCACTCTGATCAAAGATGATTAAAACTGATAAAAGCAATTTGTTCAATTCTTCGTTGTGACAAGATTTTCCATCAACTCTGTCCTAGATGCCTATCAAACACTATGATTCACCAGTTACACTCTTAACCACCATAAACTGTTCATGAATACAAAGTTTATTATAGTTTGTTCCATTCCATCCATTTGTAACTTTAATCTCAATAACAAGTATGGCCTTAGCAAGACTGTCCTATAAAATGTGACCTAATTTTATAAATATTTTGAATAACACATATGAAGAAATGCATACAGCCAACTTTTCTTTTCTTTTCTTTTTGCGATGGAGGCTTGCTCTGTTGCCCAGGCTGGAGTGCAATGGCACAATCTGGGCTCACTGCAACCTCTGCCTCCCAGGTTCAGGCATTTCTCCTACCTTAGCCTCCCCAGTAGCTAGGATTACAGGCACCTGCCACCATGCCCGGCTAATTTTTGTATTTTAGTAGAGACAGGGTTTCACCATGTTGACCAGGCTGGTCTTGAACTCCTGATCTCAGGTGATCCACCTGCCTTGGCCTCCCAAAGGGCTGAGATTACAGGCATGAGCCACCGTGCCCAGCCCGACTTTTCCAGCAGAAGTTTATTTGAAAACTACTTTCCAAATCTGAATGATAAACTTTTTCCCCTTCTTATAATTTAACTTTACACAGGAGTACAGAAAATAATTGAGATAGCTCAATGATGGCATTTACAATATTAATCTTAACAAATGGTAAAGAGAGATACATAAGAGAAATTTTGCTCTTTACTATGTCAGTTTATGTAATCGGTTACAAGAACTACTAAAATGTAAGATAACATCATGATAGAGGATAATGTTATTTTTCAAAATCATAAATAGCATTGCTAAACAATGAAAGAAGAGGAAATGAATGAGAAGTCTTAGTTGAATTACATCTATAATTTCTACAAAAGATATTGTAATTTAATCTTTCTGTATCTCTTCAAAAGAACCATCAACTATAAAAGTGTTTTTAAAGAATTCTGCCTGACATGCTTTTGAGCTTTCTAATTAAAGATAAAATGTTTTACTTGTGAAAAAATAGAGGTGCTGCAATGTATTACAGTTTTCTATACCTTGCCTAGATAACAAAAATATATATCTTTTAAAATACAACCAGCATAATTTTACTAGTCTTTCAAGTACATCATAATTATACTATCATATAATATTTTTCCAGTATGAAATTTTTAATAATGGAAATTAAAAAACAAATTTGGTATATATTTAAAACTGTTCACCTAGAAGTATATAGCACCCTAGACAGTAGGTATTATGCAATGGAATAATAATTCCAAGTCACTTTATTATATTATAAAGATGTACTAAATCAAAACACCAGATAGTAATTAACAGTCTATTTTTATTAGAGGGTTTCCTTTTACAGTGTACTACCACGTACTATTACCACCATTAAAAGAATGATTTCATGTCATTGATATAAGTTCCCCAAGCATCTTCTATTTCAGATTATACAATAATTTGCAGTATAATATAATTTTATATAGGGTTGTGTTCATACAAGTGAAGAAGTTGATGACTAGGAGAATGGATCTCTTTAAAAGTTTTGTTAAAATGTTATAGTGGTTATGACATAAAGATAAATCTGAAGAAGAAAATGGAAGATGATAAAACATTTATCAGGATAAATAAAAAGATAAATAAAAAATAAAACACAAGAACAAAACACAAACAACAACAGAAATATCTTCTTTCCCACCTGGCACCAGACCTTCTCCAATAACTGCTTTAGGTTACAGAAATATTTGATTAGGTGCTTAGGGTTGGAAAAAGAAACTCAATGGGCATAATCTTTATGAAGACCATAAAACAAAGTCATCGCAAAAAAAAAAAAAACTATATGAATTTAAGAGGTATTTGTGGAGTATGAGAATCAGCAAAAAGAGCAGAGAGAGAGGTCCAAGAAAGGAGTTACTCAACTTGGTGTTGGTGAGAGTTGCTACCATAGCTGTGACTAAAGAATCAAAGAACATTTAATAACATAGGTGTCTAATATTCAATTTTTAAAAATCAACTCTGAGCTATGATTTACATACAATAAAATATTTGCCACTTCAATAAGTTTTGACAACTTATATATCATAATCAAGATATGGAATATTTCTACCACCCCAAAAAAGTTCCCTTATGTCATTTTCTAGCCAATCACCCTTTCCCTGCCATAGATATGAGTTTATCAATTAAAAAAAAAAATCTTACTAGGATTTTGATTCAAATTGCTTTGAATATAGAAGAGAATTTTCATTTTAACAATATTATGCTTTCCAATGTATAGACATGGTATATCTCTCAATTTATTTGCTTCCTTATTTATTTTTCAGTGATCTTTTTTAGTTTGTATTGTTTAGATTTTGTATATTTTTCATTAAGTTCTCCTCTAAATAGTTGACATTTTTGATGTTATCATAATGCATATTTTAAATTTCAGTTTTCATTTTTTGCATTGCTAGCAAGTTCAAATGTATTAGCCCTCCCTTATGTGCAGTTTCACTTTCTGTGGTTGCAGTTACTTGCAGTCAAGTGTAGTCTGAAAATATTAAATGGAAATGTTCAGAAATAAACAATGCATCCATTTTAAATTACACACTGTTCTGAGTAGGGTGAAAGAGTTTAAAGAACGCTGCATGAAATCTCATTCCATCCTACTACATTCCACAGGGTAGGTGAATCCTCTCCTTGTCCAGTGCATTCATGCTATATATGCTAATATGCTACCCACCTGTTGTTCACTTAGTAACCATCTCAGTTATCAAATCGACTGAGGCAGCATTGTTCTACTTTATTATTAGCTATTGTTGTTAATCTCTTACAGTGCAAATTTATAAATTATATATAGGTATGTATCTATAGGAAAAAAAATAGTAGGTAGGTTTCAGTACTGTCCATGGTTTCAGGTATCCACTGGGGGTTTTGGAATGTATCTTCCTGGATAAGAGGAGACTACTGTATGCTGATGTTTTATTTGACCTCTCATCCTGTGAACTTGTTGAATTTACTAATTAGTTCCAGCAGCTTCTTTTTAGATCACTTGAGATTTACTACATACAAAATCATATCATGTGCAAATAAAGACAGTTTAATCATCTGTGAACATTTCACGTTTTTTCCTTTTGTGCCTAGGCTAGACCCTCACATAAAATGATGGATAAAAATGATGAGAGTGATGGTTTCCAGGTTCATCCATGGGCATTCCTGCCATATTCCCAATTTATCATATTGAGGAAGACTACTTCTATTCCTAATTTTCTGAGAATTTTTAACATTAATCGGAGTTGAATTCTGTCAACTGCCTTTTTCGCCCCTATGCTCATGGGTTTTGTTTTCTTTTACTCCATTAGTATGCTAAATTGCATTGATTTATTTTCAAATGTTAAACAACCTTACGTTTCAGGGATCCATGACTTGATGTGAAGGTGTTTAACCTTTTCATATTTAGCTAAATTCAATTGGATTTTTTTGTTAAGGATTTTGTGTCTGTTCATGAGAGATATTGATTTGTAGTTTTCTTACATTGTAATCTATCTGTATGGCTTTATTATTCAGGAAATGTTGGCCTTATAAAAGATTAAGTAATATTTTCTTCTTTTCCATTTATAAAAAACAGTAGAATCACTATTTTTGCTTCTTAAATGTTTATGCCTGATATGTTCTTATCAGACAGTTTTTAATGAAGAATTCAATTTATTTGGTAAATATAAAACTGAACTCAGATTTTCTAATTTTTTTGAAATAGCTCAGTAACTTATGTATTGCAAGGAATTTGTTTTATCTAAGCTGTCAAATCCTTTGGCAACTAGATACTGAAATATAGTTATTCATAATATTCAGTCTTATCTTTTTAATTATATTTTTAATTTTTCTGTGTACATAGTAGGTGTATAAGTTTATGGGGTACATAAGATAGTTTGATGCAAACACACAATGTGTAATAACCACATCAGAGTAAGTGGGGTATCCATCACCTCAAGCATTTATCCTTTCTTTTTGTTACAAACAATTCAATTATACTTTTAGTTATTTTAAAATGTACAATACATAATTGTTGACTGTGATCACCCTGTTGTGCTATCAAATACTAGATCTTATTCTATGTAAGTATATTTCTGTACCCATTAACCATCCCTGCTTCCACTACCACCCACTACCCTTCTCAGACTCTCATTCTACTCTCTATTTCTATGAATCCAATTGTTTTAATGTTTAGCTCTCACAAATAAGTGAGAACATGCAGCCTGTCTTTCTTTGTCTGGCTTATTTCACCTAACATAATGATCTCTTGTTCCATTCATGTTGTTACAAATGACAAGACCTCATTATTTTTCATGGCTGAGTAGTACTCCATTGGGTACATGTACCACATTTTCTTTATCCATTCATCTGTTGATGGACACATAGGCTCCTTCTAAACCTTGGTTATTGTGAATAGTGCTGCCATAAACATGAGAGTAGAGATATCTCTTGATATAATGATTTCCTTTCTTTTGGGTATATACCCAGCAGTGAGATTGCTAGATCATACAGTAGTCTTATTTTTAGTTTTCTGAGGAACCTCCAAACTGTTCTCCACAGCAGCGATACTAATTTACATTCCCACCAACAGTGTACAAGAGTTCCCATTCTCTATTTCCTTGCCAGCATTCTTGCTTTTTTAATGTGTGCAGAATATATAAGGTGTCTACTTTTTAATTCCTGATATTATATAGTTTTTGTTACTTCAATTTTAAAATATTTATTGTTAAACAGAAATACAATTGGGTTTTGTTGTATACATCATTTGTATCTTTTTAGTGTGTGTCTTCTTTTTTATCTTGATGACTCTATCTAAAGATTTATCAATTTTATTAACTCTTTAAAATAACTAGTCTTGTATTTTATTTTTCAATATTACTTTTTGTTCCACTGGGTTTCAAATGTTTATTTTCTTTTCTAATACAAATGTTAAAAACTGCTGATTAGCAGAATGGTGAATGGGAAAATTATTGATTTTGAAGTTAAGATTGACCTGGGTTCCAAGCTTGATATTGCTAGTTTATAACTATGTTACTATTTCTTACTTTCTGCATCAATAAAATGGAGAAAATGTTACCTTTCTCATAGGATAATTGGAGAAATTAAAAGAAATAAAATAGGTACACCCAGCTTCTTAGTTATTTTGATTATGGTATTCAAATAAAATGTGCCACATCAAAAACTAAAATGCATATATGTTATTTTAATTTTTATACTAATCAAAATATAATGAAAGAGAAATCACAACTCATACAGCACTCACAATATGCAGGTGTTTCATCACCTAGAGCATAATATTTTCTAAAGCCAAACATAAAAATGTTAAGAGTAATTTCAGTCTACTTCAAGACTAGTTGGTTTCAATTAACTAGAAAAAATCATTTTACAATTATTATAGTCTTTTCTTCCTACATTTTACATCATCACATCTATCAGTGATAAAATGTAAGTACCGTATACCTACTATATCCAAATTTTATTAATTCTCAAATTCTGAAAATAGAGATGATTATATAAGAACTATTTATGTAAAAACTAAAATTAAGTCTCACAGTTAAAAGACTGAATGAGTAAAAACTTTTACAAATATTTTATAAGGATTGTTAGATGTCATAATTCTCTAATGTGTTTCTCTTCTAAACTACTAATAAAGACCATCATGGAAAACATCAGTCAATTTACTGGACAAAACAGGCTAGGCCTGTATTCATTACGCTAAGATACTGAACTTTGCAAAGACATCAGGCAATCTTCTCTTATCTCCTTGCAAATTTCCTTTCTTTTTGGTCTTCTCTTCTTTTGCCTCTAAAAATGTAAATATTTCAGGTCATTAAAGAAATAACTGATACTCCACTAAAATGACAGCACCTTATTCCATGAAAGGGGGCCTTACATGAAAAGTTTAAATAGAAAAAAAAATTTAAACCATTATCAACCTTTAGGGTAGCTCGTGACTGCATTTATTTCTCTATTTGCATAGTGTCTCTAACTCCCACCAGTTGTAAAGCCATGTAGGCAGGGAACTTTTCTGCTTTTGCTCACAATTATATCTGGAACAACAGAGTACAACTGGAACAAAGTGCTCAGTGCATTATTTCCCTATCATTTTTACTAATTTTGCATGATGAGATTTTTACCTTTACCAGAGATTCCTTATCTTTGAAAAATAAAATATTGCCAATTGTATGAGTTTTCTATTGATGCTGTAAGAAATTACCACAAATTTGCTGGCTTAAAATAACACAAATTTATTATCTCAAAGTTGTTTAGGTCAGAATCTGGTGATCTAAGCTTGTTTCTCTGCCTGTGTCTCACAAGGCCAAAATGAAACTGTCTGCTGGTCTGTGTTCCTTTCTGGATTCTAGAAGAGAATGCTTCAAGTGACATTCAAATTTTTGCCAGGTTTCAGTTCCATGAAGACATAGGAGCCCTAATTTCCCTGGCAGCTGTTGGCCAGCAGTCATTCTTAGCTTCTAGAGGTGATCTTCATTGGTTTGGTCTTGATTCCCCCTTCTCCCTCCTCAAGGCCATCAAGAGGGAAGGTGAAGCCTCTCTCATGTTTTGAATCTTTCTTCTACTTCCCTCTACTGTTGCATCTCTCTCACTAATCTTCTACCTTCCTCTTCTAATTTTCAGTGTCTACGTAATTAGATTGGGCCTACCTGAAGAGTCCAGGTTAATAGCCCTATTTTAAGCACAGCTGGTGAGCAACCTTTAATTACATCTGTAAAACCCTTTGCCATGTAATATTAACATATTCACAGGTTCCAGAGATTAAGGCATGAAACTAGACGTTGAGGAGGACTATTTTTTCTACAAAACCAAAAACTTAACAGCATTCAATTTTTCAGTATTCATAACATTCTAAATATATCAGTTACTCAAATTCTACCAAACTTTTGCATACTCTCTAAATAATCCTGGGAGTACAGTTTAGATCTCTACTCCGAAAAAGCAAAGCAGACCTCTGAAGGTGTGTTTTCATTATTTCTTACTGACATAGGTTCACTTCAATTTGTATTTAATAAAACCTTGTGGCTGAGGTATGAGAGCATTTTGGAAAAGGTGCAATGAGATGGAAAACTGTCTTTTTGAACTTTTTCCTACACTAAAAAAAAAAAAAATTATTGTATAGTTCAAACATATAGGAATTGTTACAATCTCAAAGCATGTATCCTGCAATGAATTTAATTTAATCTTTACAAAATAACTTGACTGGAAAACACAGTTCAGGAGGCCATACTGAACAATGAATTTCATTTATAGTGAAATAAAATCGCTATGAGTATGACTATAATCTCTACCTTATATACAACAATGATGTTACGATTTTTTGTAACATCACTTTTCTGGCTGGCACTAAATGAAATTTTAAAGTTGACAAAGTCAAAAATACTTTAGAATACAAATAATCCCCATAAAATATAGTTTATATTTTAAAGTCACATTGAAGTCTCAAGCTGATAGTTTTCCTTCCAAATTTTTTACAAAGAGAGTAATCTTATTTTTTCGTATTGTATTCAATTTTGATTAACAATGATTAGGCAAACTTCAATACCTCTACCATTATCAGGATTGTGATTACATATATAGAACTGTTTTGAAGTTAATGACACAGTAATCATATAAAAGAATGATCTTAAGATGACCTCATATACAGCAGCCTATTTTTTCTGCAAGTATACATATGATGTATCTAGATCCAAGCAGAACAAATAAACAAACAAAAAAGCACACTGATGAAACTACCATATCTATTCAAGTTAATGAAAATTGAGAACAAAAAAACATTCCCTAATGATTATAACAACAGGAAAAAAATTACATTGGCAGAAGAATGCTCAATACCAGCCTAAGCTGCAAGATGACAAGTAATATGAAAGACAAAGAGATTTTGAAAACAGGTAGAGAAAAGACAAATCACCTGTAAAGAGATGACAAAGTGTAACAATGGAAGTGACAATGGAAGTCTAAAATCAGTGGAATGACTAAAGTGTTAAGAAAACTTAAATGTTAAATAGACTGATAAAGCCAGCAAAACCATATTGTGAGTATAAGGATGAAATTAAGATATTTTTATGTTTAAAAAGCTACAGTATATACTATATAGTTCTAGCTATCTCAAATTTAAATGGTTTAAAAACAAGCTCCTAATAATCCCTCAAAAATCAGCACCTCTGACATTTTTCTCTATCTCAGATAGTAGCAAATCTCCCCTGCTACTTGTTCAGGTCTAAAACCTTAATTCAACCTCGACTTCTCCCTTTTCTCACAGTCTACATCAGAACCATTGGCATATACTCTTCGAAAAATACTTAGACTGTAACACTTCTCACCATCCTCACTGCCAACACTCTACTCCAAGCCACCATCATCTCTCACTGTTACAACAATAGTCTATATTAATTGCTTCTACTCTTGATCACTTCTGTCTTTAATCTATAGTAACCAGAGTGACTTGGCCAAAACATAAGTCAGATCTTATCAATGGTCTACTCAAAACACTCTAAAAGCCTTCCATCCCACTGCAAAGCATGGCTTACCAAGTCACACATTTTATGGGTATACAGTACATATTTATGCACATCTACTTATTTCCAAATCTCCTTTCTGTTGTAACTTTACCAGTTTCTTTGCTATATTATCTGGAACTTGCCAGACCTTCTTGCAATACCTGTTCTCTTTGTCTGCAATGCTTTTGTCCATTTGATACCTGCATATTCCCTGAAATCTTTTGGTCTTCATTCAAAAGTCACTTTCCTAGTCAGGTGCCGTGGCTCATGCCTGTTATCCCAACAATTTGGGAGGCCGAGGTGGGTGGATCCCCTGAGGTCAGGAGTTTGAGATTAGCCTGGCGAACATGGTGAAACTCTGTCTCTACTAAAAATACAAAAAATAGCCAGCCGTGGTGGTGGGTGGCTGTAATCCCAGCTACTCAGGAGGCTGAGTGAGGCAGGAGAATAACTTGAACCCAGGACACCGAGGTTGCAGTGAACCTAGATCAGGCCACTGCACTCCAGCCTGGGCAACTCCATCTCTTAAAAAAAAAAGTCACTTTCCCAGTAAGATCTTCCTTGCCTACTTCATCTAAACTCTTCATTTTATCTGTTTTATTTTCACATTTTTCTGCTTTATTTTTTTTGCTAACAACTATGTAACATATTACATACTACATATTTCACATTTTATTGTGTTTATTGCCTATCCCTCAGAATTGTAGCTCCATGAAAGCAGGGATTTACATATATAAAATTAAAGTTTTTTTTTATATATACATATAGAGAGAAATAGTATACATACAAATTATTAAAGTTACATATTTATATATGTGTGTGTATCTATAGATATATATAAATGTATAAAAGTATATATAAAATTTTATACATTTGTACTTTTATACACACACACATATATGTATACATACACATATATATATAAGCTTTTATACATTTATACTTTTATACACATACATATATATAAAACTTTATGCCCGGTACACAATACGTACTGCTTTGAATGAATTAGTGAATAAGAGTTCTTATTATTCAAATCTTTTACTAAAGGGATTTCTAAAAGATATACTTCAAGAATGAAAATGGCCCTAGAAAGAAGGTCCGAATGCAAAAAGAAACAATAAATAAATAATAAATACAAATGAATCTAAACAGAAATATATTATATAAAATAACTTATAAGATCAAATAAAAGTAAAGCTAAGGCACTGTTCAGTCATGGATATTGATGAAATACAAACTTTATTATGTGTGCATGTAGCAACATCAATAGTATTTACTAAAAAAGCAAAAGTAGTGTATATATGTACCAAATCAGTAAAGCTAACAGGTGAATTAAGGGTGGGGATGTAGAATGGTGGCAAAGATCTGAATCATTTCAATAAAAAGAAAGAAAGAAGACAAAGAAAAGTAGAAAATAGAGATTTTGTAACCTGTTTATCAAGATAAAATGTCTGCCTATTTCCTGAATGTATTCAGGAAAACATATTAGTAACAAAAGAGACCTACTCAAAACATGGTCAGAGACTAGTTGAAAGTAAAAAGATGAAGAATGATATGCCAGACAAATTCTAGCTTAAAAAAATAATATGGCAAAAAAGCACAAGTAGAGATAAAAGAGAATCATTATAACATGAAAAAAAGGTTCAGTTTACCAGAAAGCTATAATATATAGGCATGTGATAATATTGATTCAAAAATTATTAAGCAAAAATAAAACAGAACTACAATGGGTAACTGTAAAATATGTCACACGGCATAGTTTGGATATTTGTCCCCTCCCACATCTCATGTTGAATTGTAATTCCCAGAGTTAAAGGTGGGGCCTGGTGGAAGATGTTTGGATCATGGGGGCTGATCCCTCATGAATGGCTTGAGCCATCCCCTTAGTGATGAGCCAGCTCTCTATCTGAGTTAGTTATTTAAAAGTGTGTGGCTCTCTCTCTCTCTCTCACTCCTGATTTTGACATGTGACGTGCCTGCTCTCTCTTTGCTTTCCGCCAGGATAGTAAGCTTCCTGAGGCCTCCCCAGAAGCAGATGCTAGTGCTGTGCTTCTTGTAGAGCTGCAGAACTTTGAGCCAGTTACACCTCTTTTCTTATAAATTACTAAGTCTCTGGTATTTCTTTACAGTAATACACGAATGGCCTAATATATCATGAGAGTGGGAGTTTTTAACAGATTATTTGAAGTAATTAATATGTTAAGTAGGATACAGAAGAAAATTTCAGTTAACAAACGATGTAGGTGACATCTATAAAATATTGTATGCAACTACTGGAAAATACACATTTTTTCCAATGCAAATGGAACATATACAAAAATACCAAGTATTAGGCTATAAATCAAGTCAACAGATTTTAAAAATTGCAGTGGATAGATCATCTTTCTTGAATACAAAGCAATTTAATTAATAATCAGTTACCAAAAGATGGTATGTTTTTTAATAAGACTGCAAATATTTGGAAATTTTAAGTGGGATTTTAGGTAATTTAAAGACTGAAGAAAATAAGGTAATATAAATTAAGATATAGTTAGAGCTCAGTGACACTAAAAACACTATAAGCAAAACAGAAATATAGTGAAACTAAATAAATAAAATAATGTCACTGTTTTAAGCCACTGAGGACTTAAAAATGTTGACACAGTTGATTAAAAACTTCCTACTTTATTTTTTTTGAAACCAGCAAGGAATGAACAAAATCTGATAACAAAGACTGACAAAAAAAAAATCAAGAAGGAAATATTCCAGACTAATCTCATTTACAAATATAGGTGCAACATTCCCTAAGATAATGTTGTAGATCTAGTTACAAAAAAAGTAAAATACTAAAGCTTCTATTAAAAAAATCTTTAAGAACTTTAGAAAGAAAAGAGTCCTTAAACAAGATGCTAAAGCAGTGACTATAGGGAAAGGATGAAAAAATTGGATCATATTAAAATTAAGGAGTTATGCTCACCAACAGCAATTATTAAGAAATAAAAGACAAATCACAAAAAGACAATATTTCATATGTATAACTGTCAAATATAATCACAATATACAAAGAACAATTACAAATCACTAATAAAAATAACCTAACTAATAGGTAAGAGACATGAAGAGGCACTTTACAAAAGGGTATCCAAGTGTCCCAAATACAAATAAAAAAAATTAAACTTTATTAGTTATCAGGAAAATGCATATTAAAACCTCAGTGAAATACTCCTAAACCAGAATGGTCAAAATGAAAGAGACTAACAATATCATATGTTGGTGAGATCATGGAGCAATTGGAAGCCTCATACACTACTGGTTGAAATACGAATTACTACATTTTCTTGGAAAAAGTGTTAGGAAATATTCATTACAATGGAACATCCACAAATCCTAAGACACAAAAAATTACATTCCAAGAAATAAAATCAAGTGAAATGTATATTCGTGTGTATCAAGAAATATATGCAAGAATATTCACTGTGGCCATATTCATAAAAGCACCAAAGTGTAAACAACCCAAATTTCAATAAGTAGTAAATTGGACAAAGAAATTGTGAGACATTATTATATTGAGAATAAACTAATTATTGATTTCTGCAGCAATATGGATTATAGCCCACAAATTATAAGGCTGAATGAGAGAAGCCAGACACAAGATAATACACACCATGGTATTTAATTTACATATAAATTGAAAAACAGCCAAAATAAACCAGTGGTGACAGAAGCCAGAATTGCGGTTACTTTGCTACACCGGTAGTGACTAGGAGGGAATAACAGGAGGGGCTAGAGTCAGGTCAGGGGTGCTTCTGATGTTCTATTTCTTGCTCTTAATAATGGTTACAAGGGTGGCTCACTTAAATAAATACATTGAGATATACACTAATAATTCATATACTTTATTTTTATGCAATAATTTTTTTATTTAAAAAAATGCATGGCTTGGAGGTTGTTGATTAATTACTAGGTAAAGCCACAAAGCTTTATAGCAATATAAAATTTGAGATCTTCTCTGTTATTGCTTTGTAATATATTTATCATTAAAAGTTACATATAAAACAAGATTCCCCAAATGCTACACTTTAAGGGATGGATATATTGAATCTATATTAATATAATTTGTCTTTACGTGCAAAAAAGACTTTTCAAACATATTTTAAGTATCTTTGCATTTCTTAGAATTTCACATTTTATTACATTTCTTCTAAATGCAAATCCCTCTCTTAGTGAAGAATAAACTGCCCACATAATCTCAAGTTCAGACAATGAAACCTTCTAACAACAGACAATGATGTTTTAAGTTATAGAAAACTGTAATGTATTCAGGTAACCAATGCTGACTCTACAAAGTACGCTACTAAAATCAATTTTTATCACTTGAAATCTATTGCAATTAGAGCGCAATGCCAAGTCACTGACACACTAATGGGTTTTAAAATATTTCAAAAAGAATAAGAAAATTGCAAGGTGTTTTAATTAAAATGCAGCCAATAAGTATAACAAATTGGATAATATGAGCCTTCTGTAAAGCTACCACATAAAAACTACCATACCATACAGTGTTGAGTTTTAATCAATGTGTAGCATTGTCTGGCTTCACTCTATATAACAATTATCCTATATTTAACTATTTTAAAACCTTTATTATAGCTTCTAATATAAAAGCTGTTCTTTCCATGTTCCAAGTGTTTGATTTTTAATTTCATTTTAGAACAATAGTGCAGTATTTCCAAAGACTGGCTCTACAAAATTAGACATGGCTTGCTTGAAAAGAATATTATATCTAAATGGAACATATTTTTGTTGTATTCAACTACAACAGTGCACCACATTAAAATGATTAAACTTAAATTAGAAACCAGGTTTTGTAATTCCTTGGTTAAATTCGTTGTTGCAAAAATAATAATTTCTGGCCACAAAGGTTGTAATAATTACACAGAAAAAAATAGAGCCACTATAATATGACAATCTTCAATTTTTGTATCTCCCCCTATTTCTTTAACGATTACTTTTTGTCATTTAGTTAATGACATTTCTTTCCTTGATTCTCTCAGTTTCTATGATTATATATCCTAGGCTTAAAAAGAGCCCTTCCTTGCTCCCAAACACACATTTTTACACCTTTTTATCATTCACCCAGCTCAAGACAATCTATCTCCTTCCCCCTCCTACTTGCTCTTTCTTCCTTTCTACATCCTTCATCAACTCTAATACTAATATCACATTATTCTCAAAAACAAAAAACAGAAACTTCCATCTGAAGTGGTATTTCAAGAACTTGCACAACGATTTTTTTGCCAACAATATAGAAGCTATGGTGAGTATGCAAACCAGAAACAAATCTAGGGCAGTATTTTGGCCAGTGACACAGCTGGGTGCTGTTCAGAAATAAAATTACAGCAGAAAGTAGCTCATATTAAAACACTTTAAAAAATGTTTCATTTTTCTTTCTCCTTCCCCATAACATATACTGGGGAAGGCAGTATGGGACTTGTCTCACACTCCTTTTTTTCACTTTCTTCACAGCATAGCAGCCCTTGACCTGCTCTCGGTTTTGCACTAGTCCCTTACTCACTTGCTTCACCTTTCCTATCCTATCCCTTTATTCTCTGCAATGCCATCAATTAGAACTGAACAGATGTTTCAAACTTTAATAAAGGATTGTCATAACTAACAGGAATTACAATGTAAAAAGGAAACATTTACACTTTATATCAAAGAAGACTAAGCTTTAGTTCAGTAGTTCTCAAACTTTAGCATGCACTAGAATCACCAGAAGGACTTGTTAAAACACAGGTTGGTTGGACTCCACCTCTAGAGTGTCTGAATCTTTAGGTCAGGTAAACATCTAAGAATCTGAATCCTTAGTAAGTTCCAGGTGATATTGATGCTGTTATTCCAGGAACCACACTTCGAGAAAAACTGTTTCAGTCTAATTTTGTGCCCTACCCTCAGGCCCACAGCTCTCCATAAGAGCACATTCTTATTCAAAAACACTATTTTTAGGAGACGTTTTGAATGGTGTGGTTTCACTTCAGATTCATTTCCACATATCTAAATTACTTTTAAAATAAATTCTAGAGAACATCTGACAACTGTTTACCGCATTCTCCCCCCAGTCTCAAAGCACACACTAAGGATGTCAGAAGTATTCCATTCTGGTCTCCTTCAGTGTTTTCTCCACACTGACAAGGAGTTATAAACATTCCTCATTTTCTTTATAGTTTTCTATCAACTACATATATATGTATGCACACCAGGGCTACTCAATACTTAGACACAATATTTGAAATTCATTATTATTTAAAGCTCTATTAATTTAACCCTGGCCACCATCCTCCAAAATATATGTGGAGGGGGAGAAGGGGTTATTTCAGTCACTTAATAAGAAGTTTATTTAAAATTCTCTTTAAAATATGTTCACCAAAGATATTCCATTGACACAAGTTACTCTGTGTATTTGTAAATGATAAATAGACGTTAAATATTTTTAGAAACAATGTGATTTTGTCTATAAGGGAAAACACTAGTTTCTCGACCAAAAAATTTTAAAATCCCAATAAAATATTAATTTTTTACTCATATGATTCAGGTCATTGACGGTGGGCATGGTGGTGGGGCAGGGTCTATCCAAGCAGGTACTTAGGACCCAGTCTGTCAATGGCTCTGCCATCTTGTACAGGAGGCTTCCCAAGTTCTCCTCAGGGTAGATAGCCAGTTGACAGAGAAACAGAGAAAGAAGCAGGAATACTGACTTCTTCCTTTTTTTTTTTTTTTAAGATGGAGTCTCGCTCTGTCACCTAGAGTGGAATGCAATGGCGCTATCTCAGATTATTGCAACCTCTGCACCCTGGGTTTAAGCCATTCCCCCTGCCTCAGCCTTGAACTCTTGACCTCAAATGATCCACCCACCTTGGTCTTACAAAGTGCTGGGATTACAGGTGTGAGCCACCATGCCCAGCCAGAATACTGATTTCTTAATCACTACAGCTCTAATGTCACATTACTTCAATTCTGTGGGAAAGAGCAAATCATAGTATCCCAACTAAACAAGACAGTTAAAAATGTAGTTAGTGGTCTGGAGGCTGCTTTCCAGAGACAACTATTGTCACAGAAGGAGAGGCTCCTATCTGTATCAGTTATCTCTAACATGATAACAATAATGATACTGTTAAACGTGAAAATCAAAATGTTTTTATTTTTGCCTTTATTTTCCAGTCTTTGTCATATGCATAAACATAGTTTCCATAATATAATGTTATACCTTCTTTTAATCTAACATAATCTACATGCTTTTCTTTTTTTGGTATTCTGCTAGAGTAACACACATAGCTGTGAGCTGCAAAACAATGTTTTGATCAATGATGGACCACATATCCAACAGGGGTCCCATAAGATGATAATGGAGCTGAAATATTGCTATTATCTGGTGACATCTTGATGATCCTGACCTTATATAGGCCCTGGCTAAAGTGTGTGTTTGTGTCTTAGTTTTTAACAACAAAAAAAAAAAATGTTGAAACTTTTTTTTAAAGTTTAAAAAAAAAAAAAAACTTGGCCGTGTGCCATGTAATGTCTGTAATCCCAGCACTTTGGGAGGCCAAGGCGGGCAGATCACGAGGTCAGGAGTTTGAAACCAGCCTGATCACATGGTGAAACCTCATCTCTACTAAAAATACAAAAATTAGCCAGGCATGGTGGCACATGCCTGCAATCCCAGCTACTCAGGAGGCTGAGGCAGGAAAATTACTTGAACCTGGGAAGCAGGAGTTGCAGTGAGCCAAGATCATGCCACTGCACTCCAGCCTGGGCTACAGATTGAGACTCCATCTCAAAAAGAAAACAAAAAGAAAAAAGGAAAAGAACTTACAGAATAAGGATATAAAGAAGCTACTTTTGTAAACTGTACAATGTGTTTATGCTTTAAGCTAAGTGTTATTACAAAATAATCAAAAAAGTTTTTAAAAATTTAAAAAATTATGAAGTAGAAAATAGACTAAAGTTAATTTATTATTGAGAAAAATAATTTTAATAAATATAGTATAGCCTAAGGGTACAGCGTTGATAAAGTCTACAATAGTGTACAACAATGTGCTAGGCCTTCACATTCACTCAATAGTTCCTTACTCACTCATCCGGAGTTACATCCAGTCCTAAAACCTCCATTCATAGTAAGTGCCCTATACAGATGTACCATTTTTTATTTTTATACTGTATTTTTACAGTATCTTTTCTGTGTTTAGATATACTAATACTTGCCATCGTGTTAGAGTTGCTTATAGTATTCAGTGCAGTGATACGCTGTGAAGGTTTGTAACACAGGAGCTATAGGCTATGCCATATGGCTTAGCTGTGTAGTAAGCTATATACCATCTAGGTCTGTGTACTTACACTCTGTGATGTCCATACAAGAACGATATCACCTAATGACACATTTCTAAGAGCATATTCCCATCCACCAGAGCAACACATGACTGTATGTGTTCCTGAAAATCTCTGTATTTAAAAAATTCTTCCAGTAGATATAACAGTGTTTGTGGGAAATATTAGGTTGAAAAAGAACTCCTCAAAACCAAAAGAACTTCACGAACAGTAAACTAACACTATTTATCTATCTATCTATCTATCTATCTATCTACATTTTTTGAGACAGAGTCTCACTGTGTCGCCCAGGCTGGAGTGCAGTGGTACGTCTCCTCTCACTGCAACCTCCACCTTCCAGGTTCAAGCAATTCTCGTGCCTCAGCTTCCAAGTAGCTGGGATTACAGGCACAAGCCACCACACCCTCCTAATTTTTGTATTTCTTTTAGTAGAGACAGGGTTTCACCATGTTGTTCACGCTGGTCTCAAACTTCTCACTCCAAGTGATCTGCCCGCCTCAATCTCCCAAAGTGCCAGGATTACAGGTGGGAGTCACTGCACCCAGTCTGTTCTAATCTGTTTAAAAGATGTCTCATTTGTTTGTCAGCCAATTGTATGTCTTCTCTAGGGAAGTGTCTGTTCATGTCCTTTGCCCACTTAAGAATGGGGTTATTCATTTCTTGTTTGTTGATTTGCTAAATGCCTTATAGATTCTGGATATTAGGTCTTTGTTGAATTAATAGTTTATGAATCTTTTCTCCCATTCTGTAGACTGTTTACTCTGTTAATATTTTTTTCATGTTGCAGGAGCTTACTAATCATCAGAGAAATGCAAATCAAAACCATAATGAGATACCATCACACACCAGTTAGAATTCCTATTATTAAAAAGTAAAAAAATAATAATAATAACAGATGCTGATGAAGCTGCAGAGAAACGGGAAGTCTCATACATTGTTGGTAGGAATATAAATTAGTTGAGCCACTATGGAAAACAGTTTGGAGATTTCTCAAATCACTAAAATTAGCACTACCATTTGACACAGCAATACTATTACTGGGTATGTACCCAAAGGGAAATAAATTGTTCTACTGAAAAGATACATGCACTAATATGTTCAATGCAGTGCTATTCACAATTAAAAAACAAAACAAACAAACAAAAAAATATGAAATTAACCTAGATGCCCATAAACAGTGGATTGGATAAGGAAATGTGGTACATAAACAACACAGAATACTATATAGCCATAAAAAAGAATGAATGTAGCTGGAGGCTATTATCCTAAGTGAATTAATTCAGAAGCAGAAAATCAAATATCACATGTTCTTACAAGTAAGTGGAAGCAAACATTGGGTATACATGGACATCAAGATGGGAACAATAGACACTGGGGACTACTAGAAGGAAGGGGTAGGGAAGGGGACAAGGACTGAAAAACAATCTCTTGGGTACCATGCTCACTACCTGGGTGACAGGATCATTCATACCCCAAACCTTAGCATCACATAATATACCCATGAAACAAATGTGCACATGTACCCCCCAGAATCTAAAATGAAAGTTGAAAATAAATAAATAATAAATAAAAGAGGTCTCTTTATTAAAAAGTCCATCTCCACTGATATCACAATCATGCCACCATCTACTGGGAAATTATGTCTCCTTTCACAGGAACTAGAGCATTCACCCCTAATGAAAACTAGGTTCATCAATGATAAAAATATGATTTGTGGTAGATTTTATCAATCAGTGGGTAGTTGTGGAGGAGGGGTATTATTTTGCTTTGTTTTGTTTTGTTTAATACAAAGAGAAATATCTTTGCGCCTCCTTAAGCTTTTCTTAAGACCTTCATATATTGCTAAGCCTTTATCTTTAATCATAAGAAACCTTGTTTATTATATAGAATGCATGAACCAAGACAACTTCTGAGCCTTACTGTCATCTTTCTCCTATTCTCAAATAACATGAGCTAATTCACATTAAAGAAGCAAGCATGGCAATAGAATAAACTGTTCAATTTTAATCATCAAATAATATTCCAGTTGCTTGATTTTCTGTTATGTTACATATTCAATTATTATTAATTTGTTTCCAATGTTTTTCTATAATATAAATGATATTATACTTTGCTTTATTTTCTTCCATTGATGTAATATTAGTAATAATATTAAGTCAATATTAAGTATATTATATTAATAATGTAATTCAGATTTTTGCCAATCTTACTTTCATTTTCAAAACATCTTAATTCCTTTAATACAATTATTTGCTCATTTTAAAAATATGTAAATTTGTTTACACATTTTTAATATTTTCTTCTGCCTATTTTCTATTTTTGCCTTTAAGCTGGAGAACAAAGAATATGTTTATTTTACTTCCTTTACCTAAAACAACCCTATCTAAAAACAATCCTTAAATCCTTGTGGATATTCTAAACATCATGAATAGACAATACACTCCCAGTTGAACAGACTGCCTCAAAATGTTGATCATTTTGTGATATACAGCCTATTGAGGAAACAAAAATAAAATAACTAAAATGAAAAACTTAAAGGATTGTTCAAACAGCAGATTATACACAGAAGAGAGAATTGCTGAACTGAAAGAGTAGTTCAATTCAATACCTAAACCAAGCAGGGGGAAGCAAAAGGATAGAAAATGAAAAAGTTTTAAGAGGAAAAAAAAAAGGAAATGTTCATTTGGAATTCGAAAGTGGCCAGGAGTATGAGGCAAAAGGAGAGATAAACTGACTAAGAACTTTCTAAAACCGGGGGAGGGAAGAATACATCAAAACACAGACTCAAGAAGCAGTACATAAATCAAGCAGGATAAGGATACCAAAAAAAGATAGCTAGGTACATCATAGTAAAATTTTTGAAAACCAAAGACAATGAGAAAATTTTAGAAGCATCATAAAAACAAATATATAGTATCATCAAATAAGCAATATTTAAATAGATAATATTTAGAAGTTTTTGAATTCTCCACAGAAACAATGAAAGCCAAAATATAAGTAAATATTTTAAAGTACTGAATAATGGCTGCCAACATGTAATTCTAAAACCAAAAATGTGTTTTTGAATATTTTTGACACAATAAAAAAGAACAAAGAGAATTCTTCAGCAGTAGACCCATACTAAAACTAAGACTAAAGGGTGTACTGCACACAGAGGGCAAATGAACATAGGTAGAATCTTAGATGAAAAGAAAACAGAGCAATGAAATAATAAATGTATAAATGGGCAAATCTATATGACAATTGACTGCCAGTACAAAGCAATAATAATGTTCTTGGTTTTAAGGTATTAATAAATCAAAATACATGAAAATAATGGCAGAAACTGAGAAAAAGGATAAATGAAATTTAACTGTCATAGTATTCTGGCATTATTGAGGAAGAAGGTAAAAGTAATCAATTAATACCTGACTTTAATAAGTAAAGAAGGTAATTGCTAGCTATCCACTAAGATTAAAATAAAACAGTATAATTTCCAAGCTAATATAAAAATATTTTAAAATACTTTTTCAAAATCCTAAAAATACTCAAATCATAAAGGCTGTTGCCTTTATGCAGAAATAGAAGATAAGCAGGCAAGATGAAATAGAAAACACTTCAGCAGTAGAAGATTAAAACCCAAATATAATACTTAAATTATTAAATATAAATTCACTAAAAAGTTCTAATTGAAAGATAAAGATTTTTAAATTAGATATAAAAAGACAAAAACAAAAAATGAAAAACAGAAAAACCCACAGAAACAATAAAGGCATAAGGATACAGAAAGGTTTAAAGTAAAAGGATGAAAAAAATGTCAAAAAAAACACTAAACCAAAGAAAGCTTATATAGCTTCATGAATACCAAATACATAAGTAAATGCATATGCATAAACATACTCTCAAGGAAAAAAAGCTAAAACTAAAAAGTGATATTTCAAACTTCCTTTGCCAGGAAGTTAAAATAATTAATAACAGTCTCAAAATATATAAAGAAAAATGGACTGAATTACTAGGAAATAGCCAAGTGAGCAAAAAAGTCTTAGTAGCAGGTTTCAAAATACTTCACTCAGTAACAGAAAAGACAAGACAATGAATGTTTTTAAAATGTAGATTAAACAACATAATTAGAAAATAAGAAACATCTACAACTGATAATTTGTTTAAAACTTGTTGAGTGACATATGGAAGAAGGAAATAAACACAAAAAATAAATAATGAAAATGTTCTAACTAGCACTAAGATAGAAGATACCATCTCACGCCAGTTAGAATGGTGATCATTAAAAAATCTGGAGACAACAGATGCTGGAGAGGATGTGGAGAAATAGGAACACGTTTACACTGTTGGTGGCAGTGTAAATTAGTTCAACCATTGTGGAAGACAGTGTGGTGATTCCTGAAGGACCTAGAAAGAGAAATTCCATTTGATCCAGCAATCCCATTACTGGGTATATATCCAAAGGATTATAAATCGCTCTACTATAAGGACACATGCACAGGAATGTTCATTGCAGCACAGTTTACAACAGCAAAGACCTGGAACCAACCCAAATGCCCATCGATGATAGACTGGACAGGGAAAATGTGGCACATATACACCATGGAATATTATGCAGCCATCAAAAACGATGAGTCTTGTCCTTTGTAGGGACATGGATGAACCTGGAAACTGCCATTCTCAGCAAACTGACACAAGAACAGAAAATCAAACACAGCATGTTCTCACACATAAGTGGGTGTTGAAAAATGAGAACACAGGGACACAGGGAGGGGAGCATGACACATGGGGTCTGTCGGGGGGGAAATAGGGAGGGACAACAGCGGGTGGGGAGTTGGGGAGGGATATCATGGGGGAGAAATGCCAGATATAGGTGATGGGGGAGGAAGGCAGCAAATCACACTGCCATGTGTGTACCTATGCAACAATCTTGCATGTTCTTCACATGTACCCCAAAACCTAAAATGCAATAAAAAATACATGTAAAAAAATATAGAAATATGTCAAGTTCTATAAACACAGAAACTAGAAATTGAAAAGATATTGAAAAAAGGAAGGACTATAGGAATGGATAATGGTAACAGAGAGCAGCACATGTTAACTAAAACTGAGTAAACTAGTTGTAACAGGCAGAATTCTAAAGGAAGGCCCCCAAGATTCCCATGACTGTTTTTTCATCACAACATATCTACCTACTACTTTGAAATGATTTTTGTTGACATAATTAAACTATTAGTCCATTGACTTTAAAATATGTAGATTAGCTGCATGAACTGGACTCAATTAGGTGAACCCTTTGAAAGCAGAGTATTTTCCTTTGACAAAGAAGTCAGAATTTGAAATATGAGAAGGATTTGATGTGCCTTGGCCAGCCTGAGGATGAAGGTAGCCATGTCTCAATGAATGTAAACAGCATTAATGAAGACCCACTAGCTGACAATCAGAAAGAAAACATGGACTTCAATACTAAGGAACTTAATTCAGCCAACAATCTAGTTGAACTTGGAAGCAGACTTTTTCCTAGAACCTCCAGATAAGAACCCAGTTTAATCAACCCCTTGATTTCAACCTTTTGAGAGACAAAGCAGGAAACCTTACCGAGCTGCCCAGACCTCTGATCTATCTCAACTGTGAGCTGATAAATGGGTGTTGGTTTAGACCACTGTATTTGTGGCAATTTGTTACACAGTGATAAAACTGCACTAGTATTAAAACAATAAAAAACAAATACGCTAGTAATATATGATGCTATGATATTTTGACCCACAGACGTCATGAATAATAATATATCTTAAGATGATTATTTGTACATATAACATAATTAAAGATCAAACAAAACTAATTTTCAAAACTCAAAAACAGAAATAACACATGAATTAAAGATCATAGTTGGTGAACAGAAACAAATGTTCTTGTTGCTTCCCCTATGTAAGGACTATATCCTAATACATAAAGAATGAAAGCAATGCTCACATTTAAAAAATTGGGAAAGAATTATCTGAATATGCACTTACCACTCATCAAATATTTCCTAAAGCCTTTCCATGAGCCAGGCTCTGGGACAAAGGACAAACAGACATAGGAACCCTGCCTTCAAGGAGTTCACAGTGCCTGGCACAGCACAGGTTACTCAATAAACCTATGATAAATTAATAAATTCTAAATAAAATGTAATAGGAAAGCAAACATGCATCTCATAATGAAAATACACTATGATAAAGGCCATAATTTGAATATTATGCTATTTCCACACTTATATAAAAAGTTTCAGAAAGCTATTCTTTACAAAAATTATCACAGGATAAGCAAGCAATTTTATTGCTTTAAAAAACTAGGCACTTAAAACCATTATAAAATATTACAAATCACCAACAAATTTTACAAACATTAGTAATTGCTGGCATGAAACACATTTTTTCTAAGAATTTTTCATCAAGAATTATGATGACAAGTATCAGTTTATATATTCTTTTGTTATCTTCTTAAAAGTACAGGCCTTTTTAGAGACAAACAAATGTAAAATAATTTAGTAAAAGGGAAAATTAATCCAAGATTGGAGAAATATAACACCAACATATGTCACAGTGTTAAATAGTTAAATGCAATGTGAAAAGATAAAAATAAATACTAATGTATCTTTCTAACCATAAGACAGTGACAGTTATTAAGAATGCAAATTTGAATCAAATTATCTTCTCTATATTTTCTTACTTTCTTATATATTACCAGATCTTTCTTACAATAGACTAATATTCAAAAAAATTACTGATGAGTTGTTAGATTCTGAGCCATAATTTTCAAGACTTTATCCCTAATTGAATATTTTATACTAGTGTTCAGACAGATTTAGGACTATTCTCTAATGATTTCCTTCAAACTTAACAGAAATGTTTTTGAAAAGTAAGTCACATTTATAACCTGTTCCACATTTACTACTTCTAAAATTGGATATCATAAAGTAATTTTAATTCAGCATATCTAACAGGTTTTTCATACTTATTTTGTATAATGAATTGAAATAAATAATTTGAACATGTTGAGTTATATGTGTTTTCCAGCTCACTAAAACATTAACTTATTCGATTTTGAAAGTTAAACAAGACCTTTAAAAGGAAAACTATAGAACAAAATATGTCTAGTCTATATTAGTCCCTCCTCCCTATCTGAACATCTGAAAGTTGTAATGCCCAGTAGCTTAGTTCTAGGGCCCCCTTTCCTCCTAATAAATATTTTGCCCACAGAATATCACCTACAATCTCAAAGATATAATGGCATCTGTATCTAATTATTCCCTATTTTTTATTTTCAGGCCAGACATTTTCCCTGAGCTTTGTATTTATATATCCAAATACCTAGTTAAAATTCAAATAGAATTCCATATGTAACAGATTAAAAACAGAATATCTTTCCCTTTTTACATCTCATCTGAAAACATCCTCCCTGGTATTTATTCTCTTGGTGGCAATTGTGAATGAAAGGTCACTCATGATTTGGCTATTTGTCTGTTATTGGTGTATAGGAATGCTTGTGATTTCTGCATACTCATTTTCTATCCTGAGACTTTGCAGAAGTTGCTTATTATCTTAAGGAGATTTTGGGCTGAGGCAATGGGTTCTCCTAAATACACAATCATGTCATCTGCCCATAGAGACACTTTCACTTTCTCTGTTCCTAACTGAATACCTTTATTTCTTTTCCTGCCTGATTGTGCTGGCCAGAACTGCCATACTATGTTGAATAGCAGTGGTGAGAGATGGCACCCTTGTGAAGGACTTCTTCAAGGAGAACTACAAACCACTACTCAAGGAAATAAGAGAGAACACAAACAGATGAAAAATCATTCAATGCTTATGGTTAGGAAGAAACAATATCATGAAAATGGCCATACTGCCCAAAGTAATTTACAGATTCAATGCAATCCCCATCAAGCTACCATTGACCTTCTTCACAGAACTGAAAAAAACCACCTTAAACTTCATGTGGAACCAAAAAAGAACCTGCAGAGCCAGGACAATCCTAAGCAAAAAAACAAACAAAGCCAGAGGCATCACAATACTTGACTTCAAACTATACTACAAGGCTACAGTAATCAAAACATCATGGTACTGGAACCAAAACAGAGATATAGACCAATGGAACAGAAGAGAGGCCTCGGAAGTAACACCACACATCTACAACCATCTGATCTTTGACAAACCTGACAAAAACAAGCAATGGAGAAAGGATTCCCTGTTTAATCGGTGGTGTTAGGAAAACTGGCTAGCCATGTCCAAAAAGCTGAACCTGGACCCCTTCCTTACATCTTATATAAAAGTTAACTCCAGATGTATTAAAGATCTAAACAGAGACCTAACATCATAAAAACTCTAGAAGAAAACCTAGGCAATACCATTCAGGACATAGGTATAAGCAGGGATTTCATGGCTAAAACACCAAAAGCAATAGCAACAAAAGTCAAAATAGATAAATTGGTTCTAATTAAACTTAAGAGCTTCTACACAGCAAAAGAAACAGTCATTAGAGTGAACTGGTAAAAAACAGAATGGGAAAAAATTTTTTCAATCTACCCATCTGACAAAGGGCTAATATCCAGAATCTATGAAGAACTTAAACAAATTTACAAAAAAACAAAAACTCCATCAAAAACTGGATGAAGGACATGAACAGACATTTTTCAAAAGAAGACATTTATGTAGCCAACAAACATAAGAAAAAAGCTCATCATCACTAGTAAAACTAACAAAGGATGTAAAGGACCTCTCCAGGAAGAACTACAAACCACTTCTCAATGAAATAAGAGAGGACACAAACAGATAGAAAAACATTTTATGCTCATGGTTAGGAAGAATCAATATTATGAAAATGGCCATACTGCTCAAAGTAATTTATAGATTCAATGCTATCCCCATCAAGCTACATATGACCCTCTTCACAGAATGGGAAAAAACCACCTTAAACTTCATATGGAACCAAAAGAGGGCCTGTGAAGCAAAGACAATCCTAAGCAAAAAGAACAAAGCTGGAGGCATCATGCTATCTGACTTCAAACTACAGTACAAGGCCACATTAATTAAAAGAGCATGGTACTGGTACCAAAACAGAGATAGAAACCAAAGTAACTGAACAGAGGCCTCAGAGGCAATGCCACACATCTACAACCATCTGATCTTTGGCAAATCTGACAAAGACAAGCAATGGAGAAAGGATTCCCTGTTTAATAAATGGTGTTGGGAAAACTGGCTAGCCATGAGCAGAAAGCAGAAACTGGACCCCTTCCTGACACCTTACACTAAAATTAACTCCAGATGAATTAAAGACTTAAACATAAGACCTAATACCATAAAAATCCTAGAAGAAAACCTAGGAAAAACCATTCAGGACACAGGCATAGGCAAGAACTTCATGACCAAAATACCAAAAGCATTGGCAACAAAAGCCAAAATAGACAAATGAATCTAATTAAACTCTAGAGCTTCTGCACAGCAAAAGAAACTATCATTACAGTGAACCAACAAAAAACAGAATTGGGAAAATTTTTGCAATCTACCTATCTGACAAAAGGCTAATATCCAGAATCTACAAAGAACTAAAACAAATTTACAAGGAAAAAAAAACAAACAAACCCATGCAAAATTGGGCAAAAGATATGAACAGACACTTTTCAAAAGAAGACATATATGATGCCAACAAACATATGAAAATATTCTCATCATCACTGGTTATTAGAGAAATGCAAATCAAAACTACATTGAGATACCATGTCATGCCAGTTAGAATGGTGATCATTAAAAAATCTGGAGACAACAGATACTGGAGAGGATATGGAGAAATAGGAACACTTTTACACTGTTGTTGGGAGTGTAAATTAGTTCAACCATTGTGGAAGACAGTGTGGCGATTCCTCAAGGATCTACAAATAGAAATTCCATTTGACCCAGCAATCCCATTTTTTGGTATATATCCGAAGGATTATAAATTGTTCAACTATAAAGACACATACACATGTATGTTCACTGCAGCAGTGTTTACAATAGCAAAAACCTGGAACCAACCCAAATGCCCATCGATGATGAACTGGACAGGGAAAATGTAGCACATATACACCATGGAAAACTATGCAGCCATAAAAAAACGATGAGTTAGTGTTCTTTGTAGGGACATGGATGAGTCTGGAAGCCATCATTCTCAGCAAACTGACACAGGAACAGAAAACCAGACACCACATGTTTTCACTCATAGGTGAGTGTTGGACAATGAGAACACATTGACACAGGGGAAGGGTGCATCACACACTGGGGTCTGTTGCAGGGGAATAGGGGAGGGACAGTTGCAGGGAAATAGGGGAGGGGTTAGGGAAATTGGGGAGGGATAACATGGGGGAGAAATGCCAGATATAGATGACTATATCTATCTATATATATATATATATATATATATATATAGTTCTATTTACATATATTTATAAATATAAATATATATACAAATATATATATAGTTCTATTTATATATATTTATAAATATATATAAATAGAACTATATATATATTTATAGATATAAATATATATTAATTATATATACAATATATGTTATATTGTATATATAATTAATATATTATGTATTAAATATATAATATGCGTTATATATATAGAATATATAGGATATATATATGCTATATATATTCTCTCTATATATGGAGAATATATATATCCATATATAGAGAGAGAATATATATATAGAACTCCTGACCTCAAGTGATCCACCCACCTTGGCATCCCAAAGTGCTGGGATTACAGGCATGAGCCACCATTCCTGACCCCAAGATAAATTTTGTTAAATTTTTTTCAAAGCCCAGTCTAAGAAAGTAAAAATAATAACTCTAAGCAAAAAAAGAAATTATTGATTAACCTATTATCCCACTTAACGTAATTGAATTGATTTTCCTTTTGGATTTCCTAAAAAATTTTAACCAAGCCCTGTGCAGGGTCAGATTAGAACCTTAGTAATATTGGCTGACTCTTAAATTTAATATATATACTCATATCAGGCACCCACACAGATTTATTAAATCCTTTTTTACCCATTTTACACAATTTCATCCATTATGTACTTTTCCGTCTGGCAACCAGTTATTTTTCAGAGGAATGTTGTCAGGAACCCAGCTCCAGACAGGTATGGAAATTTATGTGCACTCAGAGAGGCTCTTATCAATGATTGATAGACACCAAAGTATGAAAGCTACAACTCTCTTACTTTGGAACAGGACAACTTGAAGGTACTACTTACACTATAGAGATCTTCTGTTTGATCACACTAATCCCCCAATTTTTCCTCCATCCTTCAGTTATAAACAAATTTCCATTGCATATAAAAGAGTTCAAACGATGACAGGAAACGGAGTAGATATATACACTAATAATTGTATCAGGGACCCTGCCTATCATCCTCAAAAACTCTGCTACGTAAGGTGAGGGTGAATTGTTTTCTTAGGATTGACCCACCTCTAATTCTTGAGAGAGTCTGTATCTTATGACCAACATAGCTTTATAGGTTCTGAAATAATATCAATTATATCATATACCCAGAAATATTAAAGTCCTAAAGAACAGGGATGAATTCATGCTAATCAGACTCATAACTGAAGGATTTATAATATAATTAAATATCAATTTACTTATTAAAAGCAAAAACTGTGTGGTAGTTAAGTTTATGTGTCAAAAGGTGAGGTACAAAGTGTGACCCATGAGTAGGTTTACTATACTTCAAAACACTACTTGACTTTTCTAATTCATACAGAAGAAATCCAGGGAACACGTATAGGAATGGATACCAAGGGTGTGAAGTAATGGTAGAAGTAACATAAAGTTGGATCAGGACAAAGTTAGTGATATGGGCCCCCCCCAAGCAGAAATTCTGCATTTAATGTTGCTGCTCAAAGAGTTAGAAGAGACTCTATTTTTTGTTTGGTTGATTGGTTGGCTGAAACATGGACCAAAATATGGCCCACAGTGAGCAAACTGAAAATGCCAAAACCAAAGGTAGAGGAAAGCATTCAAAGGCTTAGGGAAATTGAAACATTAGAGTAGATTTGTTCATTAAAACATACTCAACCCCACTGGGAAGGTCCAAATGATATTTATTTTTTTAAATACTGTGAGAGGAATAAATTTGCGAGGGGGAGCCCCAACTTATCTGAAGAGCTCTATAACTGTCCTTCTCCATAAGCCAGATCCTATAGTAGAAACTTCAGCCACTGAATTAGAAATCTAAATGCAATAGTTGGATCCTTCAGTGGCAGGGGCCAAGTGGCAGCATTTAGCCACCAAAGTCAAGGGGAATATAATTACCAAAATGGACAGGAAAATCAAAGCAGCCATAAGAAAAGTCTGACTTGTATGGATTAGTCTATAGCATTGCCTAACTGATCACAGTGTACCATTAGTGAGATAGACAGAAAGCCTACTAAACTATTAGTTGTATGTATAAGAGGAAATGTTCTAGGTCCAGTAACTGAAAGTCTAACCTGAATCTGGCCTTCCACAAAGGGACCTATATCCTTTTACCAGAGTAACTGTACATTGGGGAAAAGAAAATAATCATATCTTTTGGGAATTACTGGACACTGCCTCTGAATTGAAACTAATTATTAAAGACTCAAATCATCACTGTAGCCCACCAATCAGAGTAAGGGCTGATGAAGGTCAAAAGAAAAATGGAATTTTAGCTCATGTCCATCTCATAGTGTATCCAGTGGTAACTGAATGCATCCTGTGGTTATTTCCCCAATTCTGAAGTATATTATTGGGATAGATACACTCAGCAGCAGGCAGAATTCTCACATTTGTTTCATAATCTGTGACATGAAGACTACCATGGTGGTAAAGGCCAAGTGGAAGACACTAGAACTGCCTCTACCTAGGAAAATAGTACACGAAAGGCATACCACATTCCTAGAGGCATTGCAGAAATAAATGCCACCATCAAAGGCTTGAAGGATGCAGGAGTGGTGATTCTCATCACATTTCCATTCAGCTCACCTATTTGCAGATGGATCTTTGAGAATGACATTAAAATGTAATAAATTTAACTATGTGGTGATTCCAATTGAAGTTGCTGTATTAGATGTGGTTTCATGATTTGAGAAAATGAACACATCCCCTGGTACCTGGTATGCAGCTACTCATCTTGAAAATTCATTTTTCTCTATCTCTCCCCATAATGCACAGCAGAAACAGTCTGCTTTCTGATGGCAAGGCCAACAACACACTTTCTATGTCCTACCTCAAGGATATATCAACTCTCCAGCCTTATGTCATAATTTAGCTTGCAAGGATCTTGATTGCCTTTCCCTTCTACAAGATATCACACTCGTCCATTACACTGATGACATTATGCTGATTAGTCCCAGTAAGGAAGACATAGAAACTACTCTAAACTTTTATGAGAAATAAATCTAACAGAAATTCAAGAGCCTTCTACGTAATTGAAATTTCTAGGGGTCTAGTGGTATGAAGCATGTAGAGATATCCCTTCAAGGGTGAAGAATAAGTTGTTTCATCTACCCCTCTTACAACCAAATAAGAGGCCCAATACTTACTGGACCTTTATGAAATTTTGGAGGCAGCATATTCCTCATTTGGGTGTGTTAATCTGACCCATTCACCAAATGACTAGAAAAGCTGCTGGTTTTGAATAGAGTCCAGAATAAAAGATGACTCTTCAACAGGTCTAGGCTGCTTTGCAAGTTGCTCTGCCACTTGAGCTTTTTGATCCAGCGGATTGAGTGGTGCTTCAAGAGTCAGTGGCAGACTGGACTGCTGTTTGGAGCTTCTAGCAGCCACTAGAGGTAAATCACAATACAGATCCTTAAGACTTTGAAGCAAAGTTCTGCTATCCTCCACAGATAATTGCTCTCCTTTCACCAAATTGCTCTTGGCTTGCTACCAGACCTTAGTGGAAACTGAAGATTTAACCACAGGCCACCAAATTATCATATGATCTGAGCTACCTACCATGAACTGGGTGCTATCTGACCTACCAAGCCATAAAGTTGGGCATGCCCAGCACACTCCATCATAAAATGGAAGTGGCATATACATGGTCAGGCCTGAGCAGGGCCTGAAGTCACACATAAGTAACAGGAAGTAGTGGCCCACATGCCCCTGGTCCCACTCCTGCTACACTCTCTTCTCTCTCCCAGCCTGCACCTGTGCCCTCAAGTAGAGTTCCCTACAATCAGTGGACAAAGGAATAAAAGACTCAGCATAAGAAAAGGTAAGTCTGTATCCAGATTTAACAGAAGTTTCTGCAGGATATGCAGGCACTACTCAATAGCATACAGCTGTAGCATCATTATCTTGTTTCTGTCTTAAAGGACAATGGTGAATAGAAATCCTCTTAGCAGACGAGATCGGGTGTGTTCAGGGTGGTATGGCCACCTCCACAAAGCCCAGCAAGCTAAGATCAACTGGCTTGAAATTCTCGCTGCCAGCACAGAAGTCTGAAGTCGACCTGGAACCCTCGAGCTTGGTGGAGGGAGGAGCGTCCATATAACTGAGACTTGAGTAGGTGGTTTTCCCCTCATAGTATAAACAAACCTGCCAGAAAGTTTGAACTGGATTGAGCTCACCACAGCTTGGCAAAGCCTCTGTAACCAGAGTGCCTGTCTAGATTCCCCCTGTCTTGGCAGGGCTTCTCTAAAAGAAAGGCAGCAGCCCCAGTCAGTGGCTTACAGATGAAACTCCCATCTCCCTGGAACAGAGCACCTGGGGGAAAGAACAGCTGTGGGTGCAGCTTTAGCAGACTTAAATGGTCTGCCTGCCAGCTCTGAAGAGAGTAGTGGATCTCCCAACACAGCACTGGAGCTCTGCTAAGTCAGACTACTTCCTCAAGTGGGTCCCTGACTCAAGTGTCTCTTGAATGGGGCTCATACAGAAGAACTCCAGCTGACATCTGGTGGGTGTTCCTCTGGAACAAAGCTTCCAGAGGAAGAAACAAGCAGCAATCTTTGCTGTTCTTCAGCCTCTGCTGGTGATACAGGAAGTAGGGTCTGGAGGGGACCTCCAGCAGACCTGCAGCAGAGGGTCCTGACTGTTAGAAGGAAAACTAACAAACAGAAAAGAATACCATCAACATCAACCAAAAGGATGTCCACACAGAAACTCCATCTGAAGCTCACCAACATCAAATACCAAAGGTAGATAAATCCATGAAGATGAGGAAAAACCAGCACAAAAAGGCTGAAAATTCCAAAAACTCAAATGCCTCGTCTCCAAAGGAACACAACTCTGCACCAGTAGGGAACAAAAGTGGACAAAGAATGAGTTTGACAAACTGACAGAAGTAGGCTTCATAAGGTGAGTAATAAACTCCTCCAAGCTAACACAGCACAAAAACTTCACGAAGCATACACAAGTATCAACAGCCAAATCGATCAAGCAGAAGAAAGGATATCAGTGACTGAAGATCAACTTAATGAAATAAAGCATAAAGACAAGATTAGAGAAAAAGAATGAAAAGAAATGAACAAAGCCTCCAAGAAATATGGGGTTGTGTGGAAAGAGGACAAAGCAAATGGAAAGCAAAAAAAAAAAAAAAAAAAAAAAAGCAAGGGTGCAAGAGTTGCAATCCTATTCTGTAATAAAACAGACTTTAACAAAGATCAAAAAAGACAAAGAAGGGCATTACATGATGGTAAAGGGATCAATGCAACAGGAAAAGCTAACTATCCTAAATATATGTGCACCCAATACAGGAGGACCCAGATTCATAAAGCAAGTTCTTGATTACCTACAAAGAGACTTAGACTCCCACACAATAATAGTGGGAGACTTTAATACCCTACTGACAATATTAGCAGATAAATGAGACAGAAAATGGACAAGGATATTCAGGACTTGAACTCAGCTCTGGAACAAGTGAACCTAATAGATATCTACAGAACTCTCCACCCCAAATCAACAGAATATATATTCTTGTCACCACCACATCTCACTTTATTCTAAAATTTATCACACAATTGGAAGTAAAACACTCCTCAGCAAATGCAAAAAACAGAAATCATAACAGTCTCTTAGATCACAGTGCAATCAAATTAAAACTCAGGATTAAGAAACTCACTCAAAACCACACAACTACATGGAAACTGAACAACCTGCTCCTGAATGACTACTGTGTAAATAACAAAATGAAGGCAGAAATAAATAAGTTCTTTGAAACCAATGAGAACAAAGACACAATGTACTAGAATCTCTGGGACACAACAAAAAGCAGTATTTAGAGGGAAATTTATAGCTCTAAATGCCCACAAGAAAAAGCAGGAAAGATCTAAAATGGACACCCTAACATCACTATTAAAAGAATTAGAGAAGCAAGAACAAGCAAAATCAAAAGCTAGCAGAAGACAAGAAATAACTAAGACCAGAGCAGAACTGAAGGAGTTAGAGACATGAAAGACCTTTCAAAAAATCAATGAATCCAGAAGCTGGTTTTTTGAAAAGATCAACAAAATAAACAGACTACTGGCCAGACTAACAAAGAAAAGAGAGAAGAATCAAATAGACACAATAAACATGATAAAGGGGATATCACCACTGATCCCACAGAAATACAAACTACCATCAAAGAATACTATAAACACCTCTATACAAATAAATGAGAAAAACTAGAAGAAATAGATAAATTCCTGGACACATACACTCTCCCAAGACTAAACCAGGAAGAAGTAGAATCCCTGAATAGACCAATAACAAGTACTGAAATTGAGGCAGTAATTAATAGCCTATCAAACAAAAAAAGACCAGTACAAGACAGATTCATAGCCGAATTATACCAAAGGTACAAAGAGGTGCTGGTAGCATTCCTTCTGAAACTATTCCAAACAACAGAAAAAAAGGGCCTCCTCCCTAACTCATTTTATGAGGCCAGAATCATCCTAATACCAAAATCTGGCAGAAACACACAAACACAAAAAGAAAATTTCAGTCCAATATCCATGATTAACACTTATGCTAAAATCCTCAATTAAATACTGGCAAACCAAATCCAGCAGCACAGCATAAAGCTTATCCAACACGATCAAGTTGGTTTCATCCCCAGGATGCAAGGCTGGTTCAACATACACAAATGAATAAACATAATCCATCACATAGACAGAAACAATGACAAAAACCACATTATTACTTCAATAGATGCAGAAGGGCCTTCAATAAAATTCAACACCCCTTCATGCTAAAAACTCTCAAGAAACTAAGTATTAATGGGATGTATCTGAAAATAATCATCACTATTTATGACAAACCACAGCCAATATCATACTGAATGGGCAAAAGCTGGAAGCATTTTCTTTAAAACTCGGCACAAGACAAGGATGTCCTCTCTCACCACTCCTAATCAACATAGTATTGGAAGTTCTGGCGAGAGCAATCAGGCAAGAGAAAGAAATAAAACTATTCAGATAGCAAGAGAGGAAATCAAATTGTCTATGTTTGCAGATGCCATGTTTGTATATGTAGAAAACCTCATTGTCTAAGCGCAAAATCTCCTTAAGCTGATAAGCAACTAGTCTCAGATTACAAAATCAATGTGAAAAAATCACAAGCATTCCTATACACTAATAATAGATAAACAGAGAGCCAAACCATGAGTGAACTCAAATTCACAATTGCTACAAAGAAAATAAAATACCTAGAAATACAACACAAGGGATGTGAATGGCCTCTCCAAGGAGAACTACAAACCACTTCTCAAGGAAATAAGCGAGGACACAAACAATGGGAAAACATTACATGCTCATGGATAAAAAGAATCAATGTCATGAAAATGGCCATATTGCCCAAAGTAATTTATAGATTCAATGTTATCCTCATCAAGCTACCAGTGACTTTCTTCATAGAATTGGAAAAAAAAAAAACTACTTTAAATTTCATATGGAACTAAAAAAGAGCCCATGTAGCCAAGACAATTCTAAGCAAAAGAACAAAGCTGGAGGTGTCATGTTATGTGCCTTCAAATTATACAACAAGGCTACAGTAACCAAAATGACATGGTACTGGTAACAAAACAGATATACAGACCAACAGAACAGAACAAAGACCTCAAATAACACCACACATCTACAACCATCTGATCTTTGACAAACCTGACAAAAACAAGCAATCAGGAAAGGTTTCCCTATTTAATAAATGGTATTGGGAAAACTGGCTAGTCATATGCAGAAAACTGAAACTGTACCCCTTCCTTACATATTATACAAAAATTAACTCAAGATACATTAAAGACTTAAACATAAGACCTAAAACCATAAAAACTCTAGAAGAAAACCTAGGCAATACCATTCAGGACACAGGCATGGGCAAAGACTTCATGACTAAAACACCAAAAGCTTTTGGTAACAAAAGCCAAAATTGACAAATGGGATCTAATTAAACTAAAGAGCTTCTGCACAGCAAAAGAAACTGTCATCAAAGTGAACAGGCAACCTACAGCATGGGAGAAAAATTTTGCAATTTATCCATCTGACAAAGCGTTAATATCCAGAATCTACAAAGAACCTAAACAGATTTACAGGAAAAAACAACCCCATCAAAAACTTGGCAAAGATATGAAAAGACACTTCTCAAAAGAAGAGATTTATGTGGCCAGCAAATATATGGAAAAAAGCTCATCATTGGTCACTAGAGAAATACAAATCAAAACCACAATGAGATACCATCTCATGCCAGTCAGAATGGCATCATTAAAAAGTCAGGAAACAACAGATGCTGGAGAGATGTGGAGAAATAGGAACACTTCCACACTGTTGGTGGGAGTGAAAATTAGTTCAACCATTGTGGAAAACAGTGTGGTGATTCTTCAAGGATCTAGAACCAAAAATACCATTTGACCCTGCAATCCCAATACTGGGTATATACACAAAGGATTATAAATCATTCTACTATAAAGACACATGTACTTGTATGTTTATTGTGGCACTGTTCACAAAACAACAAAGACTTAGAACCAACCCAAATGCCCATCAGTGATAGACTGGATAAAGAAAATGTGGTACATATATATCATGGAATACAATGCAGTGATAAAAAAGATGAGTTCATGTCCTTTGCAGGAACATGGATGAATCTGCAAACCACCATTCTCAGCAAACTAATACAAGAAAAGAAAACCAAACATCAAATGTTCTCACTCATAAGTGTAAGTTAAACAATGAGAACACACGGACACAGGAAGAGGAATATAACAAAAGTGAAGATATGTTTTGTCCCATGTGAATGCTCACTAAAGGGTCACTTCATTAAACAAGGATTTTTTTTTTTTTTAGTCTCACTCTGTCAGCCAGGCTGGAGTGCAATGGTACAATCTTGGTTCACTGCAACCTCTGCCTCCTGGGTTCAAGTGATTCTCTTGCCTTAGACTTTTGGGTAGCTGAGGCACCACCACACCTGGTTAATTTTTGCAATTCTAGTAGAGACGAGGTTTCACCATGTTGGCCAGGCTGATCTTGAACTCCTGACCTCAGGTGATCCACCCTCCTCAGCCTCCAAAAGTGTTGGGATTACAGTTATGAGCTGCCGTGCCCAACGTAAACAAGGATTTTAGTAATTAAGTTGATAGGATGACCTCTTCTGTAGACACCAGTCACACTTTCTCCTAGCCAACCAATGAGCTCATGATCAATACAGCCATGGTAGCAGAAATGAACGTTATACATGGGCTCAGCAAAATATATTTTTACTCACCAAGACCAGTCTGGTTATGGCCACTGCTGAATGCCCACCCTGTCAGCAGCAGAGATTAATATTAAGTCCCTCAGACCAAAGCCACAGATCAACACTGAGACTGACACCAATCCCTGAGATGATTAGCCATGTAAGTCTTACCAGGTTAATTACATTGGATTGCTTCCATCATAGAAAGGGCAGTGCTTTGTTCTTACTGGAATAGTCACTGACTTTGGATACAGATTTACCTTTTCTTATGCAATGCTTCTGCCAAAACTACCACCGTGGACTTACAAAATGTCTTATTCATTCCTGTGACATTCCATGCAGCATTGCTTCTGATTAAGGAACTCAATTCACAGCATAGAAGTGTAGCAGTAGGCCCATTCACATGGTATTCTCTGGTCTTACCATATCCTTTACCATCGCAAAACAGTTGGTTTGACAGAATTGTAAAATGATCTTTTGAACCCTCAGTAACAGTGCCAGTAGGTGAGAACACCTTGCAAGTCTAAGGCAAGGTACTCCACAAGGTTGTATATACTTTGAATCAGTGTCAAATATATGGTGCTGTTTCTCCCACAGCCAGGATTCACAAGTCCAGGAATCAAGGGGTGGAAATGAAAGTGGCACCGTTTACTGTTACCCCTAGTGACACCTAGCAATTTTTTTTTCTGTTCCTGAGACCATATGCTCTTCTGGCTGAGAGTTCTTAGTTCTAAGAGAGAGAAATGCTTTTACCAGAAGGCACAATAACAATTCCATTGAACTGGAAGTTAAAACTGCCACTCAACCACTTTGGGCTCCTCATACCTCTGAATCAACAGGCTCCAAAGAAAGTTACTCTGCTGGCTACCAAAGGTACTGCTCCACAGTGGAGTTAAGGAAGAGCATCTCTGGAATACAAGAGATTCCTAAGGCTATTTCTTAGTATAATAGTGCCCTGTTATTAAGGTCAATGCAAAAGTACAACCACCCAATCCAAGCAAGACTACTAACTAACATCCGGAACCTTTCAGAAATGAAGGTATGGGTCATCTCACTAGATAAAGAACCATGACCAGCTAAAGTCAGCTTTGCTAAAATCAAAGAAAAAACATAATGGTAGTGAAAGAAAGTAATTACAAATACCAGCTATGACTATGTGACTAGTTACAGAAACATTTACTGGATGGGGGTGTGTGTGTGTGTCTGTGTGTGTGTGTGCGCACGCACATATTTGTGCATGCATGCACACACATTTGTATATACAGGTTAAGCATTCCTTATCCAAAAGGCTTGGGACTGGAAATGTTTCAGATTTCAGAATTTTTCAGATTTGGGAATATTTGCATTCTAATTCGTGGTTTAGCATCGCTAATTAGAAAATCCAAAATCTGAAATTCTCTAAGGAGCATTTCCTTTGAGCATCATTCAGTGATAAATAAATTTCAGCTTTCAGAATATTTTTCATTTTGGATTTTTAGTTTAAGGATACTCAACCTGTATATATAAAATATTTTGTTTTCTTTCCTCCCTTATTCTCTTGTCATGTAACATAAGATGTACTGATTTTACATAACCATATTTAGGTATTGTTAATTTTACATAGTAACATCTAAGTAACAGGTTGTCAGGAAGAAGTGTGAACATCACTCAGGGACTTTATCTTCTCTTCTGGGAAAAGATTAATGTATTTTTGGTTGTACATAAGATAGCTGTACCATGTTAGGCAGAAGTATGACCTTGTTATTATCTTTATTTGGAGATTAAGTATGGTTTAAGTAGATTAATATGAGGGCCAAGTTGACAAGAGGTAGACTTGTGATAGCTAATTTCACATGACAACTTAACTAGATCACAGAATTCCCAAATACCTGTTTAAAGATCATTTCTGTGAGAGTGTTTCTGAAGAGATTAGTATTTAAATTGGCAGACTTATTAGAGCAGATTGCTTTCCTCAACGTGGATGGACATCACCCTTTCAGAGCCTAAATAGAACAAAAAAGTGGAGAAAGGGAGAATTCTTCTCTCTCTTTCTTCCTTTCTTTCTTTCTATTTTTCTTTCTTTGCTTTTCTTTCTTTCCCCTCTCTTCTGTCTCTCCCTCCCTCTCCCTATCCCTTCCTTTCTTTTCTCTTTCATTCTTTCTCTTTTCTCTCTATCATATATATATACACACATATAAATATACATTTATATAACAAGTGTGTGTGTGTGTGTTTGTGTGTGTGTGTGTGTAGAAAAATATATATATAAATAATTCCTATTGGTTCTACTTTTCTGGAGAATTCTAACAAATACAGGATGTACTTAACAAAGAATAGAAATTAAAAGATCAGGCTGACATGCAAAATGGCCTATATTTGAATCCCAGCTACATTCCACCTTGGAAATATGTGACATATCAAGTTATGTGACTTCTCTATGATTCAGTTATCTTTTCTGTAAAACATGGCAATTATACAGTTGTTATGAATACTAAATTAGTATGTAGAGATAATATATACATATAAAAAATACAAATTTATTTGAAGGTTCCTGTTGGCACTATGAAGTATCAGATAAATTACAATTTTTACTAATAATGATTGCTCTTCAAAATCTATTACTATAAACTACATTAGTAATAAAAATGGCATTGGAATTATGTCATATAGGTCAAGATAAAATTGTAAGAAGTAGCAAAAACATTTCTTAACTTTAGAATACTTGCTTAGACATGGTGCCATTTCCCCTTGAATTGTTCTCTATAAATCCAAATTTCCCTTACAAATAGAATAAATTATTTCACTATAGTATATTGCAGTTTATATTGTTGCATTTTATACTGGCTGCTTCCCCATTATCTAGACAATTAATTAGAATTTAGACATGGTGAAATGGCTTAAAGTTTCTGAAGTTCAGCTTCCTACTCTCTGCAGAAAATCTATCCCAGAGCATTCCTGAAAATTAAATTATATACCTTATGCTTGGATTATTTTAGTGATAGAAGCCTCGAAACTCTAGAAGCAACTTTTACATTAAAAGGCGAATTTTAAATTTTCTATACTTTCTTAGAATTTTCTTTTCCTAATTTTCACACATTTTTGTTAGGACTTGACTAGCTTCATTCAGATTTGAAGATCAGTACAAAAGCTGCTTTTATATGTATTAGATCTACTCAGAATTTTATATATATATACACACACACACACAAACATACATATAATTATATATATCTACTTAGAAATATATATACACACGTATATATAATACCACTCAGTCATTCCATATTTTTACTTTGAACAAACTTCACATATATACACATATATGTATTTATATATACATCTATAATGCTGGCATATATAATATCTATGTAAAACAGTTATTTTGTCTTTGAAGTTATCATAAATAACATTATGTTACCACAATAGGCCAAATATAGTTTTAAAAATATATTGTTATTATTTTTAATGATACCTATGAAATCTCAAAATTTTATGCTACACACAAATAAAATAATTGGAAATTCATGTAATTTGTTATAATTCTATTTGGATTTCATCAAGAGTGCCATTGTGTACCTTCCTGCCTTGCCAATATCCTGTAAACTATACATGTTGAATGCTTTGTAAACTGATCTCTATATTGAAGAAGTTTATATTAACATCTGCACCTCCATTTGCAATTAAATTTATGTAGAATTTTTTAAGCAATTGTGATATAGGGGAAACTACTAGTTAAACTTCATTACAATTTTCTATGAATATTTTTCTCCCTTGCTAGATAGAAGTTAATTGAGGAGAAGGATTGAGTCTTACTCATTTATTCATGTATTCAAAGCACATTGGCTGCCACATAGTATGTGCTCAAAAAGCAAAACAATGAATAAATGAACAAACAAACAAAACCATCTGAGTTTTATTCCTGTTTATGCTATTTTCTATCTGTGTTTTCTCTTTTTTTAATTGCCTTAGCTTCAGTTTTCTCCCTTATCAATAAAGATAGTAACAGTTAACTGAAAAGCTAGTTTTAAGAATCTAGTACTGTACGTGAAATGTTTTGAAAACTTAAAATTTATATTCCAATGTAAAATATTTCTATTTAATCAGTAATGTATTAAGCTCTTTTTCTCTTTGTGGCTATTATCTACCCAACTCTAATCTACTTCCCCATTTTCTTGGATAATTTTAGGACATGAATCATTTTATTATACCACTCTATCAAACATCATTCTTGGATAGTTCAGTATTACTGTTAATGGCCCTTCTAAACTTGGGCTTGACTTTAACCTCTCTATTACAACTGTAGGCATAGCTATATATTTCAGCCTTGTTTTGCCCACCAGTCATTCCATATTTTTACCTTGAACAAACTACACATGCTTTCACTTGTCTCCTTTCTCTTTTGAGAACTGGTTCTGGTTATCTACTGCTACATAAACAACCACCTCAAGAAAACTAATGTCTTGAAACAACTATAATAAATTATTTTGCTCAAAAATTTGCACTTGAGCATGACTCAGTGGGAAAGGCTCATCTCAGCTCTATATGGCATCAGTTGGGGCACCTTAACTGGAAGCTGGAAGATCCACTTCAAAATACTCAACATGGCTGGCAAGCCCATACTGGCTATTGTCTGGGAACTCAGCTAGGATTGAGGAGTTGGGGCCTCAGTTCATCTCTGCATGGGCCTCTCCGTGGCTGCTGGGCTTCTGTACAGCATGTTGGCTAGATTCAAGAGTAGACATTCTGAGAGAATTATTCATAAGTACAAGAAATTCTTATGGTCTAGTATGAGAAGTCACATAGCAACTCTTTTCCATACACTATTAGTCAGAGTAGTACTATAGGTCCACCCACGGGACTGGAAACAGACACCACTACTTGATGAAAGCAGTGTCAACATTGCATTGTGTGAAGAACACACAGAATCTTTAGAAAACACAATATGCCACCACTCTCTAGCAACATTTCACATTTCTCCCACATACAAAATACAAGCAACCCTACTCTGAAGACTCCTGACTTCAACTCATTAAAGTATTAATTGAAAGTCCAGGACTCTGATATCTAATTCTGATTCAGATAAGGATGAGACTGCCTTTTTGTGATTCTTCTAGTATAACTCTTTGCAGGTGATTATCTCCATCTAAAGACCTTGAACTAAAGAAGCAAATTATCTGCCCACATATATGCAACAAACTAATGGTAGACAGGAATAGTATAAATGCTTTAAACACTACTGCTCAAAAAAGAAAAACAGGAGAGACAGCATTCAAAGGTTTGTAGCAATTCAAATTTAGATGGGCAAATGTTGCAAGTTCATAGATAAGGATCCAGTCCCGCTTTCTTGCAGTTGTTCAGTAGGTTTCATGACTTTACCCTGTGGGCTCTTGGTTCTGTCCTTGGAGTCATCCTTCCTTTTCTATAAAAAGTAGCCCATGCTTACAGCTAAAGGGTTTTATTGATCATCTCCTTCCCATAGAAATCTTTGAGTCCAAATGCCTCTTTTTATTGTATATACTGTTTGTACCTTTTAGGCCAAGCTGATACAATTATTTTTTTTTAATTATGAGAGCTTTTATCGATTTATAAATCACTCCAGTATGCAAAGCCACACCATGAGATGTTTGGGATAAGCTCTCTTACATATATTATCCATATAGAGAGATATAAAATCTATTTATAGTACTCTCCTCTTATCCACAGGGGATGCATTCCAAGAACTCCAGTGTATGCCTGAAATCAAGGATAGTATCAAACCCTACACATACTATGTTTTTTCCTATATATACATATCCATAATAAAGTTTAGTTTCTAAATTAGGCCTAATAACATTGATAATAGTATCTAATCATAAAATAGAACAATTACAATATATTGTTATAAAAGTTGTATCAATATGGTCTCTCTCTCTCAAAATATTTTACTGTACTTGCCTATTTTGAGGCTGCACTTGATGCTAGTAACTGAGACCATGAAAAGTGGAACCATAAAAAGAAAGGAGACTACTGCATTTTCAATTATTGGCACTTAACTTCTCATCTAAATAAATAAAGTCCACTTTCTGCTTTGAGGCTTACCACTCTATTTTAGACTTTAATTCTATTATGCTAATTTATGTTCTAAAATAACACTTCATCAGATTTCTCCTTCCCACTCCACCTTGCATATTCATTCTCTCCTTTTCTAATGAAGCTTTTCCTAGTCTTCAATTCTTTAGTACTCAAAAAGTGAATTATTTTATTCCAACTCAGAAAACTAATAATATGTACATCTATACATGGAATTATTTTATCTATAATATATCCTTCTAATGAAATATTATCCTCAAATTATGCATAATTTATTCTATACATATATTTATATGTCACTTATATAAATATACATATTTATATGTAATATACATAAATATATATATTAAAGTGTCCAAAGAAACAAAATAATTTGAGATTGAAAACTAATAGTTAGTTCATTTTTAATAATACAATTTCTATCATTTTGATGAAAGATATAGAATCAACAAATCCCCAAAACTAATCTGACCAGCTTTTGCCCACACTCAGAATTATCCTGCATTTTATCACCTCAGAAGCATTTCTGGCAGCTAAAGAAAAATGATCAAAAAAGTTACACATTTATTGCAGAGGGTTAACAGCACTCAGCAAGAGTGACGAACTGCGTTTTGAAAAATTTTCTAGTACTTCAGAAGCTAGAATATTATAAGTCACTGAGAAAGCAGAATAAATAATTAATTTTTACACAACAATAATTTTACATCAAAGGTATTATTTATGTTTATTGAAAAAGTGAACAAAACTACCTTCATGAGATATGTTCAATTAACTTCTAAGATAAATTATACTTGTTTCCTAAAATAATTTCCTGTGGGAATGTGATACAGAAATCACAGTGTTATTTTCATGAGTAATGATCTACACTTTCTAAGTAAAGTAAGTCTCAGTACCTGATAGGTTAAGCCTACAAATGTCTTATGTGCTATGCATTGCTGAGTGTATCATTCATTTAAATATTTGGTTTCTAATGAAAATTGTGCTGTAAACATCAACTGTTTTTCTTCATTTATTTAAAATCTGAAAATAATATTTTAGCATTTAAATATTTAGCTGTAACATTTAAACCATTTAAACTATTCAATTTTATTGATAAAATATTTAAATTTTTAAAGAATTTTTGACTTACTACAAAGCAGTATATGTTCACATAGAAAATGTAATTTAAAAAAACTGAAAACCAAAACATAATAAACTCTTTAATAAGCCTAAGGTCATTACTCAAATACAGGTATATCTTATCTTATTGTGCTTTACAGATACTGTTGGTTTTTTGTTTGGTTTTTACAAATTGAAGAGTTGTGCCAACCTTGCATTAGCAAGTCTATCAGCTATTTGTGCCATTGTTCTAACAGCATGTGCTCCAATCCATGTCTCAGTGTCACATTTTGGTAATTCTCTCAATAGTTCAAACTTTTCCATTATTACTATATCTGTTATGATGAATTGTGATCAGCAACCTTTGACGTTACTATTGCAATTCTTTAAGGGCAACACAAACCACGTACATATAAAATGGCAAACTTAATCTATAAATATGGTGAGTGTTCCTATGGCTCCACTAACTAGACATCCTCCCATCTCTCTCCCTCTCCTTAGACATCTCTATTCCATAATACCTAACAGTGCTGAAATTAGTCTAATTAATAACCTAACAATAACCTTTAAGTGTTCAAGTGAAAGGAAGAGTCATGGGTCTCTCACTTTAAATCAAAAGCTATAAATAATTAAGCTCAGTGAAGAAAGCACATTGAAAGCAAAAACAAGCCATTAGCTAGACCTCTTGCACCAAACAGTTACCCAAGTGCAAATGCAAAAGAAAAGAAAGTTCTTGAAGAAAATTAAAAGTGCAACTGCAGTAAATACACAAATCAAAAGAGAGTTATTAGGCCATTCTTGCATTGCTATAAAAATATACCTGTGACTGGGTAATTTATAAAGAAAAGAAGTTTAATTGGGTCACAGTTCTGCAAGCTGTACAGCATGGCATTGGCATCTGCTTCACTTTGGGGAGGTCCCAGGGAGTTTTACTCATGGCAGAAGGTAAGGCGGGAGCAGGCATGTCACATGGTGGGAGCAGCACAAGGTAGCACAGGGACATTGCCCCACACTTTTAAACCACCAGATCTCATGAGAACTAATTCTCTATTGTGAGGACAGCGCCAAGCCAGAATGGATCCTCCTTCATAATCCAAACACTTCCCACAAGGCCCCACCTCCAAAATGAGATTTAGAGGGTACATCTAAACTGTATCATTCCACACTGTGCTCCCTAAAGCTCATGTCCTTCTCACATTGCAAAATACAATCATGCCTTCTAATAGGTTCCCAAACTCATAACTCATTTTAGCATCACTCAAAAGTCCCAAGCCCCAAGTCCAAAGTCTCATCTGGACAAGCATTCCCTTCACCTATGAGCCTATAAAAACAAAAACAGGTAGTTGCTTCTAAGATACAATGTAAATTGAGGAATTGAGAAAATATTACTGTTCCAAAGGGAAGAAACTGCCCAGAAAAAAAATTCCAGGCTCCACACAAATCTGACACCCAGCAAGACAGTCATTAAGTCTTAAAGCCCCAAAATAATCCCTTATTACCCCATGTTGTAAATCCAGGGCTAACTGCAGTAAAAAGTGGGCTCTCTAGACCTTGGGCAACTCAGCCCTGTATATCTGCAGGATACAGCCCCTGCAGCTACTCTCACATGTTGGAGTTTGGTACCTGTAGCTTTTCCAAGTGCAGAGTACAAGCTGCCAGTGGATCTATCAATCTGGATGGAGGACAACGGCCCCCTTCCCACATTTCCAGTAAGCAGTGCCCCAGTGAGGAGTCAGTGTGGGGCCTGCAATCCCACATTTCCCCTCCACATTGCCCTAGCTGAGTTTCTTTGTGAAGTCTCCACTCTTGTAGCAGACTTCTGCCTGGGCATCCTATCATATAGATGTCAAAAGATATATGGCAGGCTTTCTCATATATCCTTTGAAATCTAGGCACAGGTTGCCAAGCCTCCCTAACTATTGCATTCTGTGTGCCTACAGACTTAACACAATGTGGCAGCTTCCAGACTTAAAGCTTGCAACCTCTGGAACTACAGCCTGAGCTATACCTGGGGCCCTGCGAGCTGAGGCTGGTCCTAAGTGGCCTAAATGCAAGAAGTAGTATCCCAAGGCTGCAGAAAGCAGCCAAGTACCAGGCCTGGGCCTTCAAGTCATTCTGTCCTCCTAGGCCTCTGGGCCTGTGATGAGAGAAGCTGTTATAAAGATCTCTGAAATGCCTTTGAGGCCTTTTTCCCATTGTCTTGGCTATTAGCATTTGACTCTTTTTCATCATGGTAATATCTCTAGCAAGTAGTTTCTCCATAGCCCCTCTGACTTCATCTCCTAATAATGCTTATTCTCTGCTACATGGCAAGGCTGCAAATTTTCCAAACTTTTGTGCTCTGCTTCGCCTTTAAATTCGAATTTTTATGTCATTTCTTTGCTTCTGCACCTGAGCATAGGCTGTTAGAAGCAGCCAGGCTACTTCTTAAATGCTTTGCTGCTTAGAAATTTTTTTCTGCCAGGCACCCTAAAGTCATCACTCTTGAGTGAAAACCTCTACAGATCACAACAAACTGTCTCTCAGACCACAGGGCAAACAAATTAGATCTCAGGATTAAGAAGCTAACTCAGAACTGCACAATTTCATGGAAACTGAACAACTGGCTTTTGAATGTTGACTGGATAAACAATGAAATGAAGGCAGAAATAAAGATGTTCTTCAAAATCAACGAGAATGAAGACAAAACATACCAGAATCTCTGGGACACATTTAAAGTAGTGTCTAGAGGAAAATACATAGCAATAAATGCCCACATGAGAAGCAAGGAAAGATCTAAAATCGACACCCTATTGTCAAAATTGAAAGAGTTAGAGGAGCAAGATCAGAAAAACTTAAAACCTAGCAGAAGACAAGAAATAACTAAGATCAGAGAAGAACTGAAGGAGATAGAGACACAAAAAACCCTTGTAAAAATCAATAAATCCAGGGGCTGGTTTTTTGAAAACATCAACAAAATAGACAGACCACTAGCCAGATTAATAAAAAAGAAAAAACAGAAGAATCAAATAGTTGCAATAAAAATTGATAAAGGGGATATCACAACAGATTCCACAGAAATACAAACTACCATCAGAGATTACTACAAACAACTCTATGCAAATAAACCAGTAAACTTGGAAGAAATGGATAAATTCCTGGACACTTGCATCCTCCCAAGCCTAAACCAGAAAGAAGTGGAAACCCTGAATAGATCAATAACAAGCGCTGAAGTTGAGGCAGCAATTAATAGCCTACCAAACAAAAAAGGCCCAGGTCCAGATGGGTTCACAGCTGAATTCTACCAGACATACAAAGAGGAGCTGGTAGCATTCTTTCTGAAACTATTCCAAACAATACAAAAAAAGGGAATCCTTCCCAAATCATTTTATGAGATCAACATCATCCTGATACCAAAACCTGGCAGACACTCAACAGGAAAACTTCAAGCCAATATCCATGATGAACATAGATGCAAAAATCTTCAATAAAATGCAGGTAAACCAATTGCAACAGCACATCAAAAAGCTTATCCATCACGATCAAGTAGGCTTCATCCCATAGATGCAAGACTGGCTCAACATTCACAAGTCTATAAATGTAATACACCACATAAACAGAACCAAAAACAAAAATCACATGATTATCTCAATAGACACATGGAAGGCCTTAGACAAAATTCAACAGCCTTTATGCTAAAAACTCTCAATAAACTAGGTACTGACAGTACGTATCTCAAAATAATAAAAGCTATTTATGACAAACCGACAGCCAATATCATAATGAATAGGCAAAAACTGGAAGCTTTCCCTTTGAAATCCAGCACTAGAGAAGGATGCCCTCACTCACCACTCTTATTCAATATAGTAAGGGAAGTTCTAGCCAGAGCAATTAGGCAAGAAAAAGAAAGAAAGGGTATTGAATTAGGAAAGGAGGAAGTCAAAGTGTCTCTATTTGCAGTTGACATGATTGCATATTTAGAAGACCCCATCATCTCAGCAAAAAATCGCCTGAAACTGATAAGCAACTTCAGCAAAGTTTCAGGATACAAAATGAATGTGCAAAAATGACAAGCATTCCTATACACCAATAACAGACTTAAAGAAGGACAAATCAAGACCGAACTGCCATTCATAATTGCTACAAAGAGAATAAAATACCTAGGAATACAACTAACAAAGGATGTAAAATATCTCTTCAAGGAGAACTACAAAGCACTGTTCAACAAAATAAGGGAAGACAAAAACAGATGGAGAAACATTCCATGCTCATAGTTGAGAGAATCAATATCGTGAAAATGGCCATGCTGCCCAAAGTAATTTACAGATTCAACACTATCCCCCATCAAGCTACCAATGACCTTCTTCACAGAGCTGGAAAAAAAACACATTTAACTTCATATGGAACCAAAAGAGAGCCCGCATAACCAAGTCGATTCTAAGCAAAAAGAACAAAGCGGGAGGCATCACACTACCTGATTTCAAACTATACTACAAGGCAACAGCAATCAAAACAGCATGGTACAGGTACCAAAACAGACATATAGACCAATGAAACAGAACAGAGGCCTCAGAGGCAACACCACACATCTACAAACATCTGATCTTTGACAAACCTAACAAAAACAAGCAATGGGGGAAAGGATTCCCTGTTTAATAAATGGTGTGGGGAAAACTGGCTAGCCATGTGCAGAAAGCAGAAACTGGATTCCTTCCTGACACCTTACACTAAAATTAACTCCAGGTGAATTAAAGACTTAAACATAAGACCTAACACTATAAAAACCCTAGAAGAAAACCTAGGCAAAACCATTCAGGACATAAGCATAGGCAAGGACTTCATGACTGAAACACCAAAAGCATTGGCAACAAAAGCCAAAATAGACAAATGGGACCTAATCAAACTCCAGAGCTTCTTTACAGCAAAAGAAACAATCATTACAGTGAAGCCACAACCAACAGAATGGGAGAAAATTTTTGCAATTTACTCATCTAACAAAGGGCTAATATCCAGAATCTACAAAGAACTAAAACAGATTTACAAGAGAAAAACAAACAAGCCCATTCAAAAGTGAGCAAAGGATATGAACAGACACTTTTCAAAAGAAGACATATATGAGGCCAACAAACATATGAAAAAATGCTCATTATCATTGGTCATTATAGAAATGCAAATCAAAACCACATTGAGATACCATCTCACACCAGTTAGAATGGCGATCGTTAAAAAATCTGGAGACAACAGATGCTGGACAGGATGTGGAGAAATAGGAATACCTTTACACTGTTGGTGGGAGCATAAATTAGTTCAACAATTGTGGAAGACAGTGTGTTAATTCCTCAAGGACCTAGAAACAGAAATTCCATTTGACCCAGCAATCCCATTGCTGGGTATATATCCAAAGGATTATAAAACGTTCTGTTATAAGGACACAGACACATGAATGTTCATTGCGGCACTGTTTACAATAGCAAAGACTTGCAACCAACCCAAATGCCCATCAGTGATAGACTGGACAGGGAAAATGTGGCACATATACACCATGGAATACTATTCAGCCATAAAAAAGAATGAGCTCTTGTCCTTTGTAGGGACATGGATGAACCTGGTAACTATCATTCTCAGCAAACTCCCACAAGGACAGAAAATCAAACACTGCATGTTCTCACTCATAGGTGGGTGTTCAACAATGAGAACACATGGATACCGGGAGGGGGAGCATCACTCACTGGGGTTTGTGGGGGGGGGCACAAGGGGAGGGATAGCAGGGGGTGGGGAGTTGGGGAGGGGATAACATGGGGAAAAATGCCAGATATAGGTGATAGGGAGTAAGGCAGCAAACCACATTGCCATGTATGTACCTATGTAACAATCTTGCATGTTCTTCACATGTACCCCAAAACCTAAAATGCAATTTAAAAAAAATTATATATATATATATATATGAAAAGAAATAAAAGCATAATAGGTGTTACTTACAGCACTGATCTTCTCTTTAACAAAAATTGTAAAGGGCTATAAAAGGTTTATAAGAATATTACCTTAGGTCAAACTGATTAAGAATGAATACATTTGACTATAAGCTTTTATTAAGAATTGAGTTTGACATCAATAATGCACTAACACAGTGGTAAAATTTGTATTATTTGGAATAAAAATCATACAGGAAATACTGTAAAATATTAAATGGTGTTGGCTTTAGGCTGTATTTGTATATATATGTTACTGATATGTATTCCAAAATAATGGGAAACTCCTGTAATTCTGATATGATGTAGTGTATATTATCAGTAATAATTGTAATTGTTACATAGAATCATTGTATGCCACAGGGGTAACAAAATTTCTTTTCCAATCATGTTTTTGACTATGACTGCCCTAAGACATTTTGTCATTCACAGACAATTTTTGTCTTGTTTTGGTCCTCTCCAAAAGGTGGGTTTATAATCAGCTATAAGAATTGTCAGGTGCTCTTGAATGCAGGTTTCTGATAACTTTGGAGATTGTAACAATAAAATAGAGGGAAAAACTTTCAGGACTCTCATGGAGGGCTGAAATTTTCATGAATATCAAACAGGGGGATAACTGCATGGACTAAACTAAAATAGAAATATAAAGTAATCTTTGACTTTTTGCTTAAATTTTGCCTATCCTTTCTTTTGTTTTTCAGAGTTAAGGAAACTTTTGAGCTATTGACAGCTTTTAACAATCGAGTAAAGTATACTCCTGCGAACAAAAAATGCGTCATATTTCTCTCCACCTGATTTCTCCAAAATTGGGAAACGAGTTGTGAGTATTCCTAACTTATGGCAATATAGTTATTTGCATAAATGCAATAAGAATGTATTTTCTTTTGTAACAGGACATAATTGAAGAAACTGGTTATTTTACCAAGGCTTTGACTGGAATGGCATACTTTCCTTCAAGGAATCAAACTTGACTTAAAAAGACAGTAAAAGTCCCTTGGAAAAATGGCCTCATAAATTGTCCATACAGTCTCTATACAGGGCTCCTGATCTGTGGTAAGTGAAGAATGTCACTTTCTGACAGGACCAGGAGCCCCAAGTTATCCTGGGATCTCAAGAAGAGAGGAATTTACCCAACTCATAGATATTTGAGGGTACAAACCCATGACCAGACTTGGCTTTAAAAAAAACGTTTTATCTGAGGTTCCTTTTTGGAACAAATTTCCATCAAAGCCAATTTAAAGAGCCTCTAAAAAAGAAATTATTCTTGCTGCACTTTATATGGGTAATCCAAATATAACAAAGCAAATCAGTCATACTGTGATCTGTCTCTAGTAAAAGGGGGGCCTGGAGAGAGAAAAAAATTTTTCAAGAACTACTGCACAGCTGTTATTAGATTCTAGTCTCATCAGTTGTTTTTGGGTTTTTCTACAATTTAGACTAACCCTGCTTATTCCTGTGACGCAACCAGTGATCTCTGACTGCCGCTCAGAAGAAACAAGGGAGGTGGATCTCAATTTTCCTTGGTACTGAAGAGATACGAATGGCTCTGACCATACCTACCCTTTCTGACTAAGCTCCTCTCTACAATGAATGCAAGAGACCCAATAGTTAGGGGAATATCAATGCCCTATTCACCTGAAAAAGTTACAGAAGATGGATCTTGATCTCTCTAAAACCCTTAGGATTAAGGGTTCTCTTACAAAAGGGAGGGGGAATATGTCAGAGGCGTTTGAATCAGAGTGCCTCCATCTTGAGTAGGGGCTGGGTAAAATAAGGCTGAAACTTGCCGGGCTGCATTCCCAGTAAGTTAGGCATTCTAATTCACAGGACTAGATAGGAGGTTGGCACAAGATACAGATCATAAAGACGTTGCTGATAAAACAGCATGCAGTAAAGACACCAGCTAAATCCCACCAAAACCAAGATGGTGACAAGAGTGACCTCTGGTCATCCTCACTGCTACACTCCCACCAGTGTCATGACAGCTTACAAATGCCATGTTAATGTCCGGAAGTTGTCCTGTATGATCTAAAAATGGAAGGAACCCTCAGTTCTAAGAAATGCCAGAAAACTCATGAATAATCCACCCTGTGTTTAGTACATAATCAAGAAATAACTGTAAAAATGGGCAACCAACAGCCCCTCGGGCTGCTCTGTCTATGAGGTAGCCATTCTTTATTCCTTTATTTTCTTAATAAACCTTCTTTCACTTAAAAAATAAAAGTATTACTACTCATTAACAATGCACCTTGTCACCCAAGAGCTCTGATGGAGATGCACAAGGAAATTAATGTTATTTTCATGTCTGCTAATATGACTTACATTCTGAAGCCCATGGATCAAAGAGTAATTTCAACCTTCAAGTCTTAGTTTACAAATACGTTTTGTAAGGCTATGGCAACCATACAGATTTTACCATTATAGATACCATTAAGGACATTCGTGATTCATGGGAAGAGATCAAAATATCAACATAAACAGAAGTTTGAAAAAGGTTGATTTCATCCCTCATGAATGACTTTGATGGGTTCAAGATTTCAGTAGAGAAAGTAATTACACATATGGTGGAAATACCAAGATAACTAGAATTAGAAGTGGATCCTGAAGATGACTGAATTTCTACAATTTCATAATTAAAAATGAAAGGATGAGGAGTTGCTTCTTGTGGATGAACAAAGAAAGTGGTTTCTCGAGATGGGATTTACTCCCAGTAAAGATGCTATGAACATTGTTGAAATAACAAGGAATTTAGAATATTACATACATTTAGTTGATAAAATACAGTGGTAGGGTTAGAGAGGATTAACTCCATTTTTAAAGTTCTACTCTGGGTCAAGTGCTATCAAGCCACACCATATGCTACAGAGAAATCTCATGAAAGGAAGGGTCAACCAATGTGGCCAATTTCATTGTTGTCTTATTTTTAAAAATTTTCACAGCCACCTCAACCTTTAGTAACCAAAATTCTGACTATTCAGCAGCCATCAACATCAAAGAAAGACCCTCCAGGAGAAAACAAAGTAAGACTCACTGAAAGCTCAAATGATTCTTAGCAGTTTTTTTAGTAATACAGTATTTTTAATTAAGTCATTTACATTGTTTTATTTAGATATAATGCTATAGTATAGTATAAACATACACTTAATAGGCTATAGTATAGTATAAACATAACTTTTATATGTACTGGGAAATCAAAAAACTCATATGACTCTCTTTATTGCAATCTTAGTTTTATTGCAGTGGTATGTAACCAAACCAAGCCATATTGCTGATGCATGCCTGTATTAATTTCTCAGGTGGGGCCTTCCCTGTTAACATTATTTGGAATTGAGGCACCACTCACTCTAAACTCCCAATCCTTTTATCCCTTGTTTGTCCCACAAAATTTAAAAATGCCTGATTTTCCTTCTTCCTCTTTCTTTCTATTAATCTATCAATCTACCCCTTCATTCATTTATTAAATGTCTCTAATACCTGCAATTAATCTTTATGAAAAAAGAATATTTACTGTATTATAGCAAACGTTAATCATTACTAAAAGTCCATAATTAATCTTAAAATATTTCATTATTAAATGATAATTGACAACAAATTAATATTTAATTAATAAATGTTATTAATTAAAATTAAAATTAAGCTCTATGAAACAAGAATGTTTACTGTATCACAAGTCCTTGGAAGAGTGCTTGAAACATAAAATAGTCTCAATAAATATTTGTCAATTGATTGAACAGATTAATCCTGTTACCAAGATCTTCCCAAGTCAAAAAAATCATATATCATTTCTAAAATTTTCATAGGACTCTATTCAGTTGATGTATTAAAATTAACTAAACTCTATTTTTCTTTCCATTTAGGACATTTTGAACTTTTTATTACATTTTTACAAGTCCTTGATGTTTAAGTTTTGGTATCAATAATTGCCTTCAGCCATTGTGAAGACAGTGTGGCAATTCCTCAAGGATCTAGAAATAGAAATTCTATTTGACCCAGCAATTCCATTACTGGGTATGCACCCAAAGGATTATAAATCATTCTATTATAAATACACATGCACATGTATGTTCATTGTGACACTACAATAGCAAAGACCTGGAACCAACCCAAATGCCCATCGATGATAGACTGGACAAGGAAAATGTGCCACATATACACCATAGAATACTATGCAGCCATAAAAAAGAATGAGTTCGTCTCCTTTGTAGGGACATGGATGAAGCTGGAAATCACCATTCTCAGCAAACTGACACAAGAACTGAAAATCAAACACTGCATGTTCTCACTCATAGGCGGGTGTTGAACAATGAGAACACATGGACACATGGAGGGGGAGCATCACACACTGGGGTCTGTTGAGAGGGACTAGGGGAGGGACAGTGGGGGGGTAGAGAGGTTGGGGTGGGATAACATGGGGAGAAATGTCAGATGTAGGTGATGGGGGAGGATGGAGGCAGCAAACCACATTGCCATGTATGTACCTATGCAACAATCCTGTATGATCTGCACATGTACCCCAGAACCTAACATTAAAAAATATATGTTAAAAAAAAAAAGGTGGAAGGAGACTAGGAAATTGGCTGTGTTATAGACTAGCTGACACCATGATTACGACTGTTGACTTGGAAATTTTCCTAGATACATGAGATAAAGTAAATAATTTTATCAGCCTCTTTCAGGAAACCTCTTGAAGTCCATGAATTTTGCTTCCTTTATTCCAGAATAATAATCTATTATATTATTAAAGGGCGCAATTTTTCAGGTCATGGCTTTTCAGATTATTTAAAGTCAAGGAATCCCCATGTTTAAAAATTATTTAAAATACAGAAAATTTGATGATCCATTTCAAAAAAAAAAATAATAGTTGCCTTAGAATGATCTTACAAGCAAAATTCTAGGGTCAAATGGCATGCATATTTGAAACATTTTGCCAACCTGCTCTTAAGAAACACTGATACAAATTTACACTTTCAAGACAATGTATGAGGGTCCTTAATGTTCCACACTCTCAATAATGTTTACATCAATTTTCTTTTTAAATTTACCTCTGCCCCCAACCCATGACTAAAAACAGGTCAATGGTGAGAAATAAAGTGGTGCTTAAGTACTTTTCCACTAAACAATTTCACTTTACCTGAGTTGGATGAATCACAAAATCATTTACATATCCATGAATTAAAACTTGTTGTAATAAGAAAATATGGCTTTATAATGTTATACACCTCATATAATAATTTCTTCATTAAATAATGCTAATGTGTTTTATTAGTCACACAACACTAAAGGGTATACAATATACTGATTGTGGATTTATTATTTCCTTCTTTAATTCAGTTTAAAGGAAATGAGTTTTTTCCTTCTTAAGGATATGCCAAAAAAAACACTTTACTCATAAATAAAACCATTTCCATATTTCTTAATAAAGTTCTAAAGTAATTTGAAATAAATATATGGCTATGAGTTATTGAATGTCTTATAAGTTCCATAAAGTCCATGAGATGACAATTATTCATGTACATATCAACCTCAGTTCTTAATACTTTTACCTAAAAATGTAAGATATTAGTAATCAATTTTAAACTTCCAATAATTCTATGTATAGATAGAAAGATAACAATGTACATTTTTTTTAAGTCTTATGAGGCATGGCATTCTTTCTAGTAATGTCATAACCCAAGTGACAAATATACGTATCATGCTCTCCAAATTAAGTCAGACAATCTTATAGTTTTATTTATGTGTACATGTATATATACATATAGCAATACTAAATAATTTCATCTGATATATAAGAAATTTGGCATCCAACCAGAAAAGGTCTTTTCATTGGTATTAAACCAAAACAAAATTACCAGTGCTTAAATGAGAAATAATAGGGTAAAGAAACATTTTTTTCTTATTTTATTACTAAGAACATTATGATATGAAAAGCTATCATTCACAAAATAAACACTGACACACAGCATATAACAAATAGAATTATCACTGTATCTTTTGATTGTATAATAATTTAAAAAAATCAAACGATATTATGTATTAGTTGTCCTTAGCAAAAGTTAGATGCTAAATTACAAACAGAAATGAACTATTTTCATTTTAGATCAAAAACAATATTAGTATGTATATATTACTATTAAAATTAATAGAGAATTCTTTGTTATATTGATCAAAAAAAATCTGACCTAAGAAAAACTCAATTAAAAATTAAGAACCTATTTAGAGACTTTACAATATCACACTTGAATATTTTCATTGATTAGATTAATGTAACAAAGTCTAGACAAAGGAAAGTTAATCTTTAATTACCAGAATACAGCATGATATTAATTGAATTGGCCCTGGGCACCTACTAAATCTATGTTAGAGAAATATTTTGGATGGTATACCTTAAGGTAGCAGATCAAACTTAAAAGAATAATTCCATAATTACTACAATATCTACATGTTAGAGGATATAAAATTCTGTATATCATGGTATCAGATAATAGCCTCAGAAGTCCATATGGCTTTTTCTAATGTGTTGATTTTAGAGTCATGTGGGGTTTCTGTTATCATCCCTTTAAAGTATGGGCCATTTTAACATGCAGGATGGCAAACATCATTGATTACTGGTATTAAACAATGTAATAAACTCTTCATTTCACAAGCTGTCTACTCTGCAGTTGTATAGTAACTTTGACAGTCACTGTTATTGACTTCCAAATAATAACTATCTTCAAAATGAAGACAATTTCCCTTACCTCTCAAATTCCTTTAGAAGCTAGCATTGGCTTAACATTAAGAAGAAACATGTTTCATATAATGATAAGATCTTATACTTCAAAGGAGCTTAAAAGGTTCTAAAAATGACTTTGAAATATAGTCTCATTAATCTTTTGTATTTTCATGAGGCAAGTAGGTGACAAATATCTCAATTGTGAAAAACAGAAACTAATGAAACGATTATCTAAGTTACTTGCCCTATGCTAAATACTGAAGGAAAGGAAAGTCACAGTGTCAATCCTGGCACTTAACTGAAACTCCAACTTTGAATTCCATTGTAAGAATTTTTATGCAGGGGAGAGTAAAGGAAGACAGATGAAAAATATCAGAAAATATGATACTCAACATAATCTACTTCATGAGACCCACAGATTAATATTATTTCTTATTTACTTGATTGTGCTTGATGATGGTGATCATGCTGTAACTTCAAAGACTTATTTCTCTGGGTGACCACACACTGAGTGCAGTCAGGGACACACTACAAGAGTTTCAATCCTACTTCACAACAAAGCTAAAACCTGGCAAAATCAACAATGGTGCAGTAACTCAATAGAAGAGAAAAACTAAAAAGCTAAATTTCGACTTAAAATGAATCTATAAGCTGTCAATATGCCTGATTCTTAAAAGGCAATGAGAAATAAAGCAAGCCTCTGGATCTCAGGCTATCGAAGTATTATTTGGTGGACAAGTTATACTCTCCTGCTTTGGTTTTTCATTAAAAACTTTGGAAAAAAAGAGTTTCTTCATTCTGTTTCAATTTTTTCTCCACGTTCTCATAAAAATTCATTACAATAGTTTGGTTGTTTAGTCGAAATACATTTGTAAATTAATGATGAAAATGATTGTTCCTGTTCTCTAGTTTTCCTTTGTAAAACAGCATAGTAACTGACTTATCTTTATTTCCAGCAAGAGTTATTGCATTCATTTTTAGAACAAGAATGCTGTTACTGATAGCTAAGACAATCCAAATTTTGAAAACTAAAATTATTTCTGGAATTCTAAATGCTCAATTAAATGCTTATCTTTTATGTAGCTGCTTTCTTTATATTAGAAAAAAATAAAAATAATTCCGTACAACTAGCTTGATGTATATCTTCTATATGACTGATTTTGCGAATCAGAGTAAAGTGCGTTTCTCCTCTAACAAATTTGGCATATTATGAATTGTTTTTTTCCCTAATAGAATGCTAGATTACTTTATTAGCTTTAGTAAAAGTGGTAAAATTGTCTGGTAAAATTAAGAAATATAACCTGTCCACCCTGCTACCCAAAATCTTACATTTGAAAAAACAATTAAAATATTTCACTGAAGAAGTATTTGCCTTTTTGGTTTTTGTCCTACACACTTAAGAGAGGCACAGTAAATGCAAATGTGTGTTTACAATTACAGTAAGTCCTCACGTGACATCATGGATAGGTTCTTGGAAACTGCGGCTTTAAGCAAAAGGATATAGAAAACAGCAGGTCCTCAGATAATGTTGTTTAGTTCAATGTTATTTTGTTACAGCACTGATGAGAAAAATGGTTTTGTTCTACATTATTTTACTTAACTTTTCAGTCTTCAAGAACCTATCAATGACTCTGGCTATTTTAATACAGAAACCTTATAATTTTTTTTCCTAATAGCTTTATATGGAGTATCTAGACTTACCTGGCCCATCAGTCATTTTTTCTAGGCACCGAGGAGTTGCACTAAGAAAAGAGGCATGTTTTCTTTTAGCCACTAAACTACGAGGTGGCATATATTTATGCTTAACTTGGGACATCTGATATGATTTGTGAACATCATAGCTGCCTGGTGCTGGAATAACCTGAAAAAAATTTTAATAGATGAGTATAAATATATATTACATAGAAAATATTCAAGAAGATATCAGGTACATGGTTACAGTTAAGCAATGAGTAGAAAAATCCTAAAATTTTATTAATTAAACATTAAAAACAGAAAGTTACAAAAGGATTCTTAAAACTATGCCCTCCTAATAAAAATGTAAATTTACTTCCCAAAGTTAAAGTAAAATAAATGGAATTATGAACCTTAGGACCATATTATTTAAAACCTAGCTTTCATGATATAGATAATACATATTCTAATTTAATCATGAAGATCAAATTGCATATAGGAATGAGAGCAATGATTACCTGTAACCTTAAGCAGCAGAACTATTCCTGTTTTACTGTTCTAAGTGAACATAGTTCACTTATTCAACCAACTGAGACTGCTTATTTCATTTTTAATAGATTACAATTAAGTTAGAAGCCTTCCTCTTTCATCATTTATGGTTATTTATATGAACTGCAGACATAGTAACATTTTTAATTTACATGAACCAACATGGATATTAACAAATACAAAAATCATTCTAAAGTAAATGAAATATGTGTCACATATTTGTTGGACAAGTAATGCCTTCAACAATTAGCAAATTTTCCCAGTGAAAAAAATTTTTTAATTACGTTTTAGGTTTTGGGGTACAGGTGAGGAACATGCAAGATTGCTGCATAGGTACACACATGGCAGTGTGATTTGCTGCCTTCCTCCCCATCACCTATATCTGGCATTTCTCCCCATGCTATCTCTCCCCCTTACTCCCCACCCCCTGCTGTCCCTCCCCTGTTTCCCCCAAAATGCCCAAGTGTCTGATGCTCCCCCTCCCTGTGTCCATGTGTTCGCATTGTTCAACACCCGCCTATGAGTGAGAACATGCGGTGTTTGATTTTCTGTTCTTGTGTCAGTTTGCTGAGAATGATGGTTTCCAGGTTCATCCATATCCCTACAAAGGACACGAACTCATCGACTTTGATGGCTGCATAATATTCCATGGTGTATATGTGCCAAATTTTCTCTGTCCAGTCTATCATCAATGGGCATTTGGGTTGGTTCCAGGTCTTTGCTATTGTAAACAGTGCTGCAATGAACATTCGTGTGCATGTGTCCTTATAGTAGAACGATTTATAATCCTTTGGATATATACCCAGTAATGGGATTGCTGGGTCAAATGGAATTTCTATTTCTAGGTCCTTGAGGAATCGCCACACTGTCTTCCACAATGGTTGAACTAGTTTACACTCCCATCAACAATGTAAAAGTGTTCCTATTTCTCCACATCCTCTCCAGCATCTGTTGTCTCCAGATTTTTTAATGACTGCCATTCTAACAGGGGTGAGATGGTATCTCAACGTAGTTTTGATTTGCATTTCTCTAAAGACCAGTAATGATGAGCATTTTTTCATATGTTTGTTGGGCTCATGTATGTCTTCTTTTCTAAAGTGTCTGTTTATATCCTTCACCCACTTGTGAATAGGCACGTTTGTTTTTTCTTGTAAATCTGTTTTAGTTCTTTGTAGATTCTGGATATCAGCCCTTTGTCACAAGGGTAGATTGCAAAAGATTTATCCATTCTGTTGGTTGCCGATTCACTCTAATGACTGTTTCTTTTGCCGTGCAGAAGATCTGGAGTTTGATTAGGTCCCATTTGTCTATTTTGGCTTTTGTTGCCAACGCTTTCGGTGTTTTGGTCATGAAGTCCTTGCCTACGCCTATGTCATGAATGGTTTTGCCTAGATTTTCTTCTAGGGTTTCTAGGGTGTTGGGTCTTATGTTTAAGTTTTTAATCCAACTGGAGTTAATTTTAGTGTCAGGTGTCAGGAAGGCATCCAGTTTCTGCTTTCTGCCAATGGCTAGCCAGTTTTCCCAACACCATTTATTAAACAGGGACTCCTTTCCCCCATTGCTTGTTTTTGTCAGGTTTGTCAAAGATCGGATGGTTGTAGATGTGTTGTGTTGCCTCAGAGGCCTCTGTTCTGTTTCATTGGTCTATATCTCTGTTTTGGTACCAGTACCATACTGTTTTGATTACTGTAGCCTTGTAGTATAGTTTGAAGTCAGGTAATGTGATGCCTCCTTCTTTGTTCTTTTGCTTAGAATTGACTTGGATATGCGGGCTCTCTTTTGGTTCCATATGAAGTTCAAGGTATTTTTTTCCAGTTCTGTGAAGAAGTTCATTGGTAACTTGATGGGAATAGTGTTGAATCTGTAAATTACTTTGGGCAGTATGGTCATTTTCACGATATTGATTCTTCCCAACTGTGAGCATGGAATGTTTCTCTATCTGTTTGTGTCCTCTCTTATTTTGTTGAGCAGTGGTTTGTAGTTCTCCTTGAAGAGATCCTTTACATTCCTTGTTAGTTGTATTCCTAGGTATTTTATTCTCTTTGTAGCAATTGTGAATGGCAGTTCATTCTTGATTTGTCTCTCTTTAATTCTGTTATTGGTGTATAGGAATGCTTTTGATTTTTGCACATTGATTTTGTATCCTAAGACTTTGCTGGTTGCTTATCAGTTTCAGGAGATTTTGGGCTGAGATGATGGGGTCTCTAGATATACGATCATGTCATCTGCAAATAGAGACAATTTGAATTCCTCCTTTCCTATTTGAATACTCTTTATTTCTTTTTTCTTGCCTGATTGCTCTGGCTAGAAATTCCAATACTATATGGAATAGCAGTGGTGAGAGAGGGAATCCTTGTCTGGTGCCAGATTTCAAAGGGGATGCTTCCAGTTTTTGCCCATTCAGTATGATATTGGCTGTTGGTTTGTAGTAAATAGCGTTTATTATTTTGAGATACGTTCCATCAAAATCTAGTTTATTGAGGGGTTTTTAGCATAAAGCACTGTTGAATTTTGTCAAAGGCCTTCTATGCATCAATTGAGATAATTATGTGGTTTTTGTCTTTGGTTCTGTTTTTGTGGTGAATTACATTTATAGACTTGCGTATGTTGAACCAGACTTGCATCCCCAGGATGAAACCTACTTGATCATGATGGATAAGCTTTTTGATGTGCTGTTGCAATCAGTTTGCCAGTATTTTATTGAAGATTTTTGCATCAATGTTCATCATGGATATTGGACTGAAGTTTTATTTTCTTGCTGAGTCTCTGCCGGGTTTTGGTATCAGGATGATGTTGGTCTCATAAAATGATTTGGGAAGGATTCCCTTTTTTGTATTGTTTGGAATAGTTTCAGAAGGATTGGTACCAGCTCCTCTTTGTATGTGTGGTATAATTTGGCTGTGAACCCATCTGGACCTGGGCTTTTTTTGGGTGGTAGGCTCCTAACTGCTGCCTCAACTTCTGCCCTTGTTATTCGTCTATTCAGGGTTTTGACTTCTTCCTGGTTTAGGCTTGGGAGGATGGAAGTGTCCAGGAATTTATCCATTTCTTCCAGGTTTAGTAGTTTATGTGCATAGAGTTGTTTGTAAAAATCTCTGATGATGGTTTGTATTTCTGTGGAATCTGTGGTGATATCCCCTTTATCGTTTTTTATTGCATCTATTTGATTATTCTCTCTTTTCTTTTTTATTAATCTGGCTAATGGTCTGTCTATTTTGTTAATCTTTTCAAAAAACCAGCTCCTGGATTTATTGATTTTTTGAAGGGTTTTTTGTGTCTCTATCTCCTTCAGTTCTGCTCTGATCTTAGTTATTTCTTGTCTTCTGCTACGTTTTGAGTTTTTTTGATCTTGCTCTTCTAGCTCTTTCAATTTTGATGATAGGGTGTCAATTTTAGATGTTTCCTTGCTTCTCATGTGGGCATTTATTGCTATATATTTTCCTCTAGAGACTGCTTTAAATGTGTCCCAGAGATTCTGGTATGTTGTGTCTTCCTTCTCATTGATTTCAAAGAACATCTTTATTTCTGCCTCCATTTCATTGTTTATCCAGTCAACATTCAAGAGCCAGTTGTTCAGTTTCCATAAGGCTGTGCAGTTCTGAGTTAAATTCTCAATTCTGAGTTCTAACTTGATGGCACTGTGGTCTGAGAGACTGTTTGTTATGATTTCTGTTCTTTTGCATTTGCTGAGGAGTGATCTATTTCCAATTATGTGGTCAGTTTTAGAGTAGGTGTGATGTGGTGCTGAAAAGAATGTATATTCTGTGGATTTGGGGTGGAGAGTTCTGTAAATGTCTTTTAGGTTTGCTTGGTCCAGGTCTGAGTTCAAGTCCTGGATATCCTTGTTAATTTTCTGTCTCATTGATCTGTCTAATATCGATGATGGGGTGTTAAAGTCTCCCACTATTATTGTGTGGGAGTCTAAGTCTCTTTCTAAGTAATTAAGAACTTGCCTTATGTATCTGGGTGCTCCTGTATTGGATACGTATATATTTAGGATCATTTGCTCTTCTTGTTGCATTGATCCTTTTACCATTATGTGATGTCATTCTTTGTCTCTTTTGATCTTTGTTGGTTTAAAGTCTATTTTATCTGAGATGAGAATTGCAACTCCTGCTTTTTTTGCTCTCCATTTGCTTGGTAATCTTCCTCCATCCCTTTATTTTCAGCCTTTGTGTATCCTTGCATGTGAGATGGGTTTCCTGGATACAGCACACCAATGGGTTTTGGCTTTTTATGCAATTTGCCAGTCGGTGTCTTTTGATTGGGGCATTCAGCCCATTTACATTTAGGGTTAATATTGTTATGTGTGAATTTGATCCTGCCATTTTGATGCTAGCTGGCTGTTTTGCCCATTAGTTGATGCAGTTTCTTCATTGTGTTGATGCTCTTTACCATTTGGTATGTTTTTGCAGTGGCTGGTACTGGTTGTTCCTTTCTATGTTTAGTGCCTCTTTCAGGAGCTCCTGTAAAGCCGGCCTGGTGGTGATGAAATCTCTGAGTACTTGTTTGCTTGTAAAGGATTTAATTTTTCCTTCACTTATGAAGCTTAGTTTGGCTGGATATGAAATTCTGGGTTGAAGGTTCTTTTCTTTAAGGATGTTGAATATTGGCCCCCACTCTCTTCTGGCTTGTAAGGTTTCTGCTGAGAGATCTGCTGTGAATCTGATGGGCTTCAATTTGTGGGTAACCCACCCTTTCTCTCTGGCTGCCCTTAGCATTTTCTTCTTCATTTTGACCCTGGTGAATCTGACGATTATGTGTCTTGGGGTTGTTCTTCTTAAGGAATATCTTTGTGGTGTTCTCTGTATTTCCTAGACTTGAATATTGGCCTGCCTTGCTAGGTTGGGGAAGTTTTTCTGGATAATATCCTGAAAAGTATTTTCCAGCTTGGATTCAATCTCTCTGTCACACTCAGGTATACCTATCAAACGTAGATTAGGTCTTTTCACATAGTCCCATATTTCTTGGAGACTTTGTTAATTCTTTTTACCCTTTTTTCTCTAATCTTGCCTTCTTGTTTTATTTCATTGAATTGATCTTCAACCTCTGATATAATGTCTTCTGCTTGGTCAATTCAGCTGTTGAAATTTGTGTATGCTTCACGAAGTTCTCGTGTTCTGTTTTTCAGCTTCATCAATTCACTTATATTCCTCTCTAAGTTGTTTATTCTCATTAGCATTTCATCAAATCTTTTTTCAAGGTTCTTAGTTTCTTTGCATTGGGTTAGAACATGTTCTTTTAGCTCAGAGAAGTTTCTTATTACCCACCTTCTGAAGCCTGATTCTGTCAATTCATCAGACTCATTCTCCATCCAGCCTTGTTGCCTTACTGGTGAGGGGTTGTGATCCCTTGTAGGAGGAGAGGCATTCTGGTTTTGGGTGTTTTCATCCTTTTTGCGCTGGTTTCTTCCCATCTTTGTGTATTTATCCACCTGTAGTCTTTGTAATTGTGGACTTTCAGATTGGGTCTCTGAGTGGACATCCTGTTTGCTGATGATGAAGTTACTTCTTTCTGTTTCTTAGTTTTCCTTCTAACAGTCTGGCCCCTCTGCTGTAAGACCGCTGAGATCTACTCCAGGCCCTGCTTGCCTGGGGGATCACCTGCAGCAGCTGCAGAACAGTAAGGGTTGCTGCCAGTTTCTCCTTCTTTATCTTTGTCCCAGAAGGATACCTGCCAGATGTCAGTCTGAGCTCTCCTTTATTAGGTGACTCTTTGGATATACTGGGGTCAGGGAGCTGTTTGAGGAGACAGTCTGTCCTTTATAGGAGATCAAGTACTGAGCTGTGCACTCCATTGTTCACTCAGAGCTGCTGGGCAGGTACGTTTAGTCTGCTGCAGCAGAACTCATAAACCCCTTTTTGTTTTTTTTCCCAGGTGGGATGTCCTGGAGAGTTAGGGCTTTATTTATGAGTTTCTGTTGTGCTGCTGCCTTTTTTCAGGGCTGCCCTGCCCAGCGAGGAGGCAGCCTAGTCACTGTCTGCCTACAGAGGCTTTGCTGAGCTGCTGTGGGCTCCGCCCAGCTCCCTTGTGAACTTCCCTGCAGTCCTGTTTATACAGGTATAGTTAGCACTGCCTCAGCAATGGCGGCCCACCTTTATAATGGTGGACTCTCTCTGTAATGGAGGGCTGCCTCAGCAATGGCAAACTACCTCCATAGTGGTGGACTGCCTCGGTAATGGCACACGCCCCTCCTCCTCAGATCTGGCCCGTCCGAGGTTCAGCTGTGCTTGCTGTGAAATTTTCAATCCAGAGCATTTCTGATTGCTGTTTTTTTGTGGGGGTGGGACCAGCCGAGCCTGATCACCTGGCTCCCTGCCTCAGAGCCCTTGATTTTTTTAGTTGAACGGTCAACTCTGTCTCCCAGGTGTTTGAGTCACCTGTTGAAAATGCGTCAGGAACTGTGTGATTTCCCATGCAGCAACCCACTGCGCCAGCTGAAACAGCCGTGCTGAGATTCGTGGCGCTTTTTTGCCCGGGAATCTCCTGGCCTGGCTCCCTGTTTCAGTCTCCTTTTTAATCAGTTGAATGGGTGACTCTGTCTCTCAGGAGCTCCAATTGCCAGCTAAAATGGCACCCAGACCTGTGTATTTTGTATAGAGAATCACCATGCCGGGGCGCCGGCCAAAGCAGCCACGCCAGCCAAAACAGCCGTGCTGGAGACCCGTGGTGCTCCTCCTCCTGGGAATCTCCTGGTCTGTGGGCAATAAAAATCCATCTGGAAATGCAGTGTCCACTCACCCTCCGCACTTTCCCTGGGAGCTGCAATCCTAGCTGCTCCTAATTGGCCATCTTGGATCTGTCCCAATGAAAACTTTTTTAAACTCATTTCCTAAAATTATTTTAAAATAACATATTCCTTTGAAATCTGTTCACCTACATTATGTATAAAGACCAAAACTTTTTAAGTGTGAATAATTTCCCAGTAGGCAGGAAAGTGTTATGGCCAAGCATATGGACTCTGTCACTAGACTTCCTGGGTTCTAAATATCTGCTGCTTATAGCGGTGTGACCTTAACCTCTGTGATCCTCAGTTTTTACATATGTAAAGTAAGAAAAATGATAGTACTTATTTCATAATATTATTCTGAGGATTAAATTAGTTAAAATGAATAAAGTACTTAGTTTGGTACCTGTTTCTATAAAAGGATTAAGCTAATCTTACTATTCTAGAAAATCTAATTTAAGTGCCAAAAAAAAAAACAATGGCTGAACAATCAGGGTTTGAGGTAACTGGGAAGTATTTTAAAGTTTTCAAATAAGTCAAACCAATTTGGCTACTGAGAAAGCATACTTTTGAAATCCCTCTAGGAGCCATATTTTAGAAAACATATTTTTTCTTGTTCCTTACATCCATATTATCACCCTCAAGCATATGCTAACAACATTATCTTCCACTTCCAAAGAATCACAAAATATGGTAAGATCATGACTAGGGTAGGAGATTCTTACATGAAACCCCACTTCTGGTTTGAGTCAAATGTTAAACATGAAATGTCATGATAGGTAAGTCATCTAACAAATGCTAGAAGCCATTTTTTTTTTGCCCACATCAAAAGTATATATTGTAAGGGTAGACTGAAAATAAGCAATAGAGGCAATATTTTGGGGCTGCCTCTACAGTGTGTGAAAAAAAAAAGAACTGCAAGAGATTATAAAAGCACAAAGAGATCCTATGCACACAATATGCCCAGTGTGTTTAGGAAAGTTTGCAAAGATCTTGACTGTGCATATTATACATTTTAGTTTTCTTATCAGAAGCCATTATTGTTCCCACTTCCCCTTAACACCCTGCCTAGTGTCATCTTTTATTTATTCTTCCTGTGCCTGGACTGAATATAATTGGTAAGTTTGGCTACTGCCACGCAGAAACTATTTTTTTCTAATAACTTGAAGCAAAGACAAGAAACTGCATCAGTGATCAATGTTCTTTAACAATAGTTTGTTCATACCTGGAAAAGTTTGTCAAACTAGTTTCTTAAATTCCAGTAAATTCACTGCCTCTCTTAAAAATCCAATGTATAATACCCTTGTTTATGACCACCTCTTCCTATGCATATTTATTCTTCTCTGAAACTTATTCCCTGCTTGTCTATATTACTGATATTCCTGCCTCTTTCTAGTCATCTTCAATTCTCATTTTATCTAACCAAGAGATTAGCATTTCAAGTAAAGATCCTAAGCAAATGATTAATAGGACAAACCTGAAACGCTGTCTAACAACAACAATTTAAACAATACCTATATACTGTATAGTATCCTAAATAAGTTGAATACTGTGTCAGGGAAAAATAGTATGTGTAGATAAAATAATCAGATTTGTTGGTGATTCTTTATACATCACAGAAAATAAAGAAGGGACATGAAGAATAGATATAATAGACATTTCTCATGTTTTTTTAGGTTTTTTTCTTTTTTGCTTATTGCATGACATTTTTCTCATTCCAATATTTAAATCCTGTTTCTGCATTTGGGAAATTCCACATTATGCAGCAGAGAATCTGGGTCCTAACACAAAAGCTAAAAATGTCTGGCTCTCATCTTCCTGGTCTCCTTTTTAGCTAGCATATGAATCTTGGTCATAGGTATAAATGCTAGCCTTTGAATTGTCTGCCAGTTATTTAAAGAAACACAGCGTATTAAAAATTTCATTCTAGTGAGAGGACTAGCAGTCCTGGCAGCCATGTCCAATTTCCAGGGGCAACAGGGGGAAGACAAATTGGAAGAGGAAATTACAGACTCAAGGAAAGTGTCAGAAAATGTCTAATGAAATAAAAAATATGCATGAATAAAATTTAAAGGTAAGTCTAAAGTGTCCTGACTTCCTCATCTGGAAAACCAAAACCCTACCATAAAATAACGTAAAGAAGCAGAGAGTTAGCATAATTAATGTACACAAAAATTTTAAAATGTTTTCTGACACATAAGGAGTACCACTGTTGTCTTTCATTGTTATCATCATTGCCATTGACATTATTATCTTTATTAGATATAGGACTACAGGAACCCCTTAGTGATATCTCTCTTGCCTGAAGAGAGATGCTAATGGGGTATTGAAAGGGAAGTCTCTAGTATTTTAAGCTACAAACAAACAAATCAAAAGTAGTTAAGTTGTTGAGAATCACACAAAGACTGTTCCAGGAAGTTAAAAAAAATTCACTGGTTTCAACCTACTTCAAAAGAAGGTGGGTCAGCCTGTTTGTATTTTGGCAAAACCATTTCACATACTTTGTGATTTTATTCATTCCTGTCAAGTCAAAGTCCCTGCAAAATTCTACATGCTCAATACCCATGCAATAACTCACTTAAAATTCAAACCTAACTGACTGGTAGCCCCAGAGACAAAGAGATTAACATTTCTTGGTCTAATTTCATACAAACTCAGAATTTATATGAAAAAAATTCAGAATTTCCAGCTGAATGAAATCTGAAAAACTCTGAATTTTTCCAATTTCATTAAATGTTCCCTGCTATTTTGACATATGAAATTTCATATACTCTCTGATTTCAGACATGTGAAACTGCATGTAGGCTCTGATCTTCAAAAACTTTGGTTACCAAACATCAACAAGTAAACCCCTGAGCCACAGAAAGTAATGGAGCATTCAGTTCCTAAATTGTCTCTCACATTGTAGCATATTGCAAATAAAAATTGACCTCAAGTTTCAGTCTCAGAATAAAATTTTCCTTTATCATGCTATGGCAAAAAATGTAGAAATATTTTCATTTCATATTCATTTTTGAATAATAGTTTTACTAACTATAGAATTTGTGCTTGACGTTTTTTACTCAGCATTTTGCAAGTCATTTCACTAATTTCTGGCATCCACTGATTCTGATGAGAAGTCTACAATTAGTGATATTTTTTCCACTATATAAGTACTTTTTTCTTGTTGCTTTCAAGATGTTATCTTTGTTCTTTTTCACTAGTTTGACTATAATGTGTCTAAGTGTGGATTCTGCTTAAATTTATTCTACTTGGAGTTCACTGAACTTCCTGGATTCATAGATTGCTTTTTATTACATTTGGAGAGTTTTCAACAACTGTGTCTTCAAAGATATTTTTCTTCTCCTTTCATTTTCAACTCTCCTTCTAGGACTTTTATTATTCATATACTGGAATACTAGATATTGACCAACAGGTCTTAAACTACTCATATTGTTAAATCTTTTTCTCTGTTTCTCGTAATTAATGATTGCTATTGATCTGTCTTTCAGTTCATTAATTATGTCTTCTGCCCTCTCAAATCTTCTAAGTCTAGTTAGTAAATTTTTTATTTATGTTTTTGTACTTTACAACTCTAGAATTATTTTAATTCTTTTGTTTGTTTCTTTGCTTGCTTCTATGATCTATTGAGATTCTCTATTGGCTCACTGCTAGCAAATTTTTCTTTAACTATTTAAACCTAAGGTCCATTAATTCTTTGAAAACAATTTTAATAGCTGATAATTACATATCTAATAAGTTTTGGTTGAAAAGTGGATATTTTAAGATAAGATAGCAACTCTGGATGTTTTTCTTTAATGAGATTTGCTGTCCATTTCACCTAAGTTTTCAAATTTCAAATATGTTAAGAATGCAAACTGTATGCTTACTGCTTTCAGAATCTGTAAAGATGTCCTTATTTTCATTTCTGAAATTTGTCATTTAAGCCATTTTTCATTTTTTCTTAGTAAGTAACATTATAAGGTGGTTTATTCTATCTCATAAGATAAATAGATTTATCTAAATATATACAATAGGTTTACCTTTATGTTTGAATTTGTCTTTCTCCTTACAGTTATGTCGATATTTGCTTTGCATATATGTGAAGCTGTGCATCCAAGTTTAAATTATCAAATTATTCTGGTTAATTTAACCTTTTAAAAACATTGACAGGCCATGACTGTTCACTTCTAAATTGCTTTTTGCTTTAACATATTTTATCTGTAATAAAAATAGCTACTCCTGGATTTCCACCAATGAGTAAGTTTTGATAAACCATTGTTACCTCTGCATTAAATTTCAGAAATAGTAAAATTTTTAAATTATTGTTTGAAAGATATCAGAGATTGGTAAAAATAAAAGGATTTTTGTACTAAATTCCAAAAAGTAGAAGAGCCCTTCCTATGTAAATTGAGATTATAAGCTGTGTTTCCTTCCTGTTGGAATTTACTAAGTCTGGGCAAGGGCTAAAGACTGCTATTGTCATAGATTATCCAAGAGAAAGAGGAATTTGTTGGGCTTTTGAAAGTCACATAGTATAGCATGACTATGAGAGAATAAAAGTTGAGAGAAGGGAGCCTCAACTTCTGACCCTGAACCTCAGCCTAAACTCAGAAGAGCCTAAACTCATCATCACTGATTCTTTACTATGAAGTATTTAACTGAATACTGAAGCAGGCAAAAGGATAGAGGTCTGGACTGGAAAGACAGAGTAAAATCTCCTGTAATCTAGTGATGCTTAGGAAACAAAGTCACGCTACGATCTCGGCTCACTGCAACTTCCGCCTCCGGAGTTCAAGCGATTTTGCTGCCTCAGCCTCCCAAGTAGGCATGAGCCACCATGCATGGCTAATTTTTCTATTTGTAGTATGTGGATATTTTATGATAAGATAGCAACTTATCTTAAAAGACAGGGTTTCCCCATGTTAGTCAGGCCGGTGAACTCCCCATCTCAGGTGATACGCCCACCTTGGCCTCCTAAAGTGCTGAGATTAGGGGCGTGAGCCACCGCGCCCACTGCCAATGCTGTTTTATGAAAGGAATTACAATTACCTGGAAAACATGATACTTCAAATCTCAGTAAAAAAAAAAAAAATAGCAAAAAGTGCTGATGGTCAAAATCTCATAGGCAATAATACAATGGACTTAACCTAATTCCTCCTACATAACATTATACCAGTCATATATGAATCACGAAGTTTCAGTTGTGTTCTGGACAGTAACAATTCATTATCCTCAGATAGCCTTAAAATAAAACTTATTATCTTCCCTTACCTCCAACTACCAAACCATGTATTCTTTCTAACCTACTTACACACTTCCTTAATAGCCAAGCCTAAAAATAAAAAACTGGCTTTTACTTTGTTCACCATTCTCTCGCATATCTAAAAATGACGAAGGTTGTATCTATTGTAACCTCTCTCACCTTAGACTTTTCTGTTCTTTACTACCAAAAAGGTCTTGGCATTGACTCCAAAATACTTATTATTTGGCAGTTTTACTAAATGTTTATTTCAGCTTTAGGTCTTCTAGTCCCAAACTATTTGTATGCTAGTAACCAATAAATTATTGTATTAAAAATGACATAAACCTGCTAAAAACTTTCATTGCCCTCCCAGTGCCTATGGGGAAAAAATTCAGGAAACACTCCTTGGCATCCAAAGCCTCTTTTCAATTTGAAGGCAAATTTACAACTGTGAAAGCCAGTTCAAGTAGAATCTCTTTTATTAAGCATTCTTGAGAACCCTGGCTAGAAGTGATATCTTACACTTCTGAATTATTTCATTATTTATTATTTACATAAATGCATAAACATAAGTAGCACAGTGAACAAATATACCATATATATTTGAAGTTTTACTACTTTGTTTTCATAAGGGCAAGAAGAACATAAAGCTGTCTGATGAGAAGAAGACAAGATTTCCTCAGGTAAGATTCAATTTACCCTTCAAATTTATGGAGTAATTTTTCTATTATTCTCTCAAATTAGTGAAAAATGACAGTAAGAATCTAGGGATATATGAGCTCCATAATATCATCAAGTATTTAGGTCCTTTCATGTTTTTTGCTGTATTGTATTTAGGTTGTAACCCTCATCTTTATATTCTCTCAAGATATTGACTGTAGCTCCTGTCATAACATTTTTATTTTGAAAATAAAGCAGAGAAAGGGTAAAAGGCAAAAATTGTTTCACAGCTATAACAGCCTTATCTGAAGGTTTTTCTGAAAGCTCAATCTAGTAACTTCTGCTTTCCTTGCATTGGTTAAAACAGTGCTAAATAACCACCCTCAGGATGCAAGGGAACCCCAAAAAATAGTTGCTTTATCTGGCACTGTTAGCAAGAAAGAAAGAATGCATGAATACTGGGTAATAAACTAATAATCTCAGTCATAATAGCTCTCTGTTTTTGACGTGATTAGAACTTTAAAAAATTAACTCACTTCAGAAACTATGTATAATATTGAACTATCTTTGACATAAAGCTTTCTGACCATGGCTTATTCATTCACTTTACTCTCTAATTCTTGTTCATCCTTTGGGTCTCAGATCTTCCCTGAATTCATTAATCTTTCTGCTCGGATATGTTCTCAGAATACACAGCTCTTAACTTGGCAGCAGTTATTACACTTGCAATTAAATAAGTCTCTAATGACTTGTTTAATATCACCCATGGCTATAGGAATAAGAATTCCTTGAGTGTTCAGAAAGCCTCTATTTTGCACATCATTGTCTCTCTCAGAATGGCAAATGTTTGCAAACAGTAAGTGATTGACCCATATTTTTTAATCAATGAATGAATATGTGAGTTAATGAGTACATGAATGAGTCTAACAGTATCTGTCTACCTTTTATATTTAGCCTTGTTGTTGAGTTCTTTCAAAACAGTAGGACTGACACTATGCCTTGAAAGTTTTTTCATCCCATACAATGCTTAAATTTGCCTCACATTTAATCAGTTCTATATTCTTTATAGAATGTGTTTAGCCAGGCCTAAAAATACAAAGCTGGCTTTTACTTTTATTCACCTTTCAGTGTTGTACAAACATTTCTCAAATATTGTTTTCACTAAAGATGTTCCTGTTTCTAATAAAGGTAGATATAATTTATAATCTCAGCAATTATATAGAAGTAGAAATACGTCCATTCAAACTTTGATCAAGGACTTTCACAAAATCATTACAGAGTGTCTCCAGGTAGTTAAATTTGATTAATATTTAATGGGAGATGCATTTTCTTCTCTTTGCTATCAAAAAGTAGACTTTGACTTTTAATGCTTAGGTTTTCATGACCACATTTGACATTAGTTTTATAGAAAAAAATGTGTATCTCAGCAGATTAAAGTAAAATACAAGAACAGAAATTGCCTATATAACCTTTCTCTTCAAGCAAATGCTAATGCTACTGAGGCAGAGAATAAGCAGATTATCGCCAATTATAATAGTTCTAATTGATATAATATACATTCTTCAGAGTTCTACTTTTTGTTTAAAAGTTAATTCTTTTGTAATGTTGAATATAAAAGACAGAGAAATTCTTTAAAAAGGACATAATTGCTCCTAGTACCAGTTGAACGGATTTGGACATGGCATTAAAAATCATCTTGATAAACTTGAAATAAATTTTGTACATGAGTTGTGACAATGTATGAATTTAAATAGCAGAATTAGGAAAATTATTAATTAACCCTACAGAAATGTCTACGAGTAAAATTCCAATCAATTACATTCATGCTTTTTAAAATCAAATGAATCTTAATGTCATCTACTTTGGTTCAGTATGGAAAGAACTATCCCTTATGTATAAATGGGAATCATTTTAAGGTAGTGCTACTAAAATACCACAGAACTTGAAGTCAGAATTACTGGGTTATATTTATAGCCTTATTATTAACTTTTCAAAGGTCCTCAAGAACCTTACCCATTCATTTATACCCCTCACCATGAAGAATGTTGAAGGTCACTGGGTACAAGGCATTTCTTTGTATTCTTTATCCTATGAGATTGTCAGTGAGATGAATTATAGAACTATTCATATTTGCAACCTGCCCCCATCATAGTAAGGCGAACAGTGGGCAAAATGATCCAGCCTTGCTTTTTGTACATTATAAATATCTCAGCATCCCATTATCTACTTCAAAAACAATTATGGTTATATTTAGAGAATAGTAATGATAATAACAGGGGAAAAAAAAAGCAATGCAAAAGGTAAAGAGAAAGGAGAAAAAATCAAGACGAGTAAGATAAAGAAGGTATGGAACAAGAAAGGTACATTGTTTAGACAGAGAGGCATGGATCCCTGATAATATTAACCATACTCCCAAAGTAACTATGTTTTCCATGTTATGATGTATAGATTGTAGATCTCAATAGAAAAGGCAAATTGCACATTTGAATTGTAGGAAATCTAATTACTCTACCTGGGTGTTCCTATAAATAAATATATTTTCTACTTAATAAAATATATTTTCAATACTTCCATCTGCTGCCAGATTTATAGTCCTTATGTGACACTAAAGAATTGTGCAAGTTTATGTATACCTACATAACAAACCTGCATGTTCTGCACATGTATCCCAGAACTTAAAGTAAAATAAAAGCATTAAAAAACACGATTATATATTTAGAAGACCACATTATGTCAGCTCAAAACCTCCTTAAGCTGATAAGCAACTTCAACAAAGCCTCAGGATACAAAATAAATGTGGAAAAATCACAAGCATTCCTATACACCAATAACAGACTAACAGAGAGCCAAATCATGAGTCAACTCCCATTCACAAGTGCTAAAAAGAGAATAGAACACCTAGGAATACAACTAACAAGGGATGTGAAGAACCTCTTGAAGGAAAACTACAAACTACTGCTCAAGGAAATAAGAGAGGACACAAACAGATGGAAAAATATTCCATGCTCATGGTTAGGAAGAATCAATATCATGAAAATGGCCATACTGCCCAAAGTAATTTATAGATTCAATGCTATCCCCCATCAAGCTATTATTGACTTTCTTCACAGAATTGAAAAAACCATCTTAAATTTAGTATGGAAGCAAGAAACAGCCCACATAGCCAAGACAATCCCAAGCAAAAAAAAAAAAAAACAAAGCTGGAGGCATCATGCTGCCCAACTGCAAACCATACTACAAGGCTACAGTAATCAAAACAGCATGGTACTGGTACAAAAACAGAGATATAGACCATTGGAACAGAACAGAGGCCTCAGAATTAATGCTACATCACTACAGCTGTCTGATCTTTGACAAACCTGACAAAAAAAAACAATGGAGAAAGGATTCCCTATTTAATAAATGGTGCTGGGAGAACTGGCTAACCATATGCAGTAAGCTGGAACTGGATCCCTTCCTTACATCTTATACAAAAATTAACTCCAGATGAATTAAAGGTTTAAACATAAGACCTAACACCATAAAAACCCTAGGAGAAAACCTAGGCAATACCATTCAGGACATAGGCATGGGCAAGAACTTTATGACTAAAACACCAAAAGCAATGGCAACAAAAGCCAAAATAGACAAATGAGATCTAATTAAACTAAAAAGCTTCTGCACAGCAAAAGAAACTATCATTAGAGTGAACTGGCAACCAAAAGAATGGGAAAAAATTTTTGCAATCTACCCATCTGACAAAGGGCTCATATCCAGAATCTACAGAGAACTTAAACAAATTTACAAGAAAAACAACCCCATCAAAAAGCGGGCAAAGGATATGAACAGACATTTCTCAAAAGAAGACATTCATGCAGCCAACAAACATATGAAAAACAGCTCATCCTTACTGGTCATTAGAGAAATGCAAATCAAAACCACACTGAGATACCATCTCACGCCAGTTAGAATGGCAATCATTAAAAAATCGGGAGACAACAGATGCTGGAGAGGATGTGGAGAAATAGGAACACTTTTACACTGTTGGTGGGAGTGTAAATTAATTCAACCATTGTGGAAGAGAGTGTGGTGATTTCTCAAGGATCTAGAACTAGAAATACCATTTGACCCAGCAATCCCATAATTGGATATACACCCAAAGGATTATAAATCATTCTATTTAAAGACACATGCACACGTATGTTTATTGTGACACAGTTCACAACAGCAAAGACTTGGAACCAACCCAAATGGCCATCATTGATAGACTGGATAAAGAAAATGTGGCACATATACACTATGGAGTACTATGCAGCCATAAAAAAGGATGAGTTTATGTCCTTCCCAAGGATATGGATGAAACTGGAAACCATCATTCTCAGCAAACTAACACAAGAACAGAAAACCAAACACTGCATGTTCTCACTCATAAGTGGGTGTTGAACAATGAGAATACATGGACACAGGGAGAAGAACATCACACACCAGGACCTGTTGGGGGGTGGCGGGCTAGGGGAAGAGAAAGCATTAGGAGAAATACCTAATGTAGTTGAGGGGGGAGATGGATGCAGCAAACCACTATGTCATGTGTATACCTATGTAACAAATCTGCACATTCTGCACATGTACCCCAGAACTTAAAGTATAATAAAAATTTTAAAAAGTATTATGCAAGATAGCTTATATTTCATGTGAAATTTAATAGCACATATTTTAGTGACACTAATTTTTTCTTGGTTAAATAAACAAAAAAGAACAAAACATTCAATAAATGTCTCCAAGGGTGCTATTATTATTTTCCAGCATCACACATTTAAAAGCCATAGTTATCTAAAAATATCCACAACACTTTTAGCTTAATAAAAATCAAAAGAGATCATCTAAAAAAAATTGTGAATATCCTTACTTCTTCCCTCCCTCTCTTGAAAAATTTGGTAAGCTGTTTTCCCTGTTGTATAAACAAAATGCTATGGAAGTAATAACTTGTTTTATTTTTCTTTTTTATTTATTTATTTTTGAGACAGAGTCTCACTCTATTGCCCAGGCTGGAGTGCAGTGGCACAATCTCGGCTCACTGTAACCTCCACCTCCCAGGTTCAAGTGATTCTCCTGACTCAGCGTCCTGAGTAGCTAGGACTACAGGAGTGTGCCACCACGCCCAGCTAATTTTTTGAATTTTTAGTAGAAATGTGGTTTCGTCATGTTAGCCAGGATGGTCTTGATCTTTTTGACCTTGTGATCCACCCACCTTGGCCACCCAAAGTGCTAGGATTACAAGTGTGAGGAACTGCACCAGCCTGTTATTTTTTTACTTAGACTGGATCTCATTCTCTCACCCAGGGTGGAGTGCAGTAACATGATCACAGTTCATTGCATCCTCAAACTCTGGACTCAAGAGCTCCTCCTACCTCAGCTTCCTGAATAGCAAGGACTACAAGCACAGGCCACCATGTCTAACTTATTTTCGGGTTTTATGTGGTTTGGTGGGGTTTTTTTGCTTTTTGTTTTGTTTTTGTTTCTTTGTAAAGATAAGGTCTCAACATCTTTCCCAGGTTGGTCTTGAACTCCTGGGCTCAAGTGATCCTCCTGCCTTGGTTTGCCAAAGTTCTGGGATTATAGGAAGGAGCCACTATTCTTTTCTTTTTACTATTCTTAAATGTTCCTCTATTTTAGTATTCATCTATCAGCCTAACCACAAACATTTATAGTCTTTCCTATGCACTAGAGTTAATGTCTGCCAGTAGTAAAGTTTATGACCTCTGAAGCTGTGTTGCCAGGGTCAAGCCCAGAGTCAGCTTTTTTGCTGGCTATATAACAATGGTCAAATATATGTCTCAATTTTCTCCTCTGTAAAATGGGTGTAATATTAATAATAGTCCCTACCTTCTTGAGTTGTAAAGATTAAATGAGTTAATATATGTATAACACAAGAGTGCCAGGCAAATAGATAACTACTTAAACTTTAGTTATTATAACTGTACAACATAATGTATTATATATAATTTATATATTATATATTATTATTATATCTTATTTATTTAGTTCTTTTTTTACACTAGCAAATATTCATTTTATTAAAAAGTATTTTAAAAACATGGGGATCAGAGAATAAAATAGACATGAGAAACATAGCAAAGTACAAAATGGCAGGTATCAAGGTATCAATTCTACCATATCAGTAATGACATTACACGTGAATGTATTATACAATCCAAACAAAAGACAGGTACCAATTTTATTAGATTTTTTTCTTTTCATCAACATTTAAATGGTACGTGTGCAGGATGTGCAGGTTTGTTACAAAGGTAAACAAGCGCCATTTTGGTTTGCTAAACAGATCATCCCATCACCTAAGTATTAAACCCAGTATCCATTAGCAATTCTTCCTGATGCTCTCTCTCCCCCCCACTTCCTACCTCCCACCTCCAACAGACCCCAGTGTGTATTGTTCCCCACCATGTCTCCATGTGTTCTCGTCATTCAGCTCTATAAGTGAGCTCTCTTATAAGTGAGAACATGCAGTGTTTAGTCTTCTGTTTCTGGGTTAGATTGCTAAATATAATGGCTTCCAACTCCTTCATGTCCCTGCAAAGGACATAATCTCGTTCCTTTTATGGCTGCATTGTACACCAGGGTGTATAAGTACCACATTTTCTTTACCCAGTCTATCATTGAGGGGCATTTGGGTTGATTCCATGTCTTTGCTATTATGAATAATGCTGCGGCAAACATATGCATGAATGTATTTCCCTGCTTTATAATAGAATGATTTATGTTCATTTAGGTATATTCCCAGTAATAAGATTGGTGGGTCAAATGGTATTTCTGCCTCTAAGTCTTTGAGGAATCGCCACAGTCTTCCACAATAGTTGAGCTAATTTATACCGCCACCAGCAGATGGTATCTCATTGCAGTTTTGATTTTCATTTCTCTAATGATCAGTGAGGTTGAGCTTTATTTTATGTGTTTGTCTTCTGCATGTATGTCCTTTTTTGAGAAGTGTCTGTTCACGTCCTTTGCCTACTTTTTAATGAGGTTGTTTTTTTTTCTTGTAAATTTAAGTTCCTGTAGACTCTGGATATTAGACCATTGTCAGATGGAGAGATTGCAAAATTTTCCCCCATTCTATAGGTTGCCTGTTCACTCTGGTGATAGTTTCTTTTGCCCTCCAGAAGCTCTTTAGTTCAATTAGATCCCATTTGTCAATTTCTGTTTTTGTTGCTATTGCTTTTGTTGTTTTCATCATGAAATCTTTGTCCATGCCTATGTCCTAAATGGTATTGCCTAGATTTTCTTCTAGGGATTTTATAGTTTTGGGTTTTACATTTAAGTTTTTAATCCATCTTCTGTTGAGTTTTGAATATGGTGTAAGAAAAAGGTCCACTTTCAATTTGCTGCATATGACTAGCCAGTTCTTTTAGCATCATTTATTAAGTAGGAAATCATTTCTCCATTGCTTTTTTTCAGGTTTGTCAAAGATCAGATGGCTGCAGATGTGTGGTCTTACTTCCAAGTTTTCTTTCTGTTCCATTTGTCTATGTGTCTGTTTTTCTACCAGTACCATGATGTTTTGGTTACTGTAGTCTTGGACTATAGTTTGAAGTCAGGTAGCATGATGCCTCCAGCTTTGTTCTTTTTGCTTAGGATTTTCTTAGCTATTTGAGCTCTTTTCTAGTTCCATATGAATTCTAAAATAGTTTTTTCTAATTCTGTGGAGGATATCAATGGAAGTTTAATGAAAACAGCATTGAATCTATAAATTACCTTGGGTAGAATGGCTATTTTCATGATATTGATTCTTATCCATGAGCATGGAATGTTTTTCCATTTGTGTCCTCTCTGGTTTCTTTGAGCAGTGATTTGTAGTTCTCCTTAAAGATGTTCTTCACTTGCCATGTTGGCTGTATTCCTAGGTATTTTATTCTCTTTGTAACAATTGTGAATGGGAGTTTACACATGATTTGGCTCTCAGCTTACCTGTTGTTGGTGTATAGGAATGCTGGTGATTTTTGCACATTGATTTTGTATCCTGAGAGTTTGCTGAAGTTTTTCATGAGTTTAAGAAGCTTTTCGGCTGAGGCAATGAGATTTTCTAGATATACGATTATGTCATCTGCAATCAAAGATAATTTGACTTTTTGTCTTCCTATATGAATATAATTTATTTTTTTTTCTTGCTTGATTTCCCTGGCCAGAATTTCCAATACTATGTTGAATAGAAGTGGTAAGAGAGGGCATCCTTGTCTTGGTTGGTTTTCAATGGGAATGCTTCCAGGTTTTGTTCATTCAGTATGATATTGGCTGTGGGTTTGCTACATATGGCCCTCATTATTTTGAAGTATGTTCTTACAATACCTAGTTTATGGGGAGTTTTTAACATGAAGAAATGTTGGGTTTTATCAAAGGCCTTCTCTGTATCTATTAAGATAACCATGTGCTTTTTGTATTTATTCTGTTTATGTGATGACTCACAATTACAGATTTCTGTATGTTAAACAAACCTTGCATCTCAAAAATGAAGCCAACTTGATTGCAGTGGATGAGCTTTCTGATGTGCTGCTGGATTCAGTTTGCCAATATTTTATTAAGGATTTTTGCATTGACGTTTGCCAAAGATATTGACTTGGAAGTTTTCTTTTTCTCTTTTTCCTCTGCTATTTTTTGCTCTCAGGATGGTTCTGGCCTCAAAGAGAGGAGTCCCTTCTTTTCAATTTTTTGTAATAGTTTCCATAGAAGTGATACCAGCTCTTCTTTTGTAGAATTCAGCTGTGAATCCATCTGGTCTTGGGGTTTTTTTTTTTGGTTGGTAGGCTATTTATCACTGCCTCAATTTCAGAACTCACTATTGGTCTATTCAGGGATTTCATTTCCTCCTGCTTCACTCTTAGCAGAGTGTATGTTTCCAGGAATCTATGCATTTCTTCAAGATTTTCTAGTTTATACTTGTAGAGGTGTTTATAGTATTCTCTAATAATCATTAGAGAATTTGTATTTTTGTGGGGTCAGTAGTGATATCCCCTTATCATTCTGATTGTGTGTATTTGATTCTTCTGTATTTTTTTCTTTGTTTCACTAGCAGTCTATGTAATTTATTAATTTTTTTCAAGAAAAAAAGCAGCTCCTGGATTCATTCATTTTCTTCAAGGGTTTTTCATGTATCTCCTTCAGTTATGCTCTGATAAAAGAAAATCACCAAATAAAATAAGGCACAAGAGACCAATCCTGGGAAAACAGAGTTATATGACCTTTAAGACAGAAAATTAAAAATAGCTGTGTTGAGGAAACTCAAAGAAATTCAAGATAACTCAGGAAAGGAAATCAGATCTATCAGATAAATTTAACAAAGAGATTAAAGTACTTAAAAAAATCAGGTAGACTTTCTAGAGTTGAAACCTGCAATTGAAATGCTGAGGAATGCATCATATTCTCCTAATAGCAGGATTGATCAAGCAGAAGAATTAATGAGTCTGAAGAAAAGCCAAGTGAAAATATACAGTTGGATGATACAATAATAATAATAAACAATAAAGCATATCTGCAAGATCTACAAAATAGTCTCAAAAAGGCAAATCTAAAAGTTATTGGGCATAAAGAGGAGGTGGAGTAAGAGACAAGAGTAGAACAGTTTAATAAAGTGATAATATCAGAGCACTTTCCAAACCTAGAGGAGAAAACAACATTCAATTACAAGAAGGATACAGAAAGCCAGGCAGATTTACCACAAACAAGACTACCTTAGATCATTTAATAATCAATTTCCTAAAAGGTCAAGGATCAAGAAAGCACCCTAAAAGCAGGAAGAGACAAGAAACAAATAACAGAATGGAGCTTCGATATGTCTGACAGCAGAATTTTCAGTGCAAACCTTACAGGCCAGGAAAGCGTAGCATGACATATTATTCATTTTCTTTATTTCAATAGTTTTGGAGAAACAGGTGGTTTTCTGCTACATGAAGAAGTTATTTAGCAGCAATTTCTGAGATTTGGTATACCTGTTACCCAAGCAGTGTACACTGTACCCAATGTGCAATCTTTCATCCCTTTCCCCTCCTACTCTCTCTCCGGAAATGCCATTATTTCTTTACTTTTTATGGCTGAGTAGTATTCTACAGTGTATATACACCACATTTTGATTATCCACTCATTGGTCAATGGGCATTTAACCTGATTCCATATTTTTGCAGTTGTGAATTGTGCTGCTATAAAAGTGTGTACAAGAATTTTTTTCTTATAATGACTTTTTTCCTCTGGTTAGATATCCAGTAGTGGGACTACTGGATCAAATGGTAGTTCTACTTTTAGTTCTTTAAGAAATCTCCATACTACTTTCCATGGTGGTTGTACTAGTTTATATTCCCAACAGCAGTGTAAAAGTGTTTCCTTTTCACCACGTCGTTGCTAACATCTATTATTTTTAATTTTTCAATTATGGTCATCCTTGAAGGTGTAAAGTTGTATCTCATTGTAATTTTAATTTACATTTTAATTTACATTTCCCTAACAATTAGCAATGTCGATCATCTTTTTCCTATGTTTGTTGGCTATTTGTAGATCTTCTTTTAAGAATTGTCTGTTCATATTCTTTGGTCACTTTTTGATGGGATTAAATGGGGCTTTTTTCTTACTGATTTGTTTGAATTACTCGTAGATTCTTGATATTGGTACTTTGTTGAATGCATAGTTTCCAAATATTTTCTCCCACTCTGTGGGGTGTACATTTACTCTGCTAATTATTTCTTTTGCTGTGCAGAAGTTTTTAGTTTAATTAGGTCGCATCTATTTATTTTTATTTTGTTGCATTTACTTTTTTTTTTTTTTTTTTTTTTTTGAGTCTCACTCTGTCACCCAGGCATGGAGTGCATTGGCATGATCATCCCTTACTGCAACCTCTGCCTCCCAGGTTCAAGTGATTCTTCTGCCTCAGCCTCCCAAGTATCTGGGACTACAGGCACGTGCCACCATGCCTGGCTAATGTTTGTATTTTTAGTAGAGATGTGGTTTCATCATGTAGAGATGGGGTTTCATCATGTTGGCCAAGCTGGTCTCAAATTCCTGACCTCGTTATCTGCCTGCCTCAGCCTCCAAAAGTACTAGGATTATATACGTGAGCCACCTCACCTGGCCTGCATTTGCTTTTTAGTCCTTTGTCATCAACTCTTGGCCTAAGCCAATGCTGAGAAGTGATTTTCTGATGTTATCTTCTAGAATTTTTATGGTTTCAGATCTTAGATTTAAGTATTTGATTTATCATGACTTTATTTTTGTATAAGGTATGAGATAAAAATCCAGGTTCATTCTTCTACATGTGGCTTGTCAACTATTCTGACACCATTTGTTGAGTAGGGTGTCCTTTCTCCACTCTATGTTCTTGTTGCATTGTCAAAGATAAGTTGGCTGTAAGAATTTGGCTTTACTTCTGGCTTATTTATTCTGTTCCATTGGTCTACATGCCAGTTTGCATACCAGTACCATTCTGTCTTGGTAACTGCAGACTTGTAGTATAGTTTGAAGTTGGATAATGTGATGCCTCCAAATTTGTTCCTTTTCCTTAGCCTTGTTTTGGCAATGCAGGCTCTTTTTTGTTGCATATGAATTTTAGGATTGTGTTTTCTAGTTCTGTGAAAAATCATGACGGTCCTTTGATGGGAATTGCATTAAATGTGTAGATTGCTTTGGGCAGTATGGTCATTTTCAGAATATTAATTTAATTCATCCATGAGCATGCAATGTGTCTCCATGTCTTTGTGTCATCTGTGATTTTATTCAGCAGTATTTTGTAGTTTTCCTTGTAGAGGTCTTTCACCTCCTTGATCAGGTCTATTCCTAAGTATTTTAATTTATTGCAACTGTTATAAAGGGATTAAGTTCTTGATTTGCTTCTCAGCTTGGTCATTGTTGGTGTAGAGCAGTGCTACTGATCTGTGTACATTGATTTTATATACTTAAATGTTACTGAATTCACTTATCAGATCTAGAAGCTTTTTGGATGAATCTTTGGGGTTTTCTAGATATACAACCATATCATCAGCAAACAAACGGTTTGACCTCCTCTTTATCAATTTGGATGCATTTTATTTCTTTCTCTTGTTTGATTTCTTTGGCTAAAACTTCAAGTGCTATGTAGAATAGAAGTGGTAAAAGTGTGCATCCTTGTCTTCTTCCAGTTCTCATGCTTTCAGCTTTTCCTCATTCAATAAGATGCTTCCTCGGGGAAACTGTACAGGACACTGGAATGGGCAAAGATTTCTTGAGTAATACCCTACAAGCACAGACAACTAAAGCAAAAATGGACAAATAGGATCACATCAAGTTAAAAAAGCTCCTGCACAGCAAAGGATACAATCAACAAAGTGAACAGACAACCCACAGAATGGCAGAAAATATTTAGAAACTATTCATCTGCTGGGGGATTAATAACCAGATAGAGAAGCTCAAACAACTCCAAAGGAAAAATATAACAATCTGATTTCAAAATGGGCAAAAGATTTGAATAAGACGTTTCTCAAAAGAAGACATACAAATGACAAATAAGCATATGAAAAGATGCTCAACATCACTGATCATTAAAGAAATGCAAATAAAAACTATAATGAGATACAATCTCAACCCAGTTAAAAATGGCTTTTATCCTAAAGATAGCCAATAACAAATGTTGGCAATTATTTAGAGAAAAAGGAGCACTTGGACACTGTTGGGGGAATATACATTAGTACAACCACTATGGAGATCAATTTGGATGTTCCTGAAAAACTAAAAATAGAGCTACCATATGATCCCACAATCACACTGCTAGGTGTATACCCAAAAAAAGTAAGTCAATATATCAAAGAAATATCTGCACTCCCATGTTTATTGAAGCATTATTCACAATGGCCAAGATTTTGAACCGATCTAAGTGTCCATCAGGAAACAAATGGTTAAAGAAAACATGGTACATATACACAATGGAATACTATATCACCATAAAAAATGAGATTCTGTCATTTGAAACAACATGGATGGAACTGGAGGTCATTATGTTAAATGATAGAAGCCAGGCACAGAAAGACAAACATTGCATGTTCACCCTTATTTGTGGGAGCTGAAAGTTAAAACAATTGAACTCATGAATATATACAGTAAAAGAATGGTTATGAGAGGTCTGGAAGGGTAGCTCTGAGTGGAGAGAAGGGGTAATGGTTTGTGGGCAAAAATATGGTTAGATAGAATAAATAAGGTCTATAGTAGTATTTGATAGTACAACAGGGTAACTACAGTCAACAATATTGTATATTTTAATATAACTAAAAGAGTACTATTAGATTGTCTATAACAAAAAGAAAGGATAAATGCTTGATGTAATTAATTTCCCACTTACCAGGATTTGATTATAATACACTGTATGCCTGTATCAAAGTATCTCATATACCCCATAAATACATACATACTATGTACTCACAAAAACTAAAATATTTTTTAAATAAAATCATTTATCCTTACATATTTCTCTCTAGATTTAATATCCTTCTTAAGTATATTATTCAGTAGTTCTTTCAGAAAGGGTCTATTAGAGTAAATTCTTTTTTAAAAAAATCTGTTTTCTCGGCACTCTGAGGATATTATCTTATTGTCTTCTGGCTTGTTTTTGGTACTGAAAATTATGATGTTGAGCTAATTATCCTTTTTTGGTATGTGCGACATAGAATATAGTTGGAATCATAAACTTTTTTTTCAATTTCCTTATGCTCTGTCCTGCTGCATTTTGGAGACTATAAAGCTGAAAACTGCATTTCCTGGAAACCTTCACAACTAGTGGTCCAAGTAAGATTTTTTGCTATTCAAATGCATCTGTGTAAGCTTGAATTTGGAACTGAGTTATGTGAAAGAGGACGCAGGGCATCAGAATTTCCTTGCTGGGGAGAATAGATTAAAGGCAATGTGACTCAAACTGACAGTTGCAACAAGGTAAAATAACTTGGGCATTTGGCTTTCTGATCAAGTAGCAGCAGCTACGTCTGGGGGCCAGCAGCTATATTGGCAACCTCTCGTTTAGACAAGTAAATAATTAATTGTGCAGGAGCAGCAAGCAGTTCCCATGCTAGCCCAGATCTGAGGAGTAGCTTTGGGTACATTCATGAAAGTGCAGCCTAGTATCTGTTTATTGATCCATTTAATATTGACACAAGCCTGCAATATGCTGTAATAAACTTTCTGTGTAAGCCTGCCAAAGTGTATTATTTGCTCCTCAACTGTTCATAACCTTTTATCTTTGGCTGCTTTTTTTATAGATAATCCCCTTTTCTTTTGGCATTTTGCTGTCTCATTATGCTGCATCTAGATGTGCATTTTTTACTTATCCTTGTTGTAACTAGCTTCAGCACCACTGAATCTGAGAATTCACATTTTTATTTCTATTGGAAAAATGTCAGCCATGACCTCTTCAGATATAATCTCTTCCAAATTCTCAATTAACTCCTTGTGAGATTCCTATCAGATGCATTCTGTAAATTCTCATTCTTTTCTCCTAATGTCTCCATTAAATTTTCCAACTGATTGTCTCTAGTATATTTTGGGAACTTTCTTCAAATCTATGTTCTAGTATATTTACTTTTTCCTTAGCTTTTTGTTTTAGCCATTTTAGATGTTATAAAGCTACACATAACAGAAGCTTTATTACAGTATTGACTAAATAGGAATTTATTTTTATCACACAGCAGGACATCTGAAATTTGGCAGTCCAGGATTGATGCAGCAGTCCCATAGTTGTATTAGTTCCCAAGCTCTTCTGTTTTCTACTCTGCCAACCTTAACATGTGATTGATTCTCATGATTGCCTTATGATAGCAAAATGGATACTTGATTTCATTCCTTCTGTTGCCTTTCAGGAGATAAGAATAAAGTAACAAAGAGGATGGAATCATCAATTGCAATTTGACTAAAACATTACCACATGGGTATACTGGTGTAAGGATGCCAAGCAGCACAGTGTCTGTTTGTTTAATAATTATATTGCCAACCCAAACAAAATTAGGGGTTATATTTTTTAAAAGAAAGAGAAAATGGGTATTGGAAAAGCAATTTGAAGTATCTGCCACATATATTCATTAAGCTTTTTTAAAGACATTACTATTATAATTTCTGTATATTTTAATTCGCAAGGTCTACTTGATTTATCTTCAATTTCCCTGTTTGTTTTTCACAGTGTCTTACCTTATATCTCAGTTCTTTCATTTATGCCTTTAGCCATTTAAAAATATTTTTATAGTTTTTATCTGATTCTTCTATCTCTGCTGTTTACTGTACCATATGAATCAAATTTATGGTGGATTATTTACTCATTGATGTTGTAATTTTGGATGGTGAGTTTATCTTTGGAAGAGGTTCATCTGTTGAAATCTCAGGCATCCAGGCCTGAGGTCATGTCTTTTCAGGATAGTTTCATATTTTTCTCACAGGAACTTCCTTGCAGGAACAATTTTTATATCAATTTCTTAGCCTAAGGATTCCCAGACATTAGAGGTAGCCTAAGTTAAAATCATAAGCCTGTGAGAGGCATAGGCCCATGGCTGAAATTCTAAGGAAAGTTATTTTTTAATCCTTGGAGCTCAGATTCCAAACAAGGCTCTCCTGTCAAATTTCTATTTTGGCTAGTAAATTTTGCTGGTCTACTTTTTCACACAGAGTGTACTCCTTTACATTTTCTGGGTTTGTGTTGTCTAATTTACAGCTCCCCATCTCAGACAACTCCAAGTCTACATCTTTTTTTCCTACATAGCTGTTGTAATGTATATCTGAGATCTGTAACTCTCTTATACCCTCCAAACACAAAAGATAAACATAGTGCCAAACCACGTGTTTACCAAGACAATTTTTAATTGCCTTTTTTTGTTGCCTGATAAATTATTCTCACTTTCTTTTTCTTCTTATTTTTCCTTTGGACACAGAGTCTCACACTGTCACCCAGGCTGGAGTGCAATGGCTCGATTTCGACTCACTGCAACCTCCACCTTCCGGGTTCAAGTGACTCTCCTGCCTCAACATCCTAAGTAGCTGGGATTACAGGCATCCACCACAATGCCTGGCTAATTTTTTTGTATTTTTAGTAGAGATAGGTTTCACTATGTTGGCGAGGCTGACCTTGAACACCTGGCCTCGTCATCCTCATGCCTCAGCCTCCCGAAGTGCTGGGATTACAGGCGTGAGCCACCACACCCGGCCCAATTTCCTCACTTTCTTTTAAAAGATCATCCTTACAATTTGTCTTATACTTTGTCAAGCATTTCAAAGCTTTTGTAGTTACAGAAATTTTGAGTTATCATAGTTTTGTATTTTGAGCATGTGACGTTTCTGAAAAATATGCCTATGGTCAACAAATCTTAGGACCAGAAACAAAGAAAGTTTGAAGAGCTCATAAGTTATTTTGCTAAATTGTTTGGTGATGAGTTTAATTGTTAAAAGTGTTACTAAGTCCGCAATACTCTCGGTTTATACACAAATACCTTAATATTTTTTAAAAAAAAATTTAATAATATATTAGAATAGAATAAATAAATTATATTCAATTAGTTTAGAATTTTAAAACTAAAATTAGCTCTAAAATGCCCTCTAAAATATCATCTTTATTTATTAATGAAAAAACTAAAAGTTAAAGACTCTGTCACTTGCTCCAGGTCAGAATTAGAGTTGTACAGAGCCCAGGTAGACTAATTATTTAGCAACCCAAGAAGATAAATATTTTGGTGCATTTTTAAAGAAATAAGATTTTGACATTTTCAGCATTTAGGTATTTTGATACATTTAAATTTGAAAATACATATTTATTTAGAGTAGGGGTTGAATGAAGTTATAGGATTTAAGTGGAAAAGACAAACCTTGATTAGCAGGGTTCAGCCTTTCTTTTTCATCTAGAATGATACATCTGTAACCTTACACTTATATAAGTCTACTCAGCAGCCAAGTTCCTACAGTCAGCCAGACACTGCCACTTTAGAAAGCAGTTCTGTCATCTACTATTACTCAAACTTAACCTTTAGAAGTATTGTCCTGCCCTCCAATAAGAAGCTAATCAAGTAGTATTTGGTAATTTCCTGACAGTATTTCAGATAATATAAGTTTTAATTTCTTTTCATATCTAGTAATGGTTTGAGGCCTCAAATATTTGTCTACAAGTCGTAGGTCATCTTCCCACCAATAATTTGACTTGCTTACATCACTGGTTGGCAGAATCGGGACAAGAATACAGGTCTTCAATTTGCAATTCAGTGCTCTGTAAATTACGTCTTCCTTCATCATTTAAAATTCTACTCAGATATTTCTTTCAACCAGCATACAATTATTTCTCCTTATGTGCTATCTTATATTTAATATCATCATAATAATGTGATGTGTCTTATCATTCAAATATGATAACTTCACCCCGTCATCTCTTAAAATCATGTCATATCCTATGGGATTAAAATTATTTCTCTCAGAAACATAATATGTATGTTCTTGATAATATGTTCATAGCTAAAGGGATATCTAAGCCAAAAGGTATAGACAGGAAAAAGAAAGCTCCTCCCTACATATTTTCAAGAAAATGTAATATAACAAAATATTATGACAGAATAGAAGCTACATCTATTACTCATAGAAATAAATGTGAATAAACAACTCATATTAAAAAATGAAATTATTTTTATATAGGTAACAAAATAATAAAATACAAAAAATTATATGAACAAAACTACATTGATGAAATAAAGTGATTTTAAAAATCTGGAAAGATAAAAGGATGAGCAAAGATGAAGGTATACCAGGCAAATGTAATCAACATTATAATAAAAAGTCTGTGATCATAATATTTTAAAAATTAGAATTCAATCCAAAAGTATTAATTGTAATGAAGAACATTTTCTGGGCTAAAAGGCAATCTACTACGAAGATATAAAAGCTATGACTGCATACATCAAATAATGTATCACTGACAATTATAAAACAAAAATTGCAGGAGACTTGAGAATAATAGGTAGAAGCACACTAATAATAGGGGTCATTAAACTATCATGGTAAGTTTAAGACAGTTCAAATGCTCCCAAAATAAAAAGAGATGTAGAAATAAACAATATACCAATAATATAAATCTTAAGGATATATTTTGAATTTACAGCCTGATAATAGAAAATACAACTTCTCAAACACACATAAAAAATTCACCCCCCAAAAAATCATACATTTTATGTCACAAAGAATGTGCCTACATAAAATAGAAATATTACTGACACTCCCTGATTACAATGAAATAAAACAATAAATTTCAAAATAGAAAAAATAACCATAAAGACCTTTCCATCTAAAATTAAAAGAACTTAATACTAAATAGCTCAAGTGAAAAAGAAAATACAAACTCAAATTACAGAATTTCTAAAACCAGTAATGACAATGAAAACACTACCTTATCATAATACATGGAATATACAAAGTCGTGATTAAAGTCCTAAACACTCAATTAAAGGAAATAATAAAAATAAATTAAATTCTCATAGAAAAGATGTAGGAACAACCAAACAATCAAATAAAGCAAAAGAAGGCAAAGAAAGGAAATGATAAAGAAAAAGGCAGAAGTTTTGAAGGCAGAGAATTTTTTAAAAATAGTAAAAATAATTTTTAAAAACAAAAATCCTGGTTCTTTGAAAGAATTAACAAAATAATCAGTAGCTAATCTAATTTTAAAGAGGGGAATCATAATTTTTTCAAAATAAGGATTGACAGTTGACAACAGGGAAATAATTATTGAATCAGAAGAAATGAAAAAAGTCATACTGGTCATACTAGTCTACTTTTCAGGCCTCTATTTAAATAAATTGGCAACTTAGAAATGAACAATCCTATGATTACCTCAGGAATGTTAGAAAAACCTTTGACAAATATTAATAAATGCCTACTCACAATTTTAACAAAAGTATCCAATAAAATAAGAATAAAAGGAAACTTTCTTGATAAAAATATATATGCTTAGTTATAAAGTAACCCATTTCACTCAGTCAGGAAATGCTAGGGGTATTTCCACTGACATCAGCAAGAGAAAAGGTAAGGGTTACCTCCCATAATATTTAATATTGTACTGAAAGTAATTAGCCTAAGCAGGAAAACAACAAACATCACTAGAGGCTTAAACATTTTTAAAGAAGTAACACTGTATCTATTTGCAAATGATATAATGGCACATCTGGAAAAGCCTAAAGCCTCAATGATAATAAATAATTTAAGGCAAGGCACAGTGGCTCATGCCTGTAATCCCAGCACTTTGGGAGGCTGAAGCAGGCAGATCATCTGAGGTCAGGAGTTCGAAACCAGCCTGACCAAAACAGTGAAATCCCATCTCTAAAAAAATAGAAAATTAGTCAAGTGTGGTGGTGTGTGCCTGTAATCCTAGCTACTAGGGAGGCTGAGGCAGGAGAATCAGTTGAACCCGGTAGGAGGATGTTGTGGACAGCCGAGATCCTGCCATTGCACTCCAGACTGGGCAACAAAAGCAAAACTCCATTTCAAAAAATGTATATAACAATAATAATAATAATTTAGTACGGTAGAGTGATACAAAGTCAACCACAGAAACAATATCCTCATATACACAACAGTTACCACTAAGAAGAAAAACCCTACTTATAACCCTATAATAACAGCAAAGAAGATGAAGTAACACATAAGTATTCAAAAAAATCTGAAACACACACAAAAGTTAAAATATTTCTGAAATATGCAAAATTAGATTTTAAAATATGGAAAGATACATCTAATCTGTATAAAATGAATGGGGATCAGAAAGATTATAGATCTTAGGTTAAGTAATAAATTTAATAAAAAAATCATTTTTATTAATCTATACATGTTGATGCATAGATTCCTATTTTTTCCTATGTCATAACTCATTACCATTATTACTTAATTTTGATGCTCAAATTATCCCAGATAGTCAGTGGGGGGCACCCCTCAAGCTAATTCTCATGTCCTTTTTTCATATTCCAATTATTTTCTAACGTGCACTAACTTTTAACACAGCAAGATATTCCTGTCCCTACACTGAAAGCAGTAATTTAAGGATCTCTGGAACCTTTTAAGTTATGAATAAATTTCGGAACTCAAAGTCTAAGCACTAGGTATGTTCATTGCTACTGGGGCTCTTTCAGCACATGGAGCTGGGAAAAATAATACATATATATACATATGTACACACCTATATACCTGTATCTATATCCCCACATACCCACACATACACTGGAATTATATCTCCAATTCCAATTTAATTCTAGCTTGCTTGCTTGCTTTCCTTTTTTCTTTCTTCCTTCCTTCTTTCCTTCCTTCCTTTCTTTCTCCTTTCCATATTTATAACTCCTTTCTCTGACAATAAGAAACAGTTTCCATTATTTTCAAAATATTTACTCTTTCCTTTATTCCTAGATCACAGAGAAAGTAGCTCAAAATTGCTAATCTAAACCACTGTGAAAACCAGACCTCCTAAATACAGTTCGACATTTGTTTATAGTTGTTTTTCATTTTAGTCTGAAAATACAGTGATCAAAATTTTTAGATTACCACACTAATATTTTTAATTGCAGAAAAATTACACTACATTAACAAAAATCTCTATTGAACATGAAAGCTTTCTCTCATATGTCTTCTCTTTTAATAAGTAATGTTATACAATCCTACAAAAAATATCATATCATATAGAAGAAACACTATGTCAATATATCATGCCTTTTCTTTCATTTCAAACTACTCAAAAGTATCCTAGTACCAAGGTCCTCATATCCTTATATCCAATTGATTTTCCCAGGGACAGAAAGAGAAACAAAAACAAAATCATTCCACTCTAACACCCTTACCATAGTTGAACTGAAGATATTTTCATCTCTTGCAAAATTAAAATTCCATTTATTAACTGAACACATTAATTATATTACATAAATGGAGTTTTTGAGTCAATAAATAGTCTTGGGCTCTAATAAGATCACAGTGCCTTTTTTTTTCTGAAAGTTTCTGTTACTGAAGTTGATCAAGAAAATTGTATTTTTGAAAAAAGTCAAAGTATTTTCTCTATATTATTTTTCTCTAATTATGTATTAAAATAAAACAATGGATAAGTAGAATAGAGATGATGAAAGAGAAGCTTAAAACATTAAAATAGCCTTTTTTGCAGTGAAGAATTTTCCATCAGAAACAAGAGTAAAGGTAGATATCAAAACTGAATTATATCAGTCAAAATAAAGGGATAATTTTAAAGCTTCGATCATCTGAAATGAAAATTAGTTATTTAAAACTTCACTGGAAACACTTTAGGGAACTCATTATTTCCTCGGGTTGACTATTCATGTTCATTATCATTTTAATAACTTATTTCTTCTTGTCATTGCTGTGGTTTTCTCTGTGTTTTTGTGACATACATCAACTTTTCTTACCTCTCAAGTAATTTTTTTGCAGCTTTGCTCATGTATAATTGACATATAGTAAACCTCATATGGTTACAATATACAATTTGGTAAGTTTTGACGTATGTCACGAGCATAAAACAATCACAACAATCAAAATTAAAAACATTTTCCACCCCTTTTAATAAAAGTTTTCTTATGTTCCTTTGTAATCCATCCCACCTTCTATAGACTTCCACGTGGAAACAGTGATCTGCTTTCCAGGGCTGTGTCTAAGTTTGCATTTTCCAGAGTTTTATAAAAATTGAATCAAATACTTCGTAATGTTTTGTTTCTGGTTTCCTTCACTCAGCATAATGACGTTGAAATTCACTCACATTCATATATATATATATATATATATGAATATGCATGCTATGGACTGAATGTGCTCCCCCCCCACAAAATTCATACATTAAAGCCCTAATCCCAAATGTCATAGTATTTGAAAATGGGGCCTTTAGAAAGTAATTATGTCATTAGGGTGGAACCCCCATGTTGTGACTAGTTATCACTTAAAAGAAGAGACATGAGAAAAATAATGTCTCTCTCTGCCATACAAGGATACAGCAAGAAGACTCCTTGACCTTGAACTTCCCAGCCTCCAGCAATGTGAGAAAGAAATGCCTATCATTTAAGTTATCCAATTGAGGGTAATTTGTTACAGCAGCCTAACGTAAGACATTATATTTCATTCACTTTAATTGCTAATTAGTATTCCCATCATTCAGATATGCTAGTCTATTGATCATTCACTAGTTAATGAACATTTAGATTGTTTCCAGTTCTTGGTTAACAATAATGGCTTTGGTTAATAAGACTGTCATAAACATTCACCTACATGTTTTGTGGATATTTGCTTTCATTTCTCTTGAATAAATATTTAGGATTAGAATATCTGGATCTTTGGTAAGTGAAATTTTAACTATTGGACTTTTGAATAAAACTGCCAAACTGTTTTCCAAAGTGACTGTATATAATTATCTCTTTATATACTTATTTATATTGTAAATACATACATCATTTTACATATTTTTTAAGGCAAAAGACCTCTGAAAAGCTTGGCTAAGAAAAAAACAAAAAGATCAGAGTCTAATGACTTTTAAGGAAAAAAAAAAACACATTGGGAATTCATCATTTTAAATTGTAGACAGAATGTACATAAAAATGAAAAAGGAAATCATTTCAGATAATATTTTTTAAAAAACAAGTTATTTTCCACAGAATTTTTTAAGACATTAATTCCACCTCTGGATGAAATTTTTCCAAAGGAAAAATTATAGTTATCTTGCTATCCCCAATTCTGACACATCATTTAGAACATAGCAAGGTCATAACAGTGTTTTTTTAAAATTGCAAATTTAGATGAGCTAGTATAAGACACAAATGAACAAAAATTATAATTAGTATGCAAAATGTTCAGAACTTATAAAACAAAATGTTTCATACCACAGTCGAGCTCTAATACATAATTTTTCTTATTGCAATTTTCCAGCATTGTCTTCAGATCAAGACTGATTTGTCTTTTTTTCATTTCACAGTCATAAATATACAACAAAAAGTTATTAAAGTGTTTATGATAGGACATATTAGAAAGAGAGTTACAACTGAAAAAAATATAAAACCAGCAATGGGCACTTTGAGAAACAACCTTATATGCAAAACAAAGAGAAAAATTTCAGAAAAATGAAAGTAAAAAGACTTCATTAAAAATTCAGCCAGTACACAGTTCATCTACTGTATGAACTATAGCAAGCCACTAAAATAATTATGATTCCATGAATGCAATCTAATCTCAAGCGAATGCTAAAAAGTCTGTCTTCCAATTAGCACATTAGTGGAACTTGCTTAATTAAATCAATTGAAAATCAGTAGAAGCCCCCTAAGTATGCACTGTGAGACCCGTATGAAGAAACAGATGTGATCATGTATTTATAAAGCACATTAGAAAAATTGTTGGCAAGCGTTTAATATATAATTTTTTATATAGCAAATCAAAGGTCTAGAAAAGGTCTTAAACCGTAGTAGAAATGCTCAAATGAGCAAATTCAGATTTTTACAGTCTACTTTGTTAATGCTTCTTTTATAATTTAGCAATGATGTCTTAAAAGCATATTTCTAGAATTGGATGTGGGACCATAAAAAGGAGTAAATTAATTTTCTAAAAATAAATGCCATATTAGAAGGTAATTACAAAATCCTCAGAGATATTGATCATTAAATTACATGCTGTTTCCTTTGTTTTCTAGTGTTTAGGGAACTGCTTTACTTTTCTTTGAACATATTTTCCATACTAATAATCAAATACATAAAAAGCTAAGGATATTCTACTCTACATAAGTTTTGAAATATGTTAAAAACAGTTTTTTAAAATTATTTACAAGAAGCTGAAACAATTATTAGAATGTATAAATCTCCTTTTTTCTTAGTGTTACTATCTAAACAATATTTCATTAAGGTTGCATTTTATGTAGATGAGAATTTTGAATATATTTATTTTCTGCAAAGAGACTCCTATGTTTTCTTAGCCTAGAAATAAGCAAGAGAGAATACAAAAAAATTGGATTAGGTCACAGCAGAATTTTAAAATATAGGTAAGATCTTCCATAAAAGATATTTTGCATTTTCAATTTATTTTTATTTATTTTAATTGACAAATAATAATTATGTATATTTATGGGGTAAAATGTGATGTTTTGATCTATGTATACATTGTAGAAACATTCAATAAAGCTAATTAACAAATCCATCACCTTACCTACTTACCATGTTTTTGTGGCAAGAACATTAAAAATCTATTGTTTTAGCAATTTTAAAATATACAGTTAAAACTGTCATCACCATGCAATGTAAGAGATCACTAAAAGTTATTCCTCCAGTCTAACTGAAACTTTGTACCCTTTAATCAACATCTTTCCTTTTTTCAGCCCTCTCCTATTTCCCCCCCCCCAGCTTCTGGTAACCACCTCTCTACTCATTTCTATGAAATTCACTACAAGGAACTCAACTCAACAGCAAACAACAAATAACGTGATGAAAATGGGTGAAGGGCCTGAACAGACATTTCTCAAAAGAAGACACACAGATGCCGTATTAGGTTTAATGGACTCACAGTTCCATGTGGCCAGGGATGCCTCACAATCATGGTGAAGGGCAAAGGCACGTCTTACATGGTGGCAGACAAGAGAAAATGAGAATGATGTGAAAGGGGTTTCCCATTATAAAACCATCAGATCTCATAAGACTTATTCACTATCATGAGAACAGTGTTGGGAAACCACCCCCATGATTCAACTATCTTCCACTGGGTCCATCCCACAATAGGTGGAAATTATGGGAGCTACAATTCGAGATAAGATTGGGGTGGAGACTCAGCCAACCATATCATTACACCCCGGCCCCTCCCAAATCTTATGTCCTCACATTTCAAAAACAATCATGCCTTCCTAACAGTCCTCAAAAATCTTAACTCATTTCAGCATTAACTCAAAAGTCCATAATTCAAAGTCTCATCTGAGACAAGGCAAGTCCCTTCCACCTGTGAGCCTGTAAAATCAAAAACAAGTTAGTTACTTCCTAGATACAATAGAGGTACAGGCATTGGGTAAATTTAGCCATTCCAAATAGGAAAAATTGGCCAAACAAAGGGTCTGCAAGCCCCATGCAAGTCTGAAATACAGCAGGGTAGTCAAATCTTTAAGCTCCAAAATGGTCTCCTTTGACTCCATGTCTCAGATCACACTGAGGCAAGAGGTGGATCCCCATGGTCTTGGGCTGCTCCACCCCTGTGGCTTTGCAGGGTACATCGTCCCAGCTGTTTTCACTACTGGCATTGAGTGTCTGCGGCTTACCCAGGTCAACAGTGCAAGCTGTTGAAGGATCTACCATTCTGGGGTCTGGAATATGGTGGATCTCTTTCACAGCTCCACTAGGCAGTGTCCCAGTAGGGACTCTGTGTGGGGACTCACACCCCACATTTCCCTTCTGCACTATGCTAGTGGAGGTTCTCCATGAGGGCCCCACCACTGCAGCAAACTTTTGCCTGGACATTGAATTTCTATACATCCTCTTAAAACTAAGCAGAGATTACCAAACCTAAATTCTTGACTTCTGTGCACCCACAGGCTCAACATAGCATCGAAGCTGCCAAGTCTTGGGGCTTGCACCCTCTGAAGCCACAGCCCAAGCTGTACCATGACCCCTTTTACCCATGGCTAGAGCAGCTAGGACACAGGTTGCCAAGTCCCTAGGCTGCACAAAGCAAGGGGTCCCCGGGGCCCCACCCATGCAACCATTTTTCCTCCTAGGCCTCTGGGCCTGTGATGGGAGGGGCTGCTGTGAAAACCTCTGACATGCCCTGGAGACATTTTCCCCATTGTCTTGCATCGTCTTGGGTAATAACATTTGGCTCTTCATTACTTACACAAATTTCTATAGCCAACTTGAATTTCTCCTTAGAAAATGGGTTTTTCTTTTCTATTGTATCCTCAGGCTACAAATTTTCCAAACTTGTGTGCTGTTTCCCTTTTAAAACTGAACACTTTTAAAAACACCCAAGTCACCACTTGAATGCTTTGCTGCTTAGAAATTTAAAGGACCTTTTCAAGGAGAACTACAAACCACTGCTCAACAAAATAAGATAGGACACAGAGAAGATGGAAAAACATTCCATGCTCATGGTTATGAAGAATCAGTATTGTGAAAATGGCCATACTGCCCAAAGTAATTCATAGATTCAATGCTATCCCCCATCAAGCTACCGATGACCTTCTTCACAGAACTGGAAAAAACCACCTTAAACTTCATATGGAACCAAAAGAGAGCCTGCATGGCCAAGACAATCCTAAGCAAAAAGAACAAAGCTGAAGGCATGCTACAAGGCTACAGTAATCAAAACAGCATGGTACTGGCACCAAAACAGAGATATAGACCAATGGAACAGAACAGAGGCCTCAGACGCAATGCCACACATCTACAACCATCTGATCTTTGACAAATCTGAAAAAAAAGCAATGGGGAAATGATTCCCTGTTTAATAAATGGAGTTGGGACAACTGGCTAGCCATGTGCAGAAAACAGAAATTGGACCACTTCCTGACACCTTACACTAAAATTAACTCCAGATGGATTAAAGATTTAAACATAAGACCTAACACCATAAAAACCCTAGAAGAAAACCTAGGCAAAACCATTCAGGACATAGGCACAGGCAAGAACTTCATGACTAAAACACCAAAAGCATTGGCAACAAAAACCAAAATAGACAAACAGGATCTAATTAAACCCCAGAGCTTTTCTGTACAGCAAAAGAAACAGTCATTAGAGTGAACTGGCAACCAACAGAATGGGAAAAAATTTTTACAATTTACCCATCCGACAAAGGGCTAATAATCAGAATCTATAAAGAACTAAAACAGATTTACAAGAAAAAAAACAACAACAACAAACAAATCCATCCAAAAGTGGGTGAATGATATGAACAGACACTTTTCAAAAGAAGACATATATGAGGCCAACAAACATATGAAAAAATGCTCATCATCACTGGTAATTAGAGAAATATAAATCAAAACCACATTGAGATACCATCTCACATCAGTTAGAATGGCGATCATAAAAATCTGGAGACAACAAACGCTGGAGAAGATGTGGAGAAATAGGAACACTTTTACACTGTTGGTGGGAGTGTAAATTAGTTCAGCCATTGTGGAAAACAGTGTGGCAATTCCTCAAGGATCTAGAACTAGAAGTACCATTTCACTCAGCAATCCCATTGTTAGGCATACACCCAAAGGATTATAAGTCATTCTATTATAAAGACATGCACACGCATGTTCATTGTGGCACTGTTTATAATAGCAAAGACCTGGAACTAACCCGAATGCCCATTGATGATAGATTAGACAAGGAAAATGTAGCACATATACACCATGGAATATTATGCAGCCATAAAAAATGATGAGTTTGTGTCCTTTGTAGGGACATGGATGAATCTGGAAACCACCATTCTCAGCAAACTGACACAAGAACAGAAAATCAAAGACCACATGTTCTAACTCATAGGAGGGTGTTGAACAATGAGAACACATGTGCACAGGGAGGGAAGTATCACACACTGGGTTCTGTTAGGGAAGGGCTAGGGGAGGGACAGTGGCGAGTGAGGAGGTTAGGGAGAGATAACATGGGGAGAAGTGCCAGATATAGGTGATGGGGTTTGGAGGCAACAAACCACCTTGCCATGTATATACCGATGCAACAATCCTGCATGGTCTGTACATGTACCCCAGAACCTAAAGTACAAAAAAAAAAAAAAGAAATTTCTTCTGCCAGACACCCTAAATCATTTCCTTCAATTTCAAAGTTCCACAAATATCTAGGGCAAGGGAAAAATGCTACCAGTCTCTTTGCTAAAACATATCAAGAGTCACCTTTACTCCAGTTCCCAGCAAGTTCCTCATCTCCATCTGAGACCACTTCAGCCTGGATTTCATTGCCCATGTCATTATCAGCATTTTGGTCAAAGCTATTCAACAAGTCTTTAGGAAGTTCCAAACTTTCCCAAATTTTCCTGTCTTCCTCTGAGGCTTTCAAACTGTTCTAACCTCTGCCTGTTACCTGGTTCCAAAGTTGCTTCCACATTTTCAGGTATCTTGATAGTAGTGCCCCACTCTACTGGTAACAATTTACTGTATTAGTCCATTTTCATGTTGCTGATAAAGACATAACTGAGACTGAGTCATCTATAAAGAAAAAGAGGTTTAATGGACTTGCAGTTCCACATGGCTGGGGAGGCCTCACAATCATGGTGGAAGGTGAAAGGCACATCTAACATGGCAGAGAGAGAGAATGAGAATGATGCAAAAGTGGTTTCCCCTTATAAAACCATCAGATCTCATGAGACTTATTCTCTATACCATGAGAACAGTATGAGGAAAACTGCCCCCATGAGTCAATTGTCTCCCACTGGGTCTCCCATAAAACACATTGGAATTATGGGAGCTACAATTCAACATAAGATTTGGGTGGGGACGCAGCCAAACATATCAGATGGCCAATAGGTGTATATAAACATTTCAATATCTCTAATCACCAGGAAAATGCAAGCTAAAACACAATGAGGGATCATATTATACCTGTTAGAATGGTAATCAAACAAAAGACAAATGATACCAAGGTGGAGAAAAGGGAATTAGTACAGCCATTATGGAAAAATAATGTTGAGGTTCCTCAAAATACTACAAATAGAGTTACCATATTATCCAGCAATCCCATTTCTGAGTATATATCTAAAGGAACTGAAATTGTTATGTTGAGGAAATATCTGCATGCCCATGTTTTTGGCAGCATTATTCACAATAGCTAAAATATGGATTCAACTTACATGTCCATCAATGAACAAAAAGGATAAAGAAAACGAAGTACATATGTAGAACACAATATCATACAGCCTTCTAAAAGAAGGAAATTCTGTCATTCATTACAACATGGATGGAACAGGAAGACATGCTAAGTAAGATAAGCCAAAAACAGAAAGACAAATAATATATGCTCTCACTTATATGTGAAATCTAAAAGAGATCCTTTACATTTTGTACCAATGGCATCAAGTTCATTAGGAACTTCTCATTTTGCATGCATAGATTTTTTAAATAATAAAAAAAGCAGAGCAGGCAAAACAGCAACTGCCAAAGACAGAGGAAGTATGCCCAAATAGGAAGTAGTACAGAATGAAAGAAGATTGTCTTCACACATCACGAAAAATGCCAAATCTATCTCATTTAGAAGCAGCAGAGTATAGAAAATAAACCCTTGAGAAGGGGATCAGAATTTCTGATTTCTAGTTCAGGGTCCATTACAATATAACTGGAACACTAGGGAAGTCCCCAAATTAGATACTCCTATGTTAAAAATGATCTTGGTGGTTAAAAAAATATGTCCTTTAAGAATTGATCATATATAAGGTAGATAAAGACTTGATATCACTAGAAATAATTTCTAGGAAATTCAAATTACCCACTTCAGCTAAAAAACCTTTTTTTTTCCCTAAGCATTTTTGCATGCTGGCAAGAGGAGCCTTCAAGGAGAAAGGGAATGTATCCAAATTGAAGAGCAGGACTGCATGTGTCACACACTTAGGAGTAACTATGGCATATATCCACCAAGAGTTCCAATTCCAGTTCAGAAGAATGTTTGCATTTTTGTTAATATAACTTTAATATTTGAGAGCTTAAAATATTCTTTGTTATTGTTGCTATTCTCAAACTGTTTTCCTATAAAGATTATTCTTAATAATGAAAGGATTTATTTACCAATTTTGAGGAAAATAAAAGAAAAGCAAAACTGAAAAGATAGCCAGTGATCTCAGTCACAAAGAAGGATCAGAAAATAAAGGAAGTGGGTATACATATAAGGGAGAAAAATGGGATCTAGTCCCTGGATCTGTTAAAAACTAGTAAAGAGCACAAACTGAATGAAATAAAGGTCTGAGAAGAGCCCTTTAAGTCTTAAAAATTAAAAGACAAAACAAAAAGCTTCTTCTCTGACAGAAGTTATCTAAGTCAGCCCTCTCCTTTTTATAAGAAATCCTTCCAATATTTTCCATAAGTCACTTAATGTTTTTACTCCTTAATTTTCTCACTCACAAAAGGTAAAAATGTTACTTTAAAAGTTCCCTAAGGTCTATTCTATCTCTAAAATGCTATTATTTTAGTAGTCATTCTTCCCTTAAACACTCATTAATATGACCTTGCAAATGCATTTTCTATACTTTTGGCTAATATTCTTTCAGGAAGTAACCAAACTCATAAATGGGCAGGTAAGGAAATATCTCAGGGTTTAAAACATTCCTATAGTCATAAATAAAATGACAGAAGATTCTTTGGGAAATGACATCAATAATTTTCTGACTCATTTACTATGGAAAAATAACATTCAGAAACAAATTGTATGGTTTAAAAGACTGGCTTTATCAGAGAAGATTTAGACTGAAATATTTCCTACTTAAGTGCACTTTAAAATGCTACATCATAAAAACTCCTCAGACTTATATACTTTTAACATCACTCTAGTTTCAGCCATCATTATCCAACATAAAGATTATTAAAATAATATCCTAATAGTACTCCATCATAATCTCCAAATCTGTTCACCCTTGGTTAGTCAGACTTAATGTTTTAATGTCAAAACTAACTCTCAGCATCTATTTAGGGCATAGAAAGCTGGAATGAGTGTTACTACCATCCTAACAACAAGAACAAGCCAAGAATCTACATGACTTTAATTTTTTCTCAAACCTATGGAAGAGCTGATTTCAAAGAGCAATAAATTAGCCTGAAATTTAATGAAAGGCAGGTCCCCCCCCACCACAAAAAAAAAAAACCACGTCACAGGCACTAATTTATCTGGGGTGGAGTATGGGAGGGTGATGAGAAACACCACATAAGCTTGTATGAGAAATTTTCAGTGGGTTCCTTAAGACTAAGTGTAGGCTAGTTAGTGTAAGAATATGGAATGTCAGCGACCTGAAGATACAAGGAGAATTAGTACTACACTGTGGATTGTATGCTCACAAGGAATATTAGGGACAGGGTGGAAAAGCATTTCTCATGGTGTAGACCCTGAGGAGGGAAGTAGCTGCTACTGTGAAACAAGCAAAAACTCCACCACCCAGGTCATTCTCCCATATGACACAAAAGACTCAACCTACAGGAAGAAGGGCAGTAAACTATGTTGCCTCCAGGGCACAGGTGCAGATCCCTTATGGCTGAAGGATGACAACTTTTGAAAAAAAAGAAAACTCTCCTTTGAGAGAGGATTGAGAAATGATACCATTTTTGCAGAAGTTCAAAATAACTGTGAAAGATGCAGTCAGGTACCCAGGGACATTGATCTGACTAAAACTAAAGCTAAGCCAGGATAATGTAGAATACCCATCCCATGCCCCTCATGCCACTAGCAAGACCTAAGTAAGAAGTAATATGAGGCATAGACTAAAACTGAGGGTGGAAAGAAATACTGAAGACAAACCTTCTGGCAACAAAAAGTCACCCAAAACATAAGGTAATGATGAAGAAACATGAAGCTAGCACAGCACTGAGGTAAATTCCAGCAACAACAAGCCAAGCCTCCAAACCAACTCAAATACCAAACAAGACTGATACAACTCTCCACATTAAACCCTATCAGAAGAAAAGGTATCTAAATCTAGACATAATTATTTTGTACTTTATTCTCTACTCTGCTACACACTATGTCTAGTTTCCAACCAAAATTTATGAAACACAAACAAATTCTTTTAAAGTATCTAAACATACAGACCACACACAAACACACACGTATGCACAAAGCTATCAAGAGAGAAAGCAAGCCAGGCACGGTGGCTCACACCTGTAATCCCCACACTTTGGGAGGCTAAGGTGGGAGGATTACTTGAGTCCAGGAGTTTGAGACCACCATGGGCAACATAGGGAGATGGGCAGAGGGAAGGGAGGGAGAAGCGCTTTGCACATTCATGGGTAATTAATTGCAAGGAGTACACAATAAGTTCTAAAGAGACTCAACCAGTCTGGGCCCAATGAAATCTTATGAGCTTAAATGTGTCTCCCCAAAATTTTTATGTTGAACTTAACCCTAACCCTCAGTACCTCAAAATGTGACTATATTTGCAGATCAGGCATTTAAAACGGTAATTAAGTTAAAATTGTGTTGTAAGGGAAGGCCCTAATCCAATATGATAGGTTCAAAATAAGGTTCTTTTCATAAAAAGAGAAAAAGGACACAGAAAACAATATACAGAAGAACGATGTGAAGACACCAGAAAAAGATAACCACTGAAAGCCAAGAAGAGAGGTCTTAGAAGAAATCAATCATGACTACACTCTGCTCTTGCACCTCCAGCCTCCAGAATTGTAAGAAAATAAATTTCCTTTGCTTAAACCATCTACTCTGTGGTATTTCTTCTAGCAGCACTAGCTAATTAATACAAAGCCAAAGCTTCATTTTGGGACATAGCCCTGCATTGAGTAAAGAACAAAAGAAGCAAAGAAAAAATAAGGTCCAACAAAAGAGGAATCTAGAAAAAAGAAGGGTTATAAAGCTAAGAAATTATAAAAAAGACAAGAGAATAGTTTAAAATACTTCTACAAAACAACCAGAGAAGGAACCTTAGTGTTATAAATTAGAAAAGCTTTTCTGATCCACCTCTTTCTTCTAAAAGTTCAAATTTTGTACAAAGAAACCAGATTGTTACAGAAACCTACACAAAGATATTAAGAAACAAAACAAGATGCAGAAAAGCATCCCTACAGACAAAGATAGGCTTCTATGAAAGACATAATAATAAAAACAATTTAAAACTGTACCCCAGTACATGTCTGGGTTTGGTCAAAAAAACAGAGCTACTAAAGGTACTACAAAAATGTAAGGTTTAATATATAAATTAGAGCTTACATCAATGTTGTAAAGTCTGGACAGTGTACATCTAGAAGACTCCAGTCAGTGAACTGGAGAAATAGTAACTAACAACTTCAGCCTGAAACCCTGGAGTTTGTGAAGACACCAGAAGTCAATAACAGTGAGAACACATAATAAAAAAGTGAGAGACTGCTGAGTCCATCTACCACAACTATAAAATAAAAATATGTAAAAAGATCTCTAATGCCACCACAACTGGGCATCATGACATCCCCCAGAATAACAAATTCAATTTTACTTCCACTTTCTAAATATCATGTGATACCATAGTCAAACTCTTACCTATAGACAAAGAGAAAATAGAATTGTGAAAAATGTTATTTTCCAGCCTAGTAGAAAATATTGGTGATATTCAGTTGACCATATAAAATGCAGAATACCTAGTATTCAAAGCAAGCTAAAGAAAATGGTATAATATATAAAAGAAGAATATATCATTTGCCATTGAACAACATGGGTTTGAATTGCACAGGTTCACATATACACAGATTTTTTCAACCAAACACAAATTGAAAATACTATTCATGGATATAAATTCCACAAATACAAAGGACTATCATTGGTAAACAGTCTCTGTAAGACCAGTTGTGAGAACTGAGTACCCATGGATGTTGGTATATTCATGAGGCCCTGGAATCTATCCCCCATGCATATTGAGGGACAACTGGAAATCAAAATTAGCAAAACTCATAAATAACTTGAGAAAACTCAAGAAAAGTACAAAGATAAAGACTATTTAAGAAGAGAAGAATAAGCTTAAAGAAACACAAAGATAATTAAAGATGACACAAAATGTTCTAAGATTAAAATGAAGTCAATTTTTCACAATTAAAAAGAAAAGAAAGTATTCAAGGTAAAATGACAAAAATATGCAATAAGCAAAGATAAATGTGCATATATAAAAGAAATAATCAAAGCAGTGGAATAGAATGCATACTAATACTTATAATTCAAGAAAATCTTCTTGAGGAAAATAATTTATAACTACATATGTAAAGAGCATAGTAATCACCTGGGAAAATCATTCCAGAGTGGCAAAATCAAAGTGTATTCTAGTAGAATTACTGAACTTTATAGAAAAAAATAATAATTTAGGAATCGAGGCAAAAAAGACTAAACCAATTAAAAGATAATTAAAAAAACATTTATTTGACTTTTCAACAGTAACACTTTATGGCAGTCAAAAACACACTAACATTTAAGATAGTCAAGAAAAAGGAAACATGAACCAAAGATTTTAAATGCAGCCAAAATTATTTTAAATTAAAAAGGCAATCAAATGTGTTGTCAACATGCAAAAACTAAGGAAATAAATCCTTGTGAACACTTCTACTGAAGAACAGGCTTCAAAAAGCCAAAATAAATGGAGATGCATCCACATATAAACAAATGGAAACCTGTAAATATATGTTTCTGGAAGAACTCAAACTAAGGAATAATTTTAAGGAAAAGACATATAACATTTTCTCAGTACAAAAAGGATAATAATGTGAAGTAATACATGTTAGCTACAGGATAGGAGATTTGGTGCTTTATTCTTCAAAGTAGTTCAAGCAATGCTTGCCCTCCCCTCAAAAAGAGTTGGAAGATAAAATTTTAAGAAATCTAATTAATTTGAAATACATTAGAACATAAAAGGAAAATTAAAGAAATAAGGAGCTATTAAAAGCAATCAATTTTTCTAGATTGGTGGAATAATTCTGAAAAGAGTAATCTGTTTCTAGATAACTTTTTTCTAAGCATCTCAAACCAAGAACTATTCAGAGTTCCTGTGAGTTACCATGATAATCCTGAATGTTTCCGTCAATATGAAGAAATGTGGCAAAAATCAGGTCTAGCATGATTACCATGACAAGACCACTAGGAGAGAGATTGATGGGTGAAGGTATCTTAAAAGGGTCTGTAAAAATGCGATAGTATCTAAAAACTAGAAAACAAAATAGAACATAACCACTCATAAGACTTACCAACCCAAATTAAAAAAAATTAATTATGTTTTAAAATAGTAAAAAGCATGCTAGCAAAATAACAAGTCCTTATGATTTTTTTGAAGGCCAGAACTTCTCAAATGTTGCATCAGTAAAAAAATTGTTTCATTTAATTATTATTTTAAAATCCAAATAAGAATGATAAAATTAGCTTAAAAGGCAGCCCACATTTTATACAAAGAAAACTGAAATTAATATTATTCAATAATTGTACTCATGAAGATCAATAAATGAAGCATTGACATAAGCATAACCTATTCACATACTCATCACAGAAAGTTGTAAGTCAAATATGTACTTCTGTTTGAATGTCTCAGGGCAACTATGACTAACATTCATAATGAAGTGAAAATAAGGTTTTTAGCCAATGCACTCTTATATAGAAAACAAGGGTACTCTCAAAGGAGGGAGAACATTTACTAAAGAGTCATACCAATTTCTGACTTGGGTGAGGAATATAGTACAGATAATTCTAGTTTATTAGTTGCTTTTTTAATCTCTCTCATTTTGGAACTAAGCTATTAGCACAAACTGCTTTGACATAATGTTGATTTTCATTAAATTTAGAAAAAAAGGGTATTCAACACAAAAATGTTAATCTACTTTCAAGCCATATGACTAAAAGAGTTTCTTCTAACTATAGTCATTTTGTTTAACCTTAATTTTATAATAGTAGCACTCATTAAAGTCTAGATAACTAAAGTCAGCCAATGATTGTACTATAAAATATTTCTTTTAAAATGTTCATTCCTAAAATATATAATGAAAAGATCCTTTAATAAAAATAATTGTTGATACTATGTTACATAAAATAGAAAATTAATAGTTTTATATAAAATCATTTAGTATGTTAACCAGGTAAAACAAAAAAAATGGATTATGTGATAACTCAAGATAATAACATTCTACAAAAGTCAAATTTATTAAGCTGTATTATACAGTGGATCCTGAAATCTACTCCAAAGACCCATCATTTTCCGATTTATACAGAACACTGTTTTGCCTTTACTAGATTTATGGATATTGATTGGCTGAGAGGATTCAAGAGACAAAGGTAGCAAAACATAAAAACTACTGAGACAAAGTCTCTATTAATGCTGCTAAACTTAATTCAGGTATATGTTTATGTCTGTTAAAAAGATTATCCATTTTTCAAATTGCAAGATACTTCAATTTGGTTATAAATAGTCCTAATAGTTTTTTAACTTAATATATGATTTCTTACCTGAAAACAATCTGATATCCACACTGAATCTGATAAAAAGAAAAAACTGACACATAATATGGAAACACAAGCTCAAGAGGAAAAGAAAATGTACTTTATAATCTAAATTATCTAGCTGACACTTTAAAAATTACACCTGTAATACTTGCAATCTCAGCCTCTAACAGAAGGATAATAAATAGAAGATAGTCATCTAAATAAAGCCTTGATCAATTTAAAAATATGTCATCACATTTGACCTGGACAACATTTTAATTCACATTAAGTACATAATACTAGCATCTTACCTGATCTAGCCTAAGGGGTTGTGGTTTCATGAGTAACTTAGTAATATACAGCCCAAATTTGACTTTATGTAATCCCTGACTCAAGTTAGTTCTTATGCCCCAGGTAGCAACAGTGACCGTGGGTCCAAGTCAATGGTAAGTGTATCTTGATATTCTTGGACTATATTCTTTCTAAATATGCTAGAAAAGATGTTTGTGATTTGCATGTGAGAGGTCTCCAGGTCAATCAGTAACTTTCTATGTTATCTTCTGTCTCCAAGAGACTACCTAATACATAAAGACTCACATAAACTTAAGGTAAAGGGAATGAAAAAGATAGTCCATGCAAATAGAAACCAAAAGGAACAGGAGTAGCTATACTTAAATCATAAAAAAAAACAGACCTTAAAGCAACAACAGTAAAAAGGCAAGGATGGACATTGTAAAATGATAATAGGATTAGTCCAACAGGATTAGTCACAAACCTAAATATATATGCACCAAACACTGGAGCTCCCAAATTCATAAAATGATTACTACTAGTCCTAAGAAATGACATAAACAGCAACACAGTAATAGTGAGGGACTTCAATACTCCACTGACAGCTAGACTATACAGGTCATCAAGACAGAAAGTGAACAAAGAAACATTGGATTTAAACTACACCCTACAATGAACGGACTTAACAGATATTTACAGAACATCCTACCTAACAACTTGAGAATATGCAGTGCATGAAAGATTCTCCAAGATAGACCACATGACAGGTCACAAAACAAGTCTCAATAAATTTAAGAAAGTTGAAATTACACCAACTATCCTCTCAGACCACAGTGCAATAAAACTGGAAATTAACTCCAAAGAAACACACAAAACTATACAAATACATAGAAATTAAATAATCAGCTCTGAAATGATCTGTGGGTCAACAGTGAAATCAAGATGAAAATTTAAAAATTATTTGACCTGAAAAATAATAGTAACAAAATGTGTCAGAACCTCTGGAATATAGCAAAAGTGGTGCTAAGAGGAAAGTTCATATTACTAAATGCCTATATCAAAAAGTCTGAAAGAGCACAAACAGACAATCTAAGGTGACACCTCAACGAACTAGAGAAACAAGAACAAATAAAACTGAAACCCACCAGAAGAAAAGAAATAATCAAGATCAGAGCAGAACTAAATGAAATTGAAACAAAAAATATAAAAGATACATTAAACCAAATGTGGTTTTTGAAAAGATAAACAAAACTGATAGACCATTAATAAGATTAACCAAGAAAAGAAGAGAGAAATCCAAATAAGCTCAATTGGAAACAAAATAGGAGATATTACAACCGATACCACAGAAATACAAACAATCATTCAAGGCTACTCTGAACACCTTCCTATGCACAAACTAGAAAAACTAGAGGAGATGTATAAATTCCTGGAAATTTATAAGCTTCCTAGATTAAATCAGGAAGAAATAGAAATGCTGAAGAGAACAATAACAAGTAGGGAGATTCAAACAATAATTTTTTTTAATGACAAAAAAAAAAAAAATGTCCAGGACTAGATGGATTCCCAACGGAATTCTATCAGACATTAAAGAAGAATTGTTACCAATCCTGCTGAAACTATTCCCTAAAATAGAGAAAGAGAAAATGCTCCCTAAATCATTCTATGAACCCAGTATCACCCAAACATCAAAACCAGGAAAGGACATAACAAAAGAAGAAAACTACAGAACAATATCACTCATGAATATAAATGCAAAAATCCTTAACAAAATGCTAGCTAACGAAATCCAACAGCACATTAAAAAGATAATATATCATGATCAAGTGGGTTTCCTACTGAGGATTCAGAGTTGGTTTAACATATACAAGTTAATAAATGTGACACATCACATACACAGAATTAAAAACAATAATCATATGATCATCTCAATAGATGCACAAAAAAGCATTTGAAAGAATACAGCATCCCTTTAAGATTAAAACCCACAGAAAAATCAACATAGAAGGAACATATATCAAGGTAATAAAAGCTATCTATGACAAACCCACAGCCAAAATTATACTTAACAGGGAAAAGTTGGCAGCATTCCCCCCCTGAGAACTGGGACAAGACCCATTCTTACCAATTCTATTCAACATACTACTGGAACTCCTAGCCAGAACAATTAGACAAGAGAAAGAAATAAGGGTATCCAAATCCAAAAGAGGATATCAAACTGTCACTGTTCAGTGATATGATCTTATACCTAGAAAACCCTAAAGACTCATCCAAGAAAGCTCATAGATCTTAAAAATAAATTCAGTAAAGTCTCAGAATACAAAATCAATGTACACAAATCAGTAACAGTGCTATACACCAACAACCAAGCTGAGAATAAAATCAAAAACTCAATCTCTTTTAAAACAGCTGCAAAAAAATAAAATATTTAGGAATATACCTGAAAACAAGGAGACAAAAGATTTCTACAATGAAAACTGTGATAAAATCAATATTGTGAAGATGACCATACAGTCATAAGCAATCTACAGATTCAATACATTTTCCATCAAAATACCATCATCATTCTTCACAGGACTAGCAAAAACAATCCTAAAATTCATATGGAATGAAAAAAGAGCTTAGCTTAGCTCTTTTTGGCTATGCTTAGCCAAAGTAAGACTAAACAAAAAGAAAAAATCTGCAGTAATTACATTGTCCAACTTCAAATTATTGTACAAGGCTACAGTTACCAAAATAGCATGATACTAATATACAAATTGACATGCAGATGAAGGGAACAGTTTAGAGAACCTAGAAATAAAGCCAACTGCTTACAGCCAACTAATCTTTAACAAAGCAAACAAAAACGTATTGTGGGAAAGGAAATCTTTTTCAACAAATGGTGACAGGATAACTGGCAAGCCACATGTAGAAGAATGATAGGATCTTCATCTCTCACCTTATACAAAAATCAACTCATGATGGATCAAAGACTTAAATCTATGACCTGAAACTATAAAAACTGTAGAAGACAACATTGAAAAAATTATTCTAGACAATGGCTTAGGCAAAGAGTTCATGACAAAGGACCCAAAGGAAATACAACAAAACATTAGATGGGACTTAATTAAACTAAAAAGCTTCTGCACAGAAAAGAAAATAATCAACAGAGTAAATAGACAACCTATAGAGTGAGAGAAAATATTAACAAACTATGCTTATGATAAAGAACTAATATCCAGAAACCACAAGGAACTCTAATCAGCAATAAAAAATAATAATAATCCCATCAAAAGTGGGCAAAGGACATGAATAGATAATTCTCAAAAAAAGATATACAAATGGCTAACAAACATGAAAAATGCCCAGCATCACTATCAGAGAAATGCAAATCAAAACCACAATGGGATAGCATATTCCTGTAAGAATGGCCACAATTTAAAAAGCAAAAAACAATAGATGTTGGCATGGATTTGGTGAAAATGGAACACTTTTACACTGCTAGTGGGAATTTAAACTAGTGCAACTACTATGAAAAACAATATGGAGATTCCTTAAAGAACTGAAAGTAAAACTACCATATCATCCAGCAATCCCACTACTGCATGTCTATCAAGAGGAAAAGAAGTCTTTTTATGAAAAAGACATTGAACACACATGCTTATAGCAGCATAACTCACAATTGCAAAAATATGGAACCAGCCTAAATGCCCATTGACCAATGAGTGAATAAAGATATTTGGCATATATACAACAGGGAATACTACTCAGCCATAAAAAGGAACAAAATAATGGCATTAACAGCAACCTGGATGGAGGTGCAGACCATTATTATAGGTGAAATAACTCAGAAATGGAAAACCAGATATTGCATGTTATCACTTATAAGTGAGAACTAAGCTATGAGGACATAAAGGCATAAGAATAATATAATAGATTTTGGGGACATGGTGGGAAGTAGTGGAGAGAGGTGAAGAATAAGAGACTACACATTGGGTAAAGTGTGCATTGCTCAAGTGACAAGTGCCCCAAAATCTCAGAAATTACCACTAAGGAACTTGTCCATGTAACTGAAAACCACCTGTTTCCCCAAAACTGTTGAAATAAATTTTTTTTAAAAAAAGAAAAAAAAATTCATGTGATTATGATCATATGTATATGGCACTGGATTTTATTTGCTTATATTTTGTTTAGAATATATAGTATCATCACATTCTAAAACTGTATCCTTCCATTCTTACTCTATTTCCTTTACCCTCTCTACACAAATAAATTCTGAATAAAACAAAGGGCTAACATGAATTCTTCTCAAAGTATTTCAAAAACAGTGAATATTTCCAAACTCATTCTACAAAGCTAATATTACTGTGATTTTAAAACCAGATAAAGACACAACAAAGAAAAGATAACTAGAGGCCAAGATCTCTGAAGAACATAGATGCAAAAATTCTCAACAAAATACTAGCAAACTGAATTCAACAACACATTAAAAATACCATTTTCTGTTATCAAGTGGGAACCATCCTAAGGATGCAATATGAGTCTAGAGAAGTCTAGACACTAACAAAAAAACTATTCAAAGAGATAAATGATCTTAGAAAGCTGCAAGATACAAAATCAACATGTAAAAACAAGTAGCATTTCTATATGCTAACAATGATAAATTTGAAAAACAAATCAAGAAAGCAATCGCATTTACAGTAGCTAAAAAAATAAAATAAAATAAATACAAACAAATTTAACCAAAGAAGTGAAAGATCTCTACAAGGAAAATAATAAAACACTAATAAAATAAATTAAAGAAGACAGATATTAAAGGGAAAGATATCCCATGGTAAGAGATTAGAATAATTAATATTGTTAAAATGTCTATACTATCCAAAAGGACCTGCAGATTTACTGCCATCTTTATCACAGTCTCAATGACATTCTGCATAAAAATAGGCTTTAAAAAATGCTAAAATTTATATAGAACCACAAAAGACCCTGAATAGAGCAATCTTGAGCAAAAACAACAAAAGCACATTTTCTTCCTTTATTCAGTCATTGATGGGCACTTAGGTTGATTTCCTATCTTGGCTATTGCGAATAGCGCTGCAATAATAAACAGGAGAGTGTGGATATCTCTTCAATATACTAGTGTTCCTTCTTTTGGATATATACCCAGCAATGGAATTCGTGGATCATATGGTAGTTCTATTATTAATCTTTTGTGAAATCTTCTTAACTGTTTTCCATAATGACTGTACTACTTCACATTCCCACCAACAGTGAATGAGTATTCATTTTCCTCTGTATCCATACTAACCTTTTTCATTGTTTTTGTCTTTTTGATAATAATCATTCTAACTGGAGTGAATAATATTTCATTGTGGGTTTGAGTTGCATTTCCTTGATGATTAGTGATGTTGAGCATTTTTTTATATACTTGTTGGCCATTTTTATGTTCTGAGAAATGTCTATTCAGACATTTCGTCCACTTTTTAATATAATTATTTGTTTTTGGCTGGGCATGTATGATAATCCATACATGTAATCCCAGAATTTTGGGAGGCAGAGTCAGGTTTATTACTTGAGCTCAGGAGTTTGAGACAAGCCTGAGCAACATGGTGAAACCCTGTCTCTATGAAAATACAACAAAAAGTAGCTAGGCATGGTAGCACATGCCTGTAGTCCAGCTATTTGGGAAGGTGAGATGGGAAATTGCTTGCACTCCAGAAGCGGAGCTTGCAATGAGTCAGGATCCCACCACTGCACTCTAACCTGGGTGACAGAACGAGACTCTGTCTCAAAAAAAAAAAAAAAAAATCTTATTTTGTACTCGGGAGGCTGAGGCAGGAAAATTGCTTGAACCCAGGAGGCGGAGTTGCAGTGAGCCGAGATCACGCCACTGCACTCCAGTCTGGCGCCTGGTGACAGAGCGAGACTCTGTCTCAAAAAAAAAAAAAAAAAAAAAAACATACATTGGCACATGGACAAAATATATAAACAGATTAATGTATAAAAACAAAATAATGAAAATTCATATTTGTCACAGAAATAAGTCACTATACAATGCTGACTCTTGAAAAAAATTAAGAATTAGTATTATAGGTATATTATTTAGAAATACATTGGTAGGAGAACTGAAATCCAAAAGTGCTAGAAATTATTGTCTCCAAAAACAAACTCTAGGGAAGACAGAACAGCCTTGTAAAACTATTAGACATACTAAATTATATATTTGCATTATTTTGCTAGAGTACCTTTTAATAAGCAAAACCTACTTAAATGTCAAAAGACAATTTATTACTTAATCTCACTTTGTGATAATTAAAAGTTTATCTGTATAAGAACATAAGTTCTTAAAAATAAGTAAATAAATAAAATGACTTTTATTTTAAAAATGTGAGAAAATCAGCTGCTAGAAGCTAAAAACACATGCCAAATTCTCACTGCTATGAAGGTTATGAGAGAACTTTGAGAACAGTAATATCTTTCTCACTTTTCATATATTCTCCTGAGTACATGTTTAAGAAATAAAGGTTTATTTACCAAAGCAAGTCACTAAAAAAAAAGACATATCTAAATAGCAAGAACAATTAACAAATAAATAGTATGTTGTTATTTTATGAAAATTACTAACCCTGCTTTTTGGGGTTTTTTATATTTGCTTAGGTATTCCTTTCAGGCCTATCTGAAAGCTAAAAATATATCTTGCTCTTATTCATTTTCTTACTATAAATAGAAAAAAATCTTAAGGAAAATATAGAAAAATGATGTAAAAATTTGCATTCATTCCATTTCTAGTTTTGTTTTTTGAAGAAGAGGATGCATTTTCTGGATTGGAATTACCTACATGTCTAAAGGAAGAATAAATTTAATTATAATACAGCAGTATTTACTTTGAATGGAAAGAACAATAAATTTAATTACAAAACCAGAAAAATGCTTAAACTCCACAAAGTCAGAAAGCATTATATCTATCTTTTTCACTAGGTCAGCCAATTTCCCATTGCTGGGTATCTGGTACATTTCCAGATAGAGGTTTCCTCATCCTGAACTACCTTCCTATTCCCATTGTAGCCCATTCCAGTGCTCCTCACTGCCAGAAGTCATTTACATAACTACCACTCAAGTATCCACTTTTCTCTAAAATTTTCTCTAGCAGTGTACTTATCACACCCTATTATAATCTTTGTGCAATAAAATATAGAGGTATCATCATGGGTTTTAGAATCAGATAAACGCAAGTTCAAGCTCCAACTTGCACATTTACTCAGTGTAAAATATGGGCAAGTTACCTTATAACTTATACGACTATTTTTCAGAAAATGAAAAAATGAGGTCGTGTAAGTACAGTCAGGAGCCATACTGACTTGTCCCCTTGTGTGAAGCCCTGTAAACTCCTTCTGCATCACTTGCACTCTCCTGTGTCAGCACCTAATTCTTTTGCAAGATAAGCGGTCCTACAGAATACCAGTCTATTGGCAGATGGTTAAAAGTTCCTAATACCCTATACAGCCCAGGAAAGAGAACAAAACCTCTTATTTATGTTATAGCTTCCCTAATCTCCAATCAGCACCAAAGACCAAATAAGCTATTAGCTACAAAGTCCTGTCTTGTGGGAGCCAGAGACTTCTCCTAGGTCCCACACACACAGCTAAGCTCAAGGTTTAGCTTATACTAACCTTTTCCTCATTTAATACTTAAAAAAAAACAAACCCTAGGTGGAGATTTCATATACTAATGATACCTATGATGTGTGTTAGAGCATGTAGATGCTGAGCACATGAACCAGCCACAGGTCTGCCTTTGCATATTTGACCTCACCAGTATTTTATGAATATGTATGTATAGCTCCCATAAAGGGAATCTCTCTAAGGCACTATGGGTTGTCACCTGCTTTGAGCAACCCGCTCTGACTCTCAGTGTGTACTTTCACTTTGCAATAAACTTCTTTGCCTGCATCTGCTTTGAACTCGCTCTCAAATTCTTTTGTACAGCAAATCAAGAACCAGAACCAGTCCACCAATAACAGAAAGAGACGAGTATTCAACAGAGAATTAAATTAAAAAGATAACTGTGGAAAGATCAAATTATTCATGTCTGAAAATTCATAGCCTTACCCTTCTCCTTTGACCATAACATTCAGCTACCACCTGCTTAGCTTCTTCCAGTTAGGGAGGAAGCCTAACTATGTTCCTCATTAGGTTCCACATAGCAGGGGTACTGCATGGACTGTATCCTAAGTACTATAAGGAGAGTGATGGTGAAAGAGAATTCTTCAGGGAGTAGGAGGATGAGTGGGATTATATAAAGAACTATAATGGACTATTCTGGAACCACAAAAAAAGATCTAAGAAAGGATCAAAATGATATTTTTGAACTGAAGCACTTTGACTAAAACATGACTCACATTGAAACATTTGGTAATCAAAATATAGATTTCATTAAATATAGAAATACAAAATACAGTGGCTTAAGTAAAATATAACTTTATTTCTCTTTCATTTAAAATAATTCCAGGAGTAGGCTATTCAGGTCTGATATAACACTCCTAGAAGTTGCAATGGATCTAAGCTCTTCCAACAGTCCCTAGGTAAGGCCCTTGTCCCTGTTGTCTAAACAATTGAAAACAAAGACCTCCTCAATTTTCAAGAAATTTCTCAGAGCCAAAAAACTCAATGCTGTCAGCAAAATGTAAAGGAGACTATTTTACTATAGAGAAAACTAGGCTGAGAGTTACTAAGTAAATTAAAGTTATCTTTTATTAGCCAAAACTTAGTCTACAACTACAAGTAGCTACAAATGGTACATTAATATACCAGAGGATTCAGAGGTTCTGTCAATAAGAAGGGAAAGAATGGATGTTGAGGGAGACAGCTGGCAATCTCTAGTACACCTAAGTCGGTCACTTGCCTGAGTCCCCTAAAATCTATTATTTATAAATTTGGAAACCAAAGATAATGGGCCCTAGTATGAGGATCTGAAAGGGTAAAAGTCATTGGAGTACAAAACAGAATGTAAGAGAAGAAAATTAAACAAAACAAAATATGGTTTTTTTTCTCTGCCAATAACAACAAAGTAGCTATTCAATTATACAGAGTATAAAGGTCTATGTGTTTGGAAACAGAAGTATAAGGTACTTTGCAGAAATCTAGATTTGTAAAAGTCTTGCCTATGTAACTATGAAAGACGAACCATATTCTAGATTTGAGGAAAGAATAAATCCAGTTCTAAATATTAACTCATTTTTGAAATTCATTTTTCATATGCCTTTTCTGTAATATATATGAATCACAAATAACTTTTTTAAATATTTATTTATATATCACCTTGTATCAAGTGAAAGTTAAGGTGGCAAATTCTTACATTAAAATATTACAATTTTCTTCATAACACTTATCTATGAAAAAATACAATGTAGTACAATATCCCATTGTAGCTACTCTGAATATAGGCCATTCAAACAAAGGCAACTGCTTTTGTCTCCTAGTATCAAAAATAGAAGAAAATTTCCTTTGTAAGATAAGAAATTCCTTCTGTCTACTTTGGCTGTAACTTTGCCTTTCAGTGACTCCCATTTCTTTTTTTTTTTTTTTTATTGCATTTTAGGTTTGGGGGTACATGTGAAGAACATGGAAGATTGTTGCATAGGTACACACATGGCAGTGTGATTTGCTGCCTTCCCCCCCTATCACCTATATCTGGCATTTCTCCCCATGCTATCCCTCCCCAACTCCCCCACCCCCCACTATCCCTCCCCTTTTTCCCCCCCCCCCAACAGACCCCAGTGTGTGATACTCCCTTCCCTGTATCCATGTGTTTGCATTGTTCAACACCCGTCTATGAGTGAGAACATGCGGTGTTTGATTTTCTCTTCTTGTGTCAGTTTGCTGAGAATGATGGTTTCCAGGTTCATCCATGTCCCTACAAAGGACACGAACTCATCGTTTTTGATGGCTGCATAATATTCCATGGTGTATATGTGCCACATTTTCCCTGTCCAGTCTATCATTGATGGGCATTTGGGTTGGTTCCAGGTCTTTGCTATTGTAAACTGTGCTGCCATGAACATTCGTGTGCATGTGTCCTTATAGTAGAACGATTTATAGTCTTTTGGATATATACCCAGTAATGGGATTGCTGGATCAAATGGAATTTCTATTTCTAGGTCCTTGAGGAATCGCCACACCGTCTTCCACAATGGTTGAACTAATTTACACTCCCACCAACAGTGTAAAAGTGTTCCTATTTCTTCACATCCTCTCCAGCATCTGTTGTCTCCAGATTTTTTAATGATCGCCATTCTAACTGGCGTGAGATGGTATCTCAATGTAGTTTTGATTTGCATTTCTCTAATGACCAGTGATGATGAGCATTTTTTCATATGTTTGTTGGCTTCACGTATGTCTTCTTCTGTAAAGTGTCTGTTCATATCCTTCGGCCACTTTTGAATGGGCTTGTTTGTTTTTTTCTTGTAAATCTGTTTCAGTTCTTTGTAGATTCTGGTTATCAGCCCTTTGTCAGATGGGTAGATTGCGAAAATTTTTTCCCATTCTGTTGGTTGCTGATTCACTCTAATGACTGTTTCTTTTGCTGTGCAGAAGCTGTGGAGTTAGATTAGGTCCCATTTGTCTATTTTGGCTTTTGTTGCCACTGCTTTAGGTGTTTTGGTCATGAAGTCCTTGCCTACGCCTATGTCCTGAATGGTTTTGCCTAGATTTTCTTCTAGGGTTTTTATGGTGTTAGGTCTTATGTTTAAGTCTTTAATCCATCTGGAGTTAATTTTAGTGTAAGGTGTCAGGAAGGGGTCCAGCTTCTGCTTTCTGCACATGGCTAGCCAGTTTTCCCAACACCATTTATTAAACAGGGACCCGCTTCCACATTGTTTGTTTTTGTCAGGTTTGTCAAAGATCAGGTGGTTGTAAATGTGTTGTGTTGCATCAGAGGCCTCTGTTCTGTTCCATTGGTCTATATCTCTGTTTTGGTACCAGTACCATGCTGTTTTGATTATTGTAGCTTTGTAGTATAGTTTGAAGTCCAGGAGTGTGATGCCTCCAGCTTTGTTCTTTTTGCTTAGAATTGACTTGGCTATGCGGGCTCTCTTTTGGTTCCATATGATGTTTAAGGTGGTTTTTTCCAGTTCTTCAAAGAAGGTCATTGGTAGCTTGATAGGGATAGCGTTGAATCTGTAAATTACTTTAGGCAGTATGGCCATTTTCATGATATTGATTCTTCCTAACCATAAACATGGAATATTTCTCCATCTGTTTGTGTCCTCTCTTATTTCATTGAGCAGTGGTTTCTAGTTCTCCTTGAAGAGGTCCTTTACATTCCTTGTTAGTTGTATTCCTAGGTATTTTATTCTCTTTGTAGCAATTGTGAATGGCAGTTGGTTCTTGATTTGGCTGTCTTTAAGTCTGTTATTGGTGTATAGGAATGCTTGTGATTTTTACACATTGATTTTATATCCTGAGACTTTGCTGAAGTTGCTTATTAGTTTCAGGAGATTTTGGGCTGAGACGATGGGGTCTTCTAGATATACAATCATATCGTCTGCAAATAGAGACAATTTGACTTCCTCCTTTCCTATTTGAATACCCTTTATTTCTTTTTCTTGCCTGATTGCTCTGGCTAGAACTTCCAGTACTACATTGAATAGGAGTGGTGAGAGAGGACATCCTTGTCTAGTGCCAGATTTCAAAGGGAATGCTTCCAGTTTTTGCCCATTCAGTATGATATTGGCTGTTGGTTTGTCGTAAATAGCTTTTATCATTTTGAGATACGTTCCATCAATACCTAGTTTATTGAGAGTTTTTAGCATAAAGTGCTGTTGAATTTTGTCAAAGGCCTTCTCTGCATCAATTGAGATTATCATGTGGTTTTTGTCTTTGGTTCTGTTTATGTGGTGGATTATGTTTATAGATTTGCGTATGTTGAACCAGCCTTGCATCCCCGGGATGAAGCCTACTTGATCATGGTGGATAAGCTTTTTGATGTGCTGTTGCAATCGGTTTGCCAGTATTTTATTGAAGATTTTTGCATCTATGTTCATCATGGATATTGGTCTGAAGTTTTCTTTTCTTGCTGAGTCTCTGCCGGGTTTTGCTATCAGGATGATGTTGGTCTCATAAAATGATTTCGGAAGGATTCCCTCTTTTTGGATTGTTTGGAATAGTTTCAGAAGGAATGGTACCAGCTCCTCTTTGTATGTCTGGTAGAATTCGGCTGTGAACCCATCTGGACCTGGGCTTTTTTGGGTGGTAGGCTCTTAATTGCTGCCTCAACTTCAGACCTTGTTATTGGTCTATTCAGGGTTTCAACTTCTTCCTGGTTTAGGCTTGGGAGGATACATGTGTCCAGGAATTTATCCATTTCTTCCAGGTTTACTAGTTTATGTGCATAGAGTTGTTTGTAATAATCTCTGATGATGGTTTGAATTTCTGTGGAATCTGTGGTGGTATCCCCTTTATCATTTTTTATTGCATTTATTTGATTATTTTCTCTTTTCTTTTTTATTAATCTGGCTAGTGGTCTGTCTATTTTGTTGACCTTTTCAAAAAACCAGCTCCTGGATTTATTGATTTTTTGAAGAGTTTTTCGTGTCTCTATCTGCTTCAGTTCTGCTCTGATCTTAGTTATTTCTTGTCTTCTGCTAGGTTTTGAGTTTTTTTGATCTTGCTCCTCTAGCTCTTTCAATTTTGATGATAGGGTGTCAATTTTAGATCTCTCCTTGCTTCTCATGTGGGCATTTATTGCTATATACTTTCCTCTAGAGACTGCTTTAAATGTGTCCCAGAGATTCTGGTATGTTGTGTCTTCTTTCTCGTTGGTTTCAAAGAACATCTTTATTTCTGCCTTCATTTCATTGTTTATCCAGTCAACATTCAAGAGCCAGTTGTTCAGTTTCCATGAAGCTGTGCGGTTCTGAGTTAGTTTCTGAATTCTGAGTTCTAACTTGATTGCACTGTGGTCTGAGAGACTGTTTGTTATGATTTCCGTTCTTTTGCATTTGCTGAGGAGTGATTTACTTCCAAATATGAGGTCAATTTTACAGTAGGTGCAATGTGGTGCTGAGAAGAATGTATATTCTGTGGATTTGGGGTGGAGAGTTCTGTAAATGTCTATTAGGTTTGCTTGATCCAGGTCTGAGTTCAAGTCCTGGATATCCTTGTTAATTTTCTGTCTTGTTGATCTGTCTAACATTGACAACGGGGTGTTCAAGTCTCCCACTATTATTGTGTGGGAGTCTAAGTCTCTTTGTAATCATTAAGAACTTGCCTTATGTATCTGGGTGCTCCTGTATTGGGTGCGTATATATTTAGGATCGTTAGCTCTTCTTGTTGCATTGATCCTTTTACCATTATGTAATGTCCTTCTTTGTCTCTTTTGATCTTTGTTGGTTTAAAGTCTATTTTATCAGAGATGAGAATTGCAACTCCTGCTTTTTTTTGCTCTCCATTTGCTTGGTAAATCTTCCTCCATCCCTTTATTTTGAGCCTTTGTGTATCTCTGCATGTGAGATGGGTTTCCTGGATACAGTACACTGACGGGTCTTGGCTTTTTATCCAGTTTGCCAGTCTATGTCTTTTAATTGCGGCATTTAGTCCATTTACATTTAGGGTTAATATTGTTATGTGTGAATTTGATCCTGCCATTTTGATGCTAGGTGGCTGTTTTGCCCGTTACTTGATGCAGTTTCTTCATTGTGTTGATGGTCTTTACTGTTTGGTATGTTTTTGGAGTGGCTGGTACTGGTTGTTCCTTTCTATGTTTAGTGCCTCTTTCAGGAGCTCTTGTAAAGCAGGCCTGGTGGTGATGAAATCTCTGAGTACTTGCTTGTTTGCTAAGGATTTTATTTTTCCTTCACTTATGAAGCTTAGTTTGGCTGGATATGAAATTCTGGGTTGAAAGTTCTTTTCTTTAAGGATGTTGAATATTGGCCCCCACTCTCTTCTGGCTTGTAGGGTTTCTGCTGAGAGATCTGCTGTGAGTCCGATGGGCTTCCCTTTGTGGGTAACCCGACCTTTCTCTCTGGCTGCCCTTAGCATTTTCTCCTTCATTTCAACCCTGGTGAATCTGACGATTATGTGCCTTGGGGTTGCTCTTCTTGAGGAATATCTTTGTGGTGTTCTCTGTATTTCCTGGACTTGAATATTGGCCTGCCTTCCTATGTTGGGGAAGTTCTCCTGGATAATATCCTGAAGAGTATTTTACAGCTTGGATTCATTCTCTCCTTCACATTCAGGTACACCTATCAAACGTACATTAGGTCTTTTCACATAGTCCCATATTTCTTGGAGATTTTGTTCATTCCTTTTTACCCTTTTTTCTCTACTCTTTCCTCCTTGTTTTATTTCATTGAGTTGATCTTCGACCTCTGATATCCTTTCTTCTGCTTGGTCGATTCAGCTGTTGAAACTTGTGCATGCTTCGCAAAGTTCTTGTGTTGTGTTTTTCAGCTCCATCAATTCACTTACATTCCTCTCTAAGTTGGTTATTCTCGTTAGCATTTCGTCAAATCTTTTTTCAAGGTTCTTAGTTTCTTTGCATTGGGTTAGAACATGTTCTTTTAGCTCACAGAAGTTTCTTATTACCCACCTTCTGAAGCCTGATTCAGTCATTTCATCACACTCATTGTCCATCCAGCCTTGTTCCCTTGCTGGTGAGGAGTTGTGATCCCTTGTAGGAGGAGAGGCGTTCTGGTTTCGGGTGTTTTCCTCCTTTTTGCACTGGTTTCTTCCCATCTTTGTGGATTTATCTATGTGTGGTCTTTGTGGTTGGTGATTTTCAGATGGGGTCTCTCAGTGGACGTCACGTTTGTTGATGATGAAGTTATTTATTTCTGTTTCTTAGTTTTCCTTCTAACAGTCTGGCCCCTCTGCTGTAGGACTGCTGAGGTCCACTCCCGGCCCTGCTTGCCTGGGGGATCACTTGCAGCAGCTGCAGAACAGTAAGGGTTGCTGCCAGTCTCTTCTTCTGCTATCTTTGTCCCAGAAGAATACCCGCCAGATGTCCGTCTGAGCACTCCTTTGTGAGGTGACTCGTTGGATATACGGGGGTCAGGGGAGCTGCTTGAGGAGACAGAGTGTCCTTTATAGGAGCTCAAGTGCTGAGCTGTGAGCTCCGTTGTTCATTCAGAGTTGCTGGGCAGGTACGTTTAAGTCTGCTGCAGCAGAACTCATAAACCCCTTTTTCCCCAGGTGCTCTGTCCCGGGGAGTTAGGGCTTTATTTATGAGTTTCCCTGGTGCTGCTGCCTTTTTCTCAGGGCTGCCTTGCCCAGCAATGAGGCAGCCTAGTCACTGTCTGCCTATAGAGACTTTGCTGAGCTGCTGTGGGCTCCACCCAGCTGCCTTATGAACTTCCCTGTAGTCCTGTTTATACAGGCGTAGTGAGATCTGCCTGGGCAATGGCAACCTACCTCTGTAGCGGCAGACTGCCTCAGTAATGGCGGACGCCCCCCCCCCCCCCAGAGCTGGGCTGTCCCGGGCTCAGCTGTGCTTGCTGTGAAACTCTGGATCCAGAGCGTTTCCGATGGCTGTTTTTTTGTGGGGGTGGGACCAGCCGAGCCTGATCACCTGGCTCCCTGCCTCAGAGTCTCCCAGGTGTTCCAGCCGCCTGTTGAAAAGGCGCCGGGGATCTGTGTGATTTCCCGTGCGGTGACCCACTGCGCCGGCTGAAACCGCGGGCGCCGAGTTTTTTTGCCCGGGAAGTCTCCTGGCCTGGCTGCCTGTTTCAGTCCCCTTTTTTAATCAGATGAATGGGCGGCTCTGCCTTCCCAGAGCTCCAATTGCCAGCTAAAATGGCACCCGGACCCACGTATTTTGTATGGGGAACCGCTGCGCTGGGACGCCGCCCAAAACAGCAGCGCCGGCGAAAACAGTCGCGCCGGCAAAAACAGCTGCGCCGGCCAAACCAGCCGCGCTGGCGACCCGTGGGGCTCCTCCCCCCTGGGAATCTCCTGCTCTGTGGGCAATAAAAAATCTGTCTGGCAATGCGACGTCCACTCACCCTCCGCGCTTTCACTGGGAGCTGCAATCCTCAGCTGCTCCTAATCGGCCATCTTGGATCCTCCCCCTCGACTCCCATTTCTTATGATCATTTATGATGAGTTCAACTTTTCCCTCCTCAGTTCATTTATCTCAGGATTCCCAAATAACTGCTCTACTCAAAGTCTTAACCATGGTCTTCAGCTGTCCACTTATTTTAATATTGAGCATATTCAAATGCTCAATATGATCTTCAGTTGTCACTGTGCCTACTAGTTTACACGTCTCAATTGAAATCTTCCTTGATCTAAATTTATGTCAGTTCAGGAAACTTGCATAAATTTCCCAATACTTGTATCCTGGTTCAGCAACTGGGGTCTCAATAATAACTTTCAGCCTGAGGCTAGTGAGCAAAAGCAGCTCAGAAAAAGAGTAAGAAATGGGTTTCTAAATTTTTTTAAAAAATTATTGAAGCGACAATGCCAAGAAAAAATATTCAGAAAGTAGCAAGAATATTTGATCTGTCACTTGCAATGTCAATTTTATGATTTTTAACCACTCTCTAAAGTTTCTAAATAAATATGACCAAATGTTAAATGAAAATCACACATTTCAAACAGAACATAGAATATAGTGTTTATTTCAAGAACCACAATAATTGTGAGCTCAAGGTATAACCCAGAAAGAAAATTAACTCCTGATATTGGGTCAAGCAATTGCAATAAAGTATGATAATAATGACACAGTAATAATAATAATAAAAGAAATGTACCATTGTGCCAGTAAAATGCAAAAGAAGGGTTTGTTGCTAAGATACTACCTTTAAACTGCCTAATCTACACCTAAAACATGTCAAGGGAAACAAAAATGCAATCTCTGTCTATAATGTAAAGAGTAAAAAACTACAAATCAAGACTGAGATTATATAATCTTTAAAGAGATATACTCATATTTATGACAAAGTATCTACTATGCAACTGAAAAGAGCATGAATCATGTATGTCAATTCTGTATACACTCCATTAATTAGCCAAAATGAAATGGGTCATTTTATACAGTCATAATTTTTCCTCCTGAAATATGGCTTGAGATAGACTTATAGCAATGGTTTGCACAATTCCCTTTTTTTTTTTTCAATTTTGGTAACAAATTGAACTTAATAGCTACTAGAATTATTAATAAATCCTAAACCTAGATTTTAGGTGCTGGTATAAGAATTCTGTAATGATTTTTTTTTTTGCTTGATTTCAAATTTTATATAAATAAACCATGTTTATGTAATCCTTTGTACTTGAGGTTTTTTTTTTTTTGGTTCAATATACGTTCTTTTCTAAATTTTTTAAAATTATTATTATACTTTAAGTTCTGGGGTACATATGCAGATTGTGCAGAATGGTTACATAGGTATACACTTGCCATAATCTCCTTTCTTTGTCTACCAGTGAGATTTCTTTTGGTTGCATAAAACAGACAAAGAAACAAATGGACTTAAATAATGAAGTAAGTTATGACCTCATATTACTGAAAATCCTAGAGCAATGGTTCTCAATCTTGTCTGCTAGAATCACACTTGAAGACAACCTAGATGATACTATTCTGGACATAGGAACGGGCAAAGATTTCATAACAAAGATACTGAAAGCAATCACAACAAAAGCAGAAATTGACAAGTGGGATCTAGTTATATTTAAGAGCTTCTGCATGGCAAAGGAAACTATCCACAGAATGACCAGACATCCTAAAGAATGGGAGGAAATTCTTGCAAACTGTGCATCTGTCAAAGATCTAATATCCAGCATCTACAAGAAAGGCTCATGGGATATAGGCCAGAGTATTATTTTATAAACCTCTCCAGAAATGATTTAAGTGGTCTTGGGTACTTTAAAATATAATTTCACATGTTCCTAGATAACATCAAATGTGAACACAAGGTTAAACATCCCTGCTTTAAAAGAAAGGAAAGAGGCTTCAGGTGTGATTTTAAAAGTATTTCAATTCCATTTTTCTCTGAGTCACTAAGTGCAATTCTCTTCCAAGTGTCATCTCCTGCAGGTAGGCTTTACTTATGATAGTATAATGGCTGCAGCCATTATATCCACATATTACACAATTCAGAAAAAGATAAAGCTTTTTCTCCAAACATGGAATACAATCTTGGGTTATTCTCTGGGCCAACAATAGCTCCTATTCCCACTTGAACCAATCACTGTGGCAAAAGAGACAGAATTACAGTAATCATCATAATTAAGCCAAATTAAGAAACATAGAATTAATATAAAATTTTGTGTCAAGAATAAATGAAACCTATTACGTACAAACTGAAGCAAACATGTCAACTATCCCTTAAAGATGCCTATATAATTTAGAACACAAATAGAAAACAAGGAAAAATCCCAAGTAAACAGTGTCAAAAGTAAACAAGGACAGTTGCTGCAGATGTTTAATTTGCAAAAACCATTACATAACTCTGAAAGGATTATAGGAAATTAAAAAAAAAAAAAACCTGTGGGGGCTATGGCTAAAAAAATCTGTTACTAATCTATTGTTAAATTATAATGAACGGTTGCTAAATTTAAATACATTCATCACTATATATTTATTCCTACATAAAAATAATAAATTTCATTGAGAGTTGAATTATAGGACATCTTTATGAATGCAAATCTCACATCAAATAAAGAATTTCTGTATTTTATAAAAATTAAATAATGTTAGTGAAAATGGTTTACAGCATAAAATGTTTGTTATATCTTTAACTGAAGAAAACAAACTACAAAAAAAGATATTTTCACGTTATTACAATGAAAGAAAAATTCACTAAAACATTAACAGTTGCCACTATTAGATGGTAGGACTATATAAACTTATCTTTTTCCTTCTGTTTTTCTTTTTTTAACTTTTATTTTAAGTTCTGGGTACATGTCCAGAATTGTTACACAGGTAAAGCTGTATCATGGGGGTTTGTTGCACAAATTATTTCATCATCCAGGGATTAAGACTGATATCCATTAGTTATTATTCCTGATTCTCTCCCCTCCTCCCACCCTCCACCTTTCAATAAGACCCAGTGAGTGTTGTTCACCTCTGTGTGGCCATGTGTTCTCATCATTTAGCTCCCACTTATGAGTGAAAATAATGCAGTGTTTGGTTTTCTGTTCCTGCATTACTGTGCTAAGAATAATGGGCTCCAGCTTCACCGATGTTCCTACAAAGAACATGATCTCATTTTTTTAATAATTGCATAGTATTCCACGGTACATACTTACTCCATTTTTTAATCCAGTTTATCACTGATGGACATTCATGGTGATTCCTTGTCTTTGCTATTGTGAATAGTGCTGCAATGAACATATGCATACATGTGTCTTTATAACAGAATGATTTATATTCCTTTCGGTATATATCCAGTAATGGGATTGCTGAGTTAAATGGTGTTTCTATCTTCACGTCTTTGAAAAATCACCACCGTATTTTCTATAATACTTAAACTAATTTACACTCCCACTAATAGTATATAATCATTCTTTTCTCTCTGCAACCTTGTCGGCATCTGTTATTTTTTGACTTTTTAATAACAGCCATTCTGACTGGTGTGATAATGGTATGTCACTGTTGTTTCAATTTACATTTCTCTAATGATCACTGATATTGAGCTTTGTTTCATATGATTGTTAGCCGCATGTATGTCTTCTTTTGAAAAGTGTCTGTTCACATCCTTTGTCCACTTTTTAATAGGGTTTTGCTTTTCTCTTAAATTTCTTTAAGTTTCTTATAGATGCTGGATACTAGACCTTTGTCAGATGCAAAAATTTCCTCCCATTCTGTAGGATGTCTGTTCACTCTGCTGATAATGTCTTTTGCCATGCAGAAGCTCTTAAATATAACCAGATCTCACTTGTCAATTTCTCCTTTTGTTGTGATTGCTTTCAGTATCTTTGTTATGAAATCTTTGCCTGTTCCTACGTCCAGAATAGTATTGTCTAGGTTGTCTTCAAGAGTTTTTATAGTTTTGGTTTTTACATTTAAGTTTTTAATCCATCTTGAGTTGAATTTTGTATATGGTATAAGGAAGAAGTCCAGCTTCAATCTTCTGCATATGGCTAGCCAGTTATCTCAGCAGCATTTATTGAATAGTGAGTCCTTTCTCCATTGCTTGATTTTGTCAGCTTTGTCAAAGATCAGAGAGTTGTAGGTATGCAGACTTCTTGCTGGGTTTTCTGTTGTTCTATTGGAATGTGTCTGCTTTTGTATCCTTGATGTTTGTCTATCTTCAAAAATTTTTTCAATGATCATGTGTTACTCTTCTAAATTTAAAAAAACCTTAATTACCAATAAGTTGTCCAATTATAGAATTGTTTGAAGTAAAATAAATAAGAAACTCTTAAAAATCCTTTTCTTCAGCCAGGCACAGTGGCTCATGCCTGTAATCCTAGCACTTTGGGAGGCCGAGACAGGCAGATCACCTGAGATCAGGAGTTTGAGACCAGCCTGGCCAACATGGTGACACCCTGTTTCTACTAAAAATATAAAAAAATAGCTGGGTGTGGTGGCACATGCCTGTAATTCCAGCTACTGGGGAGGCTGAGGTAGGAGAATTGCTTGAACCCGGGAGGCAGAGGTTGTAGTGAGCTGGGATCATACCATTGCACTCCAGCCTGGGCAACAAGAGTGAAACTCCATCTAAAAAAAAAAAAAAATCCTTCATTTCATTTTAATATTTGAACTTCTAGATTTTTCTTTTCCAACAATTGAATATTTAATCATAAACTCTGTGTGAATGTTGTTTGTATAAATGTCAAAGGTACATTATTTCAATGCTTAAAACAAATAAAAATATCAATATCTAGAATGTTTCTATACGAGAAAACACTTCACAGTAACCATCACTTAGCCCTTGTTTAATATAATCTCTCTGTTTGCAAATTACATGATTCTGTATCTAGAAAACCCCATAGTCTCAGCCCAAAAGCTTCTTCAGTCAATAAACAACTACACCAAACTTTCAGGATATGAAATCAATAAACAAAAATCACTACTTTTCCTATACACCAACAATAGGCAAACCGAGAGCAAAATCAAAAAGGTAATCTCATTCACAATTGCCACAAAAAAAATAAAATACTGAGGAATACAGCTAACCAGGGAGGTGAAAGATCTCTATAATGAGAATTACAAAACACTGCTCAAATAAATCAGAGAAGACACAAACAAATGAAAAAGCAGCCCATGCTCATGGATAGGAAGAATCAATATCATTAAAATGGCCATACTGCCCAAAGCAATTTACAGATTTAATGCTATTCCTATCAAACTACCAATGACTTTCTTCACTGAACTAGAAAAATAATTTTAAAATTTATGTGAAACCAAAAAAGAACCCAAATAGCCAAGGCAATCCTAAACAAAAAGAACAAAGCTGGAGGCATCACAATACCTGACTCCAAAGTATACCAGAAGGCTATAGTAATCAAAACAGCATGGTACTAGTCCAAAAACAGGCACATAAACCAATGGAACAGAATAGAGCACCCGGAAATAAGTCTGCATATCTACAACCACCTGATCTTTAGCAAATGTGACAAAAAGATGCAATTGGGGAAAATAATCCCTATTCAATAAACGGTGCTAGAATAACTGGCTAGCTATATGCAGAAAATTGAAGCTGGACCCTTTTCTTATACCATATACAAAAACCAACTTAAGATGGATTAAAGATTTAAATGTAAAACCCAAATTATAAAAATCCTTGAAGACAACCTAGGCTATATCATTCTGGACAAAGGAATGGGCAAATATTTTATGACAAAGATACTGAAAGCAGTCACACCAAAAGCAAAGGAAACTACCAACAGAGTGAACAGACAACCTACAGAATGGGAGGAAATTTTTGTAAACTATGCATCTGACAAAAGTCTAACACCCAGCATCTATAGGAAACATAAACAAATTTACAAGAGAAAAACAAACAACTTCATTTGAAAGTCAGCAAAGGACATGAACAGATACTTTTCAAAAGAAAACATGAACGCAGCCAACAAGCATTTAGGGGGAAAAAAAGCTGAATATCACTAATTATTATAGAAATGCAAATCAAAACCACAATGAAATAGTGTTTCACGTGTCAGAATGGCTATTGTTAAAAAGTCAAAAAATAACAGATGCTGACAAGGTTGCAGAGAAAGAAATGCTAATACACTGTCGGTGAAAAAGCAGATTAGGTCAACCATGTGTAAAGGGGTATGGCAATTCCTCAAAGAGCTAAAAACAGAACTACCATTCAACCCAGCAATCCCATTACTGGGTATATTCCCAGAGGAATATAAATCATTCTACCATAAAGACACATGCACATGCATGTTCACTGCAGCACTATCTACAATACCAAAGACAAGAAATCAACCTCAATGACCATTAATGAAGATTGGATAAAGAAAATGTGGTGTACATGCACTATGGAATACCATGCTGCCATAAGAAAGAACATGGATATATCTAGAAACATGGATAGATCTTAAGAAACTAACATGGAAACATTATTCTTAGCAAACTAACACAGAAACAGAAAATCAAATACTACATGTTCTCACTTATAAGTGGGAGCTAAATGATGAGAACTTATGAAGACAAAGAAGGTAACAGCAGACACTGGGGTCTGCTTGTGGGTGGAGGGTGGAAGGAGGGAGAGCAGCAGAAAAAGAAAAGATAACTGTTGGGTACTGGGCTTAATGGATGGGTAATGAAATAATCTTTACAATGAACCCCCATGGCACAAGTTTACCTATGTAACAAACTTTCATATGTATCCTCAAACTGAAAATAAAAGTTGTTTTTTTAAATAAGAGGTGAAAATAACCTTCTTTAAACTTTCTTATTTTGTTTTGACTTTGCAAATCAGGCATCATTCAAAGAAAAAAAAATCCACATTGCAAGTTCAAGATTTTAATGCAATTGTCCTGGTAACATATAGAGTAAAGAAACAAAACCTACTTAAGTATATGGAAGCCTTGAATAACCAAATTAACAGATTTAGGATGACTGACATATTTATACTGATGTACCCCATAACTACAGAATGTATCTCAAAATAAAAATAAAGGCCATGTATGACAAGCCCCTGACTAGCATCATACTCAATGGCAAAAAGCTCAAAGCTTTTCCTTTAAGATCAGGAACAAGACAAAAATGCCCACTTTGCCACTTCAATCTAGTACTAGAAGTTCTAGCCAAAACAATTGGGCAAGAAAAATAAAAATAAAAGGCATCCAACACAGAAAAGAAACAGCAAAATTGTTTCTGTTTGAGGATGACATGTTTTTATATATAGAAAGCTCTAAAGACTACTGCCCCCTAAAAAAGTTAGAACTAATAAATGAATTCAGTAATGTTGCAGAATACAAAATTTACATACAAAAATCATTTGCAACCACTAACAACGAACTATTTGTTAAAGACATTATGAAAATAGTCTCATTTCTTAGAGTATCAAAATTTTATTTAGAAATAAATTCAACCAAGAAAGTGAAAGATCTGTACACTGAAAACTATAAAATACTGATAAAAGAAATTGAAGAAGATACAAAGAAATGAAAAGATATACTATATTCATGGATTTAAAGAACTAATACTGTCAAAACACTACCAAAAGCATATACAGATTCAGTGCAATCCCTATCAAAATCTCAATGGCATTTTTCATAGAAATAAAGAAAAGTCTTAAAATTCATATGGAAGCACAAAAGACTCCAAATAGCTAAAGCATGCTTGAGCAAGAAGGACAAAGTTGCAGGCATATGGATCCTTACTTCAAACATATTAAAAAGCTATAATAATCAAATAGTATGGGACTGACATAGCAGATAGAGAAATGGAACAAACAGAAAGCCTACAAATAAACCCACACACATACTATCAACAAATCTTCGACAAAATCACCAAAACTACATGATATAAAAACTCTATTCTCTTCAATAAATGGTCTTGGGAAACGTGAATATCCATAAGCAAAATAAAATTAGATCCTTAACACCATACACAAAAATCAACTCAAAATCAATTAAAGACTTCAATGTAAGACCGGAAACCATAGAATTTCTAGAAGAGGAGAGAGATCCAAGATGGCCGATTAGCAGCAGCTCAGGATTGTAGCTCCCACTGAAAGCGCAGAGAGTGAGTGGACGCCACATTTTCAGACGAATTTTCATTGCCCACGGACCAAAAGATTCTTGGCAGAGGAGCCCCACGGGTCGCCAGCGCGACCCTTTTGGAGGGTGCGGCCGTTTTGCAGGCGCCCCGCACGGCGGTTCTCGGTCCAGAGTATACGGGACTGAGTGCCCTTTTGGTTGGCGTTGGAGCTCTGGGAAGGCAGTCTCCCATTCAGCTGATTGAAAAGTGGACTGAAGTGGGGAACTAGACCGGGAGATTCCTGGGCAGAAAGGCACCACGAATCCTAACGCTGCTGTTTCAGCCGGTGTAGTGGGTCGCCGGAGGGGAAGGCTGGTACACCCCCTCCACAAAAAAATAAAAATAAAAACAGCAGTTGGAACTGCTGAAGATTGAGAGTTTCACAGCAAGTACAGCTGAACCCGGGAAGGTCCAGCTCTGTGGGGGGAGGGGCATCCGCCGAAGGAAAATTAAGAAATAGAAAAAACTTTATCACCAACAAGATGGACGTCCACTCAGAGACCTAATCTGAAAGTCAGCAATTACACAGATGACAGGTGGATAAATCCACAAAGATGGGAAGAAACCAGCGCAAAAAGGCTGAAAACATCCGAAATCAGAATGCCTCTCCTCCTACAGAGGATTGCAGTGCCTCATCACCAATTGTACAAGGCCTGATAGAAAATGAATGTGAGGAATCAACTGAATCAGGCTTCAGAAGGTGGATAATGAGAATCTTCTGTGAGCTAAAAGAACATGTTCTAGCCCAATGCAAGGAAACTAAGAACCTTGAAAAAAGGTTTCACGAAATGTTCATGAGAATGGACAATTTAAAGAGGAATATAAGTGAATTAATGGAGCTGAAAAACACAATACGAGAACTTCGAGAATTATGCACAAGTTTTAACAGTCGAATTGATCAAGCAGAAGAAAGGATTTCAGAGGTCGAAGACCAACTTAAGGAAATAAAACGAGAAGACAAGAGTAGAGAAAAAAGGGTAAAAAAGGAATGAGCAAAGTCTCCACGAAATATGGGACTATGTGAAAAGACCTAATCTACGTTTGATAGGTGTACCTGAATGTGACGAAGAGAATGAATCCAAGCTGGAAAATATTTTTCAGGATATTATCCAGGAAAACTTTCCTAACCTAGCAAGGCAAGACAATACCCAACTCCAGGTAATACAGAGAACACCACAAAGATATTCCTCAAAAAGAGCAACCCCAAGGCACATAATCATTAGATTCAGCAGGGTTGAAACGAAGGAGAAAATACTACGGGCAGCCAGAGAGAAAGGTCAGGTTACCCACAAGGGGAAGCCTATCAGACTCACAGCTGATCTCTCAGCAGAAATCTTACAGGCCAGAAGAGAGTGGGGGCCAATATTCAACATCCTTAAAGAAAAGAACTTTCAACCCAGAATTTCATATCCAGCCAAACTAAGTTTCATAAGTGAAGGAAAAATAAAATTTTTTGCAAACAAGCAAGTACTCAGAGATTTCATTACCACCAGGCCTGCTTTACAGGAGCTTTTGAAGGAGGCACTATGTATAGAGGGGAACAACCAGTATCAGCCACTTCAAAAGACCCATCAGTAAGCTGCATCCAGATCCATCTTACATACAAGGATATACACAGACTCAAAACAAAGGGATGGAGGAAGATTTGCCAACCACATGGAGAGAAAAAAAAAAAAGCAGTAGTTGCAATTCTCATCTCTGATAAAATAGACTTTAAAGTAATAGAAACTGAAAGAGATAAGAAGGACATTGTATAATAGTAGAGGGATCAATGTAATGGGAAGAGCTAAAGACCCTAAGTCTATGCGCACCCAATATAGGAGCACCCAGATACATAGGGCAACTTCTTGGTGACTTACAAAGAGACTTGGACTCCCACACAATAATAGTGGGAGACTTTAACATTACATTGTCAATATTGGACAAATTAATGAGACAGAAGGTTAAGAAGGATACCCGGGACTTGAACTTAAACCTCAAACAAGTAAACTTAATAAACATTTACAGAACTCTCTACTCCAAATCCATAAAACATACATTTTTTTTTCAGTAACACATCACATTTATTCTAAAAGTGACCACACGGTTGGGAGTAAAACTCCCTAGCAATTGCATAGCATTTCATAGGTTTAAATGAAATATTGGTTGGCTGTTTGTTTGTTATTTTCCTCCCTTATTCCTTCCTGTCTCCATTGTATAACACAATTATTAGTATAAAAAAGCTTTTAATATCCATTTGTAGACTGCATTCTAGCCTGGGCAATAGAGCAAGATTCCCGTTCTCTCTCCCTTTTTTTTTTCCTTCTTCTTTTTCTCTTTATTTCACTCTTTTTGAAAAAAAAAAAAAACAATATCTACCTCATTGGGTTGTTTAAAGGTTAACTGAAATAACGGCATAGTACCATGCCCAATTGGCACACAGTAAATGCTCTGCTTATGGTAGCTGTAATGCTAAAAAAAGAAAACAACATATGCCATAGCATTTAAAGACTTGGTTTAATAGTAACAATGAAGTCATCTGCAAGGGATTCATAATTCTCAGAAGCAGACAGGTTTTTTTTCAAAGTGTCTGACATGAGGTGTCAGGAAATTCTGTAGTCTGCAGAACCCATACAGGTGTATGAATTTCTAAATGAGAGAAGTGTATAGAGGATGGTAGCCGAAAGTATTAGCTTTGGCTGGGCACAGTGACTCACACCAGTAATCCTAGCACTTTAGGAGGCCACGGTGGGCTTATCACTTGAGTCCAAGAGTTCAAGACCAGCCTGGGAAAAATAATGAGGCCTCGTCTTTAAAAAAATAAAAATAAAAATTACCTGTGCATGATGGTTTGTACCTGTAAGCCTAGCTACTCTGGAGGCTGAGGCGGGAGAATCTCTTGAGACCAGGAAGTCGAGGCTACAATTGAACTGTGATTGCGCCAATGCTTTAGCCTGGGTGACAGAACAAGACCCTGTCTCAAAAAAAAAAAAAAGACAGAAGTTCAGGTTCCTGGCTCTGACATATGCATTGTGTAGTATTAGCCAAGTTCCTCTTTAAAACTGAGGCTTGTTTTCTCCATCTGAAAAATGGGAAAATATCTACAGCATAGGTTTTTTTAATTACAGATTTAGGGGGTAAGATTACTATTTTGTTACGTGAATATATTGAGTAGTGGTGAAGTCTGGGCTTTTATTGTAGTCATCACTCAAATGGCGTAAATTGTACTCATTAAGTAATTTATCTCCCCTCACCCTATAGAGTTGTTAATGTTAGAATTAAATGAGATAATGCAGGTAAATTGCTCAGTACCTAGTACTCAGTATTCAGTTCATTTGTTGAACAAATATTTGTCGAGTATTTACAATGTACTAGGCTTTGTGCTTAGGCACTGGGAATAAATTGGTGAATGAGACAAACAGGGGCCTGACTCTTAAGTAGTTTTTTATAAATGAGAACTACCATTACTACTGCTACTACTATTAAACAGGTATCCCTTGCTATTTGAACGCTCACTATCTAGACATTCATTGTTTAAAAAAAAATTACAAAAATGTTTTCCCGACCTTCATTACTTAAATCAGAAGTCCTCAGGTGAAAATATTTTAATTGCACAGGAATCCTATCCAGAATGTAGAATGTACCCCTGTTTGGATAAAACAGCATCTTGGTTCCAGATGCCTTGTGCATTATCATTCTCATCTTCCACACCATTTTCTTAAGGATTTAGTCTTCCATGAGCCCAGTGTTTGCTTCTTTCAAGTGCCTAGGGACACTATCAACCACATAGACCACATGTTGAGAATCTCTAACATATTATTTCATTGTTAATATGACAATGTATGTTCATTGGAAAAAAAAAAAAGAATTTCTAGAAGAAAACATAGGGGGAGAGCTCTATAACACTGGTCTTGGAAATAATTTTGTGGATCTGAGACCATAAGCACAGGCAACAAAAGCAAAAATAAACAAGTGGTACTATTTAAAGCTTAAAAACTTCTGCACTGCAAAGGAGACAACCAACAAGACAAAAAGGCAACCTAAAGAATAAAAGAAGATATTTGCAAACTACATATGTGATAAGGGTTAATCTTCAAAACATACAAAGAACTCATAAACTCAATGAAAAGAAACAAAAACTAAGAGTTGGCAAAGTACTTGCATAAGACATTTTTCTAAAGAAGACACTTGTTTGGCCAATAGGTATATGAACTAACGCTCAGCATCACTAATCATCAGGAAGATGAAAATCAAAACCACAAGGAAATATCAATTCACATCTGTAAGAAGGATTATTATCAAAAAACTCAAAGGTAACCGGTGTAGCTAAGGATGCGCAGAAAAGATGGTGGGTATGCAAATTGGTACAGCTATTATGAAAAACAGTAGAGAGGCTCCCCAAAATATTAAAAATAGAACTACTATATGATCCCACAATTGCACTTTTGGCTATACATCCAAAGGAAATAAAATCAGTATGTTTAAAAGATATCTGTACTTCCATGTTTATTGCAGCATTATTCACAACAGATAAGACATGAAATCAACCTAAGTGGCCATCAATGGATGAACAGATAAAGAAAATGTGATATATATATTTACATAAATGAATATTATTTAGCCTTTAAAAAGAAAAATTCTGCATGATCTCACTTATACATATTCTTTAAAAAAAAGTAAAACTCACAGAAACAGAGTAGAAATATAGTTACAAGGAGTCAGGATATCAGAAAAAATAAGATATTGGTCAAAGGTTAAAAACTCAAAGTTATAAAATAAATACATTCTGGACACCTAATGTACAGCATAGTGACTGTAGTAACAATAGTGTATTGTATACTTGAAATCTGCCAAGAGAATAGATCTCAATTATTCTAACTACATATACACAAAAAGAAAACTATATGAGATAATAGATACATTAATTTGATTAACTGTGGCAAATATTCCATAACATATGTGCATATATGTGTGTATCCCAAAACATCACATTGTACACCTTGAATATATACAATTTTTATTTGTCAATTATACTTCAATATAGCTGGAAAAAATTAAAATTAAAAAATGGCCAAAAATCAAATATCTAAGCATACAATTAGGAATCTAGAAAAAGAACACCAAACTAAATAAAGTAGATAAACAACGTAGAAAAATAATAGACAATGAGTAAAATAAACATAGAATCAAAAATAAAACCACAAAATGGTCATTTTAAAAGACCAATAAAGTGATGTAGCAAGACTGATCAAGAAAAAAACAGTGAAAAAGCATAAGCTACCAACATAAGGAATTTTAAAAGAAATTGATAATTATATATCCTAGAAACATTAAAAATAATAAAAGCATATTATGAACAACTTTATGCAAATATATTTGAAAATTTAGAAAAAATCAAAAAAATTGGCAGAAGAAAAAATTGAAATATAATTTCTAAATCTACGAAAGTAATTTAATTTATTAAAAACTATCTTACATAAAAAATCTAGCCTCAGATAGTTACATGAGTAAATTCAACAATCTCACACAAATTCTTCCAGAAAATAGAAAAACAGGCAACATTTACCAACTTTATGTTGTGACCATAATCATGACATCAAAGCCTAACAATAAAATTACTAAAAAGAAAATTACAGACCAATGTATCCCACAAACACAGAAACAAAATGCCTAAATAAAATATTAGTAAATAGTGCTGTGACATATTAAAGGATACTACATCAAAAACAGCTACGTTTTATTCAATACATGCAAAAATTAATTTGCATTCAAAAAATAATCAATATAATTTACTAGATAAAAGAATAAATAAAAATATGAGTAACCCAACAGAGGTGGAAAAATAATTTAATATATATTCCTAATATAACCTTTGATAAACTAGAAATAGAAGCAGACTTCTTTAAATGGTAAATAATGTTTTTAAATTACTGGGCATATTTTACAATATAGTGAATTATTGAAACTTTCCCCCAGAAACAAACTAAGGCTACTCACTTGCACAGTAGCCTACTGATGCCAATGCCAGTACTCTAAAACATGACAATAATAATAATCATCATCACAGGATTTGTAAAGTCACTTTCAATAGATAATATGACTTTTTATGTAAACATTCTGAAGTAAGCTACATATAAAATGTTAAAATTGTTAAGTAGATTTGTCAAGATCACTGGATATAAAGTGAATATGTAGTAATGTATTTCTAAACAATACAACAACCAACCGGAAAATAAACATTTTTTAAAAGATATTTGTGGTTTAGCATTTAAAAAAAAAAAACAGGAGTTTTAGTTCTGGTTAAGACAGAGTACGCAAAATCTATCTTCCACTAAATCCATCTAAAACCTTGACCAGAATGAATAGAGAAGCTATCTGGAAATGTAGAAACTTTAGTTCAGATTGGCTTTCAGTTCCAGACAAAATGGAGTAAGTGCATTCCACCCTAATTCTTTTGCTAATTACAACTATAACCCTGGATAAAATACAGCTATCAGCAGACTCTGAAATGTGGAGAAAAATAGACTGGTAGGAATATCTCAACTCAAAAGAAGACCTCACAGTAGTTCTGTGGGTTATTGTTTTTTCCTCCTAAGCTTCCCAGCCTGGACACAAGAGTAGCCCATATCCTAGAAATGCCAACTAATGGAGGATGAAGGAACTTCAAGAATAGCCTGTCCTGTCTAGCCAAAGCGCCAGAAAAAAGTCCCTGCAGAAAAACGTGATTTTACCCTTTGTGCTCCACAGAAATACTACAAAAGGAACTTCACCCTGCCCCTTCGCCAACAAGTTTTATAGAGATTGTAGTGCAGAGTCCTTTGGACTCTCTATGTACTGTACTAACAAGGTAACATTCCTCCCACTCACCACCAGGTGCTGCAGAAACTCTTGGGCAGAGCCATGTCATCTAACTCACCCTGTACTAAGCAAATAATAGCAAAAGGCAGCACCCTACCTCTTCCCAGCTAGATAATAGTCAGGAAGAAGTAGATTATGGAAAGCAGGGGGGGTGAAGAAAAGAAATGTTCAAATGTGTGTATGAAATCCTGTGTATACACCCAAATAACTCTTAGGTGAAACTAAAATCAATAAAGCAAAAGCTCTGAAAATTAAATTATCATCTAGAATATTGTCCAGGTTTCAAAACGCCACTGGGTACCATATAAACAGAATAGAAAAGGACTGTGAAGTTTTTAAATACTAAATTGACATTTGAACCACAGCCCACAAAAGTGGTCCAAGATACATGCTTTAAGCCCAAATAATCTGACTTTCTACTAAAACAGAAGATGTAAATAGAAACCGTAATTTCATAACATGATACTGAGAATGTACAGAATTCATTTCAAAATTATTCATCATAACAAGAAAAAGAAAAAAATCTCAACTAAAATGAGAAAAGACAATCAATAGATGACAACACCAAGATAAAACAAATGCTAGAATTATCTGACAAGAAATTTAAAGGCAGTATCATACAAAAGTATGATCTCCTTCCTCAGAGAGCTTTGTCCCAGAAGGGTAACAACCTGATACTGGCTCAAACATTCCTGTAGGAGGCCTCTGGAGACCCTTGTTGGAGGTCACCCAGTCAGGAAGAATAGGATTAGGGACCTGCTTAAAGAAGAAGTCTAGCTGCCTCTTGGTGGTGTAATTACAAATTATTGGAAAAAATAAAAATTAGGGGGCAGGCAATGATGACCAATTAGAAGCAGCTGCGAATTGCGCTCTCACAGAGAAGAACAAAAATAGAAAGTGAATTCTACACCTTCAACTGAGGTATCCAGGTTCTTGCTTGGTACTGACTAGGCAATCCGCGTGACCCACGAAGAGTGAGGAAAAGCAGAGTTAGGCAATAGCTCACCTGGAAGCGGAAGCCACATGGAGCAAGGTCAGCTCCCAGGGCCAGCCAAGAAATGGGGTGAGTGACTGTGCGACTCTCCCTGGGAAACCAGGCTTTTCCCACAGATCTTGTGCAACCCACGAATAAGATCCCCTCAAGCCCAGCCCACCAGGGACTTGGGTCAAAACACAGAGCTGTGCAGACTATCAGCGGCTGATTAGGCACACACAGAGATACAGGAGTTTTGCATACTCCACGCCTGGGAATTCCATTAAGGCAGATGATCCATCCATTCCCGTAGAAAGGAGGCTGAAGCCAGGGAGCCAAACAAGGTAATTCAGCAGGCCCACTCGCAAAACACCTCACAAGTTAAGACCCACTGGCTTGGAACTCCAAAGGCCCAGTGTCAACAGGTTGGAGACTGCCTGAAACAGTAGTTCCCGGGGGGCCAGGGCAACAGCCATCTCTGCAGCTGGAGTCAGCCATCCTGGCCTGCAGCTCCTGGAAGTGGTCCAGATTGGGAGGAATACCCAACAGCACAGCACAGCTGCTGTGGCAAATTGTGGCCAGGCTGCTTCTTTAAGTGGGACCCCAATCCATCCCTCCTCACCAGGCAAGGCCCTCCTGGGGGAATTAAAGAAACTCTAGCAAGAGTTTTATTGGACAGAACTCTGATCTCCCCTGGGAAGGAGCGCTGGTGGGGAGAAGTGGCAAAGGTCTTCCTGGGTTCAGCAGACATAGATTTTCCTACCTGCTAACTCTGGAAAGTCTGGATGGTCTGCACGAGAAGGGTTCACCGGCACAGAACACTGGCACCACCAAGAGACAGCTAGGCTACTTCTTTAGGCAGGTACCTAATCCCGTTCTTTCTGACTGGGTGACCTCCAACAAGAGTCTCCAGTTGCCTCCTACAGGAATGTTTGAGCCAGCACCAGGTTGGTACCCTTCTGGGACAAGAGGAATGAGCAGGTTGCCATCTTTACTGTGCTGCAGACTCCTCTGGTCATACCTCCAGGTGTGGGAGGGACCCAGGTATTAAGGTCTAGAGTGGACCCCCCAAATCCCGCAGCAGCCCTACAGAAGAGGGGTCTGTTAGAAGGAAAACAAACATAAAGAAAAAACAACAATGAAAACCACCCCACAAAAAACCCATTCAAAGATCACCAATCTCAAAAATCGAAGGTAGATAAGCTCACAAAGATGAGAAACAATCAACACAAAAACACTGAAAACTCAAAAAGCTACAGTGCCTCTTCACCTTAAAATGATCACAATGCCTCTCCAGCAAGGGCACAAAAACTGAGCTGAGGCGAGACGGCTGAATTGAAAGAAGTAGGCTTCCGAAGGTGGGTAATAATGAACTTGGCTGAGTCAAAGGAGCATGTTGTAACCCAACACAAAGACGCTAAGAATCCAGATAAAACAATACAGGAGCGGATAGCCACAATAGCCAGTTAACAGAGAAACATAACCAACCTGATGGAGCTGAAATACAACACAAAAACTTTACAATGCACTCACAAGTATCAATACTAGAATAGACCAAGTAGAGGAAAGAATCTCAGAGCTTTAAGGCTACCTTTCTGAAACAAGACAGGCAAACAAGAATAGAGAGAAAGTACTAAAAAGGAATGAACAAAACCTCCAAGAAAGGGCTGGGAGCAGTGGCTCACGCCTGTAATCCCAGCACTTTGGGAAGCCGAGGTAGGCAGATCACAAGGTCAGATGATCTAGACCATCCTGGTCAACATGGTGAAATCCTATCTCTACTGAAAATACAAGAAAATTAGCTGGGCGTGGTGGTGCATGCCTGTAGTCCTACCTACTCAGGAGGCTGAGGCAGAAGAATTGCTTGAACCCAGGAGGCAGAGATTGCAGTGAGCCAAGATCGCACCACTGCACTCCAGCCTGGGTGACAGTGCAAGACACCATCTCAAAAAAAAAAAAAAAAAAACCTCCAAGAAATTTGGGATAATGTAAAAAAAACAAACCTATGAATAATTGGGGTACCTGAAAGAGAAAGAAAGAATGGAATCAAGTTGGAAAACATATTCCAGGATATCATCTAGGAGATGCCATGCACTGGCATTTTGTAAAGCTCTCTAGATGATTCTAAGAAGTTTTTAAGAGTTAAGAAACACTGGTCTAAACAAGTGACATGTAATTTTGTAATAATGAGCCAATAATACAATGCTAAAGAGGAAAGGGATACCTTTATGATAAAGCGTAGAAGGAGTTGATAGCTTCTAGCAAAAAGTTGTTTTAGCAAAACAAATTTACATTGATGTCTATCTTCCAAGAATGCTAAAAGCACAATAGATATTTTATAATTGTGCTAAAATTCAGCTTTATCCTGAAAATAGTTTGTATAATTTAAGCTTCAAGAAAAATTCAGAGAGTTGTGACAGAAACAGAAAGAGGCAATGAAAGAGAATAAAAAAGCTGTCCTGGAAAGTTAACAAGTGATTCCATTTTTCTTCATCACTATCAATCACTTTATTAACTTTAAGAACAAGCTCAAAGTTTACTTCCTTCCAAACCTGGATCTGCCTAATCCATCACTTGAGCTGTATTTTTTAATACTTACATGCTGTTTGTCTGGAATTAAAGCAAATGAAGAAGTTATAAGAATTGATTGGTTTTGGATGCATTAAAATTAGAAATACCAATTAGAAATTCAAGTTGAGACATCAGATAGACAAGTATGCATATGTCCAAAGTCAAGGAAGAGGATAGGCTACAGACATAAATAACTTATTGGGTTCTTGACCTATATAACAGTTCCTACTCTTTGGGCATATAATAATGATAGCATAGCTTTAAATTATCAATTAAGATTACAGTGCACAGTGATAGGTAATTCCAAGTTTGGTAATATTCCCAAGGGTCATTAGCAGTGGAACACACACCTCCACATCATGGAATAAATAGTAAAAATACTCATTCCATATAGGGGCTTCATCATGTTACTAAATATAACAAATATCAGAATCAATAGGTTTCAAGTTCTAAAACTTTCTAGTGTATACATAAATACCAAAATATTTTATATAATCTGATGCTAAATTTGAAATTTAAGTGTGAACGGATTAAATTTAATAAACAAATTTAAATGAGCAAGTTGAAGAAAAATTTTAACATTTACAATAATACAATTTTTAAATCCTGATTTTGAGTGTTTATTTCAATCAGAAATAACATAAAATTACAATTGCAAATCCTGAGAATATTCAAGCTCAAATCAAATCTGTACATTCAGAATAAGGTACTAAAAGTAAAATTTCTAAGATATGTAACAGCTATGAAATACAGACCAACATATGCAATATAATCAAACCTTTGAAATGATTTATCTGAACTGGATACACACAATGCTTGACACCAACAAGCAAGAAAATCTCCCTCTACAGAGTTGTTTTCAGAGTAATCTTTCTCTGAAAGTAAATTTTTACCTCAACTTAAACTGATTGCTCATCATATATTCCTAGTAATCTCTTTTAAGTTCTGTCTCTTTTAGGAGCTAAAGTGTTGAGTTGTAAACTCCATTGTTCTGTTCAGAGCTGCTGGGCAGGTACACTGAAGTCTGCTGCAGTGGAACTCATAATCACCTTTTTTTCTCACATGCTCTGTCCCAGGAAGGTGGGGCTTTATTTATAAGTTCCTGTCATTCTGCTGCCTTTTTTCAGAGATGCCCTGCCCAGCAAGGAGGTAACCTAGTCACAGTCTGCCAGCAGAGGCATTGCTGAGCTGCCGTGGGCTCTGCCTAGCTACTGTGTGAACTTCCTTGCAGTTTTGTTTATACGGGTAGAGTTAGAACTGCCCCAGTAATGGCGGTCTGCCTCAGTAATGCAGACTGTCTCTGTAATGGCAGACTGTCTTGGTAATGGCGAACTGCCTCGGTAATGGTGGACGCCCTTATTCCCACAGAGCTGAACCGTCCCAGGTTCAGCTGTGCTTGCTGTGAAACTCTCAGTTCAGAGCATTTCAGAATGCTGGTTTTTGTGGGGGTGGGACCAACCGAGCAAGATCACCGGGCTCCCTGTTTCAGCTCCCTTTTTTTCAGTTGAACAGGTGACTCTCTCAGGCGTTCCAGTCGCCAATTGAAACAGCGCCCAGATTTCTGTGAGTTTTTTTGCAGAGACCTGCTGCGCTGGCTGAAATGGCCCTGCTGGAGACTCACGGCACTTTTCTGCCTGGGAATTTCCTGGTCTGTGGGCAGAAAAATTCATCTGAAAATGTGGTGATCACTCACCCTCTGTGTTTTCACTGGGAACTGCAATCCAGAGGTGTTCCTATTTGGCCATCTTGGATCCTCCTCCCTAAAATGATTTTCAAATATAGAAAATTTTTAAAAAATATTTAATATATTGAAATAATTGAGTATCAGAGATTTCATCAACACCAGGTCTGCTTTACAAGGGCTACTGAAAGAAGCACTAAACATAGAAAGGAACAACGAGTACCAGCCACTCCAAAAACATACCAAATGGTAAAGAGCATCAACACAATGAAGAAACTGCATCAACTAACACGCAAACAGCCAGCTAGCATCAAAATGGCAGGATCAAATTCACACATAACAATATTAACCCTAAATGTAAATGGGCGAAATGTCCCAATCAAAAGACACAGCCTGGCAAATTGGATAAAAAGCCAAAACCCATCGATGTGCTGTATCCAGGAAACCCATCTCACATGCAAGGATACACAAAGGCTCAAAATAAAGGGATGGAGGAGATTTACCAAACAAATGGAGAGCAAAAATAAGCAGGAGTTGCAATCCTAGTCTCTGACAAAATAGACTTTAAACCAACAAAGATCAAAAAAGACAAAGAATAACATTACACAATGGTAAAAGGATCAATGCAACAAGAAGAGCTAATGATCCTAAATATATATGCACCCAACACAGGAGCACCCAGATACATAAGGCAAGTTCTTAAGGACTTACAAAGAGACTTAGACTCCCACACAATAATAGTGGGAGACTTTAACACTCCACTATCAATATTAGACAGATGAATGAGACAGAAAATTAACAAGGATATCCAGGACTTGAACTCAGACCTGGACCAAGCACACCTAATAGATATTTACAGTACTCCCCACCCCAAATCCACAGAATATACATTCTTCTCAGCACCACATCATACATACTCTAAAACTGACCACATAATTGGAAGTAAATCACTCCTCAGCAAATGCAAAAGAATGGAAATAATAACAAACAGTCTCTCAGACCACAGTACAATCAAGTTAGAACTCAGAATTCAGAAACTAACTCAGAACCGCACAGCTTCATGGAAACTGAGCAACTGGCTCTTGAATGTTGACAGGATAAACAATGAAATGAAGGCAGAAATAAAGATGTTCTTCAAAATCAATGAGAACAAAGACACAACATACCAGAATCTCTGGGACACATTTAAAGCAGTGTCTAGAGGAAAATAAATAGCAATAAATACCCACATGAGAAGAAAGGAAAGATGTAAAATCGACACCCTATCATCAAAATTGAAAGAGCTAGAGGAGCAAGATGAAAAAAACTCAAAAGCTACCAAAAGAAAAGAAATAACTAAGATCAGAGCACAACTGAAGGAGATAGAAACACAAAAAAGCCTTCAAAAAAAATCACTGTATCCAGGAGCTGGTTTTTTGAAAAGACCAACAAAATAGACAGACCGCAACCAAGACTAATAAAAAAGAAAACAGAGAAGAACTGAATAGATACAATAAAAAACGAAAAAAGGAAACATCACCACCAATTCCACAGAAATACATACTAACATCAAAGATTACTACAAACAACTCTATGCACATATATCAGTAAATCTGGAAGAAATGGATAAATTCCTGGACACTTGCACCTTTGCAAAGTTGAAACCCTGAATAGACCAATAACTGGGTCTGAAGTTAAGGCAGCAATTAATAGCCAACCAACCAAAAAAACCCAGGTGCAGACGGGTTCACAGCTGAATTCTACCACACATACAAAGAGGAGCTGGTACCATTCCTTCTGAAACTATTTCAAACAATACAAAAAAAGGGAATCCTTCTCAAATTATTTCATGAGACCAACATCATCCTGATAACAAAACCTAGCAGAGACTAAACTAAAAAAAGAAACTCCAGGCCAATATCCATGATGAACACAGATGCAAAAATCTTCAATAAAATACTGGCAAACCGATTGCAACAGCACATCAAAAAGCTTATCCACGATGATCAAATAGGCTTCATCCCGGGGATGCAAGGCTGGTTCAACATACATAAGTCTATAAACTTAATTCACCACATAAACGGAACCAAAGACAAAACGCATGATTAACTCAATAGATGTAGAGAAGGCCTTTGACAAAATTCAACAGCCCTTTATGATAAAAACCCTCAATAAACTAGGTATTGATGGAACATATCTCAAAATAATAAAAGCTATTTACAACAAACCAACAGCCAATATCATACTGAATGGGCAAAAACTGGAAGCATTCCCTTTGAAATCTGGCACTAGACAAGGATGCCCTCTCTCACCACTCCTATTCAATATATCATTGGAATATCTAGCCAGAGCAATCGGGCAAGAAAAAGAAATTAAGGGTATTCAAATAGGAAAGGAGGAAGTCAAATTGTCTCTATTTGCAGACGACATGATTGTATATTTAGAAGACCCCATTGCCTCAGCCCAAAATCTCCTGAAACTGATAAGCAACTTCAGCAAAGTCTCAGGATACAAAATGAATGTGTAAAAATCACAAACATTCCTATATACCAATAACAGACTTAAAGAGAGCCAAATCAAGAATGAACTGCCATTCACAATTGCTAACAAAGAGAATAAAATACCTAGGGATACAACCAACAAATGATGTAAAGGAACTCTTCAAGAAGAACTACAAACCACTGCTCAATGAAACAAGAGAGAATACAAACAGATGGAAAAACATTCCATGCTCATGGTTAGAAAGAATCAATATTGTGAAAATGGCCATACTGCCCAAAGTAATTTGCAGATTCAATGTATCATCATCAAGCTACCAATGACCTTCTTCACAGAACTAGAAAAAACAACCTTAAACTTCATATGGAACCAAAAGTGAGACCACATAGCCAAGTCAATTCTAAGCAAAAAGAACAAAGCTGGAGGCATCACAATACCTGACTTCAAACCATACTACAAGGTTACAGTAATCAAAACAGCATGGTACTGGTACCAAAACAGAGATATAGACCAACAGAACAGAACAGAAGCCTCGGAGGGAACACCACACATCTACAACAATCTGATCTTTGACAAAACCCACAAAAACAAGCAATGGGGAAAGGATTCCCTGTTTAATAAATGATGTTGGGAAAACTGGCTAGCCATATGCAGAAAGAAGAAACTGGACCCCTTCCTGACACCTTACACTAAAATTAACTCCAGATGGATTAAAGACTTAAACATAAGACCTAACACCATAAAAACCCTAGAAGAAAACCTAGGCAAAACCATTCAAGACATAGTCATAGGCAAGGACTTCATGACTAAAACACCAAAAGCATTGGCAACAAAAGCCAAATAGACAAATGGGACCTAATTAAACTCCAGAGCTTCTGCACAGCAAAAGAAACAGTCAATAGAGTGAATTGGCAACCAACAGAATCAGAAAAAATTTTTGCAATTTATCCATCTGACAAAGGGCTAATATCCAGAATCTACAAAGAACTAAAACAGATTTACAAGAAAAAACAAACAAGCCCATTCAATAGTGGGCGAAGGATATGAACAGACACTTTACAAAAGAAGACACATATGAGGCCAACAAACATATGAAAAAATGCTCATCATCACTGGTCATTAGAGAAATGCAAATAAAAACTACACTGAGGTGCCATCTCACACCAGTTAGAATGGCGATCATGAAAAAATCTGGAGACAACAGATGCTGGAGAGGATGTGGAGAAATAGGAACACTTTTACACTGTTGGTGGGAGTGTAAATTAGTTCAACCATTGTGGAAGAGTGTGGCAATTCCTCAAGGACCTAGAAATACAAATTCCATTTGATCCAGCAATCCCATTACTGGGTATATATCCAAAGGATTATAAATCATTCTATTATAAGGACACATGCACATGAATGTTCATTGCAGCACTGTTTACAATAGCAAAGACTTGGAACCAACCCAAATGCCCATCGATGATAGAATGGACAGGGAAAATGTGGCACATATACACCATGGAATACTATGCAGTCATAAAAAACGATGAGTTCGTGTCCTTTGTAGGGACATGGATGAACCTGGAAACTATCATTCTCAGCAAACTGGAACAAGAACAGAAAATCAAACACCTCATGTTCTCACTCATAGGCGGGTGTTTGACAATGAGAACGTATGGACACAGGGAGGGGAGCATCACACACTAGGTCTGTGAGGGGGACTAGGGGAGGGACAGCAGGGGTTGGGGAGTTGGGGGAGGGACAAAATGGGGAGAAATGCCAGATATAGGTGATGGGGGAGGAAGGCAGGAAACCACACTGCCATGTGTGTACTTATGCACCAATCTTATATGTCCTTCACGTGTACCCCAAAACCTAATATGCAATTTAAAAAAAGAAATAATTGAGTATGTTCTATTTCCATCATGAAAGTATACTTGAAACCAATAACAAATAATTAGAAATAAACCTACATGGGGATTAAACATACTTCTAAATATGTAAAAAAGAAAAACAGGAATTAAAAACATCTTACACTAAGTGAAAATAAGCAACATAACAAAATATTTGGAATTCAGCTAATGTAGTACATTAAGGAAATTTCTGCCTCAAATATATACGTAATCTAAAAGAAAGGAAGCTGAAAATTACCAATTTAGGCTTCATGTTAAGAAACTAGAAAACACAACAAATGAAAATCACAGAAAATGCAAAAGAAAAAACATAAATAGAAATTAAATATATAATAGAGAATATCAACAGTCTAAATTTTTTCTTTAAAAGGAGTATAAATATTGATAAACTCCTAGTAAGACTTATTACAGAAAAAGAAAAAAAAAGAAAATACAAATCACTAACATCAAAGGGAAAAGAGGAAACTTGATTATAGCTCTTCTAAATACAAAAAATAAGAGAATATTGTGATATGAATTTAACTATAACTCCCATAAATGCAAAAATAAGAGAATGTTGAGAATGAAGCAAATATATTTGGCAATTTCAAAAAAATGGATATACTTCTCAAAAATTGAATTAATAAAAGTAGACAAAAGAGAAATATAAAATATAAATGGTTCAATATTTATTAAAGGAATTGGAATACTTTTTTCAAAAATCTGCTAACAGAGAAAAATCTAAGGTCCAGAAACTTTAACAGTGAATTCTTACAAACACTTAAGAAAGAATAAATCAATCTTGGAAAAAAAAAAAAAAACTCTTCCAGTGAATCCAGGGGGATACTCTTTTTTAAGAACCCAAAACCCATAAAACATCATTATAAGAAAAGACATTTGCATTCCCTGCCAATAATTTTTTTGAGATTATCTTATTTTTATTAGTCTAAGTAAGTGTATTTCCTAAAAAAGGTAACACATTTTAAAACTCTATGGCTCTCGTGAATCTTGACATATTCACTCACTGTCAGTGCATCAGGCAAGACATTTTTGAGCATGCTGCAGTCACAAGCAGTTACAAACACTCAGCTACTTAACAAATGAAGGGCGTGTCTCACTAAGGCTGTATGTGAGGCTGGCAGAGCTTCTACCTTCTGAAACACCACCAATCACAAAGTTTCCAGGATGGTGTGTTTCCAGGACAATGAGTTTCCAGGACATTGGCGTAACAGACTGCTTTTATAGGTATGAGTCTACACAGGGAGGTTGTGTTCAGTTTTCAATACTTTAACGTCTTCTTTGCCTAAGGGTCTTTTCTTTTCTCTATTGGATGGTTCTACCCACCCTTCTTTACTTTAGTGATAGCCCACGCAGGAAGTCTTTTTGCTGCAGACCTTCCAGGTCCTACAGATTGAGTAGAACAATCTACTCAAGCTAAAGAATGGTTTCTTTTTTTTTTTTTTTAAACCAATGCCACCCTCCTTCAATTTATTGAATAGCCTATGTACTGCCATGTTAGGCAGTACATTATTTCTGGTTAAGGAACACATTTCAGAGGACAAGAAAGATAACAATAGGCTCATGTCCACAGAATTTACTAGGTCTAACACATCTTCATCAGTTAAAAGCAGCTGGCCTAAAAGGACAGAAAGGACTGCTAAAAATTCAATTATGGTGCCAATTGAGAGACAAAACATTAAGAAGACAAGATTCTGGTTTACAGGATTTAAAATAGACTTTGTATCAGACGTCAATCTGTAGTGCTGTCTTTCTCTGTATTCAGAACTCATAAGTCCAGCAACCAAGGAGTAGAAGTTCAAATAGCTCTTCTCATTATTTCGCCTAATTACACACTCACAATTTTTGCCACTTGTCTCTACACCTTTGAGCTGTACTTGTTTAGAAGTCTTGGAACTCAAGGAAAGAATGATACCACACTCTGATTCTACGAAATTAAAAGTAGACACTGCCAACTAGTATTTTGGGCTACTCATGCCACTGGACCAAAGTAAAAGTTACTCTACTGACTAGATAACTTATCAAAATTAACAAGAGAAAACTCAGTTGATGTTACATAGTGAGGGCAGGTGTCAGTGGATTCTCTGAGATTCCTCTTAATAATTTTATCTCCATATTTTGGTCCACTGGACCAAAGTAAAAGTTACTCTACAGACTGTGGCGACTTAACACAATTAACAAGTGGAAATTGGGTTGATGTGATATAGTGAGGGCAGGTGTCAGTGGATTATCTGAGGTTCCTCTTAATAATTTTATCTCCATATTAAGAGTTAATGAAAATCTAATTCAACCAAAAACAAAAAGCAGAACCACAGAGGATTCATATCCTTCAAAAATGAAGGTGTAGATTAGTCCATCAAATAAAGAACCCTGAACAGCTGACACCCTGCTGAGGGCAAAGAAAACATAGATAGGACCATAGACATAAGAAGTTAGAAATATCATCTACGGTCAATGACCAGTTAACACATAAGGACTGTGCCAACTATGCATATTAACTTTTTTACCTAGACTGTGTGTTAACTTTTCTCATCTTTCCTCTTTTCCCTCCTTTTTTTATTTTCTAAAACTCTTGCAAGAAATTAATAAACAACAACATTTGAAAGATGGCAGAATAGGACTTTCCAACACTCATCTCATTACAGAGACATAAATTTGAACAACTATCCACAAGCAAAACCTTGTGGATAGTACCTTAACAAGAGCTAAATAATTCAGATGAGAGATTACAGCACCTGGGTGTAGGACAGGAATAAGAAAAGATGCATTGACATTAAAAAGACAGGTTTACGTTACTTGTGTCACCCCCCATCCCCCAAGTCCAGGCAGCATAATGTGGGGAAAGATATCCCTCTCATGGGGGAAGGGGAGTGAAGTGATCACCTAACTTTGCCATGGACCCCTGACTAAGCAGGCACCAATGGCCTCAGGTTCCAGGCCCAATCCACTGCCAATCCTGCCCGAGTAGCCCCAGGATCCAGTTCAATTCCTGCAGACTCATAGTCCAGACATGCCCCAGGTTCCAAAATAGCCCATCAACTCAAAATAATTGTCTTTAGAAAATTCAGTGAGATACAAGAGAACACAGATACCTAAGCAAATACCAGAAAACAATACACAAACAAAATCAGAAGTTCAATAAAGAGATAGAAACCATGGAAAAGAACTCAAAAAGAAATTCTCTAACTAAACACAATGACCAAACACAAAAATTCCATGGAGAGCTCCAATAGTACACTAAATCAAGCAGAAGAAAGAATTAGTGAGCATGAAGACAGGTCATTTGAAAATACCCAGTCAGAGTAACAAAAAGAAAGAAAAAAAAAATACAAGACATATGGAACATCATCAACTGAATCAATATATGCATTATGCACTTCCCAGGAGCAGACAAAAAAGACAGAAAAGTTACTTAAAAATATAATGACAGAAAACTTCCCAAATCTGGAGTAGAAAATGAACATCTAGATATGCAAGTCTAAGTGTTAATCAACAGATGAATGGAGAAAGAAAAGTGGCACATTTATACAATGGAATATTATTCAACATTTAAAAAGAAGAAAATCCTGACAAAAACAAGCAATGGGGAAAGGATTCCCTACTTAATAAATGGTGCTGGGAAAACTGGCTAGCCATGTGCAGAAAGCAGAAACTGGATCCCTTTCTGACACCTTACACTAAAATTAACTCCAGATGGATTAAAGACTTAAACATAAGACCTAACACCATAAAACCCTAGAAGAAAAGCTAGGCAAAATAATTCAGGACATAGTCATAGGCAAGGACTTCAAGACTAAAACACCAAAGGCACTGGCAACAAAAGCTAAAATAAACAAATGGAACCTAATCAAACTCCAGAGCTTCTGCACAACAAAAGAAACAGTCAATAGAGTGAATTGGCAACCAACAGAATCAGAAAAAATTTTTGAAATCTACCCATCTGACAATGGGCTGATATCCAGAATCTACAGAGAACTAAAACAGATTTACAAGAAAAAAACAAAGAAGCCCATTCAAAAGTGGGTGAAGGATATCAACAGATACTTTACAAAAGAAGACATATATGAGGCCAACAAACATATGAAAAAATGCTCATCATCACTGGTCATTAGAGAAATGCAAATAAAAACTACACTGAGATACCATCTCATGCCAGTTAGAATGGCGATCATGAAAAACTCTGGAGACAACAGATGCTAGAGAGAATGTGGAAAAATAGGAACACTTTTACACTGTTGGTGGGAGTGTAAATTAGCTCAACCATTGTGGAAGAAAGTTTGGCAATTCCTCAAGGATGTAGAAACAGAAATTCCATTTGACCCAACAATCCCATTACTTGATATATAACCAAAGGATTATAAATCGTTCTATTATAATGACACGTGTACACGAATGTTCATTCCAAATGAATTTTCAAAGTCTTTTTCTAGTTGAGTGAAGAATGTCATTGGTAGTTTCATAGAAATAGCGTTGAATCGACAACTTGCTTTGGGCAGTACAGCCATTTTAACAATATTGATTCTTCCCATCCATTAGCATGGTATATTTTTCCATTTGTTTGGGTCTTCTCTCTTCTCTCATTTCTTTGAGCAGTGTTTTGTAATTCTCGTTGTAGAGACCTTTCACCTGCCTGGTTAGCTGTATTTCTAGGTAATTTTTTTGTGGCCTTTGTGAATGGAGTTCATTTGTGATTTGGCTCTCAGTTTTATTACTGTTTTTCTATGGGAATATTAATGACATTTGTAGATTCATGCTGTATTCTGAAATTTTTCTGAACGTTTTTATCAGCTGAAGGAGTTTTTGTGCCAATACTATGGGATTTTCTAAATATAAGATCACTTAGTCTGCAAACAGATATAGTTTGACTTCATTCTCTATTTGGATGCATTTTATTTTCTCTCCTGCCTGATGGCTCTGGCTAGGACTTTCAATACTATGTTGAAGAAAAGTGGTGAGAGAGGGCATACTTGACTTGTGACAGTTTTCAAAAGGAATGCTTCCAACTTTTGCATATTCAGTATAAGGTTGGCTATGGATTTGTCCTAATTGGTTTTTATAATTTGAAGTATGTTCCTTCAACACCTAGTTTATTGAGAGTTTGTAACATGGAAGGGTGTTAAATTTTATCAGAAGCCTTTCTGAATCTACTGAGATAATCATGTCATTTTTGTCCTTAGTTCTCCTTATGTGATAAATCACATTATCGATTTGCATATGTTGAAACAACCTTGAATTCTGGAAATAAAGCCTAATTCATCATGGTGGATTCGCTTTTAGATATGTTGCTGCATTCAGTTTTCAAGTATTTTATTTAGGATTTTTGCATCAGTGTTCACTAAACATGTTTGCTTCAATTTTTTTTACTTTGGGTTTTGGTGGGTTGTTTTGTTTTGTTTTTTTATGTGTTTCTGCCAGGTTTTGACATCAAGATAATGCTTGTCTCATACAATGACTTGGGAAGTAGTGTCTCCTCCTCAAGTTTTCTGAATTGTTTCTGTAGGAATGATATCAGCTCTTCTTTGTACATCTGGTAGAATTCTTTATTTTTTTTTTAATTTGGTTGGTAGGCTATTTATTACTGATTCAATTCTTTGTACATCTGGTAGAATTCTTTTTTTTTTTTTTTTTATTTGGTTGGTAGGCTATTTATTACTGATTCAATTCTATGTACATCTGGTAGAATTCTTTTTTTTTTTAATTTGGTTGGTAGGCTATTTATTACTGATTCAATTTCAGAATTCATTATTTGTCAGTTCAGGGAATCAATTTCTTCCTGGCTCAGTCTTAGGAGGGTGTATGGGTCAAGGAATTTATCCATCTCTTCTAGGTTTTGTAGTTTGTGTGTACAGGTGTTTGTAGCAGTTTCTTATGGCTGTCTTTATTTCTGTGGAGTCTATATTAACATTCCTTTTGTCATTTCTAACTGTGTTAATTTGAGTCTTCTCTCTTTGCTTTATAAGTCAAGCTAGTGGGCTATGTGTTTTACTAATTTTTTTTCAAAACCAACTTCTGAATTTGTTGATCTTTTGAATGTTTTTTTGTGTCTTGATATCCTGCAGTTCAGCTCTGATTTTTGTTATTTCTCATCTTCTACTAGATTTGGGGTTGATTTATTCCTGCTTCTCTAATTTTCCCCGTTGTGAACTTAGGTTGTTAATTTGAGATCCTTCCAACTTTTTTTTAATTTTATTTTATTTTAAGTTCTGGGATACATTTGCAGAACATGCAGGTTTGCAACATAGATAAACATGTGCCACAGTGATTTGCTAGCTACCCATTACCTAGGTATTAATCCACACATGCATTGGCTGTTTTTCCTGATGCTCTCCTTCCCTTTGAGACCCAAACAGGCCATGGTGTGTTCTGCTCCCCCTCCCTGGATTTGGTTTGTCAGTATTTTATTAAGGATTTTTGCGTCAATGTTCATCGGGGATATTGGCCTGAAGTTTTCTTTTTATGCTTTGTCTCTGCCAGGTTTTGGTATGAGGATAATGCTGGCCTCATAAAATGAGTTAGGGAGAAGTCCCTCCTTTTCAGTTGCTTGGAATCGTTTCAGAAGAAATGCTATCAGCTCTTCTTTGTATCTCTGGTAGAATTTTACTGTGAATCCATCTGATCCTGGGCTTTTTTGGTTGGTAGGCTATTTACTACTGCCTCAATTTCAAACTTGTTATTGGTCTATTCAAAGATTCAACTTTTTTTTGCTTTAGTATTCGGGTGGTGCATGTATCCAGGAATTTCTTTCTTTCTTCTAGATTTTCTAGTTTATTTACAAAGAGTTATTTATAGTATTCTCTGAGGGTTGTTATATTTCTGTGGGGTCAATGGTGATGTCCCTTTTATCATTTTTTATTGTGTCTACTTGATTCTTCTCTTTTTCTTCTTTATCATGCTAGCTACATTAACTTTTCCCACAAGTTAATGTAATCTCTTCATAGTTTCATTAATTTTTCAAAACCCAGCTCCTGGATTCATCAATTTTGAAATAATTTTTGCGTCTCCATCTACTTCAGTTCCACTCTGATCTTAGTTATTTCTTGTCTTCTGCTAGCTTTTGGATTTGTTTGCTCTTGCTTCTCTAGTTCTTTTATTTGTAATATTAGGGTGTCCATTTGAGATCTTTCTTGCTATCTGATGTGGGCATTTAGTGCTATAAGTTTCCCTCTTAGCACTGCTTTGGCTGCATTCCAGACATTCTGATAGGTTGTCTCATTGTTCTCATTGATTTCAAAGAAGTTATTTCTTTCTGCCTTAATTTCAGTATTTACCTAGGAGTTATTCAGGAGCAGGTTGTTCAATTTCCATGTAGTTGTGTGGTTTTGAGTGAGTTTCTTAATCTTGAGTTCTAATTTGATTGCTCTGTGATCTTAGAGACTATTTTTTTAAGATTTGCATTCTTTTGCATTTGCTGAGAGTGTTTTCCTGCCAATTATGTGATAAATTTTAGAGTAAGTGCCATGTGGCACTATAAAGAATGTATATTCTGTTGTTTTGGGGTGGAGAGTTCTGTAGATACCTATCAGTTCAACTTGATCCAGAACTGAGTACAAGCCATGACTATCCTTGTCTTAATGATCTGTCTAATGTTTACAGTGAGATGTTAAAGACTTCCACTATTATTGTGTGGTAGTCTAAGTCTCTTTGTAGGGCTCTAAGAACTTGTTTTATGAATCTTGGTGCTCCTTTATTCAGTGCATATATATTTAGAATAGTTAGTTCTTCTTATTGAATTGATCCCTTTACCATTATGTAATGTTCTTTTTTTTTTTTTTCCCCTAATCTTTTTTGGTTTTAAAGTCTGCTTTGTCAGAGACTAGGATTGCAATCTCTGCTTTTTTCTGTTTTCCATTTGCTTGGTAAATCTTCTTTCATCCCTTTATTTTTAGCCTCAGTGTGTCTTTTTGCATGAGATGTGGCTCTCGAATATAGCACTCCGATGGTTCTTGACTCCATCCAATTTGCCAGTCTGTGCTTTTAAATTAGGGCATTTAGCCCATTTACATTTAAGGTTAATATTGGTATGTTATTAAATTTGATCCTATCATCATGATGCTAGCTGGTTATTTTGTCCACAAGTTAATGCAGTTTCTTCATAGTTTCATCGATCTTTGTACTTCAATGTGTTTTTGCAGTGGCTGCTACCAGTTTTTCCTTTCCATATTTAGTGCTTCCTTCAGGAGCTCTTACAAGGCAGGACTGGTGGTGATGAATTCCTTCAGCATTTGCTTGTCTGAAAATGATTTTATTTCTAATTCACTTAAGTTTAGTTTGGCTGGATATGAAATTCTGGGTTGAAAATTATTTTCTTTAAGAATGTTGAATATTGGCACCCACTCTCTTCTCGCTTGCATTGCTTCTGCTGAGAGGTTCACTGTTAGTCTAATGGGCTTCCCTTTGTAAGTGACTTGGCCTTTATCTCCACTGCTCTTAACATTTTGTTTTTCATTTCAACCATGGAGAATCTAATGATTATGTGTTTTGGGGTTGATCTTCTCCTGGAGTATCTTACTGAGATTCCCTGGATTTCCTGAATTTGATTGTTGGCCTGTCTTACTAAGTTAGGGAATTTCTCCTGGATGATATCCTGAGGTGTGTGGAACTTGGTTCCATTCTCTGTCTCTTTCAGGTATTCCAATCAGTCATAGGTTCAGTCTTTTTTTCATAGTCCCAGTGTTCTTGAGGGTTTTGTTTGTTCCTTTTCATTCTTTTTTCTATAATCTTGTCTGCCTGGCTTATTTCAGCAAGACAGTTTTCAAGTTCTGATGTTGTTTATTCTGCTTGATTGATTCGGCTATTGATACTTGAGTTTGCATTATAAAGTTCTCATGTTGTGTTTTTCAGCTTCATCAGGTCATTTATTTTCCTCTCTGACCTCGGTATTCTAGCTAGAAGCTCCTGTTAGCTTTTCTTATGGCTCTTAGCTTCTTTGCATTGGGCTAGAACATGCTCCTTTACATCAGCAAAGTTTGTTAACCACCTTCTAAAGGCTACTTCTGTAATTCATCTATCTTATCCTCCATCCAGGTCTGTAGCCTTCCTGAAGAAGTGTTGTGATTATTTCAAGGAGAAGAGGCACTCTGGCCTTTGAGTTTTCAGTGGTTTTTTTGTTGTTGCTGTTGATTCTTTCTCATCTTCATGAGTTTGTCTACTTTCAATATTTGAGGCTGCTGACCACTGGATGAAGTTTTTGTGGAAACTTTTTTGTTGATGCTGTTGTTGTTGCTTTGGTTGGTTTCCTTTCAATAGTCAGGTCCCTCTTCTGTAGGGCTGCTGTGGTTTACTGAGGGTTTACTTAAGGCCCTATTCATCTGGGTCCCTCCTGCATCTGGAGATATCACCAAAAATGGCTGGAGAACAGCAAAGATGGGTGCCTGCTTTTTCCTCTGGGATCTCTGAACTTGAGGGACACCAACCTAATGCCAGTAGAAACAGTCCAGTATAGGGTGTCTGGTGACCCCTGTTGGGGGCTCTCACCCAATTTGGGTGAGCACAGGAGACCAAGACCTATTTAACGTACCACTTTGGTTATCTCTTGGTTGAGGGGATATGCTGCACTTGGGGCTAACCCATTCATCTGGGCTGCCAGATTCCTCAGAGCTAGCAGGAAAAAAAGACTTATTCTGCTAGTCCATAGAGACCATGGCCACCCCTTCCCCGAGGGGCTCAGATGCAGGGAAATCAGAGTTCTGTCCCTAAGCCCCTGGCTGGAGTTGCTGGCGTTCCTGCAGGGAGGCCCAACCCATTAAGCAGGTATGGGTCAGTCTGGCCATGATCTGCCATAGCTGGTGTGTTGCGCTGTGAGGAATACCTCTTGGAACCAAGCCATCAAGTCTCCCCAGCACCAGCAGGAAAAAACAATGACCTGGAGCTACAGTGATGGCTGCTGCCGTTCACCCGAGAGTTCAGTGTCTTAAGCAGCTAGCAGCTACAGTGATAGCTGCCATCCTTCCCTGGGAAGCTCAGTTTTCATAGGCAGCTGGTAACTGTAGTGATGATGACCATCCCTCCCTTGGGGGAGCTCAGTTGTCTTAGGCAGCCAGCAGCCTCAGTGATGGCTGCTGCCTTTCCCCCAGGGAGCTCAGACGGCTTAGACAGCAGGCAGCCACAGTGATAATGGCCACCCCTTCCCCCAGGAACTCGGTAGTCTAGCCAGATTCCAGCCAATTGACTACTGAGAATCTGCACAGCTCTGTGGTTGGGACCTAAGGCCCTGGTGGCGTGGGCTCACAAGTGGAATCTTTTGATCTGTGGGTTGCACAGATCCATGGAAAAAGTACAGCTTCCCAGGCTAGGTAGCACGTTCACTCACTGCCTCCCATGGCTGGTGCTGGAGGTGCCCCTTGTGCCATTTGGCTCTCAGGTGGGCTGACACACCACCCTGCTTTTTCTAGCTCTGCATTGGTCATGCCAACCACCTAGTCAGTCCTGATGATGGAACCTGGATACCTCAGTAGCCAGTGTAGGATGTGCATGCTATTTGGTTCTTCTCAGTGGGAACCTCTGACTGCCACTGCTTCTAGTAGGCCATCTTGGCTCTGCCCCTCCTTTTCAACTTTTTGATGTGGAAATTTAGTACTATTAATTTTCCTCTTAACACTGCCTTAGCTGTATTCCAGAGTTCTGGTATGTGTTATCTTTGTTCTTAATACTTTTCAAAGAACTTCTTGATTTCCACCTTTATTTCTATTTACCTAAAAGTCAATCAGAAGCACATTGTTAAATTGCCATATAATTGCATGATTTTGAGTAATTTTTATAGTCCAGACATCTATTTTTATTGCTCCACATTTGTTGAGGATTGTTTTATGTCCAATGATGTGGTCAGTTTTAGAGTATGTGCCATGTGGCAATGAGAATATATATTCTGTTGTTTGCAGATGGAGAGTTCTGAAAAGGTCTATCAGATCCATTTGGTCCAACGTTGAGTTTAGGTCCTGAATATTTTTGTTAATTTTCTGACTCAATAATCTGTCTAATATTGTCAGTTGAGTGTTGAAGTCTTGTGTGGGAATCTATGTCTCTTTTTACATCTCTAAGAATGTGCTTTATAAATCTGGGTTCTCCTTGTTGGGTGCCTATGTATTTAGAATAGTTTGGTCTTCTTGAATTGAACTCTTTACCATTACGTAATGCCCTTCTTTATTATTTCTGATCTTTGTGGTTTCAAATCTGTTTTGTCTGAAATTAAAATTGCAACCCCTGCTTTTTTCCTGTTTTCCATTTGCTTGGTAGATTTTCCTCCATCCCTTTATTTTGAGCCTATGAGAGTCATTTCATGTGAGATGGGTCACTTGAAAACAGCATACTATTGGGTCTTGCTTTTTTATGTAGCTTGCCTTTCTGTGGCTTGTAAGTGAGACATTTAGACCATTTACATTCCAAGTTAGTATTGATATGTGTGGATTTGATACTGGCATTGTGCTATTAGCTGGTTATTATATTGGCTTGTTCAAAGGGTTATTTTACAGTCACACTGGTCCTGTGTGTTTGTGTTTTGTATTAGCTGGTAGTGGTGCTTCCTTTCTACATATAGTGCTTCTTTCAAGATCTCTTGTAAGGCAGGGCTGGTGGTAATAAACTTCCTCAACATTTGCTTATCTGAAAAGGATCTTATTTCTCCTTCACTTAGGAATCTCAATTTAGCTGGACATAAAATTCTTAGTTGAAGATTTTTTTCTTTAAGAAAGTTGAATATAGGTCCCCAATCAATTGGCTTATAGGATTTCAGCTGACAGGTCAGCTGTTAGCCTCATGAAGATCTCTTTGTAGGTTCCAACCTGCCCTTTCTCACTAGCTGCCCTTAAATTCTTTCTTTCATTTCAACCTTGGAAAATCTGTTAGCCTCATAGAGATCCCTTTGTAGGTAACCTGCCCTTCTCTCTAGCTGCCTTTAAATTCTTTCTTTGATTTCAATCTTGGAAAATCTGAGGATTCTGTGTCTTTCTTGGGGATGATCTTCTTGTGTAGAATCTTGCAGGAGTTATCTGTATTTCCTGAATTTGACTGTTTGCCTCTCTAGCAAAATTGGGAAAGTAGTCATGGATAATATTCTTAAATATGTTTTCTAAGTTGTTTGCTTTCTCTGCCTCCCTTTCAGAGATGTCAATGATTCACAGATTTAGCCTCTTTACATAAGCCCATGCTTCTTGGAGGTTTTGTTAATTCCTTTTTATTCTTTTTTTTCCTCATTTTGACTGTATTATTTCAGAGAACTAGTCTTCAAATTCTGAGATTCTTTCCTCAGCTTGGTTTATTCTGCTATTAATACTTGCAATTGTATTATGCAATTTTTTATTGTGTTATTCATCTCTGTCACACCTGGTTGGTTCTTTTTTATAGCAGCTATTTCATCCTTCAGCTCCTATATCATTTTATTGTGATTTTAAAATAAACCAATTTTAAAGCAGGATTTACATTAACATTATTATTCCCTACAGAGCCAAGTAGTGTGGCCAAACACAAGTGATCAATTTAATGTCATCAAACTCCTTCCTCTTGAAGAATATGTCATGCATGAGCTAAAATGACTTCTTTATTAATTTGTTTTCACTTTTCTTTACTTTGTCTAGGAAATGCTGTTTATAGGATATTCTTTGTCTTTATGTCACCCCACTTTTTTTTCCATTTTTTATTTTGATGGAGCAACTCCATATATGAAGATATAGAGATACTGAACTTTCTGAACTATGGCATGTCAGAAAGTTCTTTTCAGGATTCATTTAATTAAAATTTTAGGTAGAGGGAGAACTCTATATACAAAATTTTTTCCCCTGAGAAATTTAAGAAAATATTACTTCATCATGTTGTAGCCTTGAAATGTTGCTAATGTTACTAAGCAAATACCTGACATAAGTCATATTTCTCATCCCTTTGTAAGTTACCCTGTTACTTTACTCTGTGGAAGCTTCAAGGATATTTTCTTTAGTAAGGATCTTCTGAAAATGAAAAAAAAAAAGTAAAAAGAACATACATATTTTTATATTTATCCTCTGGCATATTGGTGAGCTACTCACATTAGTAACTTATGTTTTTATTCAGCTTGAAATAACTTTATGATTTCTATATCAAACACTTAATTATTTTCTCCAATTTCTGCTTCTATAATGCTTGGTAAACAGATGTTTGACTTGTGTTCATCCTCCATTTTTCTTTCTTTTTATAATCAACCAATGCTTACGTCATAGTTTTTTTAAAAAGAAAAAATATTTATTTGGGATCTTGTAAAAGAAATAAGTCTTTTATATGAAACCAGAAGTCTGGAAGGGAGCTATATTTTTTATGTAAAAATACAACTTGAAAAATTAAACTATCAAATCCTCCTTAAAGACTGCAGCATATCCATAACAAAATAACTGGGAGGTAAATTTTCTTTATTTTTATTTAAAGTAAATAATAAAATTAATTCCATTATATCATATATTTGAGATATTATTTGAATTTCATTTTATGAGCAATAATTTGGATTTTTCATTACATACATATTATATATGCAACTGTTTGAAGTGTATTGTCATTTGCAAAAGAGATTCAAAAATCAAACTTTCTGTGTGACTAAACTATTCTGCTTCTTGGATAACAAGAGTCCCACTGAATAATTTTAATTGCAAATGTTTTGTGCCAGAGGAAACAACACTAAAAAGAAGTTTTCAGATCTAAAGAGGGACAAAATTAAAGGAAAAAAAATGTAAATTAAGTCAGAAAAATTGGGGAAGCAACTTGTCTTTCTTTAGAGCAGATGTGCACCATCTTCTTCACTACAGACATAAAGTTTAAGATACATATATGCCTTCCTATGGATGCTCTCTGAAATTTTCATTGTTTTTTCCTACTAACTGTAATATAATAGAAGTAACTTTGAATCCATTCAATAATTCCTAAGCATAAAAGCTTTATATTAGTAATAAATTAGTCAGGGCATACTTCAAAATGGATCCTGACGTGTGCATAACAATGATTCACTTGAGAAATACAACCCATCTCTAAAATTCCTCAAGATGAAGAAATAATCCATTTTCAAAAGCACATTTAGTTAACAGTTACTCACAATCTACTACAAGTAAAGAAAATTTTTAGATGATTTTAAATGGTCTTTTGAATTTATAATTACAAAAAGATCTCATAGAATAGAACCTGATGCTAATTTTGGCTATATCTCAAATTCCAATAATGCCTCAGGAAAAAAAAAAAGTCCATTCCTCAATAGTTTTCACCAAATTAATCTAATTCCTACAGTTTCCAAGACATTCACAGTTATATTAACTAGCACTGCATTTGTCATCCCCTTTAAGTAGTTCATCCTGATCTTGTCCCAGTTATGTTACAATCAAAAATATTATAAATCAACTGTTGTCATTATCTTACCTAGCAGAGTTTTATTTCAGCAAGCTATACTATGTTCTCATTGATTAGCTACATTTTAAATCTTGTTTAATAATCCTGTTTCTGTAATTTGTTATTAACAATATCTTGCAAAGATTGTCCAATTTCTATAAAAATGTATTTTAATAACACCTTGTTCACACAAATCTATACTGTAACATTTGTCTTTGTTTGGGGTGCTACAACAAAATACCATAAACTGGGTAGCTTATAAACAGAAATTTATTTCTCACAGTTCTGTAGGCTGGGAAGTCCAACATCAAGGCACAAGCAGACTCAGTATCTGCAGAGGCCTTGCTTCCTCATATACAGTACCTTCTCTGAGTCCTCATGGTAAAATGGGCCAATGAGCCCCTGTGGGCCTATTTTATAAGAGTACTAATCCCATTTATGAGGTCTAGACCCTCATGACATAATAATCTCCCAGAAATTGCCACCTCCTAATACCATCACCTTGGGAGTTAGGATTTCAACATATGAATTTTAAGGGGATACAAACATTTAGACTATAGTAACATTACCATTGGGTCCAACTTTTTAACTCTAAATTTTACTTTGATATAATTGTAAATTCAATCTGAAACAATTAACTACTCATTTTGAAATTTAATCTGCTTTACTTTTTTCAATTTACTCAGTGTTAGGTATTTATTAAAAATAGAAATTCAGAAAAATTTACAGCCACATCATTTAACATACAGGTCAACAGGAGTAAAAATAAATCGCTGAGGAGTCTTAGATGTCAAGATGAATTCACATTGAAAAGAGAAAAAATTTGCACTATGAGTAAAATGAGTCGAACCTACAGTAAATCTTTTACTCCATACACAACACAACAAGTTCAACTTTCATATATGTCCTAAGAATGAATGTTCTCTGACCCTACAAAGGATGTTCCATGTGATAATCTCTCATATAGTAATTCTGTACTTTGGCTTAGCTTCAATAATTTTGTTCAACTTTAAAAATATAGAAGTATCAATCTAACCAAGGACATTACAGCAGGCTACCAGTTACCTCACTCAGGTCCTAATATAATTTTTATGTTATGCAGCCTCCTCCATGATTTCTATATAATGAAAATATTTGATGGTAGGAGTCTTCTTACCATATCTGGTATCTTCGTAGTTCTTTCAGCTCTTGACAAGAAAGCAGCATATTTGTTAGTCAAGTTAGGTAATTCATCAGAAATTCCACCATGCTGTGAATACCAAAAAGCATGTTGAAAGAAGGGGTTAAAAAGAGTACACCATTTATTTTTATCAATACAAGAGGCACTGTAAATAATAAGTTTGCAATGAAGATCATCAATATTGTCTAGGATTAAATAAAGACACATTTATTTTTAAAATAAAATTTTCAAAATATGATACAGAAATAAATGTCAATGAGATATTAAAATGGAAAAAGTTGATTATATGGAACTCTACGTTAAGTGTAATGGATCTGTACACATTACTTAAATAGATTAGCCATACTCTAATGTCAAATTCAAACATCAATTCTTGTTCTATTTTATAACCAGCAAGTTGCTATCTCAATAATATATTAGTAAAATATATTTGGCCAATTACCTAGTATTATTTGTTAACAATTTATTATTAATAGAAATATATTAACAATTAACAATGTAATTATGTGGGAATTATGGGTTAATATATTTTCTAAGTAAAATGACCCACTTACTCTCTTAAATATCATAATTCTTTGTATGCATTGAAGATTTAAATTAATAGGCTAGAACAATCTAGTAATCTAATATTTTAATGAGCAATTAATCCTTGTGATACGCTAATTTGTCATACAATTTATTTGTATTCAGTTAAAAAATGGAAAAAAACAGCAGCAAATCCTCAATCTATGCAAAAAGGACAAGAATCTATTTTTCCTTTTTTTACATACTTCATTGTTTTTATTTCAGAATTTGAGATTCACAGTTAATATTTCAGAATTTGACACACAGTAGAGACTAGACATCTCTCTTTCTTTGTTCATTTTTTGGTAACATTAATTTACTAAAACATCCATTACCCACCTAATGTATTTATGACACAATCTGCCTTTCTACCCAAAATGCTGAAAATGGCACTTCTCCACTTTTTTCCACATGATATTATTCCAACCTAACTACTCAAAATAATATAGGTAGCTTCTATCACTTTCAAAAATAGAACAATCACAATCATGTCTTTTAAAAATGTGAAAGCCTTTGAATATAGAATATCTAAGCAAGCATTATTATTTTGTTTAGTTTTTAAATTGTTTGAAGCTGAAAAGCAACTTATTTGTATAATTTTTTTACTTCAATAGCTTTTGGAGAACAAGTGGTTTCTTCTTACATGGATGAATAGCATAGAGGTGAATTCTAAGATTTTAGTGTACCCATCACCTGAGTAGTGTACACTGTACCCAAATAAGTAGGTTTTTATCCCTATTCACACCCTCCCCTTTCTGAATCTCCAAAGTCCATTATGTCACTCTGTGTCCCTTTGCATACCCACGGCTTAGCTCTCACTTATCAGTGAAAACATACAGTATTTGGTTTTCCATTCCTGAGTTACTTCACTTAGAATGATGGCCTCCCACTCCATCGAAGTTGCTGCAAAAGACATTATTTTATTCGTTTTTATGGCTGAGTAGTATAACTCAGTAGTAACATTACTGCGTAGTATATTACATAGTGTGTATAGACCACATTTTCTTTATCCACTCATTTGTCAATGGGCACTAAGATTGGTTCCATATCTTTGCAATTGTAAATCTGGCTGCAATAAACATACACATGCGGGTGTCTTTTTAATATACTGACTTCTTTTCCATTGGGTAGATACCCAGTAGTGGAATTGCTGGATCAAATCGTAGATCTATTTTTAGTTATCTACAAAATCTCCATACTGTTTTCCATAGAGATTGTACTAACTTACATTCCCACCACCAACATATAAGCATTCCCTGTTTATGACCTCATCATATATTGCTTTTTGTTTTTTACTTTTTAACAATGGCCATTCTTGGATGGGTACAGTGGCTGACACCTATAATCCCACCACTTTGGGAAGCCAAGTTAGGCAGTTCACTTGAGCTGAGTTCAAGATCAGCCTGAGCAGCATGGTGAAACCCAATCTCTACAAAAAATACAAAAAATTAGCTGAGTGTGGTGGCATATGCCTGTGTTCCCTGCTACTGGAGAGACTGAGGTAGGAGGATCACTTGAGACTGGGAGATCAAGGCTGCAGTGAGCCACAGTCACGTTAATGCACTCCAGCCTGGGTGAGAGAGAGAGACCCTGTCTCAAAAAATATTAATACTAAAAATGGCCATTCTTGCAGGAGTAAGGTGGTATCTCATTGTGGTTTTAATTTGCATTTCCCTGATGACTAGTGCTGTTGAGTATTTTTTCATATGTTTGTTGGCCATTTGTATATCTTCTTTTAATAAATATCTATTCATATCAGTTGCCCACTTTTTCATGAAAGTATTTGTTTTCTTCTTGCTGATTTGTGTGAGTTCCTTGTAGATTGTGGATATTAGTCCTCTGCTATTCCAACAGTGGCCCTAGTGAGGGTCAGAGAAATTCACTGGCCACTGAGATAATGTTCCATGGAGCAGCATATCTGTCTCTGAGTTTGTACAGGGAGTCAGAAGTAGTAGGTGGCAGTAAACCCCATCCAGCTCCCATGCACTTGGAAAAGCAAGTCTCACACCTGCTAGCAGCAGCTATCTATGTTCTAAGTACTTAATACTCAGAACTCAAAATGCTTCGGGCCATAACCCTTCCCCCACAGATACTGCAACCAGCTTTCAAGCCACGCTCCTCCCAGTCTGCCTGTAAAACCACGGTGTGCAGCTCCTGCACTTGTGGCTGCAGCACACTTCCCACTTGTTCCCTGGTTCTGGCCAAGGGAACTAATCCTCACTGGATATTATATCACAAATTTCAATTGGGAGCTTCTCTCAACCTGCAACCACTGCCTGAGTTAGTTAGCAAACTTTTGCGAGATCCCCAATGACACAGAATCAGGAATGGCTTCCCTTGGTTTGCACTGGAGACTGAAAATGCCTGAAAGGCTCTTCCCACACTGCTAATACTTTTATATTCCCCATGGCTCCTTAAATTAGTTCTAGCACTGGGTAGAGTTACAGTGTTCCCCCATGCGTGGATTGCCAGGTTCCCCAGTGTAGTTGCATATCCTGAAGGCATTCTCTCTGCCTTTCACATTCCAAGGACTTAGTTTTTCACATGGCTCACTGTGTGGGCTGCAGCTTGCCACTTCTTTCAAAGGGTCTGTGATTTCTTTCAGTTTTCCTGTTAAGTTCCTGCATTTCTTTTCCGAAAAAAAGTTCACAGAATTGCTATAAACTATTTTGTCTTTCCAAATAGAATAGGCATGATAATTAGCACTTGCCTTCAATCTGCCATCTTGGAAAAAAGAAATTTGATTACTGTCATATATATGGTACTAGAAATTATTACACAAAAAAGCTCCAAAACATTTTGCAGTTTTTAGTGCTTAGGGGGTAAAAGTTAGCAACTTTGAATGACATTACCGAGAAATTAATTACTCATTGGATGCCTTTCGCTCTAGAGGAAATGGGTAGTTTACAAAAGACCACATTTCAACACAATTAATTAAAAATAAATTCAGGCAAAATGTAACAAAATCCTGTTTTAAAGACATTATTGAGTTCTAGAAGTAGCATAGACCAAAAGGATACAATTCTAACAAAAGTAGAACCTCTAAGAGGTGAGCTACTGGTCTGCAGGTATATTCTCCCTCAGGGCATTTTCTGATAAAGGCAACAGAGGAAACATTTGAGATTTGGCATGGTGGAGAAATGCTACTAAGGAACTGTGTCTTACTGGGCCAGAATGACAAAACTGCAAATTTTAGGAGCCTCAAAACACATGGCCTATTTCTTTTTCAAGGTATTTGTGAGAAATAAAGGCAGTGTGAGGCTAAAAATCTAAGCCAACAAATTGAAATTCAGAGATATCAAAGAGTAAAGTTAAGAACCTGATAGAAAGAAGGGCCCTCAAAAACATTAGGCTCATATTTGATATCCCCAGAATACTACACTTAAGAAAATAAAACAACCAAGAGGTAAATTAAGTAATAGCAAAATGTAATTAGCACAGTTCATAATTGGATTAAGGTGATTTTATCTCACCTATATCTGTCTTGCAGAAGAAAGTATGAAACCTCCCTAGTAGAAAAATAACATCATTTAAAATCTTTACAATGTTTTATACACAGTATATGGTATGCTATTAAAAATTATGGAGCATGCCAAAAACAGAATGCATGATCAAAAATCAAGAGGAAAAAAACATAAAATAACAGACTAATGGGTGATCCAGATATTAGAGTTTGCAGACAAAAATTTTTTTAAAACTATGATTAGGCCAGGTGCAGTGGATCATGCCTGTAATCCCAGCACTTTGGGAGGGCAAGGCAGGCAGATCACCTAAGCTCAGGAATTCAAGACCAGCCTGACCAACATGGAGAAACCCCATCTCTACTAAAAATTCAAAATTAGTTGGGCATGGTGGCACATGCCTGTAATCCCAGCTACTCAGGAGGCTGAGGCAGGAGAATTGCTTGAACCTGGGAGATGGAGGTTACGGTGGGCCGAGATAGTGCCATTGCAATCCAGCCTGAGCAACAAAAGCAAAACTCCATCTCAATAAAACAAAATAAAATAAAACTATGATTAATGTGTTCAATAAATAGAAAAGAAGTAGTTGAAATCATAAAGAATTTGTCCTCAGAAATAAATTCTTTAAGAATGAATTAAACAGGCATTCTAAATCTAAAAAATACAATATCGAAAATTAAGAAGTCAATACATTGATTTAACAGTAGTTGAAATAACAGTAGTGAATTAAATTATAACTCAGTAGAAAATATTTAAACTGTAGCATGAAAACAAAAAAGTTATAATACAGAAGAACTCTAAGAGTGTTCGAGGCATGGTGAATAGTTCTAACATATACATTTATTAGAGTCTCAGAAAGAACAGCAAGAAATGATATGACAAAATACATAAAAAGATAATAGCCAAGAATTATTTAAAAATGATAAAAGACATAAACCCAGAAATTCAAAGGTTCTGCAAACCTCAGGCAAATGTATTAAAAAGAAAAAAACACTTCAGACACATCAAAGGTTAAAAACCAAAGACAATTTCTCCTGAAGAAGAAACAATAAGCTGGGCTGCTTACTTCTTAATAGAAAAAACAGAAAGTCTAAAATAAAAAAATATTATTAACGTGCTGAAAATAATCACCAACCTAAAAATCTACACTCAAAAATAAATCATTCAAAAATAACAAAATACATTTCAGACAAACAAAAACTGTAATATTCAGCATCAGACTTGGACCAGAAGAAATGCTAAAGGAAGATTTTCAGACAGAAGAAAAATGATTCCATTTTTTATAAAAATACAAGTGCAAAAAGGAATGAAGCACAATAGAAAAATAAATAAATGTAATCCACACAACAAAATAATAATATTTAAAAAACTTAAAATATGTAGATTTAAAATGTGTGACAATAATTAAATAAAATACAAGATAAAATGGAGTTAAAATGTTCTACGTTAGTCTTACTGAAAAAGTGGTAAAGGTCATCCTTTTTATTGGATTGCAATAGATGATAAAAAAATAGTAAAACAAAACTAAAAAATGTAATAGAGGTTGACGAGATGGAATAAAATAAAATACTTCATTAATATTTTATTTGATTATAATATTTGATTAATCCAAGAAAGAACAAAATAAGGAAAAGTGAATAATGGAAATCATGGCAGATGGGAGGCAGAACTAGATTCCTTCCCACTTGGATGGACAGAGCAGTGTATGGAGTCTCAGGTCATGAACTCTTGCTCTAGACGTATTGTGGAAATAAATCAGGAAAGCTGAGAGAACACACAGACCCACTGAAGAAAGCAGATTGCTCCTGCAGGAACTGGGAGAAACCTCAAATATTGTGCTGGTATCCCTGGCTGAGAGACACACAGATGGTTCACATACAGAACTCTGTGCAGACAACCCACAGTACTAGCCAGGAGCCTAACAGACCTGCTGGGTGGCTCAATCCAGAAGAGACGTAACAATCACTACAGCTTGGCTGGCAGAAAGCCACATCCCTAGGTAAGTGGGGAGAATAATACATCAAGGGAACACCCAGCGGGACAAAGAATCTTGTTTCCCTTGAAAACAGCCTGAGTCCTACACCTTTCCTCTGACAGCGCCTACTCTAATGAGAAAGAACCAAAAACCAACTCTGGAAATATGACAAAACAAGGTTGATTAACATCCTCAAAAAAATCACATTAGCTCACCAGCAATGGATCCAAATCAGGAAGAAATCACTGATTTACCTGAAAAAGAATTCAGAGGGAAGTTATTAAGCTAATCAAAAAGGCACGACGAGAGAAAGGCAAAGCCCAATTTAAGGAAATCAAAAAATACATATATAAGAAACAAGGCCAGGCACAGTGGGCTCATGCCTGTAATCCCAGCACTTTGGGAGGCCGAGGTGGGCAGATTGCCTGAGTTCAGGAGTTCGCGATCAGCATGCACAACATGGTGAAACCTATCTTTACTAAAAAAAATACAAAAAAACATAGACGGGCATGGCAGTGTGCACTTGTAATCCCAGCTTCTCAGGAAGCTGAGGCAAGAGAATTGCTTGATCCCAGGAGGGGGAGGCTGCAGTGAGCCAAGATTGTGCCACTGCACTCCAGCCTGGGTAACAGAGCGAGACACCATCTCAAAAAAAAAAAAAAAGAAGAAGAAGAAGAAACGAGGGAAGAAATATTCACTGAAATAAATAGCATAAATAAAAACAATCAAAACTTCAGGAAACAATGGACACACTAATAGAAATGTAAAACGCTCTGGAAAGTCTCAGCAATAGAATGGAACAAGCAAAAGGAACTTCAGTGCTTAAAGACAAAGTTTTTGAATTAACCCAATCAAAGAAAGAAAAAAAACAAGTAAATATGAACAAAGCCTACAAGAAGTATGGAATTATGTTAAACGACCAAACCTAATAATAATTAGGCATTCCTGAGGAAACAGAAATCTAGAAGTTTGGAAAACATACTTGGCAAAATAATTGAGGAAAACTTCACCAGCCTTGCTAGAAACTTAGACATCCAAATGCAAGAAGCTCAAAAAACAACTGGGAAATTCATCTCAAAAGATCATTATCTAGGGACACTGCCATCAAGTTATCTAAAGTTAACACAAGCAAACAATCTTAAGAGCTGTGAGGCAGAAGCACCAGGTAACCTGTAAGGGAAAACCTATCAGATTAACAGCAGTTTACTCAGCAGAAATCCTACAAGCTAGAAGAGTTGGGGCCCTATCTTCAGCCTTCTTAAACAAAACAATTATCAGCCAAGAATTTTGTATCCTGTGAAACTGAGCTCCAGAAATGAAGAAAATATACAACCTTTTTCAGACAAACAAACGCTGATTTTGCCACTACCAGGCCAGTACTACAAGAACTGCTAAAAAGAGCCCTAAATCTTAAAACAAATCCCAGAAACACATCAAAACAGAACCTCTTTAAACCATAAATCTCACAGGACCTGAAAAACAAAAATACAATTAAAAACAAAAAACAATCACCAGGTGCAGCAGCTCACACCTGTAATCCCAGCACTTTGGGAGGCTGAGGGAAACAGATCACTTGAGGTCAGGAGTTCAACACCAGCCTAGCCGATGCAGCAAAACCCTGTCTCTACTAAAAATACAAAAATTAGCAGGGCATGGTGGTGTGTGCCCATAATCCCAGCCACTTGAAAGGCTGAGGCATGAGAATTGCTTGAACCTGGAAGGCAGAAGTTGCAGTGAGTTAAGATTGTGCCACTGCACTCCAGCCTGGGCAATAGAGTGAGGTTGTATCTCAAAAAAGAAGAAAAAAGAAAAGAAAAGAAAGAGGAGAGGAGAAAGGAATGAACAAACCAAGGTATACAGGCAACAAATAGCATGATGAATGGAATAGTACATCACATCTCAATACTAACATTGAATGTACATTGCCTAAATGCTCTACTTAAAAAAATACAGAATTGCAGAAGGAATAAGAATTTATGAGCCAACTATCTGCTTCCTTCAAAAGACTCACCCAACATATAAAAACTCATATAAACTTAAGGTAAAGGGGGGATTGGAAAAAAGACATTCCATGCAAATGGACATCCAAAGCCAGTAGAAGTATCTCCACTTGTATCAGACAAAACAAACTTTAAAGCAACAGTAGTTTAAAAAGACAAAAAAATCATATAACAGTAAAAGGCCTTGTCCAACAGAAAATCATCACATTCCTAAACATACATGCATCTAACACTACTAGACCTAAGAAATGAGACAGACAGCAACACAATAATAGTGGGGGACTTCGATACTTCACTGACAGCACTAGACAGGTCATCAAGACAGAGTCAACAAAGAACCTATCAAAACTTTGGGATACAGCAAAGGCAGTGCTAAGAGGAAAATTCATACCCCTAAATGCCTACAACAAAAAGTCTAAAAGAACACAAAGAGACAATCTAAGGTCACACCTCAAAGAACTAGAGAAACAAGAACAAACCAAACCCAAACCCAGCAAAACAAAGGAAATAACCAAGAACAGAGCAGAACTAAATGAAATTGAAACAAAACAATACAAAGGATAAATAAAGGGGGGTGGGGATTTGGGGAGGGGATAGCATGGGGAGAAATGCCAGATATAGGTGATGGGGGAGGAAGGCAGCAAATCACACTGCCATGTGTGTACCTATGCAACAATCTTGCATGTTCTTCACATGTACCCCCAAACCTAAAATGCAATAAAAAAAAAAAATATATATATATATATATATATAAAACAAACAAACAAACAAAGGATAAATAAAACAAAAAGTAAAAAGATAAATAAAATTGACAGACCATTAGCAGGATTAATGAAGAAAAGAAGAGAGAAAATCCAAACAAGCTCAATTAGAAACAAAACAAGAGATATTACAACTGACACTATAAAAACACAAAAAATCATTAAAGGCTACTATGAACACCTTTACACACAAAAACTAGAAAACCTAGAGGAGATAGATAAATTCCTAGAAAGATATAACCAACCCTAGCTTAAATCAGAAAGAATCAGACACCCTGAGCAAACCAATAACAAGCAGCGATATTGAAATGCTAATAAAAAATTACCAACAAAAAAAAAGTGCAGGACCAGAAGGATTCACAGCTGAATTCTACCAGACATTCAAGAAGAAATGGACCAATCCTTTTGACACTGTTCCAAAAGATAAAGAGGGAAACATCTCTAAATCATTCTATAAAGCCAATATCACCCCAATACCAAAACAAGGAAAGGATATAACAAAAAAAGAAAACTACAGATTGATATCCCTGATGAACATAGACACAAAAATCCTTAACAAAATACTAGGAAACTGAATCCAACAACACATCAAAAAGATAATCTAAGATAATCTAAGATATTCTACCATGATCAAGTGGGTTTCACAATGGGGATGCAGGGATGGTTTAACATAAGCAAGTCAATAAATGTGACACATCACATAAACAGAATTAAAAACAAAAATCACATGATTATCTCAATAGAGGCAGAAAAAGCATTTGACAAAATCCAGCATCACTTTATTATTAAAACTCAGCAAAATTGGCATACAAGGGACATACCTCAATGTAATAAAAGCCATCTATGACAAACCACAACTGACATAATATAGAATGAGGAAAAGTTGAAAGCATTAGCTCTGAGAACTGGAACAAGACAAAGATGCTAACTCTCACCACTTCTATTCAACATAGTACTGGAAGTACTAGCCAGGGCAATCAGATAAGAGAAAGAAGTAAAGGGCATGCAAATTGGTAAAGAGAAAGTAAAACTGTCACTGTTTGCTGATTATATAACTTTATACCTAGAAAACCATAAACACTCCTCCAAAAATCTCCTAGAACTGATAAAAGACTTCAGCAAAGTTTCCAGATACAAAATTAATGTACACAAATCAGTAGCTCTCCTATACACCAACAATGACAAGCTAAGAATCAAATCAAGAACTCAACCCCTTTACAATAGCTGCAAGAAAAATGAAATACTTAGGAATACACCTAACGAAGGAGGTGAAAGACCTCTACAAGGAAAACTGCAAAACACTACTGAAAGAAATCACAGTCAACAAAAAACAAATGGAAACACATCCCATACTCATGGATGAGTACAATAAATATTGTGAAAATTACCATACTGTCAAAAGCAATCTACAAATTCAATGTAATTCCAATAAAATAACATTATCACTCTCAAAGAACTAAAAAAAAAAATCCTAAAATTTATATAGAATCAAAGAAGAGCCCACATACCCAAAGCAAGACCAAGCAAAAAGAACAAATCTGGAGGCAGCATATTACCTGAATTCAAACTACATTATAAGGCCATAGTCACCAAAACAGCATGGTACTGGTATAAACATACGCACATAGACCAATGGAACAAAATAGAGAACCCAGAAATAAACCCAAATATTTACAGTCAATTGATCTTCAACAAAGCAAACAAAAACATAAAGTAGAAGAAAAAAAACCCATTCAACAAACAGTGCTGGGATAATTGGGAAGCCACATGTAGGAGAATAAAACTGGATCCTCATCTCTCACCTTATACAAAAATCAAGTCAAGATGGGTCAACGACTTAAATCTAAGATATGAAACTATAAAAATTCTAGAAGATAACATCTGAAAAACCCTTCTAGACATTGACTTAGGCAACTATTTCATGACCAAGAACCCAACACAAATGCAAATGCAAAAAATATAAAAATAAAAATAAATAAATAAATAACTGGGACTTAACTAAACTAAAGAGCTTTTGCAAGGCAAAGGGAACAGTCAGCAGAGTAAACAAACAACCCACAGAGTGGGAGAAAATCTTCACAATCTACACATCTAACAAAGGACTAATATCTAGAATCTACAACAAACTCAGACAAATTAGCAAAAAAACAATCCCATCTAAAAGTGGACTAAGGACATGAATATACAATTCTCAAATGAAGATACACAAATGACCAATGAACATATGAAAAAATGCTGAACTTCACAATGCAATATCACCTTACTCTTGCAAGAATGGCCATAATAAAAAAATCCAAAAATAATAGATCTTGGCATGTAGGCAGTGAACAGGGACCACTTCTACACTGCTGGTTGGAATGTAAACTAGTATAACCACTATGAAAAGCAGTGTGGAGATTCCTTTAAAAACTTAAAGGAGAACTACCATTTGATCTAGCAATCCCACTACTGGTTATCTACCCAGAGGAAAAGAAGTCATTATACAAAAAAGATACTTAGACACACATGTTTATAACAGCACAATTCACAATTGCAAAAATGTGGAACCAACCTAAATGCCCATCAGCCAATGAGTGCATAAAGAAACTGTGGGGTGTGTGTGTGTACACAACAATGGAATGTTGTGTGTGTGTGTGTGTGTCACAACAATGGAATGTTGTGTGTGTGTGTGTGTGTGTGATATGTATATATATGTGTGTGTGTGTGTGTGTGTGTATATATATACATATATATGTATATGTATACACATATATATACGCATATATATGTGTGTATATATATACACACACACATATATATACACACGCACACAATGGAATATTGTGTATATATATACACACAATGGAATACTACTCAGCCATAAAAAGAAATGAATTAATGGCAATCACAGAAACCTGGATGAGACTGGAGACAATTATTCTCAGTGAAGTAACTCAGGAATGGAAAACCAAACATCTTATGTTCACACTCATATGTGGGACCTTAGCTATGAGGAAGCAAAGGCATAAGAATGACAAAATGGACTTTGAGAACTCAGGGGGAATGTGTGGAAGAGGGTGAGAGATAAAAGACTACAAATATGGTGCAGTGTATACTGCTCAGATAATGGGTGCACCAAAATCTCACAAATCCCCAATAAAGAATTTATTCATGTAACTCAACATGACCTGTTCCCCAATTACCTATGGAAATAAAAAAAAATTAAGTGGCAAAACAAATGGACCAATACAATACATAAAATAGTGTAATGCAGGCAAACACAAACATGTTGATAACCAAATTAAACATAAATCAATTGATACTGCGATTAAACAAAAAGTTTACCAGACTCATTTTTTTTTTAAATCAGACATGTTTAGGATCTATATTTCACTCTTGATTTTAGTTTGTCAAATATTCTATAAATTGAGTCAGAGTTATACCTATAGGTAGTTTTAGATTGTCAACAAGAATAAGAAATTAACTGAGTCCATACTATGTGCCATAAGATATTCAAAGAATTTTTTGATTCACTTAATATTTGCAATAACACTTTTAGGTATGTACTATTATAAACTTCATTTTACTAAGCATAAAGAGTTAAAATAACTTGCACAAGATCAGTTGCAGAGCAAAAAAGTATATTCAAGCACTCTGAGTCCAGAGATCATGCTATTAATCACTGTGCTAGACTTCCCAATATCTACAGTGAAGAATAAATACCGTAATTATTTTTATCTAAATGTTAGGTTACTAAGAATAATGAACTGTTAGTACATTTTAAACAAAATAGAGCAGAAATATTCTAAAAACTACTAACATTCATGATGCATTTAAAATATATCAGCACTTAAAATAATTAAGATAATAAATTTAATATTATGTGGTTATTTTATCACAGTTAAAAATATATACTGGGTGCAGTGGCTCACTCTGTAATACCAATGCTTCAGAAGGTTGAGGCAGGGGATCACTTGAGTCCAGGAGTTCAAGATCAGCCTGGGCAATACACTGAGACCTTATCTCTACAAAAAAAATTTTTAAATAGCCAGCTGTGATGGCCTGTGCCTGTGGTCCTAGCCACACAGAAGGCTGAGGCAGGAGGATCACTTGAACCCAGAAGGGCAAGGGTGCAGTGAGCCATAACCGCACCATTGCACTCCAGCCTGGGCAACAGAGTGAGACCCTCTTTCGAATATATATATATTTGAAACACACACACACATGTAGATAGATAGATAGATAGATAGATAGATAGATAGATAGATAGATGATAGATGTATCAGACTAAATGAACAATAGAAATTAAAGACAAATATCAAAGGTTGATGACAGAAACTCAAAAACTGAAAGTCTAGAAATCTAGTAAGCTAAAAAAAATGACTTTAGAGTACATGTAGGTATGTTTAACTTGTTTTTACAATTGCAATTTAATAATGAACTTGAAAATTTAATAAAATATAAATTAAATTGACAGAAACTAGAGAGCCATTTTGAGGAGGCTGTCAGATGCACTACTGGGACCCGTGGGAGCAAAATATAATAAAATAAATATGTCTATAAGTTAATAATATGTGAATAGGAAGGACTATGATGGGTCTGAAATTTTGCCCTACTTAAGTTAACCTGCCACAGTTTCACAGAAAAATGCAAAACTTCTGAGTCAGAGAAAAAGAACTTTATTACTCATGGCATAACAAACAGCATGAAAACAGCACATTTGCATCAGTCCTCCTTGCACTAAAGTCCTACTGGAGACAAGGCTGATGGGGCAAAATAAATACCTGCACACAAAGTGGGCTTTGTTATGGGAGAAAACTGTGAGCTCTGGGAACCTGAATCTTTTATAAAGAGCACTAAGCACTCCCTCTGCTTAGGAGGGAGACATTGTATCTTTGAAGGCTGTTTGCTGTACAATCATCTGTAAAAAGGAGATCCAAGCAAAGGTGTGCAGAAACACAAAACACACAAAGAATTGTCTATTAATGATTAAAAAAAGAATTAAAATAGATGTTTACACAGAAAATAAACTTCTTTGAGCACATATACATAGAAAACAACCCTCAGAAAAATAAGTTTAAATAAACATTAAAAACCTGAGAAAAATTAATGTCTAAAGTATAAGACTTAGTCCCACAAATATAAATTTTACGTATAATAAAACATATAAGAATTCATGTATCTGCAATTAAAGGCAACAGATTTCAATGTAGTTATGTAACAATTTCCACCTTTAAATTGTTATGCATATATTTTCTGGTTTGTATGTTTTTCATTGTTCCTGCTATTGTTCTCCTTAAATGATATCATACATCTTAAAACTGTAATACACAAAATTCAGTTATTACTTTCGCTGAACTGAAACATGAAACCCTACAGTTTTCACCTATTGGTCTTGATAGAATTCCATACATCACACAGAACTTTCTCCATATTAGAAAGCTTTCCATTTTAAACAATGTCTAGTTTATTCTCTGTAAGTCTTTACTGCTCTGTATTAAACATCTTCACTTTTTTCAAATGTTCTTTGGGTGACATGGTTGAAACTTGTGCACCTTCACCATTATGATCACCTTCCCGTGAACACATTCTCAGAGCATATTTTTTCAAACACTATATTTTTCATCTCTAGAAATTCAATTTGTGTCTTTATATTTCTGCCATTTCTCTATATTTAATATGTTCAATACTTCTCCTACTTTCCTTAACATATGGAATATTGTTATAATGATTGTTTGACATCTTTTCTATTAATTATAACATGTAATTTCAAGAGAAACCTAAGAGTTTGATATTCAACATAAAGAATATTATTTTGGTATGAATGTATTACCTGATAATCAGCAGGCCCAGGGGGTAACACAAGCTTCTTTCTGTACCAAGAAGAAAGTCCGAGGAACAGAAGAACCAAATGCAAATTTCTTCTGTTTCTTTGAGCAGATATTTCTAATATTGGCAATTATAGTATTGTTCAGGATATTATAAAACCCAGGACCTAAAATTATTTAAAAATATCATATATAAGAAAAAGCATGCTTTTATTTGCACCTTTTGAACTGACTAATTTTTAATTAAGGTTTTTTTTTTTAAGTATATATTGCTGGCATAAATGCAAAATGGCATGGTCACATTTTTAAATTTTGTTGAATTCTTATAAAGTGAACATATACTTGCTGATATAATTTGGCTGTGTCCCCACACAAATCTCATCTTGAATTGTAATTCCCACAATTCCCATGTGTCACGGGAGGAACCTAGCCTGACAATGTGATAGAAAAGAGAAAAATATTTTCTGAGGAGAAATTCAAAAATTTGCATAAGTAATGAGGGACCCAATGTTAATCCCCAAGACAAAGAAAAACATGTCTCCAGGACATGTCAAATGTCTTCATGGCAGCCCCTCCCATTACAGGCCCAGAAGCCTAGGAGGAAGAAATGGTTTCATGGGCTGGGCCCAGGGTCCTGGCACCCTGTGCAGCCTAGGGACTTGGTGCCCTGCATCCCAGCCACTCCAGACATTGCTGAAAGAAGCCAACATAGAGCTCAGGACAGGGTTTCAGAGGGTGCAAGCCCCAAGCCTTGGCAGCTATGTATGGAAACACCTGGATGTTGAGGCAGAAGTTTGCTGCAGGAGTGGGGCCCTTATGGAGAACCTCTGCTAGGGCAGTGCAGAAGGTAAATGTGGGGTCAGAGCCACTACACAGAGTCCCTATTAGGGACTGAGAAGAGTCCTAGTGGAGCTATGAGAAGAGGGCCACTGTATTCCAGACCCAGAATGGTAGATCCACTGACAGCTTGCACCAAGTGCCTGGAAAAGCTACAGACAAAACACCAGCCCATGAAAGCAGCCAGGAAGAAGGTTGTATCCTGCAAAGTCTCAGGGAAGGAGCTTCCCAAAACTGTGGGAACCTACCTCTTGCATCAGAATGACATGGATGTGAGACAAGGAGTCAAAGGAGATTATTTTGGAGGTTTAAAATTTGTCTGCCCCTCTGGATTTCAGACTTGCATGGGGCCTATAGCCTCTTTGTTTCAGTCTATTTCTTCCATTCGGAATGGGTGTGTTTACCCAAGGCCTGTACCTCCACTGTATCTAGGAAGTAACTAATTTGCTTTTGATTTTACTGGCTCATAGGTGAAAGGGACTTGCCTTGTCTCAGATGATACTTTGGACTGTGGACTTCTGAGTTAATGCTGAAAGGAGTTAAGACTTTGGGGACTGTTGGAAGGCATGACTGGTTTTGAGATGTGAGGACATAAGATTTGGGAGGGGCCTAGGGTGGAATGATATGGTTTGGCTCTGTCCCCCACTCAAATTTCATCTTTAATTGTAGCTCCCACAATTATTATTTGTCTTGGGAGGAACCTGGTAGGAGGCAATTGAATCAAGGGAGTGGATATTTCTCATGTTGTTCTCATGATAGTGAATAAATCTCACAAGATCTGATAGTTTTAAAAACAGGAGTTACCCTGCACAAGCTCTCTTCTCTTGTCTGCCGCCATGTGAGTTGTGCCTTTCACCTTTCACCATGATTGTGAGGCCTTCTAAGCCATATAGAACTGTAAGTCCACTAAACCTCTTTCTTTTGTAAATTGCCCAGTCTCAGGTACATCTTTATCAGTAGCATGACAATGGACTAATACACTTGCCATATGACCAGAAATTCTATTTCTAGGTATTTTTCCAAATGAAAAGAACCCAAGTATCCATCACTTGATTAATAAGTAAACAAAATGTGCTACACCCAAACCATGGAATACTACTCAGCAATAAATAAATGAATCTCTAAAATATGATAAGTAAAAAAAGGCAGACTCTAAAGCTTGAATAATGTATAATTCCATTTATATGTAAATTTAGAAATGGTAAAATCATAGCAGCAGAAACAGTTGCCTAGGGCAAGAGTGGGAGTACAGATTAACTGCAAAGGAACATGACAAAAGTTTAGGAATGATTAAAGTGCTCCAAAACATTACTGTAATTGTGATTGCCTGACTACATATCTACCAAAACTCATCACATTATATATTTAAATGAATAATTTTATTATGTATAAGATATATGTAAATAAAGAATAAATAAATATCAATACTAAAGTTTTCAAAGAATAACAGCAGCATTAAGATAAATTTGACCAGAAAATTAATATATCCTCTCATTAGACCTCCCTGCCACAAAAGTTATTTTAATTTTTGCTTTTTATTTTTCTGTGTATATTCAAAACCTGGAATATTTTCCACAGTAGTAGTCTGAGTGAATTTAGGTTCATATATTTTTCATTCAAAATAATACAACTTTCTATGCTGTTGAAAAATTTTTAACAAGACAGTCGTATACTTAAAATAACTATTTGAGCGTGTTCTTTAAAAATCAGTTCTAATGAGCAGCAATATCCATTAGATGCAATATAATATACTTAAAGAACACTTAACTTCATTGTACTCATGTTTTCTGCATTCTACCAAATTAGTCCTGCCACTAAATAAATATATATGAAACTTCACTTAAATCTCATTTGTTTTTCTGGGCTTCAAGTTCCTCATCTAAAAATAATAGGAATTGATTAGATCAGTATCTGTTCAAGAACAATCTACAAGATAAGGAGTTTACAACTAAATGTAAATTTACTACTTCACTAAGCATTTTGTAACTAGTCCTTCTGAATGAAGAGAGTATTGTGTTGATTTATGTTCTGGCACAATCTTTTTTCTCATCATAGGCAGAAAACAGTTGAGCAAAGGAGTGTTACTGGGTAGTACTAGATTAGATGTTACGCTGGTTTTTTCCAGATTTAAAAGTGATTAAATCTTCCTTCATACTTCTGACACATATAAGATTTCTCTCAAAATGTAAACAAACTCTCCCTAATTTTTCAAATATTCCAGTTCTAGTCTATTCCCTTAAAATATCTACCAAAATTCCGTTGTGCCAACTCTCAGAAAACCTAAGTGCTAATATATACTATTCCTGCTGCCTTTCAACATTCTTCCAGTGGTGATGTTTAGGAAAAAGATAAACAGAAAGTATAATGAAAACCATTTGAGCCACCATTTAAGGTATATAAAAAACAAGCAACTATGTCAAAGCTCTCTCCCTTCTGGCTCAAGAGCATTACGTAGCACTTTGCAGGTGAGCTTAAATACTTAATATAGCATCCTCAGGGATAGACACCTCATACATACACATATCAGGTACTACCTTGTTAAGCTTCTGATTTAGAAAGCCATTCTGATCATATGGTTCACTCATATTAGAACTTTCTTATATTTTTCTTAGAATCATTAAGTGTAGAAATGCCCAGGAACCCCAGATCAGATCTGCTATGGGAGAGTTAAAAGGTTTCGGGGTGCCTTATAACAGTAACTTGCAAACATTTTGGAGCTCCACATTAGGGGGTCAAATCTGCTCTATGATTGTTTTACAAGTCCATTTCATTACTGTATTCTAATAATTACATGAAATCAAATTTCCATGAAGACCATTCTTGCTAATCCTTAAACATGTAAGATTCTAGATTATATTTTAGAGGTTATTCTTAATTTAACTTGCCCTTTATAAATAAACTAACTTTGAAGAATGTATAGTATTTTATTTGTAATATACTAGACCATCAAATTGACAGTAAGACCCACTCTTAGAGCAACTGGGCCACTCCATTAGCTAATATTTACAAATAATTTAGATTTCAGATTCATGATATATAAATAAGTAACTCAAAACCAAAGCTGCTGGGACTTTAAATTATTTTGAGCCTTAAAGGAATGTGCTTATGCAACCTGAATCACATGATGGGCAGCTGTAACCTTTGTTCTTCTGATTATAGATTAACCTTTTCTTTACCCACATTGTTTTCTATAAATACGTAGAACACTAAAAAGTGCCAGAGAAGACTTCTTGCCTTTTCACTACTAATCTTCATTATAGCTTAACTTCCCTTTTACTTCTCTGACACAAAGATTTCATGACTATCACATTGTCTAAGATGGAATATTAAATGCAGTCTTTCAAATTGGAAAAGGAAAACAGCAATAGCTAAACTTCTATAACTAATCAAATTGCTATAACTCATAAACCAGCCTTGTATGAAAAATGTTATAATCCTATTAAATTTCTTTATTTTCTGACTATAAGAGCAAGGCTTTAACTTTTCACCTTTGGAGCACTGGCCCTATTCCTTTGGAGTCTGTGTTACTTGAATAGCTATTCTCACCTTTGTACTTGAATAAACTTTCTTAAACTGGATTCTGATCCTTCTGATTATTTCAAGTTTACAATGATAAACACTACTGAGTTTAGTCATACTTCAACATAGAGGTTCAGTGCTCCAAGACCAATTTGTTTCAAGATGCCCAAGTCTATCTGTAAAGCATATGGCTTTGTCTAAGAAGTGCTAGAATGTCACTTCCACTCTATGCATTGGTCAAGAAAGCACCAGGACTAGTCATGACTGAAGGGAAGAGAGAGCAAAACTCAATCTCTCCATGGAATTAGTAGCAAACAATTGTACCAAGTGTATTACTATAACCAAACTCTAAAATTTGTAGCAGTGGTTTTGGAATCAGGCAATAGGTCAGAAACTAGAGCAACTTGAAGAGTTAGAATAAAGGCCTTGAGGAGATTGTTGGTGATGGCTTGAAAGGCAATGGGGAAAATGTTATTAGAGGATGGAAAAATGATAACTGGTATTATACAATGGCAGAAATTTTAGCAACACTAATGCTTGAGGTAATGAAGAAAATATCTAAAGAACGGCTGGATTCTAACTAAGGAAATTTCCAGGTAGAATATCAAAGTGCCAACAGTTCCTTTTATCCATGTGAGAGAAGGTATAGATAGAAGGAAAAGAGTTTAAACTGTTCAGTTTTCTAGAATTACCATTTGACCCAGCAACTCCATTACTGGGTATATACCCAAAGGAATATAAACTATTCTATTATAATGACACAGGCACACGTATGTTCATTGCAACACTATTCACAATAGTAAAGACATGGAATCAATTTAAATGCCAATCAGTGGTAAAGTAGACAAAGGTGGTACATATATACCATGAAATACTATACAGCCATAAAAAAAGAATGAGATCATGTCTTAGACAGAAACATGGATGGAGCTACAGGCCATTATCCTCAGCAAACTAAAACAGAAACATACAACCAAATATCACATGTTTGCACTTATAAGTGGGAACAAAAAAATGAGAACATATGGATACACAGAAAGAAACCACAGACAATGGGGCCTACCAATGGTGAAGGGTGGGAGGAGAGACAGAATCAGGAAAAAAACTAATGGGTACTAGGATTAATATCTGGTGATGAAATAATCTAAAAGAAACCCCCATGACACAAATTTACCTATATGACAATCCTATACATGTACCCGTGAACTTAAAAGTTAAAAATAAATAAATAAGTGAAAAGTAATAAAGTGTTAAATTTTCAAGGAGAATATTTAGGAAATAAAAAGGAACTAGAATTTCCTAGATTTGAAAATAAAACTGTTTTTAATCCCCAATCTATACAGACAACAAACACCTCTCAAAGTAAGAAGTGGCCTCAAGGCAAAGACGAAAAGCAGCATTTAGCTGTAAGACCTTTTGTTTCATTTTTAGAAATATTTATGGTAACCCTTCATAAAACCTCTCAAAAAGGGGCCTTAAGAATCTTAAGGTTTTGTCACGTGCACATATATGTTTACTGCAGCACTGTTGACAATAGCAGAGACTTGGAACCAACCCAAATGCTCATCAATGATAGACTGAATAAAGAAAATGTGGCACATATATACCATGGAATACTATGCAGCCATAAAAACGGATGAGTTCATGTCCTTTGCAGAGACATGGATGAAGCTGGAAAACATCATTCTCAGGAAACTAACACAAGAACAGAAAACCAAACACTGCATGTTCTCACTCATAAGTGGAGTTGAACAATAAGAACACATGGACACAGGGGAGGGGAACATCACACACCCGGGCCTGTTGGGGACTGAGGGGGCAAGGAGAAGGAGAGTAGTAGGAGAAATGCCTAATGTAGATGACGGTTGATGGATGCAGCAAACCAAACCACCACGGCACATAACAAACCTGCATGGTCTGCACATGTACCCCAGAACTTAAAGTATAATGATTTTTAAAAATAGAGAAAAAAAAAAAGAATCTTCAAGTCTTGTATCCCAGACCCTTTTCACTTAGACAATGGTGCCCTAAGAACTTAATGGTGTTAAAAACATAATAGCCTCAAAGGTAATACAAAATAGACAAAGGTGATACAAAATATGTAACAGCCTCAAAGGTTACAAAAAAAAAGTTTTTCTAAGAAAATGTAAGTGTGGCTTTTGTCTAGTGCATTTGATTATAAATTAATACAATAAGTAACTCAAACAAAGTTTTTATAAGAATCATACCATCTTGGGATAAAGGGACAATGAGAATAAAATGAAAAGAAGCTGATAGAAGCTGGCTGAGAAGTTCCAGCTGCAAACACAGCCTATTTCGTAGAGAAAAAGGATGACTTAAAACAGAACTAAGAGCCCAAAGGCAGAACAAAGAACCACAGAAAATCATTCCCCACAGACAACTTTACTGGATCCTCATCAAGGAAATGCTAACATGTGCCCAGCTGAATTTCAGAATTGCTATGGCACTGTGACTGCTGTGGGCCTCCAGTTTTCCCCTCTTCTTGAATAGGAGTGTCTAATCTGATTATCCTCTCTCTCTCTCACACTGTATGGTGGATGAACCAACCCTGTCTTTGGTTCACAGCTCTGCTTATAGAGAATGAGCTGTATCTTAAGACCCAAGCACAAGAATCCTCATCTGCACCTCTACCTAACTTAGATGACAAGAACTGGGGCTGGGAATTGTGGTTTACACTTGCAGTCCCAATACTTTGAGAGCCGAGGTAGAAAGATCATTTGAGGTTAGGAGTTAAAGACCAGTCTGGGCCACGAAATGAGGACTCATCACCACAATTTTTTTATTTAATTTTTATTTACTTATTTATTTACTTTTGAGATGGAGTCTTGCTCTGTCACTAGGCTGGAGTGCAGTGGTGCAATCTTGGCTCATTGCAACCTCCGCCTCCCAGGTTAAAGCGATTCCCCTTCCTCAGCCTGCCGAGTAGCAGGTGTACACCGATTACAGGTGTACACCACCATGATCAGCTTTTTGTATTTTAGTAGAGACAGGGTTTCACCATGTTGACCAGGTTGGTCTTGATCTCCTGACCTCGTGATCTGCCCACCTAAACCTCCCAAAGTGTTGGCATTACAGGTGTGAGCGACCGCCCCGACCAAAATTTTTTTAAATACCCAGGCATTGTAGCATGCACATGTAGTCCCAGCTACTCAGAAGGCTGAAGCAGGAGATACCTTGAGCCATGAGTTGGAGGCTGCAGTGAACTATGATCACGCCACTGCACTCCAGCCTGAATGACAGAAATGAATGTCTCAAAAAAAATGTTTTTTAAGAGGTCCTGTGCTTTGAAATTATGACTTAATTACATGAAACTTTTGGGTCCTTGGGAAGGAGTAGGTGCATATAGTTACATTGTAAATATTTTGTGACCAGGGAATTGATCATAAAGTAGATTAAAACTGGCCATCAATTATTTGCTACTCTTCTCACTGAGGGATAAAGTTTCATGTCCTTCCCATCAATATGTGCTACTCTGAGTGACTTAATTAACTAACAATGCAGAAGAAGTGATGTCCTGGGAGTCCTGTGGCTGGGTCATAAAAATCTTGCAGTATCTGGTCAGTCTCATGGAACCCCAGGCCACCATATTAAAAGTCAGGCTGCCCTGAGGCAGCCATGCTGGAGCTACGTACATACTTTGAATAACAGACCCAACTGAGCCCTGCCTTCTAGCCATCCCACAAAATAATGAGATATAATAGAAAAACCTGTTGTTTTAAGCCACTAAGATTGTTACACAGCAATAGAGAGCCAGAACTGTATGTCAGCAATTTTAAATTTTATTTTGTTCTAAATTCTTGGCTCTGAACATTAGAATATCCACTGACAATACCAGAATATGTGATTGAACATCTCTGATGTAAAAAAAAAAATTTAACAAAACTGAACATCAGAAACTATATTACTCATAGTGACCACATAGTTGATATATTATGTTGTTTATCTGCCAAGAGAAAATCAGAAAATTTAACAAACAAAGAAAAACAATAGAAAATTACAATTAGGATATGTAAAATGTTAAATTGAAATCTTACTAAAACTGTATATTATTTTGATTTATCTGTGTTTAATGTATAGCGAATGCTTTAAAAAAAAGTTGACTTAAAATAACACCACCAACCATAGGACAAAAAGGAAAACATACTATCTGGTGTATCCATCTTGTTAAGAGCATGAAGTTACTTTATAAAGCCAAAGAGAAGACATATATAGATTAATTGCTAACCTGGCATCTCCTCTGTCCTGATGTCCTGTGTGAATCGAACAGCACTTTGACCAAATGGAATATTTTTCAGTCCTGATGTTTTCTTCAAGGACTTGATAGCAGTTCGAGGTTCGTTATATGTGCCAGGAGCCGGGGTTATTGATTTCATAGGTAAAAATCTCTAGTGAAGAACAGGAAAATATGCCAATAAGAAACTATAATACATTTTGATACTTCATGAGTTAAAAGCTGCCTTTTGAGTAATATAACACCTGGAGTTAATTTATTTCTTAATGGAGTGAAGAAAATGTAGATGAATTAAGATCTTGTACCCATCAAAACATAAAATATATAGCTTTTAATAAAATCACCTATATACTAACATAGTGATGTATTATGTGCCTTACTAAGGCAGACAGATTTTTAGAAGGAAATAATCTCAACATGAGATTCTAGATGATACTGTAGGGATAATTATCATACTTAAAATACTCTGTCAGTTAATATAAATTTTAAAACTATATGATCTAACAATTTATTTTATGTAATCAAATTTTATTCATTGAAAAACTTCTCAACATGTATATTTGATTAACTCAACAATATCATTAGATATCTCAAAAAAATCTTACATTCAGTGGTTTATCAATTCAGTTTAACTTACAAACTTATTAACATGTGTATATATAAAATGTTATATATCTATAACTCTGAACTCTTACAAGATACAGTATTATATACAGTATTATATAATCTTTTTAACTTTTTATTTGAAAATAATTTCAAATTTACAGAGAAGATGCATGAATAAAAATGATACAGAAAATATGTGTATAACTTTTACCCAGATTCATCTATTATCATGTTACCTCATTTGCCTTTTTTTCTTTGCCAACTCTATCTCTGTTTTGTCTGTTTGTCCTTCTCTTCCTCTCTCTCTTACTCTATAAACACACATACACACACACACACACACACACACACACACACACACACACACACACATTTTGAAAGTTACATATGTCATGGCTCTTTACCCATAAATACTTCAGTATGTATTTACAAAACAATGCAGATATTTTCTTACATATCCACAGTACAGTTATCAACTTGAGTAAATGTATCAATGATCTAATGCTTTCATGTAATCTAGGATTCATATTCCAAATTTGTCAGCTAATCTAACAAGGTCTCTATTGCATTTTTCCCCTTCGGTACATAATCTACTTTAGAGTCAGATATTGCTTTAGTCATCATGTCTCTTTCGTCTCCTTTCCACAGCCTTCCTTTGTGTTTCATGATTTTTTTCTCTTTTTTTATTTTTTTTTTTTGAGACAGTTTTGCTCTTGTTGCCCAGGCTCCAGTGCAGTGCCATGATCTTCACTCACTGCAACCTCCGCCTCCCAGGTTCAAGTGATTCTCCTGCTTCAGCCTCCCAAGTAGCTGGGATTACAGGCATGCACCACCAGGCACAGCTAATCTTGTATTTTTAGTAGAGATGGGGTTTTGCCACGTTAGCTAGGCTGGTTTCAAACTCCTGACCTCAGGTGATCCATCCGCTTCGGCCTCCCAAAGTGCTGGGATTACATGCGTGAGCCACCACACCTGGTCTGTGTTTCATGATTTTAACATTTGGGGAGAATCACCATTTTGTATAATAGAACCTTACTTACTTGAGGTTTATCTGATATTTCCTCATAATTATATCCAAGTTATGCATTTCTGGACAGACTACTACATAGGTAGAGCGTGGCTTTCCCAGAATATCATATCTGGAGATATGATGTCTGTCTGCTGGCCTTCACTGGTAATTTTAATTTTGATCAAATTCAACACTGCTTCCATATTTATAGTAAGTACTTAGCATTCTACTGTAAGCAAGTGATCTCCCTTTTTCAATTATTTTTTCCATTGTCAAGTTATCTACTTACCTATCTATAATTGATTCTTGAACAAACGGGTTTGAACAATGTGGGATCTCTTATAATTTTCTTCAGTCTCTGCCACACCTGAGATAGCAAAACCAACCCTTCCCTCTTCTTCCTCCTAGTCTATTGAATGTAATGACAAGACCTTTATAGTAATTTACTTCCATTTAATGAATAGTAAATATATTTTCTCTTCCTAGTGATTTTTAATAACATTTTCTTTTTTTGAGCTTACTTTATTGTAAGTATACAGTACATAACACATATACAAAATACGTGTTACTTGACTATGTTATTGTAAGGCTTCTGGTCAACAATAGCCTATATGAATGTAAGTTTGGGAGGAGTCAAAAATCATATGAAGATTTTTGAAAGCATGGAGAGTTGGCATCCCTAATCTCTGCACTGTTCAGGGGTCAACTGTACTTAGTTATTTATTTATTATCCATGTTGACTCAAGAATGCCAACATTAATGATTTATAATTCATTATTTAACCAGTGGGGGGCCCTTCATGTTGTTTCCTATGTCCCTATTGCTGGGGTTCAGGGGTTCAGGGGAGCCCTCAGCTTCCCTGAGAGGATGTTTCTCCAGGTTCTTGGTCTATCACTCTCTCAAGAATGAGAGAAGAGACCACAGTGCAGAACACTCATGAAATAAATACCAGACCCCAAAAGTGTTGCAGAAAAGTGATTTATTTAGGCAGAGAGAGAAAGAAGGAGAGAAAGAAACAGCTAACTCTCATACTGAATGAGAGAAGAGAAAAGCTGCTCTCACACTGAGTGAGAAGGGTTCCCAGAGGGAGAAAAGCAGAGAAGGAAAACTCCCCTCACACTGTGTGAGAGAATCCAGAAAGATGGAATCCAGGAGAGGAAAGACAGCTTCCACACTGAGTGGAAGGGGACCCCAGAGGGGAAAACCAGGAGGAGAAAGAGAGCTCCCACTATGTGGGAGGGGAATTCCAGAGAGCTGGAAATCCGGTGTGGGTAAAGGAGCAGGGGAATTTATCCTGGGAGAAATTCCTACCTCCCCAAGTACCTCTGGCCAATGAAAGGAGTTCCTTTAAACTTTCCCTGGGGTGACTGACCCTTAGTTTCTTCCCACACCCGCAAAATTTACACATAAACCATTAAATCTCCCGGATGGAGAGAGACAGGAGGGAGGCATCTCACTGGGAAGTTCTTGCCCTTAAAACTACGCCCCCTTGTGGACCCAGAAAGAGAACGCATTCCATCACTATGATATGCTCTCATCATTTCGTTAAGAACTTACTTTCTGGCATAAGGTGTTACATTTTCCTCTTCCATCTACCCTACAATCAGTTATTTCTCTGAGGAATGCTTTTTCTTTCAGTAGGATAGAATTTGAGACCAAGTTCTGGGCACTAGATGTGTCCCTTGCTACTGGGATGTCTTTGCTTCTTGGTTCATTTAGCAGACAGAGCTAGGACATACACACATACACAGAGAATGAGAGAGAGAGAGAGAGAGAGAGAGAAACACATACATACATATATACTCATATACATAAACACAGGAACATATATAATCATACATACAAATATATATTAAAAATCATGAGTTCACGGCCAGGCGTGGTGGCTCATGCCTGTAATCCCAGCACTTTGGGAGGCTGAGACAGGTGGATCACCTGAGGTTGGTGATCACCTGTAAGATAATTAACATCATTGTCTTCCGGTTTATCTTCGTTGTGTTTATATAGCCAAGTAGTTATGTGTATGTTTTCCTATTTTCCCATGTTTCTTATGCAAAATTAGTGGGACATGGTGGCGCATGCCTATAATCTCAGCTACTCAGGAGGCTGAGGCAGGAGAATCACTTGAACCCGGGAGAAAGAGGTTGTGGTGAGCTGAGATTGCACCTTTGCACTCCAGCCTGGGCAACAAGAGTGAAAATCCATCTCAAAAAACTAAACTAAAATAATAATAAAAATCATGAGTTCACATGAAAACCTTCTATTCAAATCTATTCCACAAGGTCCTCTTTCACCTCCTCCAATCCATATTTGTATGTACCTTCCTTAACAATGAAAACCATACCTCAGAATATCAATTTTTTTGCTCAAACTTGTAATATATCTAAGATAATTTTATAATTGCTTTACACATACTATCCCAATAAACCAACCTACTAAAAATCTTTCAGAATTTTTTTCCAATTCTTTTTTTTTTCTGAGACAGAGTCTCATTCCATCCCACAGACTGGACTGCAGTGGCACAACCTCGACTCACTAGAACCTCTGCCTCCTAGGTTCAGAAGATTCTGGTGCTTCAGCTTCCTGAGTAGCTGGAATTACAAGTGAGTGCCACAATGCACAGCTAATTTTTGTATTTTTAGTAGAGATTGGCTTTTGCCATGTTGGCCAGGCTTGTCTCAAACTGCTGACCTCAAGTAATCCACCCACCTCGGCCTCCCAAAGTTCTGGGATTACAGGAGTGAGCCACCGCAACTGCCCTGTTTCCAATTCTTACATTCATGACCCACTCACCCTCCAATCCCAGCCCCCATTGAAGACTGATATACTCAAATAGTATGGTTACCTAGATTATTCCTTCTTTTTTTCCCTTCAGTGTAGTTAATGGCATTCATTTAAAATCAAACTGCTTCTTTATTTACATTTGCTTTCAGTTTATTTTTTTTAACTTTTCCCATTCTTACTGACTCGTTTTATTTTTGAATATATGAAACATTGAAATCTTGCCAAAAGATAAAATATGTATTTTTTGAAGTGTAGTCAAAGAAGTGTTACTCTCTCTGTTTGCCTTCTACCCCAAGGGATGCTGTACCACTTGGAACAGAAAGCTCTCAATTTGCAACATTTGCTGATTTACATGGTGTAAATATACCCACAGCGTGGCTAATTTCACACTACCAACATAATGTCAACCAGCCTGAAAAACTGCTAGAAACTTAACAATTGGCTCTTGCAAGCCAGTACAAATAAACTGCAATATACCAGTGCTTGCACTTTACCTCCTCACCATCACTTGCAGATAATTAACATCACTGTTTTCTGGTTTATCTTCGTTGTATTTATATAGTCAAGTAATTATGTGTATGTTTTCCTATTTTTCCATCTTTCTTATGCAAAAAATAGTACAACATGTTCTTTTGAGTTTTGTAAAGCAGGTAAATATTAACACTACCAAAATAAAAATTTATTACTGGAAGTACCAAAAACAGGACTTTCAAATTTATTTTTCTAAATACTATCTTATTTTAGATGCTAAGTATAATGCTTATATAATGATAATTTTCAACCATGGCTGCATATTAGAATTACTTGAGGAATTAAAATATATATATTGCTATTTAGTCCCCATTCTGAACCAACTGAATCAATATCTGAAAGGAAGAGCAAAGGGCATGTTGTCACATGGGTATCAGAATGTATTTAAATTCCTCTGGTGTTTTAAATGTGCATCCAGGGTTAAGAGCCATTGTCATAAAGGAAATATTATGTATTTAAAATTAATAATTGAAGATACAAGGCAATTCAATGCATTTAGATAAAATGCCAGGCAACTTCTAAATCAATGACTAAAATAAGCATCTCAGAAATGTATCTGTCTTTATTCCTACAAACCAGAAATTTTGTGTTCTAAATATACTTTGTTAATTGCATTACTTCTTTTCTATCATAATTACTAATATATATCTATTCATTTTCAAATAAACATTAACACTACCCCTAGCAGGTTATCCTGTTTAATTTTAACTCCTCCTTATCTTTTACTGCAGAGCTATTATTCTTTTCTCCATTATCCCCTTAAGTCAAATTGATAACATATTCTTTTCTAGTAATAAAAATATATTTTAAAATATGATTGGTGTCAAGTGATGTAAAGTTAGGGCTATAAATCAGAGTAAAAGAAATATTATAAAAGCTGAGATTTTATTTGTAAAAATAGTATTTTTAAAAAATCAAGGGCAAACATACATGCACATGAACGCCCAGGTGCGTGCACACATACACATATACAGAGAAAATATCCTCTCCTCCCCACATCCATCTCATGTAGAACCTTAAGTATCATTAAGTTGCTCAGTGCAAGAAATCTAGTATTCATTCTTGATTCCTCCCAGACCCTCATTACAACATCTATCCCATTAAAAAGTCATACTAATTTTATCTCCAAATATACCTGCAATCTATCTACTTGTCTCCAAGGAGGTATCTTTTAAGTACAATAAAATCAAAGTAGTCGTCTATAGTCACCTGAAGGTTAATCATCTTCCCAAGTTAAGTAAGATAATCAGAGCTGTACATATCATAGGCGGGTAAATATCACAACCACTTTGGTCTGGAGACTGCCACATAATAAAGGTTGCTAGTATTATAATTGTCTTACCTTAAAAATATGTTAGATACCTTCAAGTCCTCTTAGTATATTCCTGGGAGTATGTGAAATGGTTACTGCAAAATATATTCTATGACTGTTGTATCACTAATGAAGGTCACAGTCAAGCCTATATAGTTCACATGTTAATACTCCACACATTCATTGGCAAAGTATTTTTTAAAACAGACTGAAGAATATATTTATTATAAACTGAATTGAACATTAATATATGCAAATTTGCTTAATAGAAAATGTTTAATCGATGTTTCTATTAAAATATTCATCTGTGTATTTCTAATTTTATTTCACTTCATTTTACCCACATGTTTTGGCAATATATTTTTCCCAGACCATGTCTACTTCCAATTTGCTTAAATATCACTTTTCTTCTTATAATCTTTAAACATCATTGAATGTGTTGCTGGCTTCACACTATGACTGTTAGACTTTATATATGAAAATGGCTAAAGACCATTACCTGGGATTGAGAAAGAAAAGCAGGGGATGCATCATTTGCATTTTGTGTCATACTTTCTGTCTTCTGAAATTGACTTTTAATGTCATATTTTCCAGGCCCTGGTACTCCCTAAATCATAAAAAGAAACACATGTTCTTATTAAGATAGGATCTATAGCACCTAAGGGAAGAGTTGGCTAAATATCTGAACCACAGTCACAGAGTTCTTAAGTGAATTCCTATATAATATTACCAAAGCACTTCATTAAAAGGCAAGCTGAAACAAACTTAAGAACAGCCAAAAAAAAAAAGAAAGAAAAAGAAAAGAAAAAATTTCCTTAGCAAACAGCCTTGAACCTGAAAACACACTACCTGACACTTTGCTGCCCTCTACTGATAAAGCTCAGAAAAAATTATCCAGCTCTTCACATGATTAAATACTAAAATGAAGAAAGAAAAATGACTTCTCTAGTTCTTCTGTTTAAAAGTATACATCAAATAATTTACTTACATTGATAAAGTACCTTTTATATTTTAAAAAATTGGTAGATTCAAATCTTCTGCTTCATACATACTTAAACTGTTTTTCTTTGAAAGAATTACTGCTTGGTTTACTAATTGACTAACTGGCTTACAAATTATGGAGTCTGTGTTACTTGAATGAAGTTATATCATTATATCCTGTTATTGCTATCTTTATAATATTTCTGAATCCAACCACTTCTCTCCACCTCCACAACCACCACTCTGATCAAAGCCACCACCATCTCTTATCTGAATTACTGTAAAAGTCCCTAACTGTCCCCTGCTCCCATCCTTATCCATCTTCAATCTGCTGACATAGGAGCCAGTGAAGGAGCTGTTCCACAATCTGAGTCAGACTGTATCATTCCCCTTCTCAAACCCACCCAGTGGTTGCCAATCTCAGAACACAAACCAAATCCTTAATATGGTCTTAAGTACACGTACACACACATACACACACACACACACACACACACACACCTCTAAACTCATCTCCTACTCTCTCCCTCATTCACTTAGCTACATCTCTTCCTCAAACAGATCAGGTATATATCTGCTTCAGGGGCTTTTGTCAGTCTCTCTGCTTCAAATGTTCTCTGCAGTTTATTCCTTCATTATAATCAGGTCACTAAACAATGTCATCTTCTCAATGAGTCATTTCCAGACCACCTAATCTAAAATTTCATCACCACCTACAAACAATTTATGTCTCCTTCTCTGCCTTTTTTAACCTTATCATTTATTACTATCCAAAATATGATTTTCTGCTATACTGTAAGCTCCAGAAAGACAGGGTCATTTTATTTATCTGTTTTACTCACTGCCATATCTCTAGAGTATAGAAGAATACCTGGAACACAGTAGGGTTCAGTTAATATTTGCAAGAAGAATGGAGGGATGAATGAATTGAATCCTACATTTTCACTGAGTACATTATGAATTTGATGATGGGTTCCCATTGAAAATAATGTGGCTCCAAATAAGTGTATTAGCCAATTCTAAGTATTATTTTTTGTTTTTGTTTTTTTGCTTTTTGAGATGAGGTCTCACTCTGTTACCCAGGCTAGAGTGCAGTGGTGTGATCCCACCTCACTGCAACCTCTGCCTCCTGTGCTCAAGCAATCCTCCCACCCCAGCCTCCTGAGTAGCTGGAGCCATACGCACATACCACCAGGCCTGGCTAATTTTTTATTTTTGGTAGAGATGGGTTTTGTCATGTTGGTCTTGGTTTCACCTCAGATCACTTGAACTGAGCTCAAGCAATCCACCCGCCTTGGCCCCCCAAAGTTCTGGGATTACAGGCATGAGCCACTGTGCCTGGCCAGCCATTTCTAATTATAATAAAATATGTAAATCCTATGTATTTTCTTAAACCTGATAATAGTTTGAAAAAAATTTAGTAGAAACTATTTACAAGAAACTAATACAGAAGTATCTTTTATTTTAAATAGATTAGATTCTAAAAAGTTATGCAAAAGTACACGTCACCTTGGCTCAAATGAGCAGATTTACACCATCATTTGCTGGCTGGTAGAAAAGATGCACTTCAGCAATGATATGTAAGATTATTTTTATCTATCAACTTGTAGTAAGTTAAGTTCACAAGAAAAGAAACTTCTACACAATTCTGTGGCTATGTAAACCTACAAAATATGCAGTAAATATAGAAATATGGAGAGCCTAACTTCAAATACATAGTGTTATCCTATTTTCTGGAACTATACAGATGCACAATATCCCTCTTCTCCCTATACAGTAGTCCTTCCTTATCCACAAGGGATACGTTCCAAATCTCCCAATGAATGCATGAAACTGAGGATAATACAAAAGCCTATATACACTATGTTTTTTTCTACATATATATCTATGATAAAGCTTAACATATTTTAGGCACAGAAAGATTAATAACAATAATAATAAAATAGAACACTTCTAACAAATACTGTTCACAATTTCACAGATAGAAGATTCATACTGCAGATCTTAGCAACCTCAGCATATAATTTTTTTCTCTCCTTCTTGTCAATAACTTTCAGTTTTCCAAAGGAAGCACTTTACAACTTCTCCTTGGCATATCCAACTTGCCAGTATCACTATTCTTGCACTTTGGAGTCATTATTAGTTAAAATAATGGCTTTCAACACAAGCACTGGAATACCCCAACAGTCAATCTGATAACCAAACAGCTACTAAGTGACTAATGGGCTTCACCTACCAGGCAGAACAAAGCAAGAAGTTGAGAGATTTCATCACACTCTGCGGAACAGCATGCAATTTTAAACCAAATTGTTTACTTCTGGAATTTTCCACTTAATATTTTCAGACTGTGGTTGACCACAAGTAACTAAAACCATAGGAAGTGAAGGAGCACATAAAGTGAGAATGCTATATCGGCCAACATGGTCAATATGATCAACTACTAACAAACCAGAATTACTTTTCTACTATTTTCAAAAGTTGAATAAGTGTCACTACTAGGGATCATAGGGAAAAGATTACATGTGAATTACAAATGAATATACTTCAACTTAAGAAGACTTTTTTGAATAAAAGGACAAATGAAATCTTGAATCCTTCAAGAAATACTTTTTTTCTTTTCTTCTGCTTTTTTGTGAAAATCCTAATGTTACTGAACTTTCCTTCACTAAAATAATATAGAACAATCAAATGAGGTCCTTGCTTCTAAAAAGCTAGGTTTAGCCACTTAGAAATAAGCTCCAAAATAAGTCTGTGAGAACTGACCACTGAAAAGCAGGTCTCCACTTATGACATTATCAATAAGGCAAAAACACTTTGAGGAGACCAAACCTAGGCAAAGATTGAAAATGCTGTGATGTTCATCCTGTTTATCCAAATTGTGACCAACAGACAACCCGCCTTAATATCAATTATGTAATTAATTACATAGCCCCCAATTCCTATCTTAGACCTAGTGAATCAGAATCTTGTTGAGCATGGGAATCTATTTTTAACAAGCCCCACAGATGATTCTCAAGCACAATAAAGAACTACAGCCTGGCACAAAATGAATCCCTACCATAGCATCTTTTACTAATCACATCTATTCTAAGGAAGAAGACCAAGATCTTGAAAGTATTGTGCCATGGAAACAAAGTTTAAAAATTATTTGTTTATGGCATCATTTCATCTGTAACCTAGTAAAAAATGGTTTTCTTTCTTTAAAAACTGAGGTATAAACATCCATTTGATCACATTAAGTGCAGGGATTGGAAAACTGGGAAACAACATACAGTTTAAACTTTATTCCTATACCATCATCAGTAATGATTATTACTAACATTTTTTTCTTTCAATAGGTTTTTGGAAAACAGGTGTAATTTGGTTACATGAATAAGTTCTTTAGTGGTGATTTCTGAGATTTTGGAGCACCCATCACCCAAGCAGTGTACACTGTACCCAATGTATATTCTTTTATCCCTCACCTCCATTCCACTCTTTTCCCTGAGTCCCCAAAGTCCATTTTATCATTCTTACACCTTTTGAGTCCTCATAGCTTAGCTCCCACTTATGAGTGAGATTGGGTTTCTATTCCTGGGTTACTTCACTTAGAATAATGGTCTCCAATTTCATCCAGGTTGCTGTGAATGCCATTATTTCATTTCTTTTTATGGCTGAGCAGCATTCCATGGGATATATATGTATATCACATTTTATCTACTCATTGATTGATGGACATTTGGGTTCATTCATATTTTTGCAATTGCAAATTGTGCTGCTATAAACATGCATGTGCAAGTATCTTTTACGTATAGTGATTTATTTCCTCTGGGTAGATACTCAGGAGTGAGACTGCTGGATCAAATGGTAGATCTACTTTTAGTGTTTAAAGTAATCTCCACACTGTTTTCCATAGTGGTTGTATTAGTTTACATTCCCAACAACAGTGGAAAACTGTTCCCTTTCACAATATCCATGCCAATATCTAACATTTTTTTTATTTTTTTATTATCACCATTCTTGCAGGAGTAAGGTGGTGTCACATTGTGATTTTGATTTACATTTCCCTGACAATTAGTGATGCTCAGCATTTTTTCATGTGTCTTGGCCATTTGTATACCTTCTTTGGAGAATTGTCTTTTCATGTTCTTTGCCCACTTTTTGATGAAATTGTTTAGTTTTTTTCTTGCTGATTAGTTCCTTATAAATTCTGAATATTAGTCCTTTCTCAGATGTAGAGATCATGAAGAATTTCTCCCACTCTATGAGTTGTCTGTTTTCCCTGCTGATTATTACTTTTGCTGTGCAGAAGCTTTTTAGTTTAATTAAGTCCCATCTATTTATCTTTGTTTCTGTTGTGTTTGCTATTCGGTTGTTGGTCATAAAGTCTTTGCCTAGGCAAATGTCTAGGAGGGTTTTCCAATGTTATCTTCTAGAATTTTTATGGTTTCAGGTCATAGATTTAAGTCTTTGATATATTTTGAGCTGATTTTTGTATATGGTGAGAGATGAGGATCTAGTTTCATTCAATCACATGTCGCTTGCCAATTATCCCAGCATCATTTGTTGAACAGGGTGTCCTTTGCCCACATTATGTTTTGTTTGCTTTATCAAAGATCAGTTGACTATAGGTATTAGGGTTTATTTCTGAGTTCTCTATTCTGTTCCACTGGTCTATGGGCCTATTTCCATATCAGTGCCATGCTGTTTTGGTGACTACAGCCATGTAGTATAGTTTGAAGTTAGGTTATGTAATGCCTCCATGTTTGTTCTTTTGCTTAGTCTTGCTTTCGCTATGTGGGCTATTTTTGGTTCCATGTGTTGAATTTTAGAATTGTTTTTCCTAGTTCTGTGAAGAATGATGGTGGTATTTTAATGAGAATTGCATTACATCTGTAGATTGCTTTGGCAATATGGTCATTTTTACAATATTCTACCCATCCATGAGCATGGGATGTGTTTCCATTTGGTTGTGTCATCTATGATTTCTTTCAGCAATGTTCTGTAGTTTTCCTTGTAGATGTTTTCACCTCCTTGGTTAAGTATATAAGTAAGGTTTTTTTTTTGTTTTGTTTTGTTTTTGAAGCTATTGTAAAAGGGTTGAGTTATTGATTTGATGCTCAGCTTAATCACTGTTGGTGTACAGCAGAGCTACTGATCTGTGTACATTAATTTTCTATCCTGAAACTTGGCTGAATTCATTTACCAGTTCTATGAGCTTTTTGGATGAATCTTTAGGGTTTTCTAGGTGTATGATAATGTTATCAGCAAATAGTGATGGTTTGACTTCCTCTTTACCAATTTGGATACCCTTTATTTCTTTCTCTGATCTGATTGCTCTGGCTAGAACTTCCAGTACTATATTGAGTAGAGGTGATGAAAGTGGGCATCCTGGTCTTGTTCCAGTTCTCAGGGGGAATGCTTTCATCTTTTCCCTGTTTACTATAATGTTTCCTGTGGGTTTATCATAGATGGCTTTTATTACCTTAAGGTGTGTCCCTTCTGTGCCGATTTTGCTGAGGGTTTTAATCATAAAGGAATGCTGGATATTGTCAAATGCTTTTTCTGTGTCTATTGAAATGATCATGTGATTTTTTAAAATTCTATTTATGTAGCATATCACACTTATTGACTTGCAGATGTCAAACAATCTCTGCATCCCTGGTATGAAACCCATTTGATCACAGTGGATTATCTTTTGTATATGCTGTTGGATTCTATTAGCTAGTATTTTGTTGAGGATTTTTGCAACTGGGTTAATGAGGGATATTGGTCTTTAGTTTTATTTTTTTATTATTTCTCTTCCTGGTTTTAGCATTAGGGTGATACCAGCTTCATAGAATGATCAATGGAGGAGTCCCTCTCTCTCTATCTTGTGGGATAGTGTCAATAGGATTGGTACCAATTCTTCTTTGAATGTCTGATAGAATTCAGCTGTGAATCCATTTGGTCTTAAACTTTTAATTGTTGGTAGCTTTTTAATTACCATTTCAATTTTGCTCCTTCTTATTGGTCTGTTCAGAGTTTCTCTTTCTTCCTGATTTAATCTAGAAGGGTTGTCTGTTTCCAGGAATTTATCTATCTCCTCTAGATCTTCTAGTTTATGTGAGTAAAGATGTTCACAGTAGCCTTGAATGATCTTTTATATTTCTGTGTCATCAGTTGTAATAGTTCTTGTTTCATTTCTAATTGAGCTTATTTGGATCTTCTATCTTAATTTCTTCATCAATCTCGCTAATTGCCTATTAATTTTATTTATCTTTTCAAATAACCAGCTTTATGTTTCATTTATCTTTTGTATTGTTTTATTGTTATTGTTGTTGTTTCAATTTCATTTAGTTCTGCCCTGTTTTGGTATTTCTTTTCTTCTGCTTCTATATTATACAAGTTTTCAGAGGTTATATCATTTTATTTTATTGTACTTTATGTTCTGGGGTACATGTGCAGATCATGCAGGATCACTGCATAGGTACACACATGGCAATGTGGTTTGCTGCCTCAATCGCTCCGTCACCTACATCTGGCATTTCTTCCCATGTTATCCCTCCCCAACATCCCCACACTGCCACTGTCCCTCTCTTGGCACCCCCAAAAGACCCCAGTATGTCATGCTCCACCCACCCATGTCCATGTGTTCTCATTGTTCATCACCTGCATATGACTGAGAACATGTGGTGTTTGATTTTCTGTTCTTGTGTCAGTTTGCTGAGAATTATGGTTTCCAGATTTATCCATGTCCCTACAAAGGACATGAACTCATCACTTTTTATGGCTGCATACTATTCTATGGTGTATATGTGCCGCATTTTCCTTGTCCAGTCTACCACTGATGGGCATTTGTGTTGATTCCAGGTCTTTGCTATTGTAAACAGTGCCGCTATGAACATATGTGTGTATGTGTCTTTAAAATACAATGATTTATAATACTTTGAGTATATACCCAGTAATGGGATTGCTGGGTGAAATGGAATTTCTATTTCTAGGTCCTTGAGGAAGCACCACACTGTCTTCCACAATGGTTGAACTAGTTTACACTCCCCACCAACCATGTAAAGGTGTTCCTATTTCTCCACATCCTCTCCAGCATCTGTTTTTCTCCAGAGTTTTTAATAATTGCTATTCTAACTGGCGTGAGATGGTATCTCAATGTGGTTTTGATTTGCATTTCTCTAATAATCAGTGACGATGAGCATTTTTTCATACGGTTCGTTGCCCTCATATATGTCTTCTTTTGAAAAGTGTCCATATCCTTTGCCCACTTTTGGATGGGTTTGTTTTTGTTTTTTTCTTGTAAATCTGTTTTAGGTCTTTACAGATTCAAGATATTAGCCCTTTGTCAGATGGGTAGATTGCAAAAATTTTTTCCCATTCTGTTCATTGCTGGTTCACTCTAACAATTGTTTCTTTTGCTGTACAGAAGCTCTGGAGTTTAATTAGGTCCCATTTGTGTATTTTGGCTTTTGATGACAATGCTTTTGGTGTTTTAGTCATGAAGTTCTTGCCTATGCCTATGTCCTGAATGGTTTTGCCTAGGTTTTCTTATAGAGTTTTTATGGTGTTAGGTCTTATGTTTAAGTCTATAATCCATCTGGAGTTAATTTTAGTGTAAAGTGTCAGGAAGGGGTCCAGTTTCTGCTTTCTGCACATGGCTAGCCAGTTTTCCCAACACCATTAAACAGGGAATCCTTTCCCCATTGCTTGTTTTTGTCAGGTTTGTCAAGGGTCAGATGGTTGTAGATGTGTGGTGTTGCCTCCAGGGCCTCTGTTCTGTTCTATTGGTCTTTATCTCTCTTTTGGTACCAGTACCATGCTGTTTTGATTACTGTAGCCTTGTAATATAGTTTCAAATCAGGTAGCACGATTGTTCTTTATGCTTAGGATTGTCTTGGCTATGCAGGCTCTCTTTTGGTTCCATATAAAGTTTAAGGTGGTTTTTTCCAGTTCTGTGAAGAAGGTCATTGGTAGCTTGATGGGGATAGCACTGAAATTATAAATTACTTTGAGAATTATGGTCATTTTCAAGCTATTGATTCTTCCTAACCATGAGCATGGAATGTTTTTCCATCTGTTTGTGTCCTCTCTTATTTCCTTGAGCTGTAGTTTGTAGTTCTCCTTGAAGAGGTCCTTCACATCCCTTGTTAGTTGTATTCCTAGATATTTTATTCTCTTTGTAGCAATTGTGGAGTTTGTGCATTATTTGGCTCTCTGTTCGTCTGTTATTGTTGTATAGAAATGCTTGTGATTTTTTGCACATTGATTTTGCATCCTGAGACTTTGCTGAAGTTGCTTATCAGTTTCAGGAGATTTTAGGCTGAGATGACAGAGTCTTCTAAATATACAATCATGTTGTCTGCAAATAGAGACAATTTGACTTCCTCTTTTCCTAATTGAATACGTTCTATTTTTTTTTTTCTTCCTAATTGCTTGGGCTAAAACTTCCAACACTATATTGAATAGGAGTGATGAGAGAGGGCATCCTTGTCTAGTGCCAGATTTCAAAGGGAATGCTTCCAGTTTTTGCCCATTCAGTATGATATTGGCTGTGGGTTTGTCGTGAATAGCTTTTATTGTTTTGAAATATGTTCCTTTGATATCTAGCTTATTGAGAGTTTTTAGCATAAAGTGCTGTTGAATTTTGTCAAAGGCCTTCTCTGCATCTATTGAGATAATCATGCGGTTTTTGTCTTTGGTTCTGTTTATGTGGTGTATTACATTTATAGACTTGTGTATGTTGAACCAGCCTTGCGACCCTGGAGGTTATATCACTCTTATCATTAAGTTCAGATAATTTTTTAATTTCCAACTTTATTTAATTGTTAACTCAATGATCATTCAGGAGCAGGTTATTTAATTTTTATGTATTTGCATGGATTGAGGGGATCCCTTTGGAATTGATTTCCAATTTTATTCCACTGTGGTCTGAGAGAGTACTTGCAATATTTTCAATATTCTTATATTTGTTGAAACTTGTTTTGTGGCCTATCATGTGGTCTACCTTGGAGAATGTTTCATGTGCTGATGAATAGAATGTATATTCTGCAGTTGTTGGAAAATATCTGTTAATTCCATTTGTTGTAGGGTATAGTTTAAGTCTATTGCCTCCCCTTTCCCCTAGGAATGTGGTTTCCTGAGACCTGAGCTGCAGTGATTATTTTTTCTCTTCCAGATCTACCCATCCAGCAGAGCTACTGGGCTCCAGGCTGGTACTGGGGGACTGAATGCAAAGAGTCCTGTGATGTTACCCATCTTCAGGTCTCTCAGCTTTGAATACCAGCACCTACTCTGACAGAGGTAGCATGGGAGTAAAGTGGACTCTGTGAAGATCCTTGGTTGTATTTTTGTTAAGTGTGCTGGTTTTGTGTTGGTTGACCCTGAGCTAGGAGGTGGTGCTTTCAAGAACACATCAGCTGCAGTTGTATAGGGAGGAATAGGTAGTGGTGCAGCCATAGAGCTCCCAAGAGATTATATCCTTTGTCTTCAGCTACCAGGGCAAGTAGAGAAAGATCATCAGGTTTGTGCAGGGTTAGGCATGTCTGAGCTCAGCCTCTCCTTGGGTGGGGCTTGCGTTGGCTTCTGTGAGAGATAGGAATGCAGTTCCCAGACAAATGGAGTTATATTTCCAGTGGTATTATGGTTGTCTTTGCTGTGTCACACAGGTCACCAGGAAAGTGGCAGAAAGCCAGCAGCCACAGACCTTACCCCACTCCCATGCAGGCCACAGCCCAAAAGGCCAGTCTCACTCCCACCACTGCCACCAGCACCCCCCTCCCCCGCAAAAGCACTGAGTTTATTTCCAGGCAGCCAGTGAACAGGACTGAGAACACACCCAAGTCTACAGGCCTCCAAGCTGAGAAATCAAGCTGACTCACAGTTCCTCGGCTGTCCCACAAAGCCTGTAGTGCTAATCTACATCCTTCATTGTGCCTGTGAATTCTCTTGGCTTTCCTGGTATGTTTCTGCAGTAGTTCTTGGAACAAAAGTACACAATGTGGGTCTCCTCACACTGCTCTGTCTGTCCAACTGGGAGCTACAAGTTTACAAGTTAGTCCTACCTTCTACCCATAATCTTCCTTCTGGGTTGTCTTTCTTTTTAAGTCAGATTACTTTTTAAGAAGATAAATTGATAGAAAGCTAAGATTACTGACTAGATACAGCCAGATGGAACATCTGCCACTGAGAAACCAGGACATCAGGAAGACTAGCACATCCAAAGTAGATCTTCAAAGGGAAGGCACTGAAAATGGACAGATAAAGAATATCAATGTTGAACTAATGTGGAAGGAAGCTGGAAACCCTGCAAGAGGTTAACACACACCAGGACTTATTTCTCATCCCCAGTGACTCCTAGAACACAGAAATGAGCCCAGTCGACTGAGCCCACCTGATATGGTTTGACTGTGTCCCCACCCAAATCTCATGTTGAATTGTAATCCCCACGTGTTGAAGGAGGACATGGTGGGAGGTAACTGTATCATGGGGACAGATTTCTCCTTTGCTGTTACCATGATATTGAGTGAGTTGTCATGAGATCTGACGGTTTAAAAGTGTGTTGCACTTCACCTTTCATGATCTCTCTTCTACCTCCATGTGAAGAAGATTCTTGCTTCCCCTTCACCTTCTGCCATAATTGTCAGTTTCCTGAGACCTCCCACTCATGCTTCCTATCAAGCCGGTGGAACTGTGAGCCAAATAACACTTTTCTTCATAAATTACCCAGTCTCAGGCAGTTATTTCTGGCAGTATAATAAAGAACTAATACATCACCTTATACCACAATGAAACCCCCAAGTGCATCAAAGAAGATAAAGCAAAAAGATAGTAATAATCCAAAGGATAACAACTTCCGAGACTAAAGGAATGACAGCACATACAGATGAGAAAGAACCAGTGAAAAAACTCTGGCACCTAAAAAAGTCAGTGTCTTCTTAGCTACAAACGAGTACATTCATTCTCCAACAGTAGTTATTAACAGGCTAAAATGGCTGAAATAAAAGAAATAGAATTAAAAATATGAGTAGAAATGAACATCATTGACATTCAGGAAAAAGTGGAAATCCAATTTAAGGATTCAAAGGAATACAATAAAACAATACAGGAGATGACAGACAAAATGGCCATTTTAAGAAAGAACCAAACTGATTTGATAGAACTAAAAAATTAACTTCAAGAATTTCACAACACAATCATAAGTATTAACAGCAGAATTGACCAAAATGAGAAAAATCCTCAGTGCTCAAAGACAAATTCTCCAAAATAACTCAGGAAAAAAAAAAAAAAACAGATTAAAGAAGAATAAACAAAACCTCTAACAAACATGGAATTATGTGAAGAGGCAAAATATATAACACAATGCCATTCCTGAAAGAGAAGGAGAGAAAGTAAACAACTTGCAAAGCATTTTTCAGGGTACTATCCATGAAAAATTTCCTGAAAGTCGCTAAAGAAACAAACATTCAAACTAGGAAATGCAAAGAACCCCTGCAAGATACTATACAAGATGACCATGGCCAACACACAGAGTCATCAAATTCTCCAAGGTTGAAATTAAAGAAAAAATGTCAAAGGCAGTTGAAGAAAAGGGGCAAACTAAATATAAAGGGAAACTCATCAGGCTAACAGCAAACTTCTCAGCAGAAACTCTGCAAGTCAGAAGAGACTGGAGACCTATATTCAGCATTCTTAAAGGAAAGAATTTCTAATAAAGAATTTCATGCCCACCCAACCTAAGCTTTATAAGTGAAGGAGAAATAAGATATTTTTCAGACAAGCAAATGCTAAGGGAATTCCTTCCCACCAGACATGCCTTACAGAATATACTAAAGGGAGTACAAAATATGGATAGGAAAGACCATTACCAGCCAACACGAAAACACACTTATGTACATAGACCATTGATATTATAAAGAAACCACACAAACAAGTCTGCATAATAACCGCTAACAACATGATCACAAGATGAAATCTGCACACATTAATATTAACTTATACAGTAAATGAACTAAATGCCCTAACTAAAAGGCACAGAGTGGCAAAGTAGATGAAGAAGCAAGACCCAACAGTATGCTATCTTCAAGAGAACATCTCAAACACAGTGACACCATCAGCTCAAAGTAAAGGAATAAAGAAAAAACTTCCAAACAAATGGAAAACAGAAGAAAATACGGGTTGCTATTCTAATTTCAGGAAAAAAAAAACCTAATCTTTAAACCAACGAAGACAAAAAAAAAAGACAAAGAAGGGTGTTACATAACAGTGAAGTGTTCAATTCAACAAAAAGACTAACTATTCTAAATATATATGCACCCAACACAGAAGCACATAGTTTCCGTAAGGCAAGTCCTTAGAGACCTAGGAAGAGACCTAGGTAACCATACAATAGTAGTGGGGAGATTTCAACTCCCTACTGACAGTATTAGATCACCAAGGCAGAAAAGTAACAAAGATATCCAGGACCTGAAATTGATACTTGAACAAACACACTTAATAAACACTTGCAGAACTTTCAACTCAAAAACAACAGAATATACATTCTTCTCATCTGTACATGGCACATACTCTAAAATCAACCATATAACCATAGAACCAAGAAAAACAAAAATCATACCAACTCTCAGACCACAGTACAATAAAAATAGAAATCAATAATAAGAAAATCGATAAAAAATACACAATTACATGCAAATTAAACAACCTACTCCTGAATGACATTTGGGTACACAATGAAATTAAGGCAGAAATAAAAAAACTCTTTCAAACTAATGATAATAAAGATAACAGCATACCAGAATCTCTGTGACACAGAAAAAAATGTGTTAAGAGAGAATTTTACACTGCTAAATGCCCACATCAAAAAGTAAGAAAGATCTCAATCAACAACCTAACATCACACCTAGAGGAACTAGAGAAACAAGAGCAAATCAATCCCGAAGATAGCACAAAACAAGAAATAACAAAAATCAGCTGAACTGAAAAAAATTGAGATACAAAAAGCCATACAAAAGATCAATAAATCCAAGAATTTGTTTTTTGAAAGAATATATAAGACAGACCACTAGCTAGACTACAAGAAAAGAAAGAGAGAAAATCCCAAAAAAGACAATCAGAAATGACAAAGGGGAAGCTACCACTAACCCTACAGAATACAAAAAAACCTTAGAGACTACTATGAACACTTCTATGCACACAGCAGGAAACCTAGAAGAAATGTATAAATTCCTAAAAACATACGGTCTCCCAAGATTGAATACAGAAGAAACTGAATCCCTGAAGAGATAAATAATGAGTTTCAAATTTTAATAGGTAATAAAAAGCCTACCAACCAGAAAAAACTGAGGACCAGACAGATTCAGAGCTGAATTACACCAAATGTAAAAAGATCTGGTATCATCCCTCCTAAACCTATTTGCAAAAATTAAGGAGGAGGGACTCCTTAACTCATTCTATAGGGCCAGAATCATTCTGATTCCAAAGCCTGGCTAAGATGCAATAAAAAAAGAAGCAACAGGCCAATATATCTGATGAACATAGATGTAAAAAAATCCTCAGCAAAATACTAGCAAACCAAATCCAGAAGCACATCAAAAAGCTAACCCAACACCATCAAGTAATGCAAGGTTGGTTCAAAATAAACAAAATCAATAAATGTGATTCATCATAAAAACAGAACTGAAAAGAAAAACCACATGATTATTTCAACAAGTCCAGAAAAGGCTTAGGATAAAATGCAGCACCCATTCATTTAAAAACCCTCAACAAACTAGGCATTAAAGAAATATACTTCAAAATAATAGCAGCTATCTATGACAAATCCACAGCCAACATCATCCTAAATGGGCAAAAGCTGTAAGTATTCCCCTTGAAAACTGGAACAAGACAAGAATTCCTTCTCTAACCCCTCCTATTCAACATAGTACTGGATGTCCCACCCAGAGCAATCAGGCAAGAGAAAGAAATAAAAGGCATCCAAATAGAAATAGAGGAAGTCATATCACCAGTTTTCAGGTGATAAGATTCTGTTCTAAAAAACCCAATAGTCTCCATCCAAAAGCTTCTTGATCTGATAAACAACTTCAGCAAAGTTTCAGTATACAAAATCAATGTACAAAATTCAGTAGCATTTCTACACACCAACAACATCCAAGCTAAAAGCCAAATCAAGAACACAATCCCATTCACAACTGCCACAAAAAGAATAAAATACCTTGTAATACATCTGACCAGGAAGTAAAAGATTTCTACAATGAGAACTACAAAACCATGCAGAAACAAATAAGAGATGACACAAACAAATGGAAAAATATTCCATGCTCTGAGATAGTAAGAATCAATACTGTTAAAATAGCCATACTGCCCAAAACAATTTATAGATTCAATACTAGTCCTATTAAACTACCAATGACATTCTTCACAGAATTAGAACAAAAAGCTATTTTAATATTCACATTGAACCAAAAAAGAGCCTGAATTGTCAGAGTAACTCTAAGCAAAAAGAACAAAGAAAGCTGGAGGCATCACAATACCTGACTTCAAACTATCCTACAAGGCTACAGTGACCAAAATAGCATGATACTGGTACAGAAGTAGACATATGGACAAATAGTGCCAATAGAGAGCCCAGAAAGAATGCCACAAACTTACTACCATATGAACCATCTGATATTCAACAAAGTCAATAAAAACAAGCAATGGTGAAAGGACTTCCTATTTAATAGACAGTGCTAGGATAACTACCTGGCCACATGCAGAGGATTGAAACAAGATCCCTTCCTTACACTGGAACCCTTTTTGACACCAAATCAACTCAAGATAGATTAAAGACTTAACTGTAAACCTAAAACTATAAAAATCCTGAAAGATAACTTAGAAAATACCCTTTGGACATAGAACTTGGCAAAGATTTCATGACAAGGATGCCAAAAGCAACTGCAATAAAAACAAAGATTAACAAATGGAACCTAATTAAACTAAAGGGCTCTGTGCAGCAAAAGAAACTATTAACGGAGTAAACAGACAATACACAGAATGGGAGAAAATGTTTGGAAACTATGTATGTATCTCACAAACATCTAACATCCAGAACTATATGGTACTTAAACAAATTAACAAGCAAAAGAACAAACAACCCCATTAAAAAGTAGGCAAAAGACATAAACAGACGTTTTTCAAAAGAAGACATATAACACAGCCAACAAGCATATGAAAGAAAATGCTCAACTTCACTAATCATTAGAGAAATGCAAATCAAAACCACAATCAGGTACCAATTCATACCAGTCAGAATGGCTACTACTAAAAAGTCAAAAAATAACAGATGCACGCAAGGTGGCAGAGAAAAAGGACTGGTTATACACTGTTGGTGGGAATGTAAATTAGTTCAGCCACTGTGGAAAGCAGTTTGCCAATTTCTCAAAGAACTTAAAGCAGAATTATCATTTGACCCAGCAATCCCATTATTGGGTATATATTCAAAGGAATATAAATCATTCTACCATGAAGACACATGCATGTGTATGTTCATTGTAGCACTATACACAATAGCAAAGACATGGAATCAATCAACAGTAGATGGGACGTTAATCCATTCACACATTGCTGTAAACAAATCCTTGAGACTGAGTAATTTATAAGAAAAGAGGTTTAATTGACTCACAGTTCTACAGGCTATACAAGAAGCATAGCACCAGCATCTGCTTTTACAGAGGCCTCTGGAAGCCTACAATTATGGCAAAAGGCAAAGGATGAGTAGGCATTTCACATGGCGAAAGCAGGAGCAAGAGAGCAATAGGGAAGATGTTACACACTATCAAATAACCCTCATAAGAATTCACTAAGTATCCCGACAGTACCAAGAGGGATGGTGCTAAACTATTCACAAGAAATCCTCCCCTCATGATCCAATCACCTCCACCAAGGCCCCCTTTCCAACACTGGAGATTACATTTCAGTATGAGATTTGGGTGAGGATGCACATCTATATCACTGGAAAAGAAAATGTGGTACATATACACCATGGAATATTATGTAGCCACATAATACAAGAATGAGATCATGTCCTCTGCAGCAACATAGATGGAGCTGCAGGTCATTATCCTAAGTGAACAAACACAAGAACAGAAAACCAAACACTCATATTCTCACCTATAAGTGAGAGATAAATATTGAGTATGCATGGACACAAAAAAAGGGAACAACAGACACTGGGGCCTACTTGCATCAGATCCCTATGAAAAACAATTTACCTATATAACAAAACTGGATATGTACCCCTGAATCTAAAATGAAATTTTTTTTAAAGATATAGCTGACTGCCTATGAAGCAGATATTAAAGAAAGGAGTATAAATAGAAGTAGAGATGTCAGTAAAAAGGCTATTTCAAAAATGCAGGCAAGAGACAATACCTTCTTTGACTAGAAAATAGTTGGGTGGTTATAATACAATAATTAGAACAATAATGAGTCATGATAGATGGGTCTACAAAGATGGTCACCAAAAATTCCTCTTATCCCTGTAAGCCTGTGCTTCCATTAGAAGATGGAATCCATTTCCCTCACCTTGAATCCAACTGGCATTATAACTTGGCTTTGATAAAAAGAATACAGTGAAAATTATGTAGTATCACTTCTGAGCCTAGGCCTTAAGATGCGTATGTTCCACATTTGCACTCTCAGAGCCCAGAGCCTCCTTACAAAAAGTCTAAATACCTAGACAAAAAATGAGGCCCAGCCAGCTCCCAGTCATTACAGCCAACCCCTCTAAAGTGTCACACATATAAATATCTTGGATATTCCAGCCCCAGCACCAAATGAATGCAGCCAAATGAGTCACCCCAACTGATACACATGGACCAGAAACACTACATGCATCAGAAAAAACTACTTAAGCCCACTGAACCCAAAGAAGCATTGTACTGAGAAGGTTAATTCCAGTAGGTTTCAAATCAGCATGAGCCATTTTGCTAATGTACCTAAAAGGCACTGATCCCAGGTCAAAATATGAAACCACTAGTTAACATTATTGTTTTGTAATTATGGGTTATATGAGTTTTGCAGTAGTTTCCATCAGCTTGTGAGCATTGCTAACCAATAACAGTGAAAGTGATTATCTGTACCTGGTCTCAGTGAGACCCATGGAAGGCTCTACTGTTGGTGCTAGTTATATAATAATAATAAGCCTACATGTCCAGCAGAGTGTAAGAAACTGTGGCAAGACTCCATTTTGTGCTCCCTGATTCACATGTCAGTGGTTCCTGATTCAATAGAGAAGGCATGTCCTGTTATGGCCTTAGAGTGGAGAGATAAAGTTCACTCTGGCTTCTCTGAAACCCTACAGTCTTTGACTATGAAGAATATCCTTAACCTTAATGCTGTTTCTATTTGTGTTTTGTCTTCTGCAATAAACTATAGATTTAAGCATTGTCATTTTGCTTTAGCAATCAAACCATGTCTGACACTATTGGTGCAACCATGAAAAATAACAATTTGTTTTAAGGCACTACATTTTGGGGTGACTGGCTATGCAGAAACAATTAACTGAAACATTTACCAAGAACATACTATTTGCCAGGTACTATTTCAATTCACAGATTTTTTTAAAACTGTGCCACAAAGAAATTAAATTATTTCAAAAACAACATAGTTTGCAAGTGGTTGGAACAGATATTGTTGGTTTCTAGCACAATCCTGGTTACCAACTTCCCTTTTCCTAGTTATTTTTCAGAGAGAGGTGACTATGACACAGTCCTGGCTAATGAATGTAAGCAATTATCAGATAGAGAAAACAGAAACCAGGGCAAGGGCAGGTGTGGTGGCTCATGCCTGTAATCCCAGCACTTTGGGAGGCCAAAGTGGGCAGATCATTTGAAGTCAAGAATTTGAGACCAGCCTGGCCAAAATAGCAAAATCCCATCTCTACTAAAAATACAAAAATTAGCTGTGGTGGCATATGCCTGTAATTCCAGTTACTCTGAAGGCTGAGGCATGAGAATCGCTTGAATCCAAGAGGCGGAGGTGGGGAAGTGAGCTGAGAGCATGCTACTCTCCAGCCGAAGTGAAAAGTGAGACTCAGTCTTAAAAAAACAAAAAAGAAACAGGGCAAGGTTGGGAGTAAAACTTATTCAGTTTTGAAATGTTAGTTTTGTAGTTCCTGTAAACCAAGGGACATGTGTCATATAGACAATAATTTATGGAGGGCTAGAGTTCAGTGGAGAGGTCAGTGCTGTAAATACACATTGGAAGTGATCTGTATATTTGGAAGTGATTAATGTATATACATGGCACCTGAGGCCATGAAATTAAACGTGGTGTCCAGAGAATCTGTGTGGAGAAAAAGAGAAAAAGGCTAATAATATTATGCAATATTTATGTGGTTCTCAGTATTATATTCAATACTATATTTAATACTATACATATTATTATATTCATTTTAATCTCTTTTTAATGGCCCTTGTGAACCTGTGGATCATTCCAATCTTTAGACTCTATTCTAATATAATTTTGAGATCATTTACTATATTTTACAGCTAACATCTAGGTTGAATATTTTTGTCAGACTGGTAATTCCATTTTCAAGAGCTAACAAAAATGTATCAATTCTAATTCCTAAAAGTAAGATAGCATTCAGCATCCTCTTTCCTTTATGTCATCTTATAATAAGGAAAAACAAACTTATAAGAAACTTAAAATGCAAGTTTACAACTTACAATATTTTCAGGCTACTTCTATCAACCTAATTTTTGCTATATAATTATACTTGACACTATCTCTTTAACAAAAGAAAATAGTTCTTTTATTTTAAATGAACTATATTTTAAAAGTATGTCCTAGATACAGTTAACTCTTAAGTGATCTAATCCTCATGATTGACTAAATACAGAAATATATAAATTTGATTTGAAACTGTAAAAATATATATCTATTACAATTGTTTACATAATTGCAACATAAATTTTGGTTAATTTAGAAAGTATAATGCATTCTTTGTTTCTGTTCTCAGTAAACATGCACCATGTGGTTTCTTTTAAACTAATTAAATTTAAACAACAAAATCAAATAAACATGGTAAGGAAAACGCTAAGTAAAAAGAAATAATTTGAAAATTAACTTTGTAATAATCAATAATAGCACTGCAAGTGTCACTGGGTCTCAGATGCAGCACTTGAGTTATATGCCATTCAAATGAGAAAAATTTAATTAGTGACAGGACGTGTTTTGCAGGATAAATAATATACTAGTTAGCCAACCATATGTTCAGTAACAGAAATAGAAACCAAAAGTAGCTTTTCCATATAAATTTAGGCAAGGAAATCAAGAGGCAGAATTTAAATGTAAGCTGCTAGGTTTGACTATATATTAGCATTGCTTTGGAGTTGAGGGTTGCCTTATGCAGTTTTAGCCAAAATTAAATTGAGTAAAACTGACAAAAACTACTTAGACTCCATATTACATCTGCTGAGTAACAATTCATGTTAACACTGGTGTTAGTAATTCAGCTGAGTCAAAAATTTAATATAACAAGTCTAAAGCTACACGGCCAAGTTCTGAAGTAAAGTAAATATGAGTAGATAAGGCCATCCTGAAAAATCTTACCACAATTATCAAGAATTATATAAGGGTTTTGTGCTCAAAATTTTTTCACGAACAGGAAATCTATACAAATAGTTTGTATAGTTTTCCTGTTATTACTATATCCTATGTGGTGCATTATTTAGTAGCAGTCAAGACTTATAATGTCTATTTTGCTAAATTGGTGCTATGTAAATGTTCAGAGTTCATTAACATTTATTACTATGCAATGTAACATGAACTTAAACAGAGTTACTTAACGTCAGTCTTGTCTTCCTACTCTTTACAAATCCAAATTCCTCTTTTAAAAGGAAAAGAAACATTATCACTTAATGAATAATACACAGACAATTAAACACATCCAAATGAAATAATGTTAAGGGTTATAAATCTCAAATGAGGCTAAAGGACCCATATAAGAGTAATTATTATTACACTTTCAAAGATAGAGAATTCAAATGCCTGCTAGGGAAAGGCAGGCAAATAACTGCTAAATGGAAAATGGTATACAGGAAATCCCTGATCCTTATACCCAGAAGCAGCATTTAATCAGCCCCAACTAGCTATTGTTAGATTCTTCAGTTCACTTTTAAGTCAAACTGAAAATCTGGATTTGTATATGGAATTTCACAAGTTACAAACGCTAGCAACTAACTCAATTTTTAACAATTATAAAGTAATGATAACAATGTACCTGTGGATTAAACTCAGTCCATAAGCCACTAGATTCCTCACTTAGATTTTTAATATCTTAGTCAGAGTACAAATATATTTAACAATATTCTTCTACCTGGATGACATAAGGGCTGAGAAAAAGTACATATCACTCCATATATAAATTCCTGCACATTACTCCAGATCTAGTGAAATCAAAGTCTAAAAGAGATTTGGTCCATGACTTGGAGTTTTCTAAGCCTAGTTATAGTATTATCATGATGAAATTATAATATTCATATTTATGAGTAGTCAGAAGGGTTTCAATACCTACACACACATAGTTCTGAAACTAAGATTGCATTTGTCTGAAGAAATCTCTGAAGTGTTGTATAGGAAAAGGGCCCAATTACTCATATTTATTTAAATAAATTATTAAATGGTGATAAGACTACTGAGTGACATCAAACAATACTTGATAGTATAAAATGACTGATTTTGTCTTCCTAATTCTCATTGTTACAAAACTATAAAATCTAAATTCCTATTATATTCACAAGTTAGTGAAAATAATAAACTAGAATTTCTAATATCTTCTCCTCTATGAAATATATGGAGGATGGGCAATGGCAATCAGAAAAAGAAGTAGGAAAGTAGCTCAGCTGGCCAGATGTATAGACCCCTCAAGCAGATGAACAACGTGGTAGATGAGCTAATCAAGTAATAAAACTACCAGAATAAGAACTTTCTCTGACTCTGCATAGTGGAATGTCAATATGCATTTCATATGAATGTAGGGTCAAAAAGATGATAAAAAAAATTCTCATTCCCTAAATTGAGACTACTTCTAATTACCTAAGAACATTAAGACAAACAACAAGGCAATTAACACTCAAGATGAAGGAAGTATATACTAGTTTCAACAGCCAAATCAATCAAGCAGAAAAAAGGATATCACAGAATGAAGATCAACTCAATGAAATAAAACGAAAAGGCAAGATTAGAGAAAAAAGACTGAAAAGAAATGAACACAGCCTCCAGGAAATATGGGATTATGTAAAAAGACCTAATCTATGTTTGATTGGTGTACCTGAATGTGCTGGGGAGAATGAAACCACGCTGGAAAATACTCTTCAGGATATTATCCAGGAGAATTTTCCCAACCTAGCAAGGCAGGCCAACGTTCAAATCCAGGAAATACAGAGAACACCACAAAGATATTCCTCAAGAAGAGCAACCCCAAGGCACATAATCCTCAGATTCACCAGGGTTGAAATGAAGGAGAAAATGCTAAGGTCAGCCAGAGAGAAAGGCTGGGTTACTCACAAAGTGAAACTCGCCACACTCACAACGGATCTCTCGACAGAAACTCTGCAAGCCAGAAGAGAGTGGGGGCCAATAATCAACATCCTTAAATAAAGAAACTTTCAACCCAGAATTTCACATCCAGCTAAACTAAGCTTCATAAGTGAAGGAGAAATAAAATCCTTTACAGACAAGCAATTGCTGAGAGATTTCATCACCACCAGGCCTGCCTTACAAGAGCTCCTGAAAGAAGCACTAAACATAGAAAGGGACAACCAGTACCAGCCACTCCAAAAACATATCAAATGGTAAAGAGCATTGACATAATGAAGAAACTACATCAACTAACAAGCAAAATAACCAGCTAGTATCATCATCATAGCTCAAAATCTCCTTAAGCTGATAAGCAACTTCAGCAAAGTCTCAGGATATAAAATCAATGTGCAAACAGGGCAAGCATTCCTATACACCAATAACAGACTAACAGAGAGCCAAATCATGAGTGAAATCCCATTCACAATTGCTACAAAGAGAATAAAATACCTAGGAATATAACTAACAAGGGATGGGAAGGACCTCTTCAAGGATAACTACAAACCACCACTCAAGGAAATGAGAGAGAACACACACAGATGGAAAAACATTCCATGCTAATGGTTAGGAAGAATCAATATCGTGAAAATGGCCATACTGCTCAATGTAATTTACAGATTCAATGCTATCCCCAGAATTGTAAAAAAACACCATAAACTTCATATGAAACCAAAAAACGGCCTGCAGAGCCAAGACAATCCTAAGCAAAAAATAAAAAACGAAGCTGGAGGCATCATGCTAACTGATGTCAAACTATATTACAAGGCTACTATAATCAAAACAGCATGATACTGGTACCAAAACCGAGATATAGACCAATGGAACAGAACAGAGGCCTCAGAAGGGAACACCACACATCTACAGCCATCTGATCTTTGACAAACCTGACAAAAACAAGCAATGGGGAAAGGATTCCCTGTTTAATAAACGGTGTTGGGAAAACTGGCTAGCCATATGCAGAGACCTGAAATTGGATCCCTTCCTTACATCTTGTACAAAAATTAACTCCAGATGGATTAAAGATTTAAACATTAGGCCTAACACTATAAAAACTCTAGAAGAAAACCTAGACAATACCATCCAGGACACAGGCATGGGCAAGAACTTCGTGACTAAAACACCAAAAGCATTGGCAACAAAAGCCAAAATAGACAACTCTGACCTAACTAAACTTCAGAGCTTTTGCATAGCAAAAGAAACTATCAATAGAGTGAACTGGCAACCAACAGAATGGGAAAAAATTCTTGCAATCTACCCTTCTGACAAAGGGCTAATATCCAGAATCTAAGGACAATGTAAACAAATTTACAAGAAAAGAACAAACAACCCCAACACCATCAAAACATGGACAAAGGATATGAACAGACATTTTTCAAAAGAAGACATCTATGCAGCCAACAAACATATGAAAAAATGCTCATCATCACTGGTCATTAGAGAAATGCAAATCAAAACCACACTGAGATACCACCTGATGCCAGTTAGAATGGCAATCATTAAAAAATCAGGAGACAACAGACACTTGGAGAGGATATGGAGAAATAGGAACACTTTTACACTGTTAGTGGGAATGTAACTTAGTTCAACCATTGTGGAAGACAGTGTGGTGATTCCTCAAGGATATAGAAACAAAAATACCATTTGACCCAGCAATCCCAATACTGGGTATATACCCAAAGGATTATAAAATCATTCTATTATAAAGATGTATACACAGGTATGTTTATTGCATCACTGTTCACAATAGCAAAAACATGGAACAAACCGAAATGCCCATCACTCGATAGACTGAATAAAGAAAATGTGGCACATATACACCATGGAATACTATTCAGCCATAATAAAGGATGAGTTCATGCCCTTTGCAGTCATGGATGAAAGGAGGCCATCCCTCTCAGCAAATTGACCAAGAACAGAAAACCAAACAAAGCATGTTCTCACTCATAAGTAGGTGTTCAACAATGAGAACACATACACACAGGGAGGGGAACATCACACACTGGGGTCCGGGGGAAGGAGATTAGGGGAGGAAGAGCAGGGGGTGGGGGTATTGGGGAGGGATAGCATTAGGAGAAATACCTAATGTAGATGATGGAGTGATGGATGCAGCAAACCACTACCATGGCACGTGTATACCTATGTAACAAACCAGCACGATCTGTACATGTACCCCAGAACTTAAAGTATAATTTAAAAATAATAAGTAAAATTCATCATCCATTAATAAGTTTTGTCCTGTTTTGTTTTGTTTTGTTTTGAGACAGTCTCGCTCTGTTGCCAGGCTGGAGTGCCATGGCGCAATCTCAGCGAACTGCAACCTCTGCCTCCCAGGTTCAAGTGATTCTCCTGCCTCAGCCTCCCAAGTAGCTGGGACTACAGGCACATGCCACCACACCCACCTAATTTTTGTATTTTTAGTGGAGACGGGGTTTCACCATGTTGGTCAGGATGGTCTCAACCTCTTGACCTCATGATCTGCCCTACTTGGCCTCCCAGAATGCTGGAATGCAGGCATGAGTCACTGCACCCAGACTTACTGAGTATTTTTTAAGCCAGCAAAATAAGGCTAGAAGATAATAAAAGATATCTCCTAAAAACCTACATCATACCTATAAGCAAAATTTAATAAGCATTTCTATTTACCAGGAAGACAAAGATGTCTATCACTCATATGCAACATACCATGTCTTAGTGAATGTAATGTAAAGAAAAAAAGAAAGGGAAAGAGGAAAGGAGAAAGGGAGTGAGAAAGAGAAGAAGAGGAAGACAATTCAAGGAAAACACAAAAGAATTAGAAAAGAATATTCAAAGTTATTATTTTAAGAAACTCTTCCTATACAAAAACTCCAAGCAAGTTAAACAGCTGCTAGATCAAAGAACAAAATATATAAATCAACATTGTTCCTACATACCAACAATAATTAGTAAGAAAACACAGATGTTAAAAGACATAATTTGCAACAGAAAACAAAAGCCTACATGGTGTCTTGAAATAAATTTAACAAAGATGTACAAGACCTTTGTGGAAAAATAAGTAAATATCATGAAAGAAGAAAAAAGTAGATCTAAATAGAGGGATACAGACTTGAAAACTGTATGATAAATATTCCAATGAAGCTTTTGTTTTCTTTTTGTTTGTTTGTTTTATTGTACTTTAGGTTCTGGGGTACATGTGTAGATCATGCAAGATTGTTGTATATGTACACACATGGCAATGTGGTTTGCTGCCTTCATCCCCCTGTCACCCACATCTTCCATTTCTCCCCATGTTATCCCCTCCCAGACCTCCCCCACATCCCCCACTGTCCCTCCCTTGACCCCCTCAACAGACCCCAATGTGTGATGCTCCCCCTCCCTGTATCCATGTGTTCTCATTGTTCAATACCCGCCTACGAGTGAGAACATGTGGTTTTTAGACTAGAGACAGATTCCAAAATCAATAATAAAAGTCCAAATGTCTGTGAAAAGCCAAGAAATATCTCACATGGAAGAATAAAGGCGAGGGCAGTATAGGGTATCTTAGTACATCTGATACAAGATTTGTTAAACTGTAAAGTCAAAAACAGTGTGGTATTGGTTTGAAATTTAAAACGAATCAATAGAACTGAATAAGAAATCTCAGAAATAGACACAAATTTATTTTATTTTATTTCATTTGCTATCATGAAGTATATGACAGAAGCATCATTATGAACCAGATGTGGAGAAATAGGAACACTCTTACACAGTTGGTGGGAGTGTAAATTAGTTCAAACATTGTGGAAGACAGTGTGGCGATTTCTCAAGGATCTAGAAATAGAAATTCCATTTGACCCAGCAATCTCACTATTGGGTATATACCCAAAGAACTATAAATCGTTCTACTATAAAGACACATGCACACATATGTTCATTGCAGCCCTGTGTACAATAGCAAAGACCTGGAACCAACCCAAATGCCCACCAATGATAGACTGGACAAAGAAAATGTGGTACATATACACCATGGAATACTACACAGCCATAAAAAACGATGAGTTCATGTCCTTTGCAGGGACTTGGATGAATCTGGAAACCATCATTCTCAGCAAACTGACCCAAGAACAGAAAGCCAAGCACCGTATGTTCTCACTCATAGGTGGGTGTTGAACAACAAGAACACGTGGACTCAGGGAGAGGAGTATCACACACAGGGGACAGTTGCGGAGGGTGGGTAGGGGAGAGACAATGCGGGGCAGGGAGGGAGGGGAGCATGGGGAGGGGATAACATGGGGAGAAATGTCAGATATAGTATGCACCTAAAGTAAAATAAATTAAAAAACAAAAAACAAACAAAAAAAAAGGAACTACTTTATATAATGCCATAATGAATGGGGGATACACATCCTTATACATTTGTCCAAACCCATAGAATGTATAACTCTGAGAATGAATCCAAATGTAAACTATGGGCTTTAGTTGGTAATAATGTCCCAACATTGATTCATCCATTGTAGTAAACGTACCACGTTAATGCATGGGAAAACTGTGGGGGGGGTGGTTTGGGATGGCGAGTGGGAACTCTGTATATGCTGCTTAAGTTTTCTGTAAACCTAAAACTGCTCGAAAATGGTCTATTCATTAAATACAAATATATACCTAATATAAATAAGAATTAAAATACAAAAAAAAAAGAGTATGTAACCTAGGCATATTTTTGGTAACTGCTTTTAAACACAAATAAGAAAATTTCACACCCCCATGCATCCAAAAAAAAATGTGTTCCAGAAAAATGTAAAATCTCAGCATGAAGGTCAAAAGAAAATATAAAATAGTCTTATTTCAACAAGGCAGGAAAAATATTTCTCAAAAAAGATACCAAACAACAAAACCTGTGAATGAAAAAATTAATTTGACAATATAAAAATGTTTCTATAGAGAAAGTCCATGAACAAAGTAAAACGACTAGCCAAGGATTAGAAAACACTAAACACATCTACAAAACATTAGGACTGGTATCCAGAATACATAACAACTGCCTACAAATCAACAGGCAGAGAATATGAACAGGAAATCACAGAAGAGGAAACAAGAACAGCAAATAAACATAGGAAAATGATGTCAACTTACATAGTAAAAAGAGAAATAGAACCTAAAAGATACACATACCCATCACTCTGAGACAAGAACTCTAATACTCAATGTTAAAATAATAAATAAGTATAACCACATTAGGAAAAAAATTGATAATAAGTATAACCACATTAGGAAAAATTGTGGTAATGTCTAATAAAGTAGAAAATGCACATACTTTACAAACCAGTAACTGCTGTCTGGTTATATACCCTTATGTATCAGAAACATAGGTAAAGATGTTTACTGCAACATTATTTGTAATAGCAAAAAAATAGAATCAAACTGAATGTATATTATGAACTGTACTAGTCGTACAATAGAATTCTACACTGGAGGAAAAATAATTAAAACAATCCTACTTGTATGAATGTGAATAAATCCCCTAGATGTGGCAGAAAAACAGGTTTTAAAAATATTTAAAATATGATCAAGTATTTAACTTTCTTCATAGATTATATGTGAATGAATATCCAGTAAAAATGTACAAGGTGTACTGGAAGATATATAGTAAATTCTTTTTTTATTTGTATAATTTTAAGGGGTACAAGGGCAGTTTAGTTACATGGATATATTACACAGTGGTGAAGACTGGGTTTTTAGGGTAATCATCACCCAAATGTACATTGTATCTATTAGTAATTTCTCATCCTTCACCCCTCTCTCACCGTCCCACTTTTTGGAGCGACCAGTTTGTGTACATATACATATTTCTTTTGTGTATATATGCATATAGGAAATACATATACATATGTATATACCATATTCTTTTGTGTATATACAAATATATGTACATACACTTTAGTGTAACCATCGCCCAAATATACACAAAGTGTATATACATATATATATAATTGTGTATATACATATATTTCTGTATATACATATATTTGTGTATACATGCATGTGTATAAACATGTATTTGTGCATATACATATATTTGTGTAGATATGTATATACACTTTTGTGTATATTTGGGCGATGGTTACACTAAAAACGCAATCTTCACCATTGTGCAGTATGTTCATGTAACAAAACTGCCATTGTACCCCTTAAAATTATACAAATAAAAAATATATATATACACATACACACACACACCCCGCACATTTTCTTTATCCATTCATCCACTGAGGAACACTTAGGTTGATTCCATGACTTCACTATTGTGAAGTGTGCTGTGATAAATATATAAGTGCTTTGGTGTTTTGACAGCAATTGCATTAAATCTGTAAACTGCTTTAAGAATCAAGATCTTTTTTATATAATAACTTATTTTCCTTTGGGTAGAGATCCAGCAGTGGGATTGCTGGACAAAATGGTAATTCTATTTCTTTAAGAAGATTCCATATTATTTTCCATAAAGTCTGTACTAATTTACATTTCTACCAATGGTATATAACTGTTCCCTTTTTTCTGAATCCTTGCCAACATCTGTTATTTTTTGACTTTTTAATAATAGCCATTCTGACTGATGTAAAATAATAAATCATTGGGGTTTTGATTTGCATTTCTCTGATGATTAGTGATCCTGAGCATTTTTTCACATCTTTGTTGGCCATTTGTATATCTTCTTTTGAAAAATGTCTGTTTATGTCCTTTGCCCACTCTTTATTGGGGCTTTTAGGGTTTGTTGTTTTTGTTTGAGTTACTTGCAAATTCTGAATATTAGTCTCTTGTCAGATGCATAGTTCAAAAATATTTTCCCTCATTCTGCAAGTTGTCTGCTCATTCTGTTGATTATTTATTTTGCTATGCAGAAGCTTTTTAGTTTAATTAAGTCCCATTTGCCTATTTTGTTTTTGTTATTTGTGCTTTTAAGGTCGTAGACATAAATTCTTTCCCTGGGCCAATGTACACAAAAGTTTCTCCTAGGTGTTCTTCTAGAATTTTTATATCTTCAGGTCTTATATTTAAGTCTTCAATTCATCTTGAGTTGATTTTTATATGGTGAGAGATATGGATCTAATTTCACTCTTCTAGTATGGCTAGCCAATTTTCCCAGCACCATTTATTGACTAAGGTGTCCTTTCCCCTACATATGTTTTTGTCGATTTTATTACAGGTAAGTTGGCAGTAGGCGTGTGGGTTTATTTCTGGGTTCTCTATTCCTTTCCATTGATCTATGTGTCTATTTTTATGCCAGTGCCATGCTATTTTGGTTACTTAGCCTTGTATTAAGAGTATAATTTGAAGTCAGGTAATGTGATGTCTCTGGCTTTGCTCCTTTTGCTTAGGATTGCTTCAGATAGTCAAGCTCTTTTTTGATTCCATAACACTTTTAGGATTTTTTTTTTTACTTCTGTGAAAAATGGCATTGCTGTTTTGACAGGAATTGCATTAAATCTGTAGACCCCTTTAAGAATCAAGATGGAATCAAGATTTCATGAGCATGGGATGCTTACTCATTCATTTGTGTCATCTACAATTTCTTTCATCAGTGTTTCACCATTTTCCTTTCGTGGTTAAATAGATTCCTAGGTATTTTATTATTTTGTAGCTATTGTAAATAAGACTGATTTCTTGATTTGGTTCTCAGCTTATTATTGGTATATAGAAATGCTACTGATTTTTGTACATTTATTTTATATCTTGAAACTTTACTGAATTCATTTATCAAATGTAAGAGTCTTTTGTAGAAGTCTTTAGGGTTTTCTACGTACAATTGCATATCAGCAACCAGAGATAATTTGAAATCCTCTTTTCCAATTCTAATGTATTCTTTCTGTCTCTTGCTTGATTGCTCTGGCTAGAACTTTCCATACTATGTTGAATGGCAGTGGTAAAATTGAACATCCTTGTCTTGTTACACTTCTTGACAGGGCAGAAATATTTTTAACTTTTGTCTATTCTGTCTGATGGTGGCTGTGGGTTTGTTGCATATGGCTTTTATTATTTTGAGGTACGTGTTCCTTCTATGTCTAGATTGTTGATAGTTTTTCACCATGAAAGGATGCTGAATTTTATCAAATGTTTCTTCTGCATCTATTTAGATGATCATATGGTTTTTGTTTTTAATTTTGTTTATGTAATGAATCACATTTACTGATTTGTCTATGTTGAACCATCCTTGCATTTCTGGAATAAAACTCACTTGATTGTGGTGTATTACATTTTTGAGATGCTCATGGATTCAGTTTGCTGGCATTCTGTGGGAGATTTTTGCATCTATGTTCATCAGAGATGTTGATTTGTAGTTTTCTTTTTGTGTTGTATCCTTGTCTGGCTTTGCTATCAGGGTGACATTGACTTTGTAAAATGAGTTAGAGAGGACCTTCTCCTCTTCAACTTTTTGGGGGATAATTTCAGGAGAATTGGTACCAGTTCTTCTTTGTATGTTTGGTAGAATTCGGCTATGAATCCATCTGATCCTAGGCTTTTTTTCTCTTGGGGGAATTCTTTATTACTATTTCAATCTCATCACTCATTATTGGTCTGTTTAGGATTTCAATTTCTTCATGGTTCAATCTTCAAATAATATGTTTCCAGGTATTTATCCATTTCCTCTAGGTTTTCTAGTGTGTGGGCATATCATCATTCATAGTAGTCTCTGATAATCTTTTGTATCTTTATGACATCAGTCATAAGTGTAAGAGCCTTTTTTCATTTCTGATTGTTTACTTGGATTTTCTGTTTTTCTTGGTAAGTCTAGCGAGTGGTTTACCGATTTTGTTTATCTTTTCAAAACACTGAATTTTCATTTCATTGATTCCATGTACTTTTTTTAACTTAATTTTATATAGTTCTACTCCAATATTTGTTCTTTCTTTCATTTTGCTAGCTTTGAGTTTAGTTTTCTCTTGTTTCTCTAGACTCATAAGGTGTAACAGTAGGTTGCTAACTTGTGGTGTTTCTTTTATATATACATATTTGCATTTAACACTATAAATTTACCTAAAAATGGTATGCTGCATCCCCATTTTTATTTATTTTAAAAAGTTTTAATTTTTATCTCAATTTTGCAACTGATCCAAAGATTCTTCAGGAGACTGTTTAATCTCCATGTATTTGTAAAGTTTCAAGAGCATCTTTTGTTATTAACTTCTCTTGTAATCCAATATGGGTTAAGAAGTTATGTGATATAATTTTGATGTTCAAAAATTTATTCAAACTTCTTGTATGGCCTGACGTAAAATCTATCTTGGAGTATGTTCCATGATGATGAGAAAAAAAAAAAAAACATATATATATATTCTCCAGCTGTTGAGTAGAATATTCTATTAGGTCCATTTGGACTAAAGTCCAATTTATGTCCAGTGTTTCTTTGCTGATTTTTGTGTCAATGATCTGTCTACTGTTGGCAGTGAGGTGTTGAAGTCCTCCACTATTATTGAACTGTAAGTGGGGTGTTGAAGTGTCCTACTATTATTCTATTGCTATCAATTTGTCATTTCAGATCTGTCAATATTTGCTTTATATACTTAAGGACCTAAATGTTAGGCGCATATATTACAATGGCTATATCTTCCTATTAAATTGACCCTTTCATTATTATGAAGCAAACTTTTTGTCTCTAAAGATCTTTTTTTACTGAAGTCTAATTTTCTAACATAACTACAGACATTTTTCCTTTATTTCATTTAAAATTTGCATGCAATATCCTTTTCAATCTTTTCACTTTAAGACTATGTGTATCCTTGAATCTAAAGTGAGTTTCTTCTAACAGTATGCAGTCGATGTTGTTTTTAATCTAATCACTACTATTCTGTATCTTTTTAATTATAGAGCTTATTTCATAAACATCACAATTATTAATAAAGGATTTGCTATTGCTATTTTATCAATTTATTCTTGTCTTGTAGTTCTTTTTCCCTCTTGTCCTCTGGCTGTCTTTTGTGTGTTTTTTGTATTCACAGTTTTGACTACTTTCTCTTTATCTGTGTGTAACTTTTATAGGGATTTCCCTTGTGGTTATCAAGGGTTTTACATAAAATATCTTATAATAGTCTATTTTAAGCTTATAACAACTTAAACTTCCTTGCATTCAAGTACTCTCCAATTTAACTCTCCTCCACGATATTACATGCCATTGATGTAAAGTTTACATGCATTTATATTATGTATGCATTAACATATTTTAGTTATCATTATCTTTAATACTTTCATCTTTTTTCTTTAATAAAAATTACCTATGTCAGTTTGCTGAGAATGATCATTCTCAGCAAACTGACACAGGAACAGAAAATCAAACACCACATGTTCTCACTCATAGGCGGGTGTTGAACAATGGGAACACATGGACACAGGGAGGGGAGTATCACACACTGGGGTCTGTCGGGGAAAAAGGGGAGGGATAGTGGGGGGGTGGGGAGTTGGGGAGGGATAGCATGGGGAGAAATGCCAGATATAGGTGATGGGGGAGGAAGGCAGCAAATCACACTGCCATGTGTGTACCTATGCAACAATCTTGCATGTTCTTCACATGTACCCCAAAACCTAAAATGCAATTAAATAAAAAAAAATTCAAAAAAAGTAAAAATAAATAAAAGATGACTTTAAACATATGCACACACAAAAATAACAAATTTTATATTATTCTTCATCTTTTTCTGCATTGCAAACTTTTCAATAATTTATTCTGAGATTTTTACATGTTAATAAAGTATATATTAAACATGAACTCAAAAGCAAACGGATATGTGATACATAAATGTAGATGACATTTTTCCTAATTAAAAAAAAAAAAAAACTTTCACAGAAATTATAGAGCCCAGAAACAGTATTTCTCAACTAAACGTAGTATTAAGGTCAGCAGAAGAACTCTAAAAATACACAAGTGACTACCAATCCTTCTGACTCAGATGCTAGGGACAAAAGTATTGTTTTTTTAAAGTGTATTTCTAATGTACATAAGTTTCCTGAGGAATGTACAGATCAAGGAAGCAGAAGGCATAACTCTCCAGGCTGGAAACAATGGAGCAATATATTATCATCTGCCCCAGCTTCTCTTTTAATCCACAAGATAAAATAAGATAAAATAGGCACAAGAATTTACAGAGGAACTCCAGATTTTCAAGAATAATAAGACACTATCCTGAATTAGAATTCATATAGAGAAAGCAGCAAAGCAACTAATCCTAACTGAAAAACAAGATTTATCTTACATTAGAAAGAACAGTTAATGTTGTATGTAGGCTTTTTTGATGAAGAAACAAAACAAAATATACATAAAAATTTTTTACACATCTTGGTGGGTTCCCTGCCATGTTGCTCATCCTGTACTCTCTTGTTCCCTGGGCTGTCTTCTCTGCTTGTCTTCTGGCTCTGCCATGCCCTGCTCTGAAGAGACACCTGCCACTTCCCTCAACAAGCCAGCCAGCCTGTGGAAGAGGGTGGCATGCAGCTCCACTTTGCCTGGCTCCCTGAGCACATCACAGCCTCAACTAGGGATCCTCAGGGGCCACAGGCTATGTGCTATATAATGCCTATTATTGTACGGTACTACATACGGACAAAGTTCTTGTGAAAATACACATTCAGGTATGTCTTGTATCTGGGTGTTATGGAAGAGTAGCTCTGTGGTCTGGCTTGGCTGCAAAACATTTTATAAATGTAGGAGCTCATGTCATATTAAAGATTATAGAGAAAATTTTGGTGATACTGTTTAAATTTGGCAAAGAAAAGTTTGAAGTCAAAAAAATGATTGAATTGCACAGCTCATTTACTTTGGATGACACTTGGGGTTCGGGAGATTTTGGTTCCACTGGAAAAAATTAAAATTTATGCCAAGAATAGTAAATGAAAAAATTATGCCTTTTTCTTAAAAGTAAAGAGTTTTTGCCTAAAAAGAAAAAAATGTTCCTTTTTCCTTTAAAGAAGAATTTGTCAAAACTATAATTAAATAATGCTAAATAAGAATTAAATTTGTAGGGTAGAAGGGTCCCTAATGGACACTTAAATTGAAGTTTTAGAATAAAATGTATCTGGGTCAGAATATCAAGCCCATTGTTTGCTACCTGTAAAACTTTGGTCGGATTACTTAACCTATATGAGCTTGAGCTTCCTTAGCTTTAGAATAAAAGTTAACTCTCAGGATAACACCCAACACTTTATTATACCAGAAAGCAAGGAAGGAATCAAAGATTGCTTGGTTTATGTAAAAAGAACCCAGGAGCTAAGTCAAATGGTTCCCCCAAACTATAAAAAATAGAACATAATGAGCAGCAATAAGAACACTGATCGAAATACATAGATGTTTAACTCTATGAATTCATAAATAAAAAATAAATAATCACCATTTAACGATGCTAAGCAATAATCTGGTTTATCCTGAAGCCTCTAACTTCTGGCTAAATCTTTCTCTGGTCTCTTTAAGACATATTCCTTACAAATAAAATAAATTTTTATAGTACAAGGGGGAAAAAAATCACAGTTCCAGAACATAAATTTTTAAAGATAAAAACAGCTTAGATTATGCTCCAATTTTTACTTTTCACCATCGCTTTATGATCACTGTTTTTGTAACTTTCATGTAAAACAGCTGGTATTTAGCAATAATCAAAACAAAATGCATAACCCCATGCAACAGGGTACAAAAAGCACAGGTCTTACTCCACATAACGCTTAATTTTGCCTTTTACATTTTTTACAATTTATTCCATAGAATCTAAATACAAATGAGGACAGTTGTTCTTCAAAAGGAACACCCCTAAATAATTATGAATGTGAAAAAAAATAACCTTTGCATTTTTCTGTGAATTATAATTTTGAGCAAAAATAACTAATGTAACAGGTTTGTTTTGTTAAAAACTGTTAAATTTGACCACTCTAGATATTTAGAGCTCAAAATTCTTTGGTAAATCATCTATATTTTATCTGCTACTGTTTTAACTCAAAAATTATTATTAAAATTTTTAATTAATCTTCATAAATTCTACATTTACTATAAAATGAAATTCTTATAACTGAGGTCCATCTTGCATCCATCCAGAAACAGTTTGTTATTGAAAATATTAACAAATCACAAGCTCTGAAAATGATTAAAATAATGAGGCTTATGTGTACTCTATTCAGTGATTCGATTGCTATTTTTCTTTGGTGGAGTTTCTTTCACAATATTTCAGTAAGTTTTAAGTTCAGCCATAAAATTAGAAATTAACAATTACAGTGACTCAAACATGCTAAATGTTTAATAAATTTTTTATTATAATTATGAACAAAATATCTTATAATCAAAAATTTCTGAAGTTGACAGCTTGGACAAAGCTAATGTCCTAAATTTAATACCCCTTTACTCTCCAGAAAAAATGTATAGCTGTTAGCCCTTCACTCTCTAGAAATGGAGTCTACAGCTAGGGCACTAGTACTGGAATATTTCTAGAAGCTATGCTGAGGTAAGGAAAGCTGAGACCAGGCTGTCACAAAATGTCTGGGAGAGGACTAGATCATGGAGACCTGAAACAGCCAATGGGAGAATCCTTGATTATAGCAGAAAAACCAGTGTTAAATTAAAAAAAAGAAAGAAAGAAAGAAAGAGAACTTCCAGTATAATTTTGGGGCATAATGCAACAAGAAAACATGGAATTCCTTGTTCAAAACTCACTAAGAATTTCAAGACAGTAGTAGAGAGGATTTAAATTAAGTGTTTGCATGGGGAGGGCAAGATGGCCAATTATATGCAGACAAGTGGAACAGCACCCATAGAGGGACTGAGATGACTGGCGTGCTTTTAACAGATCTTCGGAGGAAGGTGCTGAAAGTGGCTGGAGGAAAGACCCAGAAGCTGGGCTGAAGGGGGAGAAAGCCAGGAACACCACATGCGCTACTGCGTACCGGGATTCAGTTTCGAACCACAACAGCACTGAGGAAATGGGTGAGTTGAACTGGCAAGGAGCAACCCACTCTCAACATGGGCCTTTGGAACCATGGCAAGAGGGGACCTTTCAACCACCATGGACACTTGAGGTGGCAGAGAGAGCTGCCTGGAGAAGTGGTGGAGTAGTAAGCTAGCTCAAGTGGCCCAGAGAGTTTGGTGCCAGAGCATCTGTAGTAGAATACAGCCAGGGACAGCCATCCCTCTAGGCTTGACTTGCTCCCATTAGAGACTTTAGCCCTAGGAGAACTGTTGGACCTGCTCTCTTCAGGGCATTCTTGGAAATCAGATAGGCCTGCTCTAATCTGAGCAACCCTTGCTCTGTTAGCCTCTCTCAGGGCCCCAGCTTGGCCATGCCTACTTACAGGACAGTTTTGAATGCTCTGGGAGACCACACCATAGCTTCTGCACTGGTGGACTCTGCCTGACCAGTGGAGCACTCCAGAGAGGTAGCCCTTACAGCCATGCATGAGCCCACACACTCCCTCCCCATACAGCAGCTTTCCCTCAGAGCCCATGGCAACTCCCTACATCACTTCACTGGCATGTGTCTGCATAGGCAGGTTTTGTTTTACTTGCCACACCAGCACATGGGAGTGCAGTCTGCTTCCCCCTCCCCCAAATAAACAGCTATTGCAGAGGAAGCTTTGGCAGGCACAGAGCCAACAAGCCCCACCACCACCAGCACCACATCCTCATGCTAATACTGTGCAGAGAACTCCCACACCCTGAGTGATCACTCCTGCTTGTAGGGCACAGAGAAGGCACCCAGAGCTCTCCAGCCACCACCCAGCCCCAAGCCAACATCACCTCCAGGGCAACAGTACACAGTCTCCAGCTAAGGACCCTACTTCCCCCCGCCCCGCCAACTGGCAGGCCTCCACCACTGTGGTGAATGCCCACAAGGAAGCAGGAACCCCTGCATCAGCTAGCACTCTCCTGCAACTGCTGCATCTCAGTGCCCCCAGTGCAGTGAACTCCAAGCCTCAAGGAGCCAGAGAACAAAGTCAGGGACCAATACAAGTACCCCAGAGTTACAGCACACAGTCCAGAGGTTGGGAGCTGAGCACTGCCCTAAAATCTCCCATAAATGAAACCAGTAAGCCATATCTAACTTGTACCACCAAACCCCTGTACACAGACCAGACAACTCCAAACCCTTGGAGGGTTTGGTGGTATAAGGTAGATACGGCTTACTAGCTTCATTTATCAAACAGGAAAAAGAAAAAAAACACACACACACACACACACATCCAAAGATCAGCAACTGACATAGTTTGGCTCTGTGTTCCCACCCAAATCTCATGTTGAATTATGATCTTCAGTGTTGGAGGAGGGGCCTGGTTGGAGGTGGTTGGATCATGGGAGCAGACTTCCCCCTTGCTCTTCTCATGATAGTGTGTAGGTTCTCATAATATCTGGTTGCTTAAAAGTGTGTAGGACTTACCTCTTCACTCTCTCTCTCTCGCTCTATCATGTGAAGGTGTCTGCTTCCCCTTCACCCTTCTACCATGATTGGAAGTTTTCCTCCCCCAACCATGCTTCCTGTAGAGCCTATGTAACTTTGAGTCAGTTAAATCTCTTTTCTTCAGAAGTTACCCAGTCTCAGGTAGTTCTTTATAGCAGTGTGTAGAATGGACTAATACAGTAGGCAACCTCAAATACTGAAGGTAGGTAAGCCCACAAAGATGAGAAAGAATCAGCTCAAGATTCTGAAAACTCAAAAAGCCAGAATTCCCTCTTTTCTCCAAATAACCACATCACCTCTCCAGCAGGGATTCAGAACCAGGCTGAGGGTAAGATGGCTGAAATGACAGAAATAGAATTCAGAGAATAGATAGGAATGAAGTTTATTGAGCAAGAGGAATACATTGAAACCAAATGCAAGGAAGCTAAAAATAATTTTTTTAAAAAATGCATGAGCTGATAGACAAAATGGCCAGTATAGAGAAGAACATAACCAACCTGAGAGAGCTGAAAAACACACTACAAAAATGTCATAATGCAATAATGAGTATTAACAGCAAAAATAAACCAAGTAAAAGAAAGAACCTCAGAGCTTGAAGACCTGCTTTCTAAAATAAGCCAGGTGGATAAGAATAGAGAAAAAAAAATAAAAAGGAATGAACAAAACCTCTGCGAAATATGGGATATTGTAAAAAAAAAATAAATATATGACAGATTGGTGTCCTGAAAAGAGACAATAAGAATGGAACCAACTTCAAAAACATAGGATACCATGCATGAAAACTTCCCCAACCTAGCTAGAGAGGCCAATATTCAAATTCAGGAAATGCAGAGAACTCCAGTAAGATACTTTATAAGATCATCCTCAAAACACATAATCATCCAATTTTCCAAGGAGGAAATAAAAGAAAGAATGTTAAAGACAGCTACAGAGAAAAGTTGGGTCACCTACAAAGGGAAGTCCATCAGACTAACAGCAGACTTCTCAGCTGAAACTCTAAAATCCATGAGATCAGGGGTCAGTATACAACATTGTTAAAGAAAAGTAATTCCAATCCAGATTTTCATATCTAGCCAAATTAAGCTTCAAAATGAAGAAGAAATAACATCCCTTTCAGAAAAGCAAGTGCTGAGGGAATTTGTTACCACCAGACCTGCCTTATAAGAGTACCTGAAGGAGCTCCTCTGGTATTAAATATGGAAAGGAAAGACCATTACCAGTCAGTACAAAAACACACTGAATTACACAGACAAGACACACTCTGAAATAACCACATAAACAAGTCTTCAAAATAACCAGCTGACATCATGATGGCAGGATCAAATCCACATGCATAAACTAACCTTAAATATAAACAGGCCAAATGGCTCAATTTAAAGGCACAGAGTTGCAAGCTGAATAAAAAAAGCAAGATCCATTGGTAGGCTATCTTCAAGAGACTCATATCACATACACTGACACACAGAGGCTCAAAATACAGGGATGGAGGAAAACCTACCAAGCAAATGGAAAACAGAAAAAAGCAGGTGTTGCAATCCTAATTTCAGACAAAACAAACTTCAAACCAACAACGATCAAAAAAAGAAGGGCATTATATAATGGCAAAGGGTTCAATTCAGCAAGAAGACCTAACTATCCTATATATACAGGCACCCAATGCAGAAGCACCCAGATTCATAAAGCAAGTTCTTAAGATAACTACAAAGAGACAGAGACACTCTCAAATAAAAATGGTGGGAGACTTCCTACACTCCACTGAAAGTATTAGACAGATGATTGAGGCAGAAAATTAACAAAGATATTCAGGACCTGAACTCAAAACTGGACCAAATGGATCCAATAGATGTCTATAGAACCCTCCACCCAAAAACAACAGAATATACATTCTTCTCATCACTCCATGGCACATAGCCTAAAATTGACCAAATCATTGGACATAAAACAGTCTTCAGCAAGTTCAGAAAAACCAAAATCATACCAATAACACTAAATGCCCACATCAGAAAATTAGAAAGATCTCAAATTAACAACCTAAGAGTCACATCTGAAAGAATTAGAGAAATAAGATTTATACAGGCAAGTTTAGAACTGCCTCGGTATTGGCAGACTGCCTCGGTAATGGTGGAGTGCTTCAGTAATGATGGACTGCCTCAGTAATGGTGGATGCCCCTTGCCCCACCAAGCTCGACTGTCCCAGGTTGAGCTCAAACTGCTTTGCTGGCTGCGAAATCTCAAGCCAGTGGGTGTAGCCTAAGGAGGGTAAACCAATGCAGAGTGGGGCACTGCCTCACCCAGGAAGTGCAACAGAGTGGAAGACATTGCCCCTACCCAACAGAGGCCATCAGGAACTTTTTCCAGACACTCTGTTCTGGCACTCTGGCTCAGATACTGTGCTTCTCACGTGGTCTTTACAGCTCACAGACCAGGAGATTCCTGCCAGGGCCAACAAGCACCGTGGGTTTCTAGCACAAAACTGTGCCACCATTTCAGCCGGCACTGCAGGTTTTCAGCAAGAAACTGGGAGGCCCTTTAGCCGGCACCTGGAACACCTGTGACACAGAGCCACCCATTCCACTGAGTAAAGGGGGGCTGAAGGCAGGGAACCAAATGATCTGGCTTGGTGAGTCCTAGTCCCACAAAGACCAGCAAACTAAAACCCACTGGCTTGAGATTTTCGCAGCCAGCAAAGCAGTTTGAGCTCAACCTGGGACAGTCAAGCTTGGTGGGGCAAGGGGCATTCACCATTACTGAGGCAGTCCATCATTACTGAAGCACTCCACAATCACCAAGGCAGTCCACCAATACCAAGGCAGTTCTAAACTTGCCTGTATAAACAAAATCACAAGGAAGTTTACACAGCAGCTGGGCAGAGTCCGCAGCAACTCAGCAATGCCTCTGCAGGCAGACTGTGACTACACTCTCTCCTTGCTGGGCAGGGCATCTCTGAAACAAGGCAGTAACCCATTAGGGACTTATAAATAAAGCACCACCTTCCCAGACAGAGCACCTGGGAAAAGGGGTGATTGGAGTTTTGCTGCAGCAGACTTAAACGTCCCTGCCCAGCAGCTCTGAAGCGAGCATCAGAGCTCCCAGCACAGAACTTCGGCTCTGATAAGGGACAGACTGCCTCCTCAAGCAGCTCCCAGATCCCCATTAATCCAAAGAGACACATCATACAGGACAGACCTGGTTTACATCTGGTGGGTACCCTTCTATGATGAAGCTATCAGATGAAGGAACAGGCAGCAAACCTTACTGTTTTGCAGCCCCCCGCAGGTAATTCCCAGGTAAGCAGAGTCTGGAGTGGACCTCCAGAAGTCCCGTAGCAGAGGGGCCTGACTGTTAAAAGGAAAACTAAAAAACAGAAAAAAATAGCTTCAAAAGGACATCCACTCAGAGATCGCATCTGAAAGTCACCAACTTCAAAGACCAAAGGTAGATAAATAAATGAAGAAGAAAAAACCAGCACAAAAAGGCTGAAATTACCAAAAACCAGAAAGCCTCTCCTCCTTCAAGGGATCACAACTCCTCAGCATCAAGAGAACAAAACTGGATGGAGAATGAGTTTGATGAATTGACAGAAGCAGGCTTCAGAAGGTGGGTAATAACAAACTTCTCTGACCTAAAGGAACATGTTCTAACCCAATGCAAAGAAACTGAGAACCTTGAAAAAAGGGTAGATGAAATGCTAACTAGAATGGCCAGACTGGAGAACATAAACAATTTGATGGAGCTGAAAAAAAACAGAATGAGAATTTTGCTAAGCATACACAAGTTTCAATAGCCAAATCAATCAAGCAGAAGAAAATGTATCAGAGATTGAAGATCAACATGAAAAAGAAAACAAGAGGCAAGATTAGAGAAAGAGACTGAAAAGAAATAAACAAAGTCACCAAGAAATATGGGATTATGTGAAAAGACCTAATCTATTTTTGATCAGTGTACCTGAATGTGATGGGGGAGAATGAAACCAAGCTGGAAAACACTCTTCAGGATATTATTCAGGAGAACATCCCCAACCTAGCAAGGTGAGCCAACATTTAAATCTAGGAAATACAGAGAACACCACAAAGATACTCCTCAAGAAGAGCAAACCCAAGCCATATAATTGTCAGATTCACCAGGGTTGAAATGAAGGGAAAAATGCTAAGGGCAGCCAGAGAAAAACGTCAGGATACTCACAAGGGAAAGCTCATCAGACTCACAGCAGATCTCTCTGCAGAAACCCTACAAGCCAGAAGAGAGTGGGGGCAACATTCAACATCCTTAAAGAAAAGAACTTTCAACCCAGAATTTCATATACACTCAAACTAAGCTTGAAAAGTGAGGGAGAAATAAAATCCTTTATGGACAAGCAATTGCTGAGAGATTTCATCACCACCAGGCCTGCCTTACAAGAGCTCCTGAAGGAAGCACTAAACATGGAAAGAAACAGCCAGTACCAGCCACTGAAAAAACATACCAAATGGTAAAGACCATCAACAAAATGAAGAAACTGCACCAACTAACAGGCAAAATAACCACCTAGCATCAAAATGGCAGGATCGAATTCACACATAACAATATTAACCTTAAACATAAATGGGTTAAATGCCCCAATCAAAAGACACAGACAGGAAAACTGGATAAAGAGTCAAGACCCATCAGTGTGCTGTATTCAAAAGACCCATCTCACATGCAAAGACTCACATAGACTCAAAATAAAGGGATGGAGGAAGAATTACCAAGCAAATGGAGAGCAAAAGAAAAGCAGGGGTTGCAATCCTAGTCTCTAATAAAACAGACTTTAAACCAACAAAGATCAAAAGAGACAAAGAAGGGCATTACATAATGGCAAAGGGATCAATGCAACAAGAAAAGCTAACTATCCTAAATATATATGCATCCTATACAGGAGCACCCAGATACATAAACAAGTTCTTAATGAACTACAAAAAGACTTAGACTCCCACACAATAATACTAGGGGAATTTAACACTCACTGTCAATATTAGAAAGATCAATGAGACAGAAAATTAACAAGGATATACAGGACTTGACCTCAGATCTGGACCAAGTGAACCTAATAGACATGTACAGAACTCTCCATCCAAAATCCACAGAATATACATTTTCCTCAGCACCACATCACACTTACTCTAAAATTGACCACATAATTTGAAGTACATCACTCTTTTGCAGCAAATGCAAAAGAATGGAAATCATAACAGTCTCTCAGAACACAGTGCAATCAAATTCAAACTCACAATTAAGAAACTAACTCAGAACCACACAACTTCATGGTAACTGAACAACCTGCTCCTGAATGACTACTCAATAAATAATGAAATGAAGGCAGAAATAAAGGTGTGCTTTTGCCAATAAGAATGAAGACACAACACACCAGAATCTCTGGGTCACATTCAAAGCAGTGTCTGGAGAGAAATTTATAGCACTAACTGCCCACCAGACATGCGAGGAAAGATCTAAAATCAACACCCTCTCATCACAATTTAAAAAACTAAGAAGCGGACTAGGCTGCCTCATCGCTGGGCAAGGCAGCCCTGAGAAAAAGGCAGCAGCACCAGGGAAACTCATAAATAAAGCCCTAACTCCCCCGGGACAGAGCACCTGGGGAAAAAGGGTTTATGAGTTCTGCTGCAGCAGACTCAAACGTACCTGCCCAGCAACTCTGAATGAACAACGGAGCTCACAGCTCAGCACTTGAGCTCCTATAAAGGAAACTCTGTCTCCTCAAGCAGCTCCCTGATCCCTGCATATCCAACGAGTCACCTCACAAAGGAGTGCTCAGACGGACATCTGGCGGGTATTCTTCTGGGACAAAGATAGCAGAAGAAGAGACTGGCAGCAACCCTTACTGTTCTGCAGCTGCTGCAGGTGATCCCCCCAGGCAAGCAGGGCCGGGAGTGGACCTCAGCAGTCCTACAGCAGAGGGCTCAGACTGTTAGAAGGAAAACTAAGAAACAGAAATAAATAACTTCATCATCAACAAACGGTACGTCCACTGAGAGACCCCACCTGAAAATCACCAACCACAAAGACCACACATAGATAAATCCACAAAGATGGGAAGAAACCAGCGCAAAAAGGAGGTAAACACCCGAAACCAGAACGCCTCTCCTCCTACAAGGGATCACAACTCCTCACCAGCAAGGGAACAAGGCTGGATGGACAATGAGTGTGATGAAATGACTGAATCAAGCTTCAGAAGGTGGGTAGTAAGAAACTTCTGTGAGCTAAAAGAACATGTTCTAACCCAATGCAAACAAACTAACAACCTTGAAAAAAGATTTGACGAAATGCTAATGAGAATAACCAACTTAGAGAGGAATGTAAGTGAATTGATGGAGCTGAAAAACACAACACAAGAACTTTGCGAAGCATACACAAGTTTCAACAGCCGAATCGACCAAGCAGAAGAAAGGATATCAGAGGTTGAAGATCAACTCAATGAAATAAAACGAGAAGGAAAGAGTAGAGAAAAAAGGGTAAAAAGGAATGAACAAAGTCTCCAAGAAATATGGGACTATGTGAAAAGACCTAATCTACGTTTGATAGGTGTACCTGAATGTGAAGGAGAGAATGAATCCGCTGGAAAATACTCTTCAGGATATTATCCAGGAGAACTTCCCCAACATAGGAAGGCAGGCCAATATTCAAGTCCAGGAAATACAGAGAACACCACAAAGATATTCCTCAAGAAGAGCAACCCCAAGACACATAATCGTCAGATTCACCAGGGTTGAAATGAAGGAGAAAATGCTAAGGGCAGCCAGAGAGAAAGGTCGGGTTACCCACAAAGGGAAGCCCATCAGACTCATAGCAGATCTCTCAGCAGAAACCCTACAAGCCAGAAGAGAGTGGGGGCCAATATTCAACATCCTTAAAGAAAAGAACTTTCAACCCAGAATTTCATATCTAGCCAAACTGAGCTTCATAAGTGAAGGAAAAATAAAATCCTTTGCAAACAAGCAAGTACTCAGAGATTTCATCACCACCAGGCCTGCTTTACAAGAGCTCCTGAAAGAGGCACTAAACATAGAAAGAAACAACCAGTACCAGTCACTCCAAAAACATACCAAACAGTAAAGACCATCAACACAATGAAGAAACTGCATCAACTAACGGGCAAAACAGCCACCTAGCATCAAAATGGCAGGATCAAATTCACACATAACAATATTAACCCTAAATGTAAATGGGCTAAATGCCCCAATTAAAAGACATAGACTGGCAAACTGGATAAAAAGCCAAAACCCGTCAGTGTGCTGTATCCAGGAAACCCATCTCACATGCAGAGATACACATAGGCTCAAAATAAAGGGATGGGGAAAGATTTACCAAGCAAATGGAGAGCAAAAAAAAGCAGGAGTTGCAATTCTCATCTCTGATAAAATAGCCTTTAAACCAACAAAGATCAAAAGAGACAAAGAAGGACATTACCTAATGGTAAAAGGATCAATGCAACAGGAAGAGCTAACGATCCTAAATATATATGCACCCAATACAGGAGCACCCAGATACACAAGGCAAGTTCTCAATGACTTACAAAGAGACTTAGATTCCCACACAATAATAGCGGGAGACTTGAACACCCCATTGTCAATGTTAGACAGATCAACAAGACAGAAAATTAACAAGGATATCCAGGACTTGAACTCACACCTGGATCAAGCAAACCTAATAGACATTTACAGAACTCTCCACCCCAAATCCACAGAATATACATTCTTCTCAGCACCACATCGCACCTACTCTAAAATTGACCACATAATTGGAAGTAAATCACTCCTCAGCAAATGCAAAAGAACAGAAATCATAACAAACAGTCTCTCAGACCACAGTGCAATCAAGTTAGAACTCAGAATTCAGAAACTGACTCAGAACCACACAGCTTCATGGAAACTGAACAACTGGCTCTTGAATGTTGACTGGATAAACAATGAAATGAAGGCAGAAATAAAGATGTTCTTTGAAACCAACGAGAACGAAGACACAACATACCAGAATCTCTGGGACACATTTAAAGCAGTCTCTAGAGGAAAGTATATAGCAATAAATGCCCACATGAGAAGCAAGGAGAGAACTAAAATTGACACCCTATCATCAAAATTGAAAGAGCTAGAGGAGCAAGATCAAAAAAACTCAAAACCTAGCAGAAGACAAGAAATAACTAAGATCAGAGCAGAACTGAAGCAGATAGAGACACGAAAAACTCTTCAAAAAATCAACAAATCCAGGAGCTGGTTTTTTGAAAAGGTCAACAAAATAGACAGACCACTAGCCAGATTAATAAAAAAGAAAAGAGAAAATAATCAAATAAATGCAATAAAAAACGATAAAGGGGATATCACCACAGATTCCACAGAAATTCAAACCATCATCAGAGATTATTACAAATAACTCTATGCACATAAACCAGTAAACCTGGAAGAAATGGAGAAATTCCTGGACACATGCATCCTCTCAAGCCTAAACCAGGAAGAAGTCGAAACCCTGAATAGACCAATAACAAGGGCTGAAGTTGAGGCAGCAATTAAGAGCCTACCACCCAAAAAAAGCCCAGGTCCAGATGGGTTCACAGCCGAATTCTACCAGACATACAAAGAGGAGCTGGTACCATTCCTTCTGAAACTATTCCAAACAATCCAAAGAGAGGGAATCCTTCCTAAATCATTTTATGAGACCAACATCATCCTGATACCAAAACCTGGCAGAGACTCAGCAAGAAAAGAAAACTTCAGGCCAATATCCATGATGAACATAGATGCAAAAATCTTCAATAAAATACTGGCAAACCGATTGCAACAGCACATCAAAAAGCTTATCCACCATGATCAAGTAGGCTTCATCCCGGGGATGCAAGGCTGGTTCAACATACGCAAATCTATAAACATAATCCACCACATAAACAGAACCAAAGACAAAGACCACATGATAATCTCAATTGATGCAGAGAAGGCCTTTGACAAAATTCAACAGCCCTTTATGCTAAAAATTCTCAATAAACTAGGTATTGATGGAACGTATCTCAAAATGATAAAAGCTATTTACGACAAACCAACAGCCAATATCATACTGAATGGGCAAAAACTAGAAGCATTCCCTTTGAAATCTGGCACTAGACAAGGATGTCCTCTCTCACCACTCCTATTCAATATAGTACTGGAAGTTCTAGCCAGAGCAATCAGGCAAGAAAAAGAAATAAAGGGTATTCAAATAGGAAAGGAGGAAGTCAAATTGTCTCTATTTGCAGACGATATGATTGTATATCTAGAAGACCCCATCGTCTCAGCCCAAAATCTCCTGAAACTGATAAGCAACTTCAGCAAAGTCTCAGGATACAAAATCAATGTGCAAAAATCACAAGCATTCCTATACACCAATAACAGACTTAAAGACAGCCAAATCAAGAACCAACTGCCATTCACAATTGCTACAAAGAGAATAAAATACCTAGGAATACAACTAACAAGGAACGTAAAGGACCTCTTCAAGGAGAACTACAAACCACTGCTCAATGAAAAAAGAGAGGACACAAACAGATGGAGAAATATTCCATGTTCATGGCTAGGAAGAATCAATATTGTCAAAATGGCCATACTGCCCAAAGTAATTTACAGATTCAACGCTATCCCTATCAAGCTACCAATGACCTTCTTTGAAGAACTGGAAAAAACCACCTTAAACTTCACATGGAACCAAAAGAGAGCCCGCATAGCCAAGTCAATTCTAAGCAAAAAGAACAAACCTGGAGGCATCACACTCCCGGACTTCAAATTATACTACAAAGCTATAGTAATCAAAACAGCATGGTACTGGTACCAAAACAGAGATATAGACCAATGGAACAGGACAGAGACCTCCAACGCAACACAACACATCTACAACCACCTGATCTTTGACAAACCTGACAAAAACAAACAATGTGGAAGCGAGTCCCTGTTTAATAAATGGTGTTGGGAAAACTGGCTAGTCATGTGCAGAAAGCAGAAGCTGGACCCCTTCCTGACACCTTACACTAAAATTAACTCCAGATGGATTAAAGACTTAAACATAAGACCTAACACCATAAAAACCCTAGAAGAAAATCTAGGCAAAACCATTCAGGACATAGGTGTAGGCAAGGACTTCATGACCAAAACACCAAAAGCAGTGGCAACAAAAGCCAAAATAGACAAATGGGACCTAATCAAACCCCATAGCTTCTGCACAGCAAAAGAAACAGTCATTAGAGTGAATCGGCAACCAACAGAATGGGAAAAAATTTTTGCAGTCTACCCATCTGACAAAGGGCTGATAACCAGAATCTACAAAGAACTGAAACACATTTACAAGAAAAAAACAAACAAGCCCATTCAAAAGTGGGCGAAGGATATGAACAGACACTTTACAAAAGAAGACATACATGAAGCCAACAAACATATGAAAAAATGCTCATCATCACTGGTCATTAGAGAAATGCAAATCAAAACTACATTGAGATACCATCTCACGCCAGTTAGAATGGCGATCATTAAAAAATCTGGAGACAACAGATGCTGGAGAGGATGTGGAGAAATAGGAACGCTTTTACACTGTTGGTGGGAGTGTAAATGAGTTCAACCATTGTGGAATATGGTGTGGCGATTCCTCAAGGACCTAGAAATAGAAATTCCATTTGATCCAGCAATCCCATTACTGGGTATATATCCAAAAGACTATAAATCGTTCTACTATAAGGACACATGCACACGAATGTTCATTGCAGCACAGTTTACAATAGCAAAGACCTGGAACCAACCCAAATGCCCATCAATGATAGACTGGACAGGGAAAATGTGGCACATATACACCATGGAATATTATGCAGCCATCAAAAACGATGAGTTCGTGTCCTTTGTAGGGACATGGATGAACCTGGAAACCATCATTCTCAGCAAACTGACACAAGAACAGAAAATCAAACACCGCAGGTTCTCACTCATAGGCGGGTGTTGAACAATGCGAACACATGGACACAGGGAGGGGGAGTATCACACACTGGGGTCTGTCCGGGGAAAAAGGGGAGGGATAGTGGGGGGGTGGGGAGTTGGGGAAGGATAGCATGGGGAGAAAGGCCAGATATAGGTGATGGGGAGGAAGGCAGCAAATCACACTGCCATGTGTGTACCTATGCAACAATCTTCCATGTTCTTCACATGTACCCCCAAACCTAAAATGCAATAAAAAATAAATAAATAAATAAATAAATAAATAAAAAGAATGTTTATGTGGCGAGTTATATAACAATATTCAGAAAAAAAAAAAAACTAAGAAGCAAGATCAAACAAATTCAAAAGCTAGCGGAAGACAAGAAATAACTAAGATCAGAGCAGAACTGAAGGAGAGAGAGACACAAAAAACCCTTCAAAAAATCAATAAATCCAGGAGCTGGTGTTTTGAAAAGATCAACAAAATAGACAGACTGCTAGCCATATTAATAAAAAGAAAAGAGAGAAGAATCAAATAGATGCAATAAAAAATAATAAAGGGGATATCACTACCAATTCCAGAGAAACACAAACTACCATCAGAGTTTACTACAAACAGCTCTATGCAAATAAATCAGTCCATCTAGAAGAAATGGATAAATTCCTGGACACTTACACCCTCCCAAAAACTAAACCAGGAAGAAGTTGAAACCCTCAATAAACCAATAGCAAGGTCTGAAGTTCAGGCAGCAATTAATAGCCTACCAACCAAAAAAAGTCCAGGTACAGACAGGTTCACAGCCAAATTCTACCACATTTACAAAGAGGAGCTGGTACCATTCCTTCTGAAACTATTCCAAACAATACAAAAAGAGGCAATCCTCCCTAATTCATTTTATGAGACCAACATCATCCTGATACCAAAACCTGGCAGAGACACAACTAAAAAAGAAAATTTCTGGCCAATATCCATGATGAACATAGATGTAAAAATCTTCAATAAAATACTGGCAAACCAAATGCAACAGCACATCAAAAAGCTTATCCACCATGATCAAGTAGGCTTCATCCCGGGGATACAAGGCTGGTTCAACATCTGCAAATCTATAAATATAATCCATCACATAAACAGAACCAAAGACAAAAACCGCATTTTTATCTCAATATATGCAGAGAAGGCCTTTGACAAAATTCAACAGCTCTTTATGCTAAAAACTCTCAATAAACTAGGTATTGATGGAACACATCACAAAATAATAAAAGCTATTTATGACAAACCAACAGGCAATATCATACTGAATGGGCAAAAACTGGAAGCATTCCCTTTGAAATATGGCACTAGACAAGGATGCCCTCTCTCACCACTCCTATTCAATACAGTATTGGAAGTTCTAGCCACAGCAATCAGGCAAGAAAAAGAACTAAAGGGTATTCAATTAGGAAAATGGGAAGTTAAATTGTCTCTATTTGCAGATGACACGATTGTCTATTTAGAAGACCCCATCGTCTCAGCCTGAAATCTCCTTAAAATGATAAGCAACTTCAGCAAAGTCTCAGGATACAAAATCAATGTACAAAAATCACAAGCATTCCTGTACACCAATAACAGAAAAACAGAGAGCCAAATCATGAGTGAACTCTCATTCACAACTGATACAAAGAGAATAAAATACCTAGTAATACAACTAACAAAGAATGTAAAGGACCTCTTCAAGGGGAGCTACAAACTTCTGCTCAATGAAATCAGAGAGGAGACAAACAGATGGAGAAACATTCCATGTTCATGGTTAGGAAGAATCAATATCGTGAAAATAGCCATACTGCCCAAAGTAATTTATAGATTCAATGCTATCCCCATCAAGCTACCAGTGACTTTCTTCATAGAACTGGAAAAAACTACCTTAAACTTCATATGGAACCCAAAAAGAGCCTACATAGCCAAGACAATCCTAAGCAAAAAGAACAAATCTGGAACTATCAAGCTACCTGACTTCACACTATACTACAGGCTACCATAATCAAAACAGCATGGTACTGGCACCAAAATAGAGATACAAACCAATGGAACAGAACAGAGGCCTTGGAGGCAACACCACACATCTACAACCACCTGATCTTTGACAAACCTGACAAAAACAAACAATGGGGAAAGGATTCCCTGTTTTATATATGGTGTTGGGAAAACTGGCTAGCCATGTGCAGAAAGCAGAAACTGGACCCCTTCCTGACACCTTAGACTAAAACCAACTCCAAATGGATCAAAGATTTAAACATAAGACCAAACACCATAAAAACCTTAGAAGAAAACCTAGGCTATACCATTCAAGACATAGGCATAGGCAAGGACTTCATGACTAAAACACCAAAAGCATTGGCAACAAAAGCCAAAACAAACAATGGGACCTAATTAAACTCAAGAGTTTCTGCAAAGCAAAAGAAACAATCACTAGAGTGAAACAGCAACCAACAGAATGGGAAAAAAATTTTGCAAGCTACCCATCTGACAAAGAACTATTATTCAGAATGTACAAAGAACTAAAACAAATTTACAAGAAAAAAAAAAAAAACATCCAAAAGTAGGCAAAGGATATGAACAGACACTTTTCCAAAGAAGACAGTTATACAGCCAAGAAACATATTTAAAAAAGCTCATCATCAACGGTCATTAGAGAAATGCAAATCAAAACCACATTGAGATACCATCTCATGCCAGTTAGAATGGCAATCATTAAAAAATCTGGAGACAACAGATGCTGGAAAGGATGTGGAGAAATAGAAATGCTTTTACACTGTTGGTGGGAGTGTAAATTAGTTCAACCATTGTGATAGTGTGGGAATTTCTCAAGGACCTAGAAACAGAAATACCATTTGACCCAGCAATCCCATTACTGGGTATATACCCAACAGATTATAAATTGTTCTATTGTAAAGACACATGCACAAGTATTATCACTGCAGCACTGTTTACAATAGCAAAGACTTGGAACCAACCCAAATGCCCATCAAGGATAGACTGGATAAAGAAAATGTGGCACATATACACGATGGAATACTATGCAGCCATAAAAAAGGATGAGTTGCCATCCTTTGCTGGGACATGGATGAAGCTGGAAACCATCATTCTCAGCAAACTGACACAAGAAGAGAAAAACAAACACCACATGTTCTCACTCATAAGCGGGTATTGAATAATGAGAAAACATGGACACAGGGAGGGAAACATCACACACTGGGATCTATTGGGAGGGCGGGTGGATTAGGCAGGGATAGCAGGGTGTGGGGAGATTGGGGAGGGAAAACATTAGGAGAAATTCCTAATATAGGTCATTGGGGGGATCGATGTAGCAAACCACCATGACATGTGTATACCGATGTAACAATCCTGCATGATCTGCACGTGTACCCCAGAACTTAAAGTATAATAAAAAATAAAAAGAATAATTTGAAGAAAAAAATAACCATCAGAAACTAGTATGAATACCTTTATGCACATGAACTAGAAAATCTAGAAGAGATGGATAAATTTCTGGACATACACACCCTCCCAAGACTAAAGGAAGAGAAATTGGAGTTTTCTTCTCCAAGAAGAAAATTCCTCCAAGAAGAAATTGATTTCCTGAACACACCGAAAATGAGCTCCAAAATTGAATCAGTAATAAACAGCCTACCAATAAAAAAGCTTAGTACCTGATGGATTCACAGCCAAATTCTACCAAATGTACAAAGAAAAGTTGGTACCATTCCTACAGAAACTATCCCAAAATATTGAGGAGGAGAGACTCTTCCCCAAAATCATAGTATGAGGCCAACATCATCCTTATATCAAAACCTGGAAGAGACACAACAATAAAAGAAAACTTGAGGCCAATATCTTTGATGAATATCAATGTAAAAAAAAAAAATTCCTTTGCCAGGTGCAGTGGCTCACACCTGTAATCCCAACACTTTGAGAGGCTGAGGTGGCTGGATCACAAGGTCAAGAGATCAAGACCATCTTGGTCAACATGGTGAAACCCCGTCTCTACTAAAAATGTGAAAATTGGCTGGGCATGGTGGCATGCAACTGTAGTGCCAGCTGCTTGGGAGGCTGAGGCAGGAGAATCGCTTGAACCCAAGAGGCAGAGGTTGCAGTGAGCTGAGATCACGCCACTACACTCCAGCCTGGCAACAGAGCAAGACTCCATCTCAAAAAAAAAAAAAAGTCCTCAACAAAATATGGGCAAAGGGGATCCAGCAGCACATAAAACAGCTAATCTACCACAATCAAGTAGGCTTAGTTCCCAGGATGCAAGGTTGATTCAACATACACAAATCAATAAATGTTATTCATCACATAAACAGAACAAAAGACAAAAATCATGTGATTATCTCAATAGATACAGAAAAGGCTTCTGAAAAATTAAACACCTCCTTGTGTTAAAAACTCTGAATAAACTAGATATTGAAGAAAAATCCTTAAAATTATACTTGCAATCATGATGAAAGGCAAAAAGGAAGCATGCACCTTCTTCACATTGCAGAATAGGAGGAAGAGAGAGAGTGAAGGGGAAGTGCCACACACTTTTAATCAGGTCTTGTGAGAACTAACATGAAAACAGCGAGGTGGAAATGTGCCCCCATGATCCAATCACCTCCCACCAGGTCTCTCCCCAACATTGGGAATTACAGTTTAACACGATATTTGGGTGGGTACAAAAAACCAAACCATATCAGAACTTAAACAAATTTACAAGAAAAAAAAAACATTAAAAAGTTAGCAAAGTACGTGAACAGACACTTCTCAAAAGAAGACATACATGCATCCAACAAGCAAATGAAAAAAAGCTCAGTATCACTGACCATTAGAGAAATGAAAAGCAAAACCACAATGAAATACCAATCTCACACCTATCAGAACAGCTATTATTAAAAAGTCAAAAAAGTTGGTGAGGTGGAGGAAAGAGAACACTTAAACACTGTTGGTGGGAGTATAAATTAGTTCAACCATTGTGGAAAGCAGTATGGTTATTCCTCAAAGAGCTCAAAGCAGAACAACCCTTTGAACCAGCAATCTCATTGCTAAGTATATACCCAGAGAAATATAAATGATTTGACCATAAAGACATGTGTGTGAATGTTCACTGCAGCACTATTCACAATAGCAAAGACATGGAATTAACCTAAATGCCCATCAATGACAGATTGGATAAAGAAAATGTGGTACATATACACCATGGATACTATGCAGCCATAAAAAAACAAGATCATGTCTTTTGTGGGAACATGGATGGAGGTGAAGATTATTATCCTCAGCAAACTAATGCAGGAACAGGAAAAGAAACACCATGTATTCTCATCTATAAGTGGGAGTTAAATGATAAGAATTTATGAACACAAAGAAGGAAACAACAGACACTTGGGTCTAGATGTAGATGGAGGGTGGGAGGAGAGAGAGGAGCAGAAAAGACAACTCTTGAGTTCTGGGCTTAATTCCTAGGTGATGAAATAATCTGTGCAACAAACCCCCATGACATGAGTTTACCTATGTAAGAAACTTTCACATGTACCCCAGAAAATAAAAGTTTTATTTAAAAAAAAAAAAAACTGTATTTGGAATAAAGATATAATAGTCAAGAATCCTTCACAGGGGAAAACATAACTTCAAAGTAGATAACACAAAAACTATGGAAATACAAAAGAAAATTCGCATATACAGGATTATTTGGAAGACATCCACAACTTTTTCAGCCTTTCACAGATAAAATTTAGAAATTTCATAATATAAAAAATAAGATTAAATTATTATGTTGGTACAAAAGCAATTCCAGTTTTTTACATTACTTTTAATTAAAAGAAGATGATATCTAGATAATTAAACGTAATGGCAAAAACCACAATTATTTTTGCATTAACCTAATAATATGCCACTTCAGGTATCCATTGGATATTAAACTAAGTATATTTAAAGCCACAAGGAAGAATTCATTAAACTCCCTAAAGTAGTAATTATATAGTTATCATCTTTTTTTTTTAATTTTATTTAAAAAAATTTTAAAGACTAGGTCTCACTATGTTACCTAGGCTGGTCTCAAACTCCTGAGCTCAAGTGATCCTCCCGCCTCAGCCTCCCAAAGTGCTCGGATTACAGGCATGAGCCGGCAAACCAGGCCTCATATTCTGATTATAACACAGTAAACCAGGAATAACAAAGTTTCTTTTTAAAAACAAAAAATACAACCTCTTTGAAAAGGAAAAAGTCTTTTATATTCCTATTGTTTAAAAATATCAATCCAAGCCAGGTACAGTAGCTCATACCTGTAATTCCAGCACTTTGGGAGGCCAAGGAGGGCAGATCATGAAGTCAAGAGATCAAGACCATCCTGGCCAACATGGTGAAACCCCATCTGTACTAAAAATACAAAAATTAGCTGGGCATGGTGGTGTACGCCTGTAGTCCCAGCTACTCGGGAGGCTAAGGCAGGAGAATAGCTTGAACCCAGGAGGTGGAGGTTGCAGTGAGCCGAGACCACGTCACTACACTCCAGCCTAGCGACAGAGCCAGAGACTGTCTCAATAAAAAAAAAAATAGTAAAAAAACTAAAGTAGAACATTAAAATAACACTGAAAATAAAATAACAACCTATCAAATTTTACACAATGTAGCCAAAACTATTCCAAGATATTAAATCATAGAATTGCACTTTTATGGAAATAATAAAGAAGCATTCAATTTAAGATGTTTAAAGCAGAAAAAAGAAAATAATAAGAATAAATCTCTATAAAGTCTTGAAAACAGCAAAAGAAAAAAGAGGAAAAAATAAATCTCTAAGAAAAAACAAGCAATTGGTAAGTAAATCCACCACTTGGTTCTCTGAAGGAAAAAAATATAGACAAGTCTATATCAAAATAAAATAATAATAACAAAACTAAAAAACGACAAGACCAGAACAGTGGTTCACGTCTGTAATCCCAGCACCTTGGGAGGCTGAGCTGGGAGGATCACTTGAGTCCAGGAGTCTGAGACCAGCCTGGGCAACGTAGTGAGACTGCATTTCTACAAATATATATATATATTTTTTTAATTATCTGGGTGTGGTGGTGTGCACATGGGCAACAGATCGAGACCCTGTCTCCAAAAAAAAAAAAAAAAATAGACAAGTAGAAGAAAACAGAAACCACGAATAAACACAACTAGGAATGAGAAAGGTGAAAGAGATGGAAATTTTTAAACATCTAACTCTATATAAAGCTATGCTAATAAAAATTAATAAACTGGATACTCTAGGAACAAATTTCCAAAACTGCTTCAAAATTAAGTAGGAAAATCTGATTAAACAAAAAAAGATGTAAAAATCAAATTTTAAAAGTCAACAAATAATTCAAAAATGATTTCAGTAAGAACATTTTGCCATGAAGCTCTCTGAAATGTTCATGAAGTTACCTCATTTATTTTATGAAATACAAAATTGATACCATAATCTGACATACTTGTTGTCAGTACTACAGAATAGTATCACAGGTTCAAAAAATCCAAATAAAACACAGGGATCAGCTGCATAACAAAATCAATTCTTTCCTAAAAATTAGACATTCTGTCCCAAAAAACAATTACAATCCATTATACATCAACCTGAAACCTACGTTTTTTGTCTAGTAACTAAAACTCTATATATTGCCTATATATAACAAACTATGTTTAAGATATAAAATGGTAAAACAGATTCCTTATATTCAAACAATTTCCTTTTTCTGCACATCATCTTGTTTAAAACTTCATATTGGGTTTAGAGGCTACACATTATATGGTTTTCAGATATTCATAAACATGAGGCATTCTCTACTGGGAAGACAATAACCTGGGAGACCTTCTTCAAGATAGTTGCATACTTGCAAAACTGATTCAGCAGTATGTTGTCTACCATCATTCAGGAATTCGAGAGTGGCTTAATACCAGAAAATTTCTCAGTGTATCTGTCTTATCAATAGGTTTAGTGAGATTCACGATTCACCACATGCTGACATTATTAGGTAAAAAAAAGCACAAAATATATACTCCAAACTGAAAAAGTTTATAAAATCAGTAATAAAAGATTGATTGATTGATTGATTGACTGATTTATTTATTTATTAGATACAGGATCTCACTCTGTCACCCATATTGGAGGGCAGTGGTGCAAACATAGTTCACTGCAGCTTCAAACTACTGGGCAAGCCTTCCTTCCACCTCAGCCTCCCAGGTAACTGGAACTGCAGGCGCATGCCATTATGACCAGCTAATTTGAAAAGATATTTTTTAAAGAAAAGGTATTCATCTTAAACTAGAAGCCAACCTTATGCTTAATAAGAAAAAATAAAGGCATTCCCATAAAAAAGAGAATACCAGATAACACCATTATTAATTAATATTACCTATGCCATAATTTCTATTCAAGGCAATAAAATAGGAAACCAAACATAATACTGACAAGGGTGGAAGGCAAATTATCCTTTTAATGGCAAGATTGTCTAGAAAAGCTAAGATAAGCATTTAAATATTTCTTAAAATTAAAAAAAAATAGTTTGTAAGGGGTCCAGTAACTGGATAATTATATAAAATAAAATCTTTTTCCTATATAACTTATAGCCACTTAGAGGTTACAATGACAATAAAAAATAGATTTCTTCCACAATAGCCCTGCCCTATCTTCACTGCATGAACAATTCAATAGCTCAAAAACTGCTCTTAATGTATGTTAGAGTTTAATACATGATAAATGAACATCACAAGCAAATGGGATATTAACTCATTCAAAATGGCCTTTGTTTGAATTATCCAGGAGCCAGAGTCACTCTTTTCAACTACATTTGAACAATAGAGACTGTGAGGTTATCACTGCAATCACCTTGTCATCATAAGGAAAAATCAAATCTACGACTAAAACAAGTACAGAAGAAGTTCCCAGAAGTGAAAAAGAAAAACCCAGATCCTGATGACATCTTCGGGGCCTGAAACAGGGCCTGAGCTAAATTTATGCAAAAATTTACCAATAAATTTCCTTTCTATTTAAGACTGACTGAGCTCATTTTACTGTCACCTGATACATGTACCAAGTATATATCTTGATACATCTACCAAGAACAGTATATATCAAAGTAAATAAATACATATCTGAATAATTCCATTCAATGAAACATATAAAACAGAATCTCCCTCACCACTAATCTTTTATTTCAACAACACAGAGCCACTTCACCTAAATAACTGCTCCAATCTCTAGCTTACTTCTGCTATTTAGTCACAATAAGACAATAAGTTAAAACAAAGATGTACTCAGAAGACATAATGTCAATTTATACTATTTATGATTTATGACATTGATTTATACTATTCAGTGCTTAACCTATATGTTTTTAATAGCAACTTTCTCAGTATGAGAAAATTTGCTAATGTATGTATCCAAGTTTCCATTTAGATACCTATCTGCAGTTTAGTAAAGTATTATATTTTAACATGTTTCGTCATAAAGGAGTAGAAGTTAACATAATTTCATTTAATGTTTTCTACTGGATTACATTATTACTTCAACATAATGCAGCAACATGATGCCTCAGCTCTTTAGAAGGGAAATAATATATATTTGATATACCTACCAAGTATAACTCAGCCTCTGACAGGTATATATAATACACCTATTTGATATACCTACTTGGTATATCTTTGGTATACCTACTTTGTATATCAAGTAGGTGTATTATATATACACCTATCAAGGCTGAGAGAAGTTTGTTTTATATATCAAAATATATTGTTTTTAATATACTAAATATATAAACTACCTAAGTATGTATAGTACTTTAGTGGCTAAACATTTTACAAAATTACACATTTGGCAAACATAATCCAACCTGACTCTCACAAAAGGAAAATTCAGTATGGGATATAGTATGCATTAATGCAGAAGTTATTTCTCAAAATGTAAAGAGAAAGTTGCACTTTTAATATTTATTCTATTTGGAAAAGAGCTTGGCCAGGCATAATGGCTCACATTAGTAATCCCAGCACTTTGGGAGGCCGAGGCAGGTGGATCACCTGAGGTCAGTAGTTTGATACCAGCCTGGCCAAGATGGTGAAAAATCAGTCTCTAGTAAAAATACAAAAATTAGCTGGGCATGGTGGTACATGCCTATAATCCCAGCTATTCAGGAGGCTGAGGCAGGAGAATTGCTTGAACCCAGGAGGCAGAGGTTGCAGTGAGCTGAGATCATACCACTGCACTCCAGGCTGGGTGACAGAGGGAGACTCCATCTCAAAAAGAGAGAGAGAGAGAGAGAGAGAGAGAGAGAGAGAGAGAGAGAAGAGCTTATGTCACATTCCCTTACCCATATCTAACAAGAAAATATATCTTCATCTGTAGGAACACTGATAAAAGATAGCAGAAATGACAGTAAATATATACTTCTTTCTACTAGAGCAACTGCTGTTACCATTCATGAGTCAAAAAGATGTAATATCCATAAATCACTTTCACTATTAAGTGTATTGCATGTACTCATATTGCCTAATTCATTTCTCTACCTGTAACTGTTTGAGTGACTGCTTTATTTATTTACAAGCTTATTATTTCTGACAATCGATATCAGTTATGTTTCTTTTTATTAAATGTATATATGTATTCAGAAATGTGAAGAGATCCAATTCTCTTTTTAAGAGGTTAGTATTTATGGATGTCAAAAGACTCAGCATTCAAGCATGGCTTCATCAATTAAAACAATACAGTCAGAAAATGTTTCCAACATTCAAACATGGCCTCATCAACTAAAACAGCACATTCAGAAAATGTTTCCTTCTCATCCCTTTCCTTTTTAGAAATCTAAAGAATTAGTGTAGTTCTCTGAGTCAATCATTCTCTCTATATGAAAACACACAATTGGAAATTTAAATATATGTGGTTATTAGAGAGAGGTAGGCTTTTTACAGAAAGCAAAGCTGGAACTATACCTTAAAAGAATGATTGATAAAACTCTGAAATTCCTCAATGTAAACACTAAAAAATTTGAGTTTGAAGTAAACTTACAGCCGAATTATGGATATAGCTCCTATATATTCAGTTTTAAAGAAAATGGCAATCCAATGAGCCAACCAGGGTTATTTAGCTATTAAAAATAAGTATTTAAATAATTAACCTTTTGAATACTATTGCTGATTATTATACAGCCAGAAGCCAGAGAGCCTGTGCTTCTGGTATTAAACTAAGTTAATGTCTTAACAGTCTTTCAGTCAACAATATCAAGATTTATTTGCCTCATAAAGTTTTTAGAGCAGGAAAGGAATACAATATCAATATAAAAACTAAGTTTCATGTCTTACTTTATATCTTGAAAGAACTCTCACCCAAATAATGTACTATTTGTACTAAATTATTGGGCATAAAGTTAAAAGAGATGAAGGATAGGGCTAATACATTTTTTTAAAGGTTTCAACAATAAGCACTAAAACAAAAGCAGTTTCCTGATAAACATGTATCTTTAAACTTGGTTTTGGTGGTTGAAGTCTCACTCATACTATGTTTTATTGGTTATTATTTAAAAAAAAAAAAAAAAAACCTCTCATTCTTAAGTCTATGTAGTAGAATATTTTTCCTATCATTATCCAAAATCTCATCTGTCATTTATCATTCAGTCAGAAGAAAACAAAAGCAGGGTTTGTTATTATTATTTTTTTTTACTTCTCTGATAAGTATTCCCGGTTGTGTATCCCAGATGACCCAGCCATCCAAATTTAATCTTTATTTCACAAAAAGGTGTTGATTTTTCAATGTAATTTATAATCTTTTATATACCTCCTTATGTATATGAACATCAAGTAACATCCAGGCTGTGCTCCCTTGGCTATCCTAATCCCCCCTTGCCACCACAGGGCCTTTGATGTTCCCTCTACCTGGAATACACTTTCCTTACCTCTTCCTCTATTTTAAGTTCTCCTTGAGATCTCAGTTCAAACCTCACTTCTAAAGGAGATCCTTCTTTTCCTGATCTCTAATGACTAGGTCAAATTCCCTTATTTAAGCTCTAAAAACCCTAGAGTATCCCTTCTCAGCATTTGTTTCTCTGATGCTTTTTTTTGCTAGATTGACTATGAACCTCTATGGACAGAGACTACATGTACATTTGTTCACCACTGTATCTCCAGAAGTTGGCAGAGTACCTAGGATTTGTTAGAAGCTTATTAAATATCCGTTGAATAAATTATTGAATCAAGCACAAGTATTTGAAAATGGCCACTAATCTGAATAGCTCCTGAGTTTCATGATAATATTAAAATTAACCAAAATCAAGAAAATTATCCATTTCTTCCCTTAGACATGTTTAGGGGCTCTGTGTGTCCAGACTCAATTAATTTCAGAAGTTGTATGCAGGAGTGTAAGTACAGTCATGAATCACTTAATGATGGGAATATTTACTGAGAAATGTGTCATTAGATGATTTCATCATTGTGCAAACATCACAGACTATACTTACACAAACCAAGATGGTACAGCCTACTACACCCTAGGCTATACAGTAGCCTATTGTTGTTACTAGGCTATAATCCTGAACAGCAGGTTACTGTACTTAATACTGTGTGCAATTGTAACACAATAGTATTTGTGTATCTGAATATCTCTAAACATAGAAAAAGTACAGTAAAAATACAGTATCTTATGGGACTACAGATCTTATGGGACTACCATCATATGTGCAGTCCACTGTTGACCAAATATCATTATGCAGCATAAGACTGTAGGGTGACAACCACTATAGGCCACTGAATTTCAGAATATGAGTAACCAAACACTTTTACAGTTTGAAAAAATGCATTAAAATGTATAAAGATATATTTCGTATATAAAGATATATTTAGTATAATTGATCAGCTATATAAATACATTGATCATAAGTTTTAAAACACTTGCACTGTATAGGAGAATTTGGGGTTCCACATATATATATTCTATACATAATTGAAAAGAATCCTTTAAAAATTGTTTTTTTCTTTAAGTTTTTTTACACATTGAGTAGTAATTATCTTAGAAATGACTGATATGCAAACTCTTCTGCAACAATAAATAACCCTAGGAAATTATATTTAAATTTTTGTATATGTTAGTTATAAAGTTTTGCCTTTTCCCCCTCTGTAATCATGATTTGTTGCGAATAGTGTGCCCTTAATCAACTATTTTAATTGTGTGCTGGGATATTATAGCAGAAAGTTTGTTGACAGATGCCTAAAGAGCAATAAGCCTTATTGGTCCCTCTTAAGCTAAAAAAGGATGAAAATTAGTGGCTAAAAACATTTGCTGCTTATAGAACAGAGTTTGAGTTCTAACTATTGAGAGATAATTCTCCATGAATGTCTCACATTTCCATATACATCTAGACATTAACAGTCAATATGTTCCAGGATTTTCTTTTCAAGATTTGTATAAGCAAATGGTCCTAGAAAGATGAAGACAGTAACTTATGGCACATAATTACTTATGTTCTCAGATAGTAAACATAGAGACACCACCTCCCCCAGAAACATTTAAGAATAATGAAAGTAGAAATACCTACCTGCACTTCCAAGGGTAGAGTGCTACATTCCAGGTTTAAAAAGGTAGTATGTCGTTCTCTGGAAGTAAGGATGGGCAGGTTTGCCAGAAGCTCTCATATAAAACTAGAGTCAGAGGTACAAAAACGAGCTAGTACCATTTCTACTAAAACTATTTCAAAAATTGAAAAGGAGGAACTCCTACCTAACTCATTTTATGAGGCCAGCATCATTCTGATACCAAAACCTGGCAAAGACACAACACACAAAAAAAAACTTCAGGCCAGGATCCTTAATCAACATACATGCAAAAAATCCTCGAAAAATACTAGCAAACCAAATCCAGCAGCACATCAAAAAGCTTATCCACCATAATCAAGTTGGCTTCATCCCCAGGATGAAAGGTTAGTTCAACATACACAAGTCAATAAATGTGATTTATCACACAAACAAAATTAAAGGCAAAAACCACATGATTATCTCAATAGATGCAGAAAGGGCCTTCGATAAAATGCAACATAATTCGTGTTAAAACCTCTCAATAAACTACATATTAAAGGAACATACCTCAAAATAATAAGAGTAATATATGACAAACCCACAGCCAATATCATACTGAATGGGCAAAAACTGGAAGCGTTCCTCTTGAAAACTGACATAAGACAATGATGCCCCTCTCTCACCATTCCTATTCAACATAGTATTGGAAGTTCTGGTCAGGGAAATCAGGCAAGAGAAAGAAATTAAGGATATTCAAACAGAGAGAGAGGATGCCAAATTATCTTTGCAGATGACATGATCCTATATCTAGAAAACCCCATCATCTCAGCCTCAAGGCTTCTTAAGCTGATAAGCAACTTTAGCAAATTCTCAGGATAAAAAATCAATGTGCAAAATTCACTTGCATTCCTAGACACGAACAACAGGCAAGCAGAAAGCCAAATCATGAATGAATTTCCAATCACGATTACTACAAAAAGAATAAAATATCTAGGAATACAACTAAGAAGGGAAGTAAAGAACCTCTTCAAAAAGAACTACAAACCACTGCTCAAGGAAGTCAGAGATGACATGAACAAATGGGAAAAATTCCATGCTCATGGATAGGAAGAATCAATATCATGAAAATATCTATACTGCCCAAAGTAATTTACAGATTCAATGCTATTCCCATTAAATTACCATTGACATGTTTAGGGGCTCTCTGGGTCCAGACTCAAACAATGAGTTCCAGAAGTTCTTCTAATTCTTTAGAATTAGAAGAAACTATTTCAAAATTCATATGGAACCAAAAAAGAGCCCAAATATCCAAAATCTTAAGGAAAAAGAACAAAGCTGGAGGCATCATGCTACCCGACTTCAAACTATACTACAAGACTAAAATAACCAAAACAGTATGGTACTGGTACAAAAACAGACTCATAGACAAATGGAACAGAAGAGAGAAGTCAGAAAAAAGACTGTACACCTACAACCATCTGATCTTCAACAAAACTGAAAAAAACAAGCAATGGGGGAAAATATTCCCTATTTAAAAATGGTGCTAAAAGAACTGGATAGTCATGTGCAGAAAATTGAAACTTGGTCCCTTCCTTACATCTTATACAAAAATTAACTCAAGATGGATTAAAGATTTAAATGAAAACCCAAAATTATAAAAATCCCAGAAGAAAACCTAGGCAATACCATTCAGGACAGAGGCACAGGCAAAGATTTCATGATGAAACCGCCAAAAGCAATTGCAACAAAAGCAAAAATTCACAAATGGGATCTAATTCAACTACAGAGCTTCTGCACAGCAAAGGAAACTGACATCAGAGTAAACAGTCAACCTACAGACTGGGATAAAATTTTAGCAATCTATCCGTCTGACAAAGGTCTAATATTCAGAGTCTACAAGACACTTAAATTTACAAGAAAAAACAACCCCATTCAAAAGTGGGCAAAGGACCTGAACAGACACTTCTCGAAGAAAGACATTCATGTGGTCAACAAACATTTGAAAAAAAGCTCAATATCACTAATCATTAGAGAAATGCAAACCAAAACCACAATGAGATACCATCTCATGCCAGTCAGAACAGCAATCATTAAAAAGTCAAAAATCAACAGATGCTGGCAAGGTTGTGGAAAGAAAAGAATACTAACACACTGTTGGTGGGAGTGTAAACTAGTTCAACCATTGTGGAAGACAGCGTGGCAATTCCTCAAAGATCTAGAGGCAGAAATACCATTTGACCTAGCAATCCCATTACTGGGTATATACCCAAAACAATCTAAATCATTCTAATACAAAGATACATGCATGTGTATGTTCACTACAGCACTATTCACAATAGCAAAGACATGGAATCAATCCAAATGCCCATCGATGATAAAAGAAAATGTGGTACACATACACCACAGAATACCATGCAGCCATAAAAAGGCACGATATTATGTCCTTTGCAGGGCATAAATGGAGCTGGAAGCTGTTATTCTCAGCAAACTAATGCAGGAACAGAATACCAAACACCCTATGTTCTCAATTACAAGTGGGAACTGAACGATGAGAACACATGGACATATGGTGGGGAACAACACACACTGGGGCCTGTGTGGCAGGAAGAGGGAGAGTATCAGGAATAACAGCTAATGGATGTTGGGCTTCATACCAAGGCAATGGGTTGGTCTGTGCAGCAAACAACCACGGCACTTGTTTACCTACGTAACAAACCTGCACATCCCGCACATGCACTCCAGAACTTAAAATAAAAGTTGAAGGGAAAATAAAATAAAACTAGAGTATACTAATTTCAGTAATTCTCTCCTGTAATGCACCCCTAACTGTGTGTGCAGGCAACATTTGACCCCACTCACATTGTCCCATTAGGCTAGGAGATCAGAAAACCAGAGCCAAGATGTTACTATTGCTGTTTTAATCTGTCAAATCCATGTGGGCTTATTTTCTCCTTATCAGCCAAATCTATGAAAGAGTAGCAAGCCAACCTAGGAGCTCTAACCACACTATTACTTTAAACCAGCTTCACTGCTTGACCTTAGTTCCACACTTATTAGTCGTGTGATGTTGGGCAAGCTATTCAATCTCTGTAGCTCAGGTGACCTGATTTGTAACATGTATACAAGAATACCTCAAAAGACTGCTATGAAGAATGAAAGCTATATGAGAAGCAGGTAGTTAAAATGCCTGAAAAATATGTGGTGGTTATTATAGGTATTATTTATTTATTTATTCATTCATGCTGCTTAGGGAGTTTTTTTGTACTTACTTCCAGATGTCTTGCTATGTTTTCACATAGTTAATACCGCTAGATTAAAGAGGTATTAGAATTTTTTCCACTTGTCCTGTCTTGTGAATTAATACAAAACACATATTTAAAAAGTATTTCCCCTATACCTTTGTAATTCAGTTATAGAGTCTAACATACAGATTCTAACTCAGCTGAGTTAGAATATAGTTTACATACATGACAGGCACTATACTAGAATTTTCATATTGTGTACTATCAATGTATGTCTGATACACAAAATATCACAGCAGTATTCATAAAATTGATAATTCAATAAATAATTTTAATGATATAAAAAAATAAAATTGGGCACAGTGGCTCATGCCTGTAATCCCAGCACACTTTGTGAGGCCAAGGCAGGTGGATCACCTGAGGTCAGGAGATCAAGACCAGCCTGGTTAAGATGGTGAAACCCTGTCTCTAATAAAAATAAAAAAAAAATTAGTTGGGCATGGCGGGGTATCTGTAGTCCCAGCTACTTGGGAGGCTGAGGCAGGAGAATCATTTGAACCTAGGAGGCAGAGATTGCAGTGAGCCAAGATTGCACCATTCCACTCCAGCCTGGGCAACAAGAGCAAAACTCTGTCTCAATAATAATAATAATAGCAATAATAAAAAAAATTAAGGATAAAATACAACACAAATTTGGCACTGCGTATTTTAAAGCATTATCACTTTGTTATAGACACATTGCAAATACATTTTAAGCAAAATTTGGAAGGAGACAAATAAATCACTGCTTAAAAGAGAAAAAAATCAACTTCTAAAATAAATTCCTGGACACTTACACCCTCCCAAGACTAAATCAGGAAGACGTTGAATACCTGAATAGACCAATAACAAGGTCTGAAGTTGAGGTAGCAACAAATAGCCTACCAATCAGAAAAAGTCCAGGTCCAGACGGGTTCACAGCCAAATTCTACCACACATACAAAGAGGAGCTGGTACCATTCCTTCTGAAACTATTCCAAACAATACAAAAGAGGAAATCCTCCCTAACTCATTTTATTAGACCAACATCATCCTGATAACCAAAATCTGGCAGACACAACTAAAAAAGAAAATTTCAAGCCAATATCCATATGAACATTGATGCAAAAATCTTCAATAACACACTGGCAAACTGAATGCAACAGCACATCAAAAAGCTTCTCCATCACCATCAAGTAGGATTCATCCCAGGGATGCAAGGCTAGTTCAACATCTGCAAATCTATAAATGTAATCTATCACATGAACAGAACCAAAGACAAAAACCACATGATTATCTCAATAGATGCAGAGAAGGCCTTCAACAAAATTCAACAGCCCTTTATGCTATAAACTCTCAATAAACTAGGTATTGATGGAACATATCCCAAAATAACAAGAGCTATGTATGACAAACCTACAATCAATATCCCACTGAATGGGCCAAACTGGAAGCATTCCCTTTGAAAACTGGCACAAGACAAGGGTGGCATCTCTCACCACTCCTATTCAACATAGTATTGGAAGTTCTGGCCAGAGCAATCAGGCAAGAAAAGAAATAAAGGGTATTCAGTTAGGAGAAGAGGAAGTCAAACTGTCTCTATTTGCAGACAACATGACTGTATATTTACATAACTGACAAAAACAAGCAATGGGAAAAGGATTCCCTGTTTAATACATGGTGTTCGGAAAACTGGCTAGTCATGTGCAGAAAGCTGAAACTGTACCCCTTCCTTACACCCTACACTTAAATTAACTCCAGATGGATCAAAGATTTAAACATAAGGCCTAACACAATAAAAACCCTCAAATAAAACCTTGGCTATACCATTCAGGACATAGGTATAGGCAAGGACTTCATAACTAAAACACCAAAAGCAATGGCAACAAAAGCCAAAATAGACAAATGGGACCTAATTAAACTCAAGAGTTTCTGCACAGCAAAAGAAACAATCACTAGACTGAAATGGCAACCAATAGAATGGAAAAAAATTTTTGCAATTTACCCATCTGACAAAGGGCTAATATCTAGAATCTACAAAGAACTAAAATAGATTTACAAGAAAAAAAACAAACAAACCCATTCAAAAGTGGGCAAAGGATATGAACACACACTTTTAAAAGAGACATTTATGATGCCAACAAACATATGAAAAAAATGCTCATCATCACTAGTCATTAGAGAAATGCAATTCAAAACCACATTGAGATACCATCTCATGCCAGTTAGAATGGTAATCATTTAAAAATCTGAAGACAACAGATGCTGGAGAGGCTGTGGAGAAATAAGAACACTTTTACACTGTTGGTGGGAGTGTAAATTAATTCAACCATTGTGAAAGACAGTGTGGCAATTCCTCAAGGATCTAGAAATAGAAATACCATTTGATCCAGCAATTCCATTACTGGGTACAGACCCAAAGGATTATAAATCATTCTATTATAAAGACACATGCACAGGTATGTTCATTGCAGCACTGTTTACAATAGCAAAGACTTGGAACCAATCCAAATTCCCATCAATGATAGACTGTACAAAGAAAATGTGGCACATATACACCATGGAATACTATACAGCCATAAAAAATTTCCCTACATCCTTTGTAGGGAAATTGATGAATCTGTAAACCATCATTCTCAGCAAACTGACACAAGGACAGAAAACCAAACACCACATATTTTCACTTATACGTGGGTGATGAACAATGAGAACACATAGGCACAGGGGGGGAACATCATACATGGGGGTGTATGTGGGGCCAGGGGGGCAGGGGAGGGGAGGGACAGCAAGGGGCAGAGAGGTTGGGGAGGAATAACACCTAGAGAAATGTCTGATGTAGGTGACAGGGGGATGGAGACAGCAAACCACCATGGCATGTATGTACCAATGCAACAATCCTGCAGGATTTGCACATGTACCCCAGAGTTTAAAGTACAATAAAAGAAAAAAAGAAGACCCTATCATCTCAGCCAAAAATTTTCTTATGATGATAAGCAACTTCAGCAAAATCTCAGGATACAAAATCAATGTGCAAAAATCACAAGCATTCCTATATACCAATAACAGACAGAAAGCCAAATCATGAGCAAATTCCCATTCACAATTGCTACAAAAAAGAATAAAATAACTAGTAATACAACTAACGAGGGATGTGAAGGACCTCTTCAAGGAGAACTACAAACCACAGCTCAACAAAATAAGAGAGGACACAAACACATGGAAAAACATTCCATGCTCATGGTTAGGAAGAATCAATATTCTGAAAACGGCCATACTGCCCAAAGTAGTTTATAGATTCAATGCTATCTCCATCAAGCTACCAGTAACCTTCTTCACAGAACTGGAAAAAAACACCTTAAACTTCATATGGAACCAAAGAGAGCTCACATAGCCAAGACAATCCTAAGTGAAAAAACACAAAGCTGGAGGCATCACGCTACCTGACTTCAAACTATACTACAAGGCTAAAGTAATCAAAACAGCATGGTACTGGTACCAAAACAAAGATACAGACCAAAGGAACAGAACAGAGGCCTTGGAAATAACACCACACATCTACAACAATCTGATCACTGACAAACCTGACCACGACAAGCAATAGGGAAAGGATTCTCTGTTTAATAAATGGTGTTGGGAAAACTGGCTAGCCATGTGCAGAAAACTGAAACTGGACCCCTTCCTGTCACCTTACACAAGAATTAACTCCAGATTAATTAAATATTTAAACATAAGACCTAACACCATAGAAACCCTAGAAGAAATCTAGGCTATAACATTCAGGACATAGGCATAGGCAAGGCCTTCATGATTTAAAACACCAAAAGCAATGGCAACAAAAGCCAAAATAGACAAATGTGATCTAACTAAACTTCAGAGCTTCTGCACAGCAAAAGAAACTATCATTAGAGTGAACTGGCAACCAACAGAATGGGAAAAAATTTTTGCAATCTACCCATCTGTCAAAGAGCTAATATCCAGAATCTGCAAAGAACTTAAACAAATTTACAAGAAAAAAACAAACAACCCCATCAAAAAGTGGATAAAGGATATGAATAGACACTTTTCAAAAGAAGACATTTATGCAGCCAACAAACATAAGAAAAAAGCTCATCATCACTACTCATTAGAGAAATGCAAATCAAAACCACATTGAGATACCACCTCATGCCAGTTAGAATGACAATCATTAAAAAATCAGAAGAAAACAGATGCTGGAGATGATGTGGAGAAATAGGAATGCTTTTACACTGTTGGTGGGAGGGTAAATTAATTCAACCATTGTGGAAGACAGTGTGGTGATTCCTCAATGACTTAGATATAGAAATACCATTTGATCCAGCAATCCCATTACTAGGTAAATACCCAAAGGATTATAACTCATTCTATTATAAAGACACATACACATGTTTGTTTATTGCGGCACTGTTCACAATAGCAAAGACTTGGAACCAACCCAAATGCCCATAAAGGATAGACTGGATAAAGAAAATGTGGCACATATACACCATGGAATATTATGCAGCCATAAAAAAAGGAGGAGTTCTTGTCCTTTGCAGGTACACTGATGAAACTGGAAACCATCATTCTCAGCAAACTGATATAAGAACAGAAAACCAAATACCACATGTTCTCACTCATAAGTGGGTGCTGAACAGTGAGAACACGTGGACACAGGAAGGGGAAAATCACACACCGGTGCCTGTTGGTGAGGGTGGAAGAGCTAAAGGAGAGATAGCAGGGTGTGAAGGATTGGGGAGGGATAACATTAGGAGAAACACCTAATGTAGATGACAGGGAAATGGATGTAGTAAACCACCATGGCATGTGTATACCTATGTAACAATCCTGCACAATCTGTACCCCAGAACTTAAGATATAATTTTTTTGAAAAAGAGTAAAATATCAGAATCACTGGCAAATCTCTTTCAAACTATAGAAATCCTCTCCCTTCAGATCTGTGCTCCCCTAGATAATGTTGGTTTTTATTTAGAGGTGCTGAGAATCTGTGTATATGTATTTGATATGTTCTTTTCTTTCATTTCCCACTGAAAAAAACTGACACAAAAATAATTTTCCTATTGAAATTACTTTGCCTGTTATAGTTTTTTTATATTCACACTCTTATTTTATTTATATACATTTATATGCTTATTAATTAATTTAGGTGATGATACAATACACACAATTTGACAAGATAAAATAAATTAAGGAAATACAAGGAAAAGAAGGATAGGGAAATAGTAAGAGTTGGTAGTAGTGAGCACACAAATTCCATGTGTGGGTCACAGTTTCAAATCTGAGCTTCCTTATATACAACTCAGTGAGGGCCATATAACCATTTTTAAGAGTTTCAGGTTCCATAAGCTAAGCAAAATTCAGTCCTCAATGGAACACTTAGGGTTTCCTGGGGAAATTTATTTCCCTTTTAGTAGTCTCAAATTGTTATCTGTAATGTAAATGAAATAATCTCTTTATAGAGTTGGTGTGAGGATAAAAGTATTACCAATGTAAAGTGTGAAATATTAATATTATTACTTTTCTCATTTTATATATATATATATTTTTTTTATTGCATTTTAGGTTTGGGGGTACATGTGAAGAACATGGAAGATTGTTGCATAGGTACACACATGGCAGTGTGATTTGCTGCCTTCCTCCCCATCACCTATATCTGGCATTTCTCCCCATGCTATCCCTCCCCCAACTCCCCACCCCCCACTATCCCTCCCCTTTCCCCCCCCCCCCGACAGACCCCAGTGTGTGATACTCCCCTCCCTGTGTCCATGTGTTCGCATTGTTCAACACCCGCCTATGAGTGAGAACATGCGGTGTTTGATTTTCTGTTCTTGTGTCAGTTTGCTGAGAATGATGGTTTCCAGGTTCATCCATGTCCCTACAAAGGACACAAACTCATCGTTTTTGATGGCTGCATAATATTCCATGGTGTATATGTGCCACATTTTCCCTGTCCAGTCTATCATCGATGGGCATTTGGGTTGGTTCCAGGTCTTTGCTATTGTAAACTGTGCTGCAATGAACATTCGTGTGCATGTGTCCTTATAGTAGAACGATTTATAGTCTTTTGGATATATACCCAGTAATGGGATTGCTGGATCAAATGGAATTTCTATTTCTAGGTCCTTGAGGAATCGCCACACCATATTCCACAATGGTTGAACTCATTTACACTCCCACCAACAGTGTAAAAGCGTTCCTATTTCTCCACATCCTCTCCAGCATCTGTTGTCTCCAGATTTTTTAATGATCGCCATTCTAACTGGAATGAGATGGTATCTCAATGTAGTTTTGATTTGCATTTCTCTAATGACCAGTGATGATGAGCATTTTTTCATATGTTTGTTGGCTTCATGTATGTCTTCTTCTGTAAAGTGTCTGTTCATATCCTTCGCCCACTTTTGAATGGGCTTGTTTGTTTTTTTCTTGTAAATCTGTTTCAGTTCTTTGTAGATTCTGGTTATCAGCCCTTTGTCAGATGGGTAGACTGCAAATATAGTTCTTTAGATTACTTTATTAAAATGTAATTGAAGATTTAAAAAACATCTTTACTTCACCTTCATTTCTGAATGATGTTATTTCTGGGTATAAAATAGGCTGGTAGTTAATTTCTTTCATCACTTTAGTAATATTCCATTGCCTTCTGGCTTCCCATCATTTCTGTTGAATAGTCATTTAGAGGTTATATTTGCTCCTTTGAAGACAGCTGTCTCTTTTCTCTGACCATTTTTAAGCATTCCTTTTTGTATTTGGTTTTTAGTAATTTTAACATGTTGTGCCTTCGTGTGGTTTATTTTGTATTTATCCGGCTTATAGTTTGTAGAACTTCTTGAATCTATAGGTTGATGTCTTTCATCCCTTTAGGGGTATGACCATTCTGTATCTTTTCACATCATGCTTCTGTCCCATTCTGTCCCTTCTCCCCTTCTGAGGCTCTAATTACACCTATGTCCCAATGTATCTTGCAGTCATTTCTATACCTTATATTCTTTTACTCTATTTTTCAGTCTAAATATTTTCTACTGAACTTGACTCCAAACTTACTAATTCTCTCTTTTGTACCAGAATTAGTGAAATGACAAAGAGGTCTCCAGTTCTAATCTTCTGTTAAAACCATCAATGGCATTCTTCATTTTTTGTATTATAATTACTAAAATCTGTTTGATGTTTTTATAAACTGTTAAATTCTTCATTTCATTCCTCATTCTTCAGCATCAATTATCTTAAAGTTTGAGAAGTTAAGTATCTTGATCAACTAGGGGTTCTGGTATTTTCCTGGATTATAATTAAGTGCTGTATTTTATATATAGAAAAAAACATACAAACTCTGAAGTATGTTATCTTTCTCCAGAGAGGATTTAATGTCTGTCTTGAGGTTAAATAGGGGCAGAACATTTAGGTCAATCAGGGATTGAGAAATTTTGACACTAAGTTTAAATCTTTGTGATTGCTGATACACTTCCCATTTGTTCTTATTTCTGAAAATCTGTTTACCAGGGTCCCTCTTTCAGGATAGTGCCTCCTCCCATTTTCTGTCTTCCCAGGAGCACCATGAGACCACCAAATCCAGCCTACATTTTTAGCTTCCACTTTGTTTCTACTTGGATTTGTGACTTCCTGCCTGCATAGCTTAGAAATAAACAAATGCCCCAAGGGGGAAAGCATCACAGAATTAGAGGATTGCTTTTCTGTGCTTCCCTTTACTCAATATTCTTGGTTCCTGAATCATTGACTAAATTTTAATTTTTGTTTTCCTAGCCCTGTAAAACTGCTGAAAGATTTTACTAGCCTTTTCTGCTTAGTATCCAGCCATTTGTCTTATGCCACTTACAAATAAAAAGATGCCTTGATAGAAAAAGTTCCAGAGAATGTCAGGTTAACATCAATGCATGTCCCCTCCTCTCTGGAATCTTTATCCTTTAAATCTTATCTCCTTTGTTTGCTTTTGCTGCATTCAGCTATTTGGCAGTCATATAATTTATCCAGCTTCCATAGTTGTTTTTAATGAGATATTTGGTCTGATATAAGCTATTCCAGCATCACCAGAAACAGAAACCTTCACCATTCTTTTTAAGATACTTAAGTATGTGACTGAATAGTATTAAATGAGAAGGAAAAAATTAGTTACATCATAATAAGATACACCAATAATAGGAATATACTCTGTAGATTATGAAAAGTAACTATTCGATCCTGCAGAATGCCACAGAAGTTATATTTTTTGGAGACTTTAACTATGAAGTCTGAAACCCTTGAGGGAACTTTTAAAATCTTCAAGAAGAAAAGATCATATAAGTTTTAAAAGCATTCAAGAAACAAATGAAGAGTTAAGCATCCAAATAATCCAACATGAAAAACTAACGAACCAAGAATTCAGATTAAATTCATGAGAGAAGTATTTCGAATTTTTATTAAAACTGATGTAACCTTAATCTCATAAATAGCTTGCTATTTTCTGACTCATGTTTAATCACAATTGAAAATATCAACATGTTTGTTTCCATATAAACATTTGATGGAAATTAAGTAAGAAGATAATCCTTAAAGTGATAATCTTTAAAATTTGTAGAGATTTTAGAAGCATTAAAATAAACATTGAGATTGGTCATGTGTGATTTTTGACATTAAAAGCAGTTATGGATATTTCAAAGTTTATGTCTTTCCCTAAGACTGCCATTTCAAACTAGTCAATCCTCGTGTTCCCTGCTGACAGTATAATGCTGAAAGACATTTGATGTAAAAGTTGCAAATGCCAGCAATATCTCTAAAGGTCACTATAACTTTAACAGGTATAGTTAGAAAAGCTATTCTTGTTCCAAATCACAATCTCACTATATATTTAAAGAATGGATGACCAGAAATAAAATTCTGTATTAAAGAAATGGAAAAAAAAGAATGGATACAATATTTCTTTTTTAACTAAAAAACAGTTCAATTAAAACCTACATATACATTCAAACATACAACTTCATTATAAATATAGTAATAGAATTGTTGCTACTATTACTAATACGTATTAACCACTTTCTGGTCTAGACATTTAATCAACAATATGATGTTATTTCTAACTTTAAAGATCCTACAATCATGGTTCTCAAAGTGTCTCCAGTGACCCCTCAAGATTCCTAATGTCCTTTCAGATAATCCTCAAGATCAAAATTATTTTCATATTAATACTAACATTTTGTTTGCCTAGTTGACTTTTGTTCTCTCATAAACACTCGTGTATTACTGTATTTTAAATACTTCTCATTTTTCATTTCTAATACAGTAAGAAACACTAGATGTAATCCACATAAAGTTCTTTTGAGTTCTCAATAGTTTTAAAAGTATACAAAAATCCTGAAGCCAAAAAGTTTGAGAATTAGTGCCCTACAACCTAAAAGAAAAATTTAGACATAAAGTGATAAACAAAAAAAGTTACTACATATATAGAACTACTTTAAAATATTACACAAGATAAAAATTGTAAAAATTTATCTGTTACATTGTTGTTGATAAATCCTAAGTGTCCAATGATACCAGTCAAATACAATAAAAGTTAAAAAGCAAAGTTCACCAATGCTAAAATTCCTACCCTCACAGCACTAAAGGTTTTCATACTATTGCTGTGATCTCCTATTACATTTAGCTATTTCAGAGATAATCACTAAGGTAGAAAAAATATATTGTGCAAGTACCCTCCAACATATTCTTAATTCTTTCATTCTCTTTGTTCCTAGATAACTGGAATGTCAATACAGGGAAGGTTTCCCCAAAATAAGGTAAATTTTATCTCGGACACAGAATTTGAATGTCATTTCAAATACGGTCCTTAAATATATTTGTTTCTCTCCAGCTGTAAAACAAGTTGATTACTACAAAATGAGAGAGAGAAAGAAAGAAAAGAGAAAGAAAGCACTCATGGAGAAAACATACACTTTTGAACAAAAAGTAGGGAACTGTGTTTCTACTAAACACTCATTAGACTCCTAAGGAAAATATCTTCACCTATGGATATTATAAAAGGAAATCTGGTCCTTTGTTATTATTTTAATTTGAGAATACTCATAATATATTTTTCTTGGAAACTTACATGAAAAAAACATAAAAATTTTACCACTTATTAGCAGATGAGATTTAAGGAAAAAATAAATTCCTTGAATTGTTAAGTATTCCAATTCCCCAGGATCCCAGTCCTCAGATTTCTAAATAAAAAATAGATATTTAAAAGACTATTCTACAGTATTATGTAAAGAATAACTATCTCATAGAACAGTTTTCCTGATTTCAGTGTTTTAACTATATACAAGTGGCTGGCACTTGTGGTGACCCTAACGTTAATGAACAAAGCCTTGCAATAGATTTTTTAAAAAAGAAAGAAAGGAAAAGCAGGCGTGCCAAGATAAATGTGCACAGTAGATATCTTCCCATCATTTACACCCAGGATTTTATAACAATATGCTCTTACAAAAGTGCTTGCTACCACTGAAAGAAATAGACAATCTTTCAAAAGATATAACTCAATGCTAAAATTGCATATTTTAAGACTAAGAGAATAATTTCCCTTTCATATTAACCAAATAGACTGATTATACATACTTAGGTCTTTTAGCTTCTAAATATTTTAAATTTGGAATTTGATATCATCTGTTAAAAGGTATTGTAAGTCTATCAGATAAATGGAAGAAAATCTTTAAATATACTGTATTTATGATGTAGAAGCACCAATAATAACCATATGTATTAAACACTACGTTTCTACTAAAGCCTTTCAATATACTACTAAATTCAAATAATCTGAATGAAAATTTATGATTGGCCTATGCCTAATTTATAATTCCTAACTTTTTTGTATGCTCATAATAGTTACATTATATATATATATATATATTTAAATAATTTCTGTCTCTGCCAAAATAATAATTTTGCATTAACTGTTTACAAATATTAATCTACATAGGTAGCCTACTCATTAAAATAAACAATATATAACCATTACTAAAATATTTTCTCACACCGTAAGAGGCAAATGTGGATATGTATCCAGTATAAAAGCACTTTACATGTCCTCCAGGTAGGCCCAGAGAGCAGTGTTGGCAATAATGATCCATCTGTTCACTACTGGCAATGAGGAAACTTCTAATGAAGACAGATGTGGGTCACCCTGTGTAAGCTGGCTGCAGGGTGTTAATGAATCCTCCTAATGGTCACTACCTGCCACTCTTGACTGACTGATAACCAAAATGGTTTAATTTGAAAAGCAAAGATGAGTATTTCAGGTACTCATTAGTCTTATCAAGACATTCTTTTCACTTTCTCTCACACAGTCACTCTTTACTACTTGTCTTCATTAATTCTTAAACAATATTACTACTGTTTATTAGATTCCATCTTTAAAAATAACTTTGCTAGTACTTTTGAGAAATTGATTCCTCCAAAATTTCTCCGACTGACCCACAAAATATCAAATTCATAATGTGACACACCAATACTCCATATGAGAAACACAAAAGGTAATATTTTCCTATGTCGTAAAACTCTTTAGGAACATTTACATGTAATTTTATAATCAATATCAATATATCTAAAATGTTGCTTTTAAAATATTTTTAAATATCAAAATTATTTTACTCGATTTCAAAAAAATATTCACTTACAGATACCAATCTATAAAAATTTTATATTTCTATTAAAAATTAATAGAGATTGCCATTTTACTTTCTGAAAGATACCGTGGGTAATACTCAAGAATCATAACTTATGTCATCCTTTTTTCAGAATAGAATATGTATTACATTATACATAAGCTCTTAAAGAAAATCTAATGCTAAAATAGGTCCTTAGAAAAATTAGCATATTTAAAAAGTAAATATGTAAACTCTAAAAAAAGCACATTTCACATATAAACTACATAAAAAATTGTTTGATTTAAAATAATTTTCAATTAAGTTTAAAGTTCTTACAGTTTATAAACTATATTGTTATAAATTTAATTTATTTATTTATTTACTCTTTTTTAGAGATAGGGTCTCACTACATAGCCAGGCTGTACTCAAACTCCCGAGGCTCAAGCAATATACCTGCCTCAGCTGCCCAAGTAGCTAGGACTACAGGCATGCCCCACCACATCTGGCCAGTTTCACTTTCTATATAAAGACTTAAGATAACCTGCTGTAGCTTCATTCACAAATGGACTACTTATTCTTATAGCAAATCAGTTTACTGAAGTAGGTACCTATGACTAAAGTTCATTACCTGCCAATAATTAACCGTCATAATTCACGTGAACACACACACCAAATATACACATGTACACACATATATACTACATGTGTGTGTAGCAGGCTATCCACAAGGGAGGCATATCCCAAATAATAAATGGAGGTGGAGGCACTGAAAAAATAAGTCGATGTGTTTGTACTTTCACACACACACACACAAAAAAAAAAAAAACAAGGTGAAGTGCCAAGTTCAGTGAAGTGATACAGTCTAGCCTTTAAGACATAATGCCCATCTTCAAAACACGCATCCAGCAGTACATTAAAATGGGACTCAACGTGTTTACACTGTTCATGATCTCTGTTCTGACTCCTTGCCTAAGCCACTTCTTATGTTTACCAAACAACTACTGATTTTCCTAGATAGTAAACTATTTCCTCACTTTCCTACCAATAATATAACCTTACTCCTCAGACTCAATAATCAGCTTCTACCTTTGAACTTTCCCCTCCATCCTTATCTAAGTTTTAGATGCTGCCTTGGCCACCTTTATGTCATTTTCCTGCCTATCAAAGCTGTTGCCTCTACCATGTCCCCTCAGCTCTGAGAACAGAATCAAAAAAATGATTGCAAAACTTCCAGATAACAGAATCAATTGAAATGGAAGGTGTTCTGTGAGGGTCAAGTCATCTGGAGGCTAACCGAGGGTGTTGACACAGAATTAAGTGTTCTAGATTAAAAGCAAATACTCCAGTATTTTTTAAGGAACTACCATATTGATTATCTGTGAGGTCAGTTTGGAATATCAGTGTGTACTGAGCTCTCCTCCTGATTGTAATCCCAGGCTGACAACTCCTTCAAAGTCAGAAGATATGATGTATTTTTTCCTAATACAAGGTAGTCATTGTCCGTTGAGTTTCCATTTCTAGATACATGAAGCAAGAGAAAATGAGAGATAAAATTAATGGGGTTCTCTTGTGAAAAAATGATCAATCTTTCTTCAAAACAAATTTTAAAAAAAACTGATGGAAGACCATTATTTGGAGAATCCCAGAATAAGCACTGAAAATAACCATGAGAATTTCTGGATGGCTTTGATTCAGATTTACAAGAACTATTATTCTGACAAGGCATTAGATTTTATTGAAATCTAAAGACATGGCTCAACACTTAATTTTGCCTGGAGACATGACTTGTGTTCATGGGTCATGGTTCCCTATATATTTGCCAGCAGGAACAAGTTGTCTGTCTTAAAAGTCAGTATTTTCAATCCTTGAAAACATTTCAATCTTGAGGATGGCTAGAATGCTGCAAACTTCTCTAATGCATAACACTAATATAAAGCAGACTGAGTAGGGATTAAAGCTTAAGCTTTATAAACCTAGCAAAGGAAGCAAAAAGAAGTTATTAATTAGTTCAGTCCAAGACTGATAAGCAGGGTCATGACAAATAGTTTAGTTCAATAGAAGCTATGATAAAAAGTTTAAGTGCAGTAAATACTAAAAGCCATTACCAAGAAATACAATAATCAAGTATTAAGAACTGGGAAGCATGTCTCATGGGAGGAAACAAGTTTATGAGAAAGTTATGAAGACAGTCAAACATCCTTACCAATATACTTCCAACCCACCAATAAGGTAACTTGAACCCAATGCAAACCCCCTGCAACTATGTTCTACTCTATTGCCTCAGGGAATTTCTCCAGCCCTTTATTTTGAACCCACTTCCTATATTAAAAGATACCCGCCTTATCACAGCACTCAAGCCAGGATACATCTCAGTTTAGTTCTACCACACTGTGTAATCCCTACACAGACGGAGTACCTCAAGACCTTATTTATTTTAAAGAAAATATGAGAAAACTACTGCCACGGACATGAGACCCAGAGCTGCAGCATTTCTTATCTGGACTATTAAAGAAACGTGTACCTGGTCGCTTTTCTTCCCATCTGTCCCATGTGCAGGTCCACTCTTAATACATCAAACATTTCCTAAATAACAAACCTAATCATGCCACTGTCTTGATAAGCTCTTCACTGACTCCTTTTGCAAATACAGCACAAAGCCCTCACATTTTTTTCATAAAGCTCTTACACTGGCCCACAAAGCCCTTCTACCACAATCCAAATGGTATTCTAAATTCTATTCTATCTGTATTGCCCCTATTGCCATAATCTTCTACGCTCAATCTCTCCACTCTACTATCCTTTTAGCATAAATATCATGTTTCTCTTCTATAAAACTCTTTATTGTCCTAAGAATAAGATCAAAACTTCTTATAAAGACCTATAAAGCCCTATTTTGGCCTCTACATACATCCCAATATCATCCTGTACCATTCTTCTCCTTCACCACTTCTTCTCCTTCATCCCACTTCCACTGGCCTTCTCTCAAGACCTTAATAAGTGCCATCTCAGAAAGTGAACATATGTAATAATGGTTCTTAAACACCAAAATCCTGAAAAATAAATAGTAAATCTTCTGTGAATTTAAATTCTGATGAAAAGATAACTTTGGAATGCACTATTAAATAAGAATTTAGGTATATCAGAATTAACCCTTTCCAAATAATTGGAATGTCCCATTTATATAAATTTCCCTTTAGTGTAAATAGCCCAAGCAAATCTTTGGTGGAGCTTAACCCTCTTATACATAGAAATTATTGGAAAATATGAAAACATGATTATAATGGGAAAAATACCCAAGATTGACAAGCAGAAAAAGACTGTATAAAAACAGTGCCAAAAGCAAGTATTTATATGTTATCCAACTCAAATTTCTATCAGATTTATCAATTCATTCTTCAAATATGCAATTCCATTAATATTGGACTATTCTAGGAAGAGGGGGATACCACAGTGAACAAAATACAAAAAACAAAAATTTATGCCTTCTCACCATTTACATTCTAGTAAGCTATTCATATTATACAATACACATACAGCACAAATGTAATTTGCAAACAATATAATGAGTTCTGACAGATCCATAACTTCTATTACCATCACCATAATGAAGACATAGAATAATAATATCACCTCAAAAGTTTCCTTGTACCAATTCTCTGACAATTCTTCCACAGCTAATCTTTTTGTTTGTTTATTTTTAAGACAATCTTACTCTGTTGCCCAGACTGGCATACAGTGACATGAGCACAGCTCACTGCAGCCTCCAACATTCGGGGTGGCTCAAGAAATCCTCCTATCTCAGCCTCCCAAGCAGCTGAAATTACAAGCATAAGCCACCTCACCCAGCATTTTTTTTTTTTTTTTGCAGAGGGCAGGTCTTGAACTCCTTGGCTCAAGTAATCCTCCTGTCTCAGCCTCCCAAAGCACTGGATTACAGACATGAACTGTCTGCCTGCCCTGTTTTCTGTTATGATTTGTCTTTTTTAAGAGTTTTATATGAATGAAATCATGCAGTATTTTTAATGTCTGATTTCTTTTGCTCAAGAATATATTTTTGAGATTTGCCATGTGATTTTATGAATGAGTCATTCTATATGCAGTTCTTTATAGTGCTGAACAGTATTACATTGTATGAATACCCCACAACTTGTTTATCCGTTCCTCTACTGATTAACATTTGGGTTGTTTTCAGCTTGGGGGAAACAGGCAAATATAATAACGTATAAAGCTTCCATGAAAATATTTGTATAAGTAGTGAACATATATTTTCATTTCTGTTACATAAATATTCAGGAGTGAAATTGTGGTACCACACAGTATGTATATTTTAACTTTATAAAAAACTGTCCAAATCTTTCCAGAGTTTTATTATTTTACATTCCCATAAGGGATGTATGAAGAGGTCTAGTTGCTACATATTGCTATGAGCATTTGATGTTTCCAGTCTCTTTTTACTTTAGCTATTTAAATGGGGGTGCCTTGGTATGTCATTGTCATTTTTGTTTGCATGTTCCTAATGACAAAGGGTTTAGAGCAACTTTTATTGTGCTTATTTGCCATTCTTCCGTCTTCTTTTATAAAGTAACAGTTCAAATATTTTGCCCATTTTTAATGAGTTCTTAGTCTTCATATTGAGTCGTAAGAATTATTATTCTAGATGTGATTATTTTGTCAGATACATATGTTGCAATATTCTCTCCCAGTCTTAGCTAGACTTTTCATTATCTTAACAATGATTCAATGAGCATAAGTATTCAATTTTGATAAAGTCCATTTTATCTATTTTTTCATTTTGTTTCATGCTTTTTGTGCCCTCTCTAAATAACATCTTATCTCAAAATTGTACAGATTTTCTCCAACATTTTTCTTTCAAAAGTTTCATACATCTATGACACATTTTGAATTAATTTTTTGTATGGCATGAAGTATGTTTTAAGGTTTTGTTTTGTTTTGTTCCAATATCCAGTTGTTCTGGCACCATTTGTTGAAAAGACTTTCCATCCCCTTTGAATTATTTTGGTACTTTTGTCAAAAATCAATTAACCTGTATGTGTGTATCTATTTCTGGACTTACTAACCTTTACTGTCTATATATTTATCCTAATACTAATAACACACTGTCTTCATTATCTGATTCATTATAAATCTTGAAATCAAGTAGTATAAATGTGCCACCTTTTCATACAAATATTATAATCAGTTTATTTCTACAAAAACTTCTGCTAGGAATTTTATTGGGTTGACACTGTTACATTAAATCCATAGATAAATGTGGAAAGAACTGACATCTTAAAACATTGCATCTTTCAATCCATAAACATATTGCATATATCTCAACTTTTTTAGGTCTTTCAGAATCCTCTCAGCAATGTTTTATACTTTTAGTATACAGATATTACTTATATTTTAAAAAATTTATTTCTAAGTATTTTATGTTTTGAAGTGCTACTTTAAATGGTGTTTTTATTTTTTAGTTACTGGAATATTGAAATCAATTTATTTTTCTATGTTGACCTTGTATGGTATGATCTTCCTATACTCACTTATTAGTTCTGGTGGCTTTTTTCTAAGCAATCATAATATGTTATTTCATTACATTAAAAAAGGAATCCCCATTACCGGGTATATATTCAAAGGATTATAAATCGTTCTATTATAAGGACACATGCACACATATGTTCACTGCAACACTGTTTACAATAGCAAAGACCTGGAACCAACCCAAATGCCCATTGATGATAGACTGGACAAGGAAAATGTGGCATATATACAACATGGAATATTATGCAGCCATAAAAAATGATGAGTTCGTGTCCTTTTTAGGGACAGGGATGAATCTGGAAACCATCATTCTCAGCAAACTGACCCAAGAACAGAAAATCAACACCACATGTTCTCACTCATAGGTGGGTGTTGAACAATGAGAACACATGGAGACAGGGAGGGGAGCATCACATACTGGGGTCTGTGGGGGTGCCTAGGGGAGGGACAACGGGGGGTAGGGAGTTAGGGAGGGATAACATGGGGGAGAAATGCCAGATATAGGTGACGGGGATGGAGGCAGCAAACCACATTGCCATGTATGTACCTATGCAAAAATCCTGCATGTTCTGCTCGTGTACCTCAGAACCTAAAGTGCAATAAAATAAAAATTTAAAAAAAAGGAATCCAAAGAAATGAGTCTATAATATGGGTTCTTCAAGAGTATTAAAATTATCACATCCATACATATTGATCAAGCCTCATCAGTAGCTATCACAGTCCTCATGTTCCTTTTATAAATATTTTGTTCCAATATAAAGATGAAACAGTTTTGTGTCAAGGAAGGCAATGGCTCAGATAAACATAGAAAAAAATTAAAAACTGAAAGAATTTAAATGTATCACCTTGTCTAAGTTAAGTTAAATGAATGCATATCAGTGGAGTACAATCCAAAAGTATCATACATACCATGAATTTAAACTTGCTATATTTTCTGAATTATAGAAAATATAAATTATTGAATAAAGTAGTAACCATTTATCACTATATATATATCTGCATTGGTTGAAATTAATTCTTGCAAGCTATAAGATCATCCTTATTTTACAGAAGAGCCTTATAAAAAGTAATTTGCCTAATGGCCCACAGCTAGGTAACATTAGAGCAGAACTCAAACCAAAATCTGACTTCCATAAAGTCCATGCTACAGATTTTCAGTGCTGATGACTTTAAGTCAAAAAAGGAAAGAAAAATATTTTTTAAAAATACACAATAGCAAGAAAGCACTCTCTGCTTTATACATATAAATGTACATATAAAAGGAGTTAGCAAATTTTAAAAACCTATGACTCCACCAAAAAAAAATCATTTCATTTTTAAAAGAAAATAATTAAATATAGGTCTCCATCACTATCTACATTCTCACTATCTGAATCCAAATATTTAAATAATGATTTTCCAAACATCTTGTCCAAAATTTAATATACAAATAGAAACCTGCTATAATGAATCTACAGATGCATGTCAACAACAACAACAAAAAAAAAAGTGCTCTATACAAATCTAAGCAGGGGATATCAAGTAGTCTGCAGTCTTATCTCAATGGTTGTCCTGATATTGCCACTGATTTTGTTTAAAGTACAGTGCATTATTGCAATCATCTCATCATATTTCTTCCTCCTCCCATTCCTTCCCTGCTCCCCCCAGGTTTAGCACTTTATTAGTCTGCTAAATGGCTAAGGATACAACCAACCTAAACAATTTAGATACTTTAACAATCTATAGTACTATTTTGTTGTTTACTTACATTATAGAATATGTTTTTTGCAAATGACAAATAACATCTGATAAAGAACAGTACACTGTCAACAGCACACAAACATGCTAATAAGTGCAATAAACATTTTCAAGAAAATTAAATAACATGTCTTAAATAGCTTTCAGAAATCCTTGGGTGATTGTTATACAGACACATAAGAGTGTTTTATTAAAGGAATCAACCTAGGATTTTGCATGGGCTGGATATTTTATCCTCTCATTTAAGATAACAGAATACAGGTTCCTGCTACCCAAATATATGCTATCCAACATTTTTTCAAGAACGCATTAGATTGGAACAACAAGAGAGTTCTGTAAAATGAACAACTATGAGAATAAATAACCTGAAAAACTCCACATTTTCCTGCTTAATAATGACTAATATAATTTATATAGAATCTGTACATTTCCAGCTTCTATTAAAAGCCCTCCATTATTTCTTTAATCAGGGTTCTCAGTACTCACCAAGACAGTCTCATTAGCCAACCATATTAGTCTGCCATCTACACATATTATGTTTTCTACTTCTACTCAAAATGTCCTCATCCACTTTCTCCATCAATCCAATATTTCCTTTAAAAGTCAGATTAATGTAATTTTATTCCTTAATTCAATAATTATTTTAATCCATCTCATGTTTGGGATTTAAAATTAATAAGCCCTAACCCCGACCCCCAAGAATGGAATGATCTAGTGGCAGAAACAGATATAGAAATAGACTGTGATAATATAACATCATAAATGCCATGACTGGAATATATGTAGAATACCAGCAGTTGAATCTCAAAGAATGAGCAGGAATCAGCCACCTGACAAGAAAGGGGGCATTTGAGGGCAAAGACTGGCTTATGCAGAAGGGAAGTGATGGGATGAGGGAAATAATGCTAAGTTCAGGAAACTGAAGGTAATTCAATATGACTAAAGTCTAGGATGCATACAGAAAAACTGTGAAACAAGAAATTAGAGAGGTAATTAAGGGTCAGATTACAATAGCTTAGTATTTCATGATAAGAAGTATTCTCTGACTAAACTCTATCTCATTCAATATAGCTCTATATTTAATATATATATATGCTCTTTTTAACCCTTAAGAGATTTATGTCATTCATTCATTCATTCACCAAATGTTCAGGGGAGATACGATGTATTTTCTTTAATTTTTGCCTGTATGTAATGTATGTCTCCAATTAGGGGACAAATAAAAACCAAGTTTCTTTCAACTTCTAAAACCCTAACGCAACTATAATGCTAAACAAAATACTCATTTCAATAAATGCTTCTTGAATTGAAATAATAATTTAATTATTATCAAGTTCTTTAAAATCATAAACCTGGATTTTCTTCGGCAGTATTCCCAAATTAGCAAAAGGTAAATAATACATGTAGAAAATATACTGGTAAGAACTATAAAATCTCTCCTTTAGGCGGGAAAAAAAAAACTCTAGCCACTCAAGAGCTTAGTCTCTGCCTCCCATCTCAGGCAAGCTCCCTGAAAGAGAGAACCATCTGTATCCATAGGATTCTCTTGTCTACCATCCATCTATTCTTCCATCCATTTCTTCTCTTCCATCCATCCATTCTTCAATTCACTGCAATCTGTTGTCTTCAACCTAGACCAGTGCTTTGTCTAAGTAACCAATGACCTCAAAATTCTACAAAAAGTTCATTGGATTCTTCCAGTTCTCACTTTAATTAACTAACCCAAGGTACTGATATATAAAACAGGAGTAACAACTCTCTTGAAATTCAATTCTCCTTTGGCTCCTGTGACATTACTCCTTCTTCATTCTAATCCTACCATTTTTTAAATTTCAATAGTTTTTGAAGTACAGATGATTTTGTTTACATTAATAAGTCTCTTTTTTTTTCCTGCTTCAGGTTTATTTGTACAAATAGCACATTAATAAGTTCTTTAGTGGTGATTTCTGAGATTTTGGTGCACCCATTACCCAGGCAGTGTACACTGTACCCAGTAGGTAGTCTTTATCCATGACCCCTCTCCAAACCTTACCCTCTGAGTCCCCAAAGTCCATTATATTATTCTTATAGCTTTACATTTTCATGGCTTAGCTCTCACTTATAAATGGGAAACATACAATATTTGATTTTCCATTCCTGAGTTACTTTACATGGAATAATGGTCTCCAGCCCCACCCAGTTTGCTGCAAAATACATTATTTTGTTCCTTGTTGTGGCTGTTAGTGTTGCTTTGGCTATGCAGGCTCTTTTTTTGTTCCATATGAATTTCAGAATTGTTTACCCTAGTTCTGTGAAGAATGATGATGGCATTTTGATGGGAATTGCACTGAATTGGTAGATTGCTTTGGGCAGCATGGTCATTTTCACAATATTGATTCTTCTCATCCATGAGCATGGGATGTATCTCCATTTGTTTGTTTCATCTATTAATCCTGCCACTTTTAATCCTTCTTCTTTATTTCTTTTTTAGGTCCCCATTCCTCCACTTACCATTACATATCCCAGATAAAGTCCTTAATCCCTGTATACTGTGTAATTTAATGCAAAATGTTTCCTAAATCTCCAGTTCAGATCCTTCTCAATTTTCTGACTGCCTTCAAGATGCTTATGCCTATATAATAGATGCTAAAAATAATCTGATTATCCAGCACTACATACACCTACACACACACACACACACACACACACACACACACACACACACACAAAATGTCACATGCTTCTTATATTCTCTCTATCCAAATCTCCACATCATCATTCACCTAGTATTTTAAGCAAAAAATCCAAGAGTCATCATCAATACTTCTTTCTCATTCAATCTCTCACATAAAATTAACCACTAGATAAAATTAATGCTAACACCTAAGTATTTGTCACTTTCCCCTCATTTTCAGTCTCATTTAACTATGTTAATACAGGCATTCACTATGTGAACCACTATGCATTACCTCATGATTTCCCTCCCTCTCCCTACTCCCGGATCCCATCCATTTGCCTCAAAATTGCCTTTTCTAACTTTCTGATATTATAAATCTTTTCATGAATCACCTGATTAAAAATGTTTACTGGCCCATAATCTTCTATAGATAAAAATACAAATTGCTTTCTCATACTTTCATGGCTTTACAAATCTTCATTGCCTGGAATGTTGTATTCCATCTGACAAACAGCTACTTGTCCTTCAAAATATAACTCAAAGATACTTTAGAATCTTTTCCTGATTTCCTTCATTCCCCAAGCAGAATCAATGCATTTCTCCTTTTAAGTCTTATTGCACTTTATTTGGATCTCATTGTATAATTGTTTAGATATTTGTATCTTCCATTAAGGAATATGACTCCTTGATTCAAGAAGCTTTGCCCTATTCATCATCTTTCTATCCACAGCATATAATGAGTGTTCAATTAATTGTTCATTAAATGAGTAATAATAATAAATATTGTTTACTGAATATTAACAAATGTCAGACACTGTGTTAAGCACTGTGTGTATATACATACATATTCAGATGACATTGGATTCTCACAATAACCTTTCTGTAGATTATTATCAATATTTTAGAGATTTAAAAGAAAGAATATTGAGGCTTAAAATAGCAAAATATCACACACCTAGTATGCCATAGACCAAGAAATTGAACACAGTGTGATTCCAAAGTCTGAATTCTTTACCACTAAACCACAAATAAATACAAAAGATTTTATTTATACAGATCTTAACATTTTACCATGAATATGACTTTGGTGTATAAAACTCACTCATTGTAGTACACACTATTTTACAATAAGACTTAAATACATCAGGTGCTCTCCCAAAAGATATTGAATCATTGTTTAAGCAATAACTAAATACTTTCAATATCTTCCTCACTCCTTCTCTCACATATAATTTTGTACATTTATCTTTTAGTAATTCAACCCTTACCTTCCATCTTTATTGATAGTTTTTTCACTTCTTTAAAATCATAATTTAAAAATGAAAAACATTCCTTAGAAAATAGGAAAAGTGAGCAATCAGAATTTAGGATACAGTAACTGTAACATGAACAACTAATTTAGGTTTGGAGGGAAAAGCATGTTTAATACGAGTCTTCTTAGGTCTCTATCCTCAAAACCAAGGCCACTACCACATATTACTAACTATAATAAATTGCAAGTGCCTGTTATAAAGCCAAGTAATCAGAAAATTTAATAAGTATTAAAGACTAGCAATGATAAGGAAGAAGGTAAAAATGTTTACATCAGAAATAGTGGAATAATCCACCCATTGAAGAAACAAAAAACCACAAATAGTTTTAAATTATTTATTCCTTTCTTGTCCTTATTATTAACCTGTTTAGCATAATTTTACTTATTTGAAACTAAAACTTTCTATTTAAGATCTATAATATTAGTAAATTATTTTTATGTAATCTTACACTAATCCAGAGAATAACCTAATTTATAAATAACAACTTTTAATTTAACTTTTAAAAGTTTAATAACTTTGATAAATTCATATAGATGAATAGAAATAACTTAGTTTGCAACCAGAATTTAAATGACATTTTTAAATAATTCCAAGGTATTTTCATTTTGGGAAAACTGCCAAAAGAACTAAAATTTCCAATTTAGGATTTGCTCAAATGAACTTCAAGGCAAATTTTCATATCTAGCCACATAATTTTTAGGCATTTGTTTTAATGAATATGAGAAATGAACAACTAAATCAATAAATAAGGTGTTATGTGAATAAAGATCCAAAGTATTGGCGCCACCTAGTGAAATTGCACTCAGTTATTTGAAATAACACGAAGCTAATACAGCAACTTTATATATTTTGTATTACCAAATGAAAGAACTTCAATAGAAACAATTACTAAATGTTTTTGCATAGTAAAGATTTCTCTTAAAGGCTTTATTAATATTAAGAAAAATACTAAAAAAAATTTTCATTGCCAAAGGCAAGACATATTCCAGAGTGAACCATTCAGACTGCATAAAAGTTAACATTTGTGTTTTCTAACAGGAATTCTCAGTAAATTATAGTGTCATCAATATTCAAAAGACATATTAAAACAACACTACATGTACGAATTAAATAAATTCGAGGACAATTATGATAATAAAATTTACATTCATTTAAATATTATATTCATATTATTACATATTTTGTTGCAATGTCAGAAAATGCTTAAATCCAAAGATACTATAGGATAGGGAGCAAGATGACGGAATAGAAGCCTACAACATTCGTCCCTCCTACTGGAACACAAAATTTTAACAACTATCTACACAAAGGAAAGCACCATCACAAACACCAATCGCAATACCTGATTTTGACTTTATAACACTAAAAGAGGCATTGAGGAAGGCAGAGGATATAGTCTTGAATCATGGATGTCACCCCTTCCCCCATCCCCTGGCTGTGGCCGTGAAGCAAAAGAGAGAGAATCGGTACTTTTTGGGGAGGCAAAGCACAGCAACTGGGGGACTTTACATTGAACTTCGTGCTACCCTATTAGAGCAGAGAATAACGCCATGCTGAGCTCAGCCAGCCCCCCTGCATAGAAGGAGCATTTGGACTAGCCCTAGCCAGAGGGGGAATCGCCCATCCCAGTGGTTGGAACTAGAGTTTCTCAGGAAGTCTTGACCCATGGAGTGAAGTGCTCTGGGGTCCTAGATAAACTTGACAGACAGTCTAGGACATAAGGACTGCAATTTTTAGGCAACTCATAGTAGTAGACTGGGTTTAGAGCCAGGAAACTAAAGTAGCACAAAACCTAGGGAGACACCAACTGGTGCAGCTAAAGGAGTGCTTGTGCCATGTCTCCCACAATTCCAGGCAGTGCCGCTTACAGCAATGAAAGTGAAAGTGACTCCTGGCCGGCCAGGTACGGTGGCTCACACCTGTAATCCCAGCACTTTGGGAGGCTAAGGGGGGGCAGATCACGAGGTCAAGAGTTCGAGACCATCCTGGCTAACACAGTGAAACTCCACCTCTACTAAAAATACAAAAAATTAGCTGGGCATGGTGGCACGCACCTGTAGTCCAAGCTACTCGGGAGGCTAAGGCAGGAGAATTGCTTGAACCGGAAGTTGGAGGCGGAGGTTGCAGTTAGCAAAAAAAGGAAGTGACTCCTTCCTTCTGCTTAAGGAGAGAAAACAGTAAAGAGGACTTTGTCTGGATTGGATACTCAGCAAAGTTGTTAAGCACCCACTCCAGGCCCTAACTCCTGAATGACATTTTTAGGCACACCCTGGGCCAAAAGGGAACCTGCTGCCTTGACGCAAAGGACCCACTGTTGGCATGATTCATCACCTGCTGACTAAAGAGCCCTTGGGCCCTGAATAACCAGCAGTGATAACTAAGGAGTTTGCCATGTGCCTTGGGTTCTGAAATGTGCTGCCTTCAGTGATAACCCAGTACATTCCCAGCTGTGATGGCTACAGTGAAAGACTCATTCTGTTGTTTTTGTTTTTGTATTTTAAAAAAAAAAAAAAAAAAAAGGAGAGGAAAAAGTAAAGAGAACTTTGTCTTGCACCATAGGTACCAACTTGAGCACAGGGGGAGTAGAGTAACAAGCAGGCTTTTGGGGTCCCCAAGTCCAGGCCTAGGCTCTTGGACAGCATTTTCTGGACCTGTCTTGGGCCAGAGGGGGAGCCCACTGACCTGAAGTGTAAGTTTCAGGCCGGGCTGCATTCATCACAAGCTGACAGAAGGCTTTAAGCGAACATTGGCAGTGGCCTAGCAGAAGCCCCACCCCCATGGTAGTGGACACAGGGAGAGGCTCCTCTGCCTGTGGAAAGGGGAGTGAAGATCAAGAAGGACTTTACATTATAGTCTGAGTATATAGCTATTATACTATGGCTTAGCCACAGTAGAATAGAACATAAGGTAAGTTCCTAAACACTAAATTACAGTGTTATACTTAACTAACTATATAGTTGTTTATGCTTATTATATTAAGCTTATACTTGACTTAGTATAAAGACCAAATGATGAACCAATCAAAAATAACAACTACAACAACTTTTCAAGACATAGATAGTACAATAGGACCTAAGGAAAAACAACAAAAGTTAAAAAAAACAGAGGATGAAGTTAAAGTGTAGAGTTTTTATTAGTTTCTTTCTGCATGTTCTTTGCTTATGTAATTAGTGTTACATCAGTTTAAAATAATGGATTATAAGATAGTATTTGCAAGCCTCATAGTAGCCTCAAGTCAAAAAAAATACAACATATAAGCAAAAAATATTAAAGCACTCCACCAGAGAAAATCACTTCCACTAAAAGGAAGACAGGAAGGAATGAAAAAAGGAAGAGAAGACCACAAAACAACCAGAAAACAAGTAACAAAATGGCAGAAGTCAGTCCTTACTTATCAATAATAACATTGAATGTAAATGGACTAAACTCTCCAATTAAAGGACATAGAGTGCCTGAACAGACGTTTTTTTTAAAGACTCAATGCTATTCTGCCAACAGGAAACACATTTCACCTATAAAGATGCACAGAAACTAAAAGTAAAAGGATGGAAAAAGACATTTCATGCTGATAAAAACCAAAAGAGCAAGAGTAGCTATGCTTCTCTCGGTCAACATGAATTCCAAAACAAAAACTGTAAGAAGAGACAAAGAAGGTCATTATATAACGAAAAGGGGTCAATTTAGCAAGAAGATAAAATGACTATGCACCCAACACAGGAGAACACAGATATATAAAGCAAATATTATAAGAGTTAAAGAAAAGATAGACCCTAATACAATAATAGCTGGAATCTTCAATACCCCACTTTCCGCATTGGACAGATCTCCTAAAAAGAAAATCAACAAAGAAACATCAAACTTAATCTGCACTATAGAACAAATGGACTCAGAGATATTTATAGAACATTTCACTCAGTGGCTGCAGAATATGCATTCTTCTCCTCATTACATAGATCATTCTCATGAATAGACTATATGTTAGGATACAAAGTCTTTAAAAATTCAAAAAATGAAATCATTTCAAGTATCTTCTCTGACCACAATGGAATAAAACTAGAAATAACAAGACAAATTTTGGAAACTACACAAACACATGGAAATTAAACAATATGCCCTGAATGACCAGTAAATCAATGAAGAAATTAAGGAAAAAGTGTAAAATATCTTAAAATGGGCCAGGTGTGGTGGCTCACACCTGCAATCCCAGCACTTTGGGAGGCCAAGGCGGGAGAATTGCTTGAGCCCAGAAGTTTAAAACCAGCCTGGACAACATGGGAGACCTCGTCTCTACAAAAATACAAAAACAATTAGATATAGCGGTACATACCTGTAGTCCCAGCTACTCAGGATGCTGAGGTGGGAGGATCACTTGAGGCCAGAAAGTTGAGGCTGCAGTGAGCCATGACTGTGCCACTGCATTCCAGCCTGGGTAACAGGAGTGAGACCCTATCTCAAAAAAAGAGAAACAGAATCTTGAAACAAATGATAGTGGAAATACAACATACCAAAACCTGAGAGACACAGAAAAAGCATTAATAAGAGGAAAGTTTACAGCAATAAGCACCCATTCCAAAAAGTAGAAAAATTTCAGATAAAGAACCTAATGATGCATCTTCAAGAACTAGAAAGGCAAGAGCAAACCAAACACAAAATTAGTAAAAGAAAAGAAAGAATAAAGATCAGAGCAGAAATAAATGAATTTGAAATAAAGAAAATACAAAAGATTAATGAAACAAAAAATGATTTTTTGAAAAGATAAACAAACTGACAAACCTTTAGCCAGACTAACTATGAAAAAGAGAAGATCCAAATAAATTAAATCAGAGGTAAAAAAGAAAATTCAAAGATCATTCAAAGGAATGAATATGCAGAAATTCAAAGGATCGTTAGTGGCTACTATAAGCAACTATATGTCAATAAATTGGATAATTCAGAAGAAATGAATAAATTCCTAAACACATACAACCTACCAAGATTGAACATGAAGAAATCCAAAACCTGAACAGAATAATAAGTAACAAGATCAAAGCCATAATAAAAAGTATCTCAGTAAAGAAAAGCCTAGGACTTGATGGCTCCACTGCTGAATTCTACCAAACATTAAAAGAAGAACTAATATCAATCCTACTCGAACTATTCCAAAAAATAGAAGAGAAGAGATTACTTCCAAACTCATTCTATGAGGCCAGTATTACCCTGATACCAAAATCAGACAAAGATGTATCAAAAAGAGAAAACTTCTGGTAAATGTCCCTGATGAAGACAGATGCAAAAATCCTCAGCAAAATACTAGCAAACGAAATTCAACAATACACTTAAAAGATCAAAGATCATTCATCATACTCAAGTGGGATTTAACCTAGGGATGCAAGATGGTTCAACGTATGCAAATCAATCCATGTGATACATCACAGCAACAGAATGAAAGACAAAAACCATATGGTCATTTTAATTGATGTTAAAAAAAACATTTGATAAAGTTCAACATCCTTTCCTGATAAAAACCCGCAAAAACCTTGGTATAGAAGGAACATACCTCAACATAGTAAAAGCCATATATGACAGACTCTCAGTCAATATCATACTGAATGGGAAAAACTGAAAGCCTTTCCTCTAAGACCTGGAACATGACAAGGATGTCCACTTTCACCACTGTTACTCAACATAGTACTAGAGGTTCTAGTTAGAGAAATCAGACAAAAGAAATAAAAAGCATCCAAATTGGAAAGGAAGAAGTCAAACTATTCTTGTTTGCAGATGATATAATCTTATATTTTAAAAAACCTAAAGACTTCACAAAAAATTATTAGAACTGATAAACAAATTCAGTAAAGTTACAGAATACAAAATCAACATATAAAAATCAGTAGCATTTCTATATGCCAACAGTGAACAATCTGAAAAAGAAATCAAAAAAGTAATCTCATTTACAATAGCCACAAATAAAATTGAATACCTAGGAATTAACCAAAGAAGTGAAAAACCTGTATAATGAAAGCTATAAAACAAAACGCTGATGAAATAAATTAAAGTGGACACCATAAAATGGAAAGATATTCCTTGTTCATTGATTGGAAGAATCAATACTGTTAAAATGCCCATGATACCCAAAGCAATCTACAGATCCAATGCAATCTCTATCAAGATACCAATGACACTCTTCACAGAAAGAAAAAAACAAAAAATCCTAAAATGTATATGGAATCACAAAAGACCCAAAATAACTAAAGCTATCCTAAGCAAAAAGAACAAAACTGGAGAAATCACATTACTTAACTTCAATATTACAAAGCTACAATAACCAAAATGCCGTAGTACTGGCATAAAAGCAGACGCATAGACTAGTGGAACAGAATAGAGAACCCAGAAAAAAATCCACACACCTACAGTGAACTCATTTTCAACTAAGGTGTTAAGTACATACATTGGGGAAAAACAGTCTCTTCAATAAATTTTGCTGGGAAAACTGGATATCCATATCCAGAAGGATGAGACTAGACCTCTCTCTTGCCTTATACAAAAATCAAATCAAAATGAAGACTTAAATCTGTGACTTCAAAGTATGAAATTACTAAAAAAAACACTGGAGAAATTCCACGACATTGGACTGGCAAAGACTTCCTGAATAATACCCCATAAGCACAGGTAACCATAGCAAAAATGGACAAATGTTATCACATCAAGTTAAAAAGACTTCTGCACAGCAAAGGATACAATCAACAAAGTGAAGAGACAGTCCACATAATGGGAGAAAATATTTGCAAACTATCCATCTAACAATGGATTAATAATGAGAACATATAAGGAGCTCAAACAAACCAATAGGGAAAAATCTAATAATCCAATTTAAAAATGGGCGAAAGATTTCAACAGATAGTTCCCAAAGAAGACATAGAAATGGCAAACAGGCATATGAACAGGTGATGAACATCACTGATCATCAGAGAAATCCAAACCAAAACTACAGTGAGATATGATCTTACCCTAGTTAAAATGTCTTCTATCTAAAAGTCAGGTAATAACAAATGCTGGTGACAATATGGAGAAAAGGAAACCCTTGAACACTGATGGTGGGAATGTAAATTAGTGAAACCACTATGAAAACAGTTTAGAGTTTTCTTAAAAAAAAAAAGAAAAATAAAATAAAGCTACCATATAAACCAGCAATCCCATTGCTAGGTATATAGCCAAAATAAATGAAATCAATATATCAAAGAGATATCTGCACTCCCATATTTATGGCAGCACTCTTGACAGCAGCCAAGATTTACAGGCAGTGTCCATTAACAGATGAATGGATAAAGAAAATGTGATACATATTCACAACAGAGAATTATTTAGCCATAAAAAAGAGTAAGATTCTGTCATCTACAACAACATGAATGGAACTGGAGGTCATCATGTTAATTGAAATAAACCAGGCACAGAAAGACAAACATCACATGTTCTCACTTATTTGTGAGATCTAAAATTCAAAGCAACTGAACTCATAGATAGATCATAGAAGGATGATTACCAGAGTCAGGGATGGCCAGGGGATGAAGCTCACAGGGAGGTGGGGGAGGGTTACTGGGTACAAAAAATAAATAGAAAGAATGAATTAGACCTACTATTTGATAGCACAATGGGGTGATTAGAGTCAATAATAATCATGCATTTCAAAACACCTTAAAGAATATAATTTCGTTGTGTAACTCAAAGGATAAGTGCTTAAGGGGACGGATAACCCATTCTCTGTAATGTGCTTATTTTACATTGCATGCCTGTATCAAAACATCTCATGTACCCCATAAAAATATATATGCCAGCCTGAAACAGTGGCTCATGCCTGTAATCCCAGCATTTTGGGAGGCCAAGGTAGGCGGATCTCTAGGTTGAGTTCTAGACCAGCCTGGCCAATATGGTGAAACCTCATCTCTACTTAAAATACAAGAATTAGCCGGGTGTGGTGGCATGCACCTGTACTCCCAGCTACTCGGGAGGCTGAGGCAGAAGAATTGCTTGAAATCAGGAGGCAAAAGTTGCAGTGAGCAGAGATAGTACCACTGCACTCCAGTCTGGACAAAAGAGTGAGATTCCATCTCAAAATAAAATAAAAATTATACATATATATATAATTTATATATATATATATATTTATTTATATGTATAATTTATATATATACTACGTACTCACAAAATTCAAAAATAAAAATAAATTCTAAAAAAAATTTTTTAATGTTTTTAAATACCTAGTATTTAATAGCACAACAGGGGGACTATAGTCAATAACAACTGACCTGTACAGTTTAAAATAACTAAAAGAGTATTGGATTGTTTATAACACAAAGGATAGATGCTTAAGGAGATGGAGACCCAATTTTCCATGATGTGATTATTACACATTGCATGCCCATACCAAAATAGCTCATGTACCTATAAATATATACCAATATATCCACAAAAATTAAAAACAAAAAACAAAAAATAAAGATACTATAGCACTTTTTTAAAACTATTTTACTGCTTTAAAACTTATACTGCTGACTTCCACCAAGATAACTGAATAGAAACACCTCCTGAGCGCAGCTCCCAGAGAGAGAGACGCAGAAGGTGAGAGATCTCCGCATCTCCAATAGAGGTATGAGGTTCATGTCAATGGGACTGGTTGAACAGTGGGTGTAGCCCAAAGAGCGTGAACTGAGGCAGGGCAGGGTGCTGCCCCATCCAAGTAGTGCAACTGAACAAAGGATCAGGGATTTCTCCCTCCAAACCCCCACAGCACTCCCGTTCAGACACTGTGCTTCTCCCGTGCCCTCTGCAACCTGCAGACCAGGAGATCCCCACGAAAAGGACTGCAAGTTATCAGCACAGATCTGAGCAGAAGCTCCAACTGGCCTGCGGGTTGTTGGCACAAATCTGGATGGGCAATCTGACTAGCACTGAGAGCACCTGCCGGACAGAGCTACCCGCCCCCCAGAAAGAGGGAGATCTGAATGCAGGGAGACAGGTGATACAGCTTCACAGGTCCCACCCCCACAAAGCCCAGCAAACTGAAACCCTCTCACGTGAGAGTTCCACAGCTAGGACATCAGTTAGAGCTCGACCCAGGACAATTGAGCTCAGTGGGAGGAAGGAAGTCCATAATTGCAAAGGTGGGGCTAAGCACACATGTGTAAACAAAAGCCAGAGGAAATCTATATAGCAGCCAGGCTGAGCCTGAGGCAGCCCAGCAGTGCCTCAGCAGGCAATCAAGGGACAGACTATATCCTCAAGCAGCTCCCTAACTCCTGCAGAACCAAAAAAATGCCTCATACAAGTGAGCTCAGCTACACCAGGCGAGTACCCTTCTGGGACAAAGCTACAAGAGGAAAGATCAGGCAACAATGCTTGCTGCTCTGCAGCCACTGCAGGTGATTCATAGGCAACCAAGGCCTGGAGTGGACCCTCAGCAGTCCTACAGCAGAGAGGCCTAATTGTTAGAAGGAAAAATAAAAAAACAAAAAGAAATAGCCTCAACATCAACAGAAAGGATGTCCATTCAGAGACCCCATCAGAAATCACCAACTGCAAAGATCAAGGTAGATAAGTCCATGAAGATGGGAAGAAACCAGCACACAAAGGATGAAATCATCAAAGATCAGAATACCTCTCCTCTCCAAGGGATGAAAACTCCTCACCAGCAAGGGAACAAAACAGGATGGAGAATTAGTTTGACAAACTGACAGAAGCAGGCTTCAGAAGGTGGGTAATAACAAACTTCTCTGAGCTGAAGGAACATGTTCCAATCCAATGCAAAGAAAATAAGAACCTTGAAAAAAGGTTAGATGAAATGCTAAATAGAATAACCAGCTTAGAGAACAGAATGACTTGATGGAGCTGAAAAACACAGCACAAGAACTTCACGAAGCATACACAAGTTTCCGTAGCCCAATCAATCAAGCAGAAGAAAAGATATCAGAGATTGAAGATCAACTCAATGAAATAAAACGAGAAGGCAAAATTAGAGAAAAAAGAGTGAAAAGAAATGAACAAAGCCTCCAGAAAATATGGGATTATGTGAAAAGACCTAATCTACATTTGATTGATGTACCTGAATGTGATGGGGAGAATAAAACCAAGCTGGAAAACACTCTTCAGGATATTATCCAGGAGAAATTCCCCAACCTAGCAAGGCAGGCCAGTGTTCAAATCCAAGAAATACAGAGAACACCACAAAGATATTCCTCAAGAAGAGCAACTCCAAGGCACATAATTGTCAGATTCACCAGGGTTGAAATGAAGAAAAAAATGCTAAGGAGAGCTAGAGAGAAAGGTCAGGTCACCCACAAAGAGAAGCCCGTTAGACTCACAGTGGATCTCTCAGCAGAAACCATACAAGCCAGAAAAGAATGGGGGACAATATTCAAAATCCATTAAGAAAATAACTTTCAACCCAAAATTTCATATACACCCAAACTAAGATTCATAAATGAAGGAGAAATAAAATCCTTTATGGACAAGCAATTGCTGAGAGATTTCATCACCACAAGACCAGCCTTACAAGAGCTCCCGAAGGAAGCACTAAACATGGAAAGGAACAACCAATACCAGCCACTGCAAAAATATACCAAATGGTAAAGTCCAATGACACAAAGAAGAAACACCATCAACTAATGGGCAAAACAACCATCCAGTAACAAAATGGCAGGATCAAATTCAAACATAACAATATTAACCTTAAATGTAAACAGCCTAAACGTCCCAATCAAAAGACAGACTGGCAAACTGGATAAAAAGCCAAGACCCAACAGTGTGCTGTATCCAGGAGACCCGTATCATCTGCAAAGACACACACAGACTCAAAATAAAGGGATGGAAGAAGATTTACCAAGCAAATGGAGAGCAAAAAAGAGCAGGGTTACAATCCTAGTCTTTGATAAAACAGACTTAAAACCAACAAAGATCAAAAGAGACAAAGAAGGGCATTACATAATGGTAAAAGGATCAATGCAACAAGAAGAGCTAACTGTCCTAAATATATAGGCACCCAATACAGGAGCACCCAGATATATAAAGCAAGTTCTTAATGACTCACAAAGAGACTTAGACTCTACACAATAATAATGGAAGACTTGAACATTCCACTGTCAATATTAGACAGATCAACGAGACAGAAAATTAACAAGGATTTCCAGGACATGAATGCAGATCTGGACCAAGAAAACCTAACAGGCATCTACAGAACTCTCCACCCCAAATCCACAGAATATACATTCTTCTCAGCATTGCATTGCACCTACTCTAAAACTGACCACATAATTGGAAGTAAATCACTCCTCAGCAAATAAAAAGAATGGAAATCATAACAAACAGCCTCTCAGATCACAGTGCAATCAAATTAGAACTCAGAATTAAGAAACTCACTCAAAACTGCACAACTACATGGAAACTGAACAACTTGCTCCTGAATGATAACTCGATAAACACTGAAATGAAGAAAGAAATAAAGATGTTCTTTGAAACCAATGAGAACGAAGACACAACATACCAGAATCTCTGGAACACATTTAAAGCAGCATCTAGTGGAAAATTTGTAGCAATAAATGCCCACATGATAAACGAGGAAAGATCTAAAATCAACACCCTATCATCAAAACTGAAAGAGCTAGAGAAGTAAGATGAAAAAAACTCAAAAGCTAGTAAAAGACAAGAAATAACTAAGATCAGAGCACAACTGAAGGAGACAGAAACATAAAAAACCCTTCAAAAAAATCAGTAAATCCAGGAGCTGTTTTTTGAAAAGACCAACAAAATAGACCACTAGCCAGACTAATAAAAAAGAAAAGAGAGAAGAACTGAATAGATGCAATAAAAAATGAAAAAGGGAACATCACCACCAATTCCACAGAAACACAAACTACCATCAAAGATTACTACAAACAACTCTATGCACATATATCAGTAAATCTGGAAGAAATGGATAAATACCTGGACACTCGCACTCTCCCAAAGTTGAAACCCCAAATAGACCAATAACAAGGTCTGAAGTTGAGGGAGCAATTAATAGCCTACCAACCAAAAAAAATCCAGGTGCAGACAGGTTCACAGCCGAATTCTATCACACATACAAAGAGGAGCTGGTACCATTCCTTCTGAAATTATTCCAAACAATCCAAGAAAAGGGAATCCTTCCCAAATCATTTTATGAGACCCACATCATCCTGATACCAAAACCTGGCAGAGACTCAACTAAAAAAGAAAACTTCAGGCCAATATCCATTGAACAACAATGCAAAAATCTTCAATAAAATACTGACAAACCAAATGCAACAGCACATCAAAAAGCTTATCCATCACGATCAAGTCGGCTTCATCCCAGGGATGCAAGGCTGGTTCAACATATGCAAATGTATAAATGTAATCCATCACATAAACAGAACCAAAGACAAAAACCACATGATTATCTCAATAGATGCAAGAAGGGCTTCGACAAAATTTCCTATCACCTGATTACAAATTTAATCTCCAATTCAGCTACCTATAGACAGAAAACACTCAAGATTTTGTGGTCACTAGGAACAATTTCTCCTCCATGACAATGAACTCTAACATTTACCCTCAGTGACCATAATCTCCTATCCTTTCACCTCTTGTATTCCCTCTCTCCTACCTACCTTCTGTTGACTCATTTTTATCTCTCAATTCTCAACTCCTCCCTGTTCTTAGAAGCTATGAATCCCCTTATGATTTCTTTATCCCCCCCACTTAGCATTGATTCCCAAGATTAGCCATACTGGCCTTCGAAATTCTGATTCTCTCAAACCCTTGACACTTAACCATATTTATAACTCCAACCTCTGGCAATGCTTAGCCATACCTACTCTTACCCTTATATTGTCAATAATGAACTTGTGATAACCACTATTAAATGGGACCTTTTTCTTCCACCTGCAACTATTTTATTTATGTTAATTTAACTATTTGTCACATTCCTTATGATATATTATGATGTATATTCCATTCTTCTCAATTATTGAACACCTACCTCCCTCACCCTCTGAAAAGGACCTCATTGATTACATCACCAAAACAACATAGGTTATCTAAATAAAATTATTGCATCTCCTATATGCCTCAATATTTGTCTTTCAGGGATCTGCAAACTATGGCCAATAACCCACATCCAGCTACTGTCTGCTTTTGTAAATGAAAGTTTTACTGGAACACTATTCATCTATATATTGTCTATGGCTCCTTTTGTGCTACAACAACAGTTGAGTAGTTGTGAAAGATATAACCCACAAATTCTAAACATTTAATATCTGCCCCTTTACAGAAAAAGCTTTCTAATCCACGATCTATTTCATCATCCATTCTTTCTTCCTTTTAATAAAAAAAGAGGTATGTCTGTTCTTCTTTAATATAAACTAGCTGTTTATGCCTTGGATCCCTCTGATCATCTGCTCCTGAACAGTACAATATTAATTATCTCATCTATACATTTCTGTAGCTCCTCTATTCCCACTGGATCCTTCCGTCTCCTCTTAATCAACCATCTGATTTTTCTTCTTCCCTTTGCCATCAAAGTTCTGGTGGTAGAAGGTGGTAGAAGCTTTGAGTATCATAATATATACATTATTATTATATAACATATAATACATAACAGTAATATTAATGTTACAATATAATAGAATATATATTAATATGGAATATATCATGTAATATGATATGTAACAAATAATTATAATTATATATATTAAATATTCAATGTTTCTATTGCGTGGCCCCATTTCCCTTATTCCATGGAATCTAACTTTTATCTGCTACCAAAACTGTTCTTTCAATACTCATAATAATTAAAATACTTAGTCTCTCAATATCTTTTATTAATTAAATATAAAGCCTTGCTTTGTCCCGCATTCTTCTCCATTATCTCTTCTTTTAAAAAGTTATTGCAATTTCATTATCTTTTTAAATAACATGTTCGTTATAAAACATTAGAAAATTCAACTAAGGAGAAAAGATAAATTAAAGTCACCCATAATTTCACTACTTTGAGTTAAACAATACAAATATTTGGATGGCATTAGGAGAAATACCTAACGTTAATGATGGGGGGATGGATGCCGCAAACCACCATGCACATGTATACCTATGCAACAAACCTGCACGTTTTGTACACGTACCCCAGAACTTAAAGTATAATAAAAAATAAATATTTTACTATGACTAAATGTACATGTATTTATTAATAGTAATAAAAATCATATTATGCATTTGCTTTCTTATTTACTAATTTATCATGACCATCTTTCTATAAAAATATGTCTATAATCTTTCCTTTTTGAATCTCTACCCTTGTATCTAAATTCCCTGATTCACTTTCTACTTCACTAATTATCTCTCCTTTAGCTTTTCTGTCATGCCTAACTCCCAAAATCTGTGTTCTTTCAGGATCTGTTCTTAATTTTCTTCTTATCTCTGTATTCTCTTCTATAGCCACCTCATTGCTTCAATTATCACCATCATAACTGCCAAATCAGTATCTTTACCCATAATTTGTATTACAAATTCTATTTTCGAATTTCTACTATCTGTTGGTAATTTTTCTCCAAATTCAATTGTCTAAAGCTGAACTCATTATCTGCTCATCATAATGAGTAGCTTCTGTGATTACCACCTCTGCTAATGATACAGTCATCCAAATTCACTTTTTTTTTTAATTTTTATTATACTTTAAGTTCTGGGGTACAAGTGCAGAACATGCAGGTTTGTTACATAAGTATACACGTGCCATGGTGGCTTGCTGCATCCATCCCCCATCATCTACATTAGGTATTTCTCCTAATGTTATCCCTCCCTAATCTCCCACCCCATGTTATCCCTCCCCTAACCCCCCGCCCCACTTCCCAAAAGGTCCTGGTGTGTGACATTTCCCTCCCTGTGTCCATATGTTCTCACTGTTCAACACCCACTTATGTGTGAGAACATGTGGTATTTGGTTTTCTGTTCCTGTGGAAGTTTGCTGAGAATGATGGTTTCCAGCTTCATCCATGTCCCTGCAAAGGACAAGAACTCATCCATTTTTATGGCTGCATAGTATTCCATGGCATATATGTGCCACATTTTCTTTATCCATCTATCATTGATGGGCATCTGGGTTGGTTCCAAGTCTTTGCTATTGTAAACAGTGCCACAATAAACATACATGTGCATGTGTCTTTATAACAGAATGATTTATAATACTTTGGGTATATACCCAGTAATGGAATTGCTGAATCAAATGTTATTTCTATTTCTAGATCCTTGAGGAATCATCACATTGTCTTCCACAATGGTTGAAGTAATTTACACTCCCACCAACAGTGTAAAAGCATTTCTATTTCTCCACATCCTCTCCAGCATCCCAAATTCACTTTTAAGTCATCCCCCGCCTTTTCCTACTTGCTTGCCTATACACACACATATGCACACATGCACACTCAGTGTCAGCATTTAGTTGTGTACATAACAAAATAATGGAAAATTTCATGGTTCCATTTCAAAATAATCATGGGAAACTACGATTTAGCATTATACAAGCCAAAAAATTTGGAATTCAGGGAATGAAGAAGGGTCCATCTTCCTTCATTGGCTGAAAACTTAAATGAAAATGTTTTACACCTTAGGGACAAATATTTGCTATGATAATAAAGCACTAAGAAAATGCTACATATAATAAAACCCCTCCCTATATTTCAACCAGTTCATTCAATTTAATTTCCTATTCTTTTTACTACTAATAATAAGGTAAAGAAATAAAAAGTGATTCTTTTTATTTTTATTTCTCTAGTTTTAATATACTGTGATAGAAAATGTCATTCCACAAATCTTCAATTTTAAGCCAAGCATTTATTAGTTTGATATTATACTAAATATGCAAAACTAATAACACTTTCACATTTCTGCTTTAATTATTAATTCTCTATGATACTTCAAAATTCTTATTTTATCAGACTTGTTTTCACAGAGCTGATTCTCAAAAGAAAGAGTCACATTACATTTAATAACAGACGAACAAGCTCTGGGTAAACTCACATTTTTTTATTATGTATTTCAAAGCACATATGTAATTAGAGGTAAATTGGCCTTATGTACAGTCAAATTTAAACTGTGTATTAGATCTCACTAGAAGGGAACACACCGAGAAGCAATCAAATCTTCAGCTCTTTAGAACAGTCACATCTTTTCCCAACTACTCCCCTAACAACCCAAGATATCTAGCATTACTATTGTTAAAGCAAACTAAATATGGCCTGAGAAGGACTCTGTACTTCCATACCTATGTCCTTGTGAACGAACTGCAACCTAACTTAATAGGTAAACAAGACTGAATACCTAACTTTCTAGTATGCACCTGTAACAATACCTGGGTCTTGGCCAATCCCAGCAGCCATACTTCAACCACTCATACTCTGCTGAGTGTTCAAACTGTGTTCAAATAAGGCAAATGCCAAACTGTAACCAATCCAGTTGTTTCTGTACCTCACTTCGAATTTCTGCATGTCATTTCCCTTTTTTGTCTATAAATTTATTCTGACCAAAAGGCATCCCTGGAGTCTCTCTGAATTTACTGTGATTTTATGGGCTGCCCAATTCGCAAACCATTCATTGCTCAATCACCCTCCTTTAATTTCGGCTAAAGTTTTTCTTTTAACAGAAGGTGTCAGAAGCGGGGGTCCAAAGTAGACCTTTGAACAACCCCCAGGAGCGCTGAGTGAAAGGCAAGTCACCTGCAAGGACTCACTTGTGTCCTTTGGTCCCTCAGACAGAAATGGAACTGGGTCCAGGATGAGATTTGATCCTGTAATTAACAGGCTTGTTTTCACAGAGTTTAATCCAGTTAGAGGCCTCTTACATCCGACTGGGTCGGAAAAAGCTGGTAGTAAATGGTAATATTGTAGAGGTTGTAAAATTTGGCTTTTGAAAATCCACGGGGATTTTCGAGTTCCACCCCTTTGTTTCATTTTCCTTGCATGCTTAGGTAGAAAAAAATTATTTTAAAAATCAACTTAGGAGTCATGAGTTCTTTGCAAGGAAGTTTTTAAGCAGAGACAACAACCACTTGACAGAGATAATAAATACAATTCCTTCTACAATATTCATTGAATGACGATTAACTATCAGGCATATTACATCAAAGAGCACAGTAACTTTATGATAATAGGATTCAATGATCTTAAAATCGGGGAAAATAAATGCAACAGCCACTTTTCAACTTACCTTTTTTTTCGCCTGCAATACTATTACTTCATACAATCGTGGGATAAATGAGCAATAATTTTGTTGTTGATCTCTCTTTATGTTAACATTTTCATAATATGATGTCTTTTTCCTTTAGAAAATTCAAACAGAAATTAAGAGTTCTCAATTTTCAATCTAAATATTTATTTAAGCAAAGAAATTCTTTCTACAGCAACATGTCCTGCTTTTAAAGTATGGGATAATAAGATCATCTAGGTGAATTAGACCAACAAATTCAAAATTTTGTAAAATGTATTTGTTTTGTTGGTTAGTTATGCTTTTTTCCAATTCAGAGCATTACTATAAACCTATTTGAATAATTCTTACAAAAAGAAAATAAGATCTGGTATTTACATCATGAATTGAATAAAAAGCTAACTCTAAAAAAAAAAGTTTCCTTTCTGTTATACACATCCAAAGGAATTAAGATCAATTTTAAAAAGTTTCCTGTGTATTCTATGTACCATTAAATTCCAAATCCCTTGATATTTCAACTATTACCACAATAAGAGGAAAATAGCCCTGTGCTATTTATATCATAAAACAATCAGAAAAGGGCATAAAGATCTTTGAAAACAAAAGGGAAACTTCTTTTCATTGAAATTCAGGTAACCTCAAGAAAGAATCAAAAACTAAATAAGCAGTGAATAAGAGCCCAATCTTGGGAGTTAGACAGCCGGATAAGATCCCAGCATTGCCATCTACTGGTTATATAACCTTATGCAAATCACCTAACTTCTCTAAGCTTCAGATTCATCACCTGATGAAACTGGTGATTGGATCTGGTCATTGGAAATAGTGATAACCAATTCTCAAGGTTGCAATGATTAAAGTAGATAATACACGTAAAATAAGGTGGTTAATGCCAACACGGCCCATTATAAGCACGCAATAACTGTTAGCTAGTATTATTACAAGAATCACATTTAAACCGGATATACAGACTACACTACTATTTTTTCTATTTCACAAAGAGAATTTCAAAAAAAAAAATCTGATACCCAACATTTCCAACAAACTATACAGAACATATGCAGGTTAAAAAATATATAACACACCCACAGTCAATACCATACTGAATGGGCAAAAACTGGAAGCATTCCCTTTGAAATGTGGCAGCAGGCAAGGATGCCCTCTCTCACCACTCCTATTCAATATAGTATTGGAAGTTCTAGCCAGAGCAATCAGGCAAGAAAAAGAAATAAAGGGTATTCAATTAGGAAAGAAGGATGATGGGGTCTTCTAAATATACAGTAATGTCATCTGCAAATAGAGACAATTCAAATTGTCTCTATTTGCAGACGACATTACTGTATATTTAGAAGACCCCATTGTCTGAGCCCAAAATCTCCTGAAACTGATAAGCAACATAGGCAAGCTCTCAGGATACTAAATCAATGTGCAAAAATCACAAGCATTCCTATACACCAATAACAGACTTAAAGAGAGACAAATCAAGAATGAACTACCATTCACAATTGTGACAAAGGGAATAAAATACCTAGGAATACAACTAACCTATTAGGATGTAAAGGACCTCTTCAAGGAGAACTACAAACCACTGCTCAACAAAATAAGAGAGGACACAAACAGATGGAGAAACATTCCATACTCATGGTTAGGAAGAATCAATATCATGAAAATGACCATACTGCCCAAAGTAACTTACAGATTCAATGCTATCCCCCATCGTTACTAATGACCTTCACAGAACTGTAAAAAAAACACCTTAAACTTCATATGGAACCAAAAGAGAGCCCATATAGCCAAGTCAATTCTAGGCAAAAAGAACAAAGCTGGAGGCATGACATTACCTGACTTAAAATGATACTACAAGGCTACAGTAATCAAAACAGAATGGTACTGGTAACAAAACAGAGACATAGACCAATGGAACAGAACAGAGGCCTCGGAGACAACACCACACATCTACAACCATCTGATCTTTGACAAACCTCACAAAAACAAGCAATGGAGAAAGGATTCCCTGTTTAATAAATGGTGTTGGGAAAACTGGCTAGCCATGTGCAGAAAGCAGAAACTGAACCCCTTCTTGACACCTTACACTAAAATTAACTCCAGATGGATTAAAGACTTAAATATAAGACCTAACACCATAAAAACCCTAGAAGAAAACCTAGGCAAAACCATTCAGGACATAGGCATAGGCAAGGACTTCATGACTAAAACACCAAAAGCATTAGCAACAAAAGCCAATATAGACAAATGGGATCTAATTAAATTCCAGACCTTCTGCATAGCAAAAGAAACAATCATTAGAGTGAATTGGCAACCAACAGAATGGGAAAAAATTTTGCAATCTACCCATCTGACAAAGGGCTAATATCCAGAATCTGCAAAGAACTAAAACAGATTTACAAGAAAAAAACAAACAAACCTATTCAAAAGTGAGCGAAGGATATGAACAGACACTTTACAAAAGAAGACATATATGAGGCCAACAAACATATGAAAAAATGCTCATCATCACTGGTCATTAGAGAAATGCAAATCAAAACCACATTGAGATACCATCTCACCCCAGTTAGAATGGCGATCATTAAAAAATCTGGAGACAACAGATGCTGGAGAGGATGTGGAGAAATAGGAACACTTTTACACTGTTGGTGGAAATGTAAATGAGTTCAACCATTGTGGAAGACAATGTGGCAATTCCTCAAGGACCTAAATCCATTTGACCCAGCAATCCCATTACTGGGTATATATCCAAAGGATTATAAAGCATTCTATTACAAGGACACATGCACACAAATGTTCACTGCAGCACTGTTTACAATAGCAAAGACTTGGAACCAACCCAAATGCCCATCAATGACAGACTGGACAGGGAAAATGTGGCACATATACACCATGGAATACTATGCAGCCATAAAAAATGATGAGTTCATGTCCTTTATAGGGACAGGGATGAACCTGGAAACCATCATTCTCAGCAAACTGACACAAGAGCAGAAAATCAAACACCACATGTTCTCACTCATGGGTGGGTGCTGAACAATGAGAACACATGGACACAGGGAAGGGAGTATCACACACTGGGGTCTGTCGGGGGGAACTAGGGGAGGGACAGTGGGGGGGTGGGGGAGTTGGGGAGGGATAACATGGGGAGAAATGCCACATATAAGTGATTGGGAGGAAGGCAGCAAACCACACTGCCACATGTGTACCTATGCAACAATCTTACATGTTCTTCACATGTACCCCAAAACCTAAAATGCAATAAAATATATATTAAAAATATAAAAATAAAATATATATATAACACAAAGTTATGTAATTACTATTACTTTCTTGTTCAGCAGTTCTGTGATTTAATATGCACCTACCATCTCACTTACTACTAAGTGCTCACTTCCTTACTGATTATTATTTGCTAAAAACTCAACAAATAAAAAGAAAAAAAAACTCAACAAATAAACTTGCTTTCAAACCTCAAAAAGGTTTATGGATAAGAAATTTATATATGAAATAACAGAAATATCACATATCATTTAGGTCTGTATCTTTCCCAAAAGAGATCTATACACTTATCTTTCATTTAAAGTAGCCAAATATCTCCACTTTTGTATGGAATCAAGACTCCCAGAATAATCCTGACTCACTAAATAAAACAAAAAGTCCAAAAAAGAAAAAAAAAAAAGTAGAAAATGTCAACTGCCAGAAGGAACTAAGACAACTCCAAGTAAAAGATACAGTGAAAGCAGTTAAATTAAAGAGCAAACAAATTACTAAAATGGTGAAATGACTGAAGCAGTCAGGAATGCAATCTATATTAATACATTTCTTCAGAAAGTTAAAATACAAATGGAGGAAGGGGAAAATCAGGAGAAATAACAAAGATCAAATAAAGCAACAGCACAATAAATGGGGGGAGAATGAGAGTGGGACAAGGTTGGGGAAGTAAAACAGACTGGTAGGAAAAACCACCAAGCAGAATCTGTCAACACTGCTTAGAATCCCGGTTATACCTGGGGTAGTCAGTCAGAAGTATAGTGAAATGGGTGGAAAACAATCATCACAGAATTATATACACTTTAAAAGATGAATTTTAACTTATATTACTTAAACCTCAATAAAACTGAGAAGAGAGGAAGGAGAGAAGACCAGAGAGAGGGCCAGATAGAGAGAGGAGAGAGAGAGCGAGAGAGGAGCAGGGGAGAGGGAGAGAGAGAGCATGCACACAAACCAGCCAATCTGGCAGAAGAAGAGGATAGGATTAAAATATTGAAGAACAAAAGCATATGTCAAGAAGACTATGATATATGTTAGAGTATTCTACAGATCTTGTTTTGTTTGGAATAACAATAGTATTATTAAGCAAAAACTTAATTAAGCTAAATATGCACATTAATGTTTTAGCATAACTACTAAAAGAATAAAAATACCAAGGTATATATTCCATATTAAGAGGGTAAAAAAATGAACAGGATAATGGATTAAAGTATAAATTCCCAAAAACAAGGGCCATGTTTTATTCTTGTTATTCTCTGTTATTAAGTTCAGAACTGGCACATAGCAAGAATTCAAACAATGTTTACTCAATGAATGAACAGTAGCAGGGGGAGTCCAAGCAAGATCCTAAAATATATCCACTGCTAGTATACAGATATGTCTGATCTGTCTAGCAAATTACTTGAGTATGTAATCACTCTGCGGCTTCTTGGAAGAAAATTTATGCTCTAAGAGAGTAAGAATCAGGCAGATAAGCTGGACTCCTAAAAATCTAATTATGAGAAAAGGTAGTAGATTCTGAGAACAACATGGTATTTGCTACTCAATTTTGCCTTTCATGAACTCATGTCTAAGGCCTCATTGTACGAGTAGGAGAAAATAGAGTTATTTTGCCAGAAATGTATTTCTTCATAAATATTCTCTGACTTACACTGACTGAGAATACCTTCTAAATCCATCATGTAGTCAGAGGATTGAAGATGAGAGCCAGAGATAAAATGCAGAATTTTGGGTCACCTTCTTTTATATTTCTCTGATCATTTGTCTACTTTATAATTAAGGACAGTATATTTCAGTACATGGATACATGGGCTGTGTAATCAAACAGGCTTCAGTTTAACTTCAGCTCTGCCATTTAATAGCTGCATGATCTGGAATATGATATTTATCCCCTTTAACCCTTGGGTTTTTCACTGATAAAATAGATACAACAGTATTAACTATGCAAAGCTTGCTGTGAAGATTAAATGAGTTAATGCATATAGTAGGTAGCACAAGATTTAGCTTATTAAAAAAACCAATAACTTTCAGGTAGGTTACACCAAAATATAACACGTCTTGGAGTTTTTCATACTAATTTGTCTTTTCTTTATAGCATAGCCTAGTCTGAATTACTAGAATACGTTTCTAGTCAAGAGCTATATTAAAGATATACTACATTTTTTTACTTACTGGACTATATCATACTGTCCAGGACCAGGACTTGACTTTTTAGGTAACTCTTGTCTTCCTGAAGAGTTGCCAAAATGTATGCCTTTGTATTTCAAAGTTGCATTGGAAACACACTAAAAAATAAAAAGTTTTCAAAAGTGAGGATGAAACATAGTTTAAATAAGTCATGAAACAATGTTTGGCGTTACCTAAGTGTAAATCTAAAGCAAGGATAGCCTTTAAGGGGGTTCCACTGGTCAATGCTAGAGTGCTCCTTGAAAGATCCCAGGCTAAGTTGTCATTGTTAGGTCCCATCCCACTCCTGAGTCAGCTAGTTTTCCTGGAGAAGTACCTCTAGCATTAGCATATTCTCAACTAATATGAACAGCTTTGCTCTTGACAGTACACCTAGTAATCTGAAACCTTAAGAAAAATTAAAATTAGCTCCTCATCATTTAAAAAAGAGAGAGGGGGATAACATTACTTGGGAAATAGAAATACCTATTAAAAATTACCTTAACTAAATAGACTGAAAAAATGCAAACAGCACCAACAGTCATTAGATAACTTCATATTAATGTAACATTTACACATAGTTAGAAATAATTAACAATAAATTAAACACTAGCCTAAGTTCATTTTATTGTTAATGCTTAAAGACAGGATCAGGAAAAAAATTGCCAAGATGGCTGAATAGGAACAGCTGTGAAGTGCAGTTTCCAGCAAGAACAACACAGAGGGTGAATGCTCACTGCATTTCCAAACAAGTTTTCACTGCCCACAGACCAGGAGATGCCGGGGCCAAAAGCACCACGAGTTTTCAGCATGGCTAGTGCCCTGGGTTGGCACACAGAAACTTACACAAGTCTGGACAGCCGTTTCAACCGGCGCCTGGAACACCTGTGAGACAGAGCCGCCCATTCAGCTGAAAGGGAGGGGGCTGAGTCAGGAAGCCAGGCGTTCTGACTCAGCAGGTACCACCTCCACAAAACAAGCAATCTGAAACGCTCTGGATTGAGAGTTTCACAGCAAGCGCAGCTGGACCCAGGACGGTCCAGCTCAGTGGAGGAAAGGGCATCCGCTGCTACCAAGGCAGTCTGCCAATACCGAGGCAGTTCACACAGCAGCTGGGCAGAGCCTGCGGCAGCTCAGCAACACCTCTACTGGCAGACTGTGACTAGACTACTCCATGCAGTGCAGGGCATCTCTCAAAAAAAAGGTAGTAGCACGTCAGGAACTTATAAATAAAGCCAACCTTCCTAGGTCACAGCACCTAGGAAAAGAGGTGGATATGAGTTCCGCTGCAGCAGACTTAAAGGTTCCTGCCAAGCAGCTCTGCATGGAACAATGGAGCTCCCCAACACAGCACTTGAGCTCCTAGAAGGGACAGACTGTCTCCTCAAGCAGCTCCCAGACCCTCATATACCCAAAGAGAAACCTCATAAAGGAGAGCTCAGGCCAACATCTGGTGGGTACCCTTCTGGGACAAAGATAACAGAAAAAGAAACCGGCAGCAACCCTTACTGTTCTGTAGCCCCCACAGGTGATCCCCCAGGCAAGCGGGTCTGGAGTGGACCTCTAGCAGTCCTGCAGCAGAGAAGCCTGTTAGAAGAAAAACTTAGAAACAAAAAGAAATAGCTTCAACATCAACAAAAAGGATGTGCACTCAGAGACCCCATCCAAAAGTCACCAACTACAAAGACCACAGGTAGATAAAGCCAATAAGATGGGAAAAAAAAAACAGTGCAAAAAGGATGAAAACACCAAAAACCAGAATGTCTCTCCTCCTCCAAGGAATCACAAAATTTCTCACCAGCAAGGGATCAAAGATGGATGGAGAATGAATCTGATGAATTGAGAGAGGCTTCAGAAGGTAGGTAATAACAAACTTCTCAGAGCTCAAAGAACTTGTGTTAACCCAATGCAAAGAAACTAAGACCATAGAAAAAGGTTAGATGAGATGCTAACTAGAACAAACAGCTTAGAGAAGAATATAAACAACTTGATGGAGCTGAAAACACCACACGAGAACTTCATGAAGCATACACAAGTTTCAAAAGCCAAACTGACCAAGCAAAAGAAAGGATATCAGAGACTGAAGATCAACTCAATGAAATAAAATGAGAAGGCAAGAATAGAGAAAAAAGAGTGAAAAGAAATTAACAAAGCCTCCAAGAAATATGGGATTATGTGAAAAGACCTGATCTACATTTGATAGGTGTACCTGAATGTGACAGAGAGAGTGAATCCAAGCTGGAAAACACTCTTCAGGATATTATCCAGGAGAACTCCCAAACCTAGCAAGGCAGGCCACCATACACATCCAGGAAATACAGAGAACACCACAAAGATATTCCTCAAGAGGAGCAACCCCAAGGCACATAATTGTCAGATTCACCAAGGTTGAAATGAAGGAAACTGCTAAGGGCAGCCAGAGAGAAAGATCGGGTTACCACAAAGGGAAGCCAATCAGACTCACAGTGGATGTCTCTGCAGAAACCCTACAAGCCAGAAGAGAGTGGGTTACAATATTCAACATCCTTAAGGAAGAGAACTTTCAACCTAGAATTTCATATCCAGCCAAACTAAGCTTCATAAGTGAAGAGAAATAAAATCCTTTACGGACAAGCAATTGCTGAGAGATTTTGTCACCACCGGGCCTGCTTTACAAGAGCTCCTGAAAGAAGCACTGAAAAAGGAAAGGAACAACCAGTAACAGCCAGTCCAAAAATGTACCAAATGGTAAAGACCACTGACATAATGAAGAAAACGTGTCAACTAACGGATAAAACATCCAGCTAGTATCAAAATGGCAGTTTCAAATCCACATATAAAAATATTAACCTTAATTGTAAATGGGCTAAATGCCCCAATCAAAAGACAGACTGGCAAACTGGATGAAAAGTCAAGAACCATGGGTGTGCTGTATTCAGGAAACCCATCTCATGTGCAAGGACACACATAGGCTCAAAATAAAGGGATGCAGGAAGATTTATCAAGCAAATGGAGAGCAAAAAAAGGCGGGAGTTACAATCCTAGTCTCTGATAAAATAGATTTTAAACCAACAAAGATCAAAAGAGACAAAGAAGGGCATTACATAGTGGTAAAAGGATCAATGCATCAAGAAGAGCTAATGATCCTAAATATATACGCACCCAATACAGGAGCACCCAGGCACATAAAGCAAGTTCTTAATGACCTACAAAGAGACTTAGACTCCCAGACAATAACATAACAGTGAGATACCTTAACACTCCACTGTGAATATTAGACAGATCAACAAGGCAGAAAATTAACAAGGATATCCAGGACTTGAACTCAGAACTGGATCAAGCGGACCTAATAGACATCTACAAAAATCTCCACCCCAAATCCACAGAATACACATTCTTCTCAGCATCGCGTTGCACCTACTCTAAAATTGATCATACAATTGTAAGTAAATCACTCCTCAGCAAATGCAAAGGAACGGAAATCATAACAGTCTCTCAGACCACAAGGCAATAACTTAGAACTCAGAATTAAGAAACTAACTCAGAACCACACAACTTCACGGAAACTGAACAACCTGCTCCTAAATGTTGACTGGATAAACAATGAAATGAAGGCAGAAATAAAGATGTTCTTTGAAACCAGTGAGAACAAAGACACGATGTACCAGAATCTCTGGGACACATTTGGAGCAGTGTCTAGAGGGAAATTTATAGCAATAAATGCCCACCAGAGAAGAGAAGAAAGATCTAAAATCAACAATCTATTGTCAAAATGGAAAGAGCTAGAGGAGCTAGATCAAAAACACTCAAAAGCTAGCAAAAGAAAAGAAATAACTAAGATCAGAGCAGAACTGAAGGATATAGAGACACAAAAAAACCCTTCAAAAAATCAATAAATCCAGGAGCTGGTTTTTTGAAAAGATCAACAAAACAGACCGCTAGCCAGATTAATAAAAAATAAAAGGGAGAAGAATCAAATAGATGCAATAAAAAAACAAAAAAGGGGATATCACCACCAATTCCACAGAAATACAAACTACCATCAGAGATTACTAGAAACAACTCTATGCACACAAACCAGTAAACCTGGAAAAAATGGATACATTCCTGGACACTTGCACCCTCCCAAGCCTAAACCAGGAATAAGTTGAAACTTTGAACAGACCAATAACAAGGGCTGAAGCTGAGGCACCAATTAATAGCCTACCAACCAAAAAAAGCCCAGTTCCAGATGGGTTCACAGCTGAATTCCACCAGATGTACAAGAGGAGCTGGTACTCTGAAACTATTCCAAAAAATCCAAAAAGAGGGAATCCTTCCCAAATCATTTTATGAGACCAACATCATCCTGATACCAAAACCCAGCAGAGACTCAACAAAAAAAGAAAACTTCAGGCCAATACCCATGATGAACATCAATGCAAAAATCCTCAATAAAATACTGGCAAACAGATTGAAACAGCACATCAAAAAGCTTCAAGTATGCTTCATCCCGGGGATGCAAGACTGGTTCAACATATGCAAGTCTGTACACATAATCCATCACATAAACAGAACCAAAGACAAAAACCAAATGATTATCTCAAGAGATGCAGAGAAGTCCTTCGACAAAATTCAACAGTACTTTATGCTAAAAACTCTCAATAAACCAGGTATCAAAGGAACATATCTCAAACTAATAAAAGCTATTTATGACAAACCTACAGCCAATATTATACTGAATGGGCAAAAACTGGAAGCATTCTCTTTGAAATCCGGCACTAGACAAGGATACCCTCTCTCACCACTCCTATTCAATATAGTATTGGAAGTTCTAGCCAGAGTAATTAGGCAAGAAAAAGACATAAAGAGTATTCAAATAGGAAAGGAGGAAGTCAAACTGTCTCTATTTGCAGATGACATGATTGTATATTTAAAAGACCCTATCATCTCAGCCCAAAATCTCCTTAAACTGATAAGCAACTTCAGCAAAGTCTCAGGATACTAATGTGCAGAAATCACAAGCATTTCTTTACATCAATAACAGACTAACAGAGAGCCAAATCATGAGCTAACTCCCATTCACAATTGCTACAAAGAGAATAAAATACCTAGGAATACAACTAACCTCTTAGGATGTAAAGGACCTCTTCAAGGAGAACTACAAACCACTGCTCAACAAAATAAGAGAGGACACAAACAGATGGAGAAACATTCCATACTCATGGTTAGGAAGAATCAATATTGTGAAAATGGCCATACTGCCCAAAGTAATTTATAGATTCAACACTATCTCCATCAAGCTACCATTGACCTTCTTCACAGAACTGGAAAAAACCACCTTAAATTCCATATGGAACCAAAAGAGAGCCCACATAGCCAAGACAATCCTAAGCAAAAAGAACAAAGTTGGAAACATCACACTACCTGATTTCAAACTATACTACAAGGCTACAATAATCAAAACAGTATGGCACTGGTACCAAAATAGAGATATAGACCAATGGAGCAAAACAGAGACCTTGGAGGCAATGCCACACATCTACAACCATCTGATCTTTGACAAACCTCACAAAAACAAGCAATGGAGAAAGGATTCCCTGTTTAATAAATTCTGTTGGGAAAACTGGCTAGCCGTGTGCAGAAAGCAGAAACTGGATCCCTTCCTGACACCTTACACTAAAATTAACTCCAGATGGATTAAAGACTTAAATATAAGACCTAACACCATAAAAACCCTAGAAGAAAACCTAGGCAAAACCATTCAGGACATAGGAATAGGCAAGGACTTCATGACTAAAACACCAAAAGCATTAGCAACAAAAGCCAAAATAGACAAATGGGACCTAATTAAATTCCAGAGCTTCTGTATAGCAAAAGAAACAATCATAAGAGTGAACTGGCAACCAACAGAATGCGAAAAAGTTTTTGCAATCTACCCATCTGACAAAGGGCTAATATCCAGAATCTACAAAGAACTAAAACAAATTTACAAGAAAAAAACAAACAAATCCATCCAAAAGTGGGCAAACATGAACAGACATGTTCAGACACTATACAAAAGAAGACATATATGAGGCCAACGAACATATGAAAAAATGCTCATCATCACTGATTATTAGAGAAATGCAAATCAAAACCACATTGAGATACAACCTCACATCAGTTAAAATGGCGATCATGAAAAAATCTGGAGACAACAGAAGCTGCAGAGGATGCAGAGAAATAGGAACAGTTTTACACTGTTGGTGGGAGTGTAAATTAGTGGAAGACAGTGTGGCGATCCCTCAAGGACCTAGAAATAGAAATTCCATTTTACCCAGCAATCCCATTACTGGGTAAATACCCAAAGGATTATAAATTGTTCTACTATAAAGACACATGCACATGTATGTTCATAGCAGCACTGTTTACAATAGCAAAGACCTGGAACCAACCCAAATGCCCATCAATGATAGACCGGACAAGGAAAATGTGGCACATATACACCATGGAATACTATGCAGCCATAAAAAACGATGAGTTCGTGTCTTTCGTAGGGACATGGATAAATAAGGAAATCATCATTCTCAGAAAACTGACGCAAGAACAAAATCAAACACCACGTTCTCACTCATAGGCAGGTGTTGAACAATGAGAACACAGGGACACAGAGAGAGGAGCATCATACACTGGGGTCTGTTGGAGGGGGGGTCAAGGGAGGGACAGCAAGGGTGAGGAGGTTGGGGAGGGATAACATGGGGAGAAATGCCAGATGACAAGGGGATGGATGCAGCAAACCACATTGCCATGGGTATACCTATGCAACAGTCCTGCATGATCTGAGCATGTACCCCAGAACCTAAATTATAATTTAAAAAATTATGATTATAAACTGCAAAGAGGGGAGTTCACCACTCAAAAAAAAAAAAAAAAAAAGACAAGATCAGTATTTTAATAAGAGAGAAACTATTCGTGACAGGAGAAATAATCATCTTTCCTTTACATCCACTATAATAAACATCAAAATTTTAAGCATGAACCATAAAAAGTTTAAGCACACTGTTTCACCAGAAACTAAAACAATAAAGCGTAACACAACAGTAGTTTATTTTACAGGAATTCTCTTCTCTTGACCTGACACATTCTTAGTTGAGAAATCACTTAAGAATTTTTTTAAATATATTTTTAAACTAATGGTAGAAGGTAAACTCTAGTTTACTTATTTTCAATTCACATTTATGAAAATATGTTTTTAACAAGCTTGGATTATTAATACAATTAAAATATATTTACTACAATTCCCATAACATAAATATATAGTTTAATTGTATAAAACAATGTGTCAGGTTGTTATAGCTGGTAGCTAGTCAGACATGAGCAGGGTAGGAGAGCACCCCCTCAACCAAGAATATCAGGCGACCATCAAGTGATGGTCAGGCAATTGTTAACTGTCTCTCTGGTTGCAGCCAGCACCAGGGAAAGGCAGTCTACAAATAGAAAAATCCTGAAGCTGGTGATCAGCAGCTTCCAGGTAAGATCTCAGGAGTTGGGCAAGTGGGCTCATGCATGTGCACTAAAGGGCTGCATATACAATAATGAACTACACACACAACAGTGAGCCCATAAGATTATAACACCATATATTTACTGTTCCTTTTCAATGTTTAGATGTATTTAGATACACAAATATGACTATGTATCTGTATCTTTGTAATCTGTACCAGACAGTACAATAACATGCCATACAGGCTTGAACTACAGAAACAACAGGCTATACCATGTAGCTTAGGTGTGTCATAGACTATACAATCTAGGTTTTTGAAAATATACTCTATGATATTTGCACAATGACAAAATCACCTAACAATGCATTTGTTAGAATGTATCCTCATCATTAAGTGACACATGACTGTGTAAGTATTGGTTCTGTTTCTCTGCACAATCCTAATACAAAGACCAATACAACCTCTGACAGAACTTTAATGTTTGCATGAAGTAAAATGAGACCTTTGTTGATTCTTTTTTCATAGATGCAAACTTGTAAACTACAGTTTTTCTAAAGAGTTAACCTGCTTCTCCAAGATCATCTTTGAAAAAAAATAAAAATAAATAAACAAATAAATAAATTTTAAAAAGACTTATCCTGCTTTGATTTTAGTAAATCCCCTTGTTTCTTTCTTTGGCGGTAGAGAATATTGGAGCTGACGAGAGAAACAAGAAGTCATTTATGTCCAAGTAGAATTTAGACATGTTTTCCAAATGCCTGGTGAACACAGCAAAACAACCAAGGCAAAAGTAAAAACTAATCCTATGAGAAGAAGCTAATCATGATGGCCCACACCCAGTAAGAAAATCTTAGTGTCAAAAGAATGGCAATGCTAAATACTGGAGATTTTCTGTCGACTGGGTTTGCCTTCTAACACAGACAATCTCCAATGACTTTATGCCTTGTATCCTTTTGGAGTGTGAAAAAACTATGAAAAAAAATCTAAAACAACTGTTTCATTAAAAATGGAAAACAAAACAAAACTGTTTCATTAAAATATTGGTTAAAAAAAAAAAAAAGAAAAGAAAAGAAAAACCTGCACTACTTTTGAACTCTTCTAATAGAATATAAAACAAAAACAGACATCATCCACTTCTCCCTACTTCATCCCAGCTCATCTGGCAGCTGTAGCTGTGAAAGAGAACATTGGCAAAAATGCCCAGCAGAGAGCACCATATGGCAAGAGATTGAAGTGCCTGGTGGAGCATCAGCAGTACTCAGTGGAAACACACTTATTCTGGAGCATAGCTGAAACAGCCCCCGGGAACTTCTAGAAGTACGTGAGTAGAGGAACTTTGCAAAAGGCATTATGTTCTCTACATTGATAGTTAAAAGACAAAAAAAAAATGGTATTTAAGTTATTAACATTATTGTGACTCTCTTTAGTAGCTGCAATCCAATGATGCCCGGGAAAACGTGTTATATAAATAAAAAGGATTAATCCTTATTTCCTCTAGGAATATTTCCAGCATTGTAACTGGTCTCAGTGTGCTTAAATTATGGATCTGCAAATGCCTTCTATTGAATTGTAACACAAAGAGCAGAAAGATATTTGCCCCTCTTCACTATGGACATTCAGCTTTAACATTGAGTGATGAACGACAGTCTTATAAAGCACTATCTCAAAGTAATATATTATTATCCCTAATAGAATTATTATTATTATTATTATTACAAGTAGGGATTCTAATTTGATACATAATTCCAAAGCCCAGCCCCTTGTTATGTCCTTGAAGGAACAAAGCTATGAATAAAAACTGAAAGAGCTAATCCACCAATCTCTGTAACACATAGGGTATATATACACTGCTTTGGAATTCCTAAGTGTAACACAAAAAGAAATAAGGCATCCATTTCCAGACCATCCAAAAGTATTGGGTCTGGTGGGAGTAGTGGGGCAGGGACAAATGCTATAAAACCTAGCAGAATAGCATACAAAAGTGGCAGAGCCTGACATGTCCAGCAGAGCAGCACAAGCCAGTAAAAGAGCACTGGGAGAAACCATAGCATCCACTAGAGTAACTGAAAAGCAGCCTTACAGGGTCAATGGCAATTCCAAAGACAGCTGTACCCAACAGAACTTCAGAAAAAGAGAGTACCTAGCCACACAATACTTTCTTTTGCTAAAGTTAAGTGCTCCAGACCATCTTTGAAATTCAATTACCTAATACAACCATAGATTTTAAAGTAGATAGGCAGTTTTGATGGCAGAAAGAATGAAATTTCCCATTTATGTTATAGTTAATTTTTACTCAGAAATAAAGCAGAACATCATAACTGTGCATATTTTTCTACTATACTGTGACCATAACAGGCAGTGAAGTGTAACATGTGAAGCTACCTTCTAATATAATATAGTCATGCTCGATATTTTAGACATTGTATATATTTCATACAAGAACATATTTAATATATTGATTTACTATAGCCTATACATTTGTCAAAAAAATCAGTATTTTTAAAATAGAGCATTTTGATGTAAAATCATATTAAGGTTTTGTTTTAACGCTTTCAACACAGTAATTCAAGACCTCGAGCAGGATTCTATCCAAAGAGCTTTCTTACAGTAAATTTACATTATTGAGATTTTATAACTCAATTTTTTCACAATTCTAATGGTAATCTAGTAGGAGGAAAGATTATGTATGTGTGCCCACACACACACACACACACACACACACACAAGACAATAGCAATATCCTTTTCATGTGTCTACAATAAAATCTATTTCATTTAAACCATGTGAATTGACAACTACTTAACTCATTAACCTCTGTGGTACTCAGGTAAATGTGCAATCAGAAATTTAAAAGCCTTTTAAACATACAAACAGAAAACAAAGGATAAATTGAGGCACTCATCTCTAAATCACAGTTTCTTTTATGTCAAGAAGTGTTGACAATACCAACTTCAAGGTCACTGTCAACTTTGAAACTCATTAGCAAATAAAATATGACTTAATTGAAGCAAACTCAGCATGGAACTGCATTATTTTAAGTGAATGCTATAATATAATTTGAAGAAGAATTACTAACTGCCACTCTCACTGACAATTAAATAAATGAAGATGGGGCTATGCTACTTCCCCCCACGTCTTTCCATAATTAAACATGAAAATAGAATTTGTGAAGAACTAAAAGTCCCAAAGTGTATCAATTCAAACACTAATGGTCTGTTTTCCAGTGTGGCAGCACACAGATAGTTCCCAGCATGTTATCATTAGCAAATATGTCAGTATCATCATTCCAACCACAAACTTTGCTTGTGAACTCCACCTCTCAAAAATGGATTTCTAATAGTTACCTAGGCTCTTCTAAAAGAATAAAGAAGCTAAATTTTATCATTCAAAATATTATATAAAATATCTTTTTTGTTAAATTTCTCTTTACAAATTAAATTTAGCTAAAGTTTATCATTTGTCACTTAGAGCCTCATACAACTCTTAATTCTATATTTAAGCTTTACTAGATAGCTTCAGCAAATGTGATTCACCAGTTAGGAAAGAATCACAATAATTACCAATCTACTGGATTATTTTCTTAATTTTCTATCAATATGCACCACTGGAAACTAAACCCCCATATAGTATTAAACATTATTTCAAAAAGCAAGCAAAGAGTAACATAGAAGTATCAAAAATTTGTATGACTTGAATTAACATTATTACAGTATCAATTTGGCAGTAGTTTGTGAAGAATCTGTGTTTTTCTGCAGGAGAAACAGAAGAAAATAAAGCCTTCAACTACTGAGCATTGCCACCCTATCTCTAGTTCTTTCAAATCCAAGATGGGGATTTCACAAAATATCACAATTCAGTTTGTATTAAACTTTGCTGAATCTTCTTGAATATTATGAACTATGTCTTTAACTGATATAGAAAACTTTATGTGTACATGCTATATAACATGTTTTTAAATTACATATAGATTTTTATTCCAATAAATACAAGTTGTATTGATTCAATAATTATTAAATTAGGTCATCAAATAAATTAGGTCATCAAATAAATTTCTTCTTCTTCCTTATTTCTATAAATAATAATTTAGCCAGGAAGAAATCAAGTTTTATATGTCAAAGTAATGCTTATTCATGTGGGAAAAAAATTTTATACATGCAAGGAAACTTGGAGGCATTATTGTAACCTTCTAATAGATGATACATTATTTCTAAAACAAAAAAAAATTTAAAGCAAGAATTACATTTTGAGATTAAGAGGGATTAGGGAATTATTAAGCTAATGCCAAGGATCTATGACTAGTTGTGAAGAAGAAATACTAATTCCAATATATTAGACCATAGTTTTTTTTCCAGGATATTTCAGGTAAGGCAACTGAGAACAAAGATCAAGTAACTTGGCCAAGGACAAATAACTATTAAGTGGTAGAGTCAGGACATATAACCAGGAAATCTGGCTCCATTACATTTCTTTGCATAACTTGTCCTTTACCTTGGAGAGAATATCCTAATATCAGACTATAAGACCATTTCACTGGAATTTTTACAGAATTGAACATATTGTTCAGGTAAGCATATCTTACTCAAATATTTAAGATACTTGCCACTGTGTGTAATGAAGACTAATTGTCACATTATTAATAGGATGATGGGACAGTCAAGGCCTGGAAAACCAAGCACGTCATAGAGAGGGAGAATGAAATATTCTTGAGACAAAAACTCCCATGGCCGGAAAGAAATGGGAATTCTCATGGCTGGAACAGGAAACATATAACTTACAATATCCTTACTCTCCATGCTACCAGAATTAACCAGGTTCTTCCTAAGTTTTATAGCATGAAACCATCCACTAGTCTTAAAATTATCTGCCTACTGTTGTATTTAAACACAAAATGTATTATTTCTAGTTTGTTCCGTAATAGGAATTTTTCTAAAAAGAGTTACAAATCAAAAATTAAACAATACTGGCTTATATATTTACTTTTACCCTTGTTCTTTAATTCTTTGTGTGAATTTGAGTTATTGTCTGATAACCTTTCATTTCAACCTGAAGACTCCATCCATTTGCTATTTCTTTTATTATTATTATTATTATTTTTTTTTTTTTTTTTTTTTGAGACAGAGTCTCACTCTGTCACCCAGGCTGGAGTGCAGTGGCACAGTCTCGGCTCACTGCAGTCTCTGCCTCCTGGGTTCAAGCAATTCTCCGGCCTTAATCTCCTGAGTAGCTCAGACTACAGGCACACGCCACCAGGCCAGCTAATTTTTGTATTTTTAGTAGAGACGGGGTTTCACCATGTTGGCCAGGATGGTCTCAATCTCCTGACCTCGTGATCTGCCCAACTTGGTCTCCCAAAGTTCTGGGATTACAGGCATGAGCCACCACATCCAGCATTTACTATTTCTTTTAGAGGGTGAGCCAGCAACAAATTCTGTTGGCTTCCATTTATCTGAAAATATCTGATTTTTTCCCTTATTTTCAGGGAATAGCTTTTTCTGATTCTAGAATCCTTAATTGGCAGTCATTTTCTTCAACACTTTGTACATGTCATCCCCCTGCCTTCTGACCTCATGATTTCTATTAACCTTTTGGGGGATTCTTTCTACATGGTATGTCACCTTTTTGTTGCTGCCCTCAAGATTTTCTCTTTGTCTTTGGCTTTCAACAGCTTGACTGTGATGTGTCTAGGTGTGCAGCTCTTTGCATTAATCCTACTTGGAGTTTGTTGATCATCATCTTTGCATAATTTTTTTCATCAAATTTGGGATGTTTTCAGCCAGGATTTCTTCAAATATTCTCTCTTCTCCTTCTGATTCCCATTACATGTATGTTGGTATAGTTGATGGTATCCCCTAGGTCTGTGAGGCTCTGATTACTTTTCTTCCTCCTATTTTCTTTCTGTTCATCAGACTGCATAATATCAATTGACATGTCTTCAAGTTAACCAATTCTTTCTTCAGCCAATTCAAATTTTATTTTGGGCTCCTCTAGCAAGTTTTTCATTTCCATTTTTATAATTTTCAGTTCCAGAATTTCTACTTGGTTTGTTTTTATAATTTCTATCTCTTTATTGATGCACTCTATTGGGTGAGACACTATTCTTATACTTTCCTTTAGTTCTTTAGACATAGTTTCCTTTATTTCTTTGAACATATTTAAAATAGCTAATTAAACAATTTTATCTAATAAGTCTACTGCCTTGGCTTCCTCAAGAATAGTTTCTTTTTCTGGGTATGTGCCATATTTTTTTATTCTTTGCATGTTTCATAATTCTTAGCTGAAACCAGATATTTTGTATGATATAATGTGACAACTCTGAATATCAGAATTCCTACCCTGAGGGTTTGTTTAGTGATTTTCCTAGACTAATTCTCTAAACTCTGTATTCTTTGTCATGTGTGTATACTGAAATCTCACCCTGATTTGCTGAGTTTTTGTCTCAACAATATTTCATTCTCCCTCTCTATAACATACTTGGTTTTCCAGGCCTTGACTCTCCGATCATCCTATTAATAACAATGTGACAATTAGTCTTCATTACAGACAGTGGCAAGTATCTTAAATATTTGAGTATTACCAATCAGATAATGATTGGACAAAAATTTTCCTAAGTGCCTCAAACCAATAAGTCTCCCACCTTTGCCAAGGCCCTCCGCACATATGTTGGTGCATAATTTTCATGCTCAAGCAGTCGATTTACAAATCTGTCTTAGCCAACACTTTCTGCTTGTGTAGAGCCTCAAGGTCACCTGAAGGTAGGAGCTAATACATTCTCACATCTGTTTTTTGCAGTGACAGGTTACCCAATTCTAAAACTACTTTCAATATATCCTGGGATTAAGTAAATAAGTACATAATTGAGGATAATGGGAGCTAGGTTTCTCACTGTAGAAGCAGCAAGTCAAACATGGAAAGGAAAAGATGAAAATAAACCTGTAGTGTTAGACTGAAATTGTAGGTATATGTATAAACTCAAAGTTTTTAATAGACAAATAAAAAGTAAGTATAGATTTCTTACTCTGTCCATTGAGATGACCGAGAAGCCATAACACCCAGTAGCAATGCATGTACCTAGCATACAGATCTTACTCTGAAATACATTCCACTAGTATGGAAGTGGGGCTTCTTAAAGAAGTGGCTGATTGCAAGGCTGAGGCAGGCAAAAGCATAAAATGAACCTGGAATATCTTATTATACCAGAAAGTAAGGAAATGTTCAAAGAATGACATGAACATGTCATAAAGACACAAGAGGTGGCTTAGAGGTTCCCAAGGGTCAAATCTGGAATCACCAATGTCTCAAAATAAACAATAAAGAAATAAATTATAACTCTTTGAGTAAAATAGAAATTCATGAATCTATACTGACATAAATACATAAATGGGGAAAAGATAAAGCTTCTTCTTTGTAGTAAAATGCCATCAAATAAAGGTTAAAAAAAAAGAGTTAGAAAATCACCTTTTGCTAAGCATCATGGTAAAACCGGTTTAGCAATCATCAATAGATGTTAAAACTATTAAGTGAGAGTTTGATGAAAAACAGGTAAGACGTTGATGAGAAATGAAATATCTATTTATTCCTTAAGTATCTTAAATATCTATTCTTAAACCATTCTTAAATATCTATTCATTCTTAAAGCCTTAAAGTAATCCTCAAAAAATATTTACTTTACATGAGATAAACCTAGAAGACACTACCTCAAGTTAACATAATCATATATGAGATAAATACCTTGTTACTCTTTACATGATATATTAAGAATCTATCACTTCTATAGTAGTCCTGCCAAAATATAAAACAAACCTTCAGATATTTATAATATACAGAAACCCATAACTGAAGCATATGCTACAAAATAAATGACCTGTACTCTTCAAAAAAAAGTAAAGATTAAAGACAAATACTGAAGAACTGTTCCAAATTAAAGGATTCTAAAGAGACATGTAACTAAATGCAACATGTAATATCAGATTGAATTCTGAACCAAAAATTTTTCTTCTATAAAAGATACAATTGAGATAATTAGCAATACTTTTCATAATAATGAATGCCCTGATTTTGATAACTGCATTGTGATTATAAAAGAGCATGTCTTTTTTTTTTTTTTCAAGTTCCAGGGTACATTGGCAGAATTTGCAGGTTTGTTACATAGGTAAACATGTGCCATGGTGGTTTGCTGCACCTATCAAGACATCACCTAGGTATTAAGCCCCACGCGCATTGGCTATTTTTTTCTGATGCTCTCCATCCCCCAAACTCACCCACAACAGGCCCAGTGTGTGTTGTCCCCTTCCTTGTGCCCATGTGTTCTCATCATTCAACTCCCACTTATATGAACATGAGGTGTTTGGACTTCTGTTCCTGTGTTATTTGCTGAAGTTAACGGCTTCCAGCTCCATCCATGTCCCTGCAAAGGTCATAATCTCCTTCCTTTTTTATGGTTCTTCCTTTTTATGGCTGTATAGTATTCCACGGTGTATAAGTGCCACATTTTTTATTTATTTTTTTGTTTGTTTGTTTTCTTTTCTGAGATGGAGTCTCACTCAGGTGCCTAGGCTAGAGTGCAATGGTGCATCCTTGGCTCACTGCAATCTCCGCTTCTCAAATTGAAGAGATTCTCCTGCCTCGGCCTAGCTGGGATTCCATGCACATGCCACCATGCCTAACTAATTTTTTTGTATTTTTAGTAGAGACAGGATTTCACCATGTTGACCAGGCTGGTCTCAAACTACTGACCTCAGGTGATCTGTCTGCCTCAGACTCCCAAAGTGCTGGGATTACAGGCATGAGCCACCACACCAAGCCATGCCACATTTTCTTGATCCAGTCTGTCACTGATGGGCAGCTGGGTTGATTCCATGCCTTCACTATTGAGAATGGTGCTGCAATGAACATACTCATACGTGTATCTTTATAATAGAGTTATTTATATTCCTTTGGGTATATATCCAGTGATGGGATTGCTGGGTCAAATGGTATTTCTGCTTCTAGATCTTTGAGGAATCGCTACACTGTCTTCCACAATGGTTGACCTAATTTACATTTCCACCAAGAGTGTAAAAGCATTCCTATTTCTCTGCAATCTCACCAGCATCTGTTGTTTCGTGACTTTTTAATAATTGCCATTCCAACTGGCATGGGATGGTATCTCTTTGCGGTTTTGATCTGCATTCCTCTAATGATCAGTGATGAGTTTTTTTGCATATGTTTGTTGGCTACATAAATGCCTTCTTCTGCGAAGTGTCTGTTCATGTCCTTTGCCCACTTTTTACTGGGGTTGTTTCTTATTGTAAATTTGGTTAAGTTCCTTATAGACTTTGGATATTAGACCTTTGTCAAATGGATAGATTGTAAATATTTTCACCCATTCTGTAGCTTGTCTATTTGTGCTGATGATAGTTTCTTTTGCTGTGCAGAAGCTCTTTAGTTTAATTAGATCCCATTTGTCAATTTTTGTTTCTGTGGCAATTGCTTTTGGCATTTTTGTCTTGAAATCTTTGCCTGTGCCTATGTCCTGAAGAGTATTGCTCAGATTTTCTTCTAGGATTTTTATAGTCTTGGAGTTTATATTTAAGTCTGTAATCTGTATCTTGAGTTAATTTTTGTATAAGGTATAAAGAAGGGGTCCAATTTCAATTTTTTGCATACGGCTAGACAGTTATCCCAGCACCATTTATTAAATAGGGAATCCTTTCCCCCATTGCTTGTTTTTGTCAGGTTCATTGAAGATTAGATGTACAGTTTTAATTCTGAGCTCTATATTCTGTTCCTTTGGTCTACATGTCTGTTTTTGTACCAGTACCAAGCCGTTTTGGTTAATGTAGCCTTGTAATATAGTTTGAAGTTGGATAGTATGATGCCTCTAGCTTTGTTCTTTTTGCTTAGGACTCTCTTGGCCATACAGACTTTTTTTGGTTCCTTGTGAATTTTAAAATAGCTTTTTCTAATTCTGTGAAGAATGTCAATGGTAGTTTAAAGAAAATAGCATTGTTCATGACCAGCCTGGCCATCATGGTGAAACCCCATCTTTAAAAAAAAAAAAAAAAACAGCATTGAATCTATAAATTACTTTAGGCAATATGTCCTTTTTCATAATGTGGATTCTTCCTATCCATGAGCATGTAATGTTTTTCCATTTGTTTGTGGCCTCTCTGGTTTCCTTGAGCAGTGGCTTGTAGCTCTATTTGAAGAGGTCCTTCACTTCCCTTGTTAGCTGTATTCCTAGGTATTTTATTGTTTTGGTGGCAATTATGAATGGAAGTTCATTCATGATTTAGCTTCTGCTTGTCTCTTGTTGGTATATAGGAATGCCTGTGATTTTTGGACATTGATTTTGTATCCTGAGACTTTGCAGAAGTTGCTTATCAGCTTCAGAAGCTTTTGGGCTGAGACAATGAGGCTTCCTAGATGTAGAATCATGTCATCTGCAAACAAAGATAATTTGACTTCCTCCTTTCTTATTTGAATATGCTTTTATGTCTTTCTCCTGGCTGATTTCCCTGACCAGAACTTCCTATACTGTGTTGAATAGGAGTGGTGAAAGAGGGCATCATTGTCTTGTGCCAGTTTTCAAAAGGAATGCTTCCAGGTTTTGCCCATTCAATATGATATTGGCTGTGGCTTTGTCATATATGGCTCTTATTATTTTGAGGTATGTTCCTTCAATATGTAGTTTATTGAGAGTTTTTAACATGAAGGGACACTGAATTTTATCAAAGGCCTTTTCTTCATCTATCAAGATAATCATGTGACTTTTGTCTTTAGTTCCGTTTGTGTGATGAATTACATTTATTAATTTGCATACATTGAACCAACCTTGCAACTTGAACATGGTGGATAAGCTTTTTCATGTGCTGCTGGATTTGGCTTGACAGTATTTTCTGAGGATTTTTGCATCAATGTTCATCAGCGATATTGGTCTACAGTTTTCATTTTTTGTTGTATTTTCCCCAGGTTTTGGTTTCAGGATGATACTGGCCTCATACAATGAGTTATGGAGTCCCTCCTTTTCATTTTTTTGGAATAGTTTCAGAAGAAGTGGTTGCAGCTCCTCTTTGTACCTCTAGTAGAATTTAGCTATAAATCTGTTTTGTCCTGGGCTTTTTTGGTTGGTAGGCTATTTACTACTAACTCGATTTCAGAACTCATTATTGGTCTATTCAGTGATTCAACTTCTTTCTGGTTCACTCTTGGAAGGGTGTATGCATCCAGGAATTTATCCATTTCTTCTAGATTTTGCAGTTCATTTCCATAGAGGTGTTTATAGTATCCTTTGATGGTTGTTTGTATTTCTGTGGGGTCAATGGTGATATCTCCTTTATCATTTCTGATTGTGTCTGTTTGATTCTTCTCTTCTTTATTAGTTATCAGTCTATTTTATGAATTTCAAAAAAAAAACAGCTTGTGGGTTCACTGATTTTTTAAAGGGTTTTTCATGTCTCTCCTTCAGTACCATTCTGAAGCTATTTCTTGTCTTCTGCTAGCTTTGGGATTTGTTTGCTCTTGATTCTCTAGTTCTTTTAGTTTCAGAGAGTCAATCTGAGATCTTTCTAGCTTTTTAATGTGGGCATTTAGCTCTATAAATTTCCCTCTTAACACTGCTTTAGCTGCATCTCAGAGATTCTGGTACATTGACTCTTTGTTCCCTAGTTTTAAAGAACTTCTTGATTTCTGCCTTAGTTTCATTATTTACCCAGGAGTCATTGAGAAGCAGGTTGTTCAGTTTTCATGTAGTTGTGTAGTTTTGAGTGAATTTTTTAATCTTTAGTTCTAATTTGATTACACCATTGAGAGATTGTTATGATTTCCATTCTTTTCATTTGCTGAGGAGTGTATTGCTTCCAATTATGTGATCAATTTTAGATTCAGTGTCATGTAGTGCCGAGAAGAATGTATATTCTGTTGTTTTGGGGTGGAGAGTTCTGTAGATGTCTATCAGTCCACTTGATCCACAGCTGAGTTCAGGGCCTTAATATCTTTGTTAACGTTCTGTCTTGATGATCTAATATTGCAAGTGAGGTCTCCCGCTATTACTGTGTGGGAGTCTAAGTCTCTCGTAGATCTCTTAAGAACTTGGTTTATGAATCTGAGTTCTCCTCTTCGGGGTTTTTATGTTTAGAATAGCTAGCTCTTCTTGCTGAATTGAACCCTTTACCATTATGTAATGACTTTTTTTTTTTTTAATCTTTGTTGGTTTAAAGTCTGTTTTGTCAGAAACTAGGATTACAGCCCCTGCTTTTTTCTGTTTTCCATTTGCTTGGTAAATTTTCCTCCATACCTTTATTTTGAGCCTATGTGTGTCCTTACACATGAGATGGGTCTCTTAAATACAGCACACCAATGGATCTTGACTCTATGTATCCTGCCATTCTGTGTCTTTTATAAGGGCATTTAGTCCAAATTATATTTAAGGTTAATACTGTTATGTATGAATTTGATCCTGTCATCATGATGCTAGCTATTTTGCAGACTCGTTTATGTAGTTGCTTCACAATGTCATTGGCCTGTGAACTTCAGTGTTTTTATAGTGGCTGGTAACAGTTTTTCCTTTCCACACTTAGTATTTCCTTCAGGAGGTCTGGTAAGGCAGGCCTGGTGGTGATGAATGCCCTCAGCATTTGCTTGTCTGTAAAGGATTTTATTTCTCCTTCACGTATGAAACTTAGTTTGGCCAAATATGAAATTCTGGGTTGGAAATTCCTTTATTTCAGAATGTTGAATATTGGCCCCCAATCTCTTCTAGCTTATAGGGTTTCTGCTGAGAGGTCCACTGCTTGCCTGATGGGCTTCCCTTTGTAGGTGACCTGGCCTTTCTCTCTAACAACCCTTAACATGTTTTTCTTTCATTTTGACCTTGGATAATCTGATGATTACGTGTCTTTGGGTTGACCTCATGGAGTATCTTACTGGAGTTCTCTTGATTTCCTGAATTTAAATGTCAATCTGTCTTGTTAGGTTGGGGAAGTTCTCCTGGAAGATATCCTGCAGTATATTTTCCAACTTGGTTCCATTCTCCCCATCTCTTTCAGGTATCCCAGTCAGTCATATGTTTAGTCTTTTTATATAATCCCACATTCTTCAGAGGTTTTGTTCATTCCTTTCCATTTTTTTTTCTCAATCATGTCTGCCAATCTTATTTCAGCAAGATACTCTTCAACTCTGAGATTCTTTCCTGCGTTTGGTTTATTTGGTTATTGACACTTGTGATTGCACCATGAAGTTCTCATGTTGTGTTTTTCAGCTCCATCAGGTCATTTATGTTTCTCTTTAAACTTGTTATTCTGGTTAGCAGCTCCTGTAATGTTTTATCATGGTGCTTAGCTTCTTTGCATTGGGTTAGAACATGCTCCTTTAGCTCAGTGAAGTTCGTTATTGCCTACCTTCTGAAGCCTACCTCTGCCAATTCAGCCATCTCAGCCTCAGCCCAGTTCTGTACCCTTGCCGAAGAGGTGCTGCAATCATTTGGAGGAGAAGAAACACTCTGGCTTTTTGAGTTTTCAGCATTTTTGCATTGATTCTTTCTCATCGTTGTGGGCTTATCTTCCTTTGATCTTTGAGGCTGCTGACCTTTGGATGGGGTTTTTTGTGGAGTCTTTTTAATTGATGTTGGTGGTGGCGGTGTTTGCTTTTTTCTTAACATCAGGGCCCTCCTCTGTAGGGCTGCTTCAGTTCTCTGGGGTTCCAAACTATTTTTGCCTAGGTTCTCCTCAACTCTCTATTATCAGTGGAGGCTGCAAAACAGCAAAGATGGCAGCCTGCTCCTTCCTCTAGGAGCTCTGTCCCAGAGGCGCACCAACCTGATGCCAGCCAGAACGCTCCTATATGAGGTGTCTGGTGACCCTTGTTGGGAGGTCTCACCCAGACAGGAGGAACAAGATCAGGGACCTGCTTAAAGAAGCAGTCTGGCTGCCCCTTGACAGAGCAGGTGTGCTGAACTGGGATGAATAGTCCTTGTCCAGACTGTCCAGACTCTCCAGAGCCAGCTGACAGGAAAGACTAAATAGAGTGTACTACAGAGACTGCAGCTGCCCCTCCCCCACAAGAGGCTCTGTCCCAGGAAGACCAGAGTTCTGTCCATAAAACGCTGGCTGGAGTTTATGAAAATCCTATAGGGAGGCCCTGCCCAGTGATGAGGGATGGATCAGGGTCCCACTAAAAGAAGCAGTCTGGCCACAATCTGCCACACCCACTGTGTGGCGATGTGGGGAATTCCTCCTAGTACAAACCACTCAGTTTCTTTGGCATTATCAGAAGAAAACAGCCAACTGGAGCTGCAGAGATGGCAGCTACCCCCTCCCCCACATAAATTCAGTCATCTTAGGTAGTCTCCAGCCTGCTGCTGCTGGCCAGCAGGGATTCCAAGCCAGTGGGTCTTAGCTAGAGAGGTTCCATGGGAGTGAGGCTCACTGAATAATGCTGCTTGGCTCCCTGGCTTCAGCCCCATTCCTGCAGGAGGGGACGATCTGCCTCACCAGAATTCCCAGAGCCAGGGTATGCAAAACAACTCCTGTGTCTCAGTGCCTTCCCAAGTGGCTGCATGCCTTAGTGGCTGCCAACCTAAGTGGCCTCTGAGAGCCTGCACAGCTCTGTACTTGGGATCCAAGACCCTGGTGGTATGGGCTCAAGAGGGAATCTCCTGATCCATGAGGTGCAAGGATCCATGGGAAAAGTGTAGTTTCCTGGTCAGGGCAACACACATTCATTCATTGCCTCCTTTGGCTGGGGACGGAGCTCTTCCTGCCCTATGCTACTGCCAGGTAGGCCATCATCACCCCACCCTGCTTTTCCTCACTCTCTGTAGGTCACACCAACCACCTGGTTAGTCCCAGTGAGAGAACCTGGATACCTTAGTTGAAGGTGAATTCACTTGCCATTTTCATTCTTCTCAGTGAGAGCCGCAGAACACAGTTGCTTCTAATCACCCATCTTCAACTAGTGTTCTGAGAATGTCTTGTTATTAGAACACATACAATGAACTACTTAGGGGTAAAGAGGCATCATGTCCAAAATGTACTCTTAAATGATTTAATAAAAATAATAACATAAATATGTGGGGGAGAAAAAATGATACAACAAATGTGATAAAATGTTAACACCTGCAGGCTCTGAGTGAAGGTTAGAATTATTATTATTATTGTAAGTTTTTCTTTAAGTCTGAAACTATTTTGAAATAATAAATTATTTTTAAAAAGAAACTTATCTAAATGGAAACAATGAATGAATTAGATCTAAGACGGTCATATGGTTAAATCTGGAAAATATAACAGTAAGCAAAAACCCCAAGAAACATATACACCAGATAATATTTATTTAAATGTTAAAAAATCATTTAAAAAATTATTATTCATAGATGAATATGTAATGAAGGTTTAATGTATATTGTGGCAAAGGAGAGGAATAAAGACAGGAGAATGGGGCAAACATTGTAATAACATATTTCTTTTAAAATAAAGCTAATTCCAATGTGATGACATTTTAACATGTGTTTTATCTGTGTGATGGTTACATAGGTATCCACTATTATTTTCATAGTATCTATGTTTTTGATATATGTTATAATTAAAAGAGTTTAAGAAAAAAGATATTGATATATGTTATAATTAAAAGATTTTAAGAAAAAGATGTTAATGGTTCAAGGATCTAAAACCCCCAAAACTTCCCAGTGTACCTACTGCCACAAACCAAATGGTTTTTGAAGGTACTTAAGTCTAAGCCCAAAGATGGAGTCATATACCAACAAATAACTATATAACATTGGGAATAAAGGTCAAGATAAATACTAAGAATGCCTTTTCTTTGCCCAAGATGTCTCTTCAGCCTTTCCTTAAATCTATGCTTACTTTTAGAATTTTCCTCACTAGAATTACTTCTTCTATACCTCATTGAAGTATAAAAATACCATAGGTTCAAAGTACTATGATTTCTGTCTTATAATTGAGTAAAACCAGACATACCATCTATATTCATTGTCTGTATCATGGATAACGCATACATTTCAATTGTCTGAATGAAATCTTGACAACTCTGGTCAGGCTTGAAATTTAAACTCTGGATGAAATGAGTTAGCTATATTATAATTGATATTTCAGTCAGAGAAAAGCACCTTATCATTTTTTTAAAATAATCATTTCTGGAATAAATGACGTTTACATTTTCAGATTTAAATTCTTTTAAAAACAAAATGTTTTTTTCTTTTCAAATTCAGAAAAAGAGTATCTATGTATTATTTATGATTATACATTGTGGCAGAGACTCCTAGTAATTTATACCCATTTCTTCTTCTTCTGAGATACACAGACTATATTTTCCAGCCTCCTTGGCAGTTAAGTGTGGCCATGTGACTGGCTATACCTCCAAGTCTGGCCTACAAAACCTTCCAACACATAATTCCCTATCCTCTTCTGCCAGCTGGATAGGGATGACAACAAATCCCTAGAGGATGACAGAAAAACAAATGGAATAATCCTGTGTCCCTGAATCTCTGCATAAAGGAAAGTCACTTAACAAGAAATGTCCACATGAATGAGGAAAAAGAATTCTACTGCATTAAGCCACTAAAATTGGGGAGTCTATTTGTTACCACCAATTTGTGTTACATTAACTAAAACATGTAATCACTTTCTTTTGGAGAAATAAGCCAGAAAAGAAAGAAACCCAAATATACATCATAAACAATTTTCCAATTGTCAATATGAAATGCATTATACTTACAAATTGAGGTTTGTAATACGCTGGACCAAGTGTATTGTCATTAGCAGGTGGAAGACGTTTTATAATACTGTCATCATCATTAATATGATAACCATATGACTTTCCACAAGAAGGAATTGAAGGAACATCAACATTTCTGGTAAGTGTAGGTGCGCTTGAAATTTTCTACAAGGTAACATTTTATATTATTTATTTAAAGGCAAGAGGAAGGGGAATGAAAAACCAAATATTAAAATTTACTAAAAGGCAACTATTAAATATTGATTTAATGAGTTTCATAATATAAAACAAAAATGTTTGTTTTGTTACTGGTTTTTTGAGATAGGGTCTCACTCTGTCACCCAGGCTGGAGTACAGTGGTACAATCTCCGCTCACTGCAACCTCTGTCTCCAGGGTTCAAGCGATTCTGCTCCCCACCTCAGCCTCTCAAGTAGCTGGGCCTACAAGGCCTCTGCCACGATGCCTGGCTAATTTTTGTATTTTTAGTAGAGACAGGGTTTTACCTTGTTGGCCAGGCTGGTCTTGAACTGTTGGCCTCAAATGATCTGCCAGCCTCGGCCTCCCAAAGTGCTGGGATTATAGGCATGAGCCACTGTGCCCAGCCAAAATGTTTGTTTTGTAAAAGTAATTTAAAAGAGTGAATTCAAGTCTGTCTTGCTTCATCCTATAAACCAACAGAATACACTACTATTAAATTAAGAATGGAATGGAATGGAATGGAATGGAATAGAATAGAATAGAATAGAATAGAATAGAATAGAATAGAATGGAATTGAATGGAATAGAACAGATAACTATTAAAGTCATCAAAAGAAGCAAGGATTCTCTCTGATTTGGATCAGTTATTTATCTTGCTTAGTAAAGCCATCATTACTGATTCTAAAAACAGGCAATCCTACTCACATCAACAATCATGCTATTATACTATCTGCTATGCAAAAACAAACTTTATATTTTTCAGTAACACTTTCTGGCTTCATTTCTTCCCAGTTCCTGACTTTTGTTTCCACGTTTCCTGAGTCTTATAACTATCCTAAGTATGCAAGCTATATAGCAGGAAAGTGTCTATGATGTAATGATAAATGGAAATAGCAAAATATAAAAGTGAATTATGAATATAGCTAAGTTACGTGAAATTATATATAAATGTATAAAGTCATGTACATATATAATTTAATACCAAAAAAAGCTATGTAAAAATTCACCAACATGGTGAAACCCCATCTCTAAATTAATGTTAGAATCAGAAGTTTTAGGGTGATTATCTTTTTATTAAAATTTGCTTTAATGTAAAATATTTTAAAACTTCAATAAAAACAGGAAAGTGTAACATATATTACAAATATTAACATAAAATATATCAAATAAAGTATTGGCATTTAAAGGATTTAGTTATTGGGCAACTGAAATTATTAAGAATATAATGACTCCTGTAGTTTCTGTATGAATAAATTAATGCTATAGTTGCATGTTCACATGCCCATATACAATTATGTTTGAAACATACTATCACTGGCAGAATTTTCCTTTATTTTTTTTTTTCTTTTTTGAGACAGAGTTTTTGCTATTGTTGCCCAGGCTGGAGTGCAGCGGCATGATCTCACTGCAACCTCTGCCTCAGAGGTTCAAGCAATTTTCCTACCTCAGTCTCTCAAGTAGCTGTGATTACAGGCACACGCCACCACATCTGGATAATTTTTTTGTATTTTTTGTAGAGATGGGGTTTCACCATGTTGGCCAAGCTAGTCTCAAACTCCTGACCTCAGGTGATCCCTGAGGCCTCCCAAAGTGCTGAGATTACAGGCATGAGCCACTGTGCCTGGCCATTTTTCTTTTTTATTACAATTTTTGTGGGGGTAGGAGACAGAGTCTCACCGTGTTCCCAGGCTGGAGTACAGTAGCATGATCTTGGCTCACTGCAACCTCTGCCTCCCGTGTTCAAGTGATTCTCATGCCCAGACTCCCAAGTAGCTGGTATTACAGGTGTATGCCACCCGGCCTGGCTAATCTTTGTATTTTTTTAAGTGGAGACAGGGTTTCGTCACGTTGGCCAGGCTGCTCTCAAACTCCTGGCGTCAAGTGATCTGCCTGCCCCAGCCTCCCAAAGTGCTGAGATTACAAGGTATAAGCCACCACACCCAGCCAGAATTTTATTTTTTATCAATTAAAGACAATCATTAAGTAGTTTCAGTAATACCTATGAGATTAATTACCAAATTAAGAAATCATTTAATGGCTTTCCCTCCTTTCAGTACATTCAAAAATATTTGTGTGATGTCAAGACTTTCCAAAACATAACCCCTACCTCCAGTGTCTACTATAACTCTCCCTTAGCTCCTGTACTCCAAACATTCCAAAGAAGTTTGTTCTTTCCTGGAATATACCATGCTAGCAAACACTTCAGTGTCTTTATTCATGTGGTTTTTACTGCACATGAATAAAGTGGGGAAAAAGATTTTTCCCATCCTTTTTAACACTCGGTGAATCCTTTTTCAATATCAGGTTCAATTTGTTTCCCCTATTCCCTCCAAAGACTCTCTACCTTGAGCTACTAGTGAACACTGGATTATGGCTCTAAGATAGCATTTCATTAACAGTATTGTACCAAATTTCATTCATTATTTCCCCATTAAAATTATAAATCTCAGGAAGCAATAATTTTTCTATGTATTACCAACATCTAGCATTATGTATGGCCACATAGTCACCCCAAAGTAAATGAACATTTGCTTTGTCCCCACACACAAAATATCTGATATTTAAATATGCTTACAAAATTTAACCTCATTGTCATTGCACTGATATTATTCAACTAAGTACTTGGCCTTAAAATATGTCCTCCTAAACAAAAAACTGATTAAAATGTAATATGAGCTACATGAAGAAGTTATGGCAAGAGAAGGGAACCACTCCAAACAGTGACCAAATCTACTTGATCATATTATTTATTTCAAAGAGGTAGCCTTTGATGTAAAAATTATTAATTATCTATCACCCAATACCTTTCCAAACATACCACATACTAATCTTCTGTAAAAATTCTTCACTCCAGTTAAAATAACCTTACTACCTTCCATGAAAATCTCACTTCTGCCAGATGCAGTGGCTCAGGCCTGTAATCCCAGCACTTTGGGAGGTTGAGGCAGGCAGATCACCTGAGGTCAGGCATTCGAGAACAGCCTGGCCAACATGGTGAAACCCCATCTCTACTAAAACCACAAAAATTAGCTAGGCATGGTGGCAGGCACCTGTAATCCCAGCTACTTGGGAGGCTCAGGCAGGAGAATCACTTAAACCCAGGAGGCGGAGGTTGCAGTGAGCCAAGATCGTGCCATTGCATTCCGGCCTGGGGGATAAGAGTGAGACTTCATCTCAAAAAAAAAAGAAAAAAAAATCCCACTTCTGTATCTTCACTTATATAACACTCTAGTTTAGAATGCATATTCCAACTCTATTCTTCAATGCCCATGTAAAGACCCATCTCTTCTATAAATCTTCCATAAATTATGCCTTCACATAATACAGTAGTCTTCCTTTAAATTCCTATGGCATTTCGCTACATGATCATTCATTTAGCAACTGTCACATTTTGTCTTGAATTAACAGCTATCTATTTGTCTATCTCCCATCTAAATTTTAAGAGTTTTTACTTCAGGTATCATACGTTTAACTTGTATTATATATATTTCTTTTCCTTCCTTGCCAGCAGGAAGTCATATATTATTAACAGTACTTAACACAGACTTTCCTCTATATATAGGTAAATCACTAAGGTAGTTTGTAAAATCTCCCTTACTTTTTATTCACCATAGATATTAAAAGTGATTATAGATTTACCAGGAGCAAAAAATGAAGTTAGATATGAATAAAGTTAAAAATCAAAGTTTATGTACTTATAAAATAACTAAAATATAAATACTAACAAATCTAATTTTTATAGGAAGGCTTTTTAAATGTACCTAACATCACATAAAATATTAAACCTTTACTATTTTAACTAAAAAAATGTCATTACAAGTATAATTTAAAATAGCAACGTACTGACTGAAGATGCTCTTTGGCCTCTAATACTTTTCTGTTCATGATATCTTGTGTTCTAGGATAAGATTGGTCATAGCTTGCTGGTCCTGGATTATCTGAAATGAACTTCTTAAAACGTTTCTCCCGGTTTTGTAGACTATGGCCTCCTTTTATATTACACTAAAATGGAGAGAAAAAAAAACTTCTAACATATAAAAGAAGCACTTTACAATTAATTTCTACTTTATAAATATTAATTATTATCAGAAAATAGTTTTAAAATGCAAGCTAAGAAAGTTCACTCTTAAGACACAGTTCTAGTAAAAAGGGATAGTAAGACAAGATAACAATTATAGTTGTCAGTTTTAACTTGAAACTCAAAACTAAAATTTGCTGTACTTGGAGCATTTTGAGAAAGTGCAAGAAAGCTCCATTTTAAAACAGAAATCAGAGGTGGGAATTCCCAAAGCTGTAGAGCAAGAATAAAGGCCCTTGGAAAGATTTGTACCCCTGAAATGAACTAAAGAGAACAAAAAAAAATGTTGGCAGCCATGTTGCAAAAAAAAAAAAAATAGCAAACCTTTCAAAAGGTTATTTAGTGTTAATTCTTTTCATGAATAACATTTTGGTCATTTCCAGAAAAGTTTATAAAGTCTTATTAGCAGCAGCTTGGTTTTATGTTCAAATTAATTTTAAACATTGTTTATTGCAGAGCAAACATTTGGGTGGACTCTTCCAGGGCTCTCCATGTTACATATCTGGATTTTCAAGAATCTGAAAAGTATCAATTGACTAATATCCAATTAATTTGGGTAAAACCGCATCATAAAGATTTCTGTAAACACTTATAGTACAATAATTTCAAAAAGATTAGTTATGATAACAGCATTTGATTGATCATCTAAGATTTTAAGTCACTGATTTACAAATAGCCCTTTTCAGATGTCCAGTTATTCAGAGTCACTATTCATAGAGCCTATCTCTACTGGGGACCTTACTTAATTTCATTCAGCCTTTAAGAAATATACAAAGGTCTTCTTTTAAAAACTGAGTCAACTTTTATTTTTAAATAGGCAATTCACTGCTTGAGTACTATTTTAAAAAGATCAGAATGTCTATGTTTAAAGAGTAGACATATAAAAATAACTTTAATAATTTATTTTACAAAAAAATTAAAAAGTTGAACAAAAAGCAAACTCCTGTGGAAAAAAACTTTTCAAATCTTGATAATTTAAAATCCATTACCATAGGCTCCATGATTATACAAATCAAACCACAATCTGAATCTATATCAGTCCTTCAACAAAGACTTTATCTGGGCCTCCAACAGGGGAGTTAAAGGTCTGCTGGAATCAGCTAGGAGCCAGTACATATAAATGCAAAATTTATGTGAAAATGGAAAAAGATGATATTCATGGCTATGAAGATATCGAGTTATATCCACTATTTCTAAACATGAATGAACCACTGAAGATATTCCAGTCACAGACTCTTGAGACTGTGAAGAAACAGGAGACACAGGAGACAAGGGCAATGGCTATAGCTTTAAAGTATGGCACAAAAACAAATTATTTCACTCTACTGCCATTCCTCTTCTACACATTTTGACTATCTGCACAACTTCCATGGGCCATAAATCATTCAAGAGTTCTATTCTCTCATTCTCAAGGACATACAGCTTGTAACAATGTTTTGCGTCTTATAGAATACGTAGAATATTGAAAAACATCCAACCGAATCATGCGACCAACATCAAATACATTTATTTTATATTATTCAAATTATAAAATATAAATTGAAAGTAAAAGACAATATGAGAAGAAAATAAAATACAACAAATGACATTTGGTCTATTCAGTGAAGAAAACATGATTTTATTAAGTCAATTATAGTAACTTTATAAAGTTACCTGCGCTTCTGAAACATTATAGTGTCCTGGACCTGGAACAGCTTTCTCAATGCTAGAGGCAATGGTAAAAGTACTTTCTCTGGCAGTCAAAGAAAGAAATGGTGCATAACTACCTATAAAAATAAAATCATATGACCAGCAGATAAGATAGGAGTCCAAGGATTTTAGAGAAAAAAAAACACTCAAAATATAAATAATCATGAGTATCCTCAATTGTGAAGACTTTACCTTCAGAACTAACGGCTAGTCAGAGAAATTATTACATTATTAAATATCTGATATAAGATCAGAATTTTATTAATATATTAAATACAAGAACTTAAAAGAACTGGACTTACTGAACAACAACAACAAAATACCTAAAGAAAATAAAAACCAGTCCAGGCGCGGTGGCTCACACCTATAATCCCAGCACTTTGGGAGGCCAAGGCAGGTGGATCACCTGAGGTCAGGAGTTCAAGACCAGCCTAACCAACATGGAGAAACCCTGTCTCTACTAAAATTACAAAATTAGCAGGGCATGGTGGCACATGCCTGTAATCCCAGCTACTTGGGAGTCTGAGGCAGGAGAATCGCTTGAACCCGGGAGGTGGAGGTTGCGGTGAGCTGAGATCACGCCATTGCACTCCAGCCTGGGCGACAAGAGTGAAACTCTATCTCAAAAAAAAAAGAAAAGAAAAAACAAACTAAAACCTTCTTGTCTTCTAATTATTTTTGGTGGGGATGAAAATGTCATTTATATTTAGCTGATAAAAATGTTTTCATCCTCAGAAAACCATTGTTTTATATTTTGAAATAGCATATATTACTTGTAGAAAATAGCATATATAAACTTGTAAAGACAGCCTAGATTAAAAAGATCAGAATTTATATGTTTAAAGAGTAGACATATAAAAATAACTTTAATAATATATTTTACAAAGAAATTAAAAAGTTGAAGAAAAAGCAAAATCCTGTGAAAAAAGAACTTTTCAAATTTTGATAATTTAAAATCAATTACCATAGTCTCCATGATCATACAAATCAAACAGCAATCTGAATCTATATCAATTACTTCAATGAAGACTTTATCTGGGCCTCCAACAGGGGGAGGAAAGAATTTAAAGTGGGTTTACAGCAGATAATTAGTCATGTCTCCTTGCCTAGGCAAATAGTTTGTGTATTTCTTGACTGGCTGACCCTAAACAAAGGTTTACAAATCTAAGACACAAGTTTCTTTGGAACAAGTAATCAAAGAATTACACAAACTTGAATACTCTACTGAAAAAACTGATTCTAAAAAATTTAAGATCTAGAGGAAAAATTACTAGTGTTTAAGCAATGTGGATATTAAACAAGAGATAAGAGACAATAGAGCAGCAGCTATATTCAAATAGGTAATAAAAGAATGCAAGTGAAGACTCAAAACTTTTACACTAAATCTTGTATACTAAAGGAAAATGTGTGCTATTACTGCAAGAATGTATTTTGATAATTAATATAATAAAAATCTGGCTAATCTGGACTAATAATAAAAGATACTCTATTTAAAATAAAATAATATGTTTCTTTTGAGGCCCACATGTATTAAAATGTAACCAATGTCAAGAATTATTTATTTGTGTTAAGCATGGCAACATAAAAGAGGTGAACAAAATATAGACCTTACCTCTAAAAAAGTAATATTTTGAAGCATTAAGAAAAGTATTGAAATAATTTTAAGAAAAGTATTGAAATAATTTTAAACAAGGAAAAGCATCTCTAAAGCCATAATGGAAGACAAATGCTCAAAAATTCAAAAAGAAGAGAAGTTCTCATTCACATTGAGGTGATCAGGAAAAACTTCACGGATGATGTTAAAACTCTAGGTGTTAATTTAGTAACTGATGGTTTAGCTGGCTATCCCAAAGCAGAGAAGAAGGGAAGAGGAAAGGGAAGGGTAAAAGGAAGAGAAAGGTTGGAAAGAAGGCAGACTGACTTTCAAATAAGTTACAAAGACCACAAGACCAGAAATCCTTAAAAGTAAGCCAAGTTTCATTTTGAAAAGGCAACAGTTGTCAGGTAGACTGAGAAACCCAGGACACCAGTGAAACATTCTACTTACTCAAGGTAAATAGCCAGAGAACAAGAACCAGATTTCATTCCAAACACACATATAAAAACACACATATACGCACTCAAACTACATATAAAATGAGTCATACAAATTACCAGTGTATTTTCAAGACACAGAAAAATATGACCTATAAGAGAGGAGAAAAGTCAATGAAAAGAAACAGATCGAGAAATGAAAAGGAGGAATCTGCAGACAAGAACACTATCTACTCTAAATATTCTTCATATATTCAACAAAGTAGAGAAAAGGTGAACATGATGAGAAGATATAAAAAAGACCCCAAATCAAACTTACAACATGAAAAATACACTGGATGGAATTAATAGCAAATTTTTGTGGATTAATAAAATGCATTTTTTCTCAGTTCTTAATCCCTTTAAAAAATACAGATGCTCATTGACTTGTGATAGAGTTACTTACCGATAAAATCATCATAATTAGAAAATATTGTAAATTGGTTGGGCACGGTGGTTCACGCCTGTAATCCCAGCACTTTGGGAGGTCAAGGTGGGTGGATCACGAGGTCAGAAGTTCAAGACCAGCCTGACCAACATGGTGAAACCCTGTCTCTATTAAAAATACAAAAATTAGCCAGGTGCAGTGGTGCATGCCTGTAATCCCAGCTACTCAAGAGGCTGAGGCAGGAGAATTGCTTGAACCTGGGAGGCAGAGGTTGCAGTTAGCCGAGATCATGCCATTACACTCCAGCCTGGGCAACAAGAGCAAAAGTCCATCTCAAAAAAAAATAAAAAATATAAATAAATAAAAGAAAATATTATAAATTGAAACTGTATGTAATATACCTAACCTATAATAGCATAGATTAGTCTACCTTAACATGCTCAGAACACTTACATTAGCCTAAAGTTAGGCAAAATTACCAAACATAACAACTATTTTATAATAAAATGTTGAATATCTCATGTAATTTATTGAATACTGTACTGAAAATGAAAAATAGAATGGTTGAATGGATACCGGAAGTTTGGTGTCTACTGAATGCATATTGCTTTCATACCATTGTGCAAAATTAAAAAAAAAAAAGTAAGTTGAATCATCATAAGTCAAGGACTGTCTGCAATTGCTTACAGCAAAGGTAGTCTCAATTTATTGAGGCATTACAGCAGATATAGAAGTAACATGTACAAATAGAAGCAGACTTTGTGAGGCTTATTTACCATATATGAAGTGGTACAATATTATTTGAAGGTATACTATCATAAATTAGAAATACATATTGTAAACCCTACATAACCACTTAAAAATAAAACAGAAGTATAGCAAATAAGCCAATAGTGGATATAAAAAAAAGAATTATTTTTTAGAAACCTTTATTCCTGCAACCAAAGTAGGGAAAAAGGATAAAGAACAGATGAGATAAATGGAAAGCAAATAGCAATAGAGTACATTTAAATCCAAAGACACTGGTAGTGAAATTAACTATAAAGTTCTAAACAGCTCAGTTAAAAGGCAGAGACTGTCAGATGAATTAAAAAGACCAAACTTTATGCTGTCTACAAGAAACTGTCTTCAGATATAAAAACGGAAATTAAAAGGATGGAAAGTTATAACATCATCCATGAATCCAAAAAGCTAGAGTGCCAATATTAAAATAAGACAAAGCTGACTTTAGAACAAGGAATAACAGGGTTAAAAGATATTATTTTATAATAATAAAGGGGTCATTTCATCAACAGGATTTAACAATCCATAAAGAAAAGCAAGGCAGTTTTTACCATAACAATCAGGATAGTGCTAAACTGTAGGGAAAAAGGAAACATTGAAATAAAAACACCAAAAAGAAAATTTTGGCAATGTTCTATTTCTGTTTTCTTTTGCTTTTTGTTTTTGTTTTCCTGTACCCAGTGATAGCAGATCTATTTTTTAACTTGAATATCTGCTTTTTAAGGTCTACATTTATATTTTATGTGACTTTCTATGTAAGTATTCTTTCTCACAATAAAAGGGTTTTTTTTTTTTTAAGTTTAGGTTCATATGAACATTAAGGAAATGTGTGATAAATATGAAAACTAAGAAAGTGAAACTCAGGTTACTTCTGAGGTAGTTGGCATCAGAATACAGCAGGACCCCTAAGTGAATCTACCTAAACAAATGTAAAATTAGTTGCAGAGTACTGAAACTCATACACAAATCAAAAAAAACAAAAACAAAAACAAATATGCTAGCCATCTACTCATTAATTAATTATATTATTAATGGTAGAATATATACTTATGAAATAATTGAGCAACAAAGAGAATCAAGAAAGCTGGTACTCATAAAATCTTCATTGAAGTTTTCCAAAATTAATTCTATAGAATCTTTTGTCAAGAAAAGTATATATGAAATATTGAGCACAAGTTAAACTACAAAAAAAATTAGATGTTTATGATATACTCCATGAGAGAAGGAACTTACCTGTTTATTTATTTACAGCTGTGTGCCTAATGTTTACAGTGAGGGTGACCAATTAACAAATGATATTCTAAACTAGTCATCCATTCTATAATAGTGAATGTTTTATTATGTATGGGAGACATGCACGTATAATAGGCAGTGAGGGTACAATAATGAATAAGATAAAACCCTGCCTTCAAATAGTAGCTAAGCCGGACAACTGGACAATTATGCTACAAAAAGCACTGCCAATAATTAAAGTATAAAATATAGAATAGTGTTCTGGAAAATTAGAGATGGTGGAGTTTGATATGGTACATATGGATATATTGACATGTGAAGTGCCAACTACAAATGATAAATCAAACTGGCAGAAAGAAGAAATTACGTGTATAGAAGAGGAGATTTGAGAAGAAAGAAATGAGTTCAGTTTGGGATATATTGACTTTGGGGCACCCACAGAGGAAGATAAATCAAACTGGTGCGAAGCAATAAAAGTCAGTCTATGACTGAGAAAGAAAGTGGACAGTATGTGATTAAAGGATAAATTCTATGGCTACAACTACAGCCACAAAACAAAGAAAAGGTCATTTTTCACATAAAAGCAGTAACTAGATCTTTGAAACATGTACTCATCTTCAGGACAACAACATATACAGCAATCACATACATATTATCTAAACTTTAAAAAAGATTGCATTCCCTGACGCAGCTATATTCTGATAGGCTAATAAGATAAAATTATCATTGTTGGCATAAACATATAGACACAGGTACAAGACCATAGACAATCCTTCTGTGGCAGATAAAGCTAACCACATACTCATCAAAAAGGAAACCTGGGAAAAGAATAATTTTAGGAGGTCATGTCACCCAGCTTAGATAACTAATAGAGAACCAATAGAGATAACTAGTATACAGCTGACATTTCTTATATAAATAAGCCAAAAAACAATGAAATACTCCTTAGCACAATAATGCCAGCAGTAGTCACATTAGTAAAAGGAGTATGATTTTATCACATTATACTAGGCTGGTTGTCTTGGGGAGTACTTACTTTAATAAGAGATGTTTGCTTCTCAGGTAATTGTGAGAAAATTGGGCATAGCTCTCACTAATCTGGAATTTGAGTATCTACTCTCTCCCACCTTATGAAAGCAGAAAGAAAAGCAGCTTAGTTCTGTCCTTTCAGTTTACAGTTCCTGGGTAGAAGAGATTCTCCCTGATAAAAATGGCCTACAGCCAAGGAAATAGAATTTCAGTTAAGGTAAAAAAAACTGGCCTGGTCAAGCAGGCTACACTGAGGGGACAGTGGGAGAGCGGTAGTTAGGGGAGAAGGTTGGGAATAGAGTATATGTATCTAAGGCTCTAAGGTCTTTTCCTCTTGTGAAATTCAAAGTAACAAGTTGTATAAATTCCCTACATCTGTTCTTCTTACATCATACTTGACAAAATGTACCTGACCCTTAGCTGAAATAATTGTACACATCTACATAGTCCAATTACTAGTCCTAAAGGTAGGTGAGGTAGTATGTACCTAGGAAAGAGATGGCAGCTACTTTTCAATTATCTTCCAGAGAATCCAGCAGAGAAATCACTAAAGAGACACCTGTTCCTTCTACTGATTATCAGCATATTATCTCTTAGTATTGCTAAAACAAGATTTATAGGATACAGCTGCTCAAATTTCCCAAGCATGGAATTTCCTACTTTATCTCATAGATCAACAAGACACGATCCTATAAAACAGTAAAAGAAGGGTTTACCACATGCTACTTACTGCTCTCTAAGCAAAGTTACAAGTTACGAGAGTTTTAAATTATGCTACATGTGGCTCAGTATATTTTAATTTTACTTCAAGATTATTGTTTGTTTTTTAACTTATATGTTATGGTATTCAGCTAAAAACTAAGAATAATGGAGTAAAGATCATGGTTATTACCCTCAAGCAGTTCACATTTTAGTGGGGCTGCCAGATAAGTTAACATTAACTACAATACAGAATCACTATAAAAATCATTAAGGAGTCAGAGAAGAAAAACCTGAGAAAGCATAGAGTCAGTGAACAACTTAACTTTAGCTGAATCTCAAAAAATAAATATGAATTAGCCAAGTTAAGAAAGAAAACAGTGTACTGGCAAATGTATCAGCAGATACAGAGGCACAGCATATACAGAGGCACAGAGGTGAGTGAGCATGAACTTAGGAAAACTGTAAAGTGGAAATTGCTGAAATGTAGGTCAAGTGGAGGTGGAGGTGTGGGAGACGAGGCAAGGCCCATAACATGAAGAACATTATGAACCATGTAAAGGAGTTTAGATTTTAACCTTGATGTTATGAGGGTTTTCTTTTTTTCCACAAATAACGTAATAAATCTTAGAAGGACCACTCTAGCCACAAGATAGAAGATGGACTGAAGACTGAAATAAGGAGAAACAAGTAATATTTTATAGGTTTAATTCAAAATAGAAATAATGAGAGCTTGAACTAAGTCAAGGACCGCTAAATGGAAAAGAGGAACCAACCAAAGAGGCACTGAGAAGATAGAATCATTAGCTGTTAATGATCAACAGGAGTAGTCAGGGGAGAAAAGAAAGAATCTAGAATAATTCCAAAACTTAAAGTTTATCATAGACTAATTAGGATTTTAAAAGGGACCAGAACTACTGGAAAAAATTATGAGCTCAGATACTGAAAACTTCAGATACCAGAGACTGTCTATGTAGAGATGTTCAAAAAAGTAATGGGTTATGACTCAAGGACATCAACAACAACAAACAAAGAATTAAAAAGAAAAGAAAAATAAACAAACAAAAGTGACTGGCTGTGTTGAAAGCCAAAAGATTAGGAGAAAGCTCATCTTAGAGCTATAAATCACCCATATCGCTAAAGATTTCCTTCTGGGAGTCATCAGAATCAGAATATGGATAGTAGTCTATGGACACAAATGAGAAAGTACATATGAGAAGAGCAACAAGCAAAGAATGGAAAGTACAGTATATAAACACTTAAAGATGTTTAGAATGAGGACTCAGCTCTGATTTGTTTTACCTTGCCCAAATTCCTATCTAAGAGGTCTAGGGAGTCATGTCCTACAAACCATAAATTCTCATCAGAAGGGTTTTATTTAACCCTATATATCATGGTTTACTTTCCAATGTGACTCTGGCATAACATTATGAGACAAGGAAGAAAATCAAAATGTTTTACCCAAAAATATATTTCCTTGCCATATCTTGAAATTGCCCTGCAAAGTCTCTTGTGGGAAAAATCCACATTCTCTAGAGAATACCCTTTCCCCTTTGTTTTCCTTTCTTTCCAGATCCAGGATACAATCAAGTAAGAGCCACACACCCTTTTAGGTCTGATAAGAAGCATTTTACAACCTGCTCTCTCTCTGAAGTCTGCTGAGAGTTTCCTCTGCACAATAAAACTTGGTCTCCACAATCCTTTATCCTAACCTAAACATTTCCTTTGATGCCTGGTCTTCACATAACTCAACCAATTGTCAACCAGAAAATGTTTAAATTTACCTATAGCCTGGAAGCCCCCACTTTGAGTTGTCCCCGCCTTTCTGAAAGAAACCAATGTATTTCTTAAGTGTATTTGATTAATGTCTCATAAATCCCTGAAATACATAAAACCAAGCTGTACCCCAAACACCTTGGGCACATGTTCTCAGGACCTCCTGAGGGCTGTGTCATGGGCCATGGTCACTCATATTTGGCTCAGAATAAATCTCTTAAAATATTTTACAGAGTTTGACACTTTCGTCAACAAGAAACATAAAAACATTTAAAGAAGACCATGAAGGACTGCTTGGAGAGGGGGGAGAAAATGATGCTCTGATCCAGCATTTAACAAATGTTTATTAGGTCCCAACCACATGCCAGACACTCTTCCAAGACAGTAGTCAGAAAAAGAACCAGGAGAAAATGATATTATATTTTGGAAAGAAGTGTTTCCAAGAAGAAAGTGGTCAGTTGTGTCAAAATTAAGAATTGCAAAATGTCATAGGTGGTCATTGTTAGCTACCTATGAATATTATTGGGGGAATTAGTGCTTATAGTAGCTCAACTCCATTAAAATAAAGACACAGAATAAGTGATATCAGATGCTGTGAAGCACTATAATTCAAAATTTCAAACACTGAGAAAAGACAAATTTGTACTCCACCCCAAGAAACCTAAACCAACCCTTATCTGATAAGTTACATAACAGAATAATAGGATCCTGGCATTTGCTTGAAAATACATAGTGTAGGTATTGGGGAAATTCAGGTTAAGAAAAACTATCATCTTGATGGTATTAAGCTCCAGAAATCAGAATAGAAAAAGTAGAAAGCAAATTTGATGTATTTATTTAAAGTTTTGCCTAAGTCACTAACTGCAAACCAAACGAGGATGGCAAATTATTATTCTTATTTTTGAAATGGAGTCTCGCTCTGTTGCCCAGGCTGGAGTGCAGTGGCGAGATCTCGGCTCACTGCAACCTCCACCTCCCAGGTTTAAGCAATTCTCCTGCCTCAACCTCCTTAGTAGCTGGGATCACAGGCACACACCACAATGCCAGGCTAATTTTTTTCTATTTTTAGTAGACACGGGGTTTCACCATGTTGGTTGACCGGACTGGTCTTGAAATCCTGACCTCAAATGATCCGCCGCCTCGGCCTCCCAAAGGGATTCTCCAGCCTCAACCGGCTGTAAATAATTATTTATTTACAGCCGCCACCGTGCCCGGCTGTAAATAATTATTTAAATTATCCTTCCCACTCCACTGGTCAAAAATATAGCTTTCCTTTGCAGAATGTGCAGAAAAGGAGCTCCCCGTGAAGTGTGTTAAAAGAGAGGATGAGGAAGGTCAAAAACATCTGGAAAAAAAAAAAGGAACTATCTTCAACTAATACTGCAAAATATGAATAAAAGTTACATCTTAGTAAATAAACGTCTCCAGTTAATGGGAGGAAAGGTGTGAGGCAAACAGGATTACAAAGCAAAGAGACAGCAGGAGGTAAAGGCACAGGATTTGGAGACTATGTCATAGAGTCACCAGAGCCAGGAAATCAAAATCCTAGACCTAAACGGTACAATCAAAAGTAGGATGAAAAAACAACTATTGTAGAATCAAAAGTCCTAGCCATATGCTCACCAACCTTGTGAAATGAGACAAGTGATACCATTAGTCTCATCTGTAAAATAAAACGATAGTGTTTTCCCTGACTACTTCATGTTTTGTTACACTTGCAAAATGGTGCTATTCCGCTCTATGTTTCACTCACAAGCACACAGAAGCGGAGCGGGCTGAAGATGGGATGCCTGTCACAGGAGGTGGGCCTCTCCCTACAACTTACCTGTCGCCTGCTGCTTCACGAAAGGTACCTGGTACGATCCAGGACCCACATGGGCCTCAGTGCTGCCACCTTCAGCCAATTTGAGCATGCGGGGAGCTCGGTCATACATGGTGCTTGGGGTAGTGGGGGCGCTGGGGAAGGGCAGGTGCCGAAAACGGTAAAAACAAGGCGGCTAGAGGGTGTGTGGAGAAGAAAAAGGGAGTGAACGCCACACTGAGGAGGCCGGGACACAGCTTCCGGAAATAGAGAAAATAGCGTTGGGCTTGTCCCCCCGCCCGCTCATTGGTAGCAGATTTCCTCAAATCGATTTCTAGCCGTGTGGTAAAGTAGGTAAAGTACAGGGGTGAGAGACTAGAGATTAGACGTCTCACAAAATCATCAGTTTGCCACGTGCACTCCACGAAAATTGAGGATTAGTGATGAAGACTCCCGCCCTGGTGCTTCCGGCCCTCACTCCGCCCACTTCTCTCTGCCCGGAAGCCTGGGGAGGAGGCGGGCACCGTCTCTGCGGAGCTCAGGGGACGTGCCTTCCCGGGCCGAGCCCTCGGAGCATGCGCACCGAGCCGCAAGCCTCTCCCAGCTGGCTCTACCCGGAGCCCTGCGCGCCTTAAACGAGGTGGGACCAAACCTCATAGCCCTTTGACCCGGGTAACTACTTAGGTCCCAACTTTTTTAAGAACAGAAGAACCCTAGAAAACGCTTAGGAAGGTGAGGACTAACTTAACCTTGATTTGCTTCCCGATTCAACAAAACCTAGGAAAGAAAAAAGCAGTAGCATGAAGCAGAGAGCTTGGGTTCCACAAGCTCTCCGCGGCTCCTGCAGCTCCACTCGTACTCACAGAGAAAAGTACCTCTGATCTTATCCCGTAGGTAGTCCAAACTGCTAAGACAAACCCACGGGTCAGGGCGGTGACAAGAAATGGGGAACCTAGAAAAAAAAAAATCACAAGAAAAGGGTAAAAAAGGAAAAGAAATGGGGAACCTAGGAAAGGAGGCGAAAAGCTCACAACTGAAGTCGTGCACGTGACTGAAAGCAACAACTTTTGTCGGATGCCAGACAACCACAATGTTGATTCTTCTCTCTGTTTATAAAGCAAAGCGAAGGCACTGAAAAGCTCAGTCCACCCCCAGTAAACCAGTGGGTCTCAACCTTGGGCAAAAGAAACCTAGCTTGTCCTTGGGGCTTAAGGAATCTATGTCAGAATCCACCTCTGCTTCTCTCAGGCTGTTTTTTCCAGCAAGAATTCTGTCCAGATTCTAAATATCCTCAAAGGCTTAGACAAATCCTACCTTGACCACACCTTGCCTCCAAATGATCTACAGCACTTTAATTTTTCCCTACTACAAGATTTTATAGTTTTCATACTCTGTAGTACATACACGATTTGCCACTCAATTCTGTGCAACATTTACTGTGGCTTAATTGCGCCACACATGTTGGGACCCTCTCCTTGCAAGGCTATGTGCTTCTCAAGGATGTATCTGTAATACCTTTTTTTCTGTTCAATAGCTAGCTAAATTATTTATTCACTTAAAAAACTCGAATTGGTTTATACTATAGGTTCCATACCCTGCTAAGTTATGAGGATACAAAGGCATAAGAAAGTCCCTGTCCTCAGGTGTCTCTCTCTAATGGGAAAAGAGATATATAATCCAAAATGAGAGTTGACAAAGATTTTTTTTAATGGTAGGAAAACTAATATTGCAGTATTTTGGAAACCTCTCACCAACTTGTTCTCCCTGGATTCTGGGGAGAAACCCTCACAATTCTCTCAATGTTATTTTAACCTTATTTTCGAAGCTGACACCTATACCCATTCAGAAGAGCTAGATTTTTACCATGACATATTAGAAAGAGTCACAGAGATGAAAGAGAAAAATTCATATGCTCTGCATGATAATCTAGTGGTGCTTGTAAATTTGCCCACTATTGCACATTCCTTAAGGACATCTGCCCCTTGATGATCAAAACAAGGATATCAACTCAAACTGCCAACTCGGGTCTAGGCCATGGTTGCTGTAGGCACTGATGCAGACTTTCATGCCCTGTCTGGCCATTCTGTCTGCAGCAGCCTACATTACTCTTTGCTTGGATATACATATTTGTTGGAGACTGGAAATGGAAGTGGTAAAGCAGGCTTTATATGCTTTCTGTCTGATTTTATTTTCAGCCATTGAACCTAACTTAATTTAGACAAAGGGAGTTCTTTGTAGCATCCCTCCTAGCTCATTTGCAGACCTCTAAGGGAGAGTTTCTGACTGAGTACCAGCTAGAAATACACAGTTTCTTTACCTTGCCTGCCTCCTGGATGAATGCTTTTTCCTAAAGGACTTAACAGAGAAGGGTAGTTGATCAATGGCAGGAGTCCAGTGTTTCTGGGTCTTCTTGTCAGATCCTATCTAAATATCACACCATTAAAGTGCAACCTATATATTCTTCATAATTTGGTAATACTTGGGCTCTCAAAATTCTGCATTCTTAACAACAAAAAAAAATCTTTCTTTTAAAAGTTTCTACTATGAGGCTAGGCGCAGTGGTTAACACCTATAATCCGTAATCCTAGCACTTTGGGAGGCGGAGGCAGGAAGATTGCTTGAGGCCAGAGTTCAAGACCAGCCTGGGCAACATAGAAGGATTTCACTTGCACACACACACACACACGAAAAAAGAAATTAAAAATTAGCCAAGCAGGAGTTTGAGATTACAGTGAGCTATGATGGTGCCACCATACTCCAGCCTGGAAGACAAAGCAAGACCTGTCTTAAAATTATTTTAGTATGAAAATTTCTATTGCTTTAGTCAATATGGCCACTTTCTCTGTATTTCCCAGCTATTATTTCCTCCTTATGGTTCAGTAATGAGAATGGTGCACAGTATTTCAAGATTGGAAGATATTTTTTAATGAGAAAAATAAATCTTTTTCATTATCTCTCATTGTAAATATTTATTCAATAGTCTGGAATTAGAATACTGCTAAAAAATTAACATGTTAACACAGAATTATAATTACATATAAATACGAAATAATTTGGTTCAGCATTTCTCAATTCCTGCAAAACAGTTTTAACGCTAATTAAGCACACTATATGACCACTTCACTGTATTAGTAAATACAACAAAATTAAGTAAAATAATGATATTAATTGGAAAGCAAGATATAAAAATATCTCTTTTTGTCTATGATGTAATTGGATACCAAAATACTACAGGAAAATGTAATAAATTACCCTAGAATTACAAGAGAATTAAGTGCAGTGACCATATTCAAGTTAAATATATAAAAATCAGTAGTTTTTATCTATTCTAACAATTACCTAAAAAGGAAATTGGAAAAAAAATCATTTTCAATAAAGACAAAAATAATGACAGAATTATGCAAAGGAAAGGCATAGAATCTAAACAAAGAATATATGAACAAATGGAAAGACATCAAAGTTAAATAGAAAAACAATATTAAAATATTAATTCTCCACAAATTAATATATTATCTTTTATAATTCCAATTAGAATCCATCTGATTTTTTGATATAATAATGTGGGGGAATAGAGAGTATGAAAAAGAAAAATGGTGAAGAATAACTCTGATTTCCATAAATCAGAAGATACAGTGGCTATAAAGCCATTATAACCAGATCAATGTGGCATTGGCATAGAAAAGACAAATAGATCAGAAGTACTAAAGAAAGAATCCAGAAGTGTTTCCTAGTCTATGTATTTTAATTTGCTCGTGTGTGTGTGTGTGTGTGTGTGTGTGTGTGTGTATGTCTGTGTGTCTGTGTGGTGTGTTTGTATGTTCCATGAAAACTTTATTTATGGGCACTGAAATTTGAATTTCATATGAATTTCACATCATGAAATATTATTCTTTAAAAAAATTTTTTCAACCACCTAAGAATGTAGAAAACATCTTTGTAATGGTATGAGAATAAGGAAAACAATAACAAATGCAATACTTTCTTTTTCAAAGTATGAATGGAATGGCAAGGCATTTTACTTTTCCTTCCAAGAACATCAAATGAATAATAAATAAAGTCTTTTTAAAGTATGGTGTGTGCTTTTAGAAACTAAAAATTGATGAATTTGGCACTTCTTATTCTTTTAATTCAGTCTGTTAAAAATGGAAACTGTCTATATTGGGGTTCAAATCTCATGTAGTTCAACTTATAAATTGTTGACAACAAAATTGAAGAATATATTTACATGACATTAGTAAAAAGCTACTGTCTTGAATGATGGTCCAAAAGGTGTTTATAGTTTCAGGAGATTCTCAATTGTTGGGATTCTGTCTCAGCATAGTACAGCGTTTTACTAAATATAGGTAGCTATATTTTTCTATTATAGATACAAACCATATTAAATTGATTTGTAGTTCTCATTGATTTAGAGGTTAAGGCTAGCCTGACAACAGGCTAAGTACTTTAAAAATAATTCCCTTGAATGATATTCAGTCTTAAAAAGGAAGAAAATCACACACTGCGGTCTGTCGGGGGTAAATAGCGGAAGGACAGCGGGAGGTGGGGAGTTGGGGAGAGATTGCATGGGGGAGAAATGCCAGATATAGGTGATGGGGGAGGAAGGCAGCAAATCACACTGCCATGTGTGTACCTATGCAACAATCTTGCATGTTCTTCACATGTACCCCAAAACCTAAAATACAATAAAAAATAAAAAGGAAGGAAATCTTGTCATATGCTACAGCATGCATAAACTTGAGGACACTACACTAAGTGAAATAAGCCAGTAACAAAAAGACAAATACTGTCTATGAAGTATCTAAAGTAGTCAAATTCACAGAAACATCAAGTAGAATTGTGGTTGCCAGGGACAGGGTGGGGGACAGGAAATGAGGAGCTGTTATTTAAGGAGTATAGAGTTTCAGTTTTACCAAAGGAAAAAATTCTGCACATCCATTGCACAACAGCATAAATGTACATAACCTTAGTCACCTGCACATTTTAAAATGGTAAATTTTATGTAGTGTGTTTTTTTGCCACAATTAAAAATAAAAATAAAATAATTACCTTAAGTTACATGAGTGCTTGTAAAATCTCAGATGTATGATGAAGTATACTTTATTTTCACAGTTGTAATATGAGAGATTTGTTGACAACAGTCTTTTCCAGGCTAAATGAAAATTCTATTGAAGCCCAATAAATAACAAGTATTTATTAATTGCCTACTATGAACAAGATATTGAGAGTTATGCATAACATTTTTATAGACATGCAGATGTATATATATAGTTCTATGTATACAGGTAGGTAGCTGCAGAAATGTTTCCTAACATGTTTGTAGTTGAAAAGAATTGATATTCATTACACATCATTAGGTTTCTGCACAATTCTTCTATATATGGTACTCAAATTTACCCTTATTTGCTCCCACCCCCACCCTTTTTTTTAACATAGGTCTCAAAAGTATTCAGGTAATTCCAAATTCATGCAAACTCAAACCTGAAAAACATAACTACAAAGCATTCTACCAGTTAATGTCAGCCAGCAACATACTAAAATAAAATGTTTTTTCTCTACCTTCTCTCTCACATTCCCTCTATTTATCATAATGCAACCTTTAACTCCTCTTTTCCTCCTTTTATTAAAACACACCTACAACTTGATTCTCCAGGTCTCATGACAGGGTCTGGTTAACAATACAGTGGACAGGGGAAAGGCAAGGAAGGGAAGAAAAGGCTTCAACTGTCAAGGGATCTTCCCCTCCCTTCCAATGAGAAACTCATAATTTAGTAGTCTTCAGTCTCATTACAACTCTTCTTACTCCCCCTCCTCACTAGTACACTTTGCAGAAAGTGTTATACTAGATGAAGTAAACAAATCTTAGGAAATGCTTGGAATGACCACACCTAATTCCTAGGGATTGGCTAGAATATTTTCCTGTGCCTGAAATACACTCTTCCAGGAACATGTGTCCTAATTTTATTTTTATTTTTGTAATCGTATTTCTTATCTGTTTTATTAGGAGACAGACAAATAGATTTCTAGACTTATTTTAATCTGAAAACTTTGAGATTCTAGGAACTGAAAAATCTTAAAAAAAAAAAAAATACAAGGTTTTTTATTTTTAGTAAAGGGCACTAGATGGCGCAATTCCACCAATTTGTGCTAATAAAATCACATCCTTTTATTAATTCACATATAAAATAATTTTGCTTTATAGTTTCACCTGAATAATTTAATAGGAAACCTATATAACAAAGATAAAAGTTCTTCAAAATATAATATTTCTAATATACCACATTTTATATCCTTATTCATGAACATAGTAACCAGAATCCCAACCCTGCATGAATAATTTAAGTTACCCAAAGTAAACAGGTGTCTCTCTATAATAAAATGCACCAAAAACTTACAGATATTGAACATTAATTTGTATCAAATGTACATTTTTATAGTATTGCTGATAATATAATAAAACTCTATCATACAAGAAAGTGAACTGGTGATTCCATTGACTGCAAATGCTTGAAATAAGGTACTAGAAAGACTAAACATTCACAAGTCTGATTTATTTTTACTGCTTGCCTTAGACCTTAGGTAGTTAGTTTCCTCAAGCCTAAAAATGAAAACGTTGATCTAGAAACAATAGGAAATAATTAAGGTCTACTCGAATTAGCATTCAGTTGACTTCTTAGTCCTTTAAAGTACCGTATTTACCACAGAAGTCCCAGATCTGTCCAGTGTTTTTACTATCACTTCATTTCCTGGGATTATTTATAGTTCAGAAAGTTTATCGGTCTTGAGCTACATTTTGACATATAAGACATAGCACATCAGCCAAACAAACAGAATGTACACTGCACTTGGACCATCTTCCAACTGTGGCTTAGGCTCTTGGAGCAGTCCTGCCTTGCCATTAGTTGGCAAACACCCCTGCTAGGTGGCGCAATCAACAGCAGTAGAAAGAGGTTCTAAGAGAGAAATGCCCCTACTTACATATTCTTGCCTGATGAAAAACTCTTCTCTTAAGAGGAAAGTCATCATCTTGGGCAAATGTAACAGCTTCTGGAAGGTCACATAAAAAGGAGTAGAGAAAATGATATCTACCTTGCTAGCTACACTGTCCCAAGCTATTCTACATATTAATGGAGGGATGGTATATAGCTAGATATCTTTTACATTGCAACAAACTAGATAGAGCAGGGTGGTGGATGTGCAGGGGAGTGGGGTGTGGAACGAAAGAAGTTACAATTTCTCCAGAGAAACTCTTAAAGAAGTACTGGAGACTGTTGAAAGTTGAGTCTACAAAGGGTTTCTCAATGGTAATAATAAGTGGGCAGTGTTTTCTTATAGGAAGTTGTTCCCAGGTATCTAAGGCAACTTATCTATAGCAGCTGGATTAATATTCTGTCTATATCTGCCATAAATCTGTTAAATGTTTTACAGAAAGACTTGTAAGAAACCCCAAATTATAGCCAATTGAGCCCACCAGGTCTCTGACCTACAGAACTGTGAGATAATAAATGAGTGTGGCTTTGTGCTACTAAACTGTGGTAATTTGTTGTGACAGGAGTAGAAAGCTAATGCAGTGGCCAAAGAGTTGTAAAATGCAGTCTTCTAGGAATTTTAGGGAAATTTTACATACTTCTAAGTAAGTATTTCTTTTCTTTTCTTTTTTTTTTTTTTTTTTTAGACAGAGTCTTGCTCAGTTGCCCAGATTGGAGTGCAATGGCACAATCTAGGCTCACTGCAACCTCTGCCTCCCAGGTTCAAGCGATTCTCCTGCCTCAGCCTCCCAAGTAGCTGGGATTGCAGGCACCCACCATTATGCTCGGCTAATTTTTGCATTTTTGTAGAGATGGGGTTTCACCATGTTGGCCAGGCTGGTCTCAAACGTCTGACCTCAGGTGATCTGCCTGCCTTGGCCTCCCAAAGTGCCATGAGCCACCACGCCCGGCCCTAAGTAAGAAATTCTAAGTACTTATTTTACTTATTTCTAAGAAAGAGCCTCAGGACAAAGTGGTGCCTCTTCTTCTCTGGATATTGCATTGTCTAGACCTAATGACTAAAGCTGATTGTTGATGTAGAGGATTATGTTGATGGGATTCCTGAAAACTAGATCACCCTTCAATCACAGGATAAACCTTATGTGGTGATAATGTATAGAACGTAGGCAGAATAGAAACTGGGCAACTCTAGATCCTCATGCCATTGAGGAGATTAACCCTAGAGCTACTAATTTGTGAGGCAATAAATTTCTTTATTGTTTACATGAGTTTGAGTCAGGATTTCTGTTACAGACAAAACATTGTAACTGATAAGCTGTTGACATAAAACTAGTAAAATTATATCTAGAAACAGAGTGTAAGGTGATAGAACACTGGACATAGAAATGAGACACAAAACACTATGGTCTGGTGGTCTGGTTGCTTTTTATCTATATAACCATAGGCAGGTTATCTAATCTCACCAATCCTGTGTTTCCTCAGGTAACAAGCAGAAGTACTAATACCCAATGCACTGGGTTATTGTGAGACTTATATATGATACAAACTATGAAGTTATATAGCATAGTATCTGAAATACAATAATTATTCATTAAGGGGTCTTTGTCCCAAATAATATATAAAGCAAAAAAGGAAAATTTGTTCAGGAAGAAAAAAGTTAACCAAGAAAAATGCAAAGATTTTTTCAAAGGTTTTTTCTTTAAAGGTATGGTAAAGGATAAATGTAAACAATGTTAAGTATTAGAGCCAAGTAATCTAATTTTATTGTTTTATTGTCTGATATGGTTTATTATTAAAGTATACAAAACTTTCAGAAAGAGACAATTTTAAAATATTATGTGTTAGTTATGTTACAAACAAATTTTAATGTTAAAAGATAAGATTGTTTTAAAGTCATACAGTTTGCAACCAAAGCAAGTAATGTAATCAATTTATATTGACTATTTTGTTCCATCATATAATCTGATTGATTAAAATTTTAAAGGATTCACTAGTTGTTCTGAGATTAAAAGAGATATCTCACCTTAAAAATGAAGTTATGAAGCACCTGTATCCTTCAAGTACTGAGTCTTCAGCTAACTGTATTAGTTTGCTAGGGTTGCTGAAAGAAAGTAACCACAATCTGGGCAGCTGAAGCAACAGAATTTATTGTTTCACAGTTCTAGAGGATAGAAGTCCAAAATTAAAGTGTTAGCAGGGTTGGTTCCTTCTGAGGGCTGTGAGGGAATGATAAGTTCCAGGCTTCTCTCCTTGACTTGCAGATGATCCTCTTTTCCCTATGGCTCTTCACATCATTACCTCTATGCAAGCTCATGTCTAAATTTCCTCTTCTTGTAAGTACTCCAATCACCTTGGATTAGAGGCCACTCTGAATGCCTTATTTTAACTTCAGTACCCCTGTAAAACCCCTACCTAAGTAAGGTCACATTGTGAGGTACTGGGAGTTAGGACTCAACATATAAATTTGGGAGGACACAATTTGACACATAACACTATCTGAAACACATTCTCTGTCCTCAAGGAGCTTTCAGCCTAATGTGTGCTATATACATTTATTCTCTGTCTTCTGTTTATTAAACTTTGAATTTAAAGAGAAAAGACTAAGTTGCTTTTGTAATAATGATAATATAAAGTACTCACATTGAAAGAATTGTAGTTTTAGGGGGGTATAATACCAAGTTGGTACTTACTTTTTTTTTTATAAAGACAGTGTTTCACCATGTTGGTCAGGCTGGTCTTGAACTCCCGACCTCAGGTGATCCGCCAGCCTTGGCCTCCAAAGTGCTTAGATTACAGGCGTGAGCCACCACGCCTGGCCCAAGTTGGTACTTTTAAAGATAATTGTTTTAAATACATGTCTCAGTATTTGTTTGTATTAAATTATTATTTCCTTTATCTTGGAAAATTGATTTAAATATAATATGTCCAGCTGTAGTTATGTATTTATTTAATTTCTCACACATGTATCTAATTTTCTTCCCTTTTAAATCTACATATCTAATTAAATTGAACAATTTCAAAAAAATATTTTAAGGAAGATATCTGTTATGACATGAAAAATTTCTACCTAATTCCAATTTATACAGTTAAAAAATTTAATGTTTAGTCAATAAAAGTGAATTTTAATTTTCATAGTATGAAATACTATGAAACATTGCCAATACTCGGGAATTTGTATTTAGTTAATTAAATAAGTATAAATACAGAAAAGGTCAGGGTTGCAATATAGACTTGAAAGTCAGCACATAAGATATATTAAAACCATGTTCGCAGGAGCTGAGTGCAGTGACTCATGGCTGTAATCCCAGCACTTTGGGAGGCTGAGACCGGAGGATCATTTGAGCCCAGGAGTTCAAGACTAGCCTGAGCGATATAGCAAGATCCTCTCTCTACAAAAAATAAAAAAAGATAGCCAGACATGGTGGCACATGGCTGTAGTCACTGCTACTCAGGATGCTGAGGTTGGGGGATCACTTGAGTCCAGGAGTTTGATACTGCAGTGAGCTATGATTGTACTCTTGCACTCCAGCCTAGGGAACAGAGCGAGACCCTGTCTCAAAAAAATAAAAATAAAAACCATGTTCGGAGACTGATTTGAGTAATAATAAAACTCTGATCTCCCACACAGCCAGCTCTATATAAATTACTCTTTCTTTATTGCACTTCCCCTGTCTTGATAAATTGGCTGTCCAGGCAGCATGCAAGGTAAATCACCTGAGCAGTTACAAATTTGGGAGTTCATCTAGGATTGCCCTTGAGGCTACCTGCCCATGGTTCAGTAGCCTCCCTCCAGTGATGGATCCAGTGGCCAGCCCAAGTGATTGAGATGTGTATTTAAAATAATTATTTTTAGAAAGTATCAACTTGGTATTATACCAAACACACCTGAAACTACAATTAGTGTAATGTGAATACTTAATATTATCATTATTACAAAAGCAACTTAGTCTTTTCTCTTTAAATTCAAAGTTTAATAAATAGAAGACAGAGAATAAATGTATATATCACGTATTAGGCCGAAAACTCTTTGAGGGCAGAGAATGTGTTTCAGATAGTATTATGTGTTGAACTGTGTTGTCCCAAATTTATGTGTTGAAGTCCTAACCCCCAGTACCTCACAATGTGACCTTACTTAGAGAGGGGTTTTACAGAGATACTGAAGTTAAAATAAGACATTCAGAGTGGTCCCTAATCCAACATGACTGGGGTATATACAAAAGAGAAAATTTAGACATGGGTGTGCATAGAGGCAAGATGATGTGAAAAGCCAGAGGAAAAAGAGGATAAGTCGAGGAGAGAGGCCTGGAACTTACTCCCTTACAGCCCTCCGAAGGAATCAATCCTGCTGACACCTAGATTTTTGACTTCTATTCTTCAGAACTGTGAAACAATAAATTCTGTTGCTTCCGCTGCCCAGATTGTGCTTACTTTGTTACAGCAACCCTAGCAAATAATACAGATAGCTGGAGACTCAGTTCCTGAAGGATACAGGTGCTTCATAACTGGCTATTTTTAAGATGAGATATCTCTTTTAATCTCAGAAACTACCAACTCCCTCAAGTGGCCTAGTTCTCTTAGACTGAGGCTGAGTCTGGTACTGTCTCTATTGGCGGGGTGCTGCTGACCCAATGTGCATGGACTTAATTGAAATAGAGAAATAGTCCTGGGAGACATCCCATAACTGTAGCCCCATAGTAGGGTATCAGTAGCTCCACCATGGGGTATATGTAACTGTAGCCCTATCACAGGGTACCTGTCATAGAGTATCTGTAGGTGTAGCCCCATTACAGGGTATCTGATTTGGCGAGTATTCTAGGTGCTGCAAATGCCTCCTTCCTTCTCCCAATTGGTTTGACTCCCTTGGGGTCTTGGTTTTTCTGTAGCCCCATGATGAGATGTCTGTCTATGGCCCCACTGAGGGATGTCTGTCTCACTTTGACCCTTTCAGGTGTCTCAGTTTTTCTGTAGCCCCATGACGGGGTGTCTGTCTTGGTTTGGCTCCTTCAGGAGTCTTGGTTGGCTCTAATTAGTAGTAAGAGTCTTGGGAAACTTCTCAATCAGGGAGATTTCCCAGATGGAGAATGGAAGGATAGTTTGGAAGGGATACTCTTGGGGATTCTTGGTTAAGGATCTTGATTTGGAAGTCCTTCTGTCCATTTTCTCTTTGTGTGCGTTGTATATGTGGAGGGGATTTCAGAAGAAATTGCTGACAGGACTCCATCAGGTCTAACTCAAAGAACACTCCTTACTCGTCTAGTCATATTTGGTGAGCCCTGAAGAAAGTTCAATAAGCCTGAATCTGAGTACCTATCTGCTCTTTGTCTTGCCCAGAGGCCATCTATTGAATTATCCATCAGAGATCATCCCTCCCCACCTGGAGTGGATCAGAGACAACAGAGACCAACAGGAAAAAAATTGAGCCTTGCCAGGTCCATATTGGATGCTGAACAAGGTGACTAGTGTCTGTTTTGTTATGTGTACTTTGTTTTGCCTGGGATGGAAAATGCTAAATCAGTTTCCCATGCAGCACATTGGGCAGTATCTTGCAAAACTGAGAATCTTTTGCCTATGGTTTTATAAAACAGAAAAGGGTGATTTTATTTTGTAAAGTAGCTTGAGCACAGCAAGCAGGGCCATCAAAAGCTGCTTCATTCTGGAAACTGCAGAAAAAGGGAACCCAAAAACCTGGTATGCCAGTAAAAAGTGTAAGAAATTCTTGCCAGCCAGATTTCTAGTGTCTCTCTCTCTCTCTCTTTCCCTCATTCTCTCTCTTCTCTCTCTCTCTCTCTCTCGTCGTGTGTGTGTGTGTGTGTGTGTGTGTGTAATGGTAAACATCACTATTTGTCTCCTCTGCAAGAGTTTGATTAATAGAAAAAAACAAATTTGTGAGACTAGTCTTGGGCTGTTGCAAATCTGGTTTCCTTTGTGCTAAGAATGTGTCTTTCTGTAATGGAGACAGGTGTATCACAGGATAAAACATGGGCTTAGGACCTCTATAAGTCTGCTTTTCATCCATCCCAGAAAGATGGTCAGTTACAAATTTTGCTCCAGGTCCCTGAAACTAATACCAGATGAAATTTCTCTATCTTGTTTTGTGTTCTTAAGAACTTAATATTGTGACCATGTGGGGATACTTTCTCTTGGTTTCTGCCATCCAGAGGACAAGAATTTGGGGGTTCATATCATAGTTAGCCCTAAAAATTGTATTGAGCAGTAAAGAGCCTTTGCAAGATTGAAATTGGCTGCCCTAGACTTCTTTTGGGAAGAGCAATAGAAACTGCTCAATGTCACATAGCTCAGTAGCTAAGCCCTTGTCTTTTGAAAATGGTGAGCTGGGTTCAATTCTTGGCTTCTGAAATGAATTCTTTCTGGTTTGTTATTTGTGTAACTTTGCCATTTGTTAAGGGTTTTCCCCCATGGATAGCTTCTGATTTCCTGTCTTGGATTTTCCTTTCTCTAAACATGCTTGAGGAGATTCTAAATCATGTAGAAAAAAAAAAGAAACTGCTTACCATCTCTTTGAGACACCTTATGCGTCTATGGTTAATTTACAACCTTTGTTAAAACTTATTAATATCAGTTGAAAAGTTACCTGTAGTAGAATTCAAAAGCCAGAAATATTGGCTGTCCTGGTTAGAGTCTGCTAATAAGAAATTTAAAAGAACTTTTTTTAGAAAAAAAAAGTTATGTGATTAAAATCAGCTTAATTAAAAACAAATATCTAAGCTATATGTATTTAACAGGATTTTATCCTTTTTCTCTTCTTGAATCATGTTTTTCTGAAAAAAAAGTTTTTTTCTTCTCAGTAAATTGTTCTTCTCCATTTTGTCTTCTTGCCACTCTTGATGCCCACATGAGAAAGCCTAAGATAAATTCTAACAGCCTAGGACTCCTGGGGAAAAGCAGAGGAGACACCACAGACCCCATTTGTGGAAAAATCTCTGTTTTCCTCACAGAAGCCCAGGAATTGAAAGAGAATAGATCCCTCTAAAAATCCAAAGCTCTGTTCTGTTTTGCATTGTGTTTGCTGATGGTTTTGACTTTTGTGGGTATCAGAAATTACTGTGTATTATAAGGGAAAGTTGGTATGTAATAATAAAGTAGGAAACATACTTTTGGGAATGGCTAATGGCATTTATGGGGGAGATACTCAGCTCTTTGCTGTTTCAATTAGAGATGCATGCTCTTGGCCACCTAAAAGATATGGAAACATCCCCCAACCCCCACTGAAAGAGACTCCAGTAGAGGATGAGCTGATCACAAAACGGGCTGATTGGCTTTGGGTTGCCTTGCAATGAAATGCATGGTAGAAGTACTGCACTATCGTCTCCCATAGTATTTCCCTCCTTTGGGAGGATCCAGAATACGGTATAAAATGGCACCCTTAATTTTGGTGATCTATCTTTGCCTTCCAGCTTTACCTGCTTATTGGGCCCTAGAAACTACTGCTTTCCTGACCCTGTTCCTCCAAGGGCTCCACCTTGAATCCAATTAAGTAATCCAGTTAAGAAACTAGTAAATGGGCCAGGTGTGGTGGCTCACACCTGTAATCCCAGCCCTTTGGGAGGCCAAGATGGATGGATCATCTGAGGTCAGGAGTTTGAGACCAGCCTGACCAACATGGAAAAACCCCATCCCTATAAAAATACAAAATTATCCGGGCATGGTGGAACATGCCTGTAATCCCAGCTACTCAGGAGGCTGAGTCAGGAGAATCACTTGAACCTGGGAGGCAGAGTTTGCAGTGAGCTGAGATCAGGCCATTGCCCTCCAGCCTGGGCAACAAGGGTGAAACTCTGTCTCAAAAAAAAAAAAAAAAAAAACAAAGAAAAGTAAACAAAAGAAACTAATAAATGAAAAATCTTACAAGTGCTGAATCTTCTCTTTCTGTCCATTTATTTATATGTGTTTACATGTGTTATGTGTGTACTGCTTATATAAAAAGAGCTCTGATTAATTGGCTTAGAAAAATAAGCATTTAAGTCAAATATTTTGTCAGACAAATAGAAACTTTAATACCTTTTTGTTCATGTGACTTTAATAATCTTTTGGAAATAAAGACAGTTTTAAAGATTATTGGCAAAACTAAATTGTCTTCCAAACATAGACATTTGGTCTAAATTAAGGTCAGATATCAGATTTGCTAAATGCTTTAAGGTTATAAACTGCTTCTTTGACTTTTTGAAAATTGTTGCATTTACCTACTTTGGAGCATTGGATTCCAGATGAGGCCTGAGGACATGTGGAGTTAGACATGGCCCCGCTGGCTATGCTGGAGAAAGACAAACCTTATCTTCATTTCTGTCTGACATCCTAGGCTCTATACCTAGTACATAATTAAAATAGCTTACTTATCAGGTTTACCCCAAAACTAAAAATTGATAAAAGTTAATATTGTAACATGTATTTGAGACTACTGGAGAGACAGTTTTACATACAAGAGGCATAAGAAAAGTAGAATGTGTTTTTGGTAAAAAATTATAAGTAGGCATGGCTTAAGGCCGGGCATGGTGGCTCATGCCTGTAATCCAAGCACTTTGGAGGCCAAGGTGGGCAAATCACCTGAGGTTGGGAGTTCAAGACCAGCCTGACCAACATGGTGAAACCCCATCTCTATATTTCAAAGAAAAAAACATTAAAAAAAAAAAAAAAAAGAAGGCATGGCTTTTGGTAAAAGATTATAAGAAGGGAATATGGCTTTTGTTAAGATGTAATTTTGTATAATTCAGAGAGTTTTAAAGATTGTCTTAACCTAAAAGAGTAATGGGACAAAATTGAAGGTTTAAACAAGTTGAAAAGGGTTTGTGAAGGGTTGGTCTTGTAAAGAAAGTTTAGTGGATATGAGCAATTTGGCTGACATTTAAAAGGGATTATTTAATTTTTTTCCCATAGGTTGAACATTAAAGTAAAAACACATTAATGCAGGGCCAGAATCTGGGACCATGTGTCAGCATAACAGAGTTTTCTTAGAAAATTGATCTACTACTTTACAGAAAATTGTAAAGATTCTAAAAACTTTATGAAAATCTTACCCTAAGGACAAACTAATTTTTTTTTAAGATAGTTTCACTCACTGCCCAGACTCAAGTGCAATGGCACGATCTCAGCTCACTTCAACCTCTGCCTCCTGAGTTCAAGTAATTCTCCTGCCTGAGCCTCCTGAGTAGCTGGGATTACAGGCATGCACAACCATGCCTGGCTAATTTTGTATTTTTAGTAGAGACGAGATTTCTCCATGTTGGTCAGGCTAGTCTCAAACTCCCGACCTCAGATGTTCTGCCCGCCTTGGCTTCCCAAAGTACTGAGATTATAGGCATGAGCCACTGTGCCTGGTGATCAAACTAGTTAAAACTGGATAAAGTTAAAAATTTTATTTAGAAACTAGTTTTAGCATTAACAATGCACTAAAGCAAACATAAAATTTGATTTTTTCTTTTGAAAAAGATTTTTATGTAATATTAAAAGATAATGAAAGGTTTTTGTTAGTCCCTTTGGGTAAATGGCAGAAGAAAAACGGGGAGGAGAGAGAAGAGACACATTCAGTTGGCCTCATGCTGTCTTCAATGGGTCTTGTTTGGAAAGCTAAGTCTCTTCTATCAGAGCAAAGGTTTTTGCCTTTAAAAAAACTTTTTTTGAGTTACTGCTTTGGATAAATGAATAACCTGTGATTCTATTTTGTGATATTCAGTGTTTTAAATCTTTGACAGATTTTCTAAAATCAAATTATAAACTGTGTCATTTTTCTGACCTAATTAATCTTTTAGACATTAGGTCCCCAGAAGTTCAAAAATTATGTGTTTGGCTTATTTGCTATAAAAATCATACAGGAAGTATTGTCAAATATGAAATGGTTTTTGGCTTTCTTTGGGCTGTATTTGTATAAATATGTTATTAGTATGTGTTCCAAAATTATGGGAGACTTCTATAATATTGATATAATTTAGTGATGTTATTAACAGTTATAGTTATGCAAATTTGTTGTATGTCACAGAAGTAACCAAAATTCCTAGTCAATTGTAACTTTTAATAGTGGCTTTCATAGAACTTTTGTCATCCACAGACATTTTTGTCTTGCTTTGGTTCTTTTCAAAAGGTAGTTTATAATCAGATATAGGACCTTAAGTGCAGGTCTCTGATAACTTTAAAAAGTATGCTGTTGGAATAGGGGAAATAAGTGGAACTTCTAGGACTCTCATGGAGAGCTGATGTGTTAAACATTGCTAATCCTTTTGTTTTCAGAGTCAAGAGAACTTATTTCTTTTGAGCTATTGCAGCTTTAACAAGTGAGTAAAGAGTACTCCCTGGAAGCAAAATTTGGAGCATATTGCTTTCTATCTGATTTCTCCAGGAGTTAGAAACTATCTGTGAGAATTCTTAATTTATGGTAGTATAATTATTTGCATAAGTGCAATAAGAATCTGTCTTCTTTACTAACAGGACACAATTGGAGAAACTGGTTATTTTACCAAGGCGAAAATGTCCTGCATTCTTTCAGGAGTCAAAGTTGATTTATAGAGCCAATAAAAACCTCTCGGGAAAATTGGCCTCATACCTTGTCTACACAGTCCCTGTACAGGGTTCCTGACCTGTGGTAAGTGAAGAATGTCACTTTCTCACAGGCCCAGAAGTCCCAGGTTATCTTGGGACCTTAAAGTGAGGTATTCACAGGTATCTGCAGGCATAGATAAATCCATAGCTAGGCTTCAAGCCTTTTAAAAGGTACTTTTTTTTTTTTTTTTTTTGGCTGGGCAGAGTGTCTCACGCTTGTAATCCTAGCACTTTTAGAGGCCAAGGTGGGTAGCTCACCTGAGGTCAGGAGATCAGACTGACCAATATGGTGAAACCCCATCTCTACTAAAAACAATACAAGCCAGGTGAGGTGACTCACACCTGTAATCCTAGCACTTTGGGAGGCCAAGGTAGGCGGATCACAAGGTCAGGACTTCAAGACCAGCCTGACCAATATGGCAAAACCCCATCTCTACTAAAAATACAGAAATTAGCCAGGCGTGGTGGTGGACACCTGTAATCCCAGCTACTCAGGAGACTGAGGCAGGAGAATTGCTTGAAACTGGGAGGCAGAGGTTGCAGTGAGCTGAGATCTCGCCACTACATACCAGCAGCCTGGGTGACAGAGCAAGACTCTGTCTCAAAAAAAAAAAAAAAAAAATTAGCAAGGCTTCGTGATACACACCTGTAATCCCAGCTAGTCAGGAGGCTGAGAACAGAGAATTGCTTGAAACCAGGATGCAGAGGTTGCAGTGAGCTAAGATCACACCACCGCACTCCATGCACTCCAGCCTGGGCGACAGAGCAAGACTCCCTCTCAAAACAAACAAGCAAACAAGCAAAAAGTTTAATCTGAAATTCCTTATAGAACAAAGTTTCAGCAAAACCAATGTTAAAAAAAGCCTAGGTGAAAAATAATTATTCTTGCTGCACTTTATGCAAATAATTACGCCAAGTATAAAACTAAAGTTTAGTTTGCAAATGAATCAATCCTGTGTTTTTAATAAAAATGGGGACTGGAGAGAGAAAAATTGTGCTTCAGAAAAAAAAGACTACAGTCCACCTTGTTAGCTGTTCTCGGTTTGTTTTGTTTTGTTTGTTTTGTTTTGTTTTGTTTTGTTTTTCCTGCAGTTGAAATACATCTTAAATTCTTTGTGGCTTACAAGTCCCCAAACTAATGCCTTGAAATCCTTACTTTTAGAACTAGAAATTGTACTCCTTACCCTCATACTCATTATTTATCTTGTAGTATGCTATTCCCTTAAATGTGGTACTAAAACTATAGATGACAATACAAACGTCTTTGCCATGCAAGCCTTGAAACCCCAGCCAGGCCTGCATGAGTATGCTCAGACAGTTGCAAAGAAGTTTTACTCCTCTTATCTTGGAGTCAACACCTACCACCACTATGCCCCTGATCAGCAGGAAGAAGTTAGAGGGTCTTCGCCCTTTTTAAAATCTTCTTTAGCCAACACTTTGAGATTAAAGTGTTATAAAACCCACAGGGAGGGATTGAAACTGCCATTGCAAAATTATAACTTAAACAGTGAAAGAGATCTAACCTAACCAACTCCATCTTGCTTCTAATCTCCAAGTTGTCCTTGTTTGTTCCTGGGCATAGGCTGAACTAACTTTGGGAGGAACTTAGTTTATAATTTAAAACAAAGATGGGGCTGGGCATAGTGGCTCATGCCTGTAATCCAAGCACTTTGGAGGCCAAGGCGGGCAGATAACCTGAGGTCAGGAGTTCAAGACCTGCTTGACCAACATGGTGAAACCCCGTCTTTATAAAAAAAAAAAAAAAAATTAAAAAAAAAACAAAGATGGTAACAGCCCTTCCCAAGACAAACTCCCTTCTTGCCTGGGGACTAGACTGCCTTTATAGGACTAACAAATTTAGCCACAAGATTAGAAATTATCATTTAGGAGTCACACAGCTATAGACTGTAAGACTCTGACCCTCCCTAAACTGCTCCTAAAATCAGTGCATGAGGCATTTGGCAGACCCTGCACTTGATGGATCAGCCAGCACCAGCCAGACTGATAAGCTGGCTCATCTGATCTTGTGGTCCCCCAACCAGGAACTGACTCAGTGCAAGAAGGCAATTTCAACTTCTTGTGATTTCATTTCTGACCTGACCAATTATCACTCCCAGTTTACTGGCTTCCCATCACACACCAAGTTGTCCTTAAAAACTCTGATCCTCAAATGCTCAGGGAAATGGATTTGAGTAATAAACTCAAATCCATAATAATACGCTCTCCCCCCTATCATAAAAAATAAATAAATAAAAACCATGTTAGGAGTCATCTAATATGAGGAAACAAAGAGAGAAAGCAGTAATTGAAGACAGAAGCAAGTCACGATTAATGATTTGTAGGCAAAAAAGGAGGAGCCTATCAAGGAAAATAATAAAATTGTCTAGGGCATATAGGCATATGTGATTACAATTAGAATAAATAATGCCAGTGAAGCCAAGAGCAGAAAGGATAGAGTTTTGAGAAGTGCTTGTTCAACAATCAGAAATAAAGAGAGATTTGGTAAGATAAAGATTGACAAGACTCCAATGAATTTGGCAATTTTAATACATTATTTTATTTCAGTAAAGATAATTTTAGTTGTGAGGTAGGGAAAAGGCAAAAGGCAAATGGCAGTGGGCTGAGCAGTAGGAGGGACATTTCGTTTTCTAAGACAGAAGGAAAGAAAGTAAAGATGAGTGCAGATGTTTATCACAATGGAAATATGCAAATACAGGGACATGGAAATAATACAACAGCAGGATACCTAAGTTCAAGTGAAATAATTACAAGGGAGAACAATGCTTAAGCGAGTTCCCAAACATCATCTTACACAATTGGACTAGCCATTGATGTCTGGGAAATGTCTGGTATACCAACCTCAAATGCAGCTATAAGTAAAACATTAATTTACTTTCTGCTATCATTAGTACAGAATGCTGCAGTGATGGGTCTCCAAGAATTTGAATATTGGGTAAATAAGATTGTCCTTGAAGAGTTAAATTATGTGCTTACATACAATCAATTTATAGGCAAATTTGCTCAAAAGACAGAGTTCTTGCTAAGACAAGTAAGCAAGAGTTGACTATCCCTTATTGACTATACTAACATAGCTGATAACGAATTTATCCAGAAAAAGGAGAGGGAGATGTTAATTGGCCATAGAAGCAGACTAAAAGCAGAATCACCCAGGTAAGCCCACCTAGGCACTGGGTGAGTACATTTGTCTTGCTGGCAAGGCTATTCCTGTTGAGAGAACTATGTAAGTCAGATTTCTCTAGAAACAAAAGCAATAGGGTTGTGTGTGTGTGTGTGTGTGTGTGTGTGTGTGTGTATGTGTGTGTGTGTATGTGTGTCTATGTAGAGAGAAAGATTTATTGTAAGGTATTGGCCAACACAATTGTGGGGGTTATAACCTCCAAAATCTGCAGGGTAGGCAAGCAGGCTAGAGACTCAGGGAAGAGTTGGAAGGAAGTATTGGAGTCTAAAGGCAGTCTGCTGCCAGGATTCTCTCTTCTTTGAGGTACCTCTGTCTTTTTCTCTTAAAGCCTGCAACTGATTGGAGGAGACTACCACTGATGTCCCCTTAAGGCCCAAGGGCTCTTCAGTTAGCTTATGAGGAATGCTGCCTGGCCTGGGACTCACCCTTTAGGGCAATGGGCTGCCCTCTGGCCCGGGGAAGGTCCAGAAATGCTGTCCAGGAGCATAGGCCTAGATTCGGGGGGGACCCCAAAAGCCTGCTTGTTGCTCTACTCATTTGTGATTGAGCTGGTATCTAGGGTGCAAGACAAAGTCCCCTTTACTTTTCTTTCCGCTTTTCTCAAACAAAATGAGTCTTTCACTTTAGCCACCATAGCTGGGAATGTGCTGGGTCACCACTGAAGCCATCATGTCTCAGAGCCCAAGTCACATAACTTACTCCCTAGTTATCACTGCTGGTTATTCAGGGAGCAAGTGCTCTTTAGTCAGAAGGTGATGAATCCCACCAGGACTGGGTCTTTCTTTTCGAGGCCTCAGATTCCCTTCTGGTCCAGGGTGTCATCTAGCAATGTCATCCAGGAGATAGAGCTTAGGATGAGGGCCTCACAACTCTGCTAGGTGCCCTATTTCGTTATGACTGAGCTGGTGTCCAAGATGCAAGACAAAGTCCTCTTTACTCTTCCTTCTCTTCTCAAGCAGAAGAAAGGAGTTACTTTCTTTGCTTAGAGCTATGCTACCTGGGGTTTTGGGGGAAGAAGAGATGCAAGCACTCCCTTAGCCACCCTGGCAGTTGTCCCAGTAGGTTGCATGCCCCCAAGTTCACTAGATCCAAGCCCAGCTCAGCACTATGACCTGCCTAGGAACTGCAGTCCCCATGACTTAGACCGCCCTTCACGTTTATTTAGATTCCCAGAGCACTTTTGCCCACAGTGGCAAGGCTTGCTGGAACTCAGTATCCAACTGCTGGAATGCGCAATTCCCCCTCTGGGAAGGGCTGGTCTAAATGTCTCCTCCATAGGTGGGCCTCAGCTGAGTTCAGCTCAGTTTTGCTTTCCACTGTGACAGGGCAACACTGAGTTCAATATGCTCTCCCTCCCCCAAGAGCACAGAGTCTCTCCTAGCCACAAAGCCACTGCCAGGGGAATGGGGAGGGGTGACATCAGTGATTCAAGACTGCTTTTCCTACCTGCTGCAGTGCCTCTTTCAGCAATATGAAGTTAAAACTAAGTATTGATTGCTCACCTGATTTTTGTTTTTTATGAAGGTGCTTTTTCGTGTTGATAGTTGTCAAATTTGGTGTTCCTGTTGGAAAAATCATCAGTAGAAGATTCTATTCAGCCATTTTGCTCCACCCTCCCTCTAGATTTATTTGAGCTTTCCTCATGGTTTGATTAAGGTTATGTATTTTTGGCAGGAATACTATATAAGTATCATTTTGTTCTTAGCAGTATTTCTCATCAGGAGGCACTTGATGTCCATTTGTCCTAGCAGTATTTCCAGAAATGCTGTCCAGGAGCCTAGGTCTAGGTTTGGGGGGGACCCCAAAAGCCTGCTTGTATGCGTTTTAGCAGTTGTATGGGTTGAAGATCAAATAAAGCATGACAAATAGACATCAAGTGCCTCCTGATGAGAAACAGACATCAAGTGCCTCCTGATGAGAAATAGGGTGCAAGACAAAGTCCCCTTTACTTTTCTTTCTGCTTTACTGAAACAGAATGAGTCTTTCACTGTAGCCACCACAGCTGGGAATGTGCTGGGTCACCACTGAAGCCAGCATGTCTCAGAGCCCAAGACACATAGCTTACTATGTAGTTATCACTGCTGGTTATTCAGGGAAGAAGGGCTGTCTGCCAGGTTTCTCCACTATATAGTTACTAGTTTTCCTTTTGTAATTAATTGATAAGTTGAGACCATGTAAATTTCCTGTTGTGTATGGGATAGCCTAGCATCCAATTGATTACCTGAATCAGTTGTCACCTAATAATAGATTTTTTACTTTTCATGGCAGAGAAATTCAAATAAGCAATATCAGAGACTCTTTGAACTCATAGTATGTCATCTGTCTCTGACAGACAGCTGAGCTGAGAACTCTAGGAACCATTCCCAGCAGATCAAAAATGAGAATTATGCTGGAGATTTTAGAGGAAGCAAGCATTTCAAATTTGGAAGAACCTGCTACTACTATCAGCTATTTCGCCATTAGTGAGAAAAGGTTCACACACTAGTTTAAATCAATTGTTCAAATAGCTGAACTCTACCTGAAAAAAAAAAAAAAAAAAACCTCACATAAACCTCTGGCTAACGAATATTCCTGAGGCTAATCAAGAGAACAGAAGACATACTAAGACCAAGTGTTAGCTTAAGATGCTCTGAGCCGGCTGGGCGCAGTGGCTCACGCCTGTAATCCTAGCACTTTGGGAGGCCGAGGTAGGTGGATCACCTGAGGTCAGGAGTTCAAGACCAGCCTGGCCATCATGGTGAAACCCCATCTTTAAAAAAAAAAAAAAAAAGATGCTCTGAGCCTTAACATCTATCAAAAAAGAAAACCAGCGTGACCACAGGACTAGGGCCAGTATGATCCTGACCTAGATTGAGAAGAGGCCGATCTGTGGTTTGTGCTCAGAAAGAAAAGGGGATTCCATTGGTTCTAGCAGCAGTGGGACCCAGAATTCATCTCAGGCTGTGAGAATCTAGATTTGCAAACAGTGTTGGATGTTCTTCACCCTTTCCCTCCATGATATGGGCAGTAAAGTACATACCTGCAGGGCTCCTTCAAGTCATAACCACTGTGTTAGCATAGTGCTGGAAAACAAAAAGAGATAGCACAAATAAGAAGAATGTAAGAAATTTTAGGGATAATTAGTACTTGTCATTTTCATTAATTTTTATAATTTCTTAAATTCTCCTTTGCTTATTATAAGGTTTAAATTGTTTTTGTTTAGGTCTGCAGTTAATTAAGCATTCCTATGAGTTGGAGGCACTACTGAACAAAAAGGTAAAGGCATTTCAGATATTGATTATAGTCTTTAACGAAAGGGCAGCTTCACATGTGCTCAGGAAAGCTGAAGTAAGCATGCATTTTTTTCTTTCTTTCTTTCTTTCTTTTTTTTTTTTTAAACAGCGTCTTGTTCTGTGGCCCAGGCTGTAGTGCAGTGGTGTGATCATGGCTCACTGCAGCCTCAACTTCCTGGGATCAAGTGATCCTCCCACCTCACTACCCAAATAGCTGGGACTACAGATATGTGTGCCACCAGGCCCAGCTAATTTTGTATTTTTTGTAGAGATGGGGTCTCACTATATTGCCCAAGCTGGTCTTGAACTCCTCAAGCAATCCATTGTTGGAAACGGGTTTATAACATCAGGAAAAATCCACACTGAGACAATGCATTACTCAGCAAGGCTTGTTTACTTCATGCAGGAAGGGTGCAACTCACCAGCAGTCTTGCCACGAGAGCACACCCGAACAAAGGAGACAGGGGACATTTATAACTTTCATAACCTGACACAATTGCCCTACTGCTGTGTCTGGTTTCCACTGGCCGGAATGGGACCTCATATTCTATGCTTGAGGCTATTGGCTAAAAACTTGGAAATTTCCTGAATAGATAAGGGGGAAAGAAGACAAGGAAGAAGAAGAAACTAGTCAAGAGAAGGTCATGGGGGTTTCCAAACAAGGAATGGCAGGCACCAGGGTTTCGAGCTTGCCCAGTTCTGTTCAGACATGTCAGAGCCAGTCAAGGTAGCTGATTTAAGATGTAGCTGATTTAGAGAATATAATTACATGGGTATATATTTATGCTAATAGCAGATAATGGCCATAAACCAAGAGAGTGTAACTCCTTGTAATGTAGTGTAAGATATAAACTTTGAAGAACTTTCCCATCTCTCACATCCACCTTAGCCTCTTAAAGTGCTGGGATTAGGCCAGACACAGTGGCTCATGCCTGTAATCCCTGCACTTTGGGAGGTCGAGGTGGGTGGATCACGAGGTCAGGAGATGGAGACCATCCTGGCCAACATGGTGAAACCCTGTCTCTACTAAAAATACAAAAATTAGCTGGGTGTGGTGGTGCATGCCTGTAATCCCAGCTACTCAGGAGGCTGAGGCAGAAGAATCATTTGAACCAGGATGTCGGGGGTTGCAGTGAGCGGAGAATGTACCACTGCAACTGCACTCCAGCTTGGACAACAGAGTGAGACTCCATCTCAAAACAAAAAAAAAAAGTGCTGCGATTATAGACATGAGCCACTGTGTCTGGCCCAAGTATGGATTTTTTTTTTTTGCATTGATATTTTTGAGCATACCCATAAAATCAATTCATAATTCAGTTTAAATTATCATCATATTTAAAAACAACTTGTGGAATAAGAGAGAATTACATTCACTGTGTGTCTAATCTATAATTAGGCCCTATCTAATCCTTAGACTAATCATGTAATTTTTTATTTGTGGAAGAGAAAACTAAAGTTCAAAAAAATGCTGTGAACATGTGATGTATAAGTTACAGGGCTACTGTAAAGGCCCAGATCTGATTTCAGAATCCTTTCACAGTGCTATAGTGCTTACACATTACTTTCATGCTAAGAAGTACTTGAGAGTAACAAAAGAAAAGAAAATGACAGAAAAAAATGATTTGTAAAGTGATTAAAAGATGCTATTTGTACATCATTCGAATCTGAGTTTGGGTTATAAGAATCTTTGGTCCATGGAAAAAATTGTTCAGCATGTCACTGCAGCAGTATTAGAGTAGGGCCTGTGGTGTCTAGTTATTATTGCTCCAGAAAATCCAGCAGCTTTTCTAGAGCACAGCACTTAAGAGAGAAGAAATCCATTTTATTAAACACTATTAAAGGCATCAAACCCATATCAACTACGTAAACACAGAAACTAAAGAACTCTCAAAAAATTAAAATAAGATGTATTATTGACATGAGATTGTGGATAACTTAACTTTCTTTAAAAAAAGTCCTTTGTTGCTATTATCTTTGCTTATTGTACAATAAATAAACACCAGGGAAAAGTATTACCATGAAGTTTGCTTATGGATTGCTCTTTTAGTCTTATTTTAAAAATTATTTTTCTGAGCTTCTGAACTGATGAAATTCTGGAGGAATTTATTCTATTCCTTAGACTTAAATCTTCAGATTCTTACAACACAAGTCCTTTGGTCTATGCTGAGTCAGTAAATTCTGTCTCCCAGGCAACTTTGTGTAAATCAAAGTTGAAGGTCAGACCAAAGTTAATGCATTACATTAAAGTAAAATAGAATTGCTTTGCATTTCAATTTGCTCTATTTGGTTTCCAATGTTTAAATGCCCCTATTGCCATTGTTGGTTATTCTCAATAGTTTGAATCTCTTGTCATTTAAGGTCTAAAGAATTTTATGAAAGAAAAATTAAATTTTAAAAAGTTAAATAGTAGTTAAGCAAAATAATCAAGTAATAAATCTGCATCTTCATGAGTAATGAGTGATTAAAATCTAAATAATGAGAAAACATTGCTCACCTATCAAATGAGTAGATTTAGAAAATAATATCCAGGACTGGTCAAGTGCAGAGAAATGTTTCCTGTTTTGGCTCCACATTCCTATAGCCCTACACACTCCTGGTTCAAATCCTGATTATCTCCGGCCTGGACAATCTCAGTAACACACTTCTAACTTGTCTGCCTGATTACAGTCTTGTATTTCTTAAATCCCATCTTCACACTGCAGCCTGAGGCATACAGTATACCTAAAATATAATTCTAGCTATTCTACTGCTTTTGTTTGTCAGCCTCTCAGTTTCCAGGGTGTAATAGTTAATAATGTATCTGTAAAGAAATAGCTAAATGTATGGTTGCAGTTCAATTTTGCCATGGTTAGTACAGACAATACAAATCTCACTAAGTCCAGGATTTGTTGCTCTGACAGCCACAGGAAGCCAAATTAGAATTACAATATTACTTAATAAGCATGGAATTAGAACAGGAACGTTAGATATAGAATTCAAATGGTTAATGGAATCAGGTTAAAGAAGCTTGCGGCTCTCACCTCCCCAGGACGCTTTCATCAGCCTGATCATTCTCTGCCCTGACAATGCTTGAGTGGGTATTAGCAACTTTTCATTTTGGGTTTCAATTTTCTCTACTCCAAATAGAATTTACCTTTTTGTTTACACAGTCTCTCCAAATAAGGCATAATACCATTGCTTAGGTTTTTACTTTTTAAATGTTAATCACATTCTAAACCTGCCTCTTGAGACTGCAGCCAAGTTATTTTGATTGAAGTTTAGAGTATTCTCAAATTCTTTAGTTCTGCAATTCTACAAAATCTCCAAGTCGATTCCTACAAAGTCACAAATTTATGCAAATAGTGCTTTGCATAGAGTAGGTACTCAACTATTCCTTAGGTCTGGGGATAACATATGACTTAGACACTGTTCCTGGTTTTTTGTTTGTTTGTTTTTAAGCCACTAAGAATAGCTTTCTCTGAAGGCAATCTTATTTTTCTTATTGATAAGTTCTTGATGTGCCTCCCACTGTTGGCACTATTACCGAAAACAGACCATTTAGGAATCTAGATAAAAACTTTAGGTAATCATTTTGTATTATAAATAATCACTTCTCAATCTTATTTGGCTTTTTAAAAAATGTAGCAGTGAGGATGACCCTAAGTAGATAATTTTAGTTAACTTGTAGAATAATAACCCTTAGTTCATCTCAAAAGGTTTGAGTTAGGGGTGTAGAGTTTGAAAGTTGTCGTTAAATTGTACGCTACATTTGCACACTCATCGCATTCTTCCACTGCCTGAGAGTGTTCTGAGCCCTGTGATCGGAGGAGCAATTGTTAAGAAATCCTGGTACCCTTTTGTGTTCTGGGAAATGGCTAACTACAAAATACAACCCTGGCTTCACATGCTCCACGGTGTCTCCATCCTTCCTCATAACTCCCATATGGCTTTCTTGTTATTCTGCATCTATAAAACCCCAAGCCTCTCCCTGTTCTTTGATATGTTTTAATGCTTTTCATTAATAAATGTTTTCCCTATTGTAGTTGCCCAGATAAAATCATCCCCTTGATTATCCAGTGTTCTTTGTCTGTCACAAACCAAATCATAATGCTCAATGCCACTTTAACATGAAGTTGATTGGATTAAGTGGCTTAATACATGAGTGTATAGCACTTTGAATAGTATCAGACACCTATTATATGTTCAACAATGTATTATACATAATAACTATATTAACTATAGGTATATAGGTATATATTATACATATATTAATTATATACGTATAATTATAATAATTATTATTTTTAATTGTTATTAGCTCCTAATCAGGAAAAACAGTTCAGAGAATCTACTCATATATATATTTTATTTGCAGTGCTGCAGTCTGAACTAAATTGACTAGAAAAGGAGGAGCAAGAAAAGGTCAAGCAGGTAACTGGAGAACAAAGGTAGGAAAAGGAAAAAACATATGGTTTTCTCCTATATTCCCAATGCTGCTTCCAGACGATAGAGCCAGCACCCTCCCTTCCAGGCTCATCATTTGAAATGTACATCTTCAGTCCAATCTCTTCTCCCACTTCAAAGCATTATAGTTTTCATCTAGCAAACACTTCTTCTTTCTTCTTTGATACCTTCATCCTTCAACAGCATATTCTTTCTGTACACCAGTATCTTCTACATACTGAGGGAATTTCACAGCTCCAGTTCCTTTAGTTTGTATTTCTTTCCTTTGACTCTGTAGACCTCCATCTCCATTCCATTAGCCAAGCACGTGCAAAGCCTTTACTTTGATTTCCTCTTCACAATAACTGACCCCTGGATTATTTAAATCAGAAATCCTTCTCCTTTAAGATAATGTCTTTTGTACATGCCACATTTCCTGCTTTTACCTCACAAAGATTCAGTAGGTAGTTGCCTTCATCATGACTTTAAGTTACTGAACCATTCCCTCTTACTCGGGTTAACAGTTACCTCCTTGCTTCCCAACACCTTCTTCAAACTCCAGTGTGTTTGTGATGTGTTCAGCTTCAGAGAAGAGAAACCATAACTAAAAGTGGCTTAAATCAGGCTAGCCTGATGGTAGTTGGTTATCAGAATTTATTAACACTGGTGTCACTAAAGTTGGTATATAACCCCCCCACTGCTAAATTGGACTGGATTTTAAGAAGAAAAAATAAATAAGTAAAAATTGAAAAAATAAAGTGGCTCAAATCAAAATTCTCTGAGAATAGAAAATGGTTAAAAGTAAGCTGAGATACTGATCATTTAATCTTGGGTAGTCGCTTGAGGCACAGATTGTCTCCAGTGCTAAGCAGCTTTGTCCAGCTACCCACATGTAGCATATGAGTATGTGTGGTGAGACATGGAAAAGGGTTGGAAGCACTAGCCTAAAAAAATAGGAGTTTACTGGCTCATTTTGTTCCCGGACCAAACCGAGGGTCAGGCTGCTTATTCTCACGGCCCAATAACAAGATGCAGCTGAACTGGGAGAGAAGAGAGTTTATTTCAGTAACTGGTGACAGGGAGAAGGCCTGGAAATTGTCACCAGACCAACTCAAAATTACAAAGTTTTCCAGAGCTTATATACCTTGTAAGCTATATGTGTACCTTTAAGTCTGCTTTCATCTAAAGACATAAGTGATTAACTTCTTTAAATCTGTAACTAAGATCTGAGTCCTGAAGACCTTCGCCTGAAGCCTCAGTAAATTTACTTAATCTAAATGGGTCTAGGTGCTGGGGCGATTACCCTTATTTTGTCTCCTGCTGAGTCATGGAGGTTTGAGAGTTCTTTTAGTCCCCAGTAAACTTGTTTGTGGAAGTCTGGGAGTTTCTTTAGACCCCCGATAAAACTTGTTTAATCCTAAATGGGTCCCATTAAGAAATTCCTTCATTATCGTGTCATGCTTTAAGGTCCAGGAAAGGCATAGGCAAAACTCTTGGTGGGCTTTTGTTACATTCCAGTCTTTGCATAAGGGCACTGCTCTATCAGCTTTTAATATTTAACTTAACCACTCAATCAATACTGAAACAGTTGTTATAGAGGCCTGCCTTAGTGAGACTTGGCCTGCCACAATGTAACACATGTCCCAGGGTAGACAGTTCTAGGCTGATACTTATAACGCCATTGGACCCCTATGCACTGTCTACCTTTTTGGTCTGCCATCCTTACCATACTGTCATTTTTCTTTTACTCTTTGCCTCATGGTACCAAATGACATCAGTGCCTCTAGGCCTCAAAACCACAAACCAGGCAAAAAGATGAGAGGGAAAGTAATGGCACCAAATTACATTTGCTTATAATTCATTGACTAGAAACATATCACATGGCCACTGTAGTTTCAAGAAAGGCTGAGCAATTGAGTTTTTAGGTTTTGCAGACAGCCTAATAAGTAAAGAAAAAGGCAGGCGGGGAAATGGAGGGAGTGGTATGGGCATTATGGGAGCTGTAATGGTTAATATTGAGTGTCAACTTCATTGGATTGAAGGATGCAAAGTATTGATCCTGGGTGTGTCTGTGAGGGTGTTGCCAAAAGAGATTAACATTTGAGTCAGTGGGTTGGGAAAGGCAGACCCACCCTTAATCTGGGGTGGGCACCATCTGATCAGCTGCCAGCATGGCCAGAATAAAACCAGGCAGAAAAATGTGGAAAGGCTAGACTGGCCTAGCCTCCCAGCCTACATCTTTCTCCCGTGCTGGATGTTTCCTACCCTTGAACATCAGACTCCAAGTTCTTCAGCTTTGAGACTCAGACTGGCTCTTCTTGCTCCTCAGCTTACAGACAGCCTCTTGTGGGACCTTGTGATTGTGTGAGTTAATACTACTTAATAAATTCCCATATATATATATATATATATATATATTCTATTAGTTCATATATATATATATATTCTATTAGTTCTAATACATATATATATATTCTATTAGTTCTGTCCCTCCAGAGAACCTTGACTAACATAGGAGCCAACATATAGAATCTGACACACCACTATTCCAAAATGGCAATATTTAATACAGCCATCTCTAGCAGAAGTTCTACACCCTAGATCCTCCTAACCATGCAATGTATCTATGGCATCACACCCAACTCTGAATCTACCTCAATGTGTGCTCCCAGCCTCTTACTAAAGAATGCGACGATAAGAAAGACTGAGGTCCATTATTTATTCTCACACTCTAATTGAAATCTGATCCATTTTAAGCTTCCCTTCCAGTGACATCCTAAAATAAACCCTATTGTAGTTATTATGCGTCTTTCTTTTAAATGCCCATTGCTTTTCATCATAGAAAAAAAAACTAATATTAAAGCCGTGTTGTGTCATATATGATGCCAAAATCTCCTCTGTGCTCTTAATACCGAAAGCAAAAGCAGAAAGAACAGAAGGGCCATTTCAGGAACCCAGGCAAGTGGCAAAAACATCAAGACTACTGTCAGGCCTCCATGTGCAAGCCTGGACCCAGAAAGTCTGAAGTCCTGCTTGCCTCTCTGATCGTCCCCACCCCCATCCCCACCCCCCAACTGCTTTCACCATTATCCCTGATTGCCCAGTGGAGCTTCCCCCAGACATTAAGCTTCTCTTCCCACCCTGCCATCTTAACTGTTCTTATGAGAACGTAAATACTCCTCACCCCACCCTGACATCTTAACTACTCTTACACCTTTCCACACCCGCCATCGTTACTGAAATTATGGTAATGTATACTCCTTGCCCCTACCCCCCAACACTATAACTGATCTTATTCCATAACACCCCTGCCCCCTCCCCAAAAGATTTGCCCCAACCTATAAAACCAACTCCTATCCCACCACCCTTCGCTGATGCCCTTTTCGGCCTCAGCGCACCTACCCACGTGAATAAGCAGCCATGTTGCTCACACAAAGCCTGTTTGGAGGGTCTCTTCAGTCAAAGCGCTTGTTTTAACAACTAGGGAGAGGGCTATTGTGAGACTCAAGTTGAAAGGGGCTGATCAAGATTGCAGCTATTGTTTGGCAATGATATGGAGAGGTGAGGCAAAGAATTAGGAGGCTTTGAAGTCCAACCAAGTAGTACTAATGAACCACATTATGCCCTAACCTGGTCTCATTTAAAGGCTTCTGGATCTACCCCTAAAAGTGTGCCACAGTTATTCTTAAAGTCACAGTACTCTGAATCCACCACATGACAGATTAACTCAACTCTTACCTCCACTGGAGTTGCTCTTAAATTTCTATTTCTTACCTTGGTATTACACTATATTTCAGTATTACATTTCTAACTACTCACAGAATAACCCCACTCACATGTGTGTCATCTTCCCGGGAACATTATAGTGATAACCAGAGCAAAATGGAAAAGAAAGTCACCTGCACTACCATCCTTATGGGCTCAGTTTCCATTTGTAGGGCATAAACTATGAAGAACTTCTTGCACAAACTCCTAAGGGGAAGAAAGGTGCATGATGATATCTTGAGCTCAAGCTTGAACTGAATCTTGGCACTTTGCTTTAGAAGAGTAAGGAGCTGAAAAAAACTGCCATTTCAAAACTGCCAACAGTCTTTTGTTTCACGAAACATGGAAGTAGATCGGAGACAACTGGCTCCCTTGTTCTGATTAAACCTCTTGGACATTTTGTTATGTAAATGTACAGCAAAGGCAGAATTAGAAAAAGGTTTTTTTACTTGGTAGATAGGAGTTGCATTTCCACAGATTTAGTTCCCTTGAGGGAATGTCTCTCCTGAGATTAAGACTCCTCTAAACCTGAAAATGGTTTCCTTTCTTGGGAGATGTGAGTTGAGGACATTGCTTGTAGCAGATAAAGACCTGGGGACCAGAGGTTGAAGGAACTGCTTATGTAAGGCACATTCTGTGCCCTGGGCATGAGCAGTGCTGCTTTGAGCTCCAGATGGTGAAGTGTGATACAGAGTTGAAGAGGCAGAATCTTTAATAGACTAACAATAAGGAGTGTCAGGTTTTAGAACCTCAGACCTGGAAAGAGCATTTAGCGCATTCGCTTTCTCTCTCTCCATTGTCTCTCTTTCTCCCCATTGACTCCACTCTCTCTCTCTCCTTTGATCTGTGCCCTCTCTGGTGTTTTATTATCTCCTACTGCAAACAGGCATTCTCCAGAAGAACAAGAAATAAAACCATTGGCATCTATTTTCATAAATTTCTAACTCTGGTATTCAAAAGCAAGGGCTTCCTCACTAGTTCCATTTACAAGGTAAAATAGTGTGACTTGGGTCACATGACCTACTTCCCCAGAGAAAGAGGTATTCTCGTTGACCTGGTCTGAGCCTTACACCCAAGGAGATAACCTTTGCCACTAGAAGAAGGGATGGGAGTTGACCAGTAATCTGACTAGTGTACTTGGCAACTAAAAACAATAGCTGGCATTTGCATTATATGAAAAGCTGAGAAAGATTTTATCCCAAGTCTGGGCATATATCCACAGCTTCAGAGCCCTACCTGTGCTGCCTTGTACTCTCAGACAAGCCCTTAAGGAAAGAAAGAACAGGCATGTTGTCCACTAGCACAATGAAGGGCACACAAATATTTGTGAATGAAGACATGAACAAAAGTACTGAATGCATTGTTCCCTAACCCTGAACCTTCCCCTTCAGCTACTTTGTTGCCTCTACTCTTTTTTCTTCATGTGATGATGTCACCTACGGCAGAGTAGACAGGTAGGAGCAGTATGGTCTTGCCTGTCCTGAGTCATGGCTCAAAAATAGGAGAAAAGGTTTGAGACATATAATTCGTCTTCAACAATGTGAACTTGAACCATTTAATCCTTATAAGTCTGTAAATTAGGAATCCAAGTTTTGTGATTTTTAAATGTATTAGTTGGTATAAGTGTGATCAAATTTAAACTGCCTATAGAGTCCAATAAACTTAATATTTATCATGTATATTCAAAGATATCAGGAAAACTAATTTTTTGAAAGAGAGAAAACAGTTTGATTTTATAACAGTAATATAAATGCAATCATCAAAAATGCCTTACCACAGATTCCTAATTATCATTCAGGACAATACAAATTATGCATTATGATTAAGTATGTGTCAAATTTACTTTTGCAAATTCTATGTGCTTGTGATGCTTAGTTCTGAAATCTTGCCAAGATTTGCATCTGCCCACAGTTGAAAAAACAAAACAAAACCCAAAACTGGAGAAAGCATAGGTTAGTATCTCATGAGTACCTCATTGTTGTCTAATGTTACATGTATTTGTTTTACTTTCCCAACTAGATTGCAAACTTCTTAAGATGTTTTATATTTGTGATGAAATATTCTAGGTTAAGAATGGATACCAAGACTATTAAGAATTCTTGATAGGGATAAGAAAAACATCCTTCAAACCAGTGGTTCTTAAGCCTGTCAGAACTAACACCCTCTGTTTAGAACAGTTGCTTTGAAGTAAATATTTTATTATCCTAAAATGCAACTCACTGTTGGCATGACCAAGAAGCATATGATTTCACCATAAAAGACAATCTAGTACCCTGTCTATAATACAAAAAACAAAAAGGAATTTAGTTTAAAATAAAGTAATACATTTTATTGTTATATATTTATAAGCACAGCTAAACAAGAAGACCTATAAACTAGGCATATTCTTCCACTTATTACGATGAATAGTTTGCAATTAAAAAGACATAAGAAAACATTCAGCTAAATATTATTGACACTTTTCCTTATATTTGTTTACATTTGAAATCACCATGAAAGGGGCAATAAATGATAACTGATCAGAGTAAGTTATACCAGCAATTCAAATACCAGAGGCAGAGCTGGATGTCAGTGACAGGATTTTCCAAAATGGTGAACAACTCTTGGCAAGGTTTACAAGAAAAGAGCTAAATTTCCCCTAGATTTGCCCCATAGATGCATTCGTAAAAAATTTCAAGCATTCACAACTCTTCTGAACATACTTTTGTTTGTAGGTAAAATGGTATTGGATTCTAGGCTCAGAAAATTATAAACAGGCTTTCCAAGTCATAAATATGCAGTAAGACATCTAAAAGTGGTACAAGACACAGAGCAGTTTTGTGTTTAATGAGACTGTTTCTCACAGTACAGGATATTTAAGATGCATAGCTCCCAATCAGTAAATGCCAGTAGTGCCACCTGATCATTGTGACAAAAAAAATCATCTCTCGCAAGTTCTAAAATACTTTCTAGGAGAGTTCTTCTTTGAGAATTACGGCATTAACATTTGCAATAAGTTTCTACCTACTAAAAGATGGAGAGTAAAACCCTTCAGGCTGAGAAATTAGGAGTTCTGTTTATAATGTAAATGGGGTATATCTTTTGCCAAATCTATGCCTGCAGCAGATTGTTTCCAATGAGATAAACTTGTACACAATACATTATTGCTACAGGTGTGTGTGTGTGTGTGTGTGTGTGTGAGGAGAGAGAGAGAGAGCTTATGTAGCTCAAATGAAAAGAAGTCAGGAAGACAAAGCAAGAACTTGAAATTTGTGCAGATTGGTTCCCGCTTCACCAAGACTGTAAAAAGCAGCTAGATTGGGTTTGATCCACACTGACGTAATGTAGTAATGTGGTCTCACACGAGGCATTTTTCAAGACTAAATAACCCACATTTGGAAATTGTACTGCCTGCTCCACCACAGAGCACTCATTTTGGGGAAGTCAGAAAATAAGATCGCGTAACAGAGAGTAGTTTACTGCACCATGTTCCCATTGTTAATTTTCCTGAAAACAGGCCATCGTGATAAAGGAAAAGACTTAAAAGGTAGTTCTTAGAAGAGGTGAAAGTAAAAGGTTTTTCTTTTATGGCAGACAGAAGTTAGGGGACTTAGCTTTGGAAAGGGACGGCAGGTTTCTGTTGAGAAGTAAACTGTCTGCAGAATTAGAGCAGGAAATGCTGGACAGAAAACAAACATCTGCCATGATATATTTAACCAGGATATCAGAAAAAGGAGCTCGGTAGGATATGCCTCAGAAAGGGCTTGAGTTTACTTACTTTGAGACCTGCTATCCTGTGTTAAATTATCTGTGTTTTATCGAAGTCAAACATTAAAAGCTTACAGCCTAGTCTTATCCATTGTTTTGGAGAATTGAGAAAGGGTCAATGTGTTGAAAAATTGAGGAAACTCAGCAGATCAGATGAAAAGGCTAACACTCTCATCATAGACAGAGAGTTTAAAAGCTGGGACCAATAATTCAAACTTTTGTAAATTACCTGCCACTTCACAACTGATGGAGCAACAAAGTTTTGGGAGAACTGCTCCATGACAAAGCATCTTCATTAGCTCCTTTCACCTGGAATTTTTTTTTTTTTTTTTATAAAGACGGGGTTTCACCATGTTGGTCAGGCTGGTCTTGAACTCCCAACCTCAGGTGATCCACCTGCCTTGGCCACCAAAGTGCTTGGATGGCAAGCGTGAGCCACCACGCCCAGCCTCACCTGGAATTTTTAAAGAGCACGCCTGTTACCTTCTCAGCTATCCAGAAGCACAGAAAATCACTTAAGTACATCCTAATACCAATGGATAGTTTTTCCTTTCCTTTGAATGTTTCTTCTGTTCAAAATTAATGTTGAAATGTAATTGCCATTGTAACAGTATTAAGAGGTGGGACTTTTGAGATGTGATTAGGCCATGAGTGCTCTGCCCACATGAGTGGGCTTCATGCCATTATAATAAGGCAAATTCGAACCTCTTTTGCTTCTTTGTCCTTTTGTCTCCCTTCATTTGATGATGCAGCAAAGGACCTTGCCATATGCCAGATCCTTGATCTTAGACTTCCCAGTCTCCAGAGCTGTGAGAAAATAAATATCCGTTCATTTTAAATTACCCAGTTTCAGGTACTATGCTATAGCAGCACAAAATTAACTATGACATTCTTCCTCAACATGAAGTTAAGAATCTTCTTGCATCTCTATATTTAGGTCTTAAATAAATAGAAGTAGATGAAAAAAGGAATACAAAGCACTTTTTTTTTTTTTGAGACAGAGTCTTGCTCTGTTGCCCAGGATGGAGTGCAGTGGCGCGATATTAGCTAAATGCAAACTCTCCTCCCAATTCAAACAATTCTACTGCCTCAGCCTCCCTAGTAGCTGGGATTACAGGCACACGCCACCACGTCCTGCTATTTATTTGTGTGTTTTTAATAGAGACTGGGTTTTGCCATGTTGGTCAGGCTGGTCTCAAACTCCTGACTTCAGATGATCTGCCCACCTCAGCCTCCCAAAGTGCTGGGATTACAGGCATGAGCCACCACGCCCAGCCTAAAAAGCACTTTTTAAAGAACTTGATGGCTTCTAACTTTCTTCCTGAGCCAGAAATATCCTCGAAGAAAAATATTAAGCTAAATAATGGGATTAAAAACATTACTTTTTTTTTGAGATGGAATTTTGCTATAACATCCTTCCTCAACACGAAGTGAAGAATCAGAAGATTCTTAACTTTCCCTTCTCTCGCATCTTTATATTTAGGTCTTGAATAAATAGAAGTAGATGAAAAAAGGACTAAAAAGCACTTTTTTTTTTTGAGACAGTCTCGCTCTGTTGCCCAGGCTGAAGTGCTCTTGCTGTGGAGTGCAATTGTGTGATCTTGGCTCACCACAACCTCCGCCTCCCGGCTGCAAGCGATTCTCCTGCCCTCAGCCTCTAGGGTAGCTGGGATTACAGGCACGTGCCACCATGCCCAGCTAATTTTTTGTAATTTTAGTAGAGACAGGATTTCATCATGTTGGTCAGGCTGGTCTCAAACCTCTGACCTTGTGATCTGCCCGCCTCAGCCTCCCAAACTGCGGGAATTACAGGCTTGAGCCGCCACACCTGGCCATAATTTATTTAATATGATTTTCCCTTCAAAAATAAGCTGTATGAAGGCAAAAGAATTTATTATTTTTACTGATGTATTCCCAGCCTATGAAATAGTTCCTGACACGTGGATGATGAATAATAAATGTTTGAATAAACATGTCATTAGGAATGTTTTTGTCTACAAATTAAAAAAAAATTAACAGAAGCTTAAAGCATATAAATACTCTTATTGTTTATGTTACAAGAAAACCTAGTTAGTGTCACAGATTGTCTACATTAGGTCATCACTACAGTGCCAATATTCCCCTTATTTTCAAAAGAGAGCTCTGTAGCTCCCAACAGTACATCTTCATACAATACAACCTCAAGCAGAAGAAATTGAAGGAAGGGGAAAAAAAATGCTCCTGTTACATGTCTTTCTTCAGAATGGTAAATCTTTCCCAGATGTCTTCAGTAGACTTCCTCTTAGGTCTTATTGAACAGAATGGCATTACACTGTCATTTCTGGACAAATTATTGCAAAAGAGAATGGATAGCTGTAATTATTATATATACTAATCAAGATTTATCCCAGGGTCTGAACAAAATGCCATCTAAACAAAATTAGAATTCTGTTAACATAAATGTAGGAGAAAATGATTGTTGGGTTAGCAGCTAACAGTCTGCCTGAATGACATACAGTTAAATGAATATAATTTATTGCAAAATTATAATTATATAATAAGGTTACCTTTTATAATAAATACTGTAAAAAGGTTATAAGGTTATCTTTTAATGTTTAATGTAATTAAATAGGAAAAAGCACTCCAGAATGATAGTGTATCAGTTAAGATTGCTTTTGGTTGCATGTTACAGAAATGAGATTAAAATTTAAATGCTTCATCAGAAAGGTTTTTTCCTTGTAACAAGAATTTCCAAAGTAGGCAGTTCAGGACTGATCAAAGGGCTTCATGACGCCACCAGGGACTCAGGCTTCATTATGCCAGACTGCATGCAATTTTTGTCTTTTGGGTCCAAAAAAAATGACTACACTCCCAGCATGTCTGCACTCTGTGCAGACAAAATGTGGTTGCTAGGCAAGTCAGCTGCCTTCCCAATAGCGCCTACTCAGTGATTTCTGCTTGCATCACCTTGGCCAAAACTGGTTCTCAGGGGCACAGCTTGTCTGAGGAAATGAGTATTTTAGCTAGATCCAAACAAAAATTTGGGTCTGTTATTAAGAAATAAGAAGACAATGGATGTTTGATAGGCAAGTAGTAGTGTTTACAATTTATGTTTACCAAATATAACTGTGACTATCACTGAGTGGTGAAATTATAAGTGATGATTGTATCTCTTGTATTGCCTGAATTGTTTTCAACATGCATGTTCTTTTTTAAAAAAAATATTGGAAAAGAGCATAATAAAGCTATTTTCATTTGGCAGGGGAAAATAGAAAGTTTAGAGATTTGTTCCTATAGACTGCACCAAAATATTCCTGACCTTAAAATGCTGCTTCAAATGGTCATGTCAAAATATTCTTACCAAATATATAACTTTGGACATATACTCTCAGAGCCTCAGTTAACTTATCCATAAAATGGGGACATTATAGCTAACTCCCAAACTTATTGTAAAGTTTAAATGAGATAATGCATATAAAATATTTAGCACAAGTGCTCACTATATGGTAGCTTTTATTAATAGTGCTTAAGATCCAGTGCAGTGGCTCACACCTGTACTACCTGTACTTTAGGAAGCTAAGGTGAGAGGATCACTTGAGCTCCAGAGTTTCAGACCAGATGAGACAACATACTGGGACTTCATCTCCACTGAAAATTAGCCAGGTTTGGTAGCACATGCCTGTAGTCCCAGCTACTCAGGAGGCTGAGGTGGGAGAAACATTTGAGCCTAGGAGGTCAAGGCAGCAGTGACCTGTGATCACACCACTGCACTCCAACCTGGATGACACAGCAAGACCCTGTCTCAAAAAAAAAAATAGTACTTAGGTACATAGTAGTTGTAAAGTAGCCTTTAAATTGACTATATGATTTATTGACTTTACTTAGCTATATCTGTTATATTAGCTCATTTTCATTGAGTATTTAGTATATAACAGGGACTATGCAAAATATCGTATTTAAATTATCATTTAAACCTCAAAATAATCTATAAAATAGAAAAATTATTATCTGTATTACACAGATGGAAAAAACTATGGCCTAGGGAGGTTAAGCAAATTCTTCAAGATTATAATAGGGCAAAATGTGGCAAAACTTGAATTCAGATCCAGCCAGTTTGACACAAATTTTTCATCCTTAACCCATGTCCTGCAACACAAATTTGAAACTCCTCTATTTTAAAATTATGAAAACATCATTAGCAGCCTGCTTATAAATCAATTCATCTAAGAAATTACTTTGGCTATTTTAATTTGCAAGTCTAGCAAAAAGAACTGTAGAATCAACTGAAATACATCCAAAAATGCAAACCTTGTCATTGCAGCTTTTATTAATGATGGCACCCTGGTTAATAGTTCTGCTTTAAACAAATTTTGTAAATTCCCAAATATTATGGATTCATACGTTTTATAGAAATACATACAAATGCAAAATTTTCAGGTTAATTCATTTACTAATTACAATTTGGCTAAATCAGTCTACAAAACTAACAATGCTATGAAAAAGAGTCAAGTAATCTGTAACGAAAGAGCAATATAAATAGATACTCTTTCTCAGTTATTGTACTGGTATAACTAGTATTAACTGCTCACATGACTTCATTCATAAGTTTAAAATTAATAAAATGAGAGAAGAATAAGAGAATAATGAGATTTTAGTTTTAAAAATACTAATTGAAATCATTAAACAAATAATTATAAGTTATCTTAGCTGAATCTAAAAGAAATATATTTCTCAGCAAAATACAATGTTTAAAAACTTAGACAATTTTATAGCAAGAATCTCTCTAAGGCTACTGCAATTTACCAACACAAATAAATTGAATTTTGTAAAAGTTAATAAATGTCTAACACTTACTGCTGGCTACAAGAAAAGGCAGAATATATGAACAAATATATTACAAAAAAAAGTTTTTAAAAATGCTTATGAGGTACAGTTGTATATAGAAAAGTGAAAAATTATATGCAGGAGTCAATCAGAAAAGCTTCAAATAGGATACAGCAGAATACATTTCTGAAAAATAAATAGAACTTTTTTCAGATAACTTCCACAAAGAAAAGCAATCCAGGCAGAGGGACCAATATGAGCAAAAGCATAGAGAATATAAAACAATACAGTGATTTTGAGTAATTGCATGTTCTTCAACATTCCTAAACATAAATTTTGACGAAAAAAATGACATGAGCTGTTAGAGATGAAGCAAGTGATTCACAGAGGATCTTTTCGTCATATTGTAGCTTGAGCCTTATCCAAGGTCAATGGAGAGACACTGAAAAATATATATCCGTGAAGTCATAAGGTCATATGGCATTTTAAATAATCACTTCTATCATACTGATGGAAGACCCTTGCATCATTATGAATTTTTTTTTTTTTGCTTCTAGTAGTACATTTTGCATTAAAATATTTTTGATATAGTATAGCTTTATCAGTTTTGTTTTGGTTAGAATTTGCACGTTCTAGACTTTTAAACCATTTTACCTTCATCTTTGTGGCAAATAGAAACCTTTTCCTCAATCTTAAAATATTTTTTTTTCAGATGGAGTCTTGCTCTGTCACAAGGGCTGGAGCGCAGTGGCATGATCTCGACTCACCGTAACCTCTGCCTCCCAGGTTCAAATGATTCTCCCGCTTCAGCTTCCTGAGTAGCTGGGATTACAGGCGCATGCCACCATGCCTGGCTAATTTTTATATTTTTAGTAGAGACAGGGTTTCACCATGTTGGCCAGGCTGGTCTCAAACTCCTGACGTCAGGTAATCTGCCTGCCTTGACGGTCCAAAATGCTGAGATTACAGGCATAAGCCACCGAGCCTGACCTCAATCTAAAAAGTTTAGTCTTTAATTGAAATATTTATCCATTAATATTTAAGGTAATTTTATCAGTATCATTATAATTTATTTTCTATGTATCCCACCTGTTCTATATTTATTTTTTTCTTTCCATTCTTTTACTCTTCGGAATTAGTGAAGTAATTGTTGCTATTTTCCCCTTCCCATTATTTGCTTATTGGTTATATACTTTTTATTATTTCATGAGTTATGCTAAAGCAGGGTTTATCAACTATGTTACAAGTGACATTTTGGACTCAATAATTCTTTATTGCATTTGAGGAGGGCTCCCATTCTGTGCATATTGTAAGATTTTTAGCAGCATTTGTGGATTCTACACATTAGATACCACTAGCACCACTCTCCCTCCACTAATTATAATAATCAAAAATGTCATTAGACATGAATGAATGTCCCCTGAGGGGCAAAATGTCCTCTCTTAAGAACCACTGCTCTAGACCTGTGATGTTCAATATGTTAGCTAGTAGTCACATGTGAGTCCTTGACATGTGGTTAGTACATATTGAGACATGTTAAAAAGGTAAAATGCTCTAGATTTTGAAAACTTAGTAAGATTGGAAAAAAAAAAAAAAGCCAGAACTTTAGAACACCTGACTTCAACTCTGTCAACGATTCCTTTTCACCTTCTGTGCTATTGTTGTCAAGGGGGTTTTTTGGTTTGGTTTTGCTTTTAGAGACAAAGTCTCACCCTATTGCACAGGCTGGAGGGCAGTGGTGTTGTTATAGATCACTGCAACCTCAAACTCCTGGGCTCAAGCAATTTGCTTCAGCCTGCTGAGTAGCTAAAACACAGACATACTCCCATGCCTGGCTAATTTTTTCTTTTTTTCCTTTTTGTTAGAGATGGTATCTTGCTTTGTTGCCCAGGCTGGTCTCCAACTCCTGGCCACAAGAGATTCTTTCACCTAGGTTTCCCAAGGAGCTAGGATTACAGGCATGAGCCACCATACCTGACCTCAAGTATTCTAATTGTATAATTATAAATGCCATTTGACATTAATAATATTGTTTTATACAGCTAATATTGACATACATTTGACCTTTCATGTTGCTATCTTTACTGCTTCCTGAATTTTCTTGCTTCCGTTTGGAATCATTTTCTTTCTGATTGATGAATTCCCTTTATTATTTTTTAGTGTATACCTACTACTGATTAATTCTCTCAATTTTTGTTTTTCTTAAAGTCTTTCATTACAGCTAAGTGAATTTTTACATATGAACATACTCACATAACCACAACCCAGATCATGGAATATTTTCAGCACTATCAAAGGCTCCCTCATGACTCTTCTAATGAATACTTCCCCCAAAGTAATACTATCCTTACTTCTATAACTTTTAATTAGTTTTGCCTTCTTTTGGCATTCATATAAACAGACTTATACAATATGTACCCTATTATGCCTCGTTTCTTTTGTACAACACTATCCCTATGATATTTGTCCATTTTCCAGCATGTAGCATAGTTTTCTGAATAATATTACATTGTATCAATATACCACGGTTGGTTTTCCCATTATTATATTGCTGTATCATTGTTTCCATATGTATATGATTATAAATAAAGTTGCTAAGAACTTTCTTATGCATGTATTTGGTGAACACAAGGACTCATTTTACTAGGAATAAAATTGCCGGGTGACATGGTAAACTCCTTAACAGACACTGCTGAACAGTTTCCAAAGTTGTTGTACCAATTTACATTCCCATCAGCAGTGGATGAGAGTTTCACTTTTTCCACATTGACACTTAACAGTTTGGTACAGTAAGGCTTTTGATTCTTAGCTTTTCTGGTGTTTAACTGTCTTTTGGAGGATATGCATTATGAATATATTCTTCCAATCTTTGGCTTTTTTTTTCTCACTCACTCCTTAATGATGTCTTTGTATGAACATAACTACTTAATTTTTTTTAAAGTCTAATTTAAAAATTTCTAAGTGTAATTTAAAAAAAAAACAGACTTTCTAATTTTTCAAAGACTATTTGTTCTGGTTATTATGTTTTGTTTAAGTAATAATGGCTTATCCCAAAACCATAAAGACAGTTTCTTATAACTTATCTGGAAATCTTAACTTCTTTTACATTTAAGTCTATGATTCATCTTATTTTAATTGTGAAGAATATTTTTGCTAGTTTGGAACTCTAAGGCATTTGCTTTCATTTGTTTACAGAAGCTATTATAGTGTTTATCATTAACATTATTTCTGTTGAGAAATTGTGTTGTTGCTTTTTTTAAAGATAATTTTTCTTTCTTCTGGGTGCTCCTAAGATTTTTCTGTGTGTTTGATTTTCAGCAGTTTGACAATGTGCCTGGATGTGGTTTTCTTTGAATTTATCCTGAGTGGAGTTTATAACCCTTCTAGATTCTGTGACTTGATATCGTTCATAACTTTTAGAAAATTTGGGTCAACATCTCTCCAAATATAGCTTCTGCTTATTCTCTTTCCTTTTCTTCTAGAACTCAAATTACAGGTACATCAGAACGTATCACCATGTTCCACAATTCTCCTATGCTCTTTTCTGCATTTCTGACCTCTTTTTTCACCATAATTCAATCTGGATATTGTTTTCTGGCCTCTCTTCCAGTTTATTTACTCTCTCTTAAACCATGTTTAATCTGCTATTAAGCCTATTTACTAAATTCTTATTTGAGTTACTATAATTTTTACTTCTGGAATTTCCACAAAATTTTAATAGATTCCAGTTTTCTATTGAAATTCTTTATCTTTTCATACTTTTTTCTTGAACATAATAATTGATAGTTATTTTAAAGTTCATAGGGCAAAGTGTGTTTGCTCACATATGTAATCCCAAGACTTTGAGAGGCCAAGGTGAGAGGATCTCTTGAGGCCAGGAGTTCGAGATCACCCTGGGTAACAAACAGTGGGACCCTGTCTCTATTTAAAAAATTTAAAAATTAGCTGGAAGTGGTGGTGAGTGTCTATAATCTCAGCTACTCCAGAAGCTGAGACAGGAGGATTGCCTGACCCCAGGAGGTCAAGGTTGCAGTGAGCCAAGATCGCACCACTGCACTCCAGCCTGTGTGACAAATTGAGACCTTGTCTCAAAAAAAAAAAAAAGAAAAGAAAAAAAAAGAAGCTTTTTTCTTATGTATCATTGTGTTATTTTATCCAATAAACACATTATGTGGATCCCTATATGTTTGTTTACGTGTTTCTTTTTATATATTTATTTATTTGAGACCACAGGCACGTGCCACCATACCCAGCTAATTAATTTTTTCAGAGGCAGGGTCTTTCTATGTTGCCCAGGCTGGTCTTGAACTCCTGGCCTCAAGCAATCCTCCCACCTCTGCCTCCCAAAGTGCTGGGATTGCAGGTGTGAGGCATCATACCTGGTCTGTTTCTGTTTTTTTCTTGTGATGTGGTCATTTAGTCTGTGTCCTGGTATGCCTAAAATTTTCTACTAAATATTGGGCATTGTGTATGAAAAGTTATAGTAATAACTTGAAGCTTTGAATCATGTTTTGTTTCTCTGGAGATTACTTTTTATTTTCCTGGTAGGCAGTAGAATAGAGCTAGATCTCCTGAATATATTCTAGGATTGTACTGATTCAAAGCTGAGTTTCTTTTTTTATTTTTTTAATTAAACTTAATTTAATTTAATTTTTTTGTAGAGATATGATCTCGATATGTTACCCAGGCTGGTCTCAAGCTCCTGGCCCCAGGCAATCCTCCCACCTCAACATCCCAAAGTGCTGGGATTACAGGCATGAGTCACCATGCTCAGTCTAACAGCTGAGTTTTGCCCTTTGCAAAGGCTCTATATTTTCAGTTTGTGCTAATTCTAGGATTATCCTTCCATAGGTTCCAACAAAAAATCTGGAGTGTTTACAAGAGTCACTTTCCTCTGATGGGCCCCTGAACCCCAAATTTTGTTTCCCCAGCATCATGAGACTGATAAAATTCCTGCTTAATCAACCTCTTGGTCAGTGCTTTCTGTTTGATTTCTAATCCCCTCATTTTATATCACCCACAATCAGCAAATTCCTTGAGGGGATAAACAACAAAGACTGTTAGGATCATCTCAATTGCTATGCCTTCTTTCCAAGATCTTGGTTGATGTGTTCCTAGTTCCCAGTTGCCTGGCTCTCTGATATTTTCAAACCTATTTTTTAAATGTATCCAGTTTCTTTTAAAGCTGTTGTTGACATGGGAGGTAGGTCTGATAAAAGCTAGTCTATTTACTTAAAAGAGACTTGCCAAGAAGATAGCAAGATACCTAGTGACAGAGCCTTCTGGGTATAATTGTTCCCAATTGTGCAGTTTATGCAAATAGAGATCACAAAAAAGATTTTATTGACCACTTTAGGACAAATTGCTAAAGAGACCACAAAAAAAGTTGTAGCATAACAAAAGTCTCTAAATTCCTTAGCTTTAATGTTTTAGCAAAATGCATATGTTTTAAATAGCTAATTGCTATTAATCTAACTAAAACCAAGATTACAGTAGCTCAGTTCGTAGACTCTATAAATAAGTCAATTTTGTAATCTTGCTTTTGGCTTTAGTTTTTGGCTCCTGTGTTGCTTAAAAGGTTTCAAGTGTTGAGGAGTACCTGTCCACCTCCATTCCCTTCTAGCCTAGAATCTTTACTTTGCTGTAAGTCTTTTTAGCTCTAAATCTCTTGACCTTCCAGGTACCACTGAGAGACAGACTGAAACTGGGATAAGTAGCCACACCACCCTGGCAACAATATGGGAAAAAATAAAAGGTTAGCTGTAGATGCTGCCTCTGGCTAATCTCAGACAACGGGGAAAATGAGAAATAAAAATAAAATTCTAAGTTCCCAGCAGACTGAACAGACCATCTCTTGGCCAAGAAGACACCAGAGTAACCTTGAAACTGGGTTCTTAGCCATGATGGTATTGGAGGTCAGACACACCTCCTTATACCTTATCTCCCTCACTAACCACCATTAGCCTTTTTTAACCTAAGGGGTAAACAAAAACCAGCCCTTTCAAAAGGCTGCACCACTGATCTCAACCAACCGCCTGAAACTGCCCTCCTTTTTTGCCTGAGAGACCACCGCTAACGAGTGGTTCTGGCTAGTCTTTGCAGAATGTGAGAATGTGTAGTAAGGGATTTTATATCCTCTGCTTCACTTTTTGACATTACAGGGTGGAAAACTCCACCCTTGAGTCATGCCAACACCGCTATCTTTTAAACATGGTACCCATGAAGATTAATGAAGCTCAACTGACATGTGCATGTGCTTCTTTTATAACTATTCATGACTTCACAAATATTCATGACTCCTATAACTCATTGAATATGTATATTCAACCACCTAGTTCAGCATAAATTCCTGTTCCCTTTCCCCCCTCCCTCCAAATGTTGATTTTTACCCGAAGGCTGTGCAAACTTTTCAGCCTATTAGAATGCCCACCCTGCCAGCTATAACCTTTTATGAGAAATAAAGCTCTCCTTTGAAAATTAAAAACAACAACAAACACGACTAGTCTAACTGGTCAGAAGTAAAAAATCTTCTAGATCTGTCTCTGGGCAGGATGTCTGTGAAGAAGAGGAAACCAGAGAAGAAAAGCTAGTATAGAGATAATGAAAATATGAAATACTAAACTTTCTTCTATTCCAGATAAAAACAAAAAGAAAAATAAGAGACACATTTGGAAGGTAGAATTATTAGAATTTAGTGATTGGATATGTAAGAAAGATGCAAAAGAGAGGGGAGAAATTAAGGATGCTTAGATGATGGATAGTGGCAGCACTAGCTGAAGAGGGCATGCAGAAAATAAAAAGGGATTAAGACGGTCACAAGGCTGAGTGCGGTGGCTCATGCCTGTAATCCTAGAACTTTGAGAGGCTGAGATGGGAGGACCGCTGTGGCCCAGGAGAACGAGACCAGCCTGGACAACATGGTGAAACTCCGTCTCTTCAAAGAATACCAAAAAAAAAAAAAGCTGGGCATGGAGGCATGCGCCTGTAATTCCAGCTATTTAGGAGACTTAGCTGGGAGTATCACCTGAGCCTGGGAGGTTGAGGCTGCAGAGAGCCGAGACTGGGCCACTGTACTCCAGCCTGGGTGACAGAGTGAGACTCTGACTCAAAAAGAAAAAAAAAAAAGGTGGGGGGAGTCACAATAAAAAAGATGTGGTCAGAAGAAAGGGATAATGAATTCTGGTTTAATCATGCTTAAGGTGTCTGCGGATCTGCTAAGCAGAGATGATCATTAAGCAACTGGATTTGGGGGAGAGGTTTAGTTTATTGAGACAGATTTGTAAGTTATCTGAATATAAGTGGTGCTTAAAATTATGAAGTCAGATGCAATCATGCAGGCAGTGTTCTATAAGTAGAATATGAGAACATGCTTAGGACACAACCCTGGGAAACTCAAATATTTAAGAGGAAGGAGGTATATAAATATTAGTCTAGAATAATTTCAATTATATGGAAAAATGGTAAGTAGTCCAATTTTTCCCATGGAAAATAATTTCTTAAAGGTCAGGCGTGGTGGCTCATACCTGTAATCCCAGCACTTTGGGAGGCCGAAGCAGGCTGATCATGAGGTCAAGAGTTTGAGACCAGCCTGACCAACATAGTGAAGCCCTGTCTCTACTAAAAATACAAAAATGAGCCAGGTGTGGTGGTGTGAGCCTGTAATCCCAGCTACTCAGGAGGCTGAGGCAGGAGAATGGCTTGAACCCGGGAGGCGGAGGTTGCAGTGAGCAAAGATTATGCCATTGCACTCCAGCCTGGGTGACAGAGCAAGACTCCATCTCAAAAAATAATAAATAATAAATAATAATAATTTCTTGCAGATATTAGGTCCTTTATGATATTTAACAAAATTAGTATTTTTGTATGTCCATAGGACAGTTATTAGTCATGTATTTCCACAAACAGGTATATATCTAGAACATACAGCAGAAACACCAGAAGTATATAAGTGAAACAAAGGTAGTATATGTAATTTCAGGCTGGAGTTGGTCTGGTATTACTGGTTTAGGGAGTAGGCTCTGAAGTACAAGCTGTAGAATCTTACTGCCCACATTTGTAACCTATCATTTCCACTTCCTAGTTGTGTGACACTGGGGAAGATGCTTAATCTCTCAAAGCTCCAGTTTTAGTATTTACATAATAAAATAAAAATAGTACCTATTCCATTAGGTTGCTATGACAATGAAATGAAATAACGTATATAAAGTTCTTGGCACAGTGTCTAGCATATAATAAACTATCAGTAAATAAGAAAAGTTATATAACTTCAGATCAGTTAAATTACATGAAAGTAAAATTAGTATGAACATTAAAATCACTATTTTATTTTTATTTTTAGTTATTTATTTATTTATTTTATTTATTTTATTTTTTTGGAGACAGAGTCTTGCTCTGTCTCCCAGGCTGGAGTGCAGTGGTGCAATCTCGGCTCACTGCCACTTCTGCCTCCCCAGTTCAAGCGATTCTTCTGTTTCAGCCTCTTGAGTAGCTGGGATTACAGGCGCACGCCACGACACCTGGCTCACTTTTCTATTTTTAGTAGAGACAGGGTTTCACCATGTTGGTCAGGGTGGTCTCAAACTCTGACCTTGTGATCCGCCCACCTCAGCCTCCTAAAGAGCTGAGATTACAGGAGTGAGCCACCGCGCCCAGCCCTTCAAATCACTATTGAATTCAAGTTTAAAACACCTTTTGCCTATGTTTAAATGACAGAGTAAATCTAGTTGTAACATTTTCATTCTTCTGGTTAGCAAAACTCATTCAACCTGGTATGTTTTCTTTCTCTATATGTTGCCTCTCAAAATGAAAATAAAGATAAACTTTCCACATAGAAATAAATCATCTTTTTGTCAAAGTAAATATGTACCTGTGTTCCTTTGCTTAAACTGCTTTTGCACATATAACTAAAGTAATGAATGCCTTCCAAACTAGATAAAAGTTATATTATCTAAAGTGACTTATTAATGTAAAACTGTCTACTGTATTTACCATGTGTTTGGTTGCAATCAATCATGCTGCCTAAAGATCTAGGTACTACTTCTTTTAAATTCCACATTAGTCAAATATTTCTGGAGAATGAATTCTCCTAAACCAAGAAGAAAATTTGTATTTGGCCACAATACCAACTTCACTCTTGAAATTGGTGATCCTTAATGATTCACAAGGTAAGTGCTTGCTGTTTTATCCAAAGACAATAGTAAGTTCAATTCGGTACTAACTGAAACATTGACTTTACTTTCTCTTACCTTTAGAACTCTTTTTAGCATTTTTCATTTCTAATACTGTCTCCATCTGAATGTTTTTAGTTTGAATGTACTACTGCATTCAGAAAACATTTTTTTTTCAATTAATCCATTTTACCTGTGTGCAAGGGAAAGAAGAAAATTGTTTGCTTTATACTCTCATTTTCCTCATATATATATATAGAGAGAGAGGGAGAATATATATATACATATATATATATATATATGTATATATATATATTTCGCCCTGTCTTATGGTGCTGATCCTTATATTTTACAAATTGGCAACTTTGAAAATGAAATAGCTACCTTGTGCCATCATGACTCTTTTTGTTCTCGGTAGTGGAAATATAATACAAATTATTTGACCCTTAAAAGAAATGTATAGGCCCACTAACTGCAATATGTAGAGATGGTGCTGGTTCAGACACAACTAAATCTAGGGTTTCAAACTACAGTATCATCAACATCATTATTATCACCTTCATTGTTCTCTCTGTGCCTCTTTCTCTTATGTTTCTGGGAAGATGTATTGATTTTCTTGTTACTGCTTTAATAAATGACAACAACCTTAGTGACTTAAAACAACAAAACTTTATTCTCTTAAAGTTCCAGAACTCAGATGTCCAGAATGAGCTTTATAGGGCTAAAACTTGAGATGTGGGCAAGGCTAGTTTCTTCTAGAGGTTCCAGGGGAGAATCTGTTTCTTGACGTCTCCATGGTCTAGAGGCTGCCAGCATTCCTTGGATTGTGGCAGCATCATTCCTGTCTCTGCTTCCATGGTCATGTTACCTTCAATTAACTCTGGTCTCCTATTTCTTTTTTATAAGGCCTCTTATGATTATATCAAGCACACCCAAAATGAAATATCCAGATAATTCAAGACAATCTGTTCATCTCAAGATTTTCAATTTAATCATATCTTAAAAATCTGTTTTATGGTGTAAGGCAACATATTCACAGGTTCTAGGATTCAAATATCAAGATATTCGAGGAGGTGATTATTCAGCCAACCACAGAGGGTTTCTTAGAACACTAACTTTAGCAAAAGTACCAGGAAGAACTCTTATTGGCCCAGCTTGGGTAATATGCCCATTCCTAAGACAATCACTATGGTCAAGGGGATGAAGTCAACAGTCGGAAAGCCTAATTTGCAACCACTCCTGAAGAATGTAATGAGAATGCTGTGACAATGGTCCCACTGGGTCTATATGTATTTGGAGAGTGATGGCTTTCCAAAGGAGGAGTTGCTACTACCAGAAGAATAAAGAAGAGATTGTGAGTAGACTCTCCCTATCCCCCAAAAAAACCCCACACAAAAAGCAGAGTCACACTACATATTCCCATTTGAACAACACTGTCAACACTCTTTGGTAATAATAACAGAACTGTTCTTAGTTTAAAATTCCATGTATGAGAATGTATACTTGTCCGTATGTTTTTGGTTTGGACCAAAAAAGCAGTGGATAAGAGTACGAGGTTTAAAGTCAGATAGGCCTGGATTTATAGCCTGATTTTACCCTTTCTGGCTGTGTAACATTTTAGACATGTTATTAAAATTTCCTGATTTTTAGATTCCTCACAGGTAAAATAAAGTTGCTTACTATATTGGACATGGATATTTGTCATGTTTTCTGACTACCCAGCATATTTTGAAAACAATTTTACCATACTGGAAAATCCTCAGTCTTTAGAGTCCTGCTTCCACATGGTAGAATACAGAAAACTGAATTCTCAGCCTCTCTTACTGCTGGTCCTAGAGATATGACAGTGACTTTGGCTTCTCCTATGAGACTCACACATGTAAGAATTTGACAGGTAAGTAACAGAGTTTATGTGGACTGTTTTAAAATCTTGCATACAGGAAGAAGAAGGCTCCAGTCAGAATCCATCTTTCTGGTACAGTGGACAACAATGCTGCCTGCTTTTGGTGGTAGCAACAACACTATACGCAGTTTAGTTTCTCAGTGACTTCAAGGTCAAGTTCCAGGCACAGATGTGGCCCAGGCAGGGAGTTGAGAGTTGGCAGCACCTTCCCTAGTGCTCTGTGAGACAGCAGCAGAAGCAGCAGTTTCCTCTTTTGGCCAACTTTGCCATGTGATTTTCAGAATTGTTCCTAGGAGCTTAACTTCAAGTCTAGCTCTCCAGGTCTCCATATGCTTCTGTGAGCTAACCAATAGTCTTTTTAAAAACTCCCTTTTCTACTTAATGGGCTAAAAACAGTTAGCTTCAGTTAAATGAAATTAAGAGTGATGACTATATATTTACTTCAGAGAGTGGTGTTGCAATTAAATAAAATAATATATTGTTATGCAAAAAAGGACCAATGGCCAGTCAGTACACATACCAGATCCGCTAGAACAAATTTTACTGGGGAAAGTTCATGGAGACAGGAGCAGTAACAAGCTTGTAGTCCTCTGTTGCTATGTAAAGTGGAACACAGAGTGCTAGCATGGTCTAATGTCACATTCTAGGATAGGGCTCCTAATCCCCAGTGCGCAGACTTTTTAGATGCCTGATTGGAAGCATTGGCTTCTACTCTAGGTGATCAGGGACCAGGATACTATAACAAGATGATATTGCAAAACCTTGGCTCTGGCGCTAGTCTGTGAACTCAGCTTTTGTATTCGTAACAAACATGAGCCCTTCCCCTGCATAATTAGGAGCCTAAGTGCAGGTCTTGTGGTTAACCAGGATTCACTGCCTTGATGTTTAGCTATGGCCAGTTTTCACAGAGCTTTGTAAAAGGCCAATTCCTTTTTTTTTATGGCGGTCACCCTGCAGGAAATTATATTTGGACAAGTTAATACTTATCTCCTGGACTGGATTGAATAGTGTTCCCCCAAAATTCCTCTCTACCTGGAACTTCAGAATGTGTCCTTATTTGAAAATAGAGTCTATGCAAATGCAATCAACTTATGAATAGGTCACCTGTAGGAGACAGTTCCAACATGCTGACAGCTTACCACCTCAAATATTGTATGTCTCTTCTCTACCTTAGGGTTTTTTCTAGAACTGACTGTGGGAGTCTGCTCTACCCAAGTCACTCAAAGCAACAACAATCAATGGGAGCTTGAAGTAGATGGTTAAATATCCCAGGCTTTTCAGCCTCCCAAAAGATAATTTTAAAGCATTTGAGAGACTCCCTCCCTCTCTCTCTCTCTCTCACATATATATACACACACATATACATATATATATATATACACACACGTACATACATATATATATATGTGCCAATGGGCAGACATACATGAAAATAGAACTGTGACCTAAAATCTGTAGCCACCACCCTAGGAAATCATACCTACTATCTACAAGTCAGATTTGTAGGAAGTAGACCACTATCTCCAGTAATAAGTCCAGGAAGTCAAACAATAATTCCTATAACAATTGACCCAAAATGGCCAGTACTTGATTAATAACTGACAGTGTCCCTGAAATTTGTCCCTGCTTCCAACTTAGGACCAGCCAGAGAAAGCCAAATATGTACCACTAATCAATCACATAGGAAGCCCCAGATCTGGATAGTTCACCTATAGCTTTCTTAAGTCAACAGCTTCAAATCAGGGCATACTTGAAGCCCTCCCTTTCTTCCACTATAAAGCTTTCCATTCCTATGCCTGCCTCTACCACAAGTGATGCGTCTCTACCAAAACATAGTGATGATGCCCAACTCTCTTGTGATATCAAGCTCTGGATATATGCTTTGTCTGTTCTCATTTGGTCTTCATTTATTTTCATATATGCCGTACACAGCTTCTCTGGGAATTCCAACAAAATTAAGCCCCAGTTGCCCACTGCTGAACTTTGCTCATTCACGTACTTTTTATTGGTTTTCCTCGCTTCTCTTTCTCAGTTTGGTTTCCTTAATTTGCCTGCCTTGAGGAATTATCTCCCAAATATACTATCAGCACCTAAGCTCTTGTTTCAGGGTCTGTGTTTGAGGAAACCCAATGAAGACAGACCATATTAATGGAAGTACAGTTTTAAGAAAATTATATACATTGACCTTGAATATTTTCCATAGAAAGAGGCACTTAAAACTAAAATTTCAAAGTGAATGCATCAATCATTGTTTTCTTCTAGTCAGAGTGCTAAAAAATACTGAATATTACTTTAAAATGTTGGAATTATTCAATGGCCTTCTATGACATTAATGTATTTGGCATATATATATATATTTTTTTTTTTCCCACAAAAATGTTGGCAAAATTCCCTAAAGGAAATAGTCTTTTTAATATCTCAAGTCATCTTTTTGTTTATCCCACAGGTAAAGGTTTCTTGGTGTGTTTGTACTGAAAATGGGACTGAAATTTGAGAATGCATTTAAAGGAGAAAGAGTAATATTCAATAATATTCTACTGGTTGGAATATAGTTTATAAGAAAAGCTAATTACATTTACAGAGTAGTTGAAAACCTTGGGCTTAGAATATATGAATGATTTCCATTTGAATAAGTTAAGACAATTGAATCATCTTTCTTGCAAGTGATCCAGTTACATTTAGTCAGGGAATATTCATGTTTAGGCTCAGTGTTTCTGGAAACCTAAAAAAACTAGAGCACATTTGCCCTGCAGGCTCTAACTTGGAAATTCAATTAAGATTTATTGATAAAAGACTGCACGAGTGAAACTATGTTATCCTAATTTAGGAATCAATAAGCATTTCTGTGATTTTATGCACTATGAATTATATAATTTATGCCTATCTGATGTCCAAGTATGTTGGTAAATGAGATGCCTAAAACAACATATGGGGTTAGAATATAATTTTGTTAATGCTAAAAAATAAGTGGTATTTGTATTCTAATCATAACAGAGCTTCTGTGGACTGTTTTAAAAACTTGCGCACTAGGCCCATTAGAATTTCATAGTGTCCCTTCTGTCTGTCATCTTTTACACCTGGCTGATCCACCCCACATACCATAAAGACAAAGTGAAAGCACCAAGAGAAGTTTCAGGCAATTACCTCCACACATTTCCATTTCTCTCTCCCAAAACTCTTTCATCTCCGTCTGGCCTGCTCTGATTTTTGATGGCCTGCATGTGTAATAGAGTTCCAAGTGTGGCTGAATTTAGAACACTGAGTGACAAGCTGGCAGCACTTCCTGCTTTACATACCTGTAGCCAGTCCTCTTGGAGATTTTCTGTTTTGCTCTTAGTTGTGTAAGACGTTCAGGCACCTGTTCTCTTGGTGGGGCAGTCTTATAACTTTTGATCTTCATGAAAACTTCTTGGTATGCAGAGCTTGCCTCTAGGGTAGGGTGTGGAAAATTTGCATACCACTGAAGGAGCCACTTGGGGAAAAAAAAATGAGTCAAGATCTGAACAATTTCCCTTTTGAGGTTTAACATTGTTAGAAAATTTCTGACAGATTGAGCTGGTTGTGCCCAAGATTTTTAATTGGGAAATGTCATCAAAGGTTTTGAAATACAAGTCTGCCTCAGTGCTTTGGGCTTAAGACCCCGCCAACTCATGAACCTAGCCATCCAGAATAAGCAGTTTTAATTAAAGCACATGTGAGAAGTGGAAAGTTCCTACGCTACTTCAATTCCTAAGAACCTAGCCCGTGGTCAGTTTTGAAGATCCAAGGCTAGATGTATGTCTGTATAAACTTGAAGCCTAACTATGGTATAACTGTATAGTGCTGAAGAGATCTGAACAAAGAAAGGATATCATTGCAGCAGTAATAAATAGATGTTCCTTAAACTGTAGAACCAGTGCTTGGTAGAAAAACCAAGTGCAGTAACACACCACCTCTGATGCTAAAGGCCTTCGGAGAATTTTCAGTTCTCTCTCTCCACTTCTTTTTATGAATAGGTTTTTGTGGGGAGGCCATGAGAAGGCAAACATTAACATTTCTGCAAATACAAGAATGAGATTGCTAATACAAATATACCAAACTGATACATGAATTTGTGGTTTCCAGCTCTACTCAGTTTTAAGTTTTGGCAGACTCCAGTATACCTGTATCTCTGAGTATAAGCTGCATATATTGTAAAACGTAGATAAGAGTTCTATTGATTCCATGGGAGCATAAAAATTGAGTGGAAAAATAGAATTAATGAATTTATTTTTCAAAAAATCCATGTAACTCAAAATATTAGAAAATATAATAAACTAAAACATAAAAATCAGTATAAATATTTACAATATAACCTGTTTTACAAATCTCAAAGTATTTAGGGGGCCAGTAGGAAGTTGGCTAACTAGGAAAGATGCTGAGATACAAAATTGGCTGAATGATAAGAGAAGGCATTCTTAGTTTTGGAATAGGGAACTGACAAGTAGGATAAGGTCTAGACAAAAAAACAAAACAAAAAAGACCAAATATAGCCCAGAAACTTAAACTTACTTCTTAACTCTGTGCTTTTAAATCAAATTCACATTTCTATTCCTTATGTGCCTGGTACCCAATTAAAAAAAAAAAATCCTCTGAACAAAAATGTGTTGGAAAATAAAATGAAAGTATCCCATTTACAAAATCAGATTTCATAATTAAAATATTTAGGAGTAAAAATTGAGACTCTACTTGGAGAAATTAGGGAATTTTTAAAACAAAATAAATGGAGATATGCTTTGATCTGTTATAGAAAAACCAACATTAGAAACATGAAAATTCTCCCAAAGTTTAACAAGTTAATTCAATGTAATCCCTAACAAAATTACAAAGAGTTGTCTTCTTTTATTTTTTAATTTGCAAAAATAATACTAGAGTTCAAAGAAAATTAATATGGGAAAATATTTCTATCAGATATTAATATGTGTAGAACTTTAATATGAATAAATGTTCTTAGCCAAAAAACAGGCAGATTTGTGAAACAAAAGAATTCAGAAGTAAGCCCAAAAACAAATAGGAATTCAGTGCATTAATAAATATATCTCCTTAAATTACTGAGAGAAAAATCAGTTGTTCAACAAACCAGTATTGAAAAACAGGGCTAGCAATTTAGAAAGCTCTCAGAATAAATTCCAGATATATAAATATATGATTGTAAAAATGAAATCATAAGAGAACTAAAAGAAAAAAAAAGAATTTTTCTTTTAACAATCTTAGACTAGGAGGCTTTTTATAGGAAGACTGAAAATCCAGAAGTCATAAAGGAATAGATTGCATTTGACCGCCTGAAAATTAAGATCTCCTATAAGACTAAGAGAGCCTGTAAGAATAAGAAAGTCTTACAACAAAGATAAAATACAACAAACTACCTGAAGAAATCATTATTTGCAACATATGACAATAAAATCTTAATTTCTTTAACATACATATAAGACTTGCTAATCAATAAGAAAAAAAGCAATCAAATGGACAAAATAAATGGCATGATCTATAGACCTGTAGATCAACTGAAAATACTTAACTAAGAAATAATGCAGACACAGAAAAAGTCTCCTTCATGAGTGTTAATTCTAGTAGGAAGGCTGACAGTTAGCTGGTGAATACTTGTATGGCCATACTAGTTGCCTATGACTTGTGCTTACTCTTATTGGTCAGTGCCCATGCCTCTTTCAGTTGTTAAGTATTTTAGGTATTAACACCGCTGGCAGAGTATAGGCAGACAATAAACCAATAAGAATGTATAGCAGAGTTTCTTATCTGGGCACGGTGGCTCACGTCTGTAATTCCAGCACTTTGGGAGGCTGAAGCAGGCAGATCACCTGAGGTCGGGAGTTCAAGACCAGCCTGACTAACATGAAGAAGCCCCGTCTCTACTAAAAATATGAAATTAGTTGGGCATGGTGGCGCATGCCTGTAATCCCAGCTATTCCAGAGGCTGAGGCAAGAGAATCGCTTGAATCCAGGAGGTGGAGGTTGTGGTGAGCCAAGATTGCACCATTGCACTCTAGCCTGGGCAACAAGAGTTAAACTCCATCTCAAAAAATAGATAAATAAAAAGTAAAAAAGAATGTATAGCAGCGTTTCTTAACCTCTGCAGTATTGACATTTGAGAATGGATAATTCTGTGCATTGTAGGATGTTTAACAGCATCCCTGGCCTCTACCCACTAGATGCCCGTAGTAGCAATCACTCTCCCCACTTGTGAAAATTAAACATTTTGAGATATTGCCAAATACCTCTCTCCCCCTGTTGACAACCACTGATATATGGATAACATTTCAGGTAGAGTGTTATGAAGAAGAATAAAAGTTGGTGAGGAGATGGAATGAGGGAGGCAAGGCAACTTTCAGTGGGATGGTAAGGTAAGAGCTCTCTGAAAAGATGGCAACTGAGCAGTAAGCTGAAGTGAGTGAGCCATGCTGCTACAGAGGAAAAGAATTCCAAATGGAGGAAACATCAAGAGCAAAGAACCTGAAACATGAACATGTCTGACATGTTTGATGAATAGTGAGAAAACCAGCATAATTGGAGCAAAGGGAGAAAGAGTGGGATTGAAAGATTGCGTCACAGAAGACGCCAGGACCCAGTCTTTTAGGGTCTTGTAGAACACAGTAAGAACTATGAATATTACTTTGGATAAAATGGAAAGCCATAGGAGGGTTTTGAGAGAAGATGGATGTGGTCTATCTTATTCCTCTATTTTAAAAAAGGAATAAAAATAGCTGAGAATCTTATTAAAAAATAATCAACTTCAGTTGCAAATTAATTCAGAAGACTTTTAAAAATTGATATACCACCTCTCTCACTTAGCACATTAGCAAAGAATTGGAAGTTGAAATACCCAGTCATGGTGAGACTTTAGCGAAACAGGCACATTCCTCTGCTTTAATGGATGTAAACTGGTACAATTTTTTTGAAGAACAAGTTGTCAATATCTATCTATTTATCTATACATCTAGTTTTTTTGTTGTTGTTGATAAGGTCTCACTCTGTCACCCAGGCTGGAGTGCAGTGGCTCAATTACAGCTCACTGCAGACTCAGCCTCTCCAGGTTCAGGTGATTCTCCTACCTCAACCTCCCGAGTAGCCTGGACTACAGTCATGTGCCACCTGGCTAATTTTTGTATTTTCTGTAGAGAGGGGATTTCACCATCTTGCCCAGGCTAGTCTCAAATTCCTGGCTTCAAACCATCCCCCCTACCTTAGCCACCTAAAGTGTTGGGATTAATGGCATCAGCCACCCCACGCCTGGACAATTTTTTTTCTTTGAGACAAGGTCTCATTCCAGCTCAAGCTGGAGTACGGTGGTAGGATCATGGCTCACTGCAGCCACAACCTCCTGGGCTCAAGCAATCCTTCCACCTTAGCCTCCTGAGTAGCTGGGACCATAGGCATGAACACCATGCCTGGCTAATTTTTTACTTTTTGTAGAGACAGGATCTCACTATGTTGCCTAGGCTGGTCTTGAACTCCTGGTTTCAAGAGATCCTTCCACCTTGGCCTCCCAAATGTTAAGATTACCGGCATGAGCCATCACAACTGACCTGTTAGAATTTTAAGTTTTAAGTGTTAAAATAAAGACAGTAGGCCAGCGGGGTGCAGTGGCTCGTGCTGGTAATCCCAGCACTTTGGGAGGCTGAAGTGGGAGGATCACTTAAGCCCAGGAGGCGGAGGTTGCAGTGAGCCAAGATCCAACCACTGCATTCCAGCCCAGGCAACAGAGAAGGACCCTGTCTCAAAACAAAAACAAAAACAGAAATGAAAACAAAAACAATCGACATAGTAATTACATTTAAAAGGAACTTATACAGATACACTCACACACTCACACAAATGTGCAAAAAACATGTAAGATTATTTATTGTAACATTGTTTGAAAGCAAAAATTGTGATTAGCTCATTGTTCACTAATATTGAACTGGTTGTGGAAATTACAGCAAATCTATATAATTGAAATAGTTCAGCAATCAAGAAGCTTAAGGTAAATCTATATAGGCTGGTATGGAATTCTCCAAAAAAAATTATTAAAGAAAATAAGGCCGGGCGTGGTGGCTCACGCCTGTAATCCAAGCACTTTGGGAGGCCAAGGCGGGTGGATCACCTGAGGTCAGGAGTTCAAGACCAGCCCAACCAACATGGTGAAACCCCGTCTTTAAAAAAGAAAAAGAAAGAAAATAAAGAAAATAAAACTAGGTACAAAAGCAGCTTATAGTATGATTCCATTGTTATTTAAAAGAATTTAAAAGGCCCATGTGTGTTTGCTTTAAGGATCTGATATCAATTAACTGATTTATTCCCTATAATTTTCTGATATCAATTAACGGCTTTATTCCCTATAATTTTCATTTAACATAGTAAAAAATGATTAGTAATGAATGCCCCATTTTGCTTGGATTTTGATTTTCAGGACTATGCTTATTTTGCAGATTTTCATTGGGAAACTGTTTTTTCATGGGTTTGTGTGTGTGTGTGTGTGTTTGTTTTGTTTTGCTTTGTTTTTTGGGGTATTACCTGACTTACATTTATACTTTAATATAACTTCATAATAAATATAATAATATTAAAGTAAAAATTCTACATTTCCATGTGGATAGAAAATTCCTGGAAGGATACATAATAAATTGGTAATAATGATTTGGAGCGTGGAAGTAGAAGTGAGACTGGGGTGGTAGACTTCATATTTATCTCTTGAAAAGAATAACAAATTTGATTTTCCTAGTTTTTATTTTCAGTTCTCTGAGACTCCACTTGCTTTCACTCTGTCTCCTGTTCCTCTTAGTACTTCAGGTAACCATCTTGTGATCTAACCAGTAGTCCATCTGGCCTTAACTAGCACCCAAACCTGGCCTTCCACAAAAGGGAATAAGATAAAACTTTCATAAAATTGCCCAATACAAGCAATACTATCATGCTGGAAATGCTACTGTCATATTTTATGGAAATAGACTTTATTAAGATGCTCAATAACTTCATTACATCCAATTTAGAATTCGTGGTAGTTGTTATGTTTTTGTTTTTGTGTTTGTTTTCGTTTTTGAGACAGGGTCTCGTTCTGTCACCCAGGCTGGACTACAGCGGTGCAAATATAGCTCACTGTAGCCTTGACCTCCTGGACTCAAGTGATCCTCCTGCCTCAGCCTCCTGTGTAGCTGAGATCACAGGTGCATGCCATCATGTCTGGCTAATTTTAAAAAATTTTTTTGTAGAGACAGGATCTCAACTTTGTTGCTCAGGCCAGTCTTGAACTCCTGAGCTCAAGCGATTCTCCAGCATTGGCGCCAATGTGTGAGGATTACAAGTGTTAGCCACTGCACCAGGCCACGTTTTTGTATGGAATGGTAATATTATTATGGATTTTATATGCTTTAGGGCTGTGTGAGCAGATGCATGCTTAGTTCAGATGTATTACCATATAAAGCGCATAATTGCAAAATAGTAGCTGAAGTTGGTAATTTTTTTCTTACTGGTCTTCAATGGGCCCATTTTTGGTACAACCCTGGTCAGAGAATATATGGGAATATTGTTTCACATTGATTTGGGGTCATATGTAGTTTGCAAGGGAGAATTTCTTATCTCTCTTACTCATCCCTCATTCCCGAGGTTGGTTTTCTCTCACCATTTTTAGACAGTACTTTCCTGACCATTACTTTCACCTCCCAAGTCTAGGGTGAGTATTTTTCATGTCTGCTACTGTGATAGGTTACCTTGAGTTGTTAACATGTAGCCAATAATAAATGATGACATTCCCGACATTTTCACAAGGAATAAAACAATGTGTATAGGTGTACATGTCAATTTTTGATGTTCGAACTCATTTCATGCTTTTTCTAATCTTTATTTTTTGCCATTATTTCTAACATCTATTTCTAGCAAAGTTTTCTAGATAAAATCTTCCTGATTTGTTGACATTTTCTGCTTGAATAACTGTCAGATTCTCGTTTGGCCTTTACACTTCATTCAGCTCCAAGTGGATAAACACTAAAGAGGAAAAAACCAGCTATTCAGAACCAGCCTAAATAACATATTGTTTTTTTTTCCTACTCTGCCAATATCAGTAGCAGTATTGCAGCTTCAATTAATAAATGTGGATTGTTGCAGCCAAAACACAGTTATTAATTTTCCAGTAATTGTATTAAAACAGTATTAAAATGATTATTCGGGTACCTGACTGTTTAAGGGCAGATGGGAATCTATATAACTGTCTGAAAAGCTAATTTGGCAAAATGCTATTTGTTATTTTAATTACAGAATTGGAGAGATATTACCATGGAAAACAAATTCTCCATTTGGCTGAGTTCAGAGCTTTCAAGAAGGAAAAGATTGCTATGGTGATCATTATTGTGGTTTGCTGGCTATCATCAGGTAACAGCATTCCAGATGAGCAAGGCACCTAGTCATCAGCAATTTTTGCCTTCAGTTTTGAACATTTGGGCAGATCTTAGCAATGCCTTCTGTATTTCATTATCTACTCTTTCATTATTTCCTTCTATTGCAGAATCCTAGGAATTTCTGTTTTGCCTGAATATGTCCAGGTTCTTCATAGAATTCTCCTACCTTTTATACTTTTTAAATGTTAAGAATTAAAAATGTTAAAAATAATAAATAAAATAAAATATGTTGATGGACCTGAACAGATAGGTAATTAATGCTTGTTGTATTCCTCCAGCAAATATCTTAACTTCTGATTATGTGTTAGCTCCCTATTTGTTAATTTTGCAAGTTTGAAGTTTCATATATTAAGTAATGAATGACATCTACTAAGAGTAACATTTCATATATAATAAGCCTCACTATTAATATAGAAAGTATGGATTATTAACAACAGAATTTTAATTAGTAGTCAATTAGCCTGAAGTCTCTATTCTGGATCAGGGTGCTGCCTGATAATTAAAAAAAAAAAATTTCAGCTAGCCTTAGAAGAACTGCTGCAACTATTTTTTAATGTGAAGATCTATTTTCATCTGAGACATAAAAGGAAACGACTGAAATTTTACTTGTTAGCATAACAATTATTAGAAAGTGACAATAATGCTTTCAAAATTATGATTATATGAGAAATCAGAATGTTTGTAATGTTTTTAAAATAAGGGTTTTTACTTTTTAGACAGTCTCACTCTGTTTGCCCAAGCTAAAGTACAGTGGCATGTTCATAGCTCACTACAACCTCAACTTTCCAGGCTCAGGTGATCCTCCCACCTCAGCCTCCCTAGTAGCTGTGACTACAGGTATGTGCCTCCACACCCGGCTAATTTTTGTATTTTTTTTAGAGATGGGTTTCATCATGTTGGCTAGCCTGGTCTTGAACTTCTGGATTGAAGCAATACTCCCACCTTGGCCTCCCAAAGTCCTAAGCAATCCTCCCACCTTGGCCTCCCAAAGTCCTAGGATTACAGGTGTGAGCCATCACACCTGGACTAAAAATAAGTTCTGAAAATTAAGCTACAATATGCAATTTGGATGGGAAGTTTCTTGAAATCTAATTTTAATTAATTGTTTTGTCATGGCTATATTCTGTGATCAAATGTAATAACTGATGTGGCGGGCCACAGTTACACACACCTGTAATCCCAGCTACAGTGAGGCTGAGTGAGCTATGCTTGTGCCACTACTGCACTCCAGCCTGGGCAACAGAGCCAGATTTTGTCTCTAAAAATAATAATAATAATTGATAACTACTAATAAATATGTAACTGTCAGTTTTTTGCTTCTTTAATAACTATGTCATATTATCAGCTCTCACAAAGAACAGTTACTTTCATTACATTTTTTTCTTTTCAAATGTCATTATAAAACAGGTTCTCTAAAGCTATAAATGAATAAATAATTTTGAGCCAGATCTTCTTTCTCTATCTTAGGTATGTTCTTTTTAGACCTTCCTTTGAAGGGATGACAGGCCAAAAGATGGAAATGGGAAGCAATAGAGGGAACTCAAAATTTCACTGCTGCTATTTAACCTTATTATGAAGTCAATTCACCAACTTCAAAAGAACAGTGACAGGAACTGGTGAAAAAAAAAATAGAGAGAGATCAGACAGAATTAGTAAACAGAGGTTTGAATGAAAGACTGAGAAATTTGGATTTAATTCTATAAGTAAAAGGAAGTCAGTGAGAGTTTCTGACCAAAGAATTAACACAATAAAAAAAATATTTTTGCAAAGATTAATCTGAAACTCTGTCTTGAATAAACAGGAGTCAAGAGATGGAAAACAAAATAGGTATTGGAATTTGATTACAGTCATTCTAGCCAGAGGTCCTGAATGACTAGAGTAAAGTGTTTGTCATGCAGAAGGCAGATAATATTTAAGGAATGTTATAAAGAAGGAATGGGCAAAGCTTTGGGACTGATTGATATGGGTAGCAAATGATAAGGACAGATAAAAGAGACTCTCTGGGCTTACTAGGGTAGCAAAATCCACAAATAGTTTTTGTGTAAAGACATCTTTTTAAGAAACTCATAGCCACCTACAAGATCATAGTTGTAATTTAAAAATCCAATAATGGAGAAAAATACTTAACAAATACTTGCTATTAACTCAATAATGCTTTTAAATGAAAATATATTTTTAAATAACATCCACTATATGTCTGTTCACACTGTACACTATTTGATTCTTGTGCATATTGATATTGATATAAATGTCAATTATAATATTGACCACTGTACACAGTGGTCATGACTATAGCATCTATACAGCTCTGAAAACAGTTGAGCAAAACTTGAGGAAGCCCCATTTATTCAGTCCTCAGATATTATCTAGTTCAAGATAACTTCAGAGATGTTTTGTAGACTCTGTAATTCACCAGGGACAGTCATCTATATATTGGATAACAATAAGAGAGGAAAAACAAGAGGACTATATTACTGTGAACAGTGATGGGCAAGTTCCTCTCCCCCACAAAATCCCTGAGCCTCTCTGCTTTCTAAGATAAAGTAGGGGTTAAGAATTATTGACTCTACTATATTAGTTTCCCAGAGTTGCTGTAACATTACCACAAACTTGATGGCTTAAAACAACACAAATTTCTTTTCTTATGGTTTTGAAGACTCGAATTCTGAAATCAAGGTGTCAACAGGCCCATGTCTTTTCTGGAGGTTCTAGGGAAGAACCCTTGCTTGCCTCTTCCAGCTTCTGGTGACTTTCAGCAATCCACGGCATTCCTTGGCTTGTAGCTGTATCACGCCAATCTCTGCCTTCACCTTTACATAGCCTTCTCTGTGTCTCTATGCATCTTCATCTCTTCTTATAAAATCACTTATCATTGGATTCAAGACCCATCCTAATCCAGTATGATCTGATCTTGAGATACTTAACTAATTACATCTGCAAAGACCCTTTCAAATAAGGTTACATTCTGAGTTTCTGGGTAAATACAAATTTGGGGGGGGACAGTATTCGATCCACTACATATATCTATGTGAAAAACCTAAATATTTTGCAGGAATGCTCTGAAGTCTTTTAAAGAAAATGCTACCTCTTACAGTTGCCAAGTTTTACAGAGGTAAAGATGCATTATGTTCAGATTCTAAAGTTCAAATAAAAAATAACAGCCTCAAGACCACAATGGGGGGTGGGTTACAGCAAAAATGTTTTGGTTGAACAAAGCAGCACAGGGCATCAAAGAAAAGTCAATGTCTCCAAACTCCTGTTTTAACCTCTTATTTTTATTTTTCGTTTTATTGTTTGTGCTTTAACCTCTTGAGAATATAGCCTTCCCTTGAGTAACGACTTTCACATTCATTCTTTTGACGCACTTTTTCCTAATTGTGATAAAGTCCTGCTTTTATTTCATTATGAAAGAAGGAAATGAAGGAAAAAAGATAGGATATAATACCATGGGCATGTTATCTAACTCTTTTCATAAAACAAAAACCTTTTATTTGTTGTTAATTGATGTTTAAATTGTACAATTAGTTCTTATCTTGATTTTTCCTTTCTTAATCTAATTTTGCATATTCATTCATTGAAGCATAATTGGAATATTTTATCTAAAATGTTATGATTGTTTATTAATATAGAATAGAATATGTGAGATTTTTAAAATATTAGTTTATAATTCTTTTTGAAGTTTGTATAGAATGGTGAATTTTTAAAAATTCATCACAATGATTTTTCCTTACATGAATTATTTATCCTTTGCATAAAAAGGAGGTAATTTTATATTTATAAAACTATCTTTCTTCTTATTCTTTGTTTCTTTCACATTTTCACATAGCAAATTAAAGGAAAAATTACATTATCGCAGGAAATCAGTAATCTTTTCCTAAATAAGGTTAAATTTGTTCTGCTACCTATATTAAATAATAACAGAGGAGATATGTTTCAGCAGAATACTAGGGCCTGATGGCAAAGAGATGGACAAAACTGTGCCCCTGCTATTGAAGGACTGAACAAACTAGTGGTAAAGAAATAATTATAGGCTGGGTACAGCGCTCACACCTATAATCCTAGCACTTTGGAAGGCCGAGAGAGGATTGCTTGAGATCAGGTGTTTGAGACCAGCCTGGGCAACATAGCAAGACCTGTCTCTACAAAAAAATTTTAGGAAAATTAGCCAAAGCTGTGCACTGTGGCTCATGCCTGTAATCCCAGCACTTTGAGAGGCTGAGGCAGGTGGATCACCTGAGGTCAGGAGTTCAAGACAAGCCTGGCCAACATGGCGAAACCTGGTCTCTACTAAAAATACAAAAATTAGCCAGGCGTGGCAGGTGCCTGTAATCCCAGCTACTCAGGAGGCTGAGGCAGGAGAATCACTTGAATCTGGGAGGCAGAGGTTACAGTGAGCCGAGATGATGCTGCTGCACTCTAGCCTGGGAGATGAGAACGAAACTCCATCTAAAAAGAAAAAAAAATAGCCAAGTGCAATGGTACATGCCTGTAGTCCTGGCTACTTGGGAGGCTGAGGTAGGAGATCCCTTGAGCTCAGGAGTTTGAGGTTGCAGTGAGTTACGATTGTGCCACTGCATTCCAGCCTAGCCAATAGAGTGAAACCCTGTCTCTAAAAAAAAAAAAAAAAACCCAAAAATTACAATGTATCAGTAATGTGACACAATGGTGAATTTATATGTTGCTATGACATTATGGAAGACAAGTTGGTTGGAGAAGCCTTCACTGGAAGGTGACATTTGAGGTAAATTTTAAAGGATGAGACTTTCCCAAGCAGAGAGTAAGTTGGAAAAGGATATTCTAGGTAAAATAAATGGCTGTGCTAAGTCACGGAGTAGTAGTGTTCAGAAAAATCAGAAATTTATATGTCTAAAGAATAGGATTTGGGCTGGGCGTCACGGTTCATGCCTGTAATTCTAGCACTTTGGGAGGTTAGGTTGGGCAGATCACTTGAGGCTGAAGTTCAAGACCAGCCTGGCCAACATGGTGAAAACCCATCTCTACTAAAAATTTAAAAATTAGACTGGTTTGGTGGTGTGCACCTGTAATTCCAGCTACTCGGGAGGCTGAGACACAAGAATCGCTTGAACCCAGGAGGTGGAGGTTGCAGTGAGCCGAGATAGCACCATGACACTCCAGCCTGGGCAATACAGCAAGACTCAGTCACAAAAAAAAAAACGAAGAGAGTTTGTGAGCAGATGGAACACAGTAGAAAATGAGAATAAGATAATAAAGCAGATTGGGATGAGGCTATGATGTACTTTATCCATGTAGTAGAGGTAGTATTTTACAAATACTAAATTAATGCATTATAATGTCTCTATTAAAGCATGCTCCTTTGTATTCTTCTCATTTCAAAGTCAACTCATGAGATTTATCATACAAAGGAAGAGGAAATACTGTAAAGTGGCCTTTGATTAGCTTTGAGTCTCACAGCAGACCTTTTTGACCTTCATAAGAGGATAGTAACTGTGAGAGCAAGGTTTTGTAGGAGAGATAAACAGATTTACTAAATTTCTTGGACTCTCCCCTTAATATTTCAAAATCCAGTCTACATAGTTTGGATGAGGGAAATCTGATCCAGACAGACAGGTTAAATTGGAAGAGCTGCCCTTTTCAATCTTCGTGGATTATAGCAGAAAGTAAAGAGAAAGGGAGAGTGAGGAAGGCAGGCAACAGGAATGTCTCCCTCTCCTCCCAGTTCATGCTTCCAGGAAGCAGAGGGATTGGAGGTAGAGGGTGGGGCATGAGATGGAAGAGCACTTAAAAAAATCAAAACAAGGCCAGGTGCAGTGGCTCACGCCTATAATCCCAGCACTTCAGGAGGCTGAGGGGGGCAGATCACAAGGTCAGGAGTTGAGACTAGCCTGGCCAACACAGTGAAACCCCATCTCTACTAAAAATACAAAAACTTAGTTGGGTGTGGTGGTGGGTGCCTATAATCTTACCTACTTGGGAGGCTGAGACAGGAGAATCACTTGAACCCGAGAGGCAGAGGTTCCAGTGAGCCGAGATCACGTCACTGAACTCCAGCCCAAGCAACGGTGCGGGACTCCATCTCAAAAAAAAAAAAAAAAAAAAAGCAAAACAAAAATTGTAAAGGCCAGGGACATTGGATTTAAGGACTCACTCCGTAGGAGCAGTGTTTGGGAGGTCACAGGTCTAGGAGAACCCTACTCTTTGCTCAGTACAATGTCCAAAGTGGCATGGGAAACATGGCATGGGGGGTGGGGTAGATGAGAGTCACATAAATACACCTGAGGCATATCTTCTAGCCCCTCAGGGCTGAAGCATGTCCTATCAGACATCCTAGAAATTCCTGAGGAATTTTTGACTTTAGGGAGGGAACCTGAAGGTGCTGAGAATGTCAGGAGGCCAGCATCCCCTGGGATTATTAGAAAGGACACTTTGTAAGAGAACTTGAAGACACAGGGCAAATAGCCACACTTCAGCAGTAGATGCCAGGGCATCACCCCCAAATCTGTACCTCAATGGTCACCAGGTCAGGGAGAATATACATGCAGCCTTCCCACAGCAGAGATTAGCCAGTCAGCTGATGCTAGATGTTTTGACCTAGAGATACAGAGATGAACAAGACAAACAGAGCTTTCTGATGAATTTATTATTGAGTTGAGCCCCAAATGGTGAAGTCAGCACAGGAGGATCTGTGGATGGATCTGAAGTGGAGTAGAGTACTGTGAATGAGGACAGCAGCAGAAGATGAAGTCAGAAAAGCAGGCGAAGGCCAGAAGATATAAGGCCATGTCGGCCATGGTAGAGTTTGGATTTTATTCTGATTACAATGGAGAGTACTTAAGGGTTGGATTAAGGCAGGGGGTGACATGATCCTATTTACCCACTGGGGGAGATAATTCTGGGTGCCATGTGAAGAATGTTCTGTAAGGGACAAAAATGAAAATAGGGAGGCCAGTTAAGAAGCAATTACAGTGGCCCAAGTGAGAGATGGTAGAGGCTTAGACAAAGCTGTAGCAGTAAAGATAGTGGACGTTGCTGGATTTGGCAGACATTTTGTGAGTAGAGCCAATAGGTCTTGTTGACTGATCCAATTGGTATGTGTGACAAAGAGTAAATGGAGGCTGGGCATGATGGCTTATGCCTCTAATCCCAGAACTTTGGGAGGCCAAGGCTGGCAGATCACCTAAGGTTAGTTCAAGATCAGCCTGGCCAACATGGCAAAATCCCTTCTCTACTAAAAATACAAAAGTTAGCTGAGCATGGTGGCCCATGCCTGTAATCTCAGCTTCTCCAGAGGTTGAAGCAGGAGAATCGCTTGAGCCCGGGAGGCAGAGATTGCAGTGAGCCGAGATAGTGACACTGCAATCCAGCCTGGGTGACACAGTGAGACTCGGTCTCACAAAAAAAAAAAAAAAGGGACTGGAGACTGTGGATTTGTGTTGTTGGCATGGGCAATGGGGTACAATGACCTTTACTGACACAGAAGGCTTGGTAGAAAATGAATGAATTTGAGAAGAGGAGTCAAGAGTTTTGCTTTGTCTGTGTTAAGTTTGAGATGCTAATTAATCCAAGTGGAGATAACAAGTTAGGAGACAGATATACAAGTCTAGAAAAGGGGAATTTGGAATTGGAGATGGGAGATCAGTCTACAGGTCATCTGCAGCATATAAATGGCATTTAAAGCCAAGTTTTACTTAGGATGAGGTCAACTACACAGGGAGTGAGCAACTTCTTTCCTCCCTACCAAAGGCTGTGTGAAATGCACAACCTTCTCCTCCCACCTTAGAGACTCCTGGAGAGGAATAATGGAGAGAGAAGAAACCTGAGAGACTAAGCATGCTACCTAGAGTAACTATACATTAATCCAAAGGGATATTTAAAATTGTTTTACCAGATTATGTCCACAGATTTAGAATAAAATTTTTTACCCACTGCACAATAAGTGAGAGCTTATGGGAAATGTAGGATCAGTCCTAGAGAAAATAAAGAAATTCCACTTTCTTTGCTCACATGAATATAATGTGAATAAATCTAAGATCTTGTATCACATATAATTTTAAATGCAACAATCCTTACTATTAACAAATATCTGCTCCTGTTAATCTCCTGAAATGAAATTCATGCATAATAAAACTGACCTATGCATAGTTTCAAATAAATCAATATAATATTTAATGTCATATTTATATAAGAGAAATTAGAGGAAAGTAATTTGTAATAAAATAGTATGTATTTCAGTATGTCAATGCTTAGGCAGAGCTATACTATAAAACATGAAGCAGTCAGATGCTTGCATCTATTTATAGATATACACCACGAATGTGACAGCCACAACGCAGGTACATTTTTTGGCAACTCAAATATCCCAAGCAGCATCTACCGCCAGTGGCATGATTCTCCAAAATGGCACAAATGCGACCCTCAATTTATATAATACTTCCATTCCTGGAAAATTCTTGTTTACATGCTGAAACAGATTTTCACCTATGTTAATTGCTAGGGAGACATTTGAAAGTTGTGCAGGATGTGGAACAATATTTTGTTGAGAAAGACTGTTCACACACTCCAGGATCTAACCTCCCCAGCTCCTGCCCAATAAAAGCCAGTTGTACTTCTAATCTTTGAGACAACCAAGAATGTACCTACAAATTACCAAATGTCCCTAGGGAACTATATCATTCCTATTGAGGACCACTCTTTAAGTGATGTAAGACTATTTTTTAGTTAGTACAGAATCGATGAAAATATGATAAGCAGAAATGTGTCCACACACAAATGTTTTGGAAGATACTACCAAAGGTATCATAGAGGAGTTTGAAATGGGTGGAAATTAATGGCTAACAGTTCCATTCAGTGGCTGTTGCAGTGCTTCAGAAAATAGATAATGAAAGCTAGATTAAGATCATGGTATTATAAAGGGAGAGAAGAATATAGATCTATGGACAGTCTAAAGCATAATGAGAAATATTTGAACATTAACTAGACATAGATTGGGGAATAGCTGAAACATAGTATGGCTCTGAGCTTTCTAATTTAAAAGACCAAAAAATTATAAAGCTATTAATCATATTAATAAATACAGGAAAAAAGCATATTTGAAGGATATGGGGGTAGAAGACAAGTTAAATTCAATTTCATGCACATATAGCTTGAAGGAACTGCAGGGTGATTTTGCTTCCACCCAATTTACTATGATTAATTCATTCAACAGTTATGCATTATCGACTATTTGCCTGGTATTGAGTCTGTAGCAGTAAGACAATCATGTTCCCTGTACTCAAGAAACATACCATCTAATGAGAAAGTCTTACCAATAATTATGTACATATTTCTCTAGTTATAATTGTAGTTAGTGAAGTTGTGATAAATGCAATAAAGAGTTTGGCATCCAGAGAAAGGCTGACCTATGTTTGGGCAGTAAAGAGATGGCCCTTGAGTGGAAGGCACCAGCAAATTTTATGCTCCCCAGTTTCTCAATCATATTTTTTTATGTCCCTCTACATTGGGAGGGTGTGACACTGGTTGAAAACATTATTGAAATGACCTCTTGTTCAATTTCCTCATCCATTGTCTTGTGATCTTCAGGCCAGGCTTGCAAACTTCATGATCCATCATGGCTTTCATGTAAGAACAGAGCTGTTACATCTTCCATAGATAAAAACTGCCACAATTGAATTCACTGGGAAAAAAAATAAAACAAATCTTTTTCCCTATGTAAATTCAGACTCTATTACCAAACATTCCTAACTCTTGGTGGGGCCATAAGTGTGACTGGTCTTTTAAAAGTCTCATGTACTGCCAGGCATGGTAGCTCATGCCTATAATTCCAGCACTTTGGGAGGCCAAAGAAGAGGGATCGCTTGAGCCAAGGAGTTTGAGACCAGCCCGGGCAATATAGTGAGACCTTGTCTCTATAAAAAACAGAAAAAATTAGCTGGGTGTGGTGGTGTGTGACTGTGGTCCCAGCTACTTGGGAGGCTGAGGTGGGAGGATCACTTGAGCCCAGGAAGTGGAGGCTGCAGTGTGCTGTGATTGCACCACTACACTCCAGCCTGAGTGACAGAGCAAGATCTTATTTAAAAAAAAAAAAAAAAAGTCTCATGTATAGCCATGGAGCTGGCTCCTCATACCTGCATCCCTATGCCACAGAATTGTCAGATACATCTGAAAATGTCTACCTGCCTCTCACTGTCACCCGTCCCACCATCCTCAGAAAACTCCACTCAATTTTCCTGGTTTACATGGGCAGCCTATAAGAAAGTTGGTTCTTTCTAAAATTGTATGAGACCAACAATGTTTCTATGGCTCCAATCTAACAAAATTGCAGATCAGTTCCAGCAAAATTAGCCAGTCCTCAGTCCAAATCCTGAGTGCCCACTCCGGTACACAGGAAGGTTGAGATTACCCAATGCTCCTCATACCCTGAAGGAGATTGTATCCCAAGGGAATCCTTCCCCTCCTCAGCTATATCTTGTGAAGAAAAGCTGGTGGAGTAATTTTTTGTATAAGATAAAGTCTGAAAAAATAGCAGAACAAAAGAGAGGACATTACATAAAATGAACTTTGATGAGTTATAAACCTTTGTGGATAAATTAAGTTTCTTCATCCTTATAATATGGTCAAATGATGTTCACAACATCTGCCTTCAAATCGCTCAATATTGAACTGGCCAAGATAAAAAAAAAAAAAAATAGAAAAAAAAAAAAAGAACTGGCCAGGAGTCATAGCATCAACTCAGGATAAATGGGAAATATTTTTCATCTTTTGCAATTTTCACTGGAAAACCAAATTTCAAATCTAATTTTAATAAATAAATCACTACTTTTTTCTAACTCACAGTTTGAAAAACCAAAATTTATGTGAACTTCTGCATTTTGCCCCTAGACCGAAATCCTACTTAACACACACACTCATACACTCTACTTTTATTTAATAGAAAAATCTGAAATATTATAATTCAGCTGGGCGCAGTGGCTCACACCTGTAATCCCAGCACTTTAGGAGGCCGACGCGGGCAGATCATGAGGTCAGGAGTTCGAGACCAGCCTGATCAACATGGTGAACTTTTGTCTCTACTAAAAATTAGCTAGGTGTGGTATGCGTGCCTGTAATCTCAGCTACTCAGGAGGCTGAGGCAGGAGAATCACTTGAATCACTTGAACCTGGGAGGCAGAGGTTGCAGTGAGCCAAGATTGCACCACTGCACTGCAGCCTGGGTGACAGATCGAGACTCCATCTCAAAAAAAAAAAAAAAAAAATTACAATCCAGGCTTAAGTGGAAATAAAAATTTAAAATTTAACATCTATCTTCATTTAAAAAATATATCAGGACTAAAATACCACTGCAAACACATGGTAGTTCTGTTAAGAAAACCTAGGTGATTAGAAGTTTTTGGATGCTTAATTAAAGAGGGGGTGCTTCTAAACATGAAGACAATTTTGCATCTGTGACATGTTATTTTCCTATCATCCTTGATAGTTTGAAGACCATAGACACATGCATCTCTTTGTAGTGTAGATAGGGTCTATGGAACACCTACAGAAGAGTAATTAATTGGTGTGAATGTCTAATCCGGAAATTGTGGAAAATTATGTACTAAACTATTCCAAGTATTTTCTTTTTCTTTTTTTTAGAGAGAAAGAAGGAAAAAAAGAGAATGAAAGAAAGGGAAAGAAGAAAAAGAGGGAGAGAGAACCGGAATCTTGCTCTATTGCCCAGGCTAGAATGCAGTCTAAAAATGGGTATTGAAAATCTCTTTTATATTAATAATTGTGTTATACAATGGAGACAGGAAGGAGTAAGGGAGGAAAATAACAAACAGCCAACCAATATTTCATTTAAACCTATGAAATGCTATGCAATTGCTGGGGGAGTAATTTACTCCCAACCATGTGGTCACTTTTAGAATAGATGTGATGTGTTACTGAAGAAAACGTATGTTTTGTGGATTTGGAGTAGAGAGTTCCTCTATAAATGTTTATTAAGTTTACTTGTTAGAGGTCTAAGTTCAAGTCCTGGGTATCCTTGTTAACTTTCTGTCTCATTGATCTGTCCAATATTGACAATGTAGTGTTAAAGTCTCCCACTATTATTGTGTGGGAGTCCAAGTCTCTTTGTAAGTCACCAACAAGTTGCCCTATGTATCTGGGTGCTCTTATATTGGGTGTGCATAGACTTAGGTTCGTTAGCTGTTCCCATTACATTGATCCCTCTACCATTATACAATGTCCTTCTTATCTCTTTTGGTTTCTATTACTTTAAAGTCTATTTTATCAGAGACGAGAATTACAACTCCTGCTTTTTTTTTTTTTTTTTTTGCTCTCCATTTGGTTGGCAAATCTTCCTCCATCCCTTTGTTTTGAGTCTCTGTATATCCTTGCATGTGAGATGGGTCTGGATGCAGCTTACTGATGGGTTTTTTGGAATGGCTGATACTGGTTGTTCCTTTCTGTATATAGTGCTTCTTTCAGAAGCTCTTGTAAAGCAGGCCTGGTGGTAATGAAGTCTCTGAGTACTTGCTTATTCGTAAAAAATTTTATTTTTCCTTCACTTACGAAACTTAGTTTGGCTGGATATGAAATCCTGGGTTAAAAGTTCTTTTCTTTAAGGATGTTGAATATTGGCCCCCACTCTCTTCTGGCTTGTAGGGTTTCTGCTGAGAGATCTGCTGTGAGTCTGATAGGCTTCCCCTTGTGGATAACCTGACCTTTCTCTCTGGCTGCCCTTAGCATTTTCTCCTTCATTTCAACCCTGGTGAATCTAATGATTATGTGCCTTGGGGTTGCTCTTTTTGAGGAATATCTTTGTGGCGTTCTCTGTATTACCTGGAGTTGAGTATTGTCCTGCCTTGCTAGGTTGGGAAAGTTTTCCTGGATAATATCCTGAAGAATATTTTCCAGCTTGGATTCATTCTCTTCGTCACATTCAGGTACACCTATCAAACGTAGATTAGGTCTTTTCACATAGTCCCATATTTCTTGGAGACTTTGCTCATTCCTTTTTACCTTTTTTCTCTAATATTGTCTTCTCGTTTTATTTTGTTAAGTTGGTCTTCGACCTCTGAAATCCTTTGTTCTGCTTGATCAATTTGACTGTTAAAACTTGTGCATACTTCGCGAAGTTCTCCTATTGTGTTTTTCAGCTCCATTACTTCACTTATATTCTTCTCTAAATTGTCCATTCTTGTTAACATTTCGTCAAACTTTTTTCAAGGTTCTTAGTTTCCTTGCATTGGGCTAGAACATGTTCTTTTAGCTCACAGAAGTTTCTCATTATCCACCTTCTGAAGCCTAATTCTGTTGATTCCTCACATTCGTTCTCGATCAGGCCTTGTTCAATTGGTGATGAGGAACTGCAATCCTCTGTAGGAGGAAATGCATTCTGATTTCAGGTGTTTTCAGCCTTTTTGTGCTGGTTTCTTCCCATCTTTGTGGATTTATCCACCTGTCGTCTGTGTAATTGCTGACTTCCAGATTAGGTCTCTGAGTGGACGTCCAGCTTGTTTGTGGTAAAGTTTTTTCTGTTTCTTAATTTTCCTTTGGCGGAAGCCCCTCCCCCACAGAGCTGGACCTTCCCAGGTTCAGCTGTACTTGCTGTGAAACTCTCAATCCTCAGCAGTTCCAATTGCTGGGTTTTTTTTGTGGAGGGGTACCAGCCTTCCCCTGTGGCAAACCACTACGCCGGCTGAAACAGCGGCGTAAAGATTTGTGGCGCTTTCTGCCCGGGAATCTCCCGGTCTGGTTCCCCACTTCAGTCCGCTTTTCAATCAGCTAAACGGGAGACTCTGCCTTCCGGGAGCTCCAAAAGCCAACTAAAGGGCACTCAGTCCCGTATACTCCGGACTGAGAACCGCCGCGCTGGGGGCGCCTGCAAAACGGCCCGCGGCGGCCAAAAGAGTCACGCTGGCGACCCGTGGGGCTCCTCCGCCGGGAATCTCTTGGTCCATGGGCAATTAAAATTCGTCTGAAAGTGTGGCGTCCACTCACTCTCTGCACTTTCAGTGGAAGCTACGATCCTGAGCTGCTGCTAATCGGCCATCTTGGCTCTCTCTCCTATTCCAGGTATTTTTAAGAAGTTGTATAATATATACATGATTAAATAAATAGATAGGTATAAGTCACCAATTATTCTCTTTTCATGACAGTTCTAATGCAGATAGAATTTGTTCTGTTTCTGATGATAGGTGTGCTTTTATTTTTTATTTTTTTAATTTTTTTGAGTAGAATCTCTTAAAGGTGTGCTTTTAAAAAAAATGTTTCTGTTAACTAAAAATGATAACTGTGGAAAAAATTGAGCTACCTTGATAATTGGGGTCAGAAAAGAAATGATGATAAATAGATTCAAATCCTAGGGCATAAATTCAAATCAAATGTATTTCGATAATGAGGTCTTAGCTATAATCTCTTTGGGAGTCTCTATTCAAATTCTCAGATATGGGAATTTGGAAAACACAAGCTGATGCAATATTCTGAAAAATCCTCCGGGGAAAAGAACATCTACCTAACAAGCATATCGAATAAATTGTGTTCAAGAATTTAAACCAAAATGTTAAAGCTAAAAGAGCAATACTGGGTCATGAAAACAAAATTATTTCGCATTATCGTTTTAAATCATTCTCTGTGTTTGGGAATTGTAGTAATTCCTTTCAAGAATATATTCCTTATCTGAAATTTGAAAGCTATAGTTATTTTGTCTGCCTTGGGTCAAAAACATAGTATCATTTTCATGATAGCATTTAGCTTAATAAGAGTAATAAAACAAAAGACTTTCCTAAATGCATAGTAGTATTTAAATAGCTCCTAGTTTGGCCACACCTACCTAAAAATAGGGCAAGATTAATGTTTATAATAAATCCCACTGGATTTGATAATATTTTTTAGTTTGAATATGAACATTCCTATGAGAAACATTTGCATTTTGCCACTGCAGTAAAATAAAGCAAATTGTAAATAAGATAGAGATAATTTAATTAAAAATACTTTTCTAATTGTAATTCTTGAATGCCTACCAAACTGTTGTGAAGATACTCTCACTGTCCAGTTAACATGGAAAAAAGCTTTTTAATTTTAAGTAGTTTTCTAAAAGTATAAAGAATCCTCATGCTAATCTTGGTTTACAGTTAAATGTTAATATATGATAATTAGGCTACCTTCTAAATTACTATTAGAAAGTAATCACTGTGATATTTGTTTCTATATTTTAATGTAGTCAATAAAAATTTAGTTCTACGAATTTAGCAAGATGTAAAAACTTCTGATGATTTTACAAGATGTAAAAATTTGGGAATTTTAACAGTAGTTAAAATTTCTTAACATTATTCAGTAGGTATACCATCTTCTCACATTGGTACAAAGAGCAATCTCATAGAATACTTACAAAATTTAGAATCCTTAATAGACCAGGAAGGACAATTATAAGTTGCCTATTATGAAATCTACACTAAAAATTTGTTTCTGAATTATAAGATCAAACATGCTCAAAGCAAAAGTTTTAAAAAGTGTATGTTTGATATTCATTTATACTTCTGTGACTGTCTTCATTCACTTCTATTGGGTTGGGTGCCTTTTTACTATTGATTTTAAGAGCTTTTTGTTTATTATGGATACTGGTCCTTTGTTTAGCAGATGTTTGGCAATTTTTTTCTAGTTTGTGGTTTATTAATTATTATTTACTATATTTGAGATTATTTTTCATACGAATCTTTATATAGTGACTTTAGGATGATTCATTTAGTAGCTTCTAATTTTCATGATATTCTTTTAAAATCTACCTCAGCCACACTTTCTTCTTATACATTCATAATTTTGTTTAATAAAACTTAAGCTTTTGATCCAGCTATGTTGATTATATTGTTAGGAATAAGGTAGATAGCCCTATTTTTTTTTTTTTTGCAGTCATCTTTGACTAGATAGTCCTATTTCTAATTTTCCAAGTGTCTAGTCACTTATTTCACTATCATTGATAGTTACTTTTCCCTCTTACTTGAGGTGATAATATCTTCTGCAGTAGACAGAAATTATATATCACAGATGCCCACATCCTAATCCCCAAAACTCTATAAATGTGTTAGGTCACATGGCAAAGGAAAATTCAGGTTGCTAATCAGATGAACCTGTGATGTGGCCAGGAGTCTGGATTATTCAGGTGGGCCCAATGTAGTCACAATAGTGCTTGTAAGTGGAAGAGGGAGGGGAAAAGGTCAGAGTCGGAGAAAGAGTTGAGAATACTATGCTGCTGGCTTTGAATATGAGAGCAAGGGCCATGAGCCAGGCAAAGAAGGCAGCCTCTAGAAGCTGGAAAATGTAAGGAAACAGATTCTGCCCAGAGCCTCCTGAAGTCATGCAGTACTGCCAACACCTTAATTTCAATCCAGAGAGATCCACTTTGGACTTCTAATTTCCAGAACTGTAAGATAATACATTGTATTGTTTTAAGCCAGTAAGTCTGTGGTAGTTTGATACAGGATGTGTGACAGATGCACCTGACAACAATCGCTTAACTTAAGCCTACCCTTAGAATGACCCTATGAATCTAAGAAAAAGGTGTGTTCCAAGTTTCGAGCTAAGGAATCCAGGATGGCCAACCTAAAGATTTATTTTCCTGTTCTGTGAAGGTCATGTGAAACCCCAGTCCATCCCATGGAGCACAGGCCATACTGAGGATCAAGGCCCTTTGTTTTGGGTTAAAGGAAGGTTGCTTGGTGGAGGTTGCTAGGGGGAGGGGGACTAAGTGAAAATGCAATATAAACTGCATGCTTTTTACAATTGGTTGCAATTCTCCTGTCCAGCCCACCACCACTGCACCACCCTGTATGTAAGTCCTCTCAACAAGCCCTATGTCTCGTTGGCTGGCTCCAGGTCTCTTCTTTGGTCTCTCAACATGGTGCCATCCCTATTGAAGGCAATAGGCAGCTGGCACAAGAGGCAGCTATAGAAAACTAAGATGCCTTCTTTTACAAACAAGGACATAGATAAAGTGACATAAATTTTCTAATAGTAAACTTGGTTAATAATAGGGTGCTGCTTACTTTTACCTATTTACTTACAATTAAAGCACTTATATTTATAAATAATAAAGGAATAAGGAGAAAGCCAAAACTTTAAAAAACAGCACAAATATTTGAAGTGAACTGCTAATAAAGCTATTAAAAGATAGGAGGCAACTGCTAAGCAGTGCAACAGTACTATGGAGAGTTATGGCAGATAACTCTGAGGACTGAACACCCATATTGTTTTTAATTTTAGAATATCATTTACTTTTTTATTTTTTTGGGACAGGGTCTCAGTCTGTCACCCAGGCTGGAGTGCAGTGGTATGGTCATGGCTTATTGCAGCCTTGACCTTCGGGACTGGAGTAATTCTACTGCCTCAGCCTCTTAAGTAGCTGGAACAACAGGCACACATCACCACACCCAGCTAACTTTTTAACTTTTAGTAGAGACAAGGTCTTGTTATGTTGCCCAGGCTGATGTCAAACTTCTGAGCTCAAGCAATCCTCCCACCCCAGCCTCCCAAATTGCTGGGATTGCAGGTGTGAGCCACTGCATCTGGACTTAGAGTATAATTTGTATGGATATACTTGACACTTTTAGAATCTCCAGAGCCACACAATAATGGCTACAATGAGGATGCCATAAAATAAACTTTTGCTTATAAGAAATGAGGCCAGGCACCTTGGCTCATGCTTATAATCCCAGCACTTTGGGAGGCCGAGGCGGGGGGATCACCTGAGGTAGGGAGTTGGAGACCAGCCTGACCAACATGGAGAAACATGGTCTCAAAAAAAAAAAAAAAAAAAAATGAAACTTTCTAGATTATGGAACCTTACCTTTCTACCCAATGTATGATTTCCTCTCCATGCAAAAGTTGGACAGAAAAACTTCTTAAACAAGTGAAAAGTGTAGTTTAAGCAGAGAATCTTTCTAAGTGTGCTGCCTGTCTCATCTCATCCTTCTGTTGCAGAGAAAGCGTGAAGTTTTAGGTTTTAAAAGAGTGTTGAGAGATTTATAGTTAAGATGACACTAAATATAGGTGTTCATGTACCATACAGCACCAAAAATATATATGTAATAGATAAAAACATTAAGAAAGAAACCCAAAAAGACCTAGTCAGACCCAAACACACGGTAAGTACCCATGGATAAGAGGCAGAAAAGAAATGCCACAACTGCTGCTAGGTTCTAAACCCAAGAATAAGCACTGGTGGCTGGAATTTGGTTTTTGAAGGCTGACAGGGCCAGAAAGTACATGATGCAAGATAGAGGACTGAAACCATATCCATTGCTCAAAGCTAAACCCTGAGGTGGAACTCACCTCCTAAATGGGAGTAAAAAACCATTGTTGTATCTGCTACTTTGTTCATAGTCCATTTGAAGCTTTAGGCTCAGGCAGGGAGAACAATAGGCATAGTTCCCTGAATATGAAGCAAAGGCAAGCCACCAGCTGGCTTGATAAACAAATCTGCAATATTACTAAGTCAATATTTGTGTAGCAAAGACTCCAAACTCATATGATGAAACCTGATCTTGGCCTTGGAGCCAGGGGGATCTGAGCAGAGGCTGCCATACAACCACCAGACAAGTGGATGTGAACCCAGAGGTTGAGAGTGAGAGAGAAATGCAAAGTGAAACTTCAAAATACATACATGTAGGGGGGGCGGGTATATAACCAACAGAAACACCCAATAAAATCAATAATCAGATGAATCCATCTCAGAAGAAATTAGAGAACAGTCTAAAAAAGATATTAGAATAAATTCTTAGTAAGTTCATTGATATGAAGGTTAAGTTTAAAAAACGAAAAATTTAAAAAAAATAAAGGATAACTTTATTTTTTAACTTTAGAGTATAATTTTTTAACTTTAGAGTATGATTTACTTTATTTTTTTGGTACAAGGTCTGACTCTGTCACCCGGGCTGGAGTGTATGGTACGGTCCTGGTTTATTGTAGCCTTGACCCCTGGCTGCAATAAAAGAAGAAAAAGAAAAATGTGATGACTACAGAACTTATAAAATAAAAATAGAGGCTGGGCATGGTGACTCATGACTGTAATCCCAGCACTTTAGTAGGTCGAGGCAGGGGGGATCACTTAAGGCCAGGAGTTCCAGACCAGCCTGGCCAATGTAGAGAAACCCAGTCTCTACAAAAAATACAAAAATTAGCCAGGTGTGGTGGTGTATGCCTGTAATACCAGCTACTTGGGAGGCTGAGGTAGAAGAATCACCTGAGCCCAGGAGGCAGAGATTGCAGTGAGCCGGGGTCACCCCACTGCACTCCAGCCTGGGCTACAGAATGAGACTCTGCCTCAAAATTAAATAAATAAATATAATAAAATACAACTGCACACTACTAGCATAGCTAACTGGAACCCTCCTCCATCCATTGATAGCAATGTAAAATTGGACAACCTCTTTGGAAAACATCATTTCATCATATGACCCAGCAATCACATTCCAAAATGCTGGCCCCAGAGAAATAAAAGCATCTGTCTACACAAACTTCTGTAGGAGAATGTTTGTAGCAAGTCTATTTATGATAGCCCCAAAACTGGATAAAACTCAAATTTCCATCAGCTGGTGAATAGTGAATGGGTAAACAAATTGTGGTACATTCGTATAACGCAACACAACTCAGCAGTAGGATGGCACAAAGTACTAATACGTGTAAGAATATGAATAAACCTCCAAAGCATCATACTAAGAAGACAAACACTGAGTTCTGTATGATTCTCCTTATATAACATTCTGAAAAAGGTAAATCCATAGAGACAGTAATCAGATCATTGTCAGAGATTGGAGGTAGAGGAAGGATTAAATAACGAAAGGCATAAAATAATTTTTTGGCTTAATGGAAATGTTCTATATTATCACATTATCAAGCTGTAAACATTAAAAAGTAATTTTGTTCTATGTAAACTATACCTCAATAAGCTTAAATTTAAAAACAAGAATAAAGAGAAAATATTAAAAGCTACTAGAGAGGAAAGGAACACATTTTAACCTCCAACAGGCCTCTCCTCTGTGATAATAGGCACCAAAAAGCAATGAAGTAATAGCTGTAAAGCAAGGAGGAAGTATAATTATGAACCTAAAATTTAATATCCAGTTAAAGTGTTATTTGAGTTAAAATATTTTTCAAATATACAAAGATTAAGATTTTTATCCATGGATTCTCACTAAAAGAGCTAAAAAAGAATGTCCTTCAGCAACAAGTAAAATAAAACCATCAGGGATGCAAGAGATTTTTTAAAATTGTATGCTCAAAAATTAATGAAAATAAATTTAGTATTGACTGTAAAAACACACACACACACACACACACACACACACACACACACTACTTTTGAAACCCCGTCTCTACCAAAAATACCAAAAATTAGCTGGGCATGGTAATGGGCACCTGTAATCCCAGCTACTGAGGCAGGAGAATCACTTCAATCCAGGAGGCGGAGGTTGCAATGAGCCAAGATTGCACCATTGCGCTCCACCTTGGGCAACAAGAGTGAAACTCGGTCTCAAAAATAATAATAATAATAATAATAATAATAAAATGACAATCGTAACATGATGGGAAAGTGTAATCAGTAAATAAGTCAAGCATGCTAAGAATATTTTCATGTTTGGAGAAGCATAGAAATGGCAAATAACTTGGGCTCTGGTACTTGTTTTTTTTTAAAAAAAGAAGAAATGGCAAATAAAAATGTATAAAAAAATTATAGTTAAATATTATGTGAAAAACTGAAATTACCACTAACATATATATGTGTATGTAATACATATATATATAAATCGTATGATGTGTATGTAATACATGTATATAAATAGCATACTGTGTGTGTAATATATATAAATCAGTATTACATGACTCAGCAGAGGAAAAGTAGGCAAATAGAAAACTTTTGGTCCATGTGAAGACAGAAAAAAAATTTAAAAGCAACAACAAAAAGTAGGGAGAAAACATAAGATAAGTAAAAATCAGTACTAATATACCAGAAATAGTAATAAGTAAGATTATTAAATTGGATTAAACCATAAAACCTTGCTTTATGCTGCTAATAATACAATAAACTAAAATAAAGACCATACACACAGTTGACAAGAAAAGATAAAGCTATCCTATGCAAATACTAACCAGAGGAAGGTTGTTTAGCAATATAATAAATGAAAAATAAATTAAAGTCTATTAAAAAATAGAACATTAATAGAAATAAAAATGTTATAACAAAATAGTAACAGAAAACAGCCACCTGGATGTTATAATAATCATGTTAGAATAGCAAAAGAGCCATGAAACATATAAAATAGAACTGCAAAAATTAACAAATTCTACAGTCATTATGAAAGATTGTAATGCCTCTTTATCAGAAACTACTATAACAGACAGGGAAAAAACTAGAATATAGAAGATTTGAACAACAAAATTAACAACATGATGTAATATATAGAGTCCTGCTCCCTATGGGTTTATATATTCTTTTCTTGCATGTTTAGAACATTTACAAAAATTGAGCATTTATTAGGTGACAAAATAATCACAACATATATTAAATTATGAATCAATCATAATAGTAAAAATAGATATACATTTGTAAACTAAAAGATGCACTCCATACGTTAAATAGAAATGGAAATGAGGAAATATTTATAATTAAATGAAAATAAATGTACTAAAAAAAAAAAAACCTGTGACATGCAACCAAAACAATAACTGCAGAGTAAATGTACAGTTTTAAATGCATTTATTTAAAAATAAGTAAAACTGATTTGAAATGTCTTAAGTTGATTCAGGAATCTAGGGAAAGAACAGTGTTTAAACTTTTTAAAAAGCGTAAGTAATACAATAATGAGAGCAGACATTAATAAAATAAAGAAAAAAATTAAAGCAGCATATAAAAATCAATACCATTGCCATACACCTGTAAAAAATTAGAAAATGTAGTAGCTACAAAAGCCTAAAGACTTATATTAGGCCTAAAACTACATATTAACCTAAGAACATATGAGAATAAATCTATCAATATATAAGAGAATGATTTTGGAGGAAATTACAGATTATTAAAATCTATTAAAGAATTTCACTATCTTATTGTTCAGGGGAACAACAACAACACAAAACAACCATGAAAGATGACAAAGAAAACCTGATTCAGTGGAGAAATATGTCATGCACATATTAGAGAATTCTCAGTGCTGTTAAGATGTCAACCTCACCCAATTAATCTGTACATTCAGGGTGATTCTAATGAAAGTATCCAAATGGATTTTTCATGGACCCTGAGAGCTGATCTAAAATTTCCCACAGAGAACAAAGGATCATAATTAAGCAAGATAATTTTCAGGAGGACAAACTGGGAAAACTTACATTCCCAGATAGCATAACTTCTTTTTGTTTTTTTTGTTTGTTTGTTTGTTTTTTTTAGAAGAGGAGATACATAGAAAAGCTTGGGCAATGGAAGATTCTTTTGGGTGTGAGGCCCGCTCTGGCAAGACTACTCCTGGACTGCTTTTACATGTGATTTCAAACTGGACTCCGGTTAGTATCAGCTGCACTGAATTTTTTTTCTATATATATATATTTTATTGTACTTTAGGTTCTGGGGTACATATGTAGATCATGCAGGATTGTTGCATAGGTATATATATGGCAATGTGGTTTGCTGCCTCCATCCCCTGTCACCTATATCTGGCATTTATCCCCATGTTATCCCTCTCCAACCTCCCTACCCCCCAACTGCCCCTTCCCCTAGTCCCCTGCAACAGAACCCAGTGTCTGATGCTCCCCTCTCTGTATCCATGTGTTCTCATTGTTCAACACCTGCCTATGAGTGAGAATGGGCAGTGTTTGATTTTCTGTTCTTGTGTCAGTTTGCTGAGAATGATGGTTTCCAGATTTATCCATGTCCCTGCAAAGGACACAAATTCATCGTTTTTTATGGCTGCATAGTATTCCATGGTGTATATGTGTCACATTTTCCTTGTCCAGTCTGTGGTCAATGGGCATTTGGGTTGGTTCCAGGTCTTTGCTATTGTAAACAGTGCCGCAATGAACATGCGTGTCTTTATAATAGAACAATTTATAGTCCTTTGGCTATATACCCAGTAATGAGATTGCTGGGTCAAATGGAATTTCTATATCTAGGTCCTTGAGGAATGGCCACACTGTCTTCCACATTGGTTAAACTAATTTACACTCCCACCAACAGTGTAGAAGTGTTCCTATTTCTCCACATCCTCTCCAGCATCTGTTGTCTCCAGATTTTTTAATGATCGCCATTATAACTGGGGTGAGATGGTATCTCAATGTGGTTTTGACTTGCATTTCTCTAATGACCAGTGATGATGAGCATTTTTTCATATATTTGTTGGCCTCATATATGTCTTCTTTTGAAAAGTGTGTGTTCATGTCCTTCACTCACTTTTGAATGGGTTTGTTTGTTTTTTTCTTGTAAATCTGCTTCAGTTCTTTGTAGATTCTGGATATTAGCCCTTTGTCAGATGAGTAGATTGCAAAAATTTTTTCCCATTCTGTTGATTGCTGGTTCATTCTAATGATTGTTCCTTTTACTGTACAGAAGCTCAGGAGTTTAATTAGATCCCATTTGTCTATTTTGGCTTTTGTTGCCAATGCTTTTGGTGTTTTAGTCATGAAGTCCTTGCCTATGCCTATGTCCAGAATGGTTTTGCCTGGGTTTTCTTCTAGGGTTTTTATGGTGTTAGTTCTTATGTTTAAGTCTGTAATCCCTCTGGAGTTAATTTTAATGTAAGGTGTAAGAAAGGGGTCCAGTTTCAGCTTCCTGCATATGGCTAGCCAGTTTTCCCAACACAAATTATTAAACAGGGAATTCTTTCCCCATTACTTGTTTTTGTATGGTTCGTCAAAGATCAGATGGTTGTAGATGTGTTGTGGTGTTGCCTCTGTGGCCTCTGTTGTGTTCCATTGGTTTATATCTCTGTTTTGGTACCATGCTGTTTTGATTACTGTAGACTTGTAGTATAGTTGAAGTCAGGAAGCATGATGCCTCCAGCTTTGTTCTTTTTGTTTAGGATTGTCTTGGCGATGTGGGCTCTCTTTTGGTTCCATATGAAGTTTAAGATGGTTTTTTCCAGCTCTGTGAAGAGGGTCATAGGTAGCTTGATGGGGGTAGCTTTGAATCTATAAATTACTTTGGGCAGTATGGCCATTTTCACAATATTGATTCTTCCTAACCATGAGCATGGAATGTTTTTCCATCTGTTTGTGTCCTCTCTTATTTCCTTGATCAGTGGTTTGTAGTTCTCCTTGAAAAGGTCCTTTACATCCTTTGTTAGTTGTATTCCTAGGTATTTTATTCTCTTTGTCGCAATTATGAATGGCAGTTTGTTCTTGATTTGGCTCTCTAAGTCTGCGATTGGTGTATAAGAATGCTTGTGATTTCTGCACACTGATTTTATATCCTGAGACTTTGCTGAAGTTGCTTATGAGTTTCAGGAGATTTTGGGATGAGATGATGGGGGTCTTCTAGATATACAATCATGTCGTTTGCAAATAGAGACAATTTGACTTCCTCCTTTCCTAATTGAATATGTTTTATTTCTTTTTCTTGCCTAATTGCTCTGTCTAGAACTTCCAATACTATATTGAATAGGAGTGGTGAGAAAGGGCATTCTTGTCTAGTGCTGGATTTCAAAGAGAATGCTTCCAGTTTTTGCCCATTCGGTATGATATGGGCTATGGGTTTGTCATAAATAGCTTTTATTATTTTGAGATACATTCCATCAATACCTAGTTTATTGAGAGTTTTTAGCATAAGGGGCTGTTGAATTTTGTCGAAGGCCTTCTCTGCATCTGTTGAGATAATCATGTGGTTTTTGCCTTTGGTTCTGTTTTGTGGTGGATTATGTTTATAGACTTATGTATGTTGAACCAGCCTTGCATCCCTGGGATGAAGCCTACTTGATCGTGATGGATACGCTTTTTGATGTGCTGTTGCAATCCGTTTGTCTATATTTTATTGAAGATTTTTGCATCTATGTTCATCATGGATATTGGCCTTAAGTTTTCTTTTCTCATTTAGTCTCTGCCAGGTTTTGGTATCAGGATGATGTTGGTCTCATAAAATGATTTGGGAAGGATTCCCCTCTTTTGGGCTTGTTTGGAATAGTTTCAGAAGGAGTGGTACCAGGACCTCTTTGCATGTCTGGTGGAATTCAGCTGTGAACCCATCTGGATCTGGGCTTTTTTGGTTGGTAGGCTATTAATTGCTGCCTCTACTTCAGCGCTTGTTATTGGTCTATTCAGGGTTTCAACTTCTTCCTGGTTTAGGCTTGGGAGGGTGCAGGACTTTGTCCATTTCTTCCAGGTTTACTGGTTTATGTGCATAGAATTGTTTGTAGTAATCTCTGATGGTGGTTTGTATTTCTGTGGAATCTGTGGTGATATCCCCTTTATCATTTTTTATTGCACAATTTGATTCTTCTCTCTTTTCTTTTTTATTAATCTGGCTAGCAGTCTGTCCATTTTGTTGATCTTTTCAAAAAACCAGCTCCTGGATTTACTGTTTTTTTTTTTTAAGGGTTTTTTGTGTCTCTATCTCCTTCAGTTCTGCTTTGATCTTAGTTATTTCTTGTCTTCTGCTGGCTTTTGAGTTTTTTGATCCTCCTCCTCTAGATCTTTCAATTTTAATGATAGGGTGTCAATTTAAGATCTTTCCTTGCTTCTCATGTGGGCATTTATTGCTATAAATTTTCCTGTAGACACTGTTTTGAATGTGTCCCAGAGATTCTGGTATGTTGTGTCTTCGTTCTTGGTAGTTTCAAAGAACATCTTTATTTGTTTCTTCATTTCATTGTTTATCCAGTCAACATTCAAGAGCCAGTTGTTCAGTTTCCATGAAGTTGTGCGGTTCTGAGTTAGTTTCTTAATCCTGAGTTCTAATTTCATTGCACTGTGGTCTGAGAGACTGTTTGTTATGATATCCATTCTTTTGCATTTGCTGAGGAGTGATTTACTTCCAATTATGTTTTCAGTTTTAGAGTAGGTGTGATGTGTTGCTGAGAAGAATGTATATTCTGTGGATTTGGGATGGAGATTTCTGTAGATGTCTATTAGGTGTGCTTGGTCCAGATCTGAGTTCAAGTCCCATATATCCTTGTTAATTTTCTGTCTTGTTGATCTGTCTAATATTGACAGTGGAGTGTTAAAGTCTCCCACTATTATTGTGTGGGAGTCTAAGTCTCTTTGTAGGTGGTTAAGAACTTGCTTTATGTATCTGGGTTCTCCTGTATTGGGTGCATATATGTTTAGGATCATTAGCTCTTCTTGTTGCATTGATCCTTTTACAATTATGTAATGCCCTTTTTTGTCTCTTTTGATCTTTGTTGGTTTAAAGTCTATTTTATCAGATATTAGGATTGCAACCCCACCCTTTTTTTTTTCTCTCCATGTTCTTGATAAATCTTCCTACATCCCTTTATTTTGCACGTGAGATGGATTTCCTGAACACAGCACACCGATTGGTTTTGACTTTTTATCCAGTTTGCCAGTCTGTGTCTTTGACTGAGGCATTTAACTCATTTACATTTAAGGTTAACATTGTTATGTGTGTATTTGAAACTGCCACTTTGATACTAGCTGGTTGTTTTGCCCATTAGTTGATGCAGTTTTTTCATTGTGTCGATGGTCTTTACCATTTGGTATGTTTTTGGAGTGGCTGGTACTGGTTGTTCCTTTCTATGTTTAGTACTTCTTTCAGGAGCTCTTGTAAGGCAGGCCTGGTGGTGACGAAATCTCTCAGCAATTGCTTGTCTGTAAAGGATTTTATTTCTCTTTCACTTATGAAGCTTAGTTTGGATGGATATGAAATTCTAGGTTGAAAGTTCTTTTCTTTAAGGATGTTGAATATTGGCCCCCATGCTCTTCTGGCTTGTCGGGTTTCTGTGGAGAGATCCGCTGTGAGTCTGATGGGCTTCCCTTTGTAGGTAACCAGACCTTTCTCTCTTGCTGCCGTTAGCATTTTTTTCCTTCATTTCAACCCTGGTGAATCTGACAATTATATGCCTTGGGGTTGCTTTTCTTGAAGAATATCTTTGTGGTGTTCTCCGTATTTCCTGGACTTGAATGTTGGCCTGCCTTGCTAGGTTGGGGAAAGTTCTCCTGGGTAATATCCTGGAGAGTGTTTTCCAGCTTGGATTCATTCTCTCCGTCACATTCACGTACACCTGTCAAATGTAGATTAGGTCATTTCACATAATCCCTTATTTCTTGGTGGTTTTGTTCATTTCTTTTCACTCTCTTTTCTCTAATCTTGCCTTCTCATTTTATTTCATTGAGTTGATCTTCAGTCTCTAATATCCTTTCTTCTGCTTGTTCAATTCGGCTATTGAAACTCATGTATACTTCGTGATGTTCTCGTGTTGTGTTTTTCAGTTCCATCAAGTCGTTTAGATTCTTCTCTAAGCTATTTATTCTCATTAGCATTTTGTCTAACTGTTTTCAATGTTCTTAGTTTCTTTGCATTGGGTTGGAACTTAATTCTTTTAGCTCAAAGATGTTTCTTTTTTTTTTTTTTTAATAATTTATCTATTTTACTTTAGGTGCATACTATATCTGGCATTTCTCCTCATGTTATCCCTCTCCACCCTCCCCTCCCTCCCCACTCCCCATTGTCTCTCCTCTACCCCCCTCAACTGTCCCCTGTGTGTGATGCTCCTCTCCCCTGAGTCCACATGTTCTCATTGTTCAACACCCACCTATGAGTGAGAACATACGGTGCTTGGCTTTCTGTTCTTGGGTCAGTTTGCTGAGAATGATGGTTTCCAGATTCATCCAAGTCCCTACAAAGGACACAAACTCATCGTTTTTTATGGCTGCGTAGTATTCCATGGTGTATATGTACAACATTGTCTTTGTCCAGTCTATCATTGATGGACATTTGAGTTGGTTCCAGGTCTTTGCTATTGTACACAGAGCTGCAATGAACATACGTGTGCATGTGTCTTTATAGTGGAATGATTTATAATTCTTTGGGTATATACCCAGTAGTGGGATTGCTGGGTCAAATGGAATTTCTATTTCTAGATCCTTGAGAAATCGCCACACTGTCTTCCACAATGGTCAAACTAATTTATACTCCCACCAACTGTATAAGAGTGTTCCTATTTCTCCACATCCTCTCCAGCATCTGTTGTCTCCCGATTTTTTAATGATCGCCATTCTAACTGGCGTGAGATGATATCTCAGTGTGGTTTTAATTTGCATTTCTCTAATGACCAATGATGATGAGCATTTTTTCATATGTTTGTTGGCCTCATATATGTCCTCTTTTGAAAAGTGTCTGTTAATATCCTTTGCCCACTTTTGAATGGGGTTTTTTTTCTTGTATATCTGTTTTAGTTCTTTGAAGATTCTGGATATTAGCCTTGTCAGATGGATAGATTGCAAAATTTTTTTTGCCAGTCTGTGTCTTTTGATTGGGGCTTTAGGCCATTTACATTCAATGTTAATATTGTTATGTGTGAATTTGATCCTGCCATTTTGTTACTGGCTGGTTTTCTTTCTCAGTTGACTCATTTTCTTCATTGCATTTTTGGTCTTTGCCAACTGGTTTGTTTTTACAGTGGCTGGTACTTGTTCCTTTCCATGCTTAGTGTTTCTTTCAGGAGCTCTTGTAGGGCAGGTCTGGTGGTGACAAAATCTCTCAATAATTGCTTGTCTGTAAAGGATTTTATTTCTCTTTCACTTATGAAGCTTAGTTTGGCTGGTTATGAGATTCTGGGTTGAAAGTTCTTTTCTTTAAGGATGTTGAATATTGGCCCCCACTCTCTTCTAGCTTGTAGGGCTTCTGCTGAGAGATCTACTGTGAGTCTGATTGGCTTCCCTCTGTGAGTGACCTGACCTTTCTCTGGCTGCCTTTAGCATTTTTTCCTTCCTTTCGACCCTGGTGAATCTGACGATTATGTGCCTTGGGGTTGCTCTCTTGAGGAATATCTTTGTGGAGTTCTCTGTATTTCTTGAATTTGAAATTTGGACTGCCTTGCTAGGCTTGGGAAGTTCTCCTGGATAATATCCTGGAGTGTGTTTTCCAGCTTGGATTCATTCTCCCTGTCATATTCAGGTACACCAATCAAGCATAGATTAGGTTTTTTCACATAATCCCATATTTCTTGGAGGCTTTGTTCATTTCTTTTCACTCTTTTTTCTCTTGTATTGCCTTCTCTTTTTACTTCATTGAGTTGATCTTCAATCTCTGATATCCTTTCTTCTGCTTGATTGATTCAGCTATTAAAACTTGTTTTTGCTTCATGTAGTTCTCGTGCTGTGTTCTTCAACTCCATCAAGTCATTTATGTTCTTCTCTAAGCTGGTTATTCAAGTTAGCATTTCGTCTAATCTTTTTCAGGGTTTTTGGTTTCTTTACATTGAGTTAGAACATGTTCCTTTAGCTCTGAGAAGTTTGTTATTATCCACCCCTGAATCCTATTTCCGTCAATTCTTTGCACTCCTTCTCAGTCAAGTTGTGATCCCTTGAAGGAGAAGAGGTGTTCTGGTCTTTGGTGGTTTCACCTTTTTTGCACTGTTTTTTTCCCATCTTTATGGATTTACCTGGCTGTGGTGTCAGAGAGCTGCTTGATGAGGTCACTTGTCTGCCTGTGGGGGGCACTACTGGGTTTCTAGGGACTCCTTCACTTTACTAGGCAGAGAAGTTTTCTTATTACCCACCTTCTGAAGCCTGATTCCGTCAATTCATCAGACTCATTCTCCATCCAGCTTTGTTCCCTTGCTGGTGAGGAGTTGTGATCCCTTGAAGGAGGAGAGGCATTCTGGTTTTTGGTGATTTCATCCTTTTTGCACTGGTTTCTTCCCATCTTTGTGGATTTATCTACCTGTGGTCTTTGTAGTTGGTGACTTTCGGATGGGATCTCTGAGTAGATGTTCTTTTTGTTGATGTTGAAGTTATTTCTTTCTGTTTTTTAGTTTTCCTTCTAACAGTCAGGCCCCTCTGCTATAGTACTGCTGGAGGTCCACTCCAGACCCTGCTTGCCTGTGGATCACCTGCAGTGGCTGTAGAAAAGTAAGGGTTGCTGCCAGCTCTTTTTCTGTTAGCTTTGTCCCAGAAGGGTACCCGCCAGATGTCAACCTGAGCTCTCCTTTATGAGGTGTCTCTTTGGATATACAGGGGTCAGGGAGCTGCCTGAGGAGACAGTCTGTCCCTTATAGGAGCTCAAGTGCTAGGCCGGGCGCGGTGGCTCACACCTGTAATCCCAGCACTTTGGGAGGCTGAGGCGGGCAGATCACGAGGTCAAGAGATCGAGACCATCCTGGCCAACATGGTGAAACCCCATCTCTACTAAAAATATAAAAATTAACCGGGCGTGGTCGCATGCGCCTGTGGTCCCAGCTACTCAGGAGGCTAAGGTGGAAGAATCGCTTGAACCCAGGAGGTGGAGGTTGCAGTGAGCCTAGATTGCGCCACTGCACTCCAGCCTGGTGACAGAGCAACACTCTGTCTCAAAAAAAAAAAAAAAAAGGAGCTCAAGTGCTAATCTGGGAGGTCCATTGTTCTGTTCAGAGCTGCTGGGCAGGTACCAGCATAACTTCTTATAAGAATATGAATGTTAAACAGCATGCCATACACACAGTGATAGATCATGAAATAGCATAAAAATCACAGAAGCAGATTCATGCCTATATAGAAACTTAATTATGACAGAAATGGCATTACAAACTAGTGAGGGAGTTATGAGCCCATCAGTGAATTTGTTGGTACAATTGCTATCCATATGGAAAATTAAAATTATCACACAACATACAGAAGAATCTGTTCTAAGTTAAAGAAGGAATAATATGAAAAACAAAACTTAGAATAAAATAGAGAAAGGGGATAGGGAAAGACATTATCAAAAGTCACACTACAGACCATAAAGGAAATGTTTGATAAATTTGACTTTATTATAAAAAACCTTGTTTTACATATGTATGTAAACTGTATAAGAATGTACATATGTGTAAAACATATATATGTATTTGGAAATACTCATACATATTTTAGTAAACAACTCAGCAGAAAAAAGTTATAGGCAATTCAAATGAAAAAAATCATAGAAGAAATAAGACATAAGTCTGGGTGTGGTGGCTCACACCTGTAATCCAAGCACTTTGGAGGCCAAGGCAGGCAGATCACCTGAGGTCAGGAGTTCAAGACCAGCCTGACCAACATGGTGAAACCTCGTCTTTAAAAAAAAGAAGAAAATTAAATAAATAAATAAATAATTTTTAAAAATTAAAAAAAAAGAAATAAGACGTAAGAATAAAAACAACACAATAAGAATAAAACCACTAAAACCAATAAAATAAGTAAGCTAAAAACCAATAACAGCCAGTATATAAGCCAAGGGGAAGAAGAATATGAGCGGATGAACACAGTGTACAACACTGTATTCTCCCACAGTTTGCAAGTGCTGTAGCATCAGTGTAATTTGCATGCAGGTGCTATTATTTGATGATACAAAACATTAAAAGACTGGCGAAAATGTGACTCAATTTTACTGATATTTTTTCTTTATATGCCAATTTTTAAATCTAATTCACATCACAGAAACTTGAATGATAGCAGAACAGACTAAATCTAAAGTTGAAGATGCATAGACCTATCAATTACACTTTTACTTATATCCTCTAGAGAAAATCTCACATATGTGCACAGGGAGACATGTATAAGGATGTTCATTGCAGCGTTCTTCACAATAGTAAAAAATGTGAAGAAAGTATCAATGTAATTCATCTGAGGAATGTAAAAATCAAGTGTATATTCAAATAACAGAATACCACATCAATTAAATTGAACTAGAGCTACATAAAGTAACATAGGTAACTTTAAAAAAATCTAATGTTGAGTGAAAAAAGTTGCAAAATGACAGTACAGAGACCATTTATATAAATTTTTAAAATATGCAAAGTACATAGAATTGTTTATGGACATACATATAAAAACAATGATTCATATAATTCTGTAACTGTGGATATATAAATTTTACATAAACTAAGTTTCTTTAATTAGGAAACCAAAGGTTATTTCTCCCTTTAGGGCAGATAGGTGCACCTTGCACTGTGAGGTTACCAAAGGACGTTGACTGGCAGGGTGCCTCTGCTTTAACATGTGGCTTCCAAGGCTGTTTCACTTACCACATTCCAACTAGTGAGAAAAAAGAAGCATCTTTGAAGAGGTTATCTAAAGTTGCATCATCACTTCCACTTAAATGCAGTTGTCCCTAATTTAGTCACATCTTGCTGCAGGGGAGGCTGGGAAATGCAGTTTATTCGTGTAGCCACATGCCCAAGGAGTAAATAATGTACAGAAGGAGTAACTAAGGCACCGAGCCCACCAGATGTCTCAGTCACAATAGTAAAAATATAAAAGCAGGCATAGGAATGAGAGTTGTCTCTAGGAAAGAAGAGAAGGAAAAGAGCCTAAATAACTTTAAAATAATGAATACAAATCTGACAAAATGTTAGAATTTCTTAAATCTGAGTGATGGAGATAAAGATATTCATTATACTATTTTTCATACTTTTTTGTAGGATTGAAATATTTTATAAATAAACAAATAGCCTTTAAGTACCTTTAGTAAGTGAACAATAATATGCAAAAGAACAAATAAGTAGATAGTAGTTACAGTTGCCATATAATACAGTTCTCATCTAGACTGTTTACCAAATATATTGTAATAATTAAATCAACAAAACCAGCATTACAGTCTTTCTAAATAATGACCTGTGCATACTAAAAACATTTTAAATAGTTTTATTTTTTTTGAGATAGGATTTCACTCCATCGCCCAAACTGGAGTGCAGTGGTACAATCCTGGTTCACTGTAGCCTCAGCCTCCAGGACTCAATTAATTCTTTCACCTCAGCCTCCCAAGTAGCTTGGGCTACAGGCACACACCATCAAGCTCTGCTAATTTTTTGTATATTTTTTAGAGACAGGGTTTGGTTTCACCATGTTGCCCAGGCTAGTCTGAAACTCCTGGGTTCAAGTTATCTGCCCGCCTCTGTAATATGAGAGTGGTGGGATTAGAGGCATGGGCCACCACACCCAGCCCCCCATCTTAAGTATTTTTAAAATGCTAAAGTTCAGCTGAGGTCCTTAAAGTGCAACCACAGCCTAGCCTTCTTGGTGAATCTGAGAAGGCTGAGCTGCCCTAAGCACACCCACCCAATCTGTACCTTGGTAGCATCTCTCTTTGGTGAGAGACAGCTGTTTTAAGGGGCCATATGCAAGGAGGGTTAGAGGTAGACAACTAAGAGGATCTAAGAAAAGAAATATATCCAGTCCATATAACTTAATTACAGGGGACAAATCAATTACTCAAATCAAACACATGCATCATTTTCTCTAAAGAGGTCTAATTCGTAAATTTTAATTAAAAGGAAAGATTTGTACAGTCCTGTCATCAGAGCTGAGTTTTTTCATAATAAATCAAGAAGCTGGCAAATACATATGTTTAATTTACTATATTGTAATCAGTGAAAATGTAAGCTTTTAAACCAGCTACAAATTTTAATCATGAAAGTACTTATTTAGATTTGGAAGAATTATAAAATGCAGGAGAGGTAAGTCTGTTTAATAAACTAACAGAAACTGTGTTAAGCCCTATTATACAAACAATTGCCTCATCTTTTGAATTGTACATGATAAGGCATATTCATTTTTGTGTAAACAAACACATTATTTGATATGGTATGATTATGTGTTCTTAAATAAATGATAAAAAAGTAGACTATATATCTAGTACTACATGCTTCCACAATTCTTATGGATTTTACATTTCTTTGTTTTATATAGGAATATATATCTCTATCTCAGTGACAAATTCCACACATATAAATCATTAAGATTCTGAGCTGAATAGACTTTTTTGTTTTTTGTTTTTTGTTTTAAATAGAGATGGGGTTTCACCATGTTGGCCAGGATGGTCTCCATCTCTTGACCTCGTGATCTGCCCCCCCTCGGCCTCCCAAAGTGCTGGGATTACGGGCGTGAGCCACCGCGCCCGGCCTAGACATTTTTTTAAGGATAGAAATTCTTAATTTGCCTGTAATTCTTACTTTTTGTACCAAGCAATTCATGTGATGTCTTAAATGTAATGGGTAAGTTAATGCAAATATTATATTAAATACTTTATTAATCATGTAGCCCTGGATTGCTTAGAACAATGCTCCTCAGAGTGAGTTTTATGTACTGGTGCTGATCTACAAACTGTTAGTCGTTGTGGTGTGGTAAGCTCAGAAACTCAAAATATAGCTATGGCAACTTTTATAGCAATTTGACAATAATTTTATGTCTATTAAATCTAAAAATATTATTTTTATTTAATTTTTCAAGTAATTCATTTCTAATGTGTTGGTATTGGTCCACAACTAATTGGAAATTCAAAAACTTGGTTGTCCCCACAGATAGTTTGAGAAATACTAGCCAAAAAAAAAAAAATCTAGTAGATTTTACCTAAGAGCTTTAAGGCTCCCAGACAGATTTATTTAATATAGTACTGAGATAAGTAATTGTAAACAATGTTAATGACACCTTGTATTTATTTAACATTTAATAGTTCACCAAGCATCTTAGTCTAGTAGGATAGGGATCATTCTCTCCAAGTTATAGATAAGGAAACTGAAACTGAGATAAGTAACTGGCCAAGGTCACCTAGTTACTAGATGAGAAAACTATAAATGGCACATGAATCTTACAACACTAAGCCAATATTCTTTCTAATACATCCTGCATAATGGTATAATAATGCTGGTTTGATAGAAAAATTGAAACCATGCTTGTATCACTCAACTTTGAAGTAAAGTTATTCATGCTTTTAAATTTAGTTGTTCTTGGGGATACAGAGAAACAAAAGAACATATTCAGATCTGAACCTGATCATTTTTTTTAGACTACAGCCTTTAATGTCAAGGAATCTTAGAATTTTACTTCCATTGTACACACAAGCTCGAGGATAATAAAGTGTCAATATTGTGTTGATATATCAACTTTGAAATGTGAAGAAGTGAAATAGGAGGCATACATTTTAAAAAACTAACTTTTATTCATTGCTGTGCAATAGATATACATATTTCCAAATAAAGTTATTAGAGGTACATGTGATAATTGAATACATTTGTATAATTTGCAATGATCAAATCAGTGTGATTGGAATATCTATCACTTTAAATATTAAACATTATGCCAGAAATATTCAAATTATTCTCTTCTAGCTATCCTGGCATATACAATAGATTATTATAAATAGATTATTTTATAGTCACCCTACTGATCTATCAAACACAAGGTCTTATTTCTTCTATCAAAACTAAATTTAGAAGGCATGTTCTAGTCAGTGCTGTTTAATCATGCTACATGTGGCTTTTAAATTTAAATTAGTTAAAACTTCAAGTTAAAATTTTGGTTTTTTAGTTGCATGGGCCACAATCCAACTGCTTAATAGCTACACATGGCTGGTGGGTACCATATTGAACATTATAGCTATGGAATATTTCCATCACTATAGAAAATTCTACTGGACAGTGCTGTTACGTTTTTTCAGAGAGACACTTATCTTTTATGACTTTAAAGTAGAAAGATACAAAAATTAAAATCAGGAGTCTTCTACAATAAGAAACATCTAGTTATATATATCCAACAATTATTTTCAAAGCCAAACTGGTTTATACACTATAGCTGGTCAATTAAGATAGTGAAGGAAATTTTATCCTAAATTTATTAGATACAGATTAACATAAAAATAAAACTTGCATTGGAAGAAGTCTAATTTTGAGATAGAAATTTACCATGAAAGTAAATGATGTTAAGTAGTCAGTATGCCTCACCTTTATCATTTAAAAAAAGAAACGAAAAATATGTAAGTAATAGGCAATTAAGGGGAAATAAAAGAAACATTCGATGGCTCTCTGAGAATTTATAGCAATGCCAGCATAGCGAATCGGAAAATTACGCTCAATAACACAATTAGGACACATTGGAATTATGGCGGAGTAACCTTATTATTTGGTAATAGAAATTAAAAATGCAGAGTAGAAAGTCTAAAACAATAAAACAAAATGAGTTTTTTATAGCAAGCTAATCAGCCATGGTTTAGAGTGTAGGAAACGGAATGTGTTTTTAGATCCATCTCTGAAGAAAGACATATGACCAGTATCCTAACGCTGATTCCTAGCCAGCTACCATGCTCAAATCCTAAGGTGCATTTCAGGCAAAGGCACTCTTCATTGTGTACTATCTCATCTCTCACTCCGATGGAGAATGCTGGACTCACATGCAAGCCTCAAGAACTCCTTTTACAACTATCTTAAGACCCACATCAAAGGTGGGCCAACACTCTGTTCCATATTGCCTTTCAAGGTAAGGGAGGTCTGAAAACTCATCCAGTCTCGATTTTATTATTCCAATGACATGCCAGGAAGAAAGCAAAGCACAAAGGAAGGGCCAAAGGGAAGACAGTGCGAAGAGCTCTGCAGGAAAATGTGTCACAGTCCAACGGCATTTAGAATAACTTGACTCCTGGCATGTTATATCCTTGACCCCTATGTAAGCTCCTCCTCTTTTAGGGCAGATGGAGAGAGGAGAATATTATTTTTTAATGTATCATAAAAACAAACTATATTTACTTCTAAAATATGTCCTCTGGAATCAATTGAGATAACCATAGTTTATCCGTCTTTTTCAAAGGCTCTGTGAACAACTATCTGATTCTTGCTAATGGGAAAGAATTAGTTGGAAATCTAAAGATAGGTGTCAGTGCTGGAAGAAGTGATCACAAGTGCTTACAAAATGATGACAAGGAGCAAGAAAGTGTTGAAGGAGCACAGGCTCCGAAGGCAGGTGAGCCTGTGTTCAGACTGGGCCGGGACCTCTTACTGGCTCCATAGGAGGAGTTGATAACATTCGATCAGCTACATTACCTGCAATTATCTAGGGATAAAGATATCTATCTTACAGAAGAAGATAAACAACCTGGCTAAATAAAAATATTTTTTAGAAAATCCAAAGTTGCCACAGTTGGAATCCAGTGGAAAGGCAATTTAAAAAAGCCAAAGAAAGTAACAGTTTTATATACTCAATAGCAAAGTATTCCAAGAATGAGAAGAGTAATTTAAAAATCAAGTTGGCTACAGACTAACATCTAATGGCAATTGAATCTAACTACAGCAATGTGGAAGTAAGATCTGATCAATGTAGATTAGCATTAGCAGGGGCCTCTATGCAAATGCTTTCAGAGATCAAAGTGGAAAACATAAAATACGTGAAGCAGCAGAGAATGGTGCAGCCTGTAGAGAACTGAAGACATTACACCAGTCAAAAGATATTCGTATTTTAAATATTTTAAAAAGCATGTGTGCTGCACAAAACAAATCTGCAGGCAGAATTTAACTTGAGGGATGCCAGTTTGGAACTTTGTACACAAAGCAAAGACAAACTCCCATCTATGGGTAAGTTGTATACAATATAAAACAAAAAAATCCTGTCAATCCAATATAATTCACTTTGCACCATAAGGGGATGAGGATCTGGGAAAACAAATGATACCTACCTTTCTAAAATTTGGTATTTATTGAATATTACATTGAATTAAATATTGTGGTTACTATTCATTCCACATCCTATCCTTTCATTAACTGCAGAAAAGGGTGAAGGAAGAAGGCATTAAAATCACTCAGTAGAGGAAGGTATGGAGGGAGGAGTATGGAGTCATTATAAAATATCCCAAACCTGGAACAATGGCAAAGGTGAACCGTGGAAATAGGAAAACATCCTGAAAAGACTGGGGAGAACTCCTTGCCTAGAAGAGCAAGGAGCAGATATTTTCCTTTATTCTCCCTTTATCTCTTTGGGTAAAAGACTGAATTAAAACTTTTTCGGGAGCATTAAAGGAAGCTGAGGAAGTCATGGAGTTTTGGTCTGTTGGTTTATTTTTTTATTTTATTTTATTTTATTTTATTTTGGTCTGTTGGTTTTTGTGGCTTTAAATCTTTTAGCCTGTGAGCTTTCAGAATTTTGCCTTTTGGGGCTGAGGAACTTTGTGGGTCTTTTGGACCTTTGGAATTCTGGGGCTACATTGTCTCTCTTGGACAGAAATGCTACTGTTTTACAGACACAGGGATGGAAAAAGTACAGAACGAATTGTTCAGGATTGACTCTAAGTCTCAGGCTGAAGTTAGACAAGTGAAGGTATCTGTATATGTCTTTCCAAATTCTTGTAGCACATGCTTTTTATTTCTTTTGACTGACCAGCTTTGGAGTCCTTTTCTGGATTTGTGGAATTCTATACCTTATAAATCTTGTTGGGAGACAAAGACTCTCTGCCTCATATAGAAGCTAGATATTCTCTTTCCTACTTTCCCTTGCAGGTAGATTAACAGGTACCCAGGCTCCACTTTGACTCAGGAGTTAGAGGCACAAGGAAGCAGGGACTGTGCGGAATCCAATCCAGAAGCTGCAGTGGTAGCAGTTCTATGGTGTGTGTTATATGTTGGCAGCTATTTGAGATGCATCATCTGGGCAATAGTGCCTTTATGGGACTAGCTTGGCTTCAGACTTCAGACTTGGTTTCTATCTGTGTAACCTCCAAGCTTGGTTCGACTTCCATTCTAGAGATTCTGGGAGGTAGCCAAAATTCTTTACTAAAATTCTTTTCTACTTATGCTTAGCAGAGCTAGTTTCTATTGCTTACAACGAAGAATTCTTAGTGGTATAGCTCTGAGGTCCAGTGCACTAGGAAAGTAAAGAAATAGTTCAACAAACAAGCTCTATTGAGAAACAGACTCTGCTCTCATGCTGTGTTGGAAACCTGAGCATAGTAGTATAGGTGAGGGTATGAAGAATGTAAGAGTTATGTTCACTTACACTGATACTCTACTCAAACTAACTCTCTATGAGATCACCTATGACCTTTGTATTGCTAAATCTAATGGTCTCTGTTACTTTCCCACATGTAAATTTTCTGCCATATTTGACACTGTTGACCATGCCTTCCTCCTGGAAGCTTTATTATCTCTTGACAGGGAACATCTTGAGGGCAAAAATTGAGTAGGGCTATCTCTTTGTACTCCCAGTACATTGCATTTTGCCTAACACATGGCACTCAAGATTTCAATGAATAAATGAATGAATACATATTGTATTTTTAACTATGACTAAAAGAGAAAAACTATTTGAATAAAGCACACAGGAAATATTGACAAAGAGTGAAAAAGTAACAGTTATCCATTGTGAGCATTTTGAGCCCATTTTAATGCAGTGATCAGCAACACTGTATAAGCATTGTATTGATTATTAATGCAAAAAATAAGACATGTAATTGTCTTATAACTAATATTTATCAATGGGATTATTTATTTGGTAACACATATTGATTTGTCAATTAAATTGAGGACTAAGAAGGTAATGAAAGAGTCACAAAAACTGCATGTAGTTGTCAGGATCCCAAGAAACATTAAAGGCCTGTGGATATTTAGTTAATCAAACAGGTTTCCACTTCAACAAAGTCAAAAGTCCTCTTGCCCATGTAACAAGATCATCACACTTTCTGGATCTTCAGAGATCACAAGATTGATGTTTACCATACTTAGATCAAAATCTGAAGATAAAAGTGATTTTTACCGGGGCAAAACTGAACCGCCTCTGCAGAAGACCGATACTTAAATAAGAAACACCAAGATCAGTGTGTCCCCACCTAACCAGATCTCAGTCTCACTGCTATTACTGATCAAGAACTGGGATCACAAAGCTTTAATCAGTGGGACAAATCTAGTTCATTATCTGTTTTTTAATAACAATATATAAACAAGTGGGTATGGCTGCGTTCCAATCAACTTTTGTAAACAAAACTTTTGTAAACAAAAGTTGATTGGTACGCAGCCATACCCACTTGTTTATATATTGTCTATGGCTGCATTGGTTCTGCCCTGGCACAATTGAGTAGTTGGGGGACAGAGACAGTGTAGCTCAAAAAGAGCCTAAAATGTGTCCTGTCTGCTCCATTATAGAAAAAGTTTGCTGACCCCTTAATAAAAAAGGTATGGAGAAAGAAGTCTAATTTAGATTTCTGGGCTACACAAAAGTTCCCTGAAAATGAGAATTCTTTTGCTCCATCCATCTCTCAGAGCTGAAACGTTTCCTCTATCCTCCCTCTCCCCTCACTTCACTGTAATCAAGGCTTACAACTGTGAACAGTTTATTTATTTTTTTCTATACTTTGGAACATTTACATCAAAAGCAAACAGTTTATGGTAATTAAAATTTGTGATTAAAAATCTATGGCATATCAAGATTCCATAACCACTTGTAAATTATCCCAATTCTTTTCCTTGAGTTCTCACATTGTTCTTTTTTCAATTTTCATTGATAATCCTTCTCCTGACCACTCCCAGTCAACCTGCTTCTCTGCTCTAATTTTCCCACAGATTTCTTAAATACATGTTCTAAGCACTATTTTCTTCCAGCTCCATACTTGCTCATACATCGTTTATCTTTTTCCACAGCTTTCACTATCATTCTGTATAGCTAATTCTCATTCACTTTAACCTTTACTTGAAACCCCACACCTGCATTTCCAAATGCTGTAAATCTTCATGTGAGTGTATTGTGTTCCTACTCACATTTGTCTGCTTTGACATCTAAGTAATTATCTCCGCCCACAAAAACAAATCATAAAATACACACAAAAATCGTGCAGCTATTCATGTTCCCTAACTTAGTTAATTACATTGCTCTCCTACCAGTTGCCAAAACTAGAAACAAGAGAACCTCTCCCCATCTACAGCTAACCAAATGTAAAATTCTAAAATTCTTGAGTTTAAAATGTATCTGGAAATTTTCTCCTCCATGTCATTTCCAATACACCATTTTATACACTCATCATTGAATACCTTCGAAATAGCTGCAGCCCATATTCCTGTTTTGGCTGGGCTATTTCTCTAATTCATCTTTCATATTGTTCCCAGAATTATCTTCTTAAAATACAAATCAGATGATGAAACATCTCTGTTCAAAAATCTTCAAGATCCCCCTTGACCTACCAAGTCAAAATGCTTGGAATGCCATTCAAGGCTGATAATGCTCTAAGCTACCTTTTCAGATTTATTACCAACTAACCTCCATCATATAGTTTGAACTCCAATAGTACTGGACTATTTTTTATTTTCTGAACATATCTGTAATATGTTCAGATATTTCTATTATATTATGTTCGGAAGAGTTGTGCCATATTCCCCACCCACACCCCTATGCCGACCATCCTACAATGCACTTGAGGAAAAATAGATGGTCATAGTTTGGCTGGCAATTAGATTTTGCTGGCTAAGACATATATGCAAGCTGGCTAGATTTTGAGAAAGACTGCTGAGGAGGTTCTGAGCAAGAACCAGAAAAAATAAGGCAATTATATGAGAAAAACTTCACAGAAAGAGCAGTTTTATGCTGTTTGCTGTATCATTCTCTCCTTTGTTTTCCCATTAAACCTGTAGTGAGTCTGTATATCTAAGCAGTATTCTCACAGTTGGGTTTATTTAAGAACTAAAACCTTAGCCGGGCGTGGTGGCTCACGCCTGTAATCCCAGCACTTTGGGAGGCTGAGGTGGGTGGATCATCTGAGGTCAGGAGTTTGAGACCAGCCTGACCAACACGGTGAAACCCCATCTTAAAAAAAAAAAAAAAAAGAACTAAAACCTAGTGGCCTGGCCTGAAGGTGTGTGTGAAGTGATTCCTTTTAACTATGTTTGCCTCAACATTTATGCTGAAAATTTCCTTAAAGACGTGAATCATATTTTATAATAACTGATCCCTTTTATGCAATTGATTTGAATTCTATTCAGCTCTATACTGTTTTTCTCTTGTACAGTTTCCCCTTAACCACTGTTTCACTTTCTGTGGCTTCAGTTATCTGTGGCCAACTGTGGTCTAAAATATGGAATGGACAATTCCAGAAATAAACAATTCATTACTTTTAAATTGCTGTCATTTTGAGTAGCAGGATGAACTCTCTCATTTTCCTGCTCCATCCCACCTGGGATGTGAATCATGCCTTTGTCCAGTGTAGATGCTGCCCACCTGCCCCTTAGTCAGCTTGTCTCAGTTCTCAGATCAACTATTTTGGTATTGGTATGGAAATGCTTGTGTTGAAGTAAGCCTTATTTTACTTAATAATGGCCCCAAAGCACAAGAGCAATGCTGCTGGAATTTCAGATATGCCAAAGAGAAGCCAACCATATGCCAAAGAGAAGTTGTTAAGCTCCTACCATGCCTAATTTATAAATTAAACTTTATCATAGGTATGTATATACAGGAAAAAATGTAGTACAGTATATATAGAGTTCAGTACTATTTGAAGTCTCGGGCATCCACTGGGAGGGCTTGGAATGTAGCCTCTGTAGATAATGGGGGGGACTACTGCAATTGCTATTTTAGTATGATTTCTGTGATCTTTTTCTCCCAATCTGTTATATAACAAGCAGCTGGGAAAGTGAGGTGGCTTCCTTCCACAATGTTACCTCCTGTGTTAACCTATCACTGTCACCAGCGTGGCACATGCTCAGAAGAGCTCCTTGAGCCTATTCATTCATTCTCTGAATCAGAAGTCTAAAGGTATGAAGACATTTTAGAAAACAGTTATATCATTAGACATCTCTCCCACTGCCAAACAAATGTTGAATATGGTCCATTCCCCCCATTAAATAACATTAGATATGATACTTTTAATGAGGTTTATAATATTCTATCTTTAAAGCTATATCTTCCACTGCAGTCAATTAGAGCATGCAATTGATGTTCAAAAGAAAATCATGCCAGGCACTGTCCTAACAGTGCCAGTTAACAAGAAAGACAAAATCCTTGTTTTCATTGTTGTCACACTCTGGTACAGAGAAAAAACAAACAGGTAAATAAAATAACAAAATATCAGAAAAGAATAAGGCTGTAAAACAACAAAACAGGATGATGTGATAAAATGACTTTTTAGATTTGTTTGTATACATTATAAAAATGAGGCAACTGAATTCTTCCAGGATACCTGATCTGTGACAGGAATGACAAGAAGGAGGTAGTTATAGAAATATCCGAGGAAAGAGTATTTCTTACTGAGAGAATATCTAAGGTAGAAATGTGCTTGGCTTGTTCAGGAAACAAAGCATGGGGGGAAAGTTTAAAATGACAAAAATGGAAGCATAGTATAGATCACTTGAGGTCTTACTAGCAGGGTAACAAATTTGGGTTTTCTTTTAAGTGAATGTATTAGTCTGTTCTTGTGGTGCTGTAAAGGAATACCTGAGACTGGATAATTTAGAAAGAAAAGGGTTTAACTGGCTTACAATTCTGCAGGCTGTACAAGCACAGCTCCTGCATCTGCTCAGTTTCTAGGGAAGCCACAGAAAGCTTTCACTCATGGCTGAAGGTGAAGTGGGAGTAGGTGCATTACATAGCCAGAGCTGGAACGAGAGAAAGAAAGAGGGAGGTGCCGCACACTTTTTAACAACCAGATCCAGTGTGAACTCACTCATCACCAAGAGGACGGTGCTAAGTCATTCATGAGGGATATTCCCCAATGATCCAAACATCTCCCACCTCCAACACTAGATTACATTTTAACATGAGATTTGGCAAGGACACAGATCCAAACCACATCAGTGAGACAGGAGGTTTTTGGAAGATTTTAAGCTTGGGAGTGATGGACCTAATTTATATTTTATAATGATGGTTCTGACTGCTCTATGGAGAATAGATTGTAAGTGGGCAAGAGAAAAGGAAGGAAGAGTAGCTGGGAGGCTCTTTAAGAAGTATAGACATGAGAAAATGGTGACTTGGATCAAGGTGGTATAACAGTGGACAGGTACAAAATGTTTTGAAAGGAGGAATTGAATGGATCAAATGTGAGGGCAACAGAGAAAGAAAAAAGATCAATCAGCAGTTCTAAGGCCCAACACAGTGGCTCATGCCTGTAATCCCAACACTTTGAGGTCAGAGGTTCAAGATCGGCCTGGCCAACGTGGTGAAACCTTGTCTCTACTAAAAATTAAAAAATTAGCCGGGTGCGGCGGGTGTGCACCTGTAATCCCAGCTACTCGGGAAGCTGAGGCAAGAGAATCACTTGAAAAAGGAAGGTGGAAGTTGCAGTGAGCTGAGATGGTGACACTGCACTCCAGCCTAGGCAACAGGAGAAAAACTCCATCTCGAAAGAAAAAGCAAAACAAACAAAAAAACTAACAATGACTTCTAGGTTTTTGGTTTAAATAAAATGAGAAGGTAAGGGAAAGGCACAGATTGAGGGTGAGAGGATTATCAAAATCTCTGTTCTGACCACATAAAAATGGATAGTTTATGACATGCCAGAGGAAGTATCATTATAAATAACTGGATATACACATCTAGAGCTCAGTGTCAAGGTCAGAGATGACATACAGTCTTGGGAGTAAATGGAGACATTAGGGCAAGTGTGTAGAGGAGAGAAGAGAAGACAAAAAATGGGAAGAGAAGGATGCCACCAGTATTTAGAGGACAGCAGAGAAGGAATCTCTGAGTTACGAGAGAAAGCAGAGCATGAACTCTCTCCACTAAACTGCAGACTCCTACATCCAATGCGCATTTTAAAAATTTTATAATCCCTCCCAAACAACCATAACAAGATCTTTTTTTTTTTTTTTTTTTTTTTGAGACAGAGTTTTGCTCTTGTCGCCCAGGCTGTAGTGCAATGGCATGATCTCAGCTCACTGCAACCTCCGCTTCCTGGGTTCAAGCAATTCTCTTGCTTCAGCCTCCCAAGTAGCTGGGTTTATAGTCATGTGCCACCATGCCCGGCTAATTTTGTATTTTTGTATTTTTAATATTTCTCCATGTTGGTTAGGCACGTCTTGAACTCCCGATATCGGGTGATCCACCCACCTCGGCCTCCCAAAGTGCTAGGATTGCAGGCATGAGCCACTGTGCCCGGCAAGATCTTCTTTTCCTATGTTACTGTAGGTGGCTAGGATTTTCCTGTAAGACACTGGTCCAATGTGCTTATTTGTTTTAAGAAGACAAATGTTTCCAAGAACTTTCTTCTTTTGAGTGATACTTCCAGTGCTGTAAGCCCCCACCATTCATTTCTGAATTTGGCATACTGTTATCTGACTTCAGCAGCTGGATGTCATGCTTTTCCCCCACTGGCACAAGTCCTGTTGTGCTATTTTTGTTTTGGGGGGATGTCTGTGTTTTGATTTTATTTTGAGCATTTTACGCCTGATTAAATTTTATCTCAGTGACTGAAGAGCTTCTTAAGTGAAGCATTTTTAGATAGAAAACCTGGGGTGCTTAGCTTATTATGCACTACTAGTGTAAAATTTGGTGAATCTTTGAAACACATTTGCTTCACTTCTAAAATGTATGCTTTGAATGTCATTCTGTACTATAAGAAACAAAACAAACACAAAAAATAAAATGTATGCCGAAAGTTCTGAGACAAACATTAAGTGAAAGAGTGAATAAATAAATGTATGTAATATATACCCAAAGACTAGGAGTCAGATCTGATCTCTTTATCATCCAGAGGTCTTGTCCAATACTATGAGTTTTAATTCTCTCTCATTTGGTGGTTAAAATTTTGTGTGAGAAAAATAAACCACTAGTATCAATTTCTTCCTCTTTCTCTCTCCTGTCTAGTTATTTTCCTTCAATGTAAAAGTCATTGTTTAAACAACTGTCTGCATGTAGTTAGTACTTAATAATTGTATTGCAGTGAGACTTTTTGGCACGAATTCTCTGTCATACCAGGTGTCTCGAGAACCTGGAAACCTTAGTCACCCTAAAGTCACTGTTTTACTGTTTTACCTAGGACCATGTTGATAGAGCAAAGTATCCACTCTCCGCCTCCTCAAAGATGTAGTTTCTAACATGGGATGTGCAAAACAAAACAATGGGAAGCAAAAAGACAATGTATAAATATAAACTTTATACTATATTTTGTATAAATTTCATACAAAGTATAGACTATATATTGTATTTTGTATCTAGAAAATAAGGAAGGAGTTATGTTTTTCCAATAAATAATGTAATGACTAACACTATTGTTCTCACATGTTCCAGAAGTCAAATATACTATGGAAGGTAGCCGCAGAAGGGCTTGGCAGCAAGACCCTCATAAATTCATTCCTCTTCTATGTATTACACTGTACCACAGTTTATGTTTATACTGTACCACAGTTTATGTGCTACATAGAATGTTGTCAATGTGGTTATTTTTTATAAAGTACGATCTTTGAAATAATAATAGTGTCATTGTGATATTTTCTAATAAGACAAACATTTTTTTACCACATAGTAACCAGTTCACTGGTTATATTGCAGAAAGGACTGTCCAGCTAAAAACTGAGTAGCAACACTTACCTTTTAAAAATTTTAACACGTGTTCCTAGTATGCTGACCTTTACTATGACTACAAGTGACTGTCAGATTTTTAAAAATAATATTCTTAATAAATTCTTCCAAGGTAAAGGTGACTTTTTTTTTTTTTTTTTTTTTACTACTTTGGGCTCTGGGGTACATGTACACACCCTGCCTCCTGCAGATTTGTTGCACAGGTACATACATGCCATGGTGGTTTGCTGTCTCCATCCCCCTCTCGTCCGCCACCACCTGCTTGCCTACATCAGGCATTTTCCCCAGTGTTATTCCTCCCCATCCTTTCCACCCCTCTGCTGTCCCTCCCTTCCCCTCCACCCTCCCACCTAGCCCTGTGAGTGTTGTTCCCTTCCCTGTGCCCAAGTGTTCTCATTGTTCATCACCCACCGATGAGTGAAAACATGCGGTATTTGGTTTTCTGTTCTTGTGTCAGTTTGCTGAGAGTGATGGACTCTAGATTCATCCATGTGTCTACAAAGGACACAAACTCGTCATTTTTTGTGGCTGCATAGTATTCCATGGTGTAGATGTGCCACATTTTCTTTGTCCAGTCTATCATCGATGGGCATTTGGGTTGGTTCCAGGTCTTTGCTATTGTAAACGGCATCACAACGAATATATGTGTGCATGTATCTTTATAATAGAATGATTTATAATCCTTTGGATAAATATCCAGTAATGGGATTGCTGGGTCAAATGGAATTTCTATTTCTAGACCCTTGAGGAATCATCACACTGTCTTCCACAATGGTTGAACTAATTTACACCCCTACAAATACTGTAAAAGTGTTCCTTTTTCTTCTCCACATCCTCTCCAGCATCTTTGTCTCTGGAATTTTTTTATTTTTTATTTTATTTTTTTTTAGAGACGGGGTTTCACCATGTTGGTCAGGATGGTCTCGATCTCTTGACCTCATGATCCACCCACCTCAGCCTCCCAAAGTGCTGGGATTACAGGCGTGAGCCACCGCGCCCAGCTGTCTCTGGATTTTTTAATGATCGCCATTCTAACCGGTGTGAGATGGTATCTCAATGTGGTTTTCCTTTGTTGTTGTTTTTTTTTTAATTTTTCTGGCTAGGACCAAGTAACTCAATGTGGTTTTGATTTGCATTTCTCTAGTGACCAATGATGATGAGCATTTTTTCATATGTTTGTTGGCCGCATATATGTCTTCTTTTGAAAAGTGTCTGTTCATGTCCTTCACCCACTTTTGAATGGGTTTGTTTTTTCTTGTAAATCTGCTTTAGTTCTTTGTAGATTCTGGATATTAGCCCTTTGTCAGATGGGTAGATTGCAAAAATTTTTTCCCATTCTGTTGGTTGCTGGTTTACTCTAATGATTGTTCCTTTGGCTGTACAGAAGCTCTGGAGTTTAATTAGATCCCATTTTGTCTATTTTGGCTTTTGTTGCCAATGCTTTTGGTGTTTTAGTCATGAAGTCCTTGCCTGTGCCTATGGTTCCTGAATGGTTTTTCCTAGGTTTTCTTCTAGGGTTTTTATGATGTTAGTTCTTATGTTTAAATCTTTAATCCATCTGGAGTTAATTTTTGTATAAGGTGTAAGGAAGGGGTCCAGTTTCAGCTTCCTGCAAATGGCTAGCCAGTTTTCCCAAAACCATTTATTAAACAGGGAATTCTTTCCCCATTGCTTGTTTTTGTATGGTTTGTCAAAGATCAGATGGTTGCAGATGTGTGGCGTTGCTTCCGAGGCCTCTGTTCTGTTCCATTGGTCTATATCTCTGTTTTGGTACCAGTACCATGCTGTTTTGATTACGGTAGACTTGTAGCATAGTTTGAAGTCAGGTAGTGTGATGCCTCTACCTTTGTTCTTTTTGCTTAGGATTGTCTTGGCTATGCAGGCTCTCTTTTGGTTCCATATGAAGTTTAAAGTGGTTTTTTCCAGTTCTGTGAAGAAGGTCAATGGTAGCTTGATGGGGGATAGCATTGAATCTATAAATTAGATTATTGGGCAGTATGGTCATTTTCGCAATATTGATTCTTCCTAACCATGAGCATGGAATGCTTTTCCACCTGTTTGTGTCCTCTCTTATTTCCTTGATCAGTGATTTGTAGTTCTCCTTGAAGAGATCTTCTACATTCTTTGTTAGTTGTATTCCTAGGTATTTTATTCTCTTTGTAGCAATTGTAAATGGGAGTTCATTCATGATTTGGCTCTCTGTTTGTCTCTTATTGGTGTATAGGAATGCTTGTGATTTCTGCACATTGATTTTGTATCCTGAGACTTTGCTGAAGTTGCTTATCAGTTTAAGGAGGTTTTGGGCTGAGATGATGGGGTCTTCTAAATATACAATCATGTCATCTATAAATAGGGACAATTTGACTTCTTCTTTTCTTAATTGAATATCTTTATTTCTTTTTCTTGCCTAATTGCTCTGGCTAGAACTTCCAATACAGTATTGAATAGGAGTGGTGAGAGAGGGCATCCTGGTCGAGTGCCAGTTTTTAAAGGGAATGCTTCTAGTTTCTGCCCATTCAGTATGATATTGGCTGTGGGTTTGTCATAAATAGCTTTTATTCTTTTGAGATATATTCCATCAATACCTAGTTTATTGAGAGTTTTTAGCATAAAGTGCTGTTGAATTTTGTTGAAGGCCTTCTCTGCATCTATTGAGATAATCATGTGGTTTTTGTCTTTGGTTCTGTTTATGTGGCGGATTATGTTTATAGATTTGCATATGTTGAACCAGCCTTGCATCCCCAGATGAAGCCTACCTGATCATGGTGAATAATTAGCTTTTTGATGTGCTGTTGGAGTAGGTTTGCCAGTATTTTATTGAAGATTTTTGCATCTATGTTCATCATGGATATTGGCCTGAAGTTTTCTTTTTTAGTTGTGTCTCTGCCAGATTTTGGTATCAGGATGATGTTGGTCTCACAGAAAGAGTTATGGAGAATTCCCTCTTTTTGCATTGTTTGAAATAGTTTCAACAGGAATGGTGCTAGCTCCTTTTTGTATGTCTGGTAGAATTTGGCTGTGAACCCGTCTGGACCTGGGCTTTTTTTGTTTCGTAGGCTATTAATTGCTGCCTTGACTTCAGACCTTGTTATTGGTCTATTCAGGGTTTCAACGTCTTCCTGGCTTAGGCTTTGGAGTGTGCAAGTGCCCAGGAATTTATCCATTTCTTCCAGATTTACTGGTTTATGTGCGTAGAGATGTTTGTAGTAATCTCTGATGGTAGTTTTTATTTCCAAGGAATTGGTGGTGATCTCCCCTTTATCATTTTTTATTGCATCTATTCGATTCTTCTCTCTTTCTTTTTTGTTAGTCTAGCTAGTGGCCTGTCTGTTTTGTTGATCTTTTAAAAAAACCAGCTACTGGATTTATTGATTTTTTTGAAGGTTTTTTTTTTGTGTCTCTGTCTCCTTCAGTTCTGCTCTGATCTTAGTTATTTTTTGTCTTCTGCTTGCTTGTGAGTTTTTTTCATCTTGCTCCTCTAGCTCTTTCAATTTTGATGATAGGGTGTCGATTTCAGATCTTTCCTTGTTTCTCATGTGGGCATTCATTGCTAAAAATTTCCCCTCTAGACACTGCTTTAAATGTGTCCCATAGGTTCTGGTATGTTGTGTCTTCATTCTCATTGGTTTCAAAAAACATTTTTATTTCTGCCTTCATTTCATTGTTTATCCATTCATCATTTAGGAGCCAGTTGTTCAGTTTCCATATGATTGCGCAGTCTTGAGTGCTTGTGTTAATCCTGAGTTCTAATATGATTGTGCTGTGGTCTGAGAGTCTGTTATGATTTCTGTTCTTTTGCATTTGCTGAGGAGTGATTTACTTCCAATTATGTGGTCAATTTTAGAGTAAGCACAATGTGGTGCTGAGAAGAATGTATATTCTGTGGATTTTGGGTGGAGTGTTCTGTAGCTGTCTATTAGGTCTGCTTGGTCCAGATCTGTGTTCAAGTCCTGGATATCCTTGTTGACTTTCTGTCTCGTTGAATCTAATATTGTGAGTGGAGTGTTAAAGTCTCCCACTATTATCGTGCAAGAGTCTAAGTCTCTTTGTAGGTTGTTAAGAACTTGCTTTATGTATCTGGGTGCCTCTGTATTGGGTGCATATATATTTAGGATAGTTAGCTCTTCTTGTTGCATTGATCCTTTTACCATTATATAATGCCCTTGTCTCTTTTGATCTTTGTTGGTTTACAGCCCGTTTTATCAGAGACTAGGATTGCTCCCCCCTGTTTTTTTTTGCTCTCTATTTGCTTGGTAAATCTTCTTCCATCCCTTTTTGCACTTGTTTCTTCCCATCTTTGTGGATTTATCTCCCTTTGATCTTTGAAGTTGGTGATTTCAGGAGGAATCTCAGTGGACGTTCTATCTGCTGAGGTTGGAGCTATATCATTTTTGGCCTGTAGAGGCACTGCTGGGCTGTCTCAGATTCAGTCCGGTTGCTGGGTGGGTGATCCTTCCCTGGAGTTTGTTTGCAGGTGAGATTAGCCCCACCTTCCCAGTGGCGTCTTTCCTTCCCAGAGCACAACCTTCCCAGTTGGGGTCAAGCTGGTGTATTTGCTGCCTAGCTCTCTAGCATGCTTTGGTTTGGGTTTCATGATGGTGGGGCCTGCTAGGCCTATGGCCTGTTTCCCTGCCTTCAACTCTGCCTCTCTATGGGATGGTCTGTCCCCCCTGGCATTTGTCCAAACTTCTGCTGACAACTTGCAGCACGCAGCGGGAGCTGTCGCTCAGGTCTGTGCAGACAACTTGCGGCTCCGCCATCGCTCACATTTGCATGGACAACCCAGGTCACCCCTCAGTCTGGTGGGGCTCTGATGGACCATGGGTTGCAGGAAGGATGAGGTAAGCACAGGATCCGAATCAGAGCACTGAGGGAGTGAAGTCTCTGACCCTCTGAGCCGGCTGCACGTTCCAGGTGGTGACGCGCCCGGCCCTGTTTCAGTTCACCCTCCCTGGGCAGCTCTCGCCCTCCGGCTCCTTCCCTGGGCTATTTTCAGTGCCCTATGAGTCCCACCATAGCAAACCCAGCACCTCACTTGGAATCGTGAAGTCCTCTAGCCCTCTGCATCTCATTTGCTGGGAAGTGCATTCTGGTGTTGCCTCCTCTCGGACATCTTGGCCCACTCCCCCCCCCACTTCTTGGCGTGTCCCACGGACATTTTTAATAATGAAGGAGAAAATGGCTGCTATTCAAAAGACACTTGTGCTAGGGGAGAGAGAATTTTTTGTTTGTTTGTTTAGAACTATTTCTGCAGGAAGAGTGAATTTTTAAAATAGAAACTTGGAAATGTTCCATCATTATCTAATTTTGCTGAAAACAATTTAAATGTAGAAACTCTTAATATCTGTACATTTAAAAACTTGGAAATAATAGTTTTAGAAACTGTTTGTAAAAGATCTTCCAAATGAGTAGTTTCAATATGTTTTGAATGCATTTCTTAAAGATACAAACATGCACTAATTTCTGATTAGAAAAACTGATATTGGGGATGATATATATTTGCTACCTGAATTTCATTTCTTTTTTTTTTAATTTTTTTTTAAGAAAGAAAAGAGAGAAGAGAGAGAAAGAAGGAAAAAAGAGAATAAAAGAAAGGGAAAAAGAAGAAAAGAGGGAGAGAGAACCGGAATCTTGCTCTATTGCCCAGGCTAGAATGCAGTCTAAAAATGGATATTGAAAATCTCTTTTATACTAATAATTGTGTTATACAATGGAGACAGGAAGGAATAAGGGAGGAAAATAACAAACAGCCAACCAATATTTCATTTAAACCTATGAAATGCTATGCAATTGCTGGGGAGTAATTTACTCCCAACCATGTGGTTACTTTTAGAATAGATGTGATGTGTTACTGAAGAAAACGTATGTTTTGTGGATTTGGAGTAGAGAGTTCTATAAATGTTTATTAAGTTTACGTGTTCGAGGTCTAAGTTCAAGTCCCGGGTGTCCTTGTTAACCTTCTGTCTCATTGATCTGTCCAATACTGACAATGTAGTGTTAAAGTCTCCCACTATTATTGTGTGGGAGTACAAGTGTCTTTGTAAGTCACCAACAAGTTGCCCTATGTATCTGGGTGCTCCTATATTGGGTGTACATAGACTTAGGATCGTTAGCTGTTCCCATTACATTGATCCCTCTACCATTATACAATGTCCTTCTTATCTCTTTTGGTTTCTAATAAAAAAAAGTCTATTTTATCAGAGACGAGAATTACAACTCCTGCTTTTTTTTTTTTTTTTTTGCTCTCCATTTGGTTGGCAAATCTTCCTTCATCCCTTTGTTTTGAGTCTCTGTATATCCTTGCATGTGAGATGGGTCTGGATGCAGCTTACTGATGGGTTTTTTGGAATGGCTGATACTGGTTGTTCCTTTTCTGTATCTAGTGCTTCTTTCAGAAGCTCTTGTAAAGCAGGCCTGGTGGTAATAAAATCTCTGAGTACTTGCTTGTTCGTAAAAAATTTTATTCTTCCTTCACTTACGAAACTTAGTTTGGCTGGAAATGAAATTCTGGGTTGAAAGTTCTTTTCTTTAAGGATGTTGAATATTGGCCCCCACTCTCTTCTGGCTTGTAGGGTTTCTGCTGAGAGATCTGCTGTGAGTCTGATAGGCTTCCCCCTTGTGGGTAACCTGACTTTTCTCTCTGGCTGCCCTTAATATTTTCTCCTTCATTTCAACCCTGGTGAATCTAATGATTATGTGCCTTGGGGTTGCTCTTCTTGAGGAATATCTTTGTGGTATTCTCTGTATTACCTGGAGTTGGGTATTGTCTTGCCTTGCTAGGTTAGGAAAGTTTTCCTGGATAATATCCTGAAAAATATTTTCCAGCTTGGGATTCATTCTCTTCGTCACATTCAGGTACACCTATCAAACGTAGATTAGGTCTTTTCACATAGTCCCATATTTCTTGGAGACTTTGCTCATTCCTTTTTACCCTTTTTTCTCTAATCTTGTCTTCTCGTTTTATTTCGTTGAGTTGGTCTTCGACCTCTGAAATCCTTTCTTCTGCTTGATCAATTCAACTGTTAAAACTTGTGCATACTTCACGAAGTTCTGGTATTGTGTTTTTCAGCTCCATTACTTCACTTATATTCTTCTCTAAATTGTCCATTCTTGTTAACATTTCGTCAAACCTTTTTTCAAGGTTCTTAGTTTCCTTGCATTGGGCTAGAACATGTTCTTTTAGCTCACAGAAGTTTCTCATTATCCACCTTCTGAAGCCTGATTCTGTTGATTCCTCACATTCATTCTCGATCAGGCCTTGTTCAATTGGTGATGAGGAACTGCAATCCTCTGTAGGAGGAAATGCATTCTGATTTCGGGTGTTTTCAGCCTTTTTGCGCTGGTTTCTTCCCATCTTTGTGGATTTATCCACCTGTCGTCTGTGTAATTGCTGACTTTCAGATTAGGTCTCTGAGTGGACGTCCAGCTTGTTGGTGGTAAAGTTTTTTCTGTTTCTTAATTTTCCTTTGGCGGACGCCCCTCCCCCACAGAGCTGGACCTTCCCAGGTTCAGCTGTACTTGCTGTGAAACTCTCAGTCCTCAGCAGTTCCAATTGCTGTTTTTTTCTCTGTGGAGGCGGGGACCAGCCTTCCCCTGCGGTGACCCACTACGCCGGCTGAAACAGCGGCGTTAAGATTCGTGGCGCTTTTGTCCAGGAATCTCCCAGTCTGGTTCCCCACTTCAGTCCGCTTTTCAATCAGCTGAATGGGAGGCTCTGCCTTCCCGGAGCTCCAAAAGTCAACCAAAAGGGCACTCAGTCCCATATACTCCGGACTGAGAAACACCACGCCGTTGCGCCTGCAAAACAGCCACGCCCGCCAAAAGAGTTGTGCTGGCGACTCGTGGGGCTCCTCCGTCAGGAATCTCTTGGTCCATGGGCAATAAAAGTTCGTCTGAAAGTGTGGCATCCACTCACTCTCTGCACTTTCAGTGGGAGCTACGATCCCGAGCTGCTGCTAATCGGCCATCTTGGATCTCTCTCCCTGCTACCTGAATTTCAATAAACTCTTTGCATAATTGGGGGATGGGATTGAAAAACTGAATATCATGATTTAGCAAGCATAACTAATGGTGCACTTCTTCCATCTGGCTGTACCTATTTTTCTAAGATAGCTCTTTCAGCTAAAATAGCCATTAAAACCAACATGGGAATACACTGAACTTAAAACCAGACTTCTGAGCCACAATATTGCAAGGTATAAAATCAAGATATTGTTTTAATTGGTGAGGTAGTTTTAATCAAATTATTCTCACCAGAAAAGGCAAAAAGGTTATTAAACCATTGATAAACAATATGAAATAATTTGAAAACTATTATTAGATCTTTATCTCACCATTCTTAATTTTTGTTTTTGCTTGTTTTACAAAGTATATATTACAGTACAATATTTGTTTGCTTGTTTCTTTGAAAGAGTCTTGCTCTGTTGCCCAAGCTGGAGTGCAGTGGTGCTATCACAGCTCACTGCAACCTCTGCCTCCTGGGTTCAAGTGTTTCTCATACCTCAGTCTCCCAAGTAGCTGGGATTACACGAATGCACCACCATGGTCTATGTAATTTTTGTGTCTTTAGTAGAGGTGGGGTTTCACCGTGTTGGCCAAGCTAGCCTTGAACTCCTGGCCTCAAGTGATCCACCCACCTTGGCCTCTCAACATGCTGAGAATACAGGCATAAGCCACCAAGCCTGGCCAAAGTATTATTAAATATATGTAATTAATAATTATGTAATTATAATATTTGAGGAGTGTTTAAAAATTTAATAAGGAGTGCATGATCATAAAGAAATTTGGAAATCACTACTTTAGTAGAACTAGTCCCATCATGTCTCAAATTTCTATTTACTTCTGTTATGTTGGGAGGTACAAGTCCCTCTGTCGTCTACTACAACTTGCTCTTTCATTCCTATACTGCTTTGTAATCTTCTAAGCTGAATCCCCACTTCTACCTCAGCCTTTTCAATCTACCCTCAAAGAATTCTGGATCTAGGATCAGTAAACTTCCTGTTGTAGCTGATGTCCACAGATGTTTCCCATTGGATCACATCTCCTGGTATTGATATCATTGTGAGTCCCTTCTCTTGAACCTGGATTGGTCCCATGCTTCAATTTAATCAAGAGAAAAAGGCAGAAGTGATGCCGTGCCAGTTCTGGGTCTAAGTCTCAAGGAGTCCTAGCAGCTTCCACCTTTGCATTTTTGTGAGCCCTGAGCTGCCATGTAAAAAGTCTAGCTATACTGCTGGAAGGTTCATGTGAAGAAAGAGAGACCTTGAGATGAGAGAGAAAGAACTAGCCATCCTACCTGAGCCCAGTTTTCCCACCATCTCCACTAAAGCAGGTACCAGTTATGTGAATGAGACGTTTTGGCTGTTTCAGCCCTATCAAAGCCTCCAATGATTTCAGCTCCGTCTAACATCATGTGAATCAGAAGAATCACCCAGCTGGGCCCAGTCAACCTACAGTATCTTGAGGGATAATAAAATTGTTATTTTAAAACATTGAGTTTTCACATGGTCTATTAGGTAGCAATACATAACAAAACCCTGTCTTACATACTCAATCTTCTGGGAACTTTCTCTTCAAACTTTGGACTGTTAAGTAACTTTCCACTTGAGGACAAAATTTCACCCGGTAGTTCTGTCAAGCAACATCCGCTTTTTCCGTCACACCCCACCGACTACAGGCCCAGTACATCACACCCATGTGATGACTCAACTAATAACCTTTCTCCCAGTTTCTAAACTTCTTAATTTTTTCCCTACTCCTCCTTAACCACCTGTTCCCATGGTCACACTCTAAAACTTATAAACTCAAACACCTCTGAAATATAAATTTTATTTTATTTTATTTTTTTCTTCTGCGAGACACATAGCTAAATAAATTTTAAACATTTTATCCTTTCAGTTCATATGTGCTATTACTTGCATTGCAACAATTCCTTGGCCACATCAGGACCTCAAATAAACAATGAAATATTATTGAGGAAAATAACACAACCAGGCTGACATATTAAACTCTTCATCAATAATTCCAGACCTCAAATGGACATTCAACGATGCCCAGCTAATACTACTTTATTTCTGTCTTAGGTTTGCAATCATAAATTTGGACAAAATGGCTTCATGCTCTCTTCTCTCCTTAAATCTTCTATCTCCCATGCCCCTTCTCTTATCTTTCATTAATGACCTCTTCTCTTGCTTCATAAATATAATCAAAGTTATTCAGTGGGGACTTTCTATCTTCTTGCCATCCAATCTACCAACCCCCCTGTATATGCATAGTCTTCATTTCTGTTACAGAGGTTCATGTTGAGTGTCCTTCTCTCAGGACCCTCACCCACTCTTGCCTCTCCAAAAGTTTTGTACCTCCAGTTATTCTGTCTACCCTGTGTCACCAACAGATCATTTGCTTCAGTGTAAAACAACAAAAAATCTTTTAAGCCAGGTGCAGTGGCTCACGCCTGTAATCCCAGCACTTGGGGAGGCTGAGGTGGGCAGATCAAGAGATCAAGAGATGGAGACCATCCTGGCCAACATGGTGAAACCTTGTCTCTACTAAAAAAAATACAAAAATTAGCTGGGCATGGTGGCGAGTGCCTGTGGTCACAGCTACTCGGGAGGCTGAGGCAGGAGAATCACTTGAACCCAGGAGCCGGAGGTTGCAGTGAGCCGATATTGCACCACAGCACTCCAGCCTGGTGACAGAGCAAGACTCCGTCTCAAAAAAAAAAAAAAAAAAAAATCTTTTAAAATCTCATATTTCCCCTAATATGCTATTTCTCTCTCACCTTCACGGCAGTACTTCTTTTAAAAAAGTGTATGTACACACATAATCATTTACTAGTTCTTCAAACTCTAAGTCTAGCTTCCCTTCCTACTATTCACAGAAATTATTCTTGCTGACTCACCAACAATTTTCACATTGCCAAATCCAGAGTATGATTCTGTTGCCATCTTATTTCTCTCCCAGTTTTCCTTATTTCAGTACATGGCATCATCATTCATCCAATCACTTAAACCAGGAATTTCATACTTAGCCTGAACTCCTCCTCTACATTCTCTTCTAAATCCAGTTCATTAGCAAATCCCTGCCTTTCTACCTATAGACATCCAGATCTCTTGTTTTTCTCCTTCTCCACCATAACTGCCCTGGTGCAGCCTCTGCATGTCTCACCCTGATCCCTACAACAGCCTCCTGGAAAGCTCACCTATTTCCACTTATCTCCATAGCTGCCAGAGTGATCTTTCCAAATCGTTGGTCAGTCTATGTAGCATCACTGCTGAAGTGCTTTCGGTGCTTTCTTTTAGTATTTAGAATGAATTTCTGATTCCAAATCATGGCCTATAAGACCCATCTGATAGGAGTGTAGGGATAATATTTATTCCCACTCCACGTATTTCATAGAGAGTAGAGAACTTTCTATCAACAGGAAAAAATCATATAAACATTCCTGGTCAGGCTCATTAACTGCCTCATCTATTCTCATCCCTTAGTACTCCCTTCTTCCCCTGAGGAGGAGAGAATTCTCTCATTGGTGAGAAGGGAAAGAAAATCGAGCATGTGTGTCTTATTGTGTTCTTTCTTTTAGAATGGCTTAATTCTCTCCTAGTTTCTTACTAGCGTGCCCCTGGAAGGAAAGCCTGCAGTTCTGCTCTGCCTGGGACAATAGAGAGGTAAATTTATTCAGGGTGATGACAGTGGGAGGAGTATTTGGAATCCCATTTGGCTGCAATTCTCCAATCAGCAGACTCAGTAATAACGCTGCTATTTTGATCTTCATCTAGTGACTCTTGAGTCTCATCTCCCACCTTGATTCCAAATTCTGGAGTAACAGAGGGCTTTTATTTACTGGCACCCACTAAAGTGCCAACTTTCACATTATTTGACTTTTCACTGCCTCTGCAACTTCATTTTTTGCCATTCTCCTCTGTTTACTAGGCTTCAATTACTCTAGCCTTCTTCAGTTTCCTGAAACATAGCCACAATTTTCTTGCTGCACTTTGTACTTGCAGCTCCCTCTGCCTGAAATGTTTCTCCTCTGGCTTATGCATGATTTGGCTCTTTCTTATGTTTGGGTCTTAAATTAATTATCATGCTGCAAGAGTGGCCTTCTTATGCACAATGTTACATAAAGGTGCTTCTCCACTGCCACTTGGGTCAATCACAGCCCCTTATCTGCTTTTCTCACAGTACTTACCATATCTTTATGTGTGGTTTCTTTATTTGCTTGTTGATTGTCCTCCTCACTCAAATGCAGTCAATGAGGAAATAGGTTTTTCTTGTTCACTGTTGTATCTTCAGGACTTAAATCACAGTAGGCTAGTAATAAGTAGTTGTTGAATAAATGAATGATTACATGGAACCAGCAATTCAGAATTAATACTTGGTTTTCTGACCTGATAATTACAAAGTATTTATTTCAATTCATTTCCATGTGAATTTTTCATATTTCAGTGTTTTGTTCTCACAAAAGCAGAAATTGTTTTTCTTTTTACCATAAAAATTAAGTTCTAAAAGTGCAGATGCCTTAGAGAGATGTTTACTTCAAGAATGCAGGGGTCAAGTTAATGATGTTTATTGAAAATTACATCATGGAACTTTCATTATGTTGTAGAAAGGAAAAAAGGACATAAAAAAGAAATTTATGGTACACCTGAAAAGACAAAAATGTGTGTCAATGAAATGATTAAAACACATATTAAAAAGTAAGAAAAGTCTATTTTCCAGTATGATTAGAGAAAGTTAATAAATTTATTAAGTAAATTCATATATACATAGTGCATATGTATCATCTATACACATATATTCTTAATCTACAAAAATTGGAACAAAATAAATTTGATATTAACTACTGAGGTAAGCAAAATAATGCCCTGCTCCACTCCCTTAAGATGTCCATATGTATGTCTTAATACCTAGACCCTGTGAATATGGCACCTTATGTGGAAAAAGGGGTTTTGCAGATGTGATTCAATTAAGAAGGATAGGATTATCCTGGATTATTTGGGTGGACTGGATATAATCACAAGTGTTTTTATAAGGGAAAGAAAGAGGCAGGAGAGTGAAAGAAGATGTGATGACAGCAGCAGAGGTTGAGTGATGCAATTGCTTGCTGGCAAGGGCCACAAACCAATGAATTCGAGCAGCCTCCAGAAGCTGAAAAGGGCAAGGAAACAGATTCTCCCCTAAAATTTCCGGAAAAGAATATGGCCCTGTCCACACTTTGATTTTAGCCCAGTGAGATCCATTTTGGACTCCTGACCTTCAGAACGGTAAGATAATAAATTTGTGTGGTTTGAAGCCACTAAATCTGGGGTAACTGTTATAGCAGCCATGAGAAACTAACACAACTGCGTTAAGCAAACTTTATTCAGCCTTTAGTATTTTAGAATCTTGCAGCCCCTCAGGATGATCATGTGAGAATCAATTAGCGAACTATAGGTAAGTAGACATGCTGGTTAATGAGGCTTTCCTATTCAGAAGGCTGAATAAGCCAGCTTTTATTAAAGAACTTTTGTAAACTCTAAGAATTCCTTGGATGGGCACAGTGGCTCATTCCTGTAATTCCAGCACTTTGGGAGGCTGAGGTGGGCAGATCACGAGGTCAGGAGATTGAGACCATCTTGGCTAACAAGATGAAACCCCGTCTCTATTAAAAATACAAAAATTAGCCAGGCATGGTGGCACATGCCTGTAGTCCCAGCTACTCAGGAGGCTGAGGCAGGAGAATCACTTGAACCTGGGAGGTGGAGGTTGCAATGAGCTGAGATCATGCCACTGCACTCCAGCCTGGGTAACAGCAAGACTCCATCTCAAACAAACAAACAAATAAACAAAAAAGAATTGCTTAATCAGGACTGGTTGAGATTAAATTAGAAAATGTCTCCTAAAGAATCAGCTCTGAAATGAGAGCTCATTCTTCTCTAAGCTGATATCCCTCCCAAGAACCCTTTAAGAACTGAGGTGGGCAGACAGCAAAGCCAATTGAAATGATTATAAAATAGGCTAAATATTATTTCAAGAATAACAGAACCTATGTCTTAATCAAAAGTATCTTTGTTAAACAAAAAACAAATAAAAAAACACAAAAAGTGAGTCTTCAGGTGAACTTTCAAGGAGATAAAAGAGGATCTCTGAAAAGGACATGGCAGAGACTTCAAGAAGATCTAGAAAAACCATAAGAGAAGGGAAGATGGGTAATTACTGGCAACTTGAGCTGCATAGAAGTATATGAAGGAAGCAAGATAATCTCATCAGAACTACCATTTTGAATTACAGCTGACCCTTGAACAATTCAGGAGTTAGGAAGGAGCACTGTCCCCCAAACACTCATCAAAAATCTCTATATAACTTTAATTTGACTGCCTTAAAACTTAGCTACTAATAGCTTACTTGTTGACATTACTGATAACATAAGCAGTCAATTATTGAGGTATTCTCTTCCCAGGTCCACAAGGGGGCGTGGTTTCAAAGGCAAGAACTTCCCAGCACCATACATCCACCCATGTCTCCATCTGGGAGCTTAAAGGTCTTTGTTTAACTTTCCGAGCACAGGAAGATAGACTGCCCAAGTGAGCTTCCTTTGTGTAGAAAGCCCATGAGAAGCTATGGGAGGACTCTGGGCTGAACAACAAATCAGATGTCAGAAATCAAAGATCAATCACTCCAGAGGAAGTTTAAAGGAACTCCTTTCATAGGACGAAAAACTTGAATGGGGCGGGAATATCTCCCAGGTTAAAAGTCCCCTTCTCCCACATCTGGGCAGATTCCATTTCTGGATCCCCTCTCATGACAGCATGAGAGCACTCTCTCTCTCTTTATCCTTTTTCTCTCTCTCTCTTCCTAAATAAACCACTTTCTGCAAAATTCTTTGGGGTCCAATATTTACTTAAACGAGCCCACCGTGCCTGGTGGGGTCCTCTCCCCCATTCTTGGGTGAGTGAGGGACCAAGGGCCTGGAAGAACACATCCTATTGGGGAGCGACCTGAGCCCATCCTCTGCAATTCAGTCACATTATCTCATATATACTGTATTCTTACCATAAAGTAAATGAGAAGAAAATTTAAGAAAATAATTAAGAAGGAGAAAATATATTTATTATTCATTAAGTGGAAGTGGATGATCAGAAAGGTCTTCATCCTCATTGTCTTTGCATTGAGTAGGCTGAGGAGGGGGGGGAGGAACACGAGGGGTTGGTTTGTTGTCTCAGGTGTGGCAGAAGCAGAAGAAAATCCAGGTATATGTGGACCCATGACATTCAAACTTGTGTTGTTCAAGGGTCAACTGTACTTTATCTTTGCCTAAAAGACCACTCTTAAAATGCATATATATATTTCACAAGACTTTGGAACGGATGGTTATGAGCCTATTGGCATAGATTACTTGACTAGCTTCCTATCACTCTGGAAAGGAAAGCAACTTCTAGATAGAAACTGAACCAGACAAGTAACCATGCCAGTGTGGAGAAGTAGGTAAGATATAGACTTCTCTTTTTCATGGAATATAACAGTGGAGGTGAACTTAGGGGTGAGGAACAAATTTGCCAGAGGCAGTGTGATGAAATGGAAGAGGCATGGACTTTGAAATCAAACAGATCTTGTTCAAATTCCAATTCTACATTGTATTGGTCATGTGACATTAGATAAATGAATTAAAATATTTTGATTCTCCATGTCCTTATCTGTAACATAACTAACTTATGTGGTTAGCACTATATGAGAGTTTCTGACACAAATAATTCCAAGAGCAACAGTGACAAATTTCAGTTACTTCCCAGTTTTCCCTTTGGCCAGTCCAAGGTGGAAAGAATGAATGCTTTAAGACTTGGAGGATGTCTTCAATGAGTCTGTGAGCATGTGTACATGTAGGTAGGTAGGGTGGATGGTGGAGAGTGGAGATAATTTTAGGTGGTAGAACTAAATCCCTCCATTAGAACCAAACTCCATGAGAAGTATATTTCTTACATTTGAAAGACAATTCATGGCTTCTCCCTTGACATGCAGATACTCTAATTCACAATTTTTACAAAGAGGAAATATGAGAGTCAGAGACAAAGTGAACTGCTCAGAGAGACAAAATTAACTATCAGAGATAGTTAGTGGTGAAATGAGACTCGGCATTCTCATTTCTTGGACTCTCTTTCCCTCTATGGTAATGTTGTCAGCTAACAGGATTCTTGGTGTTCTCAAGCCACCTCTTATTTTACTTTGGCACGCTTTCTCATTATTATGAAATGTGGAAGATACAGTGATGTGAGAAAACTCAGTAAGGCTTCTTTGAAATGAGAGCTCATTCTTCTCTGAGCTGGTATCACTCCTAAGAAACCTTTAAGAACTGAGGTGGGCAGAATGGCAAAGCCAATTGAAATGATTATAAAATAGGCTAAATATTATTTCAAGAATAACAGAACCTATGTCTTAATCAAAAGTATCTTTGTTAAACATGTATTAATAAAATGATATGACAGTAACGCAGAGATTCTTTTTACATCTGTAAATTTCAGTGAAGTAGGAACAAATATTAATAAATCATATCTTAAAGGCATGAAACTCTTGATTCAAATAAAGATATTTTATAACACTGTATTATTTTTTAATGGGTGGAGGTCCCACAAAATATAAGGCATTTTCCCTCAACACATTTATCTGCATATTATTTTTGCTGTGAGGATCTGAGCCAGAGAGGCTTAGATTTTACTTCTGCTTTTTTAACTTACTAGTTGCAGACCCTAAGTTAAATTATTTAGCCTCTGAGCATTTTTCATTATTTGTAAAGCTGACATAATAATACCTCATACATAGCACTGTTATATTATTTAATAGTAATATATGAGAATTCCTGACACATAAATAATTCCACACAACCTCTAATCAATCATCAAGCCAATATCACTTTCTTAATATTTCTTAAGACTGTCCATTACTCTCTAACCCTACTGCTTTTATGTGCCACTGTTCAGCTCACATCTGGAATATTACAAGAGTCTCTTAATTGTCTCTCAATATCTGGTCTACATTCCATTCTTAGCCATTTTCTACTTTGCAACTACTAAAATATAAATTTAACAATGTCGCTTTTAAACTTAAGACCCTCTAATGGCTCCCTGATTCCCTTAGGATAATGTCCAATACCTCAGCTCAGATGTCAAGGCCCTACAAGATTTGATCCCTCTAACTTCTCCACTCTTGTCCCGTGACTTGCTCTCTTTTCTTACATCTTTGCATGATTCAAGCTAGCCAGAAAGCACTGCTTGCAGGTTTCTCAAAGATTGAAACTCTTGCCTCCAGGCCTATGTACATTTAGCTCTCTGCCTAGTTGACTAGTTGACTCTCTGTTCATCTCTCAGGTCTCTGCTCAGATAGCATCTTCTCCAGGGAGCTTTCTATAATAGAGTTAAATGTTATACCCATATTCTTCCATACTGCCCCACTGTGGTAGTTGTAGCACTATATTTTAACAATTTACTTGTCTGTCCCTACCACTACACTCTTTCAGGGCCAAAAATTCACCCTGTATACCTAATTCCTAGACAGAATGATGCATCTCTCAATATTACTTAAATTACAATAATTACTAAAATTATAGTATCATAAAATAACAATATGACTTTCTTTGATGCACTACTTCTCCTTCAATACTGTTTTCACCACCCTATTCCTTTTCTCAAGAAGATGTCAATGCTTTCTTATTTCCTAACTTATCAGGTTTAAATTCCTCTGCCTGGCTTTTTCAGCCCCTCACAATCTATTCTTCATACTAAATTTTTAATCATATTTCTCAAGATGATACAATATGTACCCCTCACCAAACTTTTTTTTTTTTTTTTTTGAGACAGAGTCTCACTCCCTCACCCAGGCTGGAGTGCAGTGGCGTGATCTTGGCTCACTGCAACCTCTGCCTCCTGGGTTAAAGTGATTCTCCTGCCTCAGCCTGCCACATAGCTGCGTGCTACCAGGCCCAGCTAATTTTTGTATTTTTAGTAGAGGCTGGGTTTCACCAGGTTGTCCAGGCTGGTCTTGAACTCCTGACTTCAAGTGATCCGCCTGCCTCGGCCTCCCAAGGTGCTGTGATTACAGGCGTGAGCTACCACACCTGCCCAATATGTACCCTTTTTAATGATCATGTGAATATGGCATATTTGGTGCCTTACCTCATGCTGTTTCCCTGTCTTGGAGTAAATTATTTTCTTCCCATCCTCTCTCGAAAAAATTCTATACATTTTTCAGGCATGTTCTCCTTATAAAGCTATCTTTGACTATTTTTTAAAAATATGTTAGCACTCAGAAGATTTTCTAGTAGAAAGAGACTTTTAAGAGAGATTGGTCTTACTCTTTTGCTTTGCATGATATGTACTTACAGCTATTTCTTATAGCATCTAGCACAGTGCTGAGCTCAGAAGAAATGTTCAATAACTACATGACTGATTTTAAAGTGGTATGTCCCATCTTGAAACTGTATATAATCTAGGTCTGTAGTTGCTTGAAAGATGTAGACATTAGTTTGAGGTAACAGCCTATGAAAACAATTTAGATTTTACAACCTTTAGAAAATGGTTACAATATTAAATAAATGGGGGAGTGGGAGAGAAAGAGATTACATTGAGGTTAAGACATTTCAGTTGTTCAACCTGGACTAACTTGACCTCACCAATGAAGTCTGTGAAAAATAAACAGTTTAGGCAGCAGGCTGTTCACTGCCAAATCATTTTCTATCACTGCGAAGTTCAGTCAACTACTCCAGTGAAATTCCCTTAAATGATATTCAGAACATGTTGGTGAAGAGGAGGCCATCAGTTCCCTATTATACTTTTAAAGAACATTCTCTCTTCTCTTTCTACTTCTTGTGTTGCCCCTCCCAATACATTTCCTCTAAAGAATTTAAATCACCTTCTAACCTCTTTAAGCTTACATACATCAATAAGTTATAAGTCTTGCCAAAATGTACTGCTTCTGATCTTTTCTACAAGACATTTTCCTTGATACTCCTCCACTTAGCTAATCATAAACCAATTTTCAATAGAAATTGTTAGTCAAATAAATGTGTGATACTTTATAAATATAACATTTCCTAGATTGAAATGGAAAGCCTTTGCATTGAGCCAGAACTTCCTTTGTTTTGTAGCAGGCCTGATAAAATCCTGACCATCGCCTAACCTACAGTATGGGTATTAGTAGATTAATTTTGGAAGAGTCTCTTGACATCAGGAGAATATTTCCTAGCTATTTCTGTAATCAATGACTGGAAGTATCATCAAAATAATTTTTGTAATATATAAGGTTTTTGTGGGCAGAGACCATTTTATTTTTTATAATCCCCAGTGCATATCATAATGCCTGGTACATAGTAGGCACTCAATAAATTTCTATGAACTAAATTTGTGAATAAATCAGTACAAAGACTCCACCCAGTAGAGGACTCAGAGTTTGAGATAGAAACAATACAGAGCAGTTGTCATCATTCTCATTATAAATATTGATTAAATACCTTATTTTACTTGGTGGGGATAAGAAGTGGGGCTATGAAGTGGGAAGGTGTTGCAATTTTAGATAACTAGGGAAGACCTCATGTAGGTAACTTTTGAATAAAGAGATAAAAGAAGAAAGTAAAGACGTGAGAAAGAAACATTATATTCTTATAATAGAACAAGAAAAGAGAGGGGAAGGAGGTGCCATCATGTGTGCAAGGGGTAGGCAATATACCAGTCCGGAAGTGATTCACTTCTGCATGTAACAATCCATATTTGTTCTCACTACGGTTACGACGCCAATGCATTAGGACTCAGTATATGCACGAAGCCTGAACAACCCTTTGGTTTTAATTGGCAGGAGGGCTAAGGGGATGGCTTGTAGATTGAGGTAGAACAAAAAGGCACTTAAATTAGTGTCAGGTGGGAGGTAACAAAGCCACTTCAGCTGCTTTTGCTAATTTCAATGCTTACATCCAAATAAATGATAGGAAACACTTTATGAAATTATTGTAATATGTAATTAGATAAGGAAGTAGCAGGAAAAATAAAGCAAGTTAACTTGAAAATCTGGAAGAGATAATGAAGGCTAAGGAGAGATGGACAAAAAAATGATGAACAGCAATGCAAAGGCCCAGGCTGGTCTTCTGGGGTATAATAAAATGAATGTGTAACACGGCAGATGTGGGGGCAGTGAGTGGGGCTGAGGGTGGGGTTTGCACTGGTGTGTTATGAGTTGAATTGTGAACCCCTCCCCCAATTCATTTTTTCTTTTAATTGAGACAGAGTCTGGCTCTGTGGCCCAGGTTGAAGTGCAGCGGTGCCATCTCAGGTCATTGTAACATCCACCTCCTGAGTTCAAGCGATTCTTCTATCTCAGCTTCCCAAGTAGCTGGGATTACACCATGCCCAGCTAATTTATTTAAATTTTTAAAAATTATTTTAGTAGAGATGGGGTTTTGCCATGTTGGCCAGGCTTGTCTCCAACTCCTGACTGCACATAATCTGCCGGCCTCGGCCTCCCAAAGTGCTAGGATTACAGGCATGAGCCACTGTGCCTGGTCCCAGCTAATTTTTTGTATTTTTAGTTAGAGATGGGGTTTCGTCATGTTGGCCAGGCTGGCCCGATTCTTATGTGGAAATTCTAAACCCTAGTACCTCAGAATGTGACCTGATTTGGAAATCGGGTCATTGCAGATATAATTAATGTTCATGAGGTCATACTGAAGCATGGTTCGCCTCTAACCTGTTATGACTGCTGTTCTTATTAAAAAGGGAAATTCGAACACAAAGCACACAGGGAGAACAGCCATGTTCTGACTGGAGTTATGCTGCCACAAGCTAACAAACTACCAGAAGTTAGGAGACAGTCCTGGAAGAGATCCTTCCCCAGTGCCCTCAGAGGGAGCACAGCCCTATACCTTGATTTTAGATTTCTGGCCTTCGGAATTGTGAGATAATAATTTGTTGTTCTAAGCCACCCAATTTGTGGTATGTTACAGCCGCCCTAGGGGAACTAATTTAGTGTGATTATTCTGAGAGGCAAACAGGAAGAGCACCCTTAGAGAGTGAGGTGACTGTCTTGTGCATCAAAAAGGTCCCATATCTTCGACTTCAGTAGTTAAATTGTATTTTTCTGTTTTATCAAACCTCTGTTTCTAATTATCGTTTTTGCTTTAGAAAAATCCCATAAAATCTGCTCTTTGCCTAATAAATTACAGGACTCCTTCTGATTTGTGTGCTCGAAATACTAGACATCAAGCAGAAACTGATGACTGTGAGAATGGACGACTACTTTAAAAAAAAAAAGCCCTTTCTCAACATTGGATTGACCTAGGGAAAGTTGACCGGGGAACCTCACTTTAGCTATCTTTCTCCCACAGGTTGTACTGCTGACTGTGCCCTCTTCTCTGAAGAACTGCGGTCGCTGCAGCCTCGAAGAGCGACCAGATTCCTCTGCCCACTCGTAGAGGGGCCAGGGCAAGATTAGTGTGCAGAGAAATCAGTTTCTTTCAGCCTCCTCCCCCAGGGCAGAGGACCGAAGCCAGCCCCGGCCTCGCGCGCATGCCCGGTCGGGAGGGCGCCTTCAGTGGGAGCTCCCTGCTCAGGTTCTCCCCCGCGGCGGAGGTGGTGGTGGGAGCGGGCGGCAGCCACGGGATCGCAGGACCTCCGCCGGGTTAGCTTGGCAGTGCCGCAGCCAACCCAGCAGGACGCTTATTTTCAAGACCGGGGAACGTTGTTCCTCACGCTTTCATAGACAGCGGGGTGGAGCACGACGGCACCCTGGTTAAAGGGCCTTTTCAGCGCCCTACGGAGAACGGAAGGGCGCGCTCTTCCAAGAGGGAGAACGACACACTCTTCGGGAAAATCCTGGGGCGGGCGCTCTCCTCGCTGCCGGGACCTCTGTTTCTAAGCTGGCCACAACTAGAGCAGCTTTAACTTCCCAACGACACGCCTGCCATCGAGCGCCCCTCCCGGCGGCAGCCCCTCAGCCCGCTGCCCAGCGGGCGTCCTCAGGTGTCCCCAAGAGGCGCAGGCCTAGTCGCCTACACATCCTTTCCAGCTTGGTGTCGGGGCGTCCGCTTTGGCTTCCCACCACCCCCTCCCGGCTCTGCGGCGGCCCAGCGTCTTCTCGGATTAATTCCGGTCTGTGCGGCCGGGTTGTCCCGAAACGAAAGCGGGCCCAGGTTCCGGGTGGGGGAAAGCAAGGCAGCGGTGAGTCGTCTGCTAGCAGATCGGACTCAATATCCCCATTCCCTGCTTTCTCCCGGCCCACCCTCCGCCGCTCAGACGGCTACCATCAGGCTCCTCAGCGGCGGCTGCAGCCGGTCCGCAAACACACGCCCACCCGCAAGCTCAGCCTCACTCGCCACAGAGGGAGGGGTGGAAATGGCACTGAGCATGCTCGCTAGGGAGGGCGGGGTTCTCGCGCGCCGCGAGTCCGGGCCGGCGCACTTCAGGCCGGCTCCCGCGCCTCCGCCGCCCTCCGGCTCGGAGCCGCGCCCGCCGCAGGCTGCGCCCGCCAGCCCCGCCCCGCCCCGCCCCACCCGCCCCCCGCCGCTCGTCCCCGCCGCGGCCGTGCCGCCTGCAGCAGCACCAGCTGCTCCTCCCCGGCGGCCGCCCCCCGCGGGTCCCTCCCTGGCTGCGGGAGAGACGGAGGTAGAGGGAGGACACGGAGCCGCGCTGCCCGCACCGGAGACCTTCGCGTCGCCCCGCCAGTTCCTCACCCTCGGGGAGCAACATGGGTAAGTCATCCTTCCTCCCCCGTCATCGCCTGACATTTTTTTCTTTCTCAGCGTGCTGCAGGGTGGGAAGCATTTTAAGCGCAAAGTTGCCGGATTTCTCCAGTCCCTGGGTGTGAGACGGAGGCTGTTCCTCCGGGGGAGAGTCGGCGCGCGCGGAACGCACGCCGGACGCCGGGGCTGGGAGGGTCCCGAGCGCGGGCTGGGGTGGGGTCGGCCGCGGGCCGGACCGCCGCCCGGCTCCCCGGCACCTCGCCGCCTCGCCTCCCCCTCCTCCATTCTTCCTGCCGGTGCCCGGGCACACGGAGCCTGCCTCGCGGGCTCGCATCCGCGGCTCCATCCTGGTTTCTTCAGAGGCCGCCCGCTTCCTTTCCCCGGCGTCTGCTGAGCTCGAGGCTCGGGTCCGACCACGGGAGAGACCACTTCGTGTAACTTCCTTCTCTGTCAGTGCGACCTTTCCCCCGTCGTGGAGACTCATCTTCCCGGGGCGGGGAAGTGGGAAGTAAGTAGTTTGTGAGGGAGATCTTACAGCCTGCACGGAAATTATTTTCCAAGGGAAAGAGCGGACAGCCTCATAGGTTAAAGGGATGACTTGTCAGAGGCCACGAGGAACGTGAGGCAGGATAGAGCCGCTAGCTGTTGAATTAGTGCTGGGTGACTACAGTATGCAATATTCCTGTGCTCAGCCTGTTTTCTGGATTCCTTCGTCTGTCTTCTGTAGCAGGAAACTGCTCCTTGTAACGTTGTTACCGAACTTACATGCTGGTTATTCGTTCCCAGCTTCCCCCTATCTAATCTGCATAATCTGGTTTTAGTTCCTTTGTATTTATAGTTAATCTGAAGAGATTGGTTTGGACGAGATGTTTAGGAGCAGATATATTTTATTAAACGATATATAAATTTAATTTTTTTACATCATATATTGCTTATCTGTTACATTCAGTAATCACAGAAATGTCTGATGAATGCTGTCATGTAATTAAGAGCTCAAAGTTTCTTTTAATAATAGCGACTTGAACTAAGTTCCCCAGTTTGCTTCCACTCCTGTCTGTCATAATTTCCTCTTTTTAAAATTTGCTCCCTTGGCATCTGTCAGCTGGGACTTTTCCCCACCCCCTTCTGTGCGAGTTATTTAAAACTTGAGATGAATGTGGTCCTTTCATCTGTTAATACAGTGCTCAACACGTTCAGAGTTAGATCGTGCAAGTCAGAATCTTCAAGAAGTATCTAAACCTGGGAATGGTGTCCATGCAGTTTCCTGGGACAGCAAATGCTTCAGGCTTTGATCCCGACCTTTCGCCATATATCGAGAAGAGGCCAGGGTTGATGGAGGAGGTGGTATGAATCAAGAAAGGTCTAGGGCTCTGAATTTTATTTTCAGTTGTTAAGTTGTTTTTCTTTTATGTGAGTACTCTTGATATGATGAACAAATTTCTGTTAAAATTGGGTGGCCCATTTATATGTGTCTACTTTTTCTCTTAAAGTAGAATTTTAAATAAGTATTAGATTATTGGACAAGCTGTGTATTTCCTTCGAACATACACACGTTTAGGTACGTTTCCTTTGAACATATACACATTTATCTGTGTATGTTCAAAGGAACTACACAGTTTATCCAGTAACCCTATCTGATACTGGACTGTAAGTTCCAGTTTGACTTGTAAAATACATTTTCCCATGTTTCCAGGTGAGCCTCAAACAATCCATTTAACATTTTAACCTAAATGTTAAATTCCGTACATTTTCAGTGGAAAAAATCCAATTGTTATGACACTAGTGAATACAAATACCTCAAAGAAATGAAATTATCTATTTAAAAATAATTTTCAAAATCTTGAATGCTATTGCTTTTTTACAAAGGGCCAAATAGAAACCTATTTCTCATTTTGAAGCCATTTCAGATACTATTAATCTCTCTTCGTAGCACTATTTGTACCTCGTTAGAAGCTTTTTAGCACTTACATAATCTGCCATATAATGGAATTGTTTATGTGTGTGTGCTATGCATTTAATCATGAGTCCCAGAAGATGAAAAATGTCTTACTAATTTTCATGTCCCCACAGTGCTTTTCAAAAAGGAATTCAGTAAATCTTTGGCAAATTGTTGAACTTAAAACCACCTATTATTTACAACTTTTGACCCTGAAGGTATAGTCTCTCAACAAACATTTGGATTGGTACATATTATGGAGTTGGGGGATAAGCAGAAACAGAAAGATATAATTGTACCATGGCCTCCCAGCACACTGTAGATAGGTTTTGAGTCAACCTCAGGCAAGCTATTTCCTTCTAGTGATGATGAGCATTTTTTCATATGTTTGTTGGCCTCGTATGTGTCTTCTTTTGTAAAGTGTCTGTTCATATCCTTCGCCCACTTTTGAATGGGCTTGTTTTTTTCTTGTAAATCTGTTTTAGTTCTTTGTAGATTCTGGATATTAGCCCAGCTATTTCCTTCTAAACTCTTTTCAAGGGTAAGGCAGTTTCATGTATGATCAGTAGGTACATATGATAATTTAAAATTGAAACCTTGGAAAACAGCTTTATATCTGAGTCAAGGAAGATAGTGTAACAATTCATGCACACATAAGAAGGTATACTAATTAAAGATGGGGGGAGGGAGAAGTGCTTTTTAATTTGTCTCAAGAAATAAATAAGATGATTTTTAAAGATACTCTCGGCTGGGTGTGGTGACTCATGCCTGTAATCCCAGCAGAAGGCCTAGGCGGGGGGATCACTTGAGGTCAGGAGTTTGAGACCAGCCTGACCAACATGGTGAAACCCCGTCTCTACTAAAAATACAAAATTAGCTGGGTGTGGTGGTGGGCGCCTGTAATCCCAGCTGTGCGGGAGGCTGAGGAAGGAGAATCACTTGAACCCAGGAGACAGAGGTTGCAGTGAGCCAAGATCGTACTATTGCACTCCAGCCTGGCAACCAGAGCAAAACTCCATCTTAAAAAAAAAAAAAAATAAATAAAGTATTCTCATGGCAATAATTTCTTACACAAGAGAGTGAAAGAAAATTCCTTTATAACTTTATGGCCATATCTACTATTTTATGTATATGTCATATTTCAAATTCAACATATATTTAGTGTTTGTTGGATATCAACAGTATGCAATGTGCTGTACTACAGTGTACTGGGAGGACAGATAAAATGATGTTCATGCTTCAAGTTGTTTAGAATCTTAGGAACAATAGAACACATACACAAATGATAATAGAAATAAATATGTAAGTTATATAAAAGACCTTTACATATATTATAGATTGAGGGAATGGAGAGAAGATTTTAGAGAAATGGTGTTATGAGAACCAAAGGTAGATTAAACTTCTTAAAGGTACAAATGAGATTGTTAATCACAATGGAGTTGGTCTGGGGTTGGAGGAGAAATGACATAAATGAAGATAGAGAGATAGGAAACATTTTAGGAGTTTCCAGGATATGATTAAATAGCATTGCTTGGCTAGAGCAAAAGGGAAGGAAATCATGGGTAACAGACATAAAAAAGTAGTACAGTAATTGCTAATGACCAGATAATGGAGGATCTTAAATGCCAAGCTGAAGAAGAATTTGAACCTGGCTTACCTATTGAGAGACCACTTAACATTTTTATGCAGTTAAGTGATGGATCACATGTGTGGTATAGGAAAATTTGTCAGTTGAGTGCAGGATGGATTAGATGAGAAACTAGAGAACACTTCCAAAGATGGTTGTTGCAGTCTGGATGAAAATTAATGTCCTGAACTAGGTTGTGGCAATGGGAATAGAATATTGCAAATAAAGAATAGGATTTACTTGGCAACCCATTGAATATGGAATTGAGAGTCACAGGTTTTAGCCTGGGTGATAATGAAGATATTAAAATCTCCTGATATATATTCAGTTAACAGAAAGAGGAAACATAGATACTCAATTTTGGAGCTATTACGTTGAACTTTTCTGTCCATTAGTCTCTACTCCTTAATGACAAGGATGTTGTCATATTAGGATTTGAATACATTTCTAGCACTAGTATCTGGCACATAGTAGCTATGTAGAAAAATTTGTTGACTGACTGAAACTAGGTGAAAAATAGTTAACAAACATTTATTTTAACTTTTGAGAGTACAATTTGAATTAGAGATCCGGAAGTTATCCACAAATATCCTGAGGTGATATTTGAAGTTAGATCAGAGGACAAGAGTCAACAAAGAAAATGGGGAAAATTGTCCATGGTAAGAATCTTGAGGAATGGAGTTCCTGAAGTTTTCCATAGTTAAGGAAAAAGGAATGGTATGATTTGACACTGAAAAACAAGTAAGAGTGAAAGACTAGAATTGGTATATGGTTGTTTTTAAGAAAGAAAGAATAGTCCATAGTGTCTGTTTTTTATAATAGGAGGGTAATAAGAACTAAGAAAAGGTTGAGTGCTTTGGTTAGGATATTACCCAATATATTTTTCTAAAAAGCAACCTTAAGAGGTCTGGTAGATATGGAGGTCAGTTGTAAAGGCTAAATGAATAATGAGTAAGTGGAAACAGTTCACTAGGTATAGTCATGCTGTATTTCTCACCTTGTTTAAAGATCTGTGAGGAAACACAGAGTTTTAAAAATATTTTTAACTCATTCTACATGACAGATATTACATTTTAGAAAATATTTTAAAATTTTAAATGTATTTTAATTTATAAATATTAAATAAAAAATTTTAAGTGTTCCATTTTACATGGAATGACATGTGCTGTTTTCTTGTCTGAGAATAATTTTTAATTTCACCATAGTGCTTCACATTTCTTTGACATTTCATTTTTAATGTCTTTGTGACTTAGTATGGTACAATTTTTATAATGTCTGTTATGCAGAATGAGTCTAGAATGATTTTGTAATTTTGCATGGCATTTTGCCTAAATAATACTCTTGACTGATGCATAGTTTTATCATGTTTAGACTTTGTGAATTTGAGACTTCTTTAGATTTTAATTATGCTTCTAATTATATTTTTAATTCCTGGAGTTGTATTTTTCTCTGTAGATATGTATCAAACTTATAGATAGTCATTTTATTTTGCCTATGTTTCTAAGTCCAGAAATGGTTTTCATGGCTAAATAATAAATACTTATTTTGCCTGATCTTTGCAAGTCTAGCAGAGTGATAAAATATTTTTGAAGGTTCATAATTACTAAAATTTATGATTTCAAAAAAGCATAGATGATAGATTGATAAATTTAAAATGTTTTCTTATGTTGGCATTATACCTGTTTTGTCCATTTTTTTTTATATGGGAGAAGGGCTGAATTCACTGTCCTTGGTAGTCATATTCTGAAGTCTATACTACTACAATTTGAAAAGTTTTAATAGCCTTGATTATTTTTAAGAACCCAAGCGATTTTGCTTTTGTAGTAGAATCTTGAAATTTCTAGGTGACTTTGGGGAAATAGTGTGGATGTGCTATTCTTGATCACCTGAGATCGAACGTGGCAATTCTGGAGTTATCGGTGGCACTAACAACAGCCATCAGAATTACCTAAATTTTAATATCCAGTCATGAGCATCAGGAGGAATGAAGGAGGAAGATCTCCTTTGGGAACCCAATGTAATTTTAGATAGCCAAATGTTTGGATAACTGATAGGGGGAAAAGTTTAATTTAAAATACATGTTGATGTTGAGTTCAGTTTGCCAGTATTTTGTTGAGGATTTTTCTATTTATGTTTCTTAAGGATATTGGCTTGTAGTTTCTTTTCTTGTCATTATCTGGCTTTGGTGTCAGGGTAATGCTGGCCTCATTAAATGAGTTTGGAAGCATTTCCCTTTCTTCATTGTTTGGAAAGAGTTTGAGGAGAATTGATATTAGTTTTTTTGTTTGTTTGTTTTGTTTTTTAATAATTTCAACTTTCAGTTTAGGTTCAGAGGATACATGTTCAGGTTTGTTACATGGGCTTATTACATGACACTGGGGTTTGGAGTATGAATAATCCTGTCACCCAGGTAGTGTGCATAGTATCCAACAGCGAGTTTCTCAGTCCTTGCCTCTCTCCATTTGTCCCCCTCTAGTAGTCCCCAGTGTCTGTCCTTCCCATCTTTATGTCCATATGTACATCCAGTGCTCCCACTTATAAATGAGAACATATGGTATTTGGGTTTTTTGTTTCTATGTTAATTTGCTCAGGATAGTGGCCTCCAGCTCCATCCATGTTGCTGTAAAGGACATCATTTTATTCTTTTTTTAATGGCTGCATAGTATTGCGTGGTGTATATGTGCCACATTTTCTTTATCCAGTCCGCTCTTGATGGGCACCTGGGTTGATTTCATGTTTTTATTATTGTGAATAGTGCTGCAGTGAAGATAGAAGTGCATGTACCTTTTGGCAGTATGATTTATTTTTCTCTGGAAATATACCCAGTAATGGGATGGGGTCAAATGGTAGTGGTGTTTTAAGTTCATCAAGAAATCTCCAAATTGCGTTCCACAGTGTCTGAACTAATTTACATTTCCACCAAAGTGTAAAAACATTCCCTTTTCTCTACAGCCTTACCAGCATCTGTTTTTTTCTTTCTTTTCTTCTTTTTTTTTTTTTTTGCTTTTTAATAGCCATTCTGACCGGTGTGAAACGGTATCTCGTTGTGGTTATGATTTGCATTCTCATCACATTAAGATAATCATACATCATGATCAAGTGGGATTTATCCCTGGGGTGCAAGAGTGGTCGAACATACACAAATCAGTAAATGTGATATACCACATTATGAAAAACAAAAATCATATAATCATCTCGGTTGATACAGAAAAAGCATTTGACAAAATTCAACATACTTTCATTTTTAAAACTCTCAACAAATTTGGTATAGACTGAATATGCCTAAACATAGTAAAGGTCATATATGACAAGCCCATAGCTTAACATCATACTTAATGGTGAATATCTGAAAGCTTTATGTCAGATTGAGGAAAAAAAACAAGGATGCCCACTCTTGCCACTGCTATTTAAGATAGTATTAGAAGTCCTAGCAGAGCAAATAGACAAGAAAAAGAAAAAAAAAGCATCCAAACTGGAGAGTAAAATGATCTGCTTGAAGATAGCATGGTCTTATATATAGAAAGCCTTAAAGACTCCATGAGAAAAAAAAAAAACCTGTTAAACCTGATAAGTGAATTCAGTAAAGTTTCAGGATACAAAATCAAGATAGAAAAATCAGAATCATTTCTATACACCAACAGCAAACTATCTGAGGATATAATCAAGATAACATCCTACTAACAATGGTTACAAAAATATAAAACATCTAGGAATAAGTTTAGCCAAGAAGGTGAAAGATCTCAACACTGAAAACCATAAGACATTGATGAAATAATTTGAAGAATTAAATAAATAGATATCCCATGTTCATAAATTGGAAGAATTAATATTGTTAAAATGTTCATATCACTGAAAGTGATCTACAGATTCAATGTAATTCCTACCAAAATTCGAATGAAATTTTTCACAGAAATAGCAAAACAATTCTAAAATTTATGGAACCACAAAAGATCTGAATAGCCAAAACAGTCTTGAGTAAGAAGATCAAGGCCAGAGGCATCATGCTACCTGATTCAAGTCATATTACAAAGTTACAGTGATCAAAACAGTGTGGTACTGGTATAAAAGCAAACACATAGATCAATGGAATAGAATAGAGAGACTAGAAATAAACCCAAGAATTTATGGTCAGTTGATCTTCAAAAAAAAAAAAAAAAAAAAATACCAAGGAAACACAATGGGGACAGGACAATCTTTTCGATAAACACTTGTCAAAACTAGATATCCACATGTTGAAAAATGGCATTGGATCCTTACTTACCCCGTATACAAAAATCAGCTCAAAATGGATCAGAGATGTAAACATAAGGTTTGAATTTGAAAGCATAAAATGCCTACAAGAAAATACTGGAGAAAAGCTCCATAACATTGGTGTTGGGAATGATTTTTTGTTTATGGCCCCCAAAGCACAGGCAACAAAAGCAAAAACGAACAAGTGGGACTTCATCAAATTATTAAGTTTCTCTATAGCAAAGGAAACAATCAACAAAATGAAAAGGCAGCTTACATAATGAGGGGAATTATTTGTAAGCCATATATCCAATTAGGGGTTAATATCCAAAAATATCAGTAACTCATACAACTCAGTAGCTAAAATAAAATAGAAATACAGGTTGAGCACCCCTAATCCAAAATCCGAAATGCTCCAAAATCTGAAACTTTTTGAGTGCTGACATGACACTCAAAAGAAAATGCACATTGCAGCATTTGGATTTTTGGTTTCAGATTTTTGGATTAGGGATGTTAAACCAGTTAATATCATGCAAATATTCCAAAATCTGAAAAATTTCAAAATCTGAAACACTTCTGGTCCAAAGCATTTTGTATAAGGGATACTCAACCTGTATTTACCTAGATGTAAATAATAAATGAAGATATTAGAATAAATTATTGTCTCAGTCCATTTTGTGCTGCTATAACAGAATACCTGAGACTGGGTAATTTATAAAGAACAGAAATTTATTCTCTCAAGAGTTCTGGAGTCTGGGAACTACAAGATCAAAGTGCCAGCAGGTTTGGTCTTTGGTTTACTGATGACGCCTAGCTGCTGTGTCCTCCAGAGGAGAAACCCTGTGTCTTCATACAACAGAAGAGCAAAAGAGAGTATCCACTCTGGTAAGCTCTTTTTTTTTTTTTTTTTTTTTTGAGACAGAATTTTGCTCTTGTTGCCCAGGCTGGAGTGCAATGGCATGATCTCGGATCACTGCAACCTCTGCCTCCTGGGTTTAAGTGATTCTCCTGCCTCAGCCTACCGAGTAGCTGGGATTACAGGCATGCACCGCTACACCCGACTAATTTTGTAGTTTTAGTAGACACGGGATTTCTCCATGTTGGTCAGGCTGGTCTCGAACACCTTACCTCAGGTGATCTGCCCACCTCAACCTCCCAAAGTACTGGGATTATAGGCATGAGCCATCCTGCCTGGCCTCTGGTAAGCTCTTTTTATAATGCCATTAATCTGTTTGTGAGGGCAGAGCTGTCATGATCTAAACACCTCCCATTAGACCCCACCTCCCAGTACTGTTGTATCGGGGATTTAGTTTCAACCTGAGTTTTGGAAGGGACAAAAACATTCAAACCATACTAGTTATAAATACTATTTTAGTTATAAAAGCCCGTGATTCCTTGAAAATAAAGTTTGAAATATACTCCATATCATTGATATCTTAAATATTATCTATACATCTTGTTTTTCTTTAGTGTTCAAATGGTCATATATACTTGAGGTAGCAACTTAAGGGTTTGAACCAGCTTATTAGCTTTGTCTAAATAAATGACCTATAAAACCATTTCCCATGCTGGCTAAGATATGGATGCTGGATTCCGATTGCAGGTGAAATAATTCTCTCAGTGCTTCTATTTATACAACATTTGTTACTGGAAGCATTTCAGGAGTTAAAACCAAGGACTAGGATAGTGATAAATGGAAGTGGTTAAATTGAGCTGGTAGCCATGATTGGTTGTACAGTTGACGCTTGAATAACATGAGTTTGAACAGCACAGTTCCATTTCCGTGTGGATTTTTTTCAATAAAACTATACCAAGTGAATCTGCCTCTCTTGCCTCCCCTTTCATCTCCTCCACCTCTTCCACACCTGAGACAGCTAGATGAACCCCACCTCTTCTCAGCCTACTCAGTGTGACTATAATGAGGATGAAGACCTTTATGATGATCCACTTCCATGTAATGAATAATAAATACATTTTTTCTTCCTTCCATTTTCTTTAGCTTACCTTATTGTAACAATATGGTATTTGATGCATGTGTTATTTAATGCATATAAACATACAACATATGTGTTAATTGACTTTATATTATTGGTAAGACTTCTGATTAGCATTAGGCTATTAGTTAAGGTTTTAGGGATTTAAAAGTTATGTGTGGATTTTTGATTGAGTGAGAGGGAGATTGGTACCCCTAGTTCCTGCATTGTTCAAGGGTCAATGGTACTTGTAAATTCCAAAGTCCTTCTTTTTATTCACAAAAAGATTTTAGGTACTTATTGGTACCTAAATGTATTAATATCTGGGCTGCATCTTTGTATTTAGCAGATTAGTAGACATCTCTACATGCATAGTTAATGAAAACTCGTTGAGTTCAAAATGTAACTCATAATTTTTTTTTTTTTTTTGAAACAGAGTATCACTCTGTCGCCCAGACTGGAGTGCAGTGGTGTGATCTTGGCTCACTGCAGCCTCTGCCTCCTAGATTCCAGCCATTCTTCTGTTTCAACCTCCTGAGTTGCTGGGACTACAGGCACGTGCCACCATGCCCAGCTAATTTTTGTGTTTTTAGTAGAGACGGAGTTTCACCATGTTGACCAGGATGGTCTCAATCTCCTGACTTCCTGATCCACCCACCTTGGCCTCTCAAAGTGCTGGGTTTACAGGCGTAAGCCACCGTACCCGGCCTCATTTTATAATTTTTTTTTTTGTTTTGTTTTGTTTTGTTTTTTTTGTTTTTTTGTTTTTTTTTTTTGAGACAGAGTCTCACTCAGTCACCAGGCGCCAGGCTGGAGTGCAGTGGCGCGACCTTGGCTCACTGCAACCTCCGCTGCCCGGGTTCAAGCATTCTCCTGCCTCAGCCTCCCGAGTAGCTGGGACTACAGGCGCGCGCCACCACGCCCAGCTAATTTTTTTGTATTTTTAGTAGAGACGGGGTTTCACCATGTTGACCAGGACGGTCTCGATCTCTTGACCTCGTGATCCGCCCGCCTCGGCCTCCCAAAGTGCTGGGATTACAGGCGTGAGCCACCGCGCCCGGCATTTTATAATTTTTAATAATGATAATTAGAGTGGTGCTGGTAAATGTTTAACTAAAAGCCTGTCTCTGAAATGGCCCTGATTTGTGATGGTTGTTAGTTTCCTGTGGTGTAAATACTCCCACTGTGGCTCATTTCAAGCTAGTAAAATAGTGTCACTGAATGCAGAGTTGAGGAAAAGAGGTAGCACATCATTATATACCATATCCACCAGTTAGACATAATCTCATTAGCACAGATAATAGTAAAATATAGTAATTATGTAGTGATGGTTTTGAGTGTTAATTCTCCTGTTTTAGTGTAATTCATTTATATTTATATAATTTAATTTCAATAATGGCTATTTTAGTAACTGCCTCATTAAAATCCTGAAAATTTAAAAATTGTATCTCATGGGCTAGTACGGGGGGCTCTAGTATACTGTTGAATTCATAATTACGATTTATTAAGAATTATTAATGTCAGTTATGCTATACTTTACATATGTTTTTAAACTGAATTTTAATCCTTTCAACAATTCTATGATATAGGTGACACTGCCTCCACTTTACTAAATCAGAGAATTAAATAATTTATCCAAGGGGACAACTAACACTGCCTCCTGATTTAGAGTAGTGGTTCTCAAACTTTAGCTTGCATAGAATCACTTGAAGAGCTTGTTTTTAAAAAATACTGGGCCCACTTTCGGAAGTTCTGATTCAGTAGATGTGGAGTGAGCTGTAAAATTGCATTATCAAGACCTTCCCAGGTTATGCCACACTGGGAACAGCACCACCATCAAGCAGAAGCTGATAAGCTTTTTCCATAAAGGATCAGATGATAAGTATTTTAGGCTTTGTAGGCCATGAAGAGGAATCAAGGATATTACATATTAGGTTGGTGCATAAATAATTGTGGTTTCAGACTGTGAATTTTAAATCATTATAACTAGGCTCAAACACATTTTTATTACTCAAAATAGGAACATTAAAATCAACACATTTTTGCCAACAAGAAATTTATTCCTGTAGCATAAAAATCCATGCTTCGGTATTCAGCAAACTATTGGAAAGCATTTTCTGTATCCTGCTGGTTGTGGAAGCATTTTCCCTGCTAAAAGCTGTTGAGATGCTTGAAGAAGTGGTAGTGGGTTGGTGAGAGGTCAGGTGAATATAGCAGATGAGGCAAAACTTCATAGCCCAGTTTGTTCAACTTTTGAAGCATTGGTTGTGTGACATGTGGTCAGGCGTTATCATGTAGAAGAATTGGGCCCTTTCTGTTGACTAGTGCGGGCCAGTAAGTGCATCTTGTCAATTTGCTGAGCACACTTCTCAGATGTAATGGTTTCACTAGGATTCAGAAAGCTGTAGTGGATCAGACAGGCAGCAGACCACCAAATAGTGACCATGACCTTTTTTTTTGGTGCAAGTTTGGCTTTGGGAAGTGCTATGGAGCTTCTCCGTCCAGTTGTTGAATAAAATCCACTTTTCGGTTGTCATATAAAATCCACTTTTTGTCGCACGTCACAGTCTGATCAATAAATAGTTCATTGTCTTTGCGGAGAGTAAGAGAAGACAGCACTTCAAAAAAATGTTTTTTTCTGATTTTTGTTCAGCTCATGAGGCACCCACTTATCAAGTATTTTCAACTTTCCAATTGGCTGCAAATGCTGAACTACCATAGAATGGTTGACATTGAGTTCTTCAGCAACTTCTCGTGCCATTGTAAGAGGATCAGCTTCAATGATTGCTTTCAATTGGCCATTGTGGACTTTCTGATGGCCAGCCACTACACTCCTTATCTTCAAGGTTCTCATCTCCTTTGCAAAACTTCTTGAACCACCACTACACTGTACATTTGATAGCAGTTCTGAACCAAATGTGTTGTTTATGTTGCGAATTGTCTCCACTGCTTTACAACCCATTTTGAACTCAAATAAGAAAATCGCTCATAGAGAAATGCACATTAAAATGATCTGTAACATAATCACATTTATTTAAGAATATGTATATTCCAGTATCAAACAGCAAATTTCAAAAATGCAAAAACTGTAGTTATGTTTGCACCAGCCTAATGGAAAAGGGAAAAAATATATATGAGAACATAAATGTCCACAGTTTTTTTTTTTTTTACTACATTTGAAATATGATGACATTAATTGAACACAATTTATTGTGATACAAAATGAAAAGACTGGAGCTCTTTTTAAAAAATTTTTTTTTGTTTTGGAATTCTTTTTCTGGGATAATATTTTACATATTAGGATTCAAAGTTATCAAATTATCAGAATTTATTGTAGATGTTAATCTATTAATGCAGACCTGTAATGCAATTTTACAAATTGCATCTTTGAGGCATTATTTTCCCATACAAATAAGTACTGCCAATTGCATATGATCTTAATGAGCGTATTCATTGTATGGAAGATACTAAGAGAATTCTCTCAGTACAGCTGTAATTCTTGACAAAAAAAAATTTTTTTTCAAGACTTTTCTTAATATTTGCCATTTAGCATGCAATTACATTGCACGTTAACCATTTCCAATTTAAGGTTAGGTGGGAGCTCCTCAGTTCCATCTTTAAGTGGATTTTGAAATATAGAAATTTCCTTTGCACTCACAGTGAGGTCTGAAAAGCACTGCAGGAACTCTAGTTTGAGCTTGCAAAATATATCCTTGCAAATTTGTATATGGAGGTAGATCTTTTTGTTTTAATTTTTGACAGCGCAGGAAGTATATAAAGCCATTATTGCTTGTAATTGGAACAGTGTTGTCAAAATAACTTTATTGCAGTATTTTCTCATACAAGCACTGCTTTGCCTTGACTTTTAAGTTAGATTCGTTATCGAAACTATCAAATTTGCAGCAAATTTTAATTTCCAAAGCCGTAGCAGTGATTGAAGGCATTTTTTTTGTTGTTGTTCAGAAAATTTTATTTGTGCCCTTGAGCTCAAAAAAATCATAATAAAACTCTGTAACCACTAAACCATTGGTCTTCTGTATAATAAGTCAGGATTTTGTTTCCATTTCTGATTAAAATTCACAGAACTTATGATGGTTAAATCTGTGAGAACAAATGAAGTTCACTAGTGACATTACTGGTTCAGTGATACATGATAAATTAATGTTTTCCCTACTGGTTCAATGATACATTATAAATTGTTTTCCCTATTGATGAATAATAGAATGAAGTACCATAAGCTTAAATACCTATGCTTTCACAAACTTTGTGAATTTGTTCAACTAAACCTTTTTCTGGTCTTCATTTATTTTTGTCACCATCATTTGTAACACATCTTAACAGATTCCACTTCAGGTTATACTGAATTGGTGCTTTCTCAACTTGGGGGAATATTCTTGCTTATTATTATTTAATGGAGACTCTTCATAGAGGCTAACGCTTAGTGATTTCAAGCTTATAATTGACTTCTGGAGAAACAACTAAGCAGTGTCATTAATATCTGCCAACTCATCAAGAGCCAAAGACAATGTCTATAAATCTTTTACCTTGTTTTTTAGTTGAATGTTGGTATTGCTCCCAGTGTCCTCCTCTCCAGTAGTTATTCTCACTGAAAGGTTATTCTTAAGCAAGTTTATTTTCTCTGGAAATATTGGTTACCATAGCCAAATGCAATTTAATTAACTCCCCAGGGGTAACTGGATTTCCTTGCTTGGATAACAAATGAGACACCTGGAAATTTAATTTGTTTGCAATTGTGAGTGTGTGTGTGGAAATTCTGCTGTGATGAGATATTTTGTTTTGTATTTTTCTGATATCTCTGATGATTTCTTTCTTATGTTTTGGGAATGTGATGAGTGCTTAGTCTGATAATATTGATGTATATTGCATAGTACAATGGTTTGCTATCTAACTCAATAACAAAACAATTCACATACTACTTTAAATGCCTTAAAAGCGTGACATGCTTCTCTTATTTTGACATGATGATCAAATGTGATATGACAGTATACCATGGTTCTTGAAACACTTGACAAGTCATAACTCACTGCAATTTGTAGTGCATCCAGCAGCAGTGTAAAGTGAATCATTCTGTCACAGCCCCTCAACTCTGCTGTCGTAATGCAAACACAGCTATAGGCAGTGCACAAAGGAATGAGTTGTGTTCCAATAAAACTTTATTTATGGACACTGAAATTTAAATTTTATGTAATTTGCATTTCATGAAATATATTCTGTAATTTTATTCAACTGTTTATTAAAGTAAAAGCCATTATTTTCACATTACTTTTACTTTAACCATTACATAAAAGTACGTATGGGCTGTGGGCTGTACAAAAATTTTACGTGGGCAGTGGGCTATAGTTTGCCAGTTCTTGCTATAGAGTAATGCTGGGCTGTTTAACCTTTCCACAAGACTTTTTCTGTGAATTCCCTAAGTGAATATATCACCATTCATCCATGCAACCGTTCCTAAAATCTGGAGTCGTTCTTTGAACATCATTGGGTTCCCTAAGTTTTAACAGTTCTATTTCTTTGAATTAATCCTCCCTGCCTCTTTACTGTAAACATAAGTTTAGGCCCTTATTATCTCTTCTTGAGTCTACACTACTCTTTTAACAGATGTTGTTTCCTCTGACATCCCTCTTATTCTTGATCAGTTTTTACATACTGCTAGAGTACTGTCTGGATTCATTTGGGCTGCTGTAACAGAATACCATATATTCGGTGGCATATAAACAGCAGATTAATTTTTTTTTCCTCACAGTTCTGGAGACTGGGAAGTTCAAGATCAAGGTGCTGGCAGATTCAGTGTCTGGTCAAGGCTCGCCTCCTGGTTTATAGGTCATCTCTCTGTAACCTCACATGGTGGAAGGAGTGAGGAAGCTCTCTGGAGGTTGCTTTTTATTATTATTATTATTTATTTATTTATTTATTTTTAAGACGGGTGGTGGTCAGGCTGGTCTTGAACTCCCGGCCTCAGGTGATCCGCCCGCCTTGGCCTCCAAAGTGCTTGGGTTACAGGCGTGAGCCACCACGCCCAGCCAGAGGTTGCTTTAATAAGGGCACTAATTGCATTCACAACGGCTCTACTCCCATGACCTACCTAATCACCTCTCAAAGGCCCCACCTAATACCATCACGTTGGGGTTTGGATTTCAGCATATAAATTTTGAGGGGACATTCCATCTATAACAAGTACTCTTTCTAAAATATAAATCGGATTGTTTTACTCGTTAGACAATTTTGTAATGGTTTTCCATTACCTAGAGCAGGCTTCCGAAACTCAAATGAAACTGATTAAAGGTAGTTAAATGATGATGATTTTTTTTGAGATACCTTTTTTTTTCCTATTGAATAGAATTTTTTTTTTCCATGAAGATACCGGCCTTCTCTTATATTTTTTGAAGTATGTCTTTCTTTTTGTCTTTCATTTTCTTACTTTGAATAAAAAAGAACAGCTTAGAAATATATTTAGCTACTGTAACAAAGACAGGAATGAAACATGATGAATGGCAGCTAACACTGGACATCATTCTAGGGATACAGAAGGAAATGCTGGGACTATGCAACTAGAGTATTTGCCCAAACTAAAAGAGGATTCCCTGCTCAACCTCAACAAGTTTTGCTGTAGGAATGTGGGCCCAAGGAAGCCAGATTTTTGACTTTTCAAAAGAAGTCAGAAACCAGATTTTTAAATCTGAAATCTTCAGATGGCTGGTTTTGGAAGTGGAAACATATTGTGGGATCGGAACATTAAATAATATTATGATTCTCTCTCTATTTGGCTAGATTAGGGAACTGATAATCGGTAAGGTCAAGAGACAGGTCTGAGTTCATGCCTTTAGTTATGGGTGGTGTCAGGCCTAGAATGTTGACCTCTCAACTCCTGTGCTAGTGTTCTTTTTTATTGTAACAGGCTAGCTCCAATATGTTACTGAAAAAAAGCAAGTGCACACACACACACACACACACACACACACACACAACGTGAATAAGCTAATATAAGGATTCATTCAAGTAAGTGAGTTCATGGAAAACTCGTGACCCTTTCTAACATTTCCACTAACAGAATCCAGACACTTATCTCCTCATTCCTGTGGTACTGAGATACTAGACTTTCTGCTCCCTAGTCCTTTCTATATACTGTGACCGGAAAAATATTTTTAAATGACACTATGTCAATTATATTACTTTCTTATACAAGAATCTAATATTACTTCAGTTGCCTATTATATGAAGTCTAAACTCTGCTGAGCTTTCAAGACCCACAGAAATTTTCTACCTCTTATTTCTTATTACTCTCTGAAATATATCTTCCTTTAGTATTTCACTGTCCCCTATATTCTTCATCATAACACCAGTGCATTTTTTGATGCTGTTATTACTTCTTCTAGAATAGCCTGTTTCCTTCCCTCTTCTTAATTATTTTTCATACTCTAACTCATTAAGATGGTTCCTGAGTTCTCCTACTGACCTCTCATTTCTGTGGTACCTACTACTATTTAGATTTCAAATCTCATTCAGTGATATAGTTCTGTTCACTCAGTGTTTTATATTTCTTTTTGACATTCAGTAAATACTTGTTTGTAGATGTTGCAAAGTCACTACAGTAGGCATGCGCCTACTCTTCACAACAGTATCCTACATTGATAATAGGAATGCTTGTAATAGAGTTTGTCAAGCAGCAGCCTGTAGGCCACATATACCATGTACATGGATTTTGTTAAGGAAATTTTAGTAATTGGAATTAGCTGTCAACACTTAAATATCAAAAAATTTCTGATGCAAATATGCTTTTTGGCCCAGTGGTGGCTCACACCTGTTATCCCAGCACTTTGAGAGGCCAAAGCAGGAGTGTCACTTGAGGCCAGGAGTTCAAGACCAGAGTGGCCAACATGGCTACTAAAAGTACAAAAAGGAGCCTGTAGTCCAAGTTACCCGGGAGGCTGAGGCATGAGAATCACTTGAACCCGGGAGGTGGAGGTCACAGTGAGCTCAGATAGAGCCACTGCATTCCTGCCTGGGCAACAGAGCAAGGATCTGTCTCAAAAAAGGTAAAAAATTTACGGTCCCTGAGGCTGCATTCCCGTTAAACCGTCATTTGTAGTTGTCCTATTATATAGGACAGTCAATAAAATTTCACTCAATAAAACTGCTGTTTATCTGGTTCCTGGAGGCATCTGAATTGCTACAGATTTATATATGTTCAAAATTAAGTTGAATTTATTATTACTTTTTGAAAATTAATAAATTTATTTTAAAATTAAGAGGTTAATTGTGAAAATTTAATTGTACAAATAGTCAAGAGCACAGTTAATTATTTATGATCTTTACAGTCAGTAATCATGCTTAAACTGAACTTTTAATTAATTAGAATGATATAAGAAATCGCAGAGATATGAGATAGATTCTCTGCTTGCCCATAAACTGTGTATGGCCTTTGGTAAGTTGCTTAAGCTCTTTTATATCCTCATTTCATATATATCCTTAAGATATTAGCGTTGTCATTGATTAAGAACCACAGAATAGATTCTAAATGAAAAAAATACAGGACCTATTTTATAAGGAACTAATACAAATTTTAATATGGAAACTTTCAAGCTCAGTTACCTCATAAGGACTTCACTAACCCAAACCAAGATCTATTGGATTTTTTCTTTCCTTATTTTTGGACTTGTAGCATTAAATAAATCTAGGGAAAATGATGGTGTTACATTTTAAAAAGTCATCAATAGTCTGAGGTCAGGAGTTTGAGACCAGCCTGACCAACATGGAGAAACCCTGTCTCTACTGAAAATACAAAATTAGCCAGGCATGGTGACACATGTAATCCTAGCTACTCAGGAGGCTGAGGCAGAATAATCGCTTGAACCCAAGAAGTGGAGCTTGCAGTGAGCTGAGACGGCGCCATTGCACTCAAGCCTGGGTAACAAGAGCAAAAACTACATCTTAAAAAAAAAAAGTCCTCATAGTATAATAGGACCACTATATTGTTTCTAATGAATATTATTTTCTTGTATCTTAGCATTTTCTAATATATAAGAATTCTATAAAATTATTTAAAATAATTATATGCAAAAGAATTACATAAGTGATAATTTAAAAAATTTTAAATTACATTTAATTTTTTTAATGATATAAAAAATTATATAAAATAATTTCAGATGACTAGTAAATTCTTCTAATTTGTGGGTGGGAATTTTTTTTCATAGCAAAAGAAATCAGAAATTGTACTTAAAAAAAATTGCCTTCAGAGCTGTGAGAAACACATACCATCAAATATTTTTTTAACAAGAAATTTTTTAGGTTTTAAAAACAATTTTTTAACTCTTCTGAAATTTCCCATTTGAAGATTCTTCAAGTAACTTCAACATAAAAGATGAAACTGATCATTACAAAATGCAGAACTTACATTGATGTAGTTATGCTTCAGAGAAATAAAAATGTTGATTTGTTTTTAATATAAGCTATATTTGATCTTAAAAATATAGTTAGGGCAAAGAAAAAATTGTGTGAGCTGATTAGTTTATTTTCCTTTTAGTCGCAGAAATGCATTTCTGGGGGAGGGTGGTGTGGTGTTAAGCTCCAAAAAAAACTGTCCTTTGTGTCACATTTCTGGCTTTTATGTGGTGTGTACAAATCACCATCAGTCAAATCAGAAACACGAGGATACCATATTAGGCATTATAAATAGTGACAAAGAAGTAGTACAAGTAGTCACATTTTCTGCTTTTGAAATGCTTAAACTCTAACTAGTAGATAAAGAATGATAGAAAATGAGTGATTTAAAAAAGGACATTATTTAGATTCCCAAGAGAAAACACAGGCCACTAAGAATTTAAATAAGAGGACATTATATTTACTTTTTCAGCACCTAGTACAGCTTCTTGGATATATATAAGTGCACATTACTTAAAATAATCTGGAACTTTTTTCTAGAATTTATTTATTCGGTTAAACACTTACTGAAAGCTAAAGTGTGTATCCACCATTGTGCTACCCTTGAGATACTATGGCAGACTGCTTCCTGGTACATTTCATTGTGATTTTTTTGTTTTGTTTTTTGAGTCACTTATTCAGACACATAGACAGTTGTTACCTAGTACAACTAGCTAACGTGTTTGGATTATAAATTCATTTTTGAAGAGCTTACATATATATAAAGGAAGGTATAGACTGTCCTTTGCACAGTTCTGATTAGCACAACATCTGTGTAACTTACATTTATTTAACTGAGCAAAGTTCAACTACCTATACAGAAAGAAGAGCCTGGTCTTGCAGACACACACATATCTGGATTTATCCCAACTTTGGCACTTATTCTGGCCAAGTTATTCAGCTTCTGAATTCAGCTTTCTCATCTGTTGAAATCAGATAATAATAATATCTATTTCGCAGGGGAGTTGGAAATATTGTATAAAGTGATATGCATATAATTCTTTTGTTTTGAGATGGAGTCTCACTCTGTCACCCAGGCTGGAGTACAACGGCATGATCTTGGCTCACTGCAGCCTCCGCCTCCCAAGCTCAAGTGATTGACCCACCTCAGCCTCCCAGGTAGCTGGGATTACAGGCACCTGCCATCATGCCTGGCTAATTTTGGTACTTCTGTGGAGATGGGGTTTCACCATGTTGGCCAGGCTTGTCTTGAACTCCTGACCTCAGGTGATCCTCCCAGCTCAGCCTCCCAGAGAGCTAGGATTACAGGCATGAGCCACCATGCCTGGTTGATATCCATATAATTTTTAAAAATAATGTTATCTGTAGGTTTTTTCCTCTTAACTTTTATTTTAGATTCAGGGGGCACATATGCAGGTGTGTCACCTGGGTAAATTGCATAATGCTGAGGTTTGGGGTACAAATGGTCCCATCACCCAGGTACTGAACATATTAAATAGTACACAATAGTTTTTCAACCCCATGTAATTTTAAATTTCCATTTCCAAAGTGAAAAATATGATTATTTTTAGAAAACTTTATCTTGTATTTAGAGCTAAAACCAATCAAATAATATAATGCTATTTATTGTACTATTTTAACCAAACCATGTTGTGAATATTAAGTTATGGTAGCCAATTATATTTTCTGAAGATGATCACAACAGTATCTCTTACCTCACATATTTTTTTAGAACTTGATACCACCCATTAAGAATTGGGGTCTAATTCTCCTATTGAATCTGAGCACACTTATATAACAAGTAGAATGCAGCAGAAGGGATGCTGTGGGACTTCCCTAGCTTAGGTCATAAAAGGCAGTGCTGCTTCCACTCTGATTGTTGGAATACCAGCCTGCTTGGAGCTCTGAGAAGTCCAAGTACCTGCAGGCTGCTATGTTGTTAGGAAGTTAAGCCTTGTAGAAAGGTCCCAAGTCTCAGATATCAGATTTCAGGTCAAAAATCGTAGTCTTTCCTTTCATGCCAGTCACCAGCCATATCAGATGAACTGTTGGATGATTCAGATGATGCCAGTTTCAGCCATTGAGTCACTCCCTTATTACCCCTAGCCTTTGAGACTCTGCATCAAGGCCCTAGATTTTGTGAAGTAGAGACAAGCCATCTTCAATGTGCCCTTTGTGAATTCCTGGTTCTAACTTCCTGAGCATAATAAAATGGCTTTTGTTGTATGCCAGTAAATTTGGGGTGATTTGTTATATAAAAGCAGTAGCTGAAACAGTTATAAAACTTATAAATTTTCTCAGTGAGAGAGAGATTGTTACTGAAATTCATCAAAGTAGGAACTACCTGCTGAATAAATGTTTACTGAGGTTTTCTTTCATTTCAAATAAAGATAGCCTAAAAAGAAGTTTGCCTAGAGAAATTTGGTTTCTTTACATGTTCTTTATTCTGACATTGTCTTGAAGAGATATTAATTGACTGTTCTAGCAGCCAGGAAAGAAATATGTATGTTTAATGAATGCTGTGGGTTTTAACATAGCTTCATGATAAATTTTACCAGTTCGTTGAATGAAAAATGTCAGTTAGTACTTTGAATTAATAAGGATAATTTCTGCAAAAAATTTAGTATTTTTATTAACATAGGAGCCTAACAAAACTTTGTAGAAACAAAGGAATATCTGTACTGATCCCTCCAACTGAAAATTGTTATCCCTGATACTAATTTTAATGTTAATGTATAAAAATAGCATTATCATTAATATATTTGGCAGTTGTTTTGAGTCATACCTTTCCTGTCACTTCTTAGAAGACAGTGGACTTTCTAGGTTGATCACCATTGAATAAAATTATAACTCTGTCATAAAATTACCAAGGGATTTCTGTTATGTAGTACATATTATTTCCTAAAATAATATAATAATTATAATGGGCATTTTTATTAAGATTATTGCTATAGCTGGGCATGGTGGGCTCATGCCTGTAATTCTAGCATGTTGGGAAGCCGAGGTAGGAGGATGGCTTGAGCTAAGGAGGTCGAGGCCAGCCTGGGTAACATAGAAAGACTCTGTGTTTCTAAAAAATACGATGAGCTGGGCAGGGTAGTCAGCACTATGCCCCAGCTATTCAGTTTGCTGAAATGGGAGGATTGCTTAAGCCTAGGAGGTTGAGGCTACAGTGAGCCATTATTGTGCCTCTGCACTTCAGCCTGAGTGACAGAGTGAGACCCTGTCTCAAAAAAAAAAAAAAAAAAAAAAAAGATTATTGCTTTGAGTGTCAGGAGCGAAAGTATTGTGGACCTATCACATACAGAAACAGTGTATGTGATGTCTGTGTGTAGAGCCTAATCACACACAGACATAATTCTTGAACTGTATGGGAAAAGGTCTTTAGGCATTGTGTGAAATAAAATTTTACAAGTTGTATTTTGCTCTTATTTATTATGGTTTAATATTGTAGTTGTGAAGATCAGCTGTCAGACTCTTGACCCTCTAATCAAACATGACAAGTAAGACTAGAGTGTTTCTAGTTCAGACTAAAATAGACTTTTAACTCCATTTAAGAATGAATGAAAGTGACTGCTCAGAAAATTTCTATCACATTTCTAAAATAATTAGACAAGATAACTTAGAGTGAAATGAAGTCGCTTTTAGTATAGCCCATTTTAATAAAATATTTTTCTTAATCAGGGCAGTTTATGCCATAATTTCTAATAAAACATGCAAGTGCAAGTAACTCAAAAGTAATGTAGGTTTTCAGAATTTACTACATTTTCACTATAGTGAGTAGCGTGAGTATCCTAGAAGAATTTCCTGTCCTAGAGGAATTTTCAATCTAATAGTAGAACTACAAACAGGGTTTTATTTACCTAGAACTATAAAACTAGCAAAATGAGAAATGCGGAAAAAAAATACAACTATATAAAATTCTACAAAAATAATCTCATAAATAGATTGCAAGTTATTTATGATGAAGTTAAGTTCTGGGGTATAACCACTGGGTATAGAGTTCAAACTGCTTGACCCACATAGGACGGGTTGATTACATTCATATAAGCCCTTACATTTTATGAAATCTTAACTCTTCTAAAGTAAGGTAGGTAAGTGATATGCGATTATAATTAATTTATAATGAATTATAATTAACCTGGAATGAAAGAGGTGTATCTAGTGGATAGATGTGTGAGTAACTGGTGAATAGGCACAGAATTTCAATGTCATTGCAACCTGGAGAGCCATACTGTAAGCAAAGCATGTGTGTATGAATAGGTGTGACTACATGTAAAAGTAACAAATTAATTAAGGTAGAAGTTAGGTGTGTAACATTTTTGAAATTTAGTTTGGAATTTTCATTAAATAGAATAGTTTTTAACTCTTGTTTCTTTTTAAATATTAGAACTATTTCTAATTATCCAAGTACTGCCTGAATTGCCTTTGAAATATTGCACACATGCACCCTGAACAGTTACTTTTTTACTCAGATATTTCTTTTTCAGATCATGCATATATAATGTATAGTCACAAAACATATTTAGTATTTACATACATTCCTGTTAGATCTTGCCTCTATGGAACTTAATCGTGGAAACTAATTTAACAAAGTAGCCCATTCACATTAGCTTCATATTCTTTTTAATTTTCAATTTTTTATTGGGACCAAGTAATAATTATGAAGGTAGTGATAAATGATTAAACTTTAAATACTTTTTCTAAGCTCCCAGTTTTCTTATGTTTTTCTTTCTTCTTTATATCTTAACAGCAAGCATCTATAGCAGCAGTAGCAATGAAGAGAGGCATGATTTTTTTTTTCATATTGTTAGAAGTCAGTGAAATGGGGGAATAACTGGAGAATTAGATTACAATAGTCCTCCTTTACAGGGATCAAGAGACATGATTTTTATACTTAAACTTTTTTAGCTTGCTAAGAAGTAATTTTAATGGTGATTGATTATGTGATAATTATACAAGGTAGCTCTTTTACTGTAGATATGTCACCTACACATGAAAATAGGACAACTTATTTAAATCTCAGGAATGATAAAATTCTAAAGTATGTTAAAATAAATTTAACAATAAAGAAATTATATAAAAATAGAAAATTTCATGTTTGTCAGGTATAAACAAAATATGGGAGCCTAGAAAAGGAAGGTTCCTCTGACTGCAGAAATACAGAAGACTTCATGTAAGACTTGGCATATTGGTTGACTTTGCCAAGTAAGTAGCCATGCTATATGTGGAAAATGCACAGAAAGGAATTTTAGATAAGAATTTAATTCTCAGAATTGTAAAAATGAAGGCGTGCTTGGGAAAAAGCCAATAACATAGTGGGACTGACACACATGATGTTGTGTGAGAAAGTAATGGGAGATGAAGGTATAATGAGTTGTAAAAGTTTCTGACTGGTTTAGGACCAGCTCTGTAAACAAAAGAAAAGTAGGAAACTGAAATTCAACATAGTAAAACAGAAAATATTATAATTTTTAAACACAGACCTTTCAACTTGACAGGCTAACAGAAACTATTATTCCTACTTGGTTAGATAACCTTTTAAAAATAGCTTCATTCAGTCAGATACTAAGCCGTTTAGATAAGTAAAACATAATATTCAGGAGAGTTTGCTATTATTTCCAGCTGCTAAGCCAGGTGCCCCAAATTGACTTAATGCCATTCATTTTGAGATAAACTTGAAATTCTTCCATTCATGCATTGGCTGTATTCTAGATACTTAAAAACCGCATTAGCATAGAAATAATTTTTTTTTTTAGGTTTGATGTGGATAATGATGCTAGTAAAGCTTTGTTACTAGATAGTTATATGAAAATTATAGATTTAGAAAAAAATTGAGTGACATTTGAAGGGAGGTAAAATGTCTTGAACTTTTACAAGCACATTTAGCAGTTCTTACCATGTGCTTGTCTCCTGTTGGTTTTATCATCAGCAGTGGTATAATTGTCCAAAGATAACAAACACGTATCTATCTATATACCCACGTATTACTTACTAGCATATAGTAAAGTGATAGAATTGATTAACATTTAAAAATATGATGTTTTAGATCCAATAACCTTGAAAATAAAGCTGCCGTTTCTGAATAATATTGTGAGGAAGATAAACTGAAAAATGCCACCAAAAATAACATGAAGAATTTCATAACTTCTAGTTTAACATGACACTGTCTTGAGATTGGTTCTTTGGGACAATCGTTTGTTCACAGTCAAGTATATTCTTTGATGATGATGATGATCTTAAGTACTTTTAAGTCAGATTATTTGAACGTTAAAACGACGTCACTCTCCTCATTAGTTTTTTTTAGATTGATGTTAAGAGGAACTGATAGCTAAAAATTTAGGTCTTATTAAAACTCTTCCATTGCATTAAGTGCTTATAGACCAGTAAATAATTTGTTTCTGGTTTATAGAAGAGAGGTTGGTGCCTAAGAGAAAAGAAAAAAAAAAAGGCTCGGCAAAATTTGAAAGTTTTAATGGGAAAGTATAGATGTTTGTATATTTTTAACAGGGACTTTTGAGAAATGCTAGGAATGACAGCTGTTCAGGGTTACCAGAAGTTGCATCAGGTTTTATCCAAATGTAACAAGTCCTAAAATGTGGCAATTCTTTATATTGATAGGGAGATAAAGAGGGTCTGTCCAGCTGGATAAAAGAAGGAAGGACAGAAGGAAAGAGCATACTATCCTAATATTCTGAAGGGCATGCATATATTAGGAAGAGAAGAGGGCTCTGTGTACAACTGGGGTCACACTAATACTAAAGGGACAGATAGAGAAGGAAGATCTATTGAAGAAGACCAAAAATAGGTGTTCAGACTGATGTTTCTAAGAGGTGTTTCAGAAATGTAAAAACAGTCTATTGCTACAGAGATTATCACAAAGGAGGATTGAGAAAAATTCATTGGCTTCGTCAAGATACCATTTAAGACCTTTGACAGAGTAATTTTGATAAGCTTTTAGTGAACTTGGTTAGATTAGGTTTTAAGGAGTGATTAAGTGTATAGGAAGTGGGAGACTCAGAATTAATGACCAAGTAAACTTTGCTTTAACCCTTTGAAGATGTCACATACTCTTTCACAAGACAAGCTAGACCATATGTTGATGTACAGGAAAGAAATGGTTTTAAGAAAAAATTTTATTTGTTAATATTCCTCCATTTCTGTCTCTACTTACTGCCTCATTACAAGCCAGAAGCTGACACATTTTCATTAGAACAATTTCGATGTTTTTAAGGAAATATAAAATACAGATCTCTGGATTTACACAGAAAGTAATTTGCATGCTAAGGATTTACTACTGAAATTTACTGTCATGGTTTGAAGGAGTGCAAAAGTAATATCCTCTGTTTCTTACCCAAGTTTAGAACCACTGGAGGTAAAAGCACATGAGTTGTCTGCTAGAATTTAAAATATCTGCTTAAAATCGATAAAGTCTAGAGTTAAAGCCTCTATTTGTATAGCCACAGTGGGATTACGAATACTTTATTACTGAATTATACACATTTACTTATTTTGTTACTGGTACAACTGGACAGCCACAGGTGTGGAAGAACAGAAGATTCTTGTCCCTTCCTTAAGAACAGGAATGCAGAAGGGCTGAGCCATACATGTCCAGTAGTCCCTCTCAGCCTTAATCAGATAAATCTTTCCTCTTCCAGAGAATGGAAACATTCTTTGATATTGTTTCAGCTTCTGCAGGAAAACTAACCTTTAAGGAACTACCAGGTGTCCAGTTTTAGCGTATCAATGAATATCCACAATATTTGAAAAGGCTATATATATATAGTATATATTTTTCCGGCTATATGTATTGTATATATTGAGACTAAATTTTTTTCATCTGTTCAAACCAAAACAGCACATTAACCAAGATTGATTACAGAAGTAGATACGAGAGTCCAGTTATCTTCTGTTGAACCACGTTATGAAGATTCCTTTTTTTTTTTTTTTTTTTTAAAGAGACAAGGTCTTGCTCTGATGCCCAGGCTGGAGTGCAGTGGAGCAATCCTAGCTCACTGTAGCCTGAAACGTTTTAGACTTAAGTGATTCTCCCACCGCAGCCTCCCAAGTAGCTGGGAATACAGACGCATGCCACCATATGCAGTTAATTTATTTTTATTTTTCATAGAGACGAGGACTCCCTTTGTTCCCCAGGCTGGTATCAAACTTCTGTCCTCAAGTGATCCTTCCACCTTTGCCTTCCAAAGTGATAGGATTACAGGCATGAGCCACCAGGCCTGGATGAGATTTCTAAAAATTTAAAACAGTGCCATTCTTCTTACTAAATTTGTTTGGAAATAATAGTTTTTTTCATTAAAATGTTTTATGTTGGGAGAGATCCAAGATGGCTGATTAGCAGCAGCTCAGGATTGTAGCTCCCACTGAAAGCACAGAGAGTGAGTGGACACCACACTTTCAGACGAATTTTTATTGCCCACGGACCAAGAGATTCTTGGTGGAGGAGCCCCACGGGTCGCCCGCGCGACTCTTTGGCGGGCGTGGCCGTTTTGCAGGTGCCCCAGCGCGGTGGTTCTCAGTCTGGAGTATACGGGACTGAGTGCCCTTTGGTTGGCGTTTGTATCTCTGGGAAGGCAGAGTCTCCCATTCAGCTGATTGAAAAGCGGACTGAAGTGGGGGAACCAGACCGGGAGATTCCTGGGCAGAAAAGCGCCACTCTGTTTGAGCCTTCGTAGTGGGTCGCCGCAGGGGAAGGCTGGTCCCCCTCCACAAAAATAAACAAATAAACAAAAAACAGCAGTTGGAACTGCCGAGGATTGAAAGTTTCACAGCAAGTACAGCTGAACCCGGTAAGGTCCAGCTCTGTGGGGGAGGGGCGTCCGCCAAAGGAAAACTAAGAAACAGAAAAAAACTTTACCACCAACAAGCTGGACGTCCACTCAGAGACCTAATCTGAAAGTCAGCAATTACACAGACGACAGGTGGATAAATCCACAAAGATGGGGAAGAAACCAGCGCAAAAAGGCTGAAAAACACCCGAAATCAGAATGCCCTTCCTCCTACAGAGGATTGCAGTGCCTCATCACCAAGTGAAAAAAGCCTGATTGAGAATGAATGTGAGGAATCAATAGAATCAGGCTTCAGAAGGTGGATAATGAGAATCTTCTGTGAGCTAAAAGAACATGTTCTAGCCCAATGCAAGGAAACTAAGAACCTTGAAAAAACGTTTGATGAAATGTTAACGAGAATGGACAATTTAGAAGGGAATATAAGTGAATTAATAGAGCTGAAAAACACAATACAAGAACTTCGCGAAGTATGCACAAGTTTTAACAGTCGAATTGATCAAGCAGAAGAAAGGATTTCAGAGGTCGAAGACCAACTCAACGAAATAAAACGAGAAGACAAGATTAGAGAAAAAAGGGTAAAAAGGAATGAGCAAAGTCTCCAAGAAATATGGGACTATGTGAAAAGACCTAATCTACGTTTGATAGGTGTACCTGAATGTGACAAAGAGAATGAATCCAAGCTGGAAAATGTTTTTCAGGATATTATCCAGGAAAACTTTCCTAACCTAGCAAGGCAAGACAATACCCAACTCCAGGTAATACAGAGAACACCACAAAGATATTCCTCAAAAAGAGCAACCCCAAGGCACATAATCATTAGATTCATCAGGGTTGAAACAAAGGAGAAAATACTACGGGCAACCAGAGAGAAAGGTCAGGTTACCCACAAGGGGAAGCCTATCAGACTCACAGCAGATCTCTCAGCAGAAACCCTACAAGCCAGAAGAGAGTGGGGGCCAATATTCAACATCCTTAAAGAAAAGAACTTTCAACCCAGAATTTCATATCCAGCCAAACTAAGTTTCAGAAGTGAAGGAAAAATAAAATTTTTTACGAACAAGCAAGTACTCAGAGATTTCATTACCACCAGGCCTGCTTTACAAGAGCTTCTGAAAGAGGCACTAGATACAGAAAGGAACAACCAGTATCAGCCATTCCAAAAAAACCCATTGGTAAGCTGCATCCAGACCCATCTCACATGCAAGGATATACAGAGACTCAAAACAAAGGGATGGAGGAAGATTTGCCAACGAAATGGAGAGCAAAAAAAAAAAAAAAAAAAAAAGTAGGAGTTGCAATTCTCGTCTCTGATAAAATAGACTTTAAAGTAATAGAAACGAAAAGAGATAAGAAGGACATTGTATAATGGTAGAGGGATCAATGTAACGGGGAAGAGCTAATGATCCTGTCTATGCGCACCCAATATAGGAGCACCCAGATACATAGGGCAACTTCTTGGTGACTTACAAAGAGACTTGGACTCCCACACAATAATAGTGGGAGACTTTAACACTACATTGTCAATATTGGACAGATTAATGAGACAGAAGGTTAACAAGGATACCCAGGACTTGAACTTAGACCTCTAACAAGTAAACTTAATAAACATTTATAGAACTCTTTACTCCAAATCCACAAAATACACTTTTTTTTCCAGTAACACATCACATTTATTCTAAAAGTGACCACATGGTTGGCAGTAAATCACTCCCCCAGCATTTGCATAGCATTTATAGGTTTAAATGAAATATTGGATGGCTGTTTGTTTGTTATTTTCCTCCCTTATTCCATCCTGTCTCCATTGTATAACACAATTATTAGTATAAAAGAGCTTTATAATATCCATTTCTAGACTGCATTCTAGCCTGGGCAATAGAGCAAGATTCCTGTTCTCTCTCCCTCTTTTCTTCTTCTTTTCTCTTTCTTTCATTCTCTTTTTCTTCCTTCTTTCTCTCTCTTCTCTCTTTTCTTTTCTTTCTTAAAAAAAAATGGTAAAGCCACTGTTAGAACCAAGGTGGCTTGGCACCACAGTACACATTCTCAACCACTGTGACATGCTGCCTCTTTTTGTTGTTGGAAAAAAAAAAATGTTTTATGTTAATATGCAATAGATTTATAACTGTTACATTTAAATAAATTACTAAATAAATTGAAAAAAGTCTCAGTTTTGTTTTTTAATATGTTAAATGTCTATAGGAATAATATAAATGAAAGCTCTTTGGGATTCTCAATAACTTTTAATAGTGTAAAGAGATTTTGAGAATCTGTGGTCTAGAGGAATTCACAAATATAATTTAGAAAGAAAGCAAGGCTTTATATAATCCAAAATATGCATATTAGGGCTTAAAGCAGTACTTCAATATGAAGTGTTTTTCAAATGACAGTGTTAAGGTAAGTTTTGTAGTTATCATGCTTTCTATTATTTGGAATCACATTATTTTGGAATTTTTCTAAACTGTCATTTTTTATTTTATGTCTTTAGTGTACAACAGAGGAAGTCAACAATGAAATAAAGTATTTGCAAAATTACATTTTTTTGTGAACATTTAATTTTTCTAAACCATAGTTGCTTTCCTGAACAAGCTCGATACATTATAAGAATACGGAAAAAAGATGTTCTTTGATAATCTTTGGAATATTCCTGATATCTTACATGTAACAGAATGTTTCATATCTGAATTAAGTGAGCAAAGTATGTTTAAAAATTTTTTAATAGTACAGTCTAATGCCATTTTGGAATGTATGTAGAGGTTAATTTGCTATTATATAAAGCTGTTCAGTTTAATGATAACTGTTTATCCTTTTATCATGTAACATGTGGTGGTCAAAAAGTTGGTGAGTTTCTGATTTTTCTTTTTTTTCTTTAAGCAGATAATCTCAGTGATACCTTAAAGAAGCTGAAGATAACAGCTGTTGACAAGACTGAGGATAGTTTAGAAGGATGCTTGGATTGTCTGCTTCAAGCGCTGGCTCAAAATAGTAAGTTTTATTATGTTTACTCAAATTCCAAACGAGAAAATCAAATTAGTAGTCATTCAGAAACTGGCATGTAGTGCTTAACTACACGCCAGTCATTCAGAAATGGCATGTAGCACATAACTTTGTATTCATATAATTTGAATTCTTTTGAATCATATCCCTGAATACTGAGATTGTTTTACGTGTTCCACCCTCCTACCCACCCTCCACGCCCCCGCCAGGATCCTCAAAGCCAAGTTGATAGGCAAAGAAAGGAGAAGTTGTTGGGTGGTGATGACATTAATACCAGTCCCAGAGAGAGGCCATTGTTTGTTCCTAGCAGTAAAGCATCATAGTTGTTTTTCTTAACACCTACATTTGTTCTTTAAAAATAGACTGTTTTATATGTAGGGAGAGTGGGGAAGGAGAGAGAAGAGAAACAGAGGGGAGCTTGAAACACTTAACATTTTTTTGAGATATTATCGTATTTTAAAATAATTGTACTTTAAAATAATATGTATGCATAGATTTGGAAAGAACCATTAGTAGTCATCAAAAGTCTTTTGAAGTTGAGGTAAGATTTTATCTTTGATGTGATAAATAATGCTAGAGATAGAAACTGCACAATTGTTCTTTGACACATTGTATTGCATTTTATTTATCATATTTCTATTCACTAATTTCTGTATTATCACCATTAATAGATCGGTATAGAGTGATTTTCATTTGTTATCTTAATTGTGCTTGGTTGTACTATGGTTTGTTCTGTACTTGTTTTTAATTATGCTGTTGTCCTATCCTGAGACTAATTATGTAGCTGACAAAGAATGGAGGGGCAAGTGTATATTGTTACAGTTTTAATTGTAGGGTTTCAACACTTGTTGATGTATGTGTTTTTTAATTTTTAGTAAATCTTGACTAGAAGAATCTAAAATGATTGCAATACTCTTCATCAAAAAAGCGCATTTTAGAGCTAGCTTTTAAAATTCTTTTTCAGTAATTATTTTGAGATTATAACTCTGTCAAGCTGTTTAATCTTGGAGATAACAGAGAAGGGATTTGAAACAAGGAGTTCAACAAGAGCATCTGGATAAGGCTCAAAATGGTAAAGAAAAGGGACAGGAAAGGAGAGCATCAAAGACTGCTATCCATTTTAGTAGACACATGTGGCTATTTAGATTTAATACAAGTAAGTAAAATTTAAAAGTAAGTTCCTTAGTCTCACTTCTCAGTAGCTGTATTTGGCAGATGACCACCCTCTTGGAGATCACAGATATAAAATATTCCCATGATCATAGAAAATTCTTATGGAAAGCACTGGTCTAGAAACTAGAAAGAACCACACGATGACCTGATTTTTTTTTTTTAACGTGTGCCAGAATGGGCAGCTTTCCACAGTAACATAATTAGCCTAAGTAAATTGAGTATCTCAGGTATATTTTTTTGAACAGTTGTTTTATGATAACCTTTGTCTGTTTTCAGTGACCTTTTTTTTCTCTGTTAGAAAACAGTAAACTTTTAAATAGACCATTTGTTTTAGAAACTGAAGAACATGAAGGGTCATATTCTTGATCATCTGTAGAAGGTTGCCCATTGTCTCATGGAAAGACTGGAAGACACAGAGATGAAGTTGAAGGGAAATGAAGAAGAAAGGGAGCAAAAGTTTATAGCTTTTTAAATAACAAATTCAAGAAATATCGACAAGTTCATAGTTAGTAGATTACATTTCAGTCCCATTGTGAGCTTATTCAGTGTACCTTTTGTTGAAAATGGTCTTGAAATTGTATATCACAAAATGTTAAGGCCATGTAACCACAAGTTGTTAAAACAATAAACTCACAAATTTAACTAATGACAACCCAGGAAGGGAACAAAAGGAATGTCGTGTTAACAATCTGAAACAAAATTTATAAATATCCTCATGCCTAAGACTGCTAACCAAAAAGAATTTGACATTGGAAGAAGGAGTTCATGCAGATGTCCAGTCTTTGATTTAGGAGTTATATCTGTCATTGGATTACTTACTGTATGTTTAGCACAGGGCTGGGGATTAGAGCCACTGTCTAGTCTTTCCTATAGCCCTACGAGATAGGTGTTATTATCACCATTTAAAGGATGAGGTAACAGATTAATAAGCTTATTTGCCTTGCTCTGGAAGAAGCCAGAGTTTGGATATGAACTCTTGGTTTACAAAATAAAAAATTATAATCTGAGTAAAGTGAAGCTTTTTGTTGAGTTTATATATAATGTGAAGCCGTTCCAAGAAGGTAGATTTCAATATTGCCTTAAATGTTTGCTTTTTTTAAAAAAAAGTTCCAAATTTTTATTTAGGTGGATAAGCCTGTTTTTCTTGAACTATAAAGTGATATATGTATTTTATAGACATTTATTGATATACTTTATAAAGTGAGAATGTGGGTTTTTAACAAGAAAAAGTAAAATATATTAGTAAGATGTTAATTTTGTACAATTCTTCCTTGAATAAGGTGATTGAGCCATTGCTACTTCTGTCCTCCTAAATGTAAAATTATAAAACATTTAACTTGGAAGAATCTGTACTTCCTTTTACAAAAAACAAAAAACAGAGAGCGTCAAGTTTCATTAGTGTCAGGTGTTTTAACTAAAAATAATCAGTTTGCACCTGAGCAGGAAAGAAAGATTTCTCCATTCTATACAAATATAAGATGGTAATGTATATAATGGAAATATAAACAAAATTTTATTTTGCACTCTACTACCCTGTTACTGGAAAGGTTATTTCTGAAAGGAACAAAATAATAATGCTTTAGAAACTTTTACACTGTGTGAATTTAGTGCATTTGAATTGCATATTATAAATGACTAATCTGAAATTAGAATTTTTACTTTGATGTATGGCTTTAGAGTGGTTTTCTTTTTTACCATTGGCAATATTTCTCTCTGTAACATTTATGGTATATGTGTCTATCTTAACAGACAAGAAGATTTGAATACTTACTGGATTTTATGAAAACATTTCGATTAAGCAAGCATTTTGTGTAAATCTTTGATCTAAATTAATATAAAGTCATTCATTCACTCATATAAATACATCAGATCTCAGTTTTAAAATGTTTTTAGTAAATTTGTGAAAGATACCAGCCAAGAAATCAGCTTCTGTTTATTTTGGTCTCTTTTGATTCAGATTATAGTTAGAATATTCTCAGTAAATGCTTATTTAATTGTAGTATGGTTACTCTTTTATGCTTATTTGGAAATGCAAAACAATAGGCCACCTATTTTCATCCCTAAATATTAAGACAGGAATTATCTTTGGAGAATATGGCATCTAAATCACCTTGCAAGAGAAACTATTAAATTAAAGGCCCAAAGACAAGAAAAATTAACATTCTATTTGTAATAAAAATTCTATTCATTTTATTCCATTCTGAGGATGAGGACCATTTTATGTCACTGGGTATACCATAAAGTGATGCCATACAGCTTTAAACTCTCTTCCTGAAGAGTTATCTTCCTTTGTCTTACTCTTTTTCTCTCTCTTTTTTTTTAATATTTAGCTTAGTTTCTTGCTTGATGGCAATTCCCATTTCATATGACAGTCACATAATTGTTTATTTTTTATAGAACAACTCTGTGAGATACTGTTTACTTGTCTTTAAAGAAAAAAAGCATTTAATTTCTAGTTCCACATCTCCAATCTTCTATCATAATATTCAGTCACATATTGAATTCTTTATTTTCTACCCCTAAGGAATTTGCTAGCCCTTGTTCTTTATTTCATTTGTTGTATTGATTTTTGGCTCCCTTCTACCATCCTAAGCATATGTAATTATAGGTACACTTCATTTTATTGCGCTTTAGTTTTTGCACATTACAAATACTGTATTTTTTACATATTGAAGGTTTATGGCAACCTTGAGTTGAACAAATCTTTTGGTGCCATTTTTCCAACAGCATGTGCTTACTTTGTGTCTTTGTGTCACAATTTGGTAATTCTTGTAATGTTTCAGACATTATTATTGTATCTACTGTGGTAATCTGTGATCAGTGGTCTTTGATGTTACTATTGTGATTGTTTTGGGTTGCCATGAACCATGCCCATATATGATGGTGAACTTAATTGATAAATATTGTGTCTGACTGCCCCACCAACTAGCTATGCTGCACCCCTTACACCCTGTCTCTATTCCTCTCCTCAGGCCTCCCTGTTCCCTAAGGCACAATGTTTAATTTAGGCCAACTAATAATCCTACAGTGGCCTGTAAGTGTTCTAGTGAAAGGAAGAGTCACATCTCTCTCACTTTATATCACAAGCTAGAAATGATTAAGCTTACTGAGGAGGGCATGACGAAAGCAGAGGCAGGTTGAAAGCAAAGATAGGCCAAAAGCTAGGCTTCTTGAGCCAGTTAGCCGAGTTGTGAATGCAGAGGAAAAGTTCTTGAAGGAAGTTAAAAGTGCTACTCCACTGAACACATGAATGATAAGAAAGCAAAACAGCCTCGTTGCTGATAGGAAGAAAGTTTGAGTGGTCTGGATAGAAGATCAAACTAGCCACAACATTCCATTAAGCCATGTCCTAATCCAAAGCAGTGGCCTGATTGTCTTTAGTTCTCAGAAGGCTGAGAGGTGAGGAAACTGCAGAAGAAAAGTTGGATGCTAGCAGAGGTTGGTTCATGAGGTTTAAGGAAAGAAGTTATCTTCACAACACTAAAAGTGAAACACGAAGCAGCAGCTGCTGATGGAGAAGCGGAAGCAGGTTACCCACAAGATCTAGCTAAGATCATTGATGAAGGAGGGTATACTAAATAACAGATTTTCAGTATAGATGAAACAGCTTGATATTGGAAGAGATGCCAGCTAAGACTTTTATAACTATGGTGGAGAGGTCAATGCCTGGCTTCAAAGGACAGGCTGACTCTCTTGTTAGGCGCTAATGCAGCTGGTGACTTTAAGTCGAAGCCAGCATTCATTTACCATTCTGAAAATCCTAGGGCCCTTAAGAATGATGCTAAATTTCTCTACCTGTTCTCTGAAAATGGAACAACAAAACCTGGACGACAGCACATCTGTTTACAGCAAGGTTTACTGAATGTTTTAAGCCTACTGTTGAGACATACTGCTCAAAAAAAAAAGATTCCTTTCAAAATATTACTGCTCATTGACAGTGCACCTGGTCATTCAAGACCTCTGACAGAGATGTACACAGGGGTAAATGTTATTTTTGTCCCTGTTAACACAACATCCATGGATAAAGGAATAATTTCAGAGTCTTGATATTACACATTTCATAAGGCTATAGCTGCAATAGATAGTGATTTCTCCAGTGGATTTGGGCAAACTAAATTGAAAACCTTCTGGAAAGGATTCACCATTCTAGATACCATTAAGAATATTCGTGATTCATGGGAGGAGGTCAAAATATCAACATTAACAGGGATTTGGAAGAAGTTAATTCCCTCTCTTATGGATGACTGAGTAGTTCAAAACCAGTGAAGGAAGTAACTGTAGATGTGGTAGAAATAGCAAGATAACTAAAATTAGAAGTTGCACCTCAAGATGTGACCGAATAGCTGTAATTTCATGATAAAACTTGACTAGATGAGGAGTCGCCTATTATGGATGAGAAAAGGAAGTGTTTTTTTGAGATCGAATCTACTCCTGGTGAAGATGCTATGAACATTGAAATGACAACAAAGAATTTAGAATATTATATAAACTTAGTTAATAAAGCATTGATAGGGTTTGAAAGAACTGACTACAGGTTTTGTTTCTTTTTTTGTCTTTTTATTTTTTCCTTTTTGTGGAGAACGGGGTCTTGCTATATTGCCCAGGCAGGTCTCGAACTCCTGGGCTCAGCTTATCCTCCCGCCTCTGCCTCCCTAAGAGCTGGGATTACAGGCGTGAGCCACAGCGCCCGACTGACTTCAGGTTTTAAAGAAGTTCTATAGGTGAAATGTTATCAAACAGCATTACATGCTGCAGATATCTTTTGTGAAAAGAAGAGTCAGTCAGTATGATAAATTTTATCTTATTTTAAGAAGTTGACATAGGCACCCTAACCTTCAGCAGCCAGCACCCTGATTAGGTGGTGGTTAGCCAGCAACCTTCAGCATTGAGGAAAGACCCTCCAGCAACAAAAAGATTATGACTTACTGAAGGGTCAGATAATCTCTAGCACTTTTTAGCAATAAAATATTTTAAAGCAAGCTATGTACATTGTTTCTTTAGACATAATACTATTGCAGACTTAATAGACTACAGGATAGTATAAACATCACCTGTTATTTTTTCTGGAGACAGAGTCTTGTTCTGTCATCCAGACTGGAGTGCAGTGGCACGATCTCGGCTCACTGCAACCTCCGCCTCCCATATTCAAACGATTCTTCTGCCTCAACCACCCAAATAGCTGGTATTACAGACACCTGCCGCCACACCCGGCTAATTTTTTGTAGTTTTAGTAGAGACAGGGTTTCCCCATGTTGGCCAGGCTGGTCTTGAACTCCTGACCTCAGGTGATCCACCTGCCTTGGCCTCCCAAAGTGCTGGCATTACAGGTGTGAGCCACCACACCCAGCCTGTAAACATAACTTTTATATCTATTGGGAAACCAAAAAAAAAAGGTGTGATTTGTTTTATAGTTATATTCACTGAATTGAAGTGATTTGGAACCAACTCGCAATATCTCTGAGGTATACCTTTATGTATACAAGGTGCTAATCTAGACTACTCCATGAGTCTTCTCTAACAGTAAAATCTATTGTTGTCATTTCCTTTATGCATTTGTTGTTTTTGAACAGACTCACTATCAGGTAGCAAAGTTACTTCCTAAGTAAGAGACTTCTTATTATCAACTGTTTGCAGTATTTGCAATCTCTGAACATACTCCTGCTGTTTTAGTAGAGATGAAAGATATTATTTTACTTTATTCTTTCATAGTAGTATCTTGAATAGATTTTTACCTTTTTATCTAGAGTTATCAAATATTCCACAGAAGTAATATGTTTCTTTTGCAAGCTGAATTCATTATTTTTTACCTCCTTTGCTTTTTTTCATATTGTTTGCTTCTTTTACTGAATTGTTCATGAGGGCTTAGCACTGGTGCTCATTATGAACTACCGAAGATTCCGTTTTTACCAAACAAAGATAGCATTTGAAGAATATAGGAGATTCTCAACTAAAGCATCAATTAAAAAGACATCAACAATTCCTGATGAGTTGAGACTCCTGGATTGCCATAGGATGGTTGTGGCCTCCTAAATCTGTATCTTTACATGCATTCTCTAAAAGTCCACACAGATCAACAAAGAGATAAAATAAAACCAATTAACCATAGTCTGTGTCTTCAGCATAACCAGCAGACACACTTCAAATTATTACGGAGATAAATAAATATCCAAATATAGCCCACACAACTTCAGAGACCACTGCAGGGAGAGTTAAAACTGCAGAGACTACATGGACAAGGGGAGAGGGAAATGGGAAACCAGGAGCCGAACGGTAATGACACACAATGAAAATTATCTTTAGAAGAAAAATTCCTACACTAGTAGGAAAATAGTACGATCTGGTCTTAGATTAGATTCTAACGTTGGCTACTCGAAAGTACATGGGATTCCAGGTGATAGGTCAGAAAAGTACCACTTTGGGGATGGAGTTGTTTTTAATACCTGGTGATGAAAAGAAGAGAAGTAAGTGGGAGAAATGAAGTGTTCTGTAGAAATAAGAAAACCACAAAGTCAGAAGACACACTAACTACCCCACTTTGGCCTCAGTTCAGAAGAGGGAGCATTTGAACTAAAAATCCTAGATACTTATTCCAAATTGTTGCCCTTACTGCATATAATTTTTATTGCTGGTCAAGGAAAATAAAAAATTATACACTGAATAGGAAATTTCAGATACATACAAAGGTGCTACAAAGAAGAAAGCAGAAAATAAGAATCAAAACATTTTAGCTATTAAAAATTTTCCATGCTCGCTTTGGCAGCATATATACTGAAATTGGAATGATACAGAGAAGATTAGCATGGCCCCTGTGCAAGGATGACATTCAAATTTGTGAAGCATTGCATATTTTTTCTTAAAGAAAAATAATTTCCAGCTAAGCCATTCATGAGGCAGTTATCATTAACAGAACACCATGACCTATATTAAATATTCTTAAATAAGCCTTTGCAGATATGAAGAGAAGAAACCTTCAAGTTATACATTCGGAAACATAGAACCGAGTAAACACCAGGAAGAAGTGTAATTAGAGTTGACCAGAAGAAATTGAAGAAAATGACAAAATTGTTGTAAAAATTAAGACTGAATTTCAAGGTGCCCAAGGAAGACTAGAGATGATTGAAAATTTAATAAGGGGCATTGAGGAAAGTGATGAAAACAGGCAAATGAGAAGATAAAGGATCAGAGAAAAGATTATAATACAGAAAATATTCAAAAAGATCTAACATACATTCAACTGGAATTTTTAAGAAGGAAAACCAATGATGAAACAGAGGTAGTATTTAAAAATACAAGCTTTCTATAAGTAAAGGAAGACTAGAATCTGTTTATTGAAAGGTCCTACTATATGCTTGTGAAAATTGACCTGAAACAGTCAACTCAAAGACATAGTGTAGGAAAACTTTTATACTTTAAAGAGAAAATCAAATACAGAGGTAAAAATCCTTAAGGTCTCCATGCAAAAATAATATTTAAAATGGAAAGATCCGGGCGTGGTGGCTCACGCCTGTAATCCTAGCACTTTGGGAGGCTGACGTGGGTGGATCACCTGAGGTCAGGAGTTCAAGACCAGCCTGGCCATCATGGTGAAACCGCATCTTTAAAAAAATTAAAAAATTAAAAAAAAAAAAAAAAAAAAAAAACAGAAAGAAAGGCCAGGCATGGTGATCCACTCCTATAATCTCAGCGTCTTTGGGAGGCCAAGGTGGGCAGATCACTTGAGGTCAGGAGACCAGCCTGGCCACTATGGTGAAACCTCATCTCTACTAAAAATAAAAAACTTAGCTGAGTGCGGCTGTGCACTTTTGTAATCCTAGCTACTTGGGAGGCTGAGGCACGAGAATTGCTTAAGCCTGGGAGGTGGAGGTTGCAGTGAGCAGAGATTGCACAACTGCACTTTAGCCTGGGCAGTAGCGTGAGACGTCATTTTAAATTAAAAAGAAAAAGGAAAGAAAGTCAGATTGGCATCAGACTTCCACAGAGCAGTACAGAATTTAATAGTGGGGGAAGTAACTGAAGGAATAAGAATTTTATATTGAACCAAGCTGTCCAGCAAAAATCAAAGCTGTAGAAAAATCCTGTTAAGCATAGAAAAACCCAGGGAATACTGTACTCTTAGCTTTCCAGAAGAAGCTTCTAAAATTTGCACTGTTCAATACAGTAGTCACTCTTCAACATGGCTGTTGAGCATTTGAAATGAAGCTAGTCTAAATTGAGATGTGCTGTAAGTCTAAAAAGCATACCAGTTTCAAAGACTTAGTACAGATTAAAAAATGTAAAATAGACAATAGTTTAAAAAATATTTATTACATATTAAATCTTTTTATTGTGGTATGGGCTCTGGGGTACATGTGCACTTCCTGCATCCTGCATAGGTACACACATGCTATGGTGGTTTGCGGTCTCCATCCCACCCGCCTCCCCTCCCCCTGGACCCATCGCCTACATCAAGCATTTCTCCATTTCTCCCGATGTTATCTCTCTCCATCCTCCCCGCCAGCCCATCCCCCCGCCCCACTGTCCCTCCACTCCTCCACCTAGCCCTGTGAATATTGTTCCCTTCCCTGTGCCCAAGTGTTCTCATTATTCATCACCCGCCTATGAGTGAAAACATGTGGTGTTTGGTTTTCTGTTCTTGTGTCAGTTTGCTGAGAATGATGGTTTCTAGGTTCATCCATGTCTCTACAAAGGACACAAACTTGTTGTTTTTTATGGCTGCATAGTATTCCTTGGTGTAGATGTAGCACATTTTCTTTGTCCAGTCTATCATCGATGGGCATTTGGGTTGGTTCCAGGTCTTTGCTCTCGTAAACAGTGCCACAATGAACGTACATGTGCATGTGTCTGTATGATAGAATGATTTATAATCTTTTGGATGTATACCCAGTAATGGAGATTGCTGGGTCAAATGGAATTTCTATTTCTAGATCCTTGGGAATCGCCACATTGTCTTCCATAATGGTTGAACTGATTTGCACCCCACCAACAGTATAAAAGTGTTCCTTTTCTCCACATCCTCTCCAGCATCTGTTGTCTCCAAATTTTTTAATGATCGCCATTCTAACTGGCATGAGATGGTATCTCAATGTGGTTTTGATTTGAATTTCTCTAATGACCAATGGTGATGAGCATTTTTTCATATGTTTGTTGGCCACATATTTGTCTTCTTTTGAAAAGTGTCTGTACATGTTAAATCTTATTTAAAATTTTGTGAAATATTTACAAGTGCTTTGTTTCTACTGAAGCTTTATAGGTCAGCATTTCTTGTATTGTGGTAGTAACTGATCAAAGTGTTTTGTGTTTTTTTTTTTTTTTTTTTTTTTTTTAACGACAACGTTCCACTCTTGTTGCCCAGGCTGGAACGCAGTGGCATAATCTCACTGCATCCTCCACCTCCTGGGTTCAAACGATTCTCCTGCCTCAGCATCCCAAGTAGCTGGGATTATAGGCATGTGCCATCACACCCAGCAAATTTTTTGTGTTTTTAGTACAGACGGGGTTTCTCCATGTTGGTCAGGCCAGTCTCGAACTCCCAACCTCAGGGGATCTGCCTGCCTTGGCCTCCCAAAGTTCTGGGATTATAGGTGTGAGCCACTGCACCTGGCCCAAAGTGCTTTTAAGACTTGGGCCAGTCAGTGTGATATGATGGAAAATGCAGGTTAGAAGAAAATAATAAGTAATATAATATAATACAATAAACATTATAATATATAATATAATAAATATAATAGGGTTATTCAGTACAGGAAGATAACTTTTTTTAAAAAATTTAAGTTCTGGGATACCTGTGCAGGGTGTGCAGGTTTGTTACATAGGTAAATGTGTGCCATGGTGGTTTGCTGCACCTATCAACCCATCACCTAGGTTAAAGCCCCACATGCATTAGCTGTTTATCCTGATGCTCTCCCTCCCCGTACACCCCTAACAAACCCCAGTGTGTGTTGTTCCCCTCCCTATGTCCATGTATTTTCTTTTTTCAGCTCCCACTTATGAGAACATGCAGTGTTTGGGCTGCTGTTCCCATGATAGTTTGCTGAGGATAATGGCTTCCTGCTACATCCATGTCCCTGCAGAGGACATAATCTCATTCCTTTTTATGGCTGCATAGTATTCCATCAATTATCATTGATGGGCATTTGGGTTGGTTCCCTGTCTTTGCTATTGTGAATAGTGCTGCAGTGAACATACACATGAATGTATCTTTATAATAGAATGACTTATATTCCTTTGGGTATATACGTAGTAATGGGATTGCTGGGTCAAATGGCATTTCTTGTTCTAGATCTTTGAGGAATTGCCACACTGTCTTCCACAATGGCTGAACTAATTTGCATTCCCACCAGCATTGTAAAAGTGTTTCTGTTTCTCCACAGCCTCACTAGCATCTGTTGTTTCTTGACTTTTTAGTAATCACCATTCTGACTGGCATGAGTTGATATCTCATTGTGGTTTTGATTTGCTTTTATCTAATGATCAGCAGTGTTGAGCTTTTTTCATGTTTGTTGGCCCTATAAATGTCTTCTTCTGAGAAGTATTTGTTCATGTCCTTTGCACACTTTTTAATGGGGTTGTTTGTTTTTTTCTTGTAAATTCGCTTGACGTTCCTTGTAGATTCTGGATATTAGAACTTTGTTAGATGGATAGATTGCAAAAATTTCCTCCCATTCTGTAGATTGTCTGTTAACTCTGATGATAGCTAGCCAGTTTTCCCAGCACCATTTATTAAATAGGGAATCCTTCCCCCATTGCTATTTTTTTTGTCAGGTTTGTTGAAGAGCAGATGATTGTAGATGTGCTCTTATTTCTGAGATCTCTATTCTGTTCTATTGGTCTGTGTGTCTGTTTTTGTACCAGTAACATGATTTTGGTTACTGTAGCCTTATAGTATAGTTTTAAGTTTGGTAGCGTGATGCCACTAGTTTTGTTCTTTTTTGCTTACAATTGTCGTGGCTATACAGGCTCTTTTTTGGTTCCGTTATGAATTTTAAAGTAGTTTTTTCTAATTTTGTGAAGAAGGTCATTGGTAGTTTAATGGGACTAGCATTGAATCTATAAATTACTTTGGGCAGTATGGTCATTTTCATGATAATTGATTCTTCCTATTCATGAGCATGGAATGTTTTTCCATTTGTTTATGTCCTCTCTGATTTTCTTGAGTGGTCATTTGTAGTTTGGTAGAGAACATTTTTAAAGGAATCTTAGGTTCATTATTCCAAGGTTACATTCTAAGGAGAAGGCGGTATAAAGGATCTAAGATATGTTCTATGTGCTTAATCTAAAGTAGAAAGGAGAAAACAGTGTATATTCAAATACATTCTTACCTAGGAGTTTATAGGAGTGGGAACATGGAAAGGCTTGAATATAACTGAGAGTGAGAAAGACCATCTTAAAATCAAATCTCTGACAAGCCATGAGGTTAGTAACAAGTCAGATATTTAACAGTAATACTGGGTGCTGTTTGCCCCCTGATATGCTTTGAAGTACTGTACTTTATAAAAGGCAAAAAAGGATTCTCATGATGTGCAGTTGCCAGAAGGATACAAATCTCCATTGGTATTTGTAGTTAGTAATTGAAGCCTTGGCAGAAGATCTGGGTTTGCTAACATTAGCTAATGAATGTTACCATTTTTGCTTCTTAAGTTTGCTACATTTGAAAAACTTTCTTTGTTCCTAACACAGAGTAAATGTGTAAGAGAGAAATGTGATTTGAAATGATGCTGTATGCCAAATATATACTGAAGATTTGCCACTCTCAGTATTTATAGTACCAGTACTGATTTACTATCACAAAAGACTACACTTTAAATTGTATTTGAGGAAGAGAGATGAGTTTGTTCCTGCTATGTCTTTCTTTCTTTTTTTTTTTTTTTTCTTTTTTTGAGATGAAGTTTTGCCCTTGTTGCCCAGGCTGGAGTGCAATGGCACGATCTCAGCTCACTGCAACCTCTGCCTTCTGGGTTCAAGCGATTCTCCTGCCTCAGCTTCCCGAGTTGCTGGGATTACAGGCATGCGCCACCATGCCTGACTAATTTTGTATTTTTAGTAGAGACAGGGTTTCTCCATATTGGTCAGGCTGGTCTTGAACTCCCAACCTCAGGTGATCCACCCACCTCGGCCCACCAAAGTGCTGGGATTACAGGTGTGAGCCACCGTGCCCAGCCTGCTGTGTCTTTTTGACATTATTTTTCATCAAGGTTTCATGTCACTGTACCTATAGCCAGCTTAGTCTGTGGACATACACCTGACTGAAGTTAATTGGCCTCTCTAATTGTATAAGCAGTAACCCAGTATGTTAGTCCATTTGTGCTGTTGTAGCAGAATAGCACACACCAGATAAATTACAAATAGTAGCGAATTATATTTCTCCCTGTTCTGGAGGCTGAGAAATCCAAGATCAAGTTACTGGTAGGTTCAGAGTCTGGTGACTTGCCATACCTCATTGCTGGCACCTTATTACTGCATTTTCACATGACAGGTGGCGGAAGGGAAGGAGAGCAAGAGAGCGAGGCAGCTCTCTGAAGCCTCTTTTATAATGGCATTAATCCATTAATCCAAAGCCTCACCTTTTACTACAGTCATATTGGGGATGAAGTTTTAGTACATAACTTTTGGGTGGGACACAACATTCAAACCACAGCACCCAGTATGTCCTGAATGTGTTCAAGATAATAAGGCATGTAAATTGGCATTTTATTTGGTATAATGAGTTGGAAATGAATTAATATTAGTATCTGCATAAGAATTATGTATTCTCAGCAGAAAGTTAGTTTGATGTAAAAAAGGTAGCTTAATGTAATAAATAGGTTAGATAAATGTGTTTTCATTATCTTCACTGTGTTTGTAGATGTTTGAATTTGAAATTAAAGGCAAGAGTAGTATCATGCTTTTTACTTCAGTAGTACTTGACAGTCCAAGTGGGTTGTATTCCCTCTAGAAAGTTTTCTTACATTGTCTAAATGCTTTAATTTTTACGTCTTACTCTTCAGATTTTCTGAGCACCCATTTGGCATTGTAAAACAAAGAAGGTTTCATCATTGGGTATCTTGGAATCTATAATGAGACATTTCTTGGAAATAATAAAATTTAGTCAATTTTTTTTTCAAATGGAAGCTTCTTTGTAAAATCTATGTATTCTTGTTATCTGTTTGTCTAATATTGTGCTGTTACCTTACCATGCTATTTTAATTATGGTAGCTTTATGGAGGAAATTTCCTATTATAAATCTATTTTTGAAAAAGTATTATTGTTTTCATGGGTTTGTTATATCAGAAATTTTATAACTACTTTGTCGTATTTCAGAAAAATCCTATTGGAATTGTAATAAGTCATAAATTAATTTGGGGAGAATTGAAAATGTCTCAGTATTTTGTCTGCCAATCTAAGGGCATGGATTGTATCTTCTGTTAATCTAGTCTTCTTCGATGTTCTCAGTAAGATTAGGTAGTTTGGTTCATATGCTTTCCATACATTACTTTTAAAAAATATTGCCTTGTATTTTGCATTTTTGTTGTTGGGTATAGATTTTTTCCTGTTATAACTTCGAAGTGATTTTTGTTAGAGAAAAATGTGAAAGGTGTCTTGATTTTTATATTTTTGTATGTATTCAGCCACCTTCTGTTCTTAGTTAAAATAAAATTTTAGCTAGTTCTCTTAGGTTTTGCAATTAGAACATCTACAAAATGATACTTTTGTTTCCTCTTGCACTTACAACAAAAGGGCAAAAAAAAAAAAAAAAAAAAGCTGACTTACTGTATTGGGTTAAGCTTCCAGTGAAATAGTAAATAACAGTGATATGGTTAGTACCATATTTTAGTTTCAAATACTAATGATGTGCCCCTTCTGATGTTTCACCATTAAATAGAACATCTTTTGATTTTATGTAAAAATTCTTTTTCATTTTAAGAAAATAATAAGGCTGCACACAGTGGCTCATGCCTGTAATCCCTGCACTTTGGGATGGTGAGGCAGGAGGATTACTTGAAGTGCAGAATTTGAGACTAGCCTCAAGACCCCATCTCTACCAAAGAGAGAGAGAGAGAGAGAGAGCGCATGTGTGTGTGTGTGTGTGTATCTGTATATGTGTATGATGTGTGTGTGTGTGTGTGTGTGTATCTGTATATGTGTATGGTGTGTGTGTGTGTGTGTGTATGTATACATGCCAGACATGGTGGTGCCATGTGGAAGGCTGATGCTCAAGCATAGAAGTTTGAGGCTGCAGTGAGCCGTGACTGTGCTGCTGCACTCTAGCCTAGGTGACAGAGCAAGACCTGTCTCAGAAAGAAAAGAAGGGAAAATAATTAAAGAATAATTTCTTTAAAAAAAAAAAAAAAGATTTTAAACCACATTTTTTTTTTTGCCAAATTAATAAATGTTGAAAGTTGTAAATCTCTACCATTTTATTGCTATAAAGCATGTTTATAATAAAATTGCTTGTTGGGAGCATTAATAATATAACTTTTTTATAAGAAGGAAAATACAACAAAGCTTTATAATATTTGAATCAAGGTCATTTAGTATACTAATGAAGTTCAGTATAATTTATATCCTCCTTTGTGTATTCAGGGACAAATATTTATCTAATTGGAATTATTAATATGTGTATATATTAGAAAAATGATTATTTAAAACATCTGACAAACAGATTTCTTAATCTAGTAATATATAGCTTCAAAAGTTTTTAAAGCTACATTCATTAAAATATTGCTTTTGCCACCAGAAAACTGGTTATACTTCAAGGTCATATTATATGACCTTGAAGTATATCTATATGCCTATAAATTAATAAGCATTTATTTGTTAGTTTCTATTTATATTATTCAACTCTGAAACTAAACTTAATTGCTTATGATTTCAGTTACTTTAAAAAAATGTAGTTTTACACAGATTCGCATAAGTTAATGATGCCAAATGAATTTTGGTATTTCAAGATTTAAAAATATATGAATAGAAATTTTAATTTTTATTTATTTATTTATTTTTACTTTTATTCTTTGGAGAAATTTTTAATAAATTAGAACAAAATTTTAAAAATACTTGGCCTTAAAGACTGTTTTTATGGTCCTAGAGGAAAAGAGAAACACATGTAACCAGAAAAATAGGTAATTGAAGTAATTTAGTCTTTGGGAAGAATTTTATATGAATCTTAATTCACACAAATCTGTTATTTATCCATTATATTAAATTGGAAGAGATATTACACCATGGGAATTTATAAATAAAAACAAAGTTACTTTGTTTTTTATTGTTACTCATTTATGTACTATAATTTTCACTTTTTTTTTGACTCATGAACATGCGTGAATATGCATGACCAAATGCAAAATTGTTGAAATAGGATGAATAATGCAAATATTAAAAACAAAATAGAGAGTAAAAGATTAGCTCTTGGCTTGAAGTAGTCAAGGTAAGGAAAGGATAGCCAAGAAATGGAAATGATCCCAAATTAAAAAAGAATTTGTAGAAGCACATTAAAATCAGATAGATTCTAGTTGAAGAAATATAGTTGTCAGAAATATATATTCTTAACTGAATATAAGATACTACATTGTTTTTTATTTGCTATACAAGAATATCTTGAAAATGCCATATTCTTAATTTTGTGTGGTTCATGATCATTTTATTCTCTCTTAAATCTAATAATCGAAGAAATATGAATATTTTGTTTTTAGTAAGGTAGGGTTCGGGTATAATTTTCTAGGGATATTTATATATATAAATATATATAATGGGTTATATAATTAAGAGTTATTTATATAATCCAAATAAAGACTTAATTTTAAAGCTCATTATATATATAATAAAGACAATTATATAATCCATTATATATTTATATATATAATATTCCATTAAGATTCTTAATTATATAACCCATCATATATATATATGTGTGTGTATTATATAACCCATCATATGTATATATGTGTGTATATATATCATATATACACATATATACACACACACAGATATATATATATATATATATATATATATATATGATGCGTTATATAATTAAGAGTCTTTACTTGAGTTAACTTTTTAAAGAAGAAGTCCACTTACTAAATATAAGTGGACTCATTAGAATATCTGGTGAGTATTCAAATAGAATTGAGCTCATACTGTTGTGCTGTGTCATACTGCTGTTAAATACTTAGTTTAACATTTAACATAAATGTTAAATATTTAGTTTAATGTTAGATTGGGAGCATTTTATACAGTTATATCATGCTTTGATGAGGTGAAATTTAGACTACACACCCCTCCATCTTCAGGTCTCATTCATTCATTTATTCAACACTTAGTATTTATTTAGGATATACCAAACATTGTGCTATCTCCCAGTAATGACAGAAGCTTATTTCTGTTGTGTGGTGGAGACTGATAGATAAATATTAAATTGTAATTTGTCATAATAAGTGCTATCATAGAGGAATATTGGATGTCTACACTTGATCTTAGCCAGACTGCTGAGAAGCAATGCAGTACGTTCAGCATCTAATGGGACCACATGTTTACTGATCTTAAATTAAAAATTGCGATGTCAATTCGAAAGGGAATAATCATAACATAATGAAGAGCAAAAGGAAATGATCTGACTCCAGTACTTAATTCAACTTGTTAAAAGTTCAAAGCTTTGATTTTTGATTGAATTGGTTTTTTTAAAAATTGTTTTGGTACCTGAATTGAACCTTAGAAACTGCTTGGCAAAAAGAAAAAAAAAGAGAAAAAAAATTGTTTTAGAAGACACCAGAAGTATTGTATGTAAAGCAATTACCATGATAATATGCATGCTGATGTTCTTGGATCATGTACCAGTCTTTGAATAACAAGTTCTAGATGTATGTCATCAAGTCCAATAGCCACCAAGCCACATGTAGTTGTTCAGCACGTGAAAGGCAGCAAGTTGAAATTGATAATATAATAATATATAATCTCAAAGGCTTATCGCTAAAAAAGAAAAGATTTAATTTTTATATTGATCACATGTTATTAAACATTATTAAACTTAATTTTGTTTCTTTTTACCTTTTTTTTTTTTTTTAAAGACAGGGTTTCACCATGTTGGTCAGGCTGGTCTTGAACTCCCAACCTCAGGTGATCCGCCCGCCTTGGCCTCCAAAGTGTTTGGATTATAGGCGTGAGCCACCGCGCTTGGCCTCTTTTTACCTTTTTAAGTATTGCTGCTAGAAAATATAAAGTTACATATGTGGCTCATATTATATTTCCCTTGGACAGCAATGGCTCAGACAAATGTTTCTCAAATTTTAGGCTGCATAAAATTATTTAGAAAGCTTGTTAAATCATAGATACTTAGGCTCTGTCCCCAGAGATTCTGATTCAGTAGTTTTGGGGTGGGGCCCAGGAATTTGCATTTTTAATAATTTTCTAGAGGGTGCCAATATGCTAATTTATGGATGGCACTTTAAACCATAGGGTTTTAATGTAGACAGTATTTTTTCAGTGGGTTGAAAAGAATACTGCCTAGGATGAATCAAAGGCAATACCAGTGTTCACACAATCTGTTATCTGGTCTAATCTGTAAATAAGATATGTCATACTGTCTAGAGGAATATAAATGCAAGCATTTTGCTAGGCCTCTGAAGAAAAAATGTAGAGTTCTGTCAAAGACCGTAAGTATTTTTTAAAATAAGTATTTGTTATTGTTATTTCTTATAAAATAAAGAGAAAATAACTTTGCAAAATGGGAAAGTAAGACTTAGTCTGTCATTTCCAAAACAACAGAATTTACTTACATTCTAAACAAAGGAGGGGGAAGAACATTGTAGGAAAAATCTTACATCTCTATTAAGTCCCAATTGTGTGTAACATAGAAAGAGAGAGATCTTTTATCTAAAGTATTTGCTTTTTCCTAGTTATTTTCTTGTCATGAATATATATGTATATTTATGTGTGTGTGTGTGTGTGTGTGTGTGTGTGTGTGTGTGTGTGTGTGTGTGTGTATGTGTTTGTGTTTTAACTGAAACAGGGTTTCACTTTGTCACCCAGGCTGGAGTGCAGTAGTGAGATCCACGCTCACTGCAGCCTCGAATTCCTGCACTCAAGCAGTCCTCCCACCTCAGCTTCCTGAATAGCTAGGATTGCAGGCATGCCTCACCATGTCCAGCTGATTTATTTTTACTTTTTGTAGACATGGGGCCTCACTATGTTGTCCAGGCTGGTCTCAAATTTCTGGCCTCAAGCGATCCTTCTGCTTCAGCCTCCCACACTGTAGGGATAGAAGCATAAGTCACTGCAGTTGGCTTCATTTCTTATATTCTTAAAAAGAATTAAGCAGGGGATGATGAAATTGGAATGAGGAGTAAGATGAGGCAGCAGAGAGTCAGAGTGACAGGAGGAGGAATATAGGGGATGGTAAATAATGGAAAGCAGTGAGGACATAGATGATTTTACTAAAGTTGGCAAACAAGGCCTATGGTATCTTCTACTATGATACTTGTAGATCTCTTTAGCTCACTATTCTCAGGGCCAGGGAGAGCATTTTAATGATAGTATCATCTAATTTTACAATTCATAAACACTTTACTAACCCAGTCTCCAGCTAATAATTCTGTCTCATCCTTAGCAAATAATTACTCAGCCTTTATGAAGAGGGAATCTTTCATCATTCTTCATGAGGGGATCTGTTTCATATTTTTATAGCCCTAAAACTGGAAGATACTTTTTAATGTTGATCCCTTATCTTTCTTTCAGCTGCTGCTCATTGGTCTTATTTCTAGCTCCTGGATAAACATACAATGTGCTTTCTCCCTAACAAACTCTCCATAGTTGGAGATAACTGTCATATTCCTTTATTTCCTCAGCTGGCCCTCATGATGACAGGGAGACGGCAGTGTTGATATAAGATGGTAGAGCAGAATTTGATACTATTTTTTCCTAAAATTTGTGTGGTATGTTTGTGTTCTTGGAAATATTTGTTGGGAGGGCTAAGATGATCCTCTCTTCTAGGAGCACTGGTATATTAGTCAAGGTTCTTCAGAGAAAGAACCAATAGAATGTGTGCGTGTGTGTGTGTGTGTGTGTGTATGTTTGTGTAGCTATAGATAGATAGATACATAGATAGACAGACAGATATGGGCGGGAGGAGAGACATTTATTTAAGAAATTGGCTCATGCTTCTCCCTGGCATCACACAAAAAGGGAAAAAAAAAAAAGAAATTGGCTCATGCAATTATGGGTGCTGCAAATCCAAATCTGCAGTGTGGGTTGGCAGGTTGGAGACCTAAGGAAGAGCTGATGTTGCAGTTCGAGTCTGAAGACTGTTAGCAGAATTTCCTCTTAATTGGGCAAGGTATGTTGTTTATTCTATTCAGTTCATCACCTGATAGGGCAGCCCCCGCCCCGATGCCCCACATAAAGGGCAAATCTGCTTTACTCAAAACCTACTGATTTAAATGTTCATCTTATCCAAAAACACCTTCACAGACAGAGACATCCAAAATAATGTTTGGCCAAATGCCTAGGCAGTGTAGCCCAGCTAAATTGATAGAAAATTAACCATCAGAAGTGGAATATACATTTCTACTTAAGTATCAAGATGGATTGTATTGTACAATAGTTATGTGTTGGGATAATTGCTAGGAAGGAATACATTAGTATTAGAACTTTACACACAAGAAGCTACAATTGGGCCTGGTGTGGTATCTGTAATGCCAGCACTTTGGGAGGCTGAGGCAGGAGTATCACTTGAGCCCAGGAGTTCAAGACCAGACTGTGCAACATAGTGAGACCTCATCTCTACCAAAAGAATTAAAACATTGGCCAGGCATGGTGGCAGGTGCCTGTGGTCCCATCTACCTGGGAGACCGAGGTGAGAGGATCACTTGGGTCCAGGAGGTTGAGGCTGTAGTGAACCATGATCATGCCACTGCATTCCAGCCTGAGCAACAGAGGAAGACCTTGTCTCAAGAAAAAATAAATAAGAATCTATAATTGATTTTACTGAGGTTTTTCATGATTATGACCTACTTTTTAATATTCATTTGAAATAAACCTTACAAGGAGGCTCCAAAAGACAGAGAAATTGGGTTGTTGTTTTGTTTCTTAAGAGACATACAGATTCATAGTCTAGGTTTTATCACACAATGTTCTGTGAGGTGAGTCCATTTTAGATGCTTGTAATTTTCTTTTCCATGGTTAAGTGTTACACATCTTTTCATTGTACTAAAGGAGCAAGCAGAATGTTTTTATTTGGCTCATAATAACTTAGTTATGGATCGATCATCTTTTCATTCTGATGTGTGCATGTGGGAGGGATAATATAAAGGCAAGGCCATTTTCTGCAATGATGTCTGAAGGCTTAAAGAACATTTCTGCATACATTTCCTTATGAAAAAACTATAATCCAAAAGCTGATTAGCTTCTTGCAAAGTGAAAAGTTTAGTCTCTGCATGAGTTCATGATTAGTAATTCTGTGAAAAACTTCTATTCTTAACTTCAAAAGAAATCAAGATTACTTGGTGAGAGAATCTTAAAATATAAGACAGTCTCTTTGTAAACTCAATCCTCTTTTCTCTTAGGAGTAATTATAACTACTACAACATGAATACATGTAACTTGCCTCATCTTTAGTATTCCCATAGCAGTTTATACATCCCTCCAGTTGAACTTCTGTCAGTGTGTATTCATTGTTTGTATATGCCTTATTCATTTCTTCTGTTATAACTCTGTAAGAGCAGGGATGCAGTTCTATTCAACTAGCATTAATTGTGTATCACTATGCATTAGTTGGTAATCTTACCCTGGAGAGTTTAGTGGTCTACACAGATAAGTAATATATAAGTTTTAATACAGTATAATACATTGTATAATGGAGCTGATTACAAAGTGTTATAGAAACAGAGAGATGGATTCAACTCACATTTTTAAGAGTCTTTCAAAGTGTCACAGAGGGGATGACATTTTATCTGGGTCCTAATGGGTAAATAGGCATTTTTATAGGCATACTATTGTCCTTTTCCTTCTACCTAGCTTTTCTTCAAATCTTGGATAATACCAGTCATCTATTTTTTATAGCTTCTCAATACTGGTAGCCATCAGCTGCTGGCCAAAAAATTACCCAGTGGTAGAGAATGTTGCTTTTAGAAATTTAGTGTCTTTAGTTTCAGCTGGTAGTGCTTTTACATATCCCTTCTGTATAAAATGTATTTTTCTTTTTGGCTTAGAATATGCTTTATTGTCCTTGATAACTCAGCTCAAACGTTACCTTATTTGCAAACATTTTCATGATATTTATACATCTTTGATTGTTTCTCATTATACCTTGTACATAACCTGTATAGTGGTATCAATCACATTGAATTGTGATAATTTATTAACTTCTCTCTTTCTCTTACTGGACAGTTAACTCTCTGAGGATATGATTTGTATCCTCTTTATTTTATATTCCCAAATAGTCAGGACTTAGTAAAAATACACTTTCCTTGAATGATCTCATTTACTCCCATGTCTTTGACTGCTAAATATGCTCAAACAACTTGGAAACAATTACAGTGCTGTGTGTGAGTATTGAAGTGGGGTAAGTTTGATAAGCAGAACCAAGGAATGCTAAATTTTGAAACACAATGTATTTTAACCAGCTAAATGTGGAGGCCTGAGGATTCCCAAGCAAAGGAAGAGTATGTACAAAGTCATAGTGGTGAGAAAAGAATCTAGTCCAATAAGAAACTGAAAAGCTTGGTATGGCTAGCAAAAAGGGTACATGCAAGGAAGGGTCAAAAGGTGAAAAGTGGAAAGGGCAAGTAAAAAGCCAGTAATTTTTACTTGAAAATCGAGTAAAAATCAGATTTGTGTTTTGAAAAGATCACCATAGAGACAGTGTGAAAGATAGGTTGAAGGATAACTGAGAAGAAGAGGCTTTTTCTGAGACACAAGTTAAGGATAGTTAATATCATAGGTGAGTTTTGGTGAAAAGGAACAAAATGTTGGCGTACCTAATGACCAGGAGTGGTGATCTTTTGACAGTGATGGAGAATATGGTGTATACAGAGAGTAATAAATGTTTAGAGTGTAGGAATATGGCATATATAGAGAATAATAAATGTTTAGAGTTCCCGAGCCTAGGAAATGTAAAAGGGAAATGACTAAGGGTGAAAGGATAACTGACCAATGTCGAAGGGTCCAGTTAAGATTATAAATTATGAATTTGTGGTGATAACAGCAGGCAAAGTATATGGCTAGATTCATCCAGTGCTGGGATTTAATAGCAAGGTGAAATAAATAGATAGGGTTTAGGGTACTGTGGTATACTAGAGTTGTTGAAATCATTAGTCTTTTTTTTTTCAGTGTAGGTAAGCATGACATGAATTATGGAGCGTGGACTAATAGGGAAAGAAGGAGAATTTGAAAGAATAGAGGTTTCAGTGAGTTTTAAAAAATGTTTAATAGGTATAAAAGACATAGTAGAAGAGAAGACTGATCAGAACGTGATTTCCAAATGTAAACTTTCAACCATAGGGTAGTTCTACCTATGATGATAGGCCCTGGGTGTGATTTTATGGTGGATTGTTAAAGAGCAATGGAAATTACTAAAGTCAGGGAGTGTGAGGCCAAGTTATTAACCGCTTTATGTAGATTCAGAGTTGTTGAGGATGATGGCAGGGGTTGAAGGGGAGAGAAAAACTGGGAGTAAGCTCCAGTGTCCTGGAGAGTTGTTATGGTACTAATGATGAGAATGGGGAAAATATAATGTAACCAGTGGTGGAGGTTGAAAAGAGAGAAGCTGTGTTTGAATGAAACTAGCAGACAAAATGTCTCAGATATTTTTGAGCTAAGAAAATACAGCTTCAGCTCCAAGCCTGGGTCTTGGGGTACAAAGTGAAAAAAAGAGTTGAGAAGTTCCGCTTGAGAGTACTTCAAGGGAAGTCTTCTGAGAGGAATTAACCTAGCTAAAAGTGAAAAGTAGGAGCTAGAGTTTTGTAAGTGTCTGGATTGAAGAGATTCAGAGGGTACAGTAAAAAGTGTTCAAAACTAGGTCTGAGAGGAAAATTCCAGTCTAAGGATGCAGCTGTGGGATGGGAAAGTCTTTCATAGACTATTGTACAATTAATCTTTTCCCAGTTGCTTTGATCTGCCTGTATGGCTTGGATTCATTGTGATTCATTTTGTCATTATGATCTTTTCTTTTCCTTTCTGCTTAGGAGAGTGAATTCTGGTTTGACCAATATTATTTCCCTCTTTGTGTCCCTGAATTAGGTACTGTTAAGGGGCCTCCATCACACTTCTTTTACCATTACTATTTAAATAAGGTCACCCTCTGATACCATGCATTCTCTCTTAGAACATCTTCCCTTCGCCTTTCCCCATGCCAAACTGTAGGATTTTTACAATTTCAGTATTTGTCTTAGATATTAGGGAGACCTAAGCAATTACTCTAGTTCCATGATATTTATAAATCCAAGATCAATCTGAAAACCTTTCAGCACTCATATTAGGCTGCTGTGTATTACCATATCCCCACAGTCTAACAAAATCCTATGTCAGAACAAGGATCATTTGCCTCAGGTAATCTGCGACTGATGAGCCATGATCATGTTGATGGTTGGATTTCAGGAGCAGATAATGTTGATGTCTGTGTCAACAACTAATGGGCAGGTAGCATAAATAGTGTGGATAACTGGACAAAGGGATGAGTCAGGTTCTGAGTCAGATGGAAGTGTGAGATTTCATCATGCTACTCAGAACAGAATGCAATTTAAAACATAAATTATTTCTAGAACTTTCCATTTAATATTCTCAGACCACAGTTGACCATGAAAATTTCCAAAACCATGGAAATGAAACCATGGAAAGTAAAACTGCAGATAAGGGGTAACTTCTGTAATTCTCTGGAGGAAATGAGGTTTTGGAACCATGGCTGATCATCATGAAGGCTAGGCAGATAGAAACCTAGACTGGATTATGTGCCTCTGGACATTAAGTATTTTGTGGAATTTTTATCAAAATATTAAAACTGCTTCTATATATAGCTGTCTCTCTTTTTTTTTTTTTAAATTGTATTTGGGCTCTGGGGTACATGTGCACATCCTGCATCCTGTAGGAGTGTTGCATAGGTACATACATGCCATGGTGGTTTGCTGTCTCCATCCTATCCACCTGTTGCCTACATCCCTCCCCCTTTTCCCCACCCCTGCCCACTGTCCACCCTCCCCTCCACCCCCACACCTAGCCCTATGAGTGTTGCTCCCTTCCCTGTGCCCAGGTGTTCTCATTATTCATCACCCGCCTATGAGTGAGAACATGCGGTGTTTGGTTTTCTGTTCTTGTGTCAGTTTGCTGAGAATGATGGTTTCAAGATTCATCCATGTCTCTACAAAGGACACAAACTCATCATTTTTTATGGCTGCATAGTATTCCATGGTGTATATGTGCCACATTTTTTTTGTCCAGTCTATCATTGATGGGCATTTGGGTTGGTTCCAGGTCTTTGCTCTCATAAACAGCACTGCAATGAACATACATGTGCATGTGTCTGTATGATAGAATGATTTATAATCCTCTGGGTATATATCCCATAATGGGATAGCTGGGTCCAATGGAATTTCTCTTTCTAGGTCCTTGGGGAATCGCCACACTGTCCTCCACAATGGTTGAACTAATTTACACTCCCACCAACAATGTAAAAGTGTTCCTTTTTCTCCACATCCTCTCCAGCATCTGTTGTCTCCAGATTTTTTAATGATCGCCATTCTAACTGGCATGAGATGGTATCTCGATGTGGTTTTGATTTGAATTTGTCTAATGACCAGTGATGATGAGCATTTTTTCATATGTTTGTTGGCCACGTATTTGTCTTCTTTTGAAAAGTGTCTGTTCATATCCTTTGCCTGCTTTTGAATGGGTTTGTTTGTTTTTTTCTTGTAAATCTGCTTTAGTTCTTTGTAGATTCTGGATATTAGCCCTTTGTCTGATGGGTAGATTGTGAAAATTTTTTCCCATTCTGTTGGTTGCCGGTTTACTCTAATGATTGTTTCTTTTGCTGTGCAGAAGCTCTTAAGTTTAATTAGGTCCCATTTGTCTGTTTTGGCTTTTGTTGCCAATGCTTTTGGTGTTTTAGTCACGAAGTTCTTGCCTGTGCCTATGTCCTGAATGGTTTTGCCTAGGTTTTCTTCCAGGATTTTTATGGTGTACTTATGTTTAAATCTTTAATCCATCTGGAGTTAATTTTTGTGTAAAGTGTAAGGAAGGGGTCCAGTTTCAGTTTCCTGCATATGCCTAGCCAGTTTTCCCTACACCATTTATTAAACAGGGAATCCTTTCCCCATTGCTTGTATGGTTTATCCAAGATTAGATGGTTGTAGATGTGTGGCGTTGCCTCCGAGGCCTCTGTTCTGTTCCATTGGTCTATATTTCTGTTTTGGTACCAGTACCATGCTGTTTTGATTACTGTAGCCTTGTAGTATAGTTTGAAATCAGGTAGCATGATGCCTCCAGCTTTGTCCTTTTTGCTTAGGATAGTCTTGGGTATGCGGGTTCTCTTTTGGTTCCATATGAAGTTTAAAGTGGTTTTTTCCTAGTTCTGTGAAGAAGGTCAATGGTAGCTTGATGGGGATAGCATTGAATCTATAAATTACTTTGGGTAGTATGGCCATTTTCACAATATTGATTCTTCCTAACCATAAGCATGGAATGTTTCTCCATCTGTTTGTGTCCTCTCTTATTTCCTTGTTCAGTGGTTTGTAGTTCTCCTTAAAGGAATCTTTTACCTCCTTTGTTAGTTGTATTCCTAGATATTTTATTCTCTTTGTAGCAATTCTAAATGGGAGTTTGCTCATGATTTGGCTCTCTGTTTGTCTGTTATTGGTGTATAGGAATGCTTGTGATTTCTGCACATTGATTTTGTATCCTGAGACTTTGCTGAAGTTGCTTATCAGCTTAAGGAGGTTTTGGGCTGAGGTAGTGGGGTCTTCTAAATATATGATCATGTCATCTGCAAATAGGGACAATTTGACTTCTTCTTTCCCTAATCGAATGCCCTTTATTTCTTTTCTTGCCTGATTGCTCTGGCTAGAACTTCCACTACTATATAGAATAGGAGTGGTGAGAGAGGGCATCCTTGTCTAGTGCCAGTTTTTAAAGGGAATGCTTCTAATTTTTGCCCATTGAGTATGATACTGGCTGTGGGTTTGTTGTAAATAGCTTTTTTTTTGAGATACGTTCTATCGATACCTAGTTTATTGAGAGTTTTTAGCATAAAGGGCTGTTGAATTTTGTCAAAGGCCTTCTTTGCATCTGTTGAGATAATCATGTGGTTTTTCTCTTTAGCTCTGTTTATGTGGCAGATTGTGTTTATAGATTTACATATATTGAACCAGCCTTGCATCCCCAGATGAAGCCTACTTGATTGTGGTGAATAAGCTTTTTGATGTGCTGTTGGATTCGGTTTGCCAGTATTTTATTGAAGATTTTTGCATCATTGTTCATCATGGATATTGGCCTCTAGTTTTCATTTTTAGTTGTGTCTCTGCCAGATTTTGGTATCAGGATGATGTTGGTCTCATAGGAAGAGTTATGGAGAATTCTCACTTTTTGTATTGTTTGGAATAGTTTCAACAGGAATGGTACCAGCTCCTCTTTGTATGTCTGGTAGAATTCACCTGTTAACCCATCTGGACCGGGGCTTTTTTGGTAGTAGGCCATTAATTGCTGCCTCGACTTCAGACCTTGTTATTGGTCTATTCAGGGTTTCAACTTCTTCTTGGCTTAGTATTTGGAGTGTGCAAGTGTCCAGGAATTTATCCATTTCTTTCAGGTTTATTAGTTTATGTGCATAGAGCTGTTTGTAGTAATCTCTTACGTTAGTTTTTATTTCCAAGGAATTGGTGGTGATCTCCCCTTTTTCGTTTTTTATTGCATCTATTCGATTTATCTCTCTTCTTTTTTATTAGTCTAGCTAGTGGCCTGTCTGTTTTGTTGATGTTTTCAAAAAAACCAGCTCCTGGATTTATTGATTTTTTTGAAAGGTTTTTTTGTATCTCTATCTCCTTCAGTTCTGCTCTGATCTTAGTTATTTCTTGTCTTCTGTTTGCTTTTGAGTTGTTTTGATCTTGCTTCTCTAGCTCTTTCAATTTTGACAATAGGGTGTCGATTTTAGATCTTTTCTTGTTTCTCATTTGGGCATTTATTGCTATAAATTTCCCTCTAGACACTGCTTTAAATGTGTCCCATAGGATCTGATACGTTGTGTGTTCATTCTCGTTGGCTTCAAAGAACATTTTTTTCTGCCTTCATTTCATTGTTTATCCGTTCATCATTCAGGATCAAGTTGTTCAGTTTCCATGTCGTTGTGCAGTTTTCAGTGTTTTTCTTAATTCTGTGTTCTAATTTGATTGCACTGTGGTCTGAGAGACTGTTATGATTTCTTTTCTTTTGCATTTGCTGAGGAGTGATTTACTTCCAATTATGTGGTCAGTTTTGGAGTAAGTGCAGTGTGGTGGTGAGAAGAATGTGTTTTTCTGTGTATTTGGGGTGGAGTGTCCTGTAAATGGCTTTAGGTCCACTTAGTCCAAATCTGCATTCAAGTCCTGGATATCCTTGTTGACTTTCTGTCTCATTGATCTGTCCAGTATTGTCAGTGGAGTGTTAAAGTCTCCCACTATTATTGTATAGGGCTCTAAGTGTCTTTGTAGGTCTTTAAAAACTTTCTTTATATATCTGGGTGCTCCTTCATTGGGTGCATCAATATTTAAGATAGTTAGCTCTTTTTGTTGCATTGATCCTTTTACCATTATATAATGCCCTTCTTTGTCTCTCTTGATCTTTGTTGATTTAAAGTCCGTTTTATCAGAGACTAGGATTGCTACCCGTGCTTTTTTTCCTCTCCATTTACTTGGTAAATCTTCTTTCATCGCTTTTGAGTCTATGTGAGTCTTTGCATGTGAGATGGGTCTCCTGACTACAGCATACCGATGGATCTTGACTTTTTATCCAGTTTGCCAGTCTGTGTCTTTTGATTGGGGCATTCAGGCCATTTACATTCGACATTAATATTGTAATGTTTGAATTTGATCCTGCCATTTTTTACTGGCTGGTTGTTTTGCCCCATTAATTGACATGGCTCCTTCATTGCGTCGTTATTCTTTACCATTTGGTATGTTTTTGCAGTAGCTGGTACTGGTTGTTCCTTTCCCTGTTTAGTACTTCCTTCAGTAGCTCCTGTAAGGCAGGTCTTGTAGCGACAAGATCTCTCAGCAATTGCTTGTCCGCAAAGGATTTTATTTCTCCTTCATTTACGAAGCTTAGTTTGGCCGGATATGAAATTCTGGGTTGAAAGCTCTTTCCTTTAAGGGTGTTGAATATTGTCCTCCACTCTCTTCTAGCTTGCAGGGTTTCTGCTGAGAGCTGTGAGTCTGATGGTCTTTCCTTTGTTGGTGACTCGACCTTTCTCTCTGGCTGCCCTTAGGATTTTTCCTTCATTTCAACCCTGGTGAATCTGACAACTGTGTGCCTTGGGCTTGCTCTTCTTGAGGAATATCTTTGTGGTGTTCTCTGTATTCCTGGATTTGGATGTTGGTCTGCCTTGTTAGGTTGGGAAAGTTCTCTTGGATTTGTTTTCCAACTTCGATTCATTCTCCCCGCCACATTTAGGTACCCCAATAAAGCATACATTAGGTGTTTTCACATAATCCCATAGTTCTTGGAGGCTTTGTTCATTTCTTTTCACTCTTTTTTCTCTAATCTTGCCTTCTTATTTTATTTCATTGATTTGAACTTCTATCTCTGATATCCTTTCTTCTGCTTGATTGATTCAGCTGTTGAAACTTGTGTATGCCTTGCGAAGTTCTCATGCTGTGTTTTTCAGCTCCATCAAGTCGTTTATGTTCTCTAAGCTGGTTATTCTAGTTAGCATTTTTGTGTAACCTTTTTTTCCAGTGTTCTTAGTTTCTTTGCATTGGGTTAGAACATGGTCTTTTAACTCAGAGAAGTTTGTTATTACTCACCTGCTGAAGCCTGCTTCTGTCAATTTGTAGATTCATTCTCTTTTTTTTTGTTCCCTTGATGGTGAGGAGTTGTGATCCCTGGGGAGAAGAGATGTTCTGTTCTTTGGTGGTTTCATCCTTTTTGCCCTGTTTTTTTCCCATCTTCGTGGATTTATCTCCCTTTAATCTTTGAAGTTGGTGATTTCAGAGGAGTCTCTGAGTGGACTTTTTTTTCTATTGGGGTCGGAGCTGCTGCTTTTTGGCTTATAGAGGGCGTTGCTGGGCTCTCAGGTTCAGTCAGGTTGTCGGGGTGGGTGGTCCTTCCTGGAGTTTGTTTGCCCATGAGATTGGCCTCGCCTTCCCAATGGTGTCTCTCCCAGAGCTTGATCTTCCTGGTTGGGGTCAAGCTGGTGTATTTGCTGCCAAGCTCTGTAGCGAGGGCTTCAGTTTGAGTTCTGTGGAGGTGGGGCCTGCCAGGCCTTATGGTCTGTTTTCCTGCTTTCAGCTCAGCCTCCCTCTGTGTCCGTCCCGCTGGCGTTAGTCCAAACTCCCACCCAGGTTCCTGCGACAACCTGCCAAGCTCAGTGGTAGCCGCTGCTCAGATTTGCATGGACTACCCACAGTGCTCCACCTTCTGGCGGGGCTCTCGTGGACCTAGGGTTGCAGGAGGGATGAGGTAAGCACAGGATCCGAAATGGAGCACTGAGGGGGTTAAGTTCCCTACCCTCCCTGGCTGCACATTTCAGGTGGGGGACGTGCCCCCCCCCCCCACCCCCCAGTCTTGATTTGCACCCCCTGGGCAGCTCTGCCCTGCGGCTCCTTCCCTGGGCCTAATTCCAGTGCCTCTCAGACCCACAGAAAGGAACCCGACACCTCGTTTGAATCATGAAGGCCTCTAGCCCTCTGCATCTTGTTCGCTGGGAGCTGCATTCCGGTGCTGGCTTCTCTTGGCCACCTTTGCGCCCTTCCAATATCTGTCTCTCTTACTAAACTATAAACTTTCAGAGCAGAGTCTGTGTCTTGTTAGCCATTTGCTTAGCACATGCTAGGCACTTAACTAAGTATTTAATGGTGAATAATTGCATGAATCTAGTAACTTTTGAGTGGCTAAGAAAACTCTCAAAATTAATAGTGTAATTTAAATTTATGTATAATGATGATAATATACTCAGCATATATTTCTTTAAAAACGCAAGAAGTTTTCTCAAGAAATATGGTATAAGTTTTGTAATACTTTTTATGATGTAATATGTATTGGTTTCCTGATAGTTTTTCAATCTTGTGCATTTTAGGAGCCGTTATAGTTGACTGTTGGAATATTGGGGTTTGTGGCTGGGCACGGTGACTCACGCCTATAATCTCAGCACTTTGGGAGGTCGAGATGGGCGGATTCCTTAAGGTCAGGGCTTCAAGACCAGTCTGGCCAACTTGATGAAACCCCATCTGTACTGAAAGTACAAAAATCAGCCAGACGTGGTGGTGCACGCCTGTAATCTGGGCTACTTGGGAGGCTGAGGTACAAGAATCGGTTGCACCCGGGAGGCAGAGGTTGCAGTGAGCCAAGATCACGCCACTGCACTCCAGCCTGGGCAACAGAGTGAGACTGGCTCAGAAAAAAAAAAAAAAAAAAATTGGGGTTTGAACTACATAGGCCCACTTATATAAGTAGATTATTTTCAATGAAGTTACACCAAGTGTGCCTGCCTTTCCTGCCTCCCCTTCCACCTTCGCCTCAGCCCATGCTACCTCAGACAGCAAAACCAAACCCTCCTCTTCATTTTTTTCCTCAGCCTACTCAATGTGACAACCATAGGTTGAAGACCTTTATGATGATCCACTTCCACTTAATGAATAGTAAAATATTTTGTCTTCTGTATGATTGTCTTAATAACATTGTAGCTTACTTTATTGTAAGAATGTAGTATGTAATGCATATAACATATTAAAAATGTGTTAATTGTTACAGGTAAGGCTTCTGGTCAACAATAGGCTATTAGTTAACTTTTGGGGAGTCAAAAGATACATGCAGGTTTTCGGCTTATAGGGGGGAACTCCTGCATTGTTCAAGGGCCAACTGTGTTTAATTTATTTACTATTTTATCAGCAATAATTAAGTCCAACACATATACTTATCTTTTTATTGGTTGATTTGGTGGCCTACAGTATGTTTCTCTTTTCTGATTAGTGTTGATGGGTTTTGTGGTTGTTGTAGCCAAAGTATCTTGAGAAGAGCTGTTTGAAAATGTTTACGTGATTCTCTTTATCAGAATGATTCAGTGCAGTTGTAGTGCTAGATATATTATATGGAATTATCAGCAGTTTACCAGTTGGTTTAATAGTACTCCTGATGTCTTAAACAAAAATAAATAATTATTTATCTTTTTCTCAGAGTTTCTCATTGATCTATTAAGTAACAATTACAATTTTGTCTGACAGTCTTGTGTATTACTTTTTTTTAAAGTGCTTTGGTTTGATATTTCTTTCATTCATTTCGCAAAATAGAGCTTAATTCTTCTCTCTTCCAAACATACACTTTTTAAATATTGAATTTCCTCAAAATATTTCATAGTCAACACAGCCAGTGTCTTAACCATCCTTCCCAATAAATCAAAAACCTCTATGAAAAGTTACATAAAATTATTTGTTGTCATTCCAGCATTAGACCGTCTTTTAACCTTTGGGAAATTAGTATCACATTTCTTCTTGGTTAGTAATATCTCCTTTTTTAGTTCCCCATTCTCAGCCCCTTTATTGAACCTCATTTTACGACTTTTTGAATTTTTCTTTCTAGGATTGTACTTGAAAGGAAATTGTGATTTGTTCCCATAAAACTTTAAAAGCTTTTCAGCTTTATTTAAGCCAATATGATTCTATTTGGATTTGCTTTCTTTTCGCTACAGATCTTAATCACTTCTGTTTCTTTTATGCCCTGTGTTTCTACATTTATTTTTTCTTTATCAGTACTTAAATTCTTCCCCTCCTCAGCTCCGACATCCATTTTCTTCCTTTTCACAACCCTTCTCCTTTGGGGAAGTCATAAGACTAGAGTGAGGTGACCTTCACCTCCACTCACTGGGTTACAGGATGCATTTATACAGATTAGTTTAGTCGTGTGAGCTATGGTTATTTTGATTTCTTTTTCTTTTTTTGGAGGGGAAGGTGGAAGAAAATACTTCTGTTTTGCTCTGAATTATATGTTGTGTGCCTATAAGAGCTATAATTAGTATAATCATTTTTCTACTCTGATATGAGCTAGTCTTATGACAGTGCCACACATAGAAGAGGAGAAAGTTGAGGAGATCTCAGATAAATGGAGCAGGAGCCTTGATGAACCTGTTTATGAAGCTCATTCTATTTCTAGACTTCACGGTGATGTGATCTCTGATCTAATAAATTCCTCTACTGGAGTACAGTACAGTAGTTTCTGTTACTTCCAGTATATCCTAACTGGTATATACAAATTTTAACATTTTGTAAAATCTGAAGTAGAGTAAGCCTATTGTTGTCAGGCTAAATAACAGAGAGAGGCTCTCTAACAGAAATGCTATTTAGGAATAGGGCATTGCCATGGGAATACATGTGCTGTGATAAACTGCGTGTTTTCAGGGAAGTAAAGGAAAAGAAAGGTTTTTAGTAGAAAAAAGTGAGGAAGATTACATAATTGTTTTAAGATAATTATTTTTGGCTACAGGGATCAGTAACAATGGTTACAGTGGTTTGAGATTGGACAGGCAGTTGCTGGGCAGATGTCTTCCAAGAGTATTTTTTGTGTGAGATTGTGGTGGCCTTTGTGTTAGGTTGTAGTTTTTGAAGAATGTTTTGTGATAGTTTTTATCAGGCATTTATGCTTGAGAACCCTATATTCATGGCTTTTCCTGACTCTATTTGTTAGGGGTTTTTTTTGTTTTGTTTTTTTGTTTTTAACACAAGTGACTCCTTTGATTCCTTTGACACCTTTCACTTTTCTCCTTTTGATCAAGATCTTTCTCTGAAAGCGTTGATGATCAGTCTTCCTGTAGTTAGATTTTGGTGCTGGGATGGACTGGTTTGGTTCCACATTGGAGAGGGTAATTGGTGACTAGGAGTCAGTGTTAAAATTCTTCTAGCCACATTTGAGCAACAAGGGAGGTTGAAGGTGAGTGGCTCTTGGTCTAAGCCTATCTGGAGACCGTCATTAAGTTTAATTTTGTCTGCTTTGTAGGTGTTTTCTGTCATCTTAAAGTGCTGAGCTAGTAATATTCTGTTAGGAGTTGTACTTCTACAAAAATTTAACAAGTAATAGATACAAAGTTTAAGAAAGGAAAATATGAAGTAAAATTTATAGTAATATGGCAATCCCAGTTTGCATAATGGTTTTGAGCCATGAAACCTAGTGTAAAGACAACTAATTAAATAATTCCAGTGTCCATAGAGAATTCAGTGAGACCTATTGTAACCATGTGGCCTGTTTTCTTGTTTTATGTATATGGGGTCTCAACTTTCCCACAGGGATTTATCTAATTACAGCCTGTGGTATTAACAGCAGCATAGGCATTTTCCTATTTAACTGGTTTATACAAAAAGATCTCTTAGGTTGAGTTCTTTCAGACTACCAGCAGAAGCCACTGATTATGAAATTTCAGTTATGCTGTTCTCCTGTCAAGTAAAAAAAGTAGCATTGAGGTGGGTAAGAGTCTTATTATGATATAAAGTCTTGTTCCAACGCCTTGGAAAAAGCTGTCTACAGTGTAAAAATGTCAACTTCTTGTTTTGGTTTGCAGTTTGAATGTCTCTAGTTAGGGGATTGGGTGATTTGGTGAACTTTCCTTATGACTCATACATCAGGCCCAGGACTTGTTCCTTCCGATCCATCTAGTTTCAGTTTACAAAGCTTTAGGAAAATTTAGGATCTGTTATAGACTACAGGTAGATAAGAACTACTTTAAAACAATGCACAGAACTACATTCTAATAACAAACATGTGTTTTATAGGTTTTTTTAAATAAACATAACTTTCTCTGTATAGTCATTCTGATTTTTATCAAAGATAATCAGAGTAAGACGAACTTGTTTGTAAAATAAGTTTAGTTTTATCAAAAATTGCCTGTAAGAAGTGATTTGATCACACAGTGTTCTCAGATTTACAAACCTCTTAAGGCTACAAGCTAAACCAAGGCAGACTTTAGATTTTACCTACACTCTTAAGGTTCCTGGGCTTGTGGGAAGTGACAGTTTTTACTCACTCACTGTGAGGCTGGGGACCCTTGAAACCATGCATTGTATACACATTCTCAAATATGATATTTCAGTGAAAGCCTTGGTAGCACAACCAGTGTATTTTAGTATATCTTGATAGAAAGATAATAGATTTTTATTGAACCTTTGCAGATAACCATATTGCCATAAGAATACTCACAAATAATTTTCGAATTGGGGGGGAGGGCAATCAAATTAGGAGAAAATGCAAATATTTCTACCTTTGTTTATAAAAGTGTACTTTATTAAATTGCCATAAACTATAGAGAGCTAAAGAGAAAGTTTCCTTAAATCTGGAAAACAAAACATGTAAGTAAAGAACTAACAGTGTTTCAAATAAAAGTCATGAGAACATTATCTTTATCACTTATTTAATCTCATGTATTTTATATTTGCTTCATCTTAACAGTCTTTTGAACTAATCAGTTTATTAGTGTTTTAGAAAAAAAGATTTAGTCCGTTGATCTTAAAGTTATTAGAAACCTGCATTTAAAAGTACCCATTAGGGCTGGGCATGGTGGCTCAGGCCTGTAATCCCAGCACTTTGGGAGGCTGAGGTGGGCGGATCATGAGGTCAGGAGTTCGAGATCAGCCTGGCCAACATAGTGAAACCCTGCCTCTACTAAAAACACAAAAAGTAGCTGGGCTTGGTGGTGGGTGCCTGTAATCCCAGCTACTTGGGAGGCCGAGGCAAGAGAATCGCTTGAACCCGAGAGGTGGAGGTTGCAGTGAGCCAAGATCGTGCCATTGCACTCCAGCCAGGGTGATAGTGCAAGAATCCATCTCAAAAAAAAAAGTATGTATTAGAGTCTTTTCTATTAATCTGATTGTAAATACTTTTAGAGAAAAATTAAAAACAATAACTATGGATGTCAGAGACTTAAATAGCTGTGGTTAAAAGTCCAATGGAAGGTTATTATAATCAACAATTGACAAGAAAATTTAGTTATATTTGTGGCATATGACATATTATCTAGAATTAAGACTGATGACATTAGATTTCTGCATTTTATATAATTTTGGAACATTCATTATCAATAACATACATGTAACTGAAAGATCTAGTATCACTTATCATTTGACAATGTTTCTTATTCATTTTATCCAATAAGCCTAATCACTTAATATCTCTACAAGATGAGAGATACATTCTTTGATGCTCTCTAGGAACCCAACAGGAAAATCCCAAAATTAATTGTAGGTCAAAAAATGTTAATTTAGAATTTTGAGCTTGAGAAAGCCTGCCAAAGATGTCAAAAGGTTCAAAACAAACAGAACAGTGGCACAGGTCACTGTGAAATGAGTTTTTTTTTTTTTAAACCAGAGTAATAATCAGAAGACTTCAAAAGCAATACAGAAAGTTACCTGGATTTTAAAAATCTTAACACTTTCGAAGCTCTGTTTCCTCAACCAATCAAAAATCTAGTAAAGACCACATGAAGTTATCTTGATAAAATGCAAAGTCTTTATTTCTTTGGCTAATTACCAAAAAGGTAAAGAAAATTTTTCTGTAGTATAATTGCTTCTCCTATGGTAAACCTATTTAGATAGCCTGGAAATTGAACTGAAGGTACTTCAGTTTAATCAGACAAAGGAGAAGTGTATCTAAGGTTATGATTCTACACCTTATTATAAAGGAATGTAAACAATAAAATTAGTACCTTGAGCAGTGGAACACATTTATCTTAGCAACAGTATGAGAAATTTCCTGGTTACATGGAATAATTCAGAGACATCAAGAAAAGGCAAGAATGCAGAATCAACTTATACTAGGATACATTGCTTTTGTAGGCCTTCAAGACAGCACATTTCAGTTTCAGGTCACAACAACAGAGTTAGAACCAGAGAAAAAAGATGAAGAAAAAGTTAAAGAGAGAGTCCCAGTTATTGTCCCAGTTAAGTAAAAAGATGTATTTTTCAGGAGGAGAAAGGAGGCGAGCAGAAGGCAATGATCCATGACCTGTAAATCATGTGCAGTGTGAGATACAGCACAATTTAAATTGATGAGCTATGAATATGAGAAGCTTTAAGAGGAAAACTCTACCTCAAGAAATGAAATTACCATTCTAAATGAAAAAGACGGCATTTCCAACTTGAAACTAGGGAGATTAAATGGAATCTGTAAGAAAATGACTGTTAAACAGATTTTGTAATTAAAAATCAGAATCTTAGTACTTCAAGAAAACCTTGTTCTAACATAGGGGACCAAATTTTTAGTTTTGTATCAGTGTATTTTTAGTATCAAAGCTCAATCATTAGAAAGACTTGTAAATAATTCCCTTCTACTTATAGCCAACTTGATCACATGCAATTTCTTTCCTAAATTCATCCTTCTCAATCCTTTGATGAGCTGCATAGACCTTTGACAACATGCTTAGACTTTTTGTTTCGTCCTATAGTTACTTCCTCTTTCTTAAATAACACACCATCTTACTTGAGGACAAAAATTTACCAGATTTTTTTCTCATACAGAATTATTTTCCTTTCTTTTTAACTTTTCTTACCAAAAATAAAACTTCATACCTATAATTTTTTTCCATATCTCTCTTTCCTACTTATTGTACTTATTGGTTCCTTTCTTATTTCTGTTTCCTTCTTAAATCATATTTTTGAAACAACCTTAATAATAATAATAATAGTCTCTGAATTAGACAATTATATTCTCAATACAGAGTATATTTTTATGCTTTTCTAAATCAAAAACACATTTTTTGTGTACATTGTGTCCATTAATTAGATTTTTAATTCTTAGTAACCTTAATTTTTAGAGAAAACATAGGAAGCAAGAAATTTTGAAGTCACATATCAGTATTTTTATAGAGTATTTTTCTGTAATTTCAGAAAATGTTTCCTCATAATTTTTATGTTATAAATAGACCAAATATATTTAGTCTTTTTATAAAATTTAAGAAGCTAAGAGCAAACTTACAATTATGTTCAGCAATTTATGTTTTAATTTTTTAAAAAGTCTTATTTGGAAAGTACTCATATATTTAATGAATATCTATTACTTAATTTAACATAATACTGAGAATTTAGATTGCCTGAAAAGTTCATTGATAAATATTTATCCTCTCTATATTTTCCTGGTTTATCTTTAACAATTATACCTAGATTACTTATGAAAGTTGACATACTGGGTAAAACTAGTCATCATTTGAAGTTATTTTCCTTTTAACCATTTATATAGGCTAATACGAGGCATTCACCTGAGTAAGAAACTTACAGTTAAATATATTGGTATTTTGCCAATAACTCAGAAGACACAGCTATTTTTTTTTTTTCTGTTTTTTTTTTTTCCTGCACTTTAGGTTCTGGGGTACATGTGCAGAATATGCAGGATTGTTGCATAGGTACATACATGGCAATGTGGTTTACTGCCTCCATCCCCCATCACCTGTATTTGGCATTTCTCCCCATGTTATCCCTCCCCAACTCCCTAACCCCCGCTGTCCCTCCCCTAGCCCCCCCAACAGACCCCAGTATGTGATGCTCCCCTCCCTGTGTCCATGTGTTCTCATTGTTCAAGACCTGCCTATGAGTGAGAATATGCATTGTTTGATTTTCTGTTCTTGTGTTAGTTTGCTGAGAATGATGGTTTCCAGATTCATCCATGTCCCTACAAAGGGCACAAACTCATCGTTTTTTTATGATGTATATGTGCCACATTTTCCTTGTCCAGTCTATCATTGATGGGCATTTGGGTTTGTTCCAGGTCTTTGCTATTGTAAACAGTGTCACAGTGAACATATATGTGCATATGTCTTTATGATAGAATGATTTATAATACTTTGGATATATACCCAGTAATGGGATTGCTGGGTCAAATGGAATTTCTATTTCTAGATCCTTGAGGAATCACCACACTGTCTTCCACAATGGTTGAACTAATTTACACTCCCCACCAACAGTATAAAAGTGTTCCTATTTCTCCACATCCTCTCCAGCATCTGTTGTCTCCCAATTTTTTAATGATCGCCATTCTAACTGGCGTGAGATGGTATCTCAATGTGGTTTTGATTTGCATTTCTCTAATGACCAGTGATGATGAGCATTTTTTCGTATGTTTCTTGGCCTGATAAATGTCTTCTTTTGAAAAGTGTCTGTTCATGTGCTTTGCCCGTTTTTCAATGGGTTTGTTTTTTCTTGTAAATCTGTTTTAGTTCTTCGTAGATTCTGGATATTAGCCCTTTGTCAGATGGGTAGATTGCAAAATTTTTTCCCATTCTGTTGGTTGCTGGTTCACTCTAATGATTGTTTCTTTTGCTGTATAGAAGTTCTGGGGTTTAATTAGATCCCATTTGTCTATTTTGGCTTTTGTTGTCATTGGTTTTGTTGTTTTAGTCATGAAGTCCTTGCCTGTGCTTATGTCCTGAATGGTATTGCCTAGGTTTTCTTCTAGGGTTTGTGTGGTGTTTGGTCTCTTGTTTAAGTCTATAATCCCTCTGGAGTTAATTTTAGTGTAAGGTGTCAGCATGAAGGGGTCCAGTTTCTGCTTTCTGCACATGGCTAGCCAGTTTTCCCAACACCATTTATTAAACAGGGAATCCTTTCCCCATTGCTTGTTTTTGTCAGGGTTGTCAAAGATCAGATAGTTGTAGATGTGTGGTGTTGCCTCCAAGGCCTCTGTTCTGTTCCATTGGTCTGTATTTCTGTTTTGGTACCAGTACCATGCTGTTTTGATTACTGTAGCCTTGTACTATAGTTTGAAGACAGGTAGGGTGATGCCTCCAGATTTGTTGTTTTTACTTAGGATTGTCTTGGCCATGTGGGCTCTTTTTTGGTTCCATATGAAGTTTAAGATGGTTTTTTTTCCAGTTTTGTGAGAGGGTCAATGGTAGCTTGATGGGGATAGCATTGAATCTATAAATTACTTTGAGCAGTATGGCCATTTGCACAATATTGATTCTTCCTAACCATGAGCATGGGTTGTTTTTCCATCTGTTTGTGTCCTGTCTTATTTTGTTGAGCAGTGGTTTGTAGTTCTCCTTGAAGAGGTCCTTTACATCCTTTGTTGTATTCCTAAGTATTTTATTCTTTTTGTAGTAGTTGTGAAAGGCAGTTCGTTCTTGATTTGGCTCTCTTTAAGTCTGTTATTGGTGTATAGGAATGCTTGTGATTTCTGCACATTGATTTTGTATCCTTAGACTTTGCTGAAGTTGCTTATGTTTCAGGATATTTGGGCTGAGATGATGGGGTCTTGTAAATATACAATCATGTCATCTGCAAATAGAGACAATTTGACTTCCTCCTTTCTTATTGAATACCCTTTATTTCTTTTTCTTACGTGATTGCTCTGGCTAGAACTTCCAGTACGATATTGAATAGGAATGGTGAGAGAGGGCATCCTTGTCTAGTGCCATATTTCAAAGGGAATGCTTCTAGTTTTTGCCCATTCAGTATGTTGGCTGTGGGTTTGTCATAAATAGCTATTATTATTTTGAGATATGTTCTGTCGATACCTAGTTTATTGAGAGTTTTTAGCATAAAGGGCTGTTGAATTTTGTCGAAGGCCTTCTCTGCATCTATTGAGATAATCATGGTTTTTGCCTTCAGTTCTGTTTTATGTGGTGGATTACGTTTATAGACTTCGAACGTTGAACCAGCCTTGCATCCCCAGGATGAAGCCTACTTGATCTTGATGGATAAACTTTTTGATATGCTGTTGGAGTTGGTTTTTCAGTATTTTACTGAAGATTTTTGCGTTGATGTTCATCATGGATATTGGCTTGAAGTTTTCATTTCTTGTTGATTCTCTGCCAGGTTTTGGTATCGGGATGATGTTGGTCTCATAAAATGATTTTGGAAGGATTCTCTCTTTTGTATTGTTTGGAATAGTTTCAGAAGGAGTGGTATCAGCTTCTCTTTGTATGTCTGGCAGAATTCAGCTGTGAACCCATCTGGATCTGGGCTTTTTTTGGTTGGTAGGCTATTAATTGCTGCCTCTACTTCAGCCCTTGTTATTGGTCTATTCAGGGTTTTGACTTGTTCCTTGTTTAAGCTTGGGAGGATGCAAGTGTCCAGGAATTTATCCATTTCTTCCAGTTTTACTGGGTTATGTGCATAGAGTTGTTTGTAGTAATCTCTGACGGTAGTTTGTATTTCTGTGGAATCTGTGGTGATATCCCCCTTTATCGTTTTTTATTGTATCTATTTGATTATTCTGTCTTTTCTTTTTTATTAATCTGGCTGGTGATCTATTTTGTTGATCTTTTCAAAAAACCAGCTCCTAGATTTATTAATTTTTTGATAGGTGGTTTGTGTCTGTATCTCCTTCAGTTCTGCTCTGATCTTAGTTATTTCTTGTCTTCTGCTAGCCCTTGAGCTTTTTGATCTTGCTCCTCTAGCTCTTTCAATTTTGATTATAGGGTGTCGATTTTAGATCTTTCCTTACTTCTCATGTGGGCATTTATTGCTATAAATTTTCCTGTAGACACTGCTTTAAATGTAACCCAGAGATTCTGGTATGTTGTGTCTTCATTCTTGTTGGTTTCGAAGAACATCTTTATTTCTTCCTTCATTTCATTGTTTATCCAGTCAACATTCAAGAGCCAGTTGTTCAGTTTCCATGAGTTAGTTTCTTAATCCTGAGTTCTAATTTGATTGCACTGTGGTCTGAGAGACTGTTATGATTTCCATTCTTTTGCATTTGCTGAGGAGTGATTTACTTCCGATTACGTGGTAAGTTTTAGAATAGGTGTGATGTGGTGGTGAGAAGAGTGTATATTCTGTGGATTTGGGGTGGAGAGTTTTGTAAATGTCTATAAGGTCTGCTTGGGTCCAGATCTGAGTTCAAGTCCTGTATATCCTTGTTAATTTTCTGTCTTTTTGATCTGTCTAATACTGACAGTGGAGTGTTAAAGTCTCCCACTGTTATTGTGTGGGAGTCTAAATCTCTTTGTAGGTCCTTAAGAACTTGCTTTATGTATCTGGGTGTTCCTGTATTGGGTGCGTATATATTTAGGATCATTAACTCTTCTTGTATTGATGCTTTTACTATTACGTAATGCCCTTCTTTGTCTCTTGATCTTTGTTGGTTTAAAGTGTATTTTATCAGAGACTAGGATTGCAACTCCTGCTTTTTTTGCTCTCCATTTGCTTGGTAAATCTTCCTCCAACCCTTTATTTTGAGCCTATGTGTATCCTTGCATGTGAGATGGGTTTCCTGGATACAACACAGCTGTTTTTATTAAACTAAACAATATTATATTAGTTTTATCAGGGGAATTATACCAAAAAATTTTTCTGTTTTAGGTTGGGTTTATAGTTTTATGGCTGTAAAACATCTAGCAGAGACAAATATAATCCTGTCTGACCAGTAAACTAGGCAAAAATGTATGCTGATAAATTTGAATACATTTTTATTAAGTTTTAAAACCAGCTTATTAAAGTTTTTTTTAAGTTATGTGAACTAAAAGACATTTGGCTTAATTAGTATATATTTCATGTAAGTGGTCATTTATTTAAGCCAATCTAAATAGAATTCCTTAAGGGATTTCTGGCCAAGTACACCAGATTTTACTATGTAGACATAACATACAACATAATATATGTGCATATGCATAAGCACACCTAAACATATATACATATATACAAAAATTTGGAGGAAATACAGCATCTGTGACAGTTTAAAAAAATTTTTTTTTACGCTCCCCCACCTTTGACTCAGTCTTAGATGAGTTTAGGGTTAAATTTTCAATGTTTACATTTTTAGCCAGGGCTGGCTGAATCCTATAAGGAAAAGAAACTTTCCAAGTGGTGTTGAATTTTCAGTAACAAGTCTGTCTTTTGTTTGCCAGTCTGATTTGTTTCGCTAGTCACCATGGCCGGGAAGTCATCTAGTGCGTTTTTGGTTTTTTGTTTTCAGCCCCCGCATGGCAGAGAAAGCAGTTTTTATCTGGACAGAGATACTTTATATTGCTACTTTGAGCTCAAGGCTTTCAAGTGTTTGATCTGAGATCCTAACTTTTATGAATGCTATATAGTTCTTTTTCTTTTAGAGTATTTATCCTTTAGTTAACTGTTGTTTTTACCCTAAACAATTGTTAGGTAAACCTAAATTTACATTTCCAAAAGATACCTAAGTCTTAGTTGTCATGGAGCTGTTATACTTTGCAAAGCTATTAATTTGAAAGTCCCTTAAGACTTTTTTTTTAAAACTTGACTGGAATTCCTTAAGCAATGAGTTTCATGTTGTTGTAACTGAGCGAGTGCGAAATTATTACTGATACAAAGACTTAGCTAAATTACAGGGTTTTTATTGCCAGCGGCCACAGAGGACTTGTGTGTTTTTAACCCGTGGCCCCAAGAATGGAGAGTGTTAAGACCTTTTATGCCAGTAAACTACCTCTTGGGTGGGGGGTGAGGGCGGGGGATTTTGGACATTCAGAGGGCTAGTGGAGTTTGTACATTCCGTAAACCACCTCCTGCTGCGCTGGGGGTGAGGGTGAGGGGCTTTGGACTTTCTGATTGTTACTAAAGTGGTTTACAGAAGTTAAGAAAAGCGTTAGGTTATACATTGTTTGGGTAGGGTGGAACTTACAGACCTTAATTACTTTTTACAAGTTGCAGGGGCCAAATGGCGTGGGTTTGGACTGCTTGCCTGTAACATTAGGGTTACAGAGAGCAGTTTCAACGGAAAGCAGAGGTATGGTTGAGGTATGCAGTTTATGGGGCGATTATCATGTCACATTTCCCCCTTGTTTTATTTACAGGAATTAAATTATTGATTCCTTTAACAGGTTAGTATTGTTTGTTTTAAGGGCCCATATTGAGACCTTAATATTATTTTATGGAGTTTACGCTAGATTTAATGAATCAGCATTTGATTTAGGAGGCAGGGGCTGAACATGAGTCCCAGTAGGAGTAGGGCCAGAGGTCCCACCAGGCCGGTAAGGAGGGGAAGTGAGCTAAGGGGACCAGGAAAACATTTTTTGATACTAACTTTTTGAAGCCTGTTGAAGTTGTTTTCTGGTTTCGCGATTTTGTCTGACCAGGGAGAGGCTCTCTCGGATAAGACCTGACCTATTAGTATAGAAGCAACATTTATTCATTAAGGGCAGCACATAACCTCCCTTGTTTTAAGAATAACAAATTCAGTCTTCGCCTGTTTTGGAGGACCATTTTAGCTAAAGACTTAACCTGATTAGTGAGTTGGGAAATGGAGTTTTCTAAGTGGCTTAAATTAGTATTTGTGTGCTGAGAGAGAGTTTTAAAATTTTGGTCCCCAGTTATAAGAGCTGATACTTCAACTGTGGTGGAGCCAGCAATACCTAACTTAACCAGTGGAGGGATGACAATAGGGATTTGCTTTCATAGGGCAGTAGTAAGATTTGATGGGGCCAGGAGGTTAAGTTCCTGTTGGCCATTATAAATGTTGACTCTCGGGTGGATGTGTATTGGGGGTGCAGAGTATGGGAGCAGAGCTGCTGAACTGGTATGTGGAAATGCAGTTGGTGAGGCCAAAAGTGCAGGCTAACCAAGTGGTATTTGGGGCCTGATAGTAAAGGTTTTTACCATTAAAGTTTACATTGTGGGAGACATTACAATAGTGTCCATAGGGAGAACTTGCAAGGGTGTAATTTGGGGAGTGGTAGCAGTGCCCAGACCCTTCTGTGACTCCGAGGGTTAAATGGAGTGTGGATTGGGAGCATGAAGAAATGGACAGGTTGGCAGGTAATTGGGCAGCCAACCCGGTCTAAAACAGTGGTTGAGGGTTTAGACAGAGCCAACAGTTCTTTCCTAAATCTGGGTTAGATTTGTTGAGGAGGTGGTGAGCCGAGGACAATAAGGTTAGCAGGGTTGTGTCCTTTTTGAGCCGAGTTGGGGTTGTAGGGGAAGGTTGTTGATGGAGAGTATTGATTGGATGAGGGGGCTTTGTATTTTTAGGCGGGCTTCTTGTTGTATGCCCTGAGTCATGGGTCCTGTAGGGCGGTTGGTTCTGGGTGAGGTTATATGCTGGATGGTAAAGATGTCTGCCATGTCCCATCCATGCATATATACCCTGACACCCCAGGTTTGCCTTGTTGTCCATCTACCATCTGGGGTAGTTATGGTTGTCCTGAGTGGGTTACAAGACCCAATGTAGCATGGGGGATGGGGGAGAGTCTTGGTTAAAAGAGATGAAGGAGTCTGTTTTTGGTGTACCCTGATATAGTGGAGATAGTTTTTAGAACCCCAATGGGGGCAGAAGAATTCATTTACGTTTTCACAGTTCCATTTTTTTTTTTGTGGGGTGATCCAGGCACAGATATAATCCCATGGTCTGGCGTTGTTGCTCTGCCCCTGAACTGCTGTACCTGGCTATACCTCTGCTTGTTCTGCAATATAGGTTTGGGCCCAGGAGGGCACAGAGGTTTAGGGAGAAGGTCATGGGGTTCTTTGGAATGTACTCCAGGGTTAAGTTGACTACGGTGGATCCCTTCCCGGTTAAGGAACTAACATATTCTTCAGTGGAGCCCTTGGTGAGGACCTATTGATAGTAGGTGGGTTCTAAGGGGGGTTTGCTGTAGGGATTTACAGCACAGATTAGGGTGGCGAGGGTGGCAACCTCGAAGACCGCACAAGTTTTAGCTTTAGTGAATTGGGGGATGAGTGTTTGACGTTCCATTGTCCTTCTGGTGGGGCAGTTTTGACGTCGGTGTGATGAATTTAGGCTGTCTGTCCACCTTGAGTGCGGTGGGTTTGGTTAGGATAACCGTGTAGGGTTCCTTCTAACGGGGGGGGGGGGGAGGGAGGGGGGGGCTGGAAGTGGCGAATTTTTTAACAAGGACAGAGTTTCCAGGCTGGAAGGGGTGTGTCAGCTGGTCTGCAAGGTCCAATGGGGTGGGACGGGTGTTTTTAATGAGCTGGTATATTTGGGATTGAACAGACTGGAGCGCTTATAAGGACTTAAGGAGTGTATAGTTATGGACTCTAGCATACACGGTATCCGCGGGTCTGGGGAGTAAGGGAGGGGGCCTGCCGAACATGATTTTAAAGGGGGAAAAGCCTTTCTGACAGGGTGGCACTGGACGCGGAGGAAGACAAAAGGAAGCAGGCTGACCCAGTTTTTACCGTTTTTTAAGATAAACTTTGTCAGAGTTTCTTTTAGGGTCTGGTTTATTTGTTTGACTTGTCCTGAACTTTGGGGATGATAGCCACAGTGTAATTTCCAGGATATACCCAGGGCTTTGGCTAGGCCCTGAGAAATTTGTGCAGTAAAGGCGGGCCTATTGTCTGACACCAGCGTTAGAGGGAGGCTGAACCGAGGAACAAGGTCCTGTAATAGTTTTTTTGTGACCACCAAAGCAGTTTTGGACTTAGTGGGGAAGGCCTCAACCTATCCAAAGAAAGTATCTATAAACACCAGGAGGTATTTATAGCCATTTGCTGGGGGTTTTATTTTAGTGAAATTTACTTCCCAGTTCTCCTCAGGGCTAGTCCCTCTGAGTCTTACTTTTACCTGGCTAGACCTGTTCCCTTTCGGATTTACTCGGGCACATACATTACACCGAGTAGTAATTTCCTTGATAAGTTTATGTAAGTGGGGAATGTAGTATTTGGCTTTTAGCAGTTTAGTTAGTTTGGTCTGTCCTAAGTGAGTGGCCTGGTGTATATCCTTACCTAGGGCCTGTCTTAGAGCCTCGGGGACCGCAATCCTTTAGTCTGGCAGTATCTACCATCCTGTGGAGTCCTGTGTGGCACCCTGTTCCTTTGCAAAGTCCTTTTTACCTGAGGAGTACCTGGGAGTAGGAGGCAGAACTGGGGCGGGCAGGGTTACAAGGAGGGTCAGTGGTTTCACTGGCCCCATGGCTGCCTGCCTGGCCTGTAAGTTAGCAGCCCTGTTTCCCCTTGCCTCTGGTGAATCCCCCCTTTTGGTGTCCCTTGCAATGGACTAGTGCCACAGTTTTAGGCTTTTATATAGCCTCCAGCAGGGCCAGAATTTCCTCTTTACTTTCAATAGCTTTTTCTTTTGCGGTAAGTAGTTCTCCTTTTTTATATTGCTTTATGTACATGAGCTGTAGCGAAGGCATAACGGCTGTTGGTATAAATAGTGACAGTTTTTCCCTCTGCCCAGTTTTTTTAATCAGGGCTATAAGTTCACCCTTTTGGGCTGAAGTTCCATGAAGAAGGGCCTGGGCCCAGATGACCCCCTCTAGGGTGACTACGGCTGCTCCTGCATACCTCACTCCATTGACCATAAAACTGCTGCCATCCATATACAGTACTTTTTCTGGGTTCCATAAGGGGACATTGGTAAGGTCCGGTTGATCAGTTTGGATGACATTTATTATTTGTTGACAGTTATGTATGGGTTCTTCTGGCTCAGTATTAGGCAGCAGTATGGCCTGATTCAGAACTGTAGTTTTCAGGAACTTGATGTGGGGCTGGTCCAAGAGTAGAGCCTGATGCTGTACTATGCGGGCATTAGACATTCACTTTCCTGGAGCCCTGTGGAGTAGTGATTCTACTGCATGGGGTGCTACTAGGTTTAATTTCTGCCCCAGAGTTAGTTTGTCTGCTTTTTTTACCAACAGGGCTGTTGCTGCCATGGACCAAAGGCAGGCTGGCCACCCAGAGGCTACAGGATTAAGCTTTTTTGATAGGTAGGCAACCGGCCTGGACCGTGGTCCTAAAGTCTGGGTGAGCACTCCCGTTATGATTCCTTGTTTTTTACGTACAAACAACCGGAAGGGTTTAGAAATATCTGGCAAGGCTAGGGCTGGGGCCGAGGTTAGAGAGGCTTTAAGTTTATTAAAAGCCTGTTGTTTTACTACTGTATAAATTAGGGATTGATTCCCTCCTGTGCAGGCATATAGAGGCTTGGCTATTTCGGCAAAACTTAAAATTTTTACCCTACAGTACCCTACCGCCCCAAGGAACTTCTGAACGTGGCGTTTTGTGGTAGGGGTGGGTATCTGTAGTACTGCTTGGACTTGGCTGGGCGCCAGTGCCCGGTTGCCTTTTTTTATGAGATAGCCCAGGTAAGTAACCTTTTGTTGACAGAGTTGGGCCTTTTTGGCTGAGACTCGGTATTTTAGAGTTTGTAGCGTTAACAGTAACAACTGGGTGGCTTTTTTGCAGGCCTCTTAGGTTTTTGAGGCCAGAAGTAAGTTATTTACATATTGGAGTAGGGTATACTTAGGGAGCTCGGCCTGGAAGGTGGCCAGATCCTGGCTAAGTGCCTTATTAAATAGAGTGGGAGAGTTTTTGAATCCCTGAGGCATACGGGTTCATGTGAGTCGCCCTGAGACCCCAGTGTCCAGGTCTGTCTACTTAAAGGTGAATATGGGTTTGCTGACTGGGGCCAGTGAGATGCAAAAGAATGCATCCTTGAGGTCCAGGATGGTATAGTAATGGTGGTTTGGGTTCAGGAGGCTTAGGAGGGTGTATGGATTTGGGACTTTGGGGTGGACAGTTTTTACTCTTTTATTTACTTTCCTTAAGTCCCGTACTGGCCGGTAATACTTTGTGCTAGGTTTTAGAACAGGGAGCAGAGGGGTGTTCCAGGGTGACTTACAGGTGGTGAGAATTCCTCCTTCTAGGAGTTTTGTTATGTGCGGAGCGACTCCTTGCCTGGCTTCCTGACTTATTGGGTATTGCCGTACCTGGACCGGAGCTGCCGTTGCCAACAGTTGGACCACAACCAGGGTATGGTGTTTTGCCAGACCTGGGGAATTGGTCTTAGCCCACACTCCAGGTACACTCTCCTGGAATTGGCGGAGGAGGTCTGATGTTGATGCCTAATTTGTTTCTGGTGATAAAGCTTTCTGCAGGAGATACTTGTTTGACAGAGCACAAGTGATGAGGATTTGCTGAGGTGCTTTTGATACAGTGGGCAAAGAGGGGGATAGAGAGGCAGGCCTGATTTTCGCAGAAGGAGATGGTTGCTTGAAGTTTGTGAAATAGTTCCCGCGCTAATAGTAGGTAAGGGCATTTTGGAAGAACTAAGAAGGAATGGGTAACAGTGCCGTTTCCTAAGTTAACGACTTGATTTGTGGTCCATGAACTTGTTGTGGTTTTTTTTGTGGCTCCCTGGGTGACTGTTTTTTTATTGGATAGTGGACCCAGAGGCTGAGTAAGGACTGAGTAGGCTGCCCTGCTGTTTACTAAAAAACTGATAGGTTTGCCTTTAATTTTTAAAGTAACCCTGGGCTCCTGGGGGCTTAACAAATAAGAGCCCTGGCCCCGTTAATTCTGCCCTTTTAAATTGAGGATAGCTCTTGGTGGATTTTTTGAGCGGTTACTTGTCTGTTTTCCTCTGGGCACTTACTTTTCCAGTGTCCCACTTTTTTGCAATACGCACATTGGTTTCTTCCTAACAGGGGCCGGGGACTCCGGGGCCCTTTTGCAAGGCCCCTGCCCTCATGGAATGACTTGTGTCTCCTGAAGGGCTGCTATTACTACCTTAGTAACTTTTTAATCTTGTATGGCTTCAGGAGTATTTTTGTTATTAAAAACCTGGGCAATTTTCAGCAATTGGGTTAAATTTATTCCCTGGAATTCATTAGTTTTTGTAACTTTTTCCTGATATTTGTGGCTGACTGGGAGACAAAGGCTAAGTTAATGGCCCATTGATTTTCCGGGGCCTCAGGGTCTATAGGAGTATAGGTACAGTAGGCCTCTTGTAGGCGTTCCAGGAAAGAAGCTGGCGACTCCCATGGACCCTGAGTCACTGTTTTTACCTTGGAGAGGTTGATGGGCCTCCCTAGCTGCCCCCTTGACCCCTGCTAAAAGATAACAGTGAAAAGTGTTCAGAGCCTGGTGACCCCCTGAGGTGTTGGGGTCCCATTGGGGTCAGATAGAGGGGGAAAACCTTTTTAATTTGGTCCCGGTTTTCTTCTACTGTTCTTCCCCCCTGGACCTATGATGGCTTTCAGGGCTTCCTGTTTAATTCTGCCTCTTTCCTGTGTGGTGAACAGAATTAGTAATAATTGTTGGCAGTCATCCCAAGTGGGGCAATGAGTCTGGAGTACAGATTCCAAGAGCCCTGTCAAAGCCTGGGGCTTCTCAGAGAAAGGGGGATGTTGAGCTTTCCAGTTATGTAAGTCACTTGACGAGAAGAGGGTGTGAACAAAGAATGGGCAACCCCAATTGTCTCCTCCTGTTGGGGGTGCCTCTTGGAGAGGAAGGACCGCTGGTGGGTGTGGAGCCCCACTGCAGGTGTGCAAGGGGGACAAGGGTTGGTTACTGGAACTGTCTCGGGGGAGAATGCTGAGGCCCCGATTTGAGGGGCCTTGAGTATGGTGGAGGTAATTTTTTATTTTTTGCCGGGGAAGGGAGTATGGCTGGCGCCGAAGGTGCTTTCTTGGGGCCTGCCAGCATCACTTGTAACCCAGCATGCTTTATGCAGCGTTTAAGCCAAGAGGGGGCTGTTGAACTAAGCCTAGCCACTGGTTAATATATGGAAACTGATCTGGGTGCCCAGGGGAACCTGTCATTTCATTCCATACAGCCTGGGTTACTTTGGGATCATATATTCCAGTGTCTGGCCACCCCACCCCAAACGATGGCCCCTCCAATTTACACAGGGTGCAGAATCTTTTTGGGGTTAGTTTTACCCCATCTTGGCCTGAAAATCCAGCCTTGAAATTGGCCGTTATGCACTGGAGGGGGTTGCAGGGCCGGTTTTACCAATCAGTTTGTATTGTACCATGGTAACGCACTTCCCAACAGTCAGGATGACGCCAGAATGCCAAATTGGGGTGTGTACCGGAACAAGTTCAGTAGCAACACCGAATCTCCTTTTGGCAAAAGAGGCAATTACTCCTTTTCCATTCTAGGCAGGCAGAAAGTCTCGGTAATTCCTTTCCTAGTGCCTGGCTCCCCAAGGACGGAGAAAAACTACATTTGAGCCACTGAGGGCAGAATTTTCTTTCAGACATTAGAAGAGGGGCTGTGTAGGAGGGGGAGGGGCTGGGAAATTGCTGAGTTTGATAGTTCCTGGGAGGGGATCGTGCTAGGGAACTGCTGAGATAGCTCCCGGGTGGGGGTCGTGCTGGGGAACTGCTGAGATGGTGAGAGGGGGGAGGGTTAGGGACCTGCTGAGATGGAAACTTTCCCGTGAGGGGGTCTTGCTGGGAGGCTGGGGAACTTGAGGCGGCAGCAGGGTTTTAAAATGGAGTAAGTTCTGTCATTCCCTAGTATCTGACTTTTAAGATTCTAGAAAAAGCTACAACTGAGTACCCGGGGGGCAGAATTGCCTCCCGGACATTAAAAGGAGGGGCTTAATGGTGAAAGAGGAAGAGGAAGGAGTATAAAGTTATTTCTAGGGGCATAAAATCAGTGAAAATCCCCTGCAGCCAATGGTCATTCAACTAATTGAGAACATTGTCTGGCCTTAGTGAGGCAGGCCTAAACCACTGCAGATTAGTTAATAAGCACCTCGGAAAGCTAGAGAATCTACAATAAAGACAGGACCACGTGAAAGGTAGACAGACACAGGGTGGGTGTCCCCCGTGGGAGATCAGTCTGATGCCTGCCCGGCCACGACCCCGAAGAGATATTTCAGAACGTCTTGGCTAAGGTATACCCGTATAAACCCTGGGCCTGGTCACCGCAGAGGTGAATCACCATTATGCCCTATGACGTCTTTGTGGAACCGTGGGTGAAGGCCCACACAGGTCCCGTAGCCCGCCGGCCATGGGACCATACATATACGCACTCACTCTCTCACACCGAGGTTATGGAAGACAACTGAAAGCTGAATTACCTGAGCCTCCAGTGACATCTCACAGTAGGCTTGCCTAGTTAGAGATTAACCACCGTGTCCATTCTCCTGACCTAGGCTCCTGATGGATTGGCTCCCCCAATTTCCAGACCTGACTTACCTCCAGAGGTTCCCAGGACCCTGAGGAATTTTGGGTGAATGTCAGCCGGATAGTCGCTGGTCCGCCATGGGGCCGGAACTCTGGGGCCCTGGAATGTCTCAGGGGGCGCCTCCCCTAGAGGTTCCCGAGGTGGGGGCAGCCACTCGGGCGAGATTCCAGGGATTTTGTCTGAGTGATGATGGAAAAAAAAATCTCACTGGGGCCTCCAAATGTTGTAACTGAGCAAGCAAGAAATCACCACTGAGACAAAGACTAGGCCAAATTGCAGGGTCTTGATTGCCCACGGCCACAGAGGACTCGTGTCTCTTTAACCTATGGCCCCGAAAGGAGGGTGTCAAGACCTTTTATGCCCGTAAACTACCTCCTGGGCGGGGGTGAGGGCTAGGGGCTTTGGACATTCTGAGGGCCAGTGGACTTTGGACATTCCGTAAACCACCTCCTGGGCGGGGGTGAGGGTGAGGGGCTTGGGATGTTCCAATTGTTACTTAAGTGGTTTACAGAAGTCAAGATAAGCGATAGGTTATACACTGTCTGGGTAGGGTGGCATTTACAGACCTTAGTTACTTATTACAAGTTGCAGGGGCCGAGATGGCGTAGGTTTGGACTGTTTGCCTGTCACATTAGGGTTACAGAGAGCAGTTTCAATGGAAAGCCGAGGTATGGATGAAGTATGCAGTTTATGGGGCGATTACCATGTCACAATATAATCAGCAGGAAAATCAGCAAAATGAAAGTAAGAAGAAAAAAAACAGATAGATAGAGAAGGTATAAGGCTTTACTTGTCAGCTTAATATTTGCAGAGTTTGTGTTTGGTTTTTTTTTATTTTTTTAAGAGAGTTTGAATAATGACCATTTTGGATTTTCCTGGACATACTTAGGCTATCAGTTAAAAAATGAGAATAGACCATACACTGTAGCCTGCAGAAGTCCCCTAGAACCTGACATGCCTTAATGTTTGAGAATTCTATTCCTTTTCTTATTAATCTCTCAAAAGTAAGGAAAAATCTCATAAATTCTGTCAGGGAATGTCAGGACTGGTGTTTTAGGTGATGGTGACTGCCCTACTGGCTTTTAATTAATCATTCTGTATCCATCAGGCTACAAGGATCAATAATAAAAGTGATCCCAGTCTGAGGTTGGTCATGCAGTTCCTGGGCATATGTCCTCACTGAGATTCTAAGTGTTATTCACGTCCAGTAGTACTGAATATTAAACGCATTTAATAAAGAGATCTTCCACCCAGGCTTTGTGTGGGCAACAAGGCTGTTTTATTTCACGCTTGGGTGCAAGTGAGCTGAATCCGAGAAAGGACTGGCAAAGGGAGTAGGGGTAGGAATTGGTTTTATAGGTTGGGGCAATTTTTGGGGGGGGCAGGGGTGTTATAGAGTAAGATCAGTTATGGTGGTGGGAGTAGGGGCAAGGAGTATACATTACCATAAGTTCAGTTACAGTGGCAGGTGGCGTAAGAGTAGTTAAGATGTTAGGGTGTGGCAGAGAGGTATTCACAGAGCAAAAACAGTTAAGATGGCAGGGTGGGGTGAAGAGTATTCACATTATCATAATAACAATTAAGATGGCAGGGTGGGGAGAGAAGCTCAGTGTTCAGGGGAAGCTCTGCTGGGCGATCAGGGATAATGGCTAAGGTGAGGTGGGGGGCCGATCAGCCAAGGCAGGCAGGACTTCAGACTTTCTGGGTCCAGGCTTGCACATGGTGGCCTGACAGTAATGTTGTGATTGGTCTTTGTGGTTTTTGTAGTCTTCTGTGATAGCTTTTGTTATCAGGGATTTATGCATGAGACTAATCTCTTCATGACCTTTTCTGGCACTATTAGGGTTTTTTGTTTGTTTTTAAACACAGGTGACTCCATTTTTTTTGGACAGCTTTCAAGTTGTATAGAATTTGGAAAATGTGAAAAAAAGTTTTTATTTTTTATTTTACAAAATTTGAATTATTTCACATAAATGTTGCTTCTTTTTTGAAAAACCTTATCTTGGAGTATTTATCATGATGTTCAGTATTCTTTTAAAATGATATTCTTCATGATTATATAATGTTCTTTTTGATTGCTAGACTGAAGTGATAGTTATCTTTTAAGATGATACTGTGAACCACTGGACTCTTTCTTTAGGCGAAGATTAATGTGGATTATAAGTGACTAATTCCCCCCCCCACCTTTTTTTTTTTTTTAGCTTTTCTGTGTACCTTTCTGTTGTTTTGTTCTCCTGGAAAAGTGGAGTAATTTTGTATCCCATTTGTATAAAGTAGTATTTCCTTAAATAGATTCCTTGGATTACTCATTTTTTTAGATGCCCTATTAAGAAATGACTTAGTTGATAAATGGTGTATAATCCTATTGGCTCACAGTAAACATTAGCAAATTGAGGACTTAGAAAAGAATCTTGCAGATGCCAAATCTCTTTATTTACTTAATATTTTTCCCTGGGGGATTTGACAATAGAATGGAGATCGATCTTTTGATGAAAATATTCCTACACTGTGTTTTACGGTACCTTCATTTTCTTGGTCTGCAGTAAGGAATCCCCATATTTCTTATAGGTAAATATTCATATCTTCAGTAATTCAACTTCTTGGTGAACAATCTAGTTATATAATCTGCTTATACGACAGTCATTAACACATTTCCTCATGGTGTTTACATTCTCAATAAATATATAATATATTTTAACTGTGTAACTTAAATTTTTTAGCAACTGCTGTATGACCTACTCAGTGGTAACTTTAAAGAAAATAGTCAAACTAGCAGATCTCCCTGCTTATTCTAGTGATGATTTCCATACACATAATTTCTCCCACTCCCACATCTTACATTATCCCTGGAATTGAAATGACTACAAGACTATCAAAATCATTTACTATAATTTTATAAAATGAATCTCATAACTTAGTTTTTTAGTGAGATCCGTTCCTGATGGTGAATCATTGTATAAATGGGTTTTTGTTCTGATATCTTTCTTTTCCTGACTGCATATGTCCTTTTTTAAAAATTCTTGTATTTCATGTTCCCTTTGTTTATTTACACCCCTCAATCAATTTTCTTCATTGGGGGAAAAAGTTGTCATCAGTGAAAGATGATTATTTTTTAAATTCTTATCCCTGCCACTCGCACTTTATATACTTCCATTTTCTTTTAGAAACATTAATTTCTCATTTGTCTGGCCCTTACTTTAATCTGTTTATACTCAGCATATTTCTTTTCTGTGTTTTCATTCTGTTTTTTTTCTTGAGATGGAGTCTCGCTTTGTTACTCAGGCTAGAGTGCAGTGACATGATCTCAGTTCACTCCCCTGCCTCCCGGGTTCAAGCGATTCTCCTGCCTCAGCCTCTAAGTAGCTGAGATTACAGGCATCTACCACCATGCCCAACTAATTTTTGTATTTTTAACAGAGATGGGGTTTCACCATGTTGGCCAGGCTGGTCTTGAACTCCTGACCTCAGCTGATCAGCCTGCCTTGGCCTCCCAAAGTGCTGGGATTACAGGTGTGAGCCACCATGCCCATTCTTCAGTCTGTTTAAGGCTCCTTCATTCTTTGTATACTTAGTTGCCTTTTTCTCATTTAGTCACTGCCTCAGTTTAGCTATCCCCAAATACTATACATCTCTTTCTCATGCAATTGTCTTACCTTAGTTCTTACTCTTGTAAAATGTGTTAAATAAAAATATTTTTCACATAGTAATTTGGCAAATCAGATCAAAGTATAGTAATCAACATAATCTTCTAAATGACAGTTGTAGGAAGAAGAGCATTGGACAAGGAATCACAAAAGCTGGCTTCTTACTCCTTTTCTATAATCTTATATGGCCTTATTTGTTAAATGAAGAACATGACCTATTATCCCTATCTCAGATGGCTTTTAAAATGAAGAGATTAATATGTTTGAAAATGCTTTGAAAATTTTTAGAAATTCTCTTAATAAAAAATTAAGACAGTGTTTATGGAAGTCAGATAACATTAAAAAGATTGAATAGCTTTTAATCAGATACCTTTTAATGAAGACAGTGTGAGTCTCATGAGTAGGAAATAGCTAAAATGGTAGGGTGTGGGGGCTGGCATTTCAGAGAGGGAACATCATATGCAGAAAGGAGTTATGAAATAAGATGATTAATATGGATTACTATAAGTAATTTAGTATGGCTAGAGTGTAGGATGTCCATGGAGGAGTATCAGGAGATAGGATTAGGAAATATTGATGTGCTTGAATGTTTAATGAAAAGATATGGAGGATTACTTAAAAACTTAAAGGAATGACATAAACTTGGCATTTCCAGAAGTTTACTCTTATACTATTGTAGATGAAAGATGGGGACAGGGCAGGGGAGGCAAACTGGAGTTGGGGATACTTGAGGAAGCTGTTGCATTTAACAAAGGTCAGAACCGAGAACTTGAAGTAACATGAATGTATAAGGTAAAAAGATACATGCAAAAGACAATAGTGAAGTGGAATCTGTGGACCTATGTTTTGATTAAATGTGGGTGACAGGGAGCTATTTACTGAAAGAGAAAATTTTATAATTATTCTAGGGCTTCTGGTTTAAATGGGTTTCCTGCCATTCGCTGAGATAAGAGACCAAAATGAATTTAAAGGAGAGGGTAAATTTGATTTTGATTTTGTTAAATTTCAGATATTTAGCATATATCCAAGTGCAAATGTTTTGTTTTCTGTTGCATAAAAGGAGAGGATTGGGGGACTTGTCTCTGTGGTAAATCAAGCCTTGGGCTTAGATCAGATCACCCAAAGCAGCATATGGCTAACTCTGTTTGTTACACCCTATTTTAAAAATCTACCCCTTGAGATATACACAGTTCCTCAGAAACCTTGATACCCATGGCCTCCCTTTGAGTCATATTTCTGGTCCTTGTAATTAATCCCAAGTCTGTGTCTTCAGTGAAAACCTGTCTTCTTACAATCTGCCATAAGGATCCCTAGGCCACTATTTTACCACTTCTTTATTGTTCTCATAACTCTAAGTAAAACTTTAAATGTTTTTTATTACTCTAAAGCTGTATTACCAATCTAATCCAAATACACTTTTAATCTAATAGAGTCTTAGTAATAGCAGTCATTATTTTTATTTTTCTAACCTGGAGCTTACTATAAATTGGTTATAAAATGCTTTTCATTAGTTTATCCTCATGAAACCTATATGCTATTATAACATTATAAATTCAGTTTATTGTAGTAGCATACCTGGAAATTCCCTCTTGGGATTTAACTGTAAAGCCAATTATTTAAATATATTTACTTGGCAGCTTTAGAACTTGAGGCTTTCTCAAAGTATAACCTTACATTGTGAGTTCCCTCCCATTCTTCTTACTCCCTCCTTTGTAATACTTTGATTGGCCTTGAGGAATTGTGTGAGTTGTGCTTTAGCTTCTGCTCACATGACGTTATAACCTAGTTTCTTGATTTACTCTTCTTTCAAGTTTCTCTGGCCTGATTGCCCAGTTTTCCTTTTCTTTTCTATATCTGGCAGTCTCATAACTAAGCTGCCTCCTTGCCACCGGGAGGTCAAATGGAGTGAGGACACAGGGCTTCAGGGACAGAATGAGTGCTGGAAGAACTCTTAAGGGCTATTGTGATGGATATGATATGACTCCTGCCTCAGCTTCCACAGATACACTTTAAAGTAGTAACTGCCCATCATATATGGGTACTTCAAAATTCAAGGACTGCCAGCTGCCTTTAATTTGTAGGCATTCTTAAACATTTTTATGACTGCACCTAGATGTGAAGGAGGAGAAAGGTGTTAAATTGATTCCTGCAAATATTTAAAAGGAGTGTGGTTAAAATGTCAATAGTAGTCTGGCTGCAGGTAGTGAAGAGTCTACCTCTTTTTAAAAAAAGAAGACTCCTGATCACAGTGCATGGTTTTTAGTCTTGTTTTTTGTTTGTTTGTTTTTAACAAGTAGCCATTCATTTGGATATGCAAACATCAACCTCTGACTACTACTTAATGCTGTTTTAAAATTGTTTCAAGAGTGTTTACAGATATCTGAGAACATCCTCAGTTCACAGGTCAGTATACATTTTGAGATACAGTGTAATGTCAGTGCAAAAAATATATGAAATGAAGTTAAAACTTTATAGTTCATATAAGTTAGAATAGCTGTTATTAAAAAGTAAAAATATAACAGATGGTAGTGAGGTTACAGAGAAAAGGGAATGCTTATACATTGCTGGTGGGAATGTAAATAGTTCAGCCATTGTGGAAATTAGTTTGGTAATTTTATGAAGAACTTAAAACAGGACTGCCATTCTACCCAGCAATCGTATTATTGGGTATGTACCCAAAAAATAGAAATTATTCTACCATAAAGACATAAAGACACACACACACACACACACACACACACACATGCTCAGTACATACACACCATGGAATACTACACAGTCATAAAAATGGATGAGATTATGTCCTTTGCAGCAACATAGATGGAGCTGTAGGTCGTTACCCTAAGCAAACTAACTCAGGAACAACAAACCAAAGACCACACATTCTCACTTAAGTGGGAGCTGCCAGGCATGGTGGCTCACGCCTGTAATCCCAGCACTTGGGGAAGCCGAGGTAGGTAGATCACTTGAGGCCAGGAGTTCAAGACCAGCCTGTCCAAAATAGCAAAACCCCGCGTCTACTAAAAAATACAAAAATTAGCTGGATGTCTGAGCACACACATGTAATCCCAGCTGCTTGTGAGGCTGTGGCATGAGAATTGCTTGAACCCAGGAGGCAGAGGTTGCAGTGAGCTGAGATCGCACCACTTCACTCCAGCCTAGTTGAAAGAGTGAGACTCTGTCTGAAAAAAATTAAAAAAATAAAAAACATATATATATATATGTATATATAGGTAAATATATATATAAATGTGGGAGCCAAACATTGAGTACATATGGACCCAATGAAGAGAACAACAGATACTGGGACCTACTTGAGGAGAAAGGGTGGGAGGAAGCTCAGTATTGGAAACTACGTATATCAGGTACTATGCTTATTACCTGAGTTACTAAACAGTCTTTACACTGAATCCCCATGACACGCCATTTACCTATGTAACAAACCTACACAGGTACCCTAAACCTAAAGGTTTAAGAAATAAAAAAATATACTTTATTTATTGGACAGTGGTATTTTAGTGATAAAGTACAAATTTGTCCTTTGCTTTTTTATGTCAAAGAAAAATGGTAGTTCCCAGACATTTACATTCTAAACCTATATAGAAATCTGCATGCTAGCAGATAAAAAGAATTCTTGTTAGATTTTTCTGAATTGTAAGTCAGATTTATATGAAAAATCAGGTTATATTTTTTCCTTTTATTTCTTTGGTAATAGCAATGAAAATACAATTTTAAAATTCTGGATTCATGTTTAGTACAGCTATTTTCCCAGTTCGCTGGATTTAATCTGTGGAAAGTATCATTTGAGTGCAAGAGTTAGCGTTGTTTTATTTTGTTTTCCTCTTGCCCCTGACATTCTACTCTGATATTAAGCCATTCTTTTATAGTTAAATGAGACATGTGTGGGTGATTTGCAGTTAACTGCTCGCCTCCACACATACAAATGCCTCGGCTTTATATCTAATCATGATTCATACCTTATGCCAAACTCTTGCTGTCATCCCAGTACCAGCAGATGGTGGGGCTAGACCCCTGGGGCAGTATGACCCAGTGTTCTAAGGTTATGTATTTTCTGGTAGCAATGGTCAGAGAAGGAAAGATTTTAACATGGCAAATTAAGTTTAGCTCTTTATGGCTTTTTGCTTTAAAAAAAACAAAGGATCTTAGATGTCCCATTTCCAAGTGATACCTTAAAAACTTTTTTTTTTTTTAGTTCAGTAAAATAAAAGCACAAACTGGAGTGTTACCAGTCTTTAACTCCAAATCCTGGTAGTCGGGGGGTACAAGTTAACAGTGGTTTTTCACTTTCCTCAAACCTATGATTAGAAATACATTTTACATACAGTACATATATACTTACAGGTACATGTACATCTGCATACACATAATTAAAACCAAAATTTCAATAATAGTGTTTGACCTTATCACGTGCAATTTTTTTCTCTTCTTTTTTGTTGTTGTAGATGTTGTTAATTCTTTCTCTCTTTTTAACCAGTTTCTGGTCTTCATTTCCCAAGTAGATTTTAGTGCTCACTAATGGATTGGGACCCACAGTTTGAAAAACCGTATTAAACAGTCAGTACTTATTATAAAGAAATATGTTACTTTTTTGTGGACTTTCTCAATTTATTAAAAATGATTTTCCTACTCTTGACTGATCACAGCAGCTGCCATTTAGTTAACAAGAAACTTTTAGGGTTTTCTGTTATTTGTATGTGTATCTAAGGATCTAAAGGATATGGAGGAGCTACATATAGAAACAAATTTCAATTGAATGTATTAATGAGCCTTATAACCCTCTAGCTTTAAACACATGCCATTTCTCTTCATTGTTTACAAATAATTTATTTCCTTGAGCTTTTCTTTATTTTTATCTTATATTTTAATAGGTCATTCTTTCAATAACATACATGAACTAGCTTGCTTCAATAGGCCCTTTATTTGTATTTTAACAAAAAAGGGAAAGAAGTAGAGGCCTCTTGAATTTCTGTATCACCAAATAGAGTTCACAATACCATGGATTTTTGTAATGTACTATTTCCCATCTTCATTAATGGTGGTGTGAATGAGTTGTATGAAATACATAGGTGTCATGGAACCATATAATCACCTCGACTCTCACTTATTCATTCCATATAAAATGATAGGAAGTGAGTTTTTTGCCTATATGATTGCCATTTTTTAAAGTTGCTATGGCATTATAGGGAACCATAGAGTTGATATAATCGCTCTTAGAATTCAGAAGAGATATAGAAAAAAGCATTTCTATTCTGAATAGACAGGGTTAGAACTAACATTGAGAGTAAGTTTGGTATGCAAATGATATATTCAGAAGGAACTTCTGTATAGTCTGATTGTTAATAAACAAAATATTATCAAGTGTTTTGTCCAGATTAAAACTCAAGATAAAAGCAGCTTATGGAGCAGAAGGTAATTTTATATAAACACATATATTTGAATGTATATACTGAAACTAATTTCTATTATGGGTGGGAAAAATTCTTGAAGAATTTATTGTAGATAACAGTTGCCAGTGTTAGTATTAAAGATTTTCATTGAAGCTCTTTGTATGTATCTCTTGTAGATATGGAAACAAGTGAAAAAATCCAAGCAAGTGGAATACTTCAGCTGTTTGCAAGTCTGTTGACTCCACAGTCTTCCTTCAAAGCCAAAGTAGCTAACATCATAGCAGAAGTAGCCAAAAATGGTGAGGTTTACCTCAAGAACTTTTCTGCTGGGAACATCTTCAGTTTTACATCTTACTTGTCAGTATGCTTTATTTATGTTTTAATTTTGTAGATTAGACATTTTTTATTTTTATTTATCTTTTGTTCAACTATTCATGTAATTGTTTTAAATGACTATAGTTATAGTCATTCACACATGTCCCATTTGATAACCCATTCTTTCTCAGTAGAGTTATGGGAAAGCTCTGCTACCCTCAACTATACTTGGGTTATTTATTACTTTGGTTATAAGATTCTTAAATTTGCCACTGAGTCATTTATCTTTTTTGTCATAAGAGATAATGTATTTTTAAATATTTATGTTTGTGTTATATCCACATAAACTCACTGTTCTTTTTTAGTTTTGCCTATTGTTCCAACATTGACACTTGACTTTAGTATAGTGGAAATATATGTTCTATTTTCTGCACTCACCTTTGTGGAAAACATGTATTTCTTAAGTTTCCATGTAAGTTCCATTTTTCTTAAGTTTCCATGTAAGAATACTCTGGAAAAAAAATAATGACAAAGTTTAGAATACTTAATCCATCACATTGTGTACTGCATATACACGGAGAGATTCTTTGGATGAATTATATCATAGCATAAATATTTGCATATGGTCATGCAAATTCAGTCAGTTTTGAGGAAAACACTGAGTTTCTAAAGCAATGTTTAAGCATAAGAGAAGGTCATACTATATTTAGTACCTTTAATGTGCCTCAATTTGTCAGTTTTACATTATTTTTTAGCCTTTTATTTAGTATGTTTCATATATTCTTTAAAGCAAAAGAATTTTAAAAAATTCTGGCTTTATTTGTGTAATCATCATGGCAGGTGGCTTTGTAAAGTACCAGAATATGTTGTTTTGGGCTGGTAAAACAATGTATTTTTAGGTGTGCTATCAAAAAGAAAATGGTTGTGAAACTGTGTCATTTCTGTAGAAGTTCTCAAAATGCATTGCAAGTTCTAGTTAGATTCTATATTGGCATATCATTTTTTGGTGGTTGTTAGAAAATTGGCCACCTATCACTCTTATATGTCACATCTAAGAAGCAGATGTAGTTTGAAAATCAATTCTTTCCAGACATGGCTTGTTAAGCTGGACCATCTCCTGTCTGAATTTGCTTAGATACAAAGCATCTTGGTTTTTTAGAACAAGTCTTTTAACTTTGTTAGAGTCACAGTATAGATTTCCAGAAATCAGGGTAGAGATTCCACAATTTTTATCTTAAAATCCTTTTTTTCAGTGTTCTTGTATTGTAAATTCAGAAATTTTGGATAACAGATTTTTGTGAAATGGATTGCCATTCCTATATGCTCTTACTTAATAATATTCCTCATAATGCTCTGTCACAATTTCATGACAACTCTGCTGTGAAGAGTTTCTTCTGGTTATACTCTAGTAGATGACAGCTGTGTTCTAAAGATGTAATAGAATTTTTAATGTTTATACTTTTAATCAGAAGCTGATAAAGGGCATATCACTAACCTCCACTGGTTAAAATAAATAGGATACATTGGTATATTGGTATATTTATTACTCCATGACCACATTACTTTTTTAAGTAATTGGCTGAGAAAGTGGACCGGAATCTCGTTGAGTGTTTTTTTTTGGTTTTTTTGAGACAGGATCTTGCTGTGTCGCCCAGGCTGAAGTGTAGTGGCAGGATCACAGTTCACTCCAGCCTTGACCTCTTGGGCTCAAGCAGTCCTCCCAGCTCAGCTTCCTGAGTAGCTGGGATCATAGGCATGTACCACCATGCCTGGCTAATTTTTTAATTATTATAATTTTTTGTAGAGACAGGGTCTCTCTATGTTGCCCAGGCTCGTCTTGAATTCCTGGGCTCAAGGGATCCTCCCACCTCGGCCTCCCAAAGTGCTACGATTACAGACGTAAGCCACTGTGCCTGGCCACTGAGTGTTCTTTTCAAAACAAGTACATATCTTCAGAAATGCTACCTGACACAACATAGTATACTAATTGGGCATGTATTTCTTGTTAGAAATTGACAGTGAAAAAGATTGTATGAACCAGAGAAATATGAGGTTGGAAGTTAATTTGTTCATCTTTACTCTGCTGTGCACAGAGGAGAAATATTAGCATATAATTCTTAGATTCAGTTAAATCCCAAATAGGTTTTTGTACATACAAAAAGAATCTTTAAAAATTAACACACCTTTGTACTGACTTTCAAAATTTAGAGGATTTGTAAGAAGTTCCATGGGTGAGTTCAATGTGGGAGGGTAGCTTTGACCATAACTTATAGTAAAAGATTTTTTAGACCTTTTAAATGTATTATTCCCTTATATGATAGACTTAAGAGTGATAGGAGGTAAAGGACAAAATAAGCATGATATGTTGTATCTGTGAATATTTCAGAATTGGACTCTCAAAGTATTTAATAATAGTAATAGTTCCTAATGCTAGCTATGATTTTGTGACCACATAATTTAAGTGTTATGTACATTATTTCAATCTCATATGAGTTAGGGTTATTTTATATACATGAGAAAACATGGAAGCTAAATATCTTGTCATCATACTTATGTGATAATAGTTGGATTTTGTGCACTAGTTTGTTTTCTCTCCTTTCATTTTTTTTTTCAGTAAATGAGATTTTATGTTGGCAGTGGAATGTGTAGAGGTGGTGTGAATAAAGGTGTAGTAGCATGTAACCTGAAAGATTGGGCTGGTAACTGACATGAAAATCTATAAAAACCAGCAGAAGTTGAAACTGCTTTACGTCTGTTCTCTAAAGCAGTTCCCTGCCTTTGACTGTAGCAGCAGCAGACTCACCCCGGGAACTTGTTAGATGCAAATTCTTGGATCCACTCACTCAGACTTACTGAATCAGGGACTCAGGAGTGGGCCCAACCATCTGTTTTAACAAGTCTTCTAGGTGATTCTGATGAGTATAAACCTTGAGAACCAAGTTTCAGTCTAAAGCAGTACAGAATCAGTAGTTTTGATTAACATCACGCTTTTTGTTCTTCTGTGTACTTTATCATATTGCAAAGTGTTTATCAAAACTTCCATCTGAGTGCTTTTAACAAAAGAGTGAAAATTTACACCCAAGAGGACCTTGGGCGAGCACTAACCAGAAACACAGAAGTCTCCTGTTCTGTCTTATAAATTTTATTTATTTTAATTTTGCCCTGTACTCCATAACAGGTACATGTAGTACGTGTTTATTTTAGTATAAAATGCATGCGTGCCCTAGAAAAATCATTGAATAAAGTTGAGACTCCAGAAAACGCACTATGTTGTTAGGTAGCTTAAAGTATACCTTGAAACCTCAGGGTTGGAAGCTTAACCTTAGTCATTTTGTAAGAATGATCATCAGTACTTTCTTTAAAAACAAGGGCAGTACAAGTGTGAATGAAAAGTATAAATGTCACTCATTCTTTTATATTCATGCCTCATAGTTTTCCTTGTTTTTCAAAAGAAAAGCTAATAATTAATACAGGGAGGTTATTAGAGAAAATTCAAATGTGAATATATATTATGATTTAGTCTCATAAACACTAAGGTAGACTCTACTACTTAGTGTTTTTATTTGGCTTGAAAATTTTGGTTTAAAAGAGTTTTAAGGTAGCTGAAAGTGGAGAAAGTAGACTTCAGGTTTTTTATTATTTGAGGATATGTGAGAGGGATGTAAATCTCAGTGTATATAAAAAGAAAATAATTTTATTTTGTTTTCATCACAACCTGTACTTTATGATGCTGCTGGATGAATATGTAATTCAAGTAGGTTTGAGAAAGTAAAAGCAAAAAAGTAAAGGGTTAACACTCTAGATTTAGAAAAGAATAGAAATAATTAATTATTTAATGAATATATTACTGTAGTCAAAGGGAAAAACATTAGTCTTAGGTGGGAATCAACTTTTTTTATTTATTGATATTGAAGTAGAGCAATGCCTATTCCTTCAAACCTCTGTATTAAATTTCTATATTAACTTATATGTGTTTTGCAAAAAAAAAAAAAAAAAACTGTGTTGTATAGGCAAACACACATATACAGAAATACTTAGCGGCTCCTGCTTTCTACAGCATAATGTCATCCACTAACTTTGATTTCTAGTCACTGTCATGTATCTCAGTTTCAGCCTCTCCCCCTTGCAGTACTGCCCTGCTCCCTGAACAAAAATTTTCAGTTCTTTGAGTTCAGATTGCCAAGAGACAGAATCTGATTTTCGCTTTTTTTTAAAAGTTCATCACCACTGCTCTTTTTAGGAAATCTTTCGAAGTAGACCATCTCTTAAGCTACTGAGACAGAATCCAGCCAGCTGTGAAAGGTAGCAGGTGTGAATGTAGAGAGGTGTAAGTAATAGGAACCGCTTTGAAGAAAGATGACTGTCAGCCATTCTGAAGCCTCTCTAATGTAATATGTATAACATTTTAAACATATTCATATACATCCCCTGGTATTTTTTAAAAATATATCTGTCTGAAGCATGATAACTTCATGTCTTTAAAATTAGCTAGTGAGGGCTACCACTCTTAAAGATTTTTAGAAGAAATTTTTTTTTGCTTTATCCAGGGACTGACAGTGACTAAAAGCTGAGGGATATATATATTAGCTTTGTTTTATCTTTATATGTTTTTGAGTAAAAATGGTTCCAAAGAGTTTTGATTCCTTAATTTTTCTATAATTATTTATCCTCCATTATTCCAAGAATACTTGAAGCTATTGATTGTAGAGACAAAATTTTGAAAGATTGGTATCATATAGATAAAACATAAGAGTAAAGAAACACAGTAATTCATTAATGTTGCCATTGCCTAAAGAATAACAATAACAAAACAACATAATAAGATAAACAAGTTTTATTTATGAAATGAGTGCAAATCAGACCATTCCTAAATTTTTTGTTTTAGTGGTCAATGAAATCATCATACTGTTGGGAACCAGACATTGTTCAGTGAAAAGGATAATGAACATCTGTCTTTAATACGAGTTAGTGGCATATTAATTTAGGATTTGAAATCTAGACTAGGCATGGTGGTTCTCACCTATAATCCTAGTACTTTGGGAGGCAACAATGGGAGGATCACTTGAGACTAGAAGTTTGACACCAGCCAGGGCAGCATAGTGAAACTCTGTCTATAAAAAAAAACTTGGGCAGGCATGGTGGCTCGCGCCTGTAATCCCAGCGCTTTGATGGCCAAGGTGGGCAAATCACGAGGTCAGGAGTTCGAGATCAGCCTGGCCAACCTGGTGAAACCTCGTCTCTACTAAAAATACAACAATTAGCCAGGTGTGGTGGCATGCGCCTGTAGTCCCAGCTACTCAGGAGGCAGAGGCAGGAGAATTGTTTGAATCCAGAGGTGGAGTTTTCAGTGATCCGAGACTGCACCATTGCACTCCAGCCTGGGTAACAGAGCAGCAATACTCCGTCTCAAAAAAAAAAAAAAAAATTATCTAGGCCTGGTGGTATATGCCTGTAGTTTCAGCTATTCAGGAGGCTAAGGTCAGGAAGGATCCGTTAAACTCAAGAGTTCAAGGCTACAGTGAGCTATTATCATGCCATTGCATTCCAGCCAGGGTGAGAGGGTAAGACCTTGTCTCAAGAAAAAAAAAGGATTTGAAATCTCTGACAGGTCTAAAGTAACCAATAACTAAAGAGGTAGATAAGCAGATTGATGTGTCATCTCCTGTAGATGGTCATTGAATCTATGAACATGTATAGCATAATTTATTTTCTTAACATGAGTGGTGGGATACTTAATATTACTGAGTTTAAACCATCAATGACAAACTCAAAGGTTAGTTGTTGAAATAGGAAATAATCTCAGTCTTAGAAGTTTACATTACAAGGAATTTTTAGTGATAGAGTAATAAGTAAGAAAGAGATGATAGGACTTAATTTCTTTATTTAGGGAGAGAGGAATACCTCTGTGACTTACAGCTGTCTTAGTAGGAAAAGAAGTTGTCCCAGAGGTGACAGATGACAGAATAACCTATATGGTGTGCTCTAAGAATTTGAAAATGAGGGGAGAGGGAGGATTGCTTATGAGGGTACCTATGGAACAAACTAAGGGGTGTAGACCATCTTCATAGTGAGAGTGAAAAGATAGTGATTTTTTAGTAGGATAGGGTGTAGATAGAGAAATTAGTTCTTTCTTTATTTTTTATTTTTTTAGAAAGAAAAGAAAAGAGAAAGAGAGAAGGAAAAAAAGAGAAAAGAAAGGGGAAAAAGAAGAAAAAGAGGGAGAGAGAACGGGAATCTTGCTCTATTGCCCAGGCTAGAATGCAGTCTAAAAATGGGTATTGAAAAGCTCTTTTATACTAATAATCGTGTTGTACAATGGAGACAGGAAGGAATAAGGGAGGAAAATAACAAACAAACAGCCAACCAATATTTCATTTAAACCTATGAAATGCTAGGCAATTGCTGGGGAGTGATTTATTCCCAACCATGTGGTCGCTTTTAGAATAGATGTGATGTGTTACTGAAGAAAATGTATGTTTTGTGGGTTTGGAATAGAGAGTTCTGTAAATGTTTATTAAGTTTACTTGTTCGAGGTCTAAGTTCAAGTCCTGGGTATCCTTGTTAACTTTCTGTCTCATTGATCTGTCCAATATTGACAATGTAGTGTTAAAGTCTCCCACTATTATTGTGTGGGAGTCCAAGTCTCTTTGTAAGTCACCAAGAAGTTGCCCTATGTATCTGGGTGCTCCTATATTGGGTGCACATACACTTAGGATCATTAGCTCTTCCCATTACATTGATCCCTCTACCATTATACAATGTCCTTCTTCTCTCTTTTGGTTTCTATTACTTTAAAGTCTATTTTATCAGAGACGAGAATTGCAACTCCTGCTTTTTTTTTTTCACTCTCCATTTGGTTGGCAAATCTTCCTCCATCCCTTTGTTTTGAGTCTCTGTATATCCTTGCATGTGAGATGGGTCTGGATGCAGCTTACCGATGGGTTTTTTGGAATGGCTGATACTGGTTGTTCCTGTCTGTGTATAGTGCTTCTTTCAGAAGCTCTTGTAAAGCAGACCTGGTGGTAATGAAATCTCTTGCTTGTTTGTAAAAAATTTTATTTTTCCTTCACTTATGAAACTTAGTTTGGCTGGATATGAAATTCAGGGTTGAAAGTTCTTTTCTTTAAGGATGTTGAATATTGGCCCCCACTCTCTTCTGGCTTGTAGGGTTTCTGCTGAGAGATCTGCTGTGAGTCTGATAGGCTTCCCCTTGTGGGTAACCTGACTTTTCTCTCTGGCTGCCCTTAATATTTTCTCCTTCATTTCAACCCTGATGAATCTAATGATTATGTGACTTGGGGTTGCTCTTTGTAAGGAATATCTTTGTGGTGTTCTCTGTATTACCTGGAGTTAAGTATTGTCCTGCCTTGCTAGGTTGGGAAAGTTTTCCTGGATAATATCCTGAAAAATATTTTCAGCTTGGATTCATTCTCTTCGTCACATTCAGGTACACCTATCAAACGTAGATTAGGTCTTTTCACATAGTCCCATATTTCTTAGAGACTTTGCTCATTCCTTTTTACCCTTTTTTCTCTAATCTTGTCTTCTCGTTTTATTTTGTTAAGTTGGTCTTCGACCTCTGAAATCCTTTCTTCTGCTTGATCAATTGGACTGTTAAAACTTGTGCATACTTCGGGAAGTTCTCGTATTGTGTTTTTCAGCTCCATTAATTCACTTATATTCCTTTCTAAATTGTCCAATCTCGTTAACATTTCGTCAAACCTTTTTTCAAGGTTCTTAGTTTCCTTGCATTGGGCTAGAACATGTTCTTTTAGCTCACAGAAGTTTCTCATTATCCACCTTCTGAAGCCTGATTCTGTTGATTCCTCACATTCATTCTCAATCAGGCCTTGTTCAGTTGGAGATGAGGGACTGCATTCCTCTGTAGGAGGAAAGGCATTCTGATTTCGGGTGTTTTCAGCCTTTTTGCGCTGATTTCTTCCCATCTTTGTGGATTTATCCACCTGTCGTCTGTGTAATTGCTGCTTTCAGATTAGGTCTCTGAGTGGACGTCCAGCTTGTTGGTGGTAAAGTTTTTTCTGTTTCTTAGTTCTCCTTCAGCGGACGCCCCCTCCCCCCACAGAGCTGGACCTTCCTGGGTTCAGCTGTACTTGCTGTGAAATTCTCAATCCTCAGCAGTTCCAACTGCTGTTTTTTTTGTTGTTGTTGTTGGGGGGGGACCAGCCTTCCCCTGCGGCGACCCACTACGCGGGCTCAAACAGTGGCCTTAAGATTCGTGGCGCTTTTCTGCCCAGGAATCTCCCAGTCTGGTTCCCCACTTCAGTCCGCTTTTCAATCAGCTGAATAGGAGACTCTGCCTTCGCGGAGCTCCAACGCCAACTAAAAGGGCACTCAGTCCCGTATACTCCGAACTGAGAACCGCCGCACCGGGTGCCTGCAAAACGGCCACGCCGGCCAAAGAGTCGCGCTGGCGACCCCTGGGGCTCCTCCGCCAGGAATCTCTTGGTCCATGGGCAATTAAAATTCGTCTGAAAGTGTGGCGTCCACTCACTCTCTGCACTTTCAGTGGGAGCTACAATCCTGAGCTGCTGCTAATCGGCCATCTTGGATCTCTCTCCAATTAGTTCTTTATTAACTAACTTTATTGACCAGAACATCCTTATGGTGAGTTGTGATGTCCAAAAGATAATTTGGTTATTGATTATTGGAGAACTTTGATCAGTTACATATGTCCTTATGTTTTGTAGTGGTACATCATGAGACACTGTAAAAAAAAAAAAAGTTTATGTTCAATCATGACTGTGGTGGTATCATGGGGAGTTAATACATAGAGAAAGGTGTGCCATAAATATAAGGAAAAAATGAGTTTGAAATTTGAGAAATCTTAATATTCAATGCTAAAGACCTGCAAATGTATGGGTACAGCAGCAGATATGAGTGAGCCATAAAACAGATTTTAATAAAGGACAGGAATGAAGATAAGAAGTGGATGATTCCACCGTATCTTACCAACCAAAAAGGACATATTATTTTTTAATGGTCACTGAAACCTTTAATATATATATATGTGTATATATATATATATGCTTTTATTTTTTTAGGAAACAGTGAAAAATGAGGCAATTTGTTGGCTTAGTTTATAACTGTAGTATTTTTAATTATCAGGCTCATAGAAATACATTGCCATTGTTTCCATTATCAGACATACTGCTTCCAAAGCACATCCAGTTATTACAAGAAGATAGTGATAAACTAGTTGTAATCAAAGTTAATTAAAAATCCTTTTGTTTTGTGGCAGAGACTGTCAGCAAACAAAAATATAACCCCACTCATATTTGTGTATTCTATGAAGCATTTAGTAGGGCGGTAATAGGGTACTTTTGAACAGAAATGTACTCTTCAAATATTCAGCTACCTTTTCAAGATGGTTTTTAAATACCACATATTAAAAGTAGGTATTTATTTTATTAGAGGAGTTGATTTATGTAAATTGTGAATTGTTAAATTTTTCATTAAATATGTCTCTTATTTTCAGAGTTTATGCGAATTCCATGTGTGGATGCTGGATTGATTTCACCACTGGTGCAGCTGCTAAATAGCAAAGACCAGGAAGTGCTGCTCCAAACGGGAAGGGCTCTAGGAAACATATGCTACGATAGCCGTAAGTGTTAACATATAAGCACTACACATACATTTTTAAGAATTATGATATTCAGACTAATCTACTTTGGTGTTAGCACTGACTTTTCTAGGCTAAAACACTAACATGGGTCAGTATGATTTAGCACTGCTTATTTAACAGGATTTATGGAGATTTGGGCCATTGTATTCTTACCTAAGAAATCACAGGAAATGAATTGTTTTCCTCTATTATCACAAATGATATTTTCAGAGGAAATTAAGTCAGTTTCTAAGAAATTGGGGCTTTAAGTTTAGAAAAAATACATATGTCCATCTTCTCAATTAGGTTTCATTGAAGTAATATCTCTGAATGAGAATGCTTTATGGACACAGTTTTTTAAAGTTTCTGTATCTGTCCAAATACATTTTTAATTACTTGCAATTCAGTAAAGCCAATCATAAAAACCATTCTCTTCTCAAAAGCTAGATTGGCCCATTGCATTTGTATTGACTTCATTCCTATTTGTCATTATATCATTGTCATCCTCACCACCTTCTATAATATGCTGTTCTTACTAGGCAAAAAGCAAGAACTGGGGTATGGGTATATTGTAATGGTGTTAGCATTTTTGCTTTCCCTTTTTACATATAAACAAAGTACAGAAAAAATCTTAAGTATATTTAGCGTAATTAGGCTTATCCTGATTTTCCTTAGATTTCTGTTTTCTGAGCCAAAACACATATTTTATCATTCACCTATAAAACCTCCTAGGAATTTAGTTTTATTCCTATAGCTAGGATAACTTTTAATGCTTATTTTCCCCATTGAGTGTTTAACTCAAATGAGTTATGTTTTCTGTATGAACACAAAAGATATGGCCCTTTTATAATAGGCAGTCCTCTGAAAAGTGATTTTTGCATATGAGCCAGAAAGAAAGGACATAAATACTTCATTTATGATATGAGAAAGAAGTAGGAAAAAGCATTGAAACTACAGTTGTAACTCATATATAGCAGGAGTGGTAAAACTAGCCTCATTTATTCTCCTTTTTTGACTTTTTCTGAAATAGGAGTTATAATAGCCATAAGTATTGAAATATCAGTAATTTATTCTGAGGACATAGATATCTTAATATGAATTTTAACTTATAGTTTTTAATCCCCAATATAGCCTGTAAATCTGCCTATCTGCTCCTTCCTTCCAGTTGTTTTTATCATAGGTTGTTAGCTTTATTTACAAAATTCTATTACTTTATGTTTATAACTTTGTGTTTTCATATTTAGGATTTTTATTAAGCACCATAGTTTATAATATTGACTTTTAAGAATGAACTGTTTATTGTATATTTATATGATTAATTTTAGCAATGTATATTAAAAAGACCTCAGCTGAGTAAAAGATTAATGGCTGTGCTTGGAGAGTATTGATTATTACTGTTTTTATTCTTATCCTTTTGTGTTTGTAACCAGAATGTAAGGATAACAAAAGTATTCTTTAAACCTTGTTCATTTTAGTTATTGTTCAATATACATTGTTTGAACACAGAGAATATTACCTGTTTTGAAAATTTTTGTCCTGGAGTTTCTCCTATTGATAAAATAGGAGAAATACAAACAGTAATAGTTTGTCTCATATTACTTTGGTTTTTATGGGCATAGAGTAATTTTATTTCCTGTGTGTTCTAAAGAACCTTGAAGTTAAGGTAATAAATGTCTAGTTAACAAGATCATTCTTTTGCTGAAACTGAAGTCTGTTATTATAGTATTTATCACATTTATTTACTTTATTTTATGAGATATACAATATAAAGTCCTATGGATATCCTTTAAGCTATGAAGTTAATTTTTTTCATTTCATTGTAAGTATTTATAACCAACTTATCCTCATTTAGTTCAGTGGAAATCAGAGTTAAATGGTTAATTAAGCATAGTAAATACAGGTCATATTTTTATACTTATAAAGTTCAGGAAAACGAAGTTGGAAGTCTTAAAAATGAATAAATATGAGAAGTTATTCATTACTTACTGTAAATATATGATGAAAATGTATTTGTTGTGCCATGCTTTCATATGCGTATAATTTCTATAGACTGCATGTCTTCTTACCCTTTTATTTGAAATTAAATTCTGTGAACTTAGTGATTTCTCTAGAATGATTGTAGGACAATTACAGTATTTATACTTGAATTACAAGAATTATATAAAAGTCTGTAAATGTGTCGTTGAATTGTTAATTTACTTGAAATGCATTTCTCATTTTATTTTGTGACTAGAAATGTTTCTTTTTTAAACAAGTTTTTAGTGGCTTCTATTTTAATTAATTCACCAACTTTCTTCACTCTCGGGAATGTAACGCTTCATTTTTAAAAGGAGTATAGAAAACTGCATGATAGCCTTGTGATCGATTCAAAGAATCTTTATCTTTCAAATAAAGTATGTTTTAAAGTTCATATATTTGTGTTTTATCAAACTTACCTGTGAGGCTAATCAGTTGATTTCTATTTTATTAATGTACTCCAAATGAATAATTTTTTAAATGTAGGTTTATTCAGGATGATAGTAGGCTTACAATAGATAGTAAAGTTGATGTAAATAGAAAGTGGTATAAAGAATTCACTGTTGGATTGCTTCTCAGCCTTTTGGCTAAGATCAAGTGTAGAATTCGCTATTGGAGATAAAAATTTGAGAAATTCTTACATGTTCTGTAGATTTTTACCTTGACACATGAAAAGTAAAGTATTTCCTAGTACATTTCAGTTAGCATAATGTATTTGAAAGGAGACGAGCTCCAACTGTAGAAGGAATTACCATAAAATACATGTAAATCTTTGGAGAAAAACTAGGTCAGATTTCAGTTTTACCAGCCTTGACAGTGCCCATTTTAGGAACTCTTCCTAATGGAAGAAAACAGTCTTATATAATCCTAACATGAGATAACAGACTGACATTCTGCTCAATGGTATGGAGTAAAGCTTTGTTGCTGATAAACTTTTCGAATCCCAGTCTCCCTCTTGCATATAGAAATGAAAGAGTCACTGGCTTGGGAATGTTTTTCATTTAAAATGCTTGGTCTTTTTTCTTCCAGAGAGCCTGTGAGGCACTTTATTTGTGGATTTCTCTTTCAAAGTATCCAAACTTACGACATAAGCAATATTTTTAAATTCTACCCTTTAACTTTGCCAAAATAACTCTTGTTATGAGAAGTTTGACATCTTTCAGATCAGAGAAGAAAGGAAAATTGTATTTCAATTTGGAAAGAAATAATCAAAATTGTGCATTTGATGGGATATACCAGGAAATGTGGTTCTAAAGCCCAGTGGTGTCATATTTCAGAAAGGCATGCCTTTGGCCTTATTTACACTTCCATTTCAAAGGTGTTACAAAAAAGAAGATTATGTTCTTATATAGCCATCTTTGTGACATTCTTCATTTTATTGATTTGTTTATATAACTGTGCACATTTTAAATTTTTGAAATACTTAAATGGACTTTAGTTTTTAAAAGCTTTATGTTAAATTCCCATCCTTTATTTATAGTTCCTGGGGGATAAATTGGTGATTTGAGACTAGTGTTCAGTTTGTGGATATTACTGCTTGAGGTCAGGAAATAATTGTTACTTGATCTACTGTTAAAAGATATTAGTAGAGGCTAGAAGAAAGTGATTACATGAAATTAAATATTTGAAATATTTGTGCCTTTGTATACATAGAGGAAGAATAATGTACAAATCAAAGATGTTTCACAATTAAACAAATATACCTCTTTTTAGAAATAAAATTAATGCTTATGTAACTGGTACTATTATTGGAAATATTTGCACACTTAAGCTTTTATGATATGCTGTCTTACATGAGATAAAAAGTTGAATTTTTTCTCACTGATGAGTAAATAAATATTAAAATGAGATAGTAATCAGGCTTGCCAAAGCCAGTGTTTATGAAGTGAAATATTGTTTATTCATTGATATCAAGTATAAATGGGAAGAATGCTGAAACATATGCATGTATCCATTTGTATATTGGTAATTCTTATAATACTCTATTTTTATATAAAGGCTTTTTATATGAAAATAAAGCCTCTACACTATTTTAATATAAAGGCTTTATTTTTATATAAAAAGCCTTTATATAAAAATAGTGTAGAAGGAATTCATAGTTCTTCTTTTCAGCAAATGCTGAAAAATAGTTACTAAAAATTCTACAATATTTTATTACGTAAGTTGATCAGAAAAGTATATATTAATATACTGCAGACATACTTTGAAGTTGCCAAAGTAATAGAAGTATATTTGCAACAGTTACATTCAAAAGGGAACTATTTATATCCAGCATTTAAAATAAATGTTTATTTCAGTGATATCAATTAGGTTAATTATTAGTTATATTTGTTATGTTATTAAAGTCTCATGCAAGTCTTACCCTATTTTCTTTGTTATTCAGTTTTAGAATAAAACAATTATCAGTCTATAAGTTGTATTAAGATTATTTAGTTTTCATCAATTAATCTGTTGTATTTTATGGTGAGTTTATTATTAAAGTACATCATGTATATAAGAATAAACAATATGCTACAGCTACTTTTAGAGATAGTAATTATGACTATTAGCACATGAAAGCATTCCACTATAGAGACATTCTAAATATAGATTGACGTAGATGTTGTTTTGTAACACTATCATAAGCTCTAAAAACAAGCATATGCCATTAAGAAGCTTTTTAAGTGGTAGAGAAAATAAAATGAACAAAGGAACACAACTTTAATACAATTACAGAGCACACACTAAATATATGTTTTCTTATCAGAATGAAAATAAATAAGAATATTAACTGTAGCTTTTTTTTTTAGAAATTAACCAAATATTGCATTCCTTAGGAAAAAATAGAATTTGTTTAAAAATTAATATAATTATAAAAGTATAAAATTTTAATATAACCCCTAGAAAGTGGATATTGCAAATGAATGTGATTTCCAGCTCTACCAAGTTACCATTTAATCTTTCTGATTTTAGTTTCCTCATTGGTAGAGTAAGCTTGTGTGGATTAAGTATGTTTTATATGTAATACATACAGTAACATACAAAAGATATTTACATAAAGATACAAAAGCCAGAAGCCATATAAAGAGAGGCAAAGATAAATCTGGTGGGAAGCAAGGATAATACGCTTAACTGTGTATAAGCACTGATTTCACTTGAGCTTCTTGGCAGCCTATGTGAAAAAACAACTCGATATGCCTTGTAATTTTTATTTTATGTTAAAAAGGAATATTCTAGTTCTTTAATCAAACAAACTCTTGAGAAAAAATACTAGAAGGGACTTATCAGGTTATCATTAATTCCCTAGGTGATTCTGTGCACATACCTAGTTAAAATATGTAAGGATATTTATTGGCATTACAGTGTCCTTAGAGACTTCTACAAAAGTTGCCCAAATGTTCTCCATGTGATTGTTTCTTGTATGAATCTTCAACAGAATCCAGGAAATAATACTGAGGACTTTACAAAAGGTAGTTATATTTGGGTAGTATATTCCAAGTATGTTGTTTTTTGGTGGTTAAACTTGCTTCAAGGATTCAGTTTATAAATTTGAAAAAGTTTTGACTTGAATATATTTCCTAGATTAGTTTAAAACCAGAATGGAATTCTGGTTTGCATTTATTGTACTTATCCTTTTCTCTATGTTGTGCAATATATACAAGTTCTATTTCTTGAGACCAAAAAAGCGTGTTTATCTTTGATTTTTGAGCCCAGTATCAGTTTGATGGAAACCTGACTAGCATGGAAGTGAATATTTTAAAATACTGTTTTAGTTGTGGTACACAAATCTATACATAGGTTAAAATTGTTTAGAACCATACATGCCCATATACATACACTAAAAACTGATGAACTATGAATTAGGTCCGACATTGTACAAATGGCAGTGTCCTGGTTGGGTTTTTGAGTAGTAGAGTTATGCAGTGTTACCATTGGAGGAAGCTGGACAAAGGGTACATAAGACCTTTTTGTGCTTTTTTTCTTTTTTAAAAAATAACTTCTTGTGAGCCTCTAATTCTGAGTAAAAACTTTAAAAACATCACCTATCCATAAGGCATATATATTTTCTTCTCTATGGGAAATGACCTTGTTGGTTTCAGCAGTATCTGAGGTGGGAGGTGGGGGCAGCAGGTATATACACACATACACATAAAATTTTAAAGCATGGCTCACACCAATAATTTTAACTGAGTTTGTGCAATTAATGTGAAAGACAAAATTGCCTCTAATTTTTTCTCCCTCCAAATTTGACTTTTATGGGAAAAAAATCAACAAAAACCTGTCAGCCCTAAAATAAGAGTTAGGGAGAGAGAATTCATATTTGTTGGGTTAAGAGCCGGGGACAAAAGCAGAGCAAATTTCTTAGAGAAGGAGTAACTGATAGGGAAATATCATAGACCAAATAAAGTGAAATTGTGAACACAAGTAAACAGGTTAGTATTAAAAGGAGAAGGGACATTTCTGCCTTAGAGAGAAAAGAAGATAAATGAAAGTATTAAAAAGATCTTTAAGTAGTAAAGAGGGCAGTCAAAGGAGTGTTTTTGGTATAGCTCTATCATCCCAGTAAGGTAGATGTCAAGTTCATCTGTTCATAAAAGTCAACAGCAAAATGATGGTAGGAAGTTTGTGGTTTGCAGGGAAAGTTCAGAATTGGGGCTGTGGATCATGTTGTAAATCATGAAGATACGATTTTTTTTTTTAAATAGCCAAACAGTAATATAGGTGTGCTGTGGTAGAGATCTTGATTGTATATCCATTAATGGGTAGTGTGCACTTAAAATGTCTGTAGGCTAAGGAATTATTTTGACTTTGATATATGGACAGGAAAGAGCCTCTGAAAGTAACTTGAAGAAATTGGTATTTTCAGTTTTGTAGCATCATATAGTCTGATTGGAATGGACAGAGGTGTGAGGCAGAGATATCAGGAAGCCATTATAGGAGGCCAGGTGTGGTGTGGTAAATAGTGACCGCAGCAGAGAGAACAAAATTATAATGTGAAGTGAGAGACAGTACTCACGTTATTACCAGTTTGGCTGATTCTTGCATACACTGCACCAGGTTTAAGCAATGTTAAGTACCCAATCTCTTCAGATAGTTTACACTTTGAGAAACTAAAGTTCTTTCCATTTTTGTACTTGGTATTAAATTTAAATCCCTCTTTTATTAAATGGTATTCAGAAATCCAAGATTCTATAAAGTTTACCTTAAAAATTGTAGGACAAAGAACACATATTACTGCTTTTTTTCCCCCCCCTCATGCTGGATTACTTTCCAAGTACTATGTTATAAAAGCTAATGTCTTAGGGAAGACATGGAATAGTAATTTCTGAGTAATCGTTCCTAATTTTATAGATAGGAAAATAGAGGCAACCTGTGAGAGTATTGCACATGGCAAAAATATTAGATGATTTTTCTTGGGTTCAATAAAAAGTCATATATGGTTGCCTTCTCCCCACCCCCCACCTCCGTTCTCTGAGTCAGAAGGCTGAATGGCTTTGGAATTTTCCTTTCCCCATTAACAGGTTTTAGGTAGAGTGGGAGAAGTCTAATTATAGAGGCCTATTTTGGGGTTTAAACATTTTTTGGTCTAAGTCTGTTTTTTCCCCTTAACTTTACCACCCTAATTTCACCTGTTAAAGTCAAAGTTTAGATATGTGAAACATAAGATTTCTAGTCTGCTTATTGAAACACTATCAACACATATTATCGTCTGCTCTTTTTAATAGTATTTTGCTTAAAAATTTTTAAATTTTCTTATTTTTCACCAAGCTGAAGTACTGAGAACTTTCTCAACTTTTAACCTTTTCCTTTCTACAAGTTGAGTGTATTTTCCTTGGTAGTGAAAAAATATGAAAAAGAAATGCTATGTAAAAGTGGATAATTCAGGGCCAGGCATAGTGGCTCATGCCTGTAATCCCAACACTTTGGGAGGCCAAGGCAGGTGAATTACTTGAGGTCAGGAGATCAAGACCAGTCTGGTCAACATGGTGAAACCCCATCTCTACTTAAAAAAAACCTAACCAGGCATGGTGGCACGCATGCACCTTTAATTCCAGCTTCTGGAGGCTGGGGCATGAGAATTGCTTGAACAAGGGAGGCAGAGGCTGCAGTGAGCCAAGATCACTGTACTCCAGCCTGGGTGATGGAGTGAGACTCTGCCTCCAAAAAAAAAAAAAAAAAAAAAAGTGAATGATGTACATTTTTCCTGCTGAGTAAAATGTAAAACGTTTTTACCCTTTGAGAAGCTATGCTCCCATCAGTTCAGATTAAATTCTAAATCATAACTATATATACATTTGCTCACACATATATGTATACATAGTCTTGCATAATTTAAGTACGAAATAGTTTACAAAAACAACTTTTATATTTAAAATATTTATAAAACCTCCTTTTGATCTTTAACGATAGGAGTAATACATTAGAACAATAAAGTACATATATTGTTATCTAACTGCTATGTAAAAGTTGCTTTAGGTAATTTTTATGGAAATGAGGTAATTGACTATAATTTGTAAACTAAAGATATTCTGTCTTTTGCTAATAAAATGATATAGAAATATAAGGAGTAAAGAAACTTTAGTAAATTCTTTAGGAGTATTGCCATTGATGGATTCTGTATTAGAGAAAAGGTTTTTGAAAAAGTAGAATTATTGAACATTTTTAACTGATGTGAGAAGTCTGTCGGACTACGGAAATTAATACTAATATCAGCAGGCACACCAAAAGATGCGTCCATCAAATGCTGGGCCACAACCTCATTTTATGCTGCATCTTTTCTACTAGTGCTTTGGGAAATGAAAGATTTAATTCATTTTCTTTCCATGATCTGGCATTACAAGTGTAAATGTACATACACCTTGAAATTTTCCCATGTAAATGCACAGTTTTAAACCTGAATATAATGTCACAGAATTGTAAGTTGAATGCTTCTCTTTTGATGTGTGCACTTAACAGTCATGGTGGCTTTTTCTTCATGACTATTATTTGTAATTTTACTTATGTAATATTTATAGCTTTTGCTTTTATATCTAGTCTTTCAGGGATTTTGCCTAAATCTGGAAGGTGAATAAATTGTGTTTTGAGTTTTAGAAAAGTTATTGATGAGCTTTTTTATTTGAATGCTTAAAACATATTTGATTATGTCTAAGGTACATAATAGAAATTCACTGTTGGCAGAATTATAGGGGGAAATTTAAACATTATAATTTAATTTTCTATGAGTCTTCATAAATACATTTTAACTTTTCCTTGAAAAACAATGTAGGGTCTGGGTGCGGTTACTCACACCTGTAATCCTAACATTTTGGGAAGCTGAGGTGAGAGGATCACTTGAGCCCAGGAGTGCAAGATTACTCATTGGGCAACATAGCAAGATCCTGTCTCTACAAAAAATAAAAAAATTTAGCTGGGCATGGTGGAGCACTTCGGTAGTCCTGATACTTGCGAGGCTGAGATAGGAGGATCACATGAACCTGGGAGTTGAAGGCTGTGGGGATACATGATTGTGCTACCGCACTCCAACCTGGGTGGCAGAGCAAGACCTTGTCTGAAAACAAACAACAGCAAACACAATGTAGGTATATGTATTTACCATTTCCCTACTCCAGGAAATTAACTTAGTTCTTGGCAAAATTAAAGCAGTATATTTAATAGGAATGGAAAAAAAGTCTTCATAATCATGCAGATCAGAATAGCCAGTATTTCAGACTTAGAAAAATGTGTTGCTATTCGTGATTTACATCATTGGCTTTTAATCTCTTTGAGTGTGAAGACCTCCTTTTTAGCACCACAAATTATTGTTCTCCGCCTTTGAGGATATAGGTCACACTTTTTATAGTAATGATTATACTTATAAAATGTATATACTGAGAAGATATGTAATAATGAGTAAATGCCAGGAAATTCTCAGTCTATGTCTTTGTATTCTTTGGTGTATACATACAACTTAATCCACAAATATTGATTGAACCAACCGTGTTTAGGGTCACTGCCTGTGATGGGGATTATAGGGGGAAAATGAGCAAAAAGTGTCTATTCTTGTAAGGCTTTCACAGGAGGAGGTAGGTAATAAACAAGTAAATACTACAGAAGGAAGAATATTTATAGATTGTGATGATTGACATCAAGGGAATAAAGAAGGTGATGTATAATAATGGAGTGTATTTGAGTGTGAAGAAAGTTCTCTCTGTGGATGTTTATTTAAGCTGAAGTCTGAAAAATGTGAATGAGCTAGCTGTGTAAAGAGAAGAAGAATATTCCCTATAGAAGTATAGTAATTGAGCCAGGTGTGGTGGCTCATATCTGTAATTGCAGCACTTTGGACACCAAGGCTCAAGGGTTGCTTGAGACCAGGAGTTTGAGACCAGCCTGGGCAACACAGCGAGACTCTGTCTCTACAAAATAAAAAGTGAGCCGGTGTGGTGGATGTAGTCCCAGCTACTCTGGAGGCTGAGGTGGGAGGATCACCTGAACCCAGCAGTTCTAGGCGGCAGTGAGCTATCACACCACTGCACTCCAGCTTAGGTAACAGTGAGACCCTGTCTCAAAAACAAACAAACAAAAAAAAAGTGTAGTAATTGTAAAGCCCTGAGAAGGAAAGGGATTTGGTAGAAATTCAGAAAGGAGACCAGGGTATGTGAGATACTGTGAACAGGGAGTATTGTGTGAAAAAGTTCAAGAAACAAACAAAGTGTGGATGATAGAAAGCCTTGTGAATGATCTTGAAGTAGTGAGAAGTTGTTAAAGGCAAGAAGTGACATGATCTGACTTGGATTTTAAAAACATCACTCGTGGAGCTGCATGGAAAAGGAGTTGAGAAACATGGAAATTAAGAGTTAAGCAAGGAGGCATTGAGACTAATTGAAAGACTTTTATAGTTGTCCAGGCACAACATAATGGTAACTTGGATTAAGTTATGGTAGTGTGGAAGGAGGAAGAACTTGGAAAGTATTTAGAGTGATAGATTGGATTCGGAATGTGGGAAGAGAGAAATCAAGAGTGATTTCTAGGGCTTGAGTACCTGGACAGAATATGGGGCAATTTGTCGATGTAAGAAAGAACAGAGGTTGGTTTTTGTTTCTGGGTTATGCGGTTATTGCTGCTTGTTTTTATTTTGTTTTGCTGGGGGCATTATTAAGTCTGAGATTCTTCATAGACACGAGGAAATGCCACATAGGCAATTTCTATATCTTTATATTCTTTTAAATTTGGAGAATAAACATTCAAAAGTTAAAATAATCTCCTGCATTTAGCAAAATGTTAACTGTTTCTTAGATGGAATATGTAGATTGAAGGGGAACGCAGAGAAATTAGAAAACTTAAGTGAATAAAAGCTACCTTGAAGTCATAGTTTTTTATGTAGGAGGGAATTTAGAAGTCATCTCAGCCACCCCCTGCCAAATTTTACAGATAAAGAAACTGAGAGAGACCTGAAAATTCAAGTGACTTTTTTAGGATCAACAGCTAAATTGGTGGTAGTGTTGATCTAAAAACCAGGTCTCAGGTTCATTGTTTCTGTAAATATATCTGAGGAAGTTATCACTGTCAAATCCATAAATGCACTGTCATTAAATACATTTCTGCTTCAGTATGAATAGTTCTGAGCATGCGGGTTTAGGAATATGTTTTTAGGGATTTTACTAAAAGCTGTTCTTAAGCCAGCATTTTGTTCAATATGTTTAAAGATCACAAAAATAAATTTTACCTAATTGAAAGAACACTGAGTAGAACCAAGTGATGGTGGAAAAATGGAAAGACTTTTTACATTTTTCCAAGTATAAAAGCTTCATTTAAAAAAAAAAAGTATGATGTGAGGGCTGGGTTTGGTGGCTCATGCCTGTAATACCAGCACTTTGGGGAGGCCAATGCTGGAGGAGGATCACTTGAGGCTAGGAGTTTGAGACCTACCAGAGCAACACAGGGAGATCCCATCTCTACAAAAATGTAAAAGAATTAGCCTGGCATGGTGGCTTACACCTGTAGTCCCAGCTACTCCAGAGGCTGAGACTTGAGCCCAGAAAGTCAAAGCTAAAGTGAACTCTGATCAGACCACTGCACTCCAGCCTGGGTGACAGAGCAAGACTCTATCTCAAAAAAAAAAAGAAAATGAAAATGAAAAGAGTATATATACATGCTTTGTTATATTTGAGCCTTTATTCTTGACATTTTCTCTAAATATAGAGAAGTGTATGAAATACTGACTTCTCTTTTAATTCAGTGGGAAGTAAAGGATGTTCAGATTCGATTGGATTCTTAGTAATAACTAAGGAACCCAATTAAAAGTTGGAGAATTTTACTATTCCCAGTAAACCAGCTAGACAAATACAGGTATATTCTTCAAGTTTGCAGACAAATATCTATTGCCTTGTATTGTTTTCTTTACACACAAGGTGTATAAGGAAAAATTAAAATTGGGCTAGGCATGTGGCTCACACCTATAATCCCAGCCCTTTGGGAGGCTGAGGTGAGCAGATGCTTTGAGCTCAGGAGTTTGAAACCAGCCTGGGCAATATGGCGAGACCTCCTACTACCTCTCTACAAAAAAAAAAAAAAAAAAAAAAAAAAAAAACCCATAATAATTGGCCAGCTGTGGTGGTATGCACAAGCACAAATAGACCCTGCTGCCCGGGAGGCTGATACTGGGAGCATCGCTTGAGCCTGGGAGGTTGAGGCTGCAGTGAGTGGAGATTGTGCCACTGCACTCCAGCCTGGGCAACAGAGCAAGACCCTATCTCAAAAAAAATAAAATAAAATTACACTGTCCTTCTAATTGTTCTGAATAAATTTATTCTTTCCTATGATAGTGATATAAAAGAATTTATATACATGTAACATTTTTTAAAATGTTACTTTATATCACTCTTGTTCAGTTTTAACTGATTGTTGATACACCCTTTTAAAATCTCTAATTTATTGGCACAGCAAAGTAAGCTTTTTGATTTAGTAGCTCTCTAACAAAATTTTTTCTCATTCTGTGCTTTAAATGAAATAAAATGGGGATGAAAGTGGCAAAACCATATTAACCTGTCCATGAGCAGAAAAAAAAAGTCTTTAGTGACCTGAGAAACCTTAACATAAACAGTAAGAAGCAAATAATAGGACAGAAACTAATAGATTCTTTACTCAGAATGTCCTTTGAAGTGAATACTAGGTGGTGGTTCTCTCTTTTCAACATAATATAGGTCAGTTAGTAAGTATTTAATATATATGTGATATGGTTTGGCAGTGTCCTCAACCAAATCTCATCTTGAATTCCACATGTTGTGGGAAGGACATGGTGGGAGGTATTTGACTCATGGAGGCAGTTCTTTCCCATCCTGTTCTCATAATAGTGAGTAAGTCTCATGACATCTGATGGTCATTTTAAGGGGGAGTTTTCCTGCACAAGCTCTCTTTGTGGCCTGCTATCCATGTAAGATGTGACTTGCTTCTCCTTGCCTTTTGTCATGATTATGAGGCTTCCCCAGCCACGTGGAACTATAAGTCCAATTAAACCTCTGTTTTGTAAGTTGCCCAGTCTTGGTTATGTCTTTATCAGCAGCATGAAAACAGACTAATACAGTAAATTGGTACTGGGAGTGGGGGACTGCTGAAAAGATACCCAAAAATGTGGAAGTGACTTTGGAACTGGGTAACAGGCAGAGGTTGGAACAGTTCAGAAGGCTCAGAAGAAGGCAGGAAAATGTGGGAAAGTTTGGACTTCCTACAGACTTGTTGAATGGCTTTGCCCAAAATGCTCATAATGATATGGACAGTAAAGTCCAGGCTGAGGTGGTCTCAGATGGAAATGAAAAACTTGCTGGAAACTGGAGCAAAGGTGACTCTTGTTATGTTTTAGCAAAGAGACTGGCAGCATTTTGCCCCTGCCCTAGAGATTTGTGGAACTTTGAACTTGAGAGAGATGATTTAGGGTATCTGGTGGAAGAACTTCCTAAGCAGCAAAGCATTCAAGAGGTGACTTGGGTGCTGTTAAAAGCATTCAGTTTTAAAATGCTAACAGAGCTTAAAAGCTTGGAAAGTAATGCAGCCTGACTATGTGATAGAAGAGAAAAATCCCATTTTCTGAGGAGAAATTCAAGCCAGCTGCAGAAAATGTTAATCCCAAGACAATAGGGAAAATGTCTCCAGGGCATGTCAGAGGTCTTCACAGCAGCCACTCTCATCACAGGCCTGGAGGCCTAAAGTGGAAAAGATAGTTTTGTGGGCTGGGCCTAGGGCCCACCTGCTCTGTGCAACCTAGGGACTTGGTATTCTGCGTTCCAGCCACTCCAGCGATGGCAAGCAGGGGCCAGGGTACAGCTCAAGCTGTGGCTTCAGAGGGTGGAAGCCCCAGGCTTTGGCAGCTTGCACATGGTGTTGATCCTGTGAGTACACAGAAGTCAAGAATTGAAGTTTGGGAACCTCCACCTAGATTGCAGGAAATGTATGGAAACACCTGGATGCCCAGGCAGAAGTTAGGAAAGACGTGCAGATGTGAGGCTGTCATGGAGAACTAAGGCAGTGCAGAAGGGAAATGTGGGGTTGGACCCCCCACACAGAGTCCCTATTGGAGCACTGCCTAATGGAGCTGTGAGAAGAGGGCCAACATTCTCCAGACCCCAGAATGTCAGATCCATCGATGGCTTGCACCGTGCACCTGGAAAAGCCGCAGGCACTCAACGCCAGCCCATGAAAGCAACCAGGTTGGGGACTATACTGCAAACCGCAGGACTGAGCTGCCCAAGACCACGGGAACCCACCTCTTGCATCAGCGTGACCTGGGTGTGAGACATGGAGTCAAAGGAGATCATTTTGGAGCTTTAAGATTTGACTGCCCTGCTGAATTTCAGACTTGCATGCGGCCTGTAGCTGCTTTGTTTTAGCCAATGTCTCCCATTTGGAATGGCTGTGTTTATCCAATGCCTTTAGCCCCATTGTGTATAGGAAGTAACATAACTTGCTTTTGATTTTACAGGCTCATAGGCAGAAGGGATTTATTTGCCTTGTCTCAGATGAGACTTTGGACTGTGGACTTTTGAGTTAATGCTGAAATGAGTTGAGGCTTTGGGGGATTGTTGCGAAAGCATGATTGGTTTTGAAATGTGAAGACATGAGATTTGGGAGGGGTCAGGGGTGGGATATGATTTGGCTGTGTCCCTACCCAAATCTCATCTGTAATTCCCATATGTTGTGGGAGGGACCCAGTGAGATATAATTGAACAATAGGGGCAAGTCTTTCCTGTGCTGTTCTTGTGATAGTAAGTCTCATGAGATCTTGATGGTTACTATAAGGGGGAGTTTTCCTGCACAAGCTCTTTTTGTCTGCTGCCATCCATGTAAGGCATGACTTGTTCGTCCTTGCCTTCTGCCATGATCGTGACAGGCTTCCCAGCTACGTGGAACTATAAGACCAATTTAACCTCTTCCTTTTTGTAAATTGCCCAGCCTTGGGTATGTCTTTTTCAGCAGCATAAAAAACTAATATAATATGTATCACCTAATCTTGATTAATTGAGATCCATATTATGCACTGCTTTATAATAAAAAGAGAAAGGAATGGAGATATGCCAAATTATTTGTTTCAAGTTGGTATATGTTTCAGGAAGTCATAAATAAATGAGAATGATGAGAATAATGAGCAGTTTTTTTAAAGGTGACTTTTTTTTTTTTTTTTTGAGACGGAGTCTTGCTCTGTCACCAGGCTGGAGCACAGTGGTGCAGGCACAGTCTCAGCTCACTGCAACCTCTGCCTCCCGAGTTCAAGCGATTCTTCCACCTCAGGCTCCTGAGTAGCTGGGACTACAGGCGCGTGCCAACGCCTGGCTAATTTTTGTATTTTTAGTAGAAACAGGTTTTCACCATATTGGCCAGGATGGTCTCGATCTCTTGACCTCGCGATCCACCTGCCTCGGCCTCCCAAAGTGCTGAGATTACAGGCGTGAACCATTGCGCCCAGCCTAAAGGTGACTTTATGTTTAAATTGATTAACAACCAAGCCTCCAGGTAAAATATTTAATTTTTTATGAGTGAGATCAATTGTATTATTTTTACATAAAGATCTATATTTAACAGTCCTTATTTCTTTTAGCCTTGAACTTTTTCATCATTTTATAATTTATATGATTATTTTATTGTTAAATTAGAAAAGTTACACATCTAAAATTTGTTTCATAGAATGGAGCTGATTTTTTTCTGTAGCTCTGTTGATTTTGAAGAAGGAGAAGCCCTGTGTGTACCTATATATATCAGCTGAAGTTTCCCTCCAGTTTGATATGCATGTACTGAAGTCCTCTTATAGGTTCAGGAATACACTCATTCTTTAAGAATTTTTCATTTTTACAGTGTGTTAGTCTGTTTTACACGCTAATCAAGACATACCCAAGTCTGGGTAATTTATAAAGAAATTTAATGGATTCACAGTTTCATGGTGAAAGGTGAAGGAGGAAAAAAGGCACATCTTATATGCTGGCAGGCAAGAGAGCATGTGCAGGGAAATGCCCTTTATAAAACTGATCTCATGAGACTTATTCACTATCACAAGAACAGCACGGGAAAAAACAAGACCCCATGATTCAGTTACCTCCCACTGCGTCCCCTCCCATGATGTGGGGGGGGGATTATGGGAACTAAAAAATCAAGATAAGATTTGGGTGGGGACACAGCCAGACCATATCATACAGTATATGAGAACTTCTTAAATATAATTTTTTTCAGTGGTACATCATCCTTTTAATGCTTAATAACCATATACTCACAAATACACACCTAGATAAGATCTATCTATTTTATTCCTAGATACTTGCCCAGAGACTTATACATGAATGTTTAATGCGACATTATTCACAGTAGCCTAAAACTAGAAACAACCCAAACGTCAATCAGTATATTCTAGTGATGAAAGATATAGTGGTATATCCATACAATGGAATACTATTTAGTAATGAAAAAATGCTTATATACATGACATGGATGCATCTCAAAATCATTAGATTGAGTGAAAATAGACACATAAAAGAATATGTAGTGCATGAATCCATTTCTATAAAATGGAAACTAATGTATACCAACAGAAAACAGTGGTTACCTGAGACCAGAAGTGGAGGGAAAGATGGCTTACGAAAGGACTTGAGGGTTCTTTTGGTTGTGATGAAAATGCTTAGTGTATTTGTGTGTTGGTGGTTGCTAAGGTATATAGAACTGTTAGCACTCATCAGTTAAACACTTTATGTAGTTTATTTTACCTACAATTTTCCTCAATAGAGCTAATAAGGAAGGGAATCTGATTAGAATCTAAACAAAAAGGTACATAGTACCTTTTTCTTTTTATACACATATTAAATTGCAGTAAGGGCTTGAAAGACATTCCAGAAAACATGGCTGTGAATCTCTTTCTGACTCCTCGAGGTAAAACTACTTTTCTTATTTGTACTTCCATTGTACTCTGAACACTTAATTGTGTTTGCTGCTTAAATTAAATGTTTTCTCTCATGTTTCCCTCTTTCCCTTCACCCAGATAAAACTGAATTATCTGTCTTTGTAGTCTCAGGATCTAGTTCAATGTATGAAACATAGTATGCATTCAGAAAAGTGTTTGATAAATAAAGGAGGGAGAGAATGCTAATTTGGTTGCAGATTTTGAGATACTTTGGTGAAGCTGTGTAATACATGTCATTAATATTTAAAATAAGGAAATTTTACTCTTATTGAATAGAATTTAATTTATAAGTGAACTAGAGAAAAAAAGTGTATTAAAGCTTTTTTCTTTTCTTTCTTTTTTTTTTTTTTTTTTTTGAGATGGAGTCTCTCTCTCTCTCTCTCTCTCTCTCTCTCTCGTCACCCAGGTTGGAATGCAGTGGTGCCATCTTGGCTCACTGCAACCTCCGCCTCCTGGATTCAAGTGATTCTCCTGCCTCAGCCTCCTGAGTAGCTGGTACTACAGGCGCATGCCACCACACCCAGCTAATTTTTGTATTTTTAGTAGAGACAGGGTTTAGCCATGTTGGCCAGGCTGGTCTTGAACTCCTAACCTTATGTGATCCACCCACCTCGGCCTCCAAACTGCTAGGATTACAGATGTGAGCCCCCCACGCCCAGCCATGTTGAAGCTTTTATTCTGTTTACTACTCTGTCTTCCTCATTGGAATAGAAACTCTTTGAAAGCAAGGTCTTCTTATATTGCTATTTGTGTCTACTGGGCCTGTCACAAAGGCTAAGTTAAAATGTAATAAGCATCTCTTCTGTGATTGTGAACATGTGGATTTATCCCTAGTTTTATCAGTTTTTGTTTTATATATTCTGAAGTTTTGCTTATAGGTATTTACACATCATTGAAGTTTTCTTTGTTTTTTTTAAGATGGAGTCTCGCTGTGTCTCACAGGCTGGAATGCAGTGGCAGGATCTCAGCTCACTGCAAGCTACCTCTCCTGGATTCAAGTGATACTCTTGCCTCAGCCTCAACCTCCTTAGTACCTGGGATTACAGGCATGTGCCACCATACCGAGCTAAATTTTTTTGTATTTTTAGTAGAGGCCAGGGTTTCATCTTGTTGGTGAGGCTGGTCTTGAACTCCTGACTTCAAATGATCCACCTGCCTCAGCCTCCCTAAGTGCTGGGATTACTGGCATAGGATTGTTACATCTTTTTGCTGAATTAACTATTTTATTGTTATGTAATGTTCCTCTTTATCTCTGATAATACTGCTTGTTATTTTATTATTTTTTTTTAGACGAAGTCTTGCTCTGTCACCCAGGCTGGAGTACAGTGGTGCAATCTCAGCTCACTGCAACCTCCACCTCCCGGGTTCAAGTGATTCTCATGCCTCAGTCTCCCAAGTAGCTGGGATTATAGGCACACGTCAACATGCCTGGCTAATTTTTGTATTTTTAGTAGACACAGGTTTTCACTATGTTGGCCAGGCTGGCTTCAAACTCCTGCCTTGGCTTCCCAAAGTGCTGGGATTACAGGCGTGAACCACCATGCCCGGCCAATACTGCTTGTTGTGATGTCTACTATGTCTGACAATGTAGACACACCAATTTTTCTTTAATCAGTGTTTGCATGGTAGGTCTTTTACCAACCTTTTCTTTTTAATATTATTTAATATTCTTATATTTAAAGTGGGTTAGTTATAGACGGCATGGTTGGGTCTTGCTTTTTTTTTTTTTTTTAATTTTTTTTTTTATATCATATAAAAAGCCTACAGCACCCGGTATTCCCAGGCGGTCTCCCATCCAAGTACTAACCAGGCCCGACACTGCTTAGCTTCTGAGATCAGACGAGATCGGGCGCGTTAGGGTGGTATGGCTGTAGACGGGTCTTGCTTTTTTACCCAATCTGACAATATCTACCTTTTACATGACATTTACATTATATATATTTAATGTGATTTTTCTGTGGTTGGCTTGAAATCTACCATCTTCCTAGTTGTCTCTTTTTCTCCCACAAAGTGGGGTATATTTCTGAACCTAGTTGTTTTTTGATTGTCTGAACTGTTCTTTGTTCCTCTTTCCCACTTTGTCTGCCTTCTTTTGGATTCTTCACATTTACCTCCGTTACTGGCTTCCTGTGGGTTCTTTTGTTTGTTTTTGAGACAGAGTCTTGCTCTGTGCCCAGGTTAGAGTGCTGTGGTGTGATCTCGGCTTACTGCAATCTCCACCTCCTAGGTTCAAGCAATTCTCCTGTCTCAGCCTCCTAACGGCTGGGACTACAGGTGCATGCCACCACGCCCAGCTAATTTTTGTATTTTTTAAATAGAGACAGGGTTTCACCATGTTGGCCAGGCTGGTCTTGAACTCCTGACCTCAAGTCATCTGCCTGCCTCGGCCTCCCAAAGTGCCGAGATTACAGATATGATCTCACGTGCCCAGGCCATTATTGGCTTCTTATGCCTCTTTGTAAGTTTTTAGTGGTTGCTCTGTGGTTTGCACTATTTATTTTTAGCTTATCACAGTTTATTTTCAAATATTATATCACGTTAGTTTAATAACCTTACTGTATCCTTCCATTTCCTCTCATCTTTTATGCTTTTTGTCTTCCATTTCATTTTTACATATATTAGGAATCCCAAATACATTGATGTTATTTTTATTTAAAAATTTGAGACACAGTCTTGCTGTGTTGCCTAGGCTGTTATGTAGTAGTGCAGTCGTGGCTCACTGTAACCTTGAACTCCTGGGCTCAAGTGATTCTCTCACCTCAGTCTGCTGAGTGCTAAGACTACAAGCGCATGCCACAATGCCTGGCTAATTTCTTTTTCTTTTCTTTTTTTTTTTTTCCTTCTTCTTTTTTCCTTTTGAGTAGAGACAGGGTCTTACTGTGTTGCTCAGGTTAATCTCAACCTCCTGGCCTCAAGAGATCTTACTGCCTTGGCCTCTCAATGTGCTGGGAATACAGGCATGAGCTACTGTACCTGGCTTGTTTTTACTTTAGATAGTCAATTATCTTTTAAAAATAGGTGAAAAACTGTCTTCTATTAACATACTTTTATCATTTTCAGTGCAGTACGTTCTTTGGGTAGATCCAAATTTTTGTCTGGTATACATCTAACTGAAAAACTTTTACTAACGTTTTTTGCATAACAGGTTTATTGCAGCGAATTATCTCTACTTCTATTTGCTTGAAAAGAATTTACTTAACCTTACTTATTGGAAGATATTTTCACTGGGTGTAGGACTCTATGTTGAACTTTAAAGATGTTATTTCATTGTCTTTTAGTTTGCATAGTTTTTGATGAGGAGTCTGCTTTATTTCTTATTTTTGCTCTTCTGTCATTTTCTTTTCCCCCTCTGGCTGCCTTTAAGAGATTCTCTCTGTCTTGTCTCTCTCTCTCTCCCTTTTGTTTATTTTCGGCAGCTTGACTATGGTAGCTCTAGGTGTCTTTAGTTGTTTTGCTTTACTTGGGGTTCTCTAAGCTTTAATAGTTTTGTAGCATGATATCTTTCATTTTTGGAAAAATTTTCAGTCATTAACTCTTAAAATATTTTTTCTACTCTGTACTCTAGCACTTCATTTTCTGAGATTCCAGGTATCGTAATGGCCCTTTATCCAAAAGGGATACATTCTGAGACCCTCAGTGGACACTTGAAACCAAGAATAGTACCAAACCTGTGTATATCATATCTTTTTTCTGTTTACAAATATAAAATATATAATATAGTTATACTATATAATATAGTTATAGTATAACTATTATACCTATAATAAAGTCAAACTATGAGTTACGCATGGTAAAAGATTAACACAATAACTAATAAAATAGAACAATTATAGCAATATGTCAGCATCATTGCTCTTGCACTTTGAGGCCATTAAGTAAAATAAGGATTGCTTGGACACAAGCACTGCAATACCATGACAGCTGATCTGACAGTTACGTAAGTGACTAATGGGCAGGTAGTGTATCCAGCATGAATACACCTGACAAAGGGAGAGTTCATGTTTTGAATGCGATGGTGTAAGATTTTACACCATCAGAACAGCATGCAATTTAAAACTTATTGATTTTTTTATTTCTGGAATTTTTTATTATTTTCTTGCTACAATTGACCATGGGTAACTGAAACCACAGAAAGTGAAACCATGGATGAAGGAGATCTACTGACTACTGTACACTTACGTTAGACCATTTGCTATTTTCTTTCAGCTCTTGGGTGCTCTGGGTTACCCCACTCCCACTTTTTTAGTCTCTTCATGTTTTAGTTTGTGTAATTTCTATTGATCTGTGAGTTCACTGAGTCTTTCCTTGGTTTTGTTGAGTCTGCTATTCAGCCTGTTGAAATAATTATTTATGTTTGTGTTGTTCCTTTCTGGCATTTCCATTTAACTCTTTCTTATAGTCTAATTTTTCTCCAAAATCTCACCTCTGTTCATGAATATTATTCACGTTTTTCATTAGATCCTGTAATATATTCGTCATAGTTAAAGTCCCTGTATGATAGGTTTAACATCTGGATTGCCTGTGAGTTTGTTGGTTTCATCTTTTGACAGTGGTCTTTTTCTTCTAAAATGCATCACTTAACTTTTTATTGCATGCTAGATATTATTTGTAGAAAAACAGATTAACAATATTTGATCTCTGGAGTTGAGCATACTTTCTTTTATTTTAGGGTGTTCGCATAGGATAGAGGTCAAGCCAGCCTAGTCAGGAACTGAACTAAGTTCACATTTTGTTGTTGCTCACCTTCAATGCAGTATGTTCTTCAGATTCCTTTAATAGTGGGCTGTTGTTACTTTCTGCTTAGAGTATGGGTGTTGGAGGACTTTCCTTAATGTTTTTGCTTTGCCTTCAGCCTTGCACCCATGCCCGCACAACTATGGGCTTTTTCTGTGCTCTGCCCCTCTCCCAGTGGTAAATTGCTGTTAACAAGGAACAGCACTATTACAGTTAGCCTGTAGAGCAAAATCCCATTTCTAAACAATACTTAAAAAAAAAAAACTTAAATATTTCACAATGTTGTATTATATTTATTATATTCTATTATATGGAGTAATGTATTAGTTTCCTAGGGCTGCTGTAACAAAGTATCACAAACTAGGTGGCTTAAAATAAGAGAAGTTTATTGTTTCACAGTTCAAGAGGTTGTAAGTCTGAAATCAAGGTGCTCGCCAGGCCGTGCCTCCCTCTAAAACCTATAGGAGAGGAGGACATTTTTGCCTCTTCTTAGCTTCTGGTGGCCCCAGGTATTCTTTGGCTTATGGTAGCATAACTCCAATCCCTGCCTCTGTCTTCACATGGCATTCTCCTCTGTGCATCTCCCTCCTCTTTAAGGACACAAGTCATATTGGATTAAGGATCTACCCTACTCAAGTAGGACCTCACCTTAACTAATTACATCTACAGTGACCCTGTGTACAAATAAGGTCACATTCTGAGACACTAGGGGTTAGAACTTAAACATATATTAGGAGAGAGAGCACACAATTTAACCCATAAGAAGTAGAAATGGTATCTGTTCCTCTCATGTCAGTAACATTATCTCCTACAGAAAAAGATACTAAACTACGGAATATGAAAAGCCAGCCTAAGAATACACTAAGATACTAGAAATAATTTGATACTTGATTCCTTTTCAATTCAGATAAATTTAAAGATGCAACTAATAGTTTTTAAAAATTACATTTTAATATGAAATTATTTACAGACTCCATCCCATTTGTTCATAAATTGGAGCATTCTTCACACAGAATTCTGGTAAAAAATAATTCAGTCATTTCCTTGACTTTGTGATATGATAGTTTGGGATTTTCATTAACATTTCTCATTTAGCTTTATAAGGCATCTAGATTTTCTAATGTGTGGCTAGTGTACACTGAGAACCAGTGGACTGGTTGAAGTTTAAAATGTAGGACTGTAGTCTCAGTTATAAAATCAACTGATATTGACTAAAAAGACAGACTAGTATTTGTGTCCTTACATTTAAAATGAATCTAATTTGTCTTACCCATTGCTTTGAAATTTTTGTTCAGAATACATTATACATGTTCAAAATTTATCATAATAAACTGTTTGTTCTTAGAGACTAAAAAGTGGGATACCAGTAGAGTCTGAAGGAAAAACTCTAATTTTACAAAGTTAAAAGATTGTATAATTTGTTCATTTTATTTTTATTTATTTATTTAATTTTTTTATTTCAATAGGTTTTTGGGGAACAGGTGGTGTTTGGTTACATGAATAAGTTCTTTAGCTTGGATTTCTGAGATTTTGGTGCATGCATCACCCCAACAATGTACACTGTACTCAATGTGTGTCTCTTATCACTCACTACACCCACACTTTCCCTCAAGTCCCCAAATTCTAGTGTATCATTCTTATGCCTTTGCATCTTCGTAGCTTAGCTCCCACATGAGTGAAAACATACGTTGTTTGGTTTTCCATTCCTGAGTTACTTCACTTAGAATAATAGTCTCCAGTTCCATCCAGGTTGCTACAAATGGCATTATTTGGTCCCTTTTTATGGCTGAGTTGTATTCCATGGTATATTTATATATACTGTATTTTCTTTGGCTGCTAATTCATTGACAGGCATTCGGGCTGGATCCATTTATTTGTAGTTACAAATTGTGCTGCTATAAACATGTGCATGCAAGTATCTTTTTTGAATATTCTTTTCCTTTGGGTAGATACCTAGTAGTGGGATTGCTCCATGAAATGGTAGATCTACTTTTACTTTTTAAAGAAATCTCCATACTCTTTTCCATAGTGATTGTACTAGTTCACATTCCCACCAACAGTGTGTTTTCATTTCACCACATCCACACCAACATTTATTTTTTTGATTTTTTGATTATGGCCATTCTTGTAGGAGTGAGATGGTATCACATTGTGGTTTTGATTTGCATTTCCCTGATCATTAGTAATGTTGAGCATTTTTTTCATATGCTTCTTGGCTATTTGTATATCTTCTTCTGAGAATTGTCTATTCATGTCCTTAGCTCACTTTTTGATGGGATTGTTTTTTTCTTGCTGATTTGAGTTCTTTGTAGAGTCTGGATATTAGTCCTTTGCCGGATGTATAGATCCTGAAGATTTTCTCTGACCCTGTGAGTTGTCTGTTAACTCTGCTGATTATTTCTTTTGCTGTGCAGAAGTTTTGTCATTTAATTAAGTCCCATCTATTTATCTTTGTTTTTGTTACTTTTGCTTTTGGGTTCTTAGTCCTGAAGTCTTTGCCTAAGCCAATGTCTAGAAGTGTTTTTCCAACGTTATCTTCTAGAATCTTTATGATTTCAGGTCTTATAAACCATGGTTTTAGGTTTAAGTCTTTAATCCATCTCGAGTTGATTTTTGTATAAGGTGAGAGATGAGGATCCAGGTTCATTCTTCTACATGTGGCTTGCCAGTTATCCCAGCACCATATGTTGAATAGGGTGTCCTTTCCCCCACTTTATGTTTTTGTTTGCTTTGTCAAAGATCAATTGGCTGTAAGTATTTGGGTTTATTTCTGGGTTATCTATTCTGTTCCATTGGTCTGTATACCTATTTTTATACCAGTACCATGCTGTTTTGGTGACTGTGACCTCATAGTATAGTTTGAAGTTGGGTAATGCCTCTAGATTTGTTCTTTTTGCTTAGTCTTCCTTTGGCTATGTGGGCTCTCCTTTGGTTCCATATGAATTTTAGGATTGTTCTTTCTAGTTCTGTGAAGAATGATGGTGGTATTTTGATGGGAATTACATTGAATCTGTAGATTGCTTTTTGCAGTAAGGTCATTTTCACTATGTTGATTCTACCCATTCATGAGCATGGGATGTGTTTCCATTTGTTTGTGTCGTTTATGATTTTTTTCTACATTGTCTCATAGTGTTCTTGTAAACGTTTTTCACATCCTTGGTTAGGGATATTCCTAAGTATTTTATTTTACTTTTTGCAGGTATCATGAAAGTGGTTGAGTTCTTGATTTGATTCTCAGCTTGGTTGCTGTTGGTGCATAGCAGAGTTACTAATTTGTGTACATTAATTTTGTATCCTGAAACATTGTGCAATTCATTTATTAGTTATAGGAGCTTTCTGGATGAGTCTTTAGGGTTTTCTAGGTATGCAATCGTATCATCAGCAAACAGCAACAGTTTGACTTCCTCTTTACTGATTTGGATGCCCTTTCTTTTTTTTTTTAAATAATTTATTTATTTTACTTTAGGGGCATACTATATCTGGCATTTCTCCCCATGTTATCCCTCCCCCACCCTCCCCTCCCTCCCCATCCCCCATTGTCTCTCCCCTACGCCCCCGAACTGTCCCCGTGTGTGATGCTCCTCTCCCCTGAGTCCACGTGTTCTCCTTGTTCAACACCCACCTATGAGTGAGAACATACAGTGCTTGGCTTTCTGTTCTTGGGTGAGTTGGCTGAGAATGATGGTTTCCAGATTTATCCCAAGTCCCTACAAAGGACACGAACTCATGGTTTTTTATGGCTGCGTAGTATTCCATGGTGTATATGTACCACATTTTCTTTGTCTAGTCTATCATTTATGAGCATTTGGATTGGTTCCAGGTCTTTGCTATTGTACACAGGGCTGCAATGAACATACGTGTGCATGTGTCTTTATAGTAGAATGATTTATTGTACTTTGGGTATATACCCAGTAGTGGGATTGCTGGGTCAAATGGAATTTCTATTTCTAGATCCTTGAGAAATCGCCACACTGTCTTCCACAATGTTTGAACTAATTTACACTCCCACCAACAGTATAAAAGTGTTCCTATTTCTTCACATCCTCTCCAGCATCTGTTTCTCCCGATTTTTTAATGATCGCCATTCTAACTGGCATGAGATGATATCTCAGTGTGGTTTTGATTTGCATTTCTCTAATGACCAGTGATGATGAGCATTTTTTCATATGTTTGTTGGCCTCATATATGTCCTCTTTTGAAAAGTGTCTGTTCATATCTTTGCCCACTTTTGAATGGGGTTGTTTTTTTCTTGTATATCTGTTTTAGTTCTTTGTAGATTCTGGATATTAGCCCTTTGTCAGATGGGTAGATTGCAAAAATTTTTTTGCCGGTCTGTGTCTTTTGATTGGGGCGTTTAGGCCATTTACATTCAATGTTAATATTGTTATGTGTGAATTTGATCCTGCCATTTTGTTACTGGCTGGTTTTCCTTCTCATTAGTTGACTCATTTTCTTCATTGCATTTTTGGTCTTTGCCAACTGGTTTGTTTTTACAGTGACTGGTACTTGTTCCTTTCCATGCTTAGCATTTCTTTCAGAGTCTTGTAGGGCAGGTATGGTGGTGACAAAATCTCTCAATAATTGCTTGTCCATAAAGGATTTTATTTCTCCTTCACTTATGAAGCTTAGTTTGGATGGATATGAGATTCTGGGTTGAAAGTTCTTTTCTTTAAGGATGTTGAATGTTGGTCCCCACTCTCTTCTGGCTTGTAGGGTTTCTGCCGAGAGATCTGCTGTGAGTCTGATTGGCTTCCCTCTGTGGGTGACCTGACCTTTCTCTCTGGCTGCCCTTAGCGTTTTTTCCTTCATTTCGACCCTGGTGAACTGACGATTATGTGCCTTGGGGTTGCTCTTCTTGAGGAATATCTTTGTGGGGTTCTCTGTATTTCTTGAATTTGAAATTTGGGCTGCCTTGCTGGGCTTGGGAAGTTCTCCTGGATAATATCCTGGAGTGTGTTTTCCAGCTTGGATTCATTTTCCCTGTCATATTCGGGTACACCGATCAAGCGTAGATTAGGTTTTTTCACATAATCCTGTATTTCTTGGAGGCTTTGTTTGTTTCTTTTCACTCTTTTTTCTCTTGTATTGCCTTCTCTTTTTATTTCATTGAGTGGATCTTCAATCTCTGATATCCTTTCTTCTGCTTGATCGATTTGGCTATTAAAACTTGTTTTTGCTTCATGTAGTTCTCGTGCTGTGTTTTTCAACTCCATCAAGTCGTTTATGTTCTTCTCTAAGCTGGTTATTCTAGTTAGCATTTCATCTAACCTTTTTTAGGGTTTTTGGTTTCTTTGCATTGAGTTAGAATGTGTTCCTTTAGCTCTGAAAAGTTTGTTATTATCCACCTTCTGAATCGTATTTCCATCAATTCTTTGCACTTCTTCTCAGTCAAGTTGTGATCCTGTGTTGTTGAGGAGTTGTGATCCCTTGAAGGAGAAGAGGTGTTCTGGTCTTTGATGGTTTCACCTTTTTTGTGCTGGTTTTTTCCCATCTTTGTGGATTTACCTGGCTGTGGTGTCAGAGAGCTGCTTGATGAGGTCGCTTGTCTGTCTGTGGGGGTGCTACTGGGTTTCTAGGGACTCCTTCAGGTTACTAGGGAAGCTTCCTGTGTCTTTGTTGTTTATGCTGGGAGATTAAGCCTGCCTCTTCCACTGACCTGTAGGTGCTGCTGGGTTGTCAAGAATGCCATCCTGTTGCTATGTAGGCTTCCTGTGTTTTTTTGTTAAAACATGTTGCCCAGTCCCACCCTCTAGTGGTGGGTTGTGCCCTTCCTCCACTGGGCTGGATCATTCAGGTTCCTATCAGACTGTGGCACTGGCTACGCAACCTACTAGAGTCAGAGCTTCAGCCCTCTGGGGTTTGTGGGGGAGGTTAGGGACCCACCCACCCGCACCCGGCAGTCTCCCCCTTTTCAGCTTTCTCTCTCTCTGGTCATGGAGTAGGGGCCGTCCAGCTGCTCCTGCTTACAGCTCCCTCTCTCTCTGGGCAGGGGGAGGGGCGATAGCTTAGTCTGCAGACTCTTATTCAACTCCGCACTTGTAATTCCTGTGCTTGACTGGCAAAGATCCCCTGTTCTGTGTATTGCTGAGGCCTTGGCGGAAGCGCTGTACCTGGACCGGAGTGCCAGAGGTGGAGCCTCTGACTGGCCGATCAGATGCACTTTCTGGGTGAAGCAGCATCCCTCCCTGCCTCAGTCTGCCCTGAGTGGGCTTTGCTCACCCTCGGACCAGACCCGTTGAAATGCACCTGGTACCTCGGTTGGAGCTAGGAGATATCTGGGTTTCTGTGTCTCTCTCGCTGAGTGTTGTGCGCTGTTGTGTCTAATCCGCCATCTTGGATCCTCCCTTTGGGTGCCCTTTCTTTCCCTTTTTCTTTCTTTTTCTCTCCCTTTCTTTCTTTCTTCCTCTTCTTTCTCTCTCTCTTCTTTTCTTTCTTCCTCTTTCTTTTTTCTTTCTCTTGTCTGATTGCTGTGGCTCTGACTTGCAGTACTATATTGAATAGAAGTGGGTGAGAGTGGGCATCCTTGTCTTGTTTCAGTTTTCAAGGAGAGTGCTTCAACTTTTCCTCATTCAGTATAATTTTGGCTTTGGGTTTGTTGTAGATGGCTTTTATTACATTAAGATATGTCCTTTCTATGCCAGTTTTGCTGGGGATTTTAATCATAAAGCAATGCTGAAGTTTTTGGAATTTTTTTGAGTCTATTATCTTGTAATTAAAAAAAAAAATTTCTGTATTATTGGCATATGTAAGTTAAACAATCCCTGTACCCCTGGTATGAAACCCATTTGAGTATGGTGGATTATCTTTTTGTAATGCCATTCGGTTTCACTTTGCTAGTGTTTTGCTGAGGATTTTTGCATCTGTGTTCATCAGGGATATTAGACCGTAGTTTTCTTTTTTTGTTATGTTCTTCTCTGGTTTTGGTAATAGAGTGATACTGGCTTCATAGAATGACTTAGGGAGGATTCCCCTCTTTCTCTGTCTTTTGGAATATTGTCAATAGGATTGTTACCACTCTCCTTTGGATGTCTGATAGAATTCATCTGTGAATTGTCTGGTTCTGGACATTTTTGCTGGCAATTTTTTAATTATTTCAATCTCACTGCTTGGTTTTGCTCTGTTGAGAGATTCTGTATCTTCCTGGTTTAATCTAGAAGAGTTGTATATTTCCAGAAACTTACCCATCTCCTCTAGGTCTTCTAGTTTATGTGCATAAAGGTGTTCATAATAGCCTTGAATGATCTTTTGTATTTCTGTGGTATCAATTGTAATACCTCTTGTTTCATTTCTAATTGAGCTTGTTTTCTTGGTTAATCTCACTAGTGGTCTATCAGTTTTATTTATCTTTTCAAAGAACCAGCTTACTTTCATTTATCTTTTGTATTTTTTGTTGTTGTTTCATTTAGTTCTGCTCTGATACTGGTTATTTCTTTCTCTGCTGGGTTTGGGTTTGGATTGTTCTTGTTTCTCCAGTTCTGTGAGGTGTGACCTTGTATTGTCTGTTTGTACTGTTTCTGACTTTTTAAGGTAAGTATTTAATGCTATGAAATTTCCTTTTAGCACTGCTTTTGCTGTACCCCAAAGTTTTAATAGGTTGTGTCACTATTATCATTCAGTTCAAAAAATTTTTAAATTTCCATCTTGATTTCATTGTTGACCCAATGGTCATTCAGAAGCAGGTTATTTAATATCCATGTATTTGCATGATTTTGAAGATTCATTTTGGAATTGATTTCCAGTTTTATTTCACTGTGGTCTGAGAGAGTACTTGATATAATTTCAGTTTTCTTCAATTTACTGAGACTTGTTTTGTGGCCGATCATATGGTCTGTCTTGGAGAATGTTCAATGTATTGATGAATAGAATGTATATTCTGCAGTTGTTGGGTAGAAAGTTGTATAAATATCTTAAGTTCATTTGATATACAGTGGAGTTTAGTTCTATTGTTTCTCTGTTGACTTTCTGTCTTGATGACCTGTCTAGTGCTGTCAGTGATATATTAAAGTCTCCCACTATTCTTGTGTTGCAGTCTATCTTGTTTCTTATATCTAGTAGTAATTGTTTTATAAATCTGGGAGCTCCAGTGTTATAGGTGCATATATATTTAGAATTGTCATTTTTCCTATTGGACTAGTTTTTTTATCATTATATAATGTCCCTCTTTGTCTTTTTTAACTGCTGTTGCTTTAAGGTTTGCTTTGTCTGCTGTAAGAATAGCCATTCTTGCTCATTTTTGGTGTCCATTTACATGGAATGTCTTTTTACATTTACCTTAAGTTTTACCTGAAGTTTACCCCTTTACCTTAAGTTTGTTTGAGTCCTTATGTATGATGTGAATCTCCTGAAGACAGCAATAACTTGGTTGGTGAATTCTTATCCATTCTGCCAGTCTATCTTTTAAGTGAAGCATTTAGGTCATTTTCACTCAATGTGAGTATTGAAATGTGAGGTACTATTCTATTCACTGCTGTTTGTTGCCTGAATACCTTGGTTTTTTGCACTGTGATATTGTTACATAGGTCCTGTAAGAGGCTTTAAGGAGGTTCTATTGGTGTATTTTTGATTATTTGTTTCAAGATTTAGGGCTCCTTTTAGCAGTTCACGTAGTATTGGCTTGGTGGTGGCAAATTCTCTCAGCATTTGTCTGAAAAAGACTCTTTCCTTCATTTACAAAGTTTAGTTTCACTGGATACAAAATTCTTGGCTGATAATTGTTTTGTTTAAGGAGGCTGAAGATAGAGCCCCAATCCCTTCTAGCTTGTTAGGGTTACTGCTGAGAAATTTGCTGTTAAGTTGATAGGTTTTCCTTTATAGGTTACTCATGCTTTGCCTCACAGCTCTTAAGATTCTTTCATCTGGACTTTAGATAACCTGATGACTGTGTGCCTATGTGGTGATCTTTTTGCCATGAATTTCCGAAGTGTTCTTTGAATTTCTTGTATTTGGCTGTCTAGATCTCTAGCAAGGCTGGGGAGTTTTCCTCACTTATCCCCTCAAATATGTTTTCCAAAGTTTTAGATTTCTCTTCTTCCTTGGGAACACCAATTATTCTTAGGTTTGGACATTGGACATAGTCCCAAACTTCTTGGAGGCTTCATTCATTTTTAATTCTTCTTTGTCTTTGATGCATTGGGCTAGTTCATAAGCCTGTCATCAAGCTCTAGAGTTTTCTGCTTGTTCGATTCTATTGTTGATACTTTCCAGTGTTGTTTGCATTTCCCTCAGTGAGTCCTTGATTTTCAGAAGTTGTGATTTTTTTTTTAAATTATGCTATCTATTTTACTACTAACCTTTTCATATCCTGTATCGTGTTTTTGATTCCTTTAAGTTGGACTTCATTTTTCTCTGGTGCCTCCTTTATTAGCTTAATAATCAACCTTCTGAATTCTTTTGGCAATTCAGACTTCATCTTGGTTTGCATCCATTGCTGATGAGCTGGTATGATCTTTTGCATGTGTTAAAGAACCTTGTTTTGTCATATTACCAGAACGGTTTTTCTAGTTCTTTCTCATTTGGGTAGTCTGTGTCAGAGAGGGAAGAGCTGGGAATCAAGGACCACTGTTCGGGTACATCCCATGGTATGCTCCCTTGATGTGGGAGTTCTCCCCCTTCCCCTAGGAATGGGTCTTCCTGAGAGCTGAACTATAGTGATTGTTTTTGCTCTTATGAGCTACTGAGCTCCAGGGTGGTACTGGGGAGTGTCTCACAAAGAGTCCTGTGATGTGATTCATCTTCAGGTCTTGCAACCATGGATACCAGCACCTGTTCCGGTGGAGGTAGCAGGGGGGTGAAGTGGATTCTGTGAGGGTCCTCAGTTCTGTTTTTGTTTAGTGTGCTGCTTTTCTGTTGGTTGGCCTCCAGCCAGGAGGTGGCACTTTTAATAGTGCATCAGCTATGGAGGATGCAAACTTGCCTTAGGGATATCTGGTTAAGTATAGTTTCTCAGGCGGTGGACAGTGTCATAGAGTTCCTAAGAGATTATGACCTTTGTCTTCACTTCCCAGGGTGAGTAGAGAAAGACCACCAGGTGGGAGTTAGGGATAGGTGTATCTGAGCTCAGCTTCTCCTTGGGTAGGGCTTGCTGTAGCTGCTGTAGGGGATGGGGATGTGCTTCCCAGTCCAATGGAGTTATATTTCCAGGTGAATTATGGCTACCTCTGCTGAGTCATACAGGTTGCTACAGAAGTTGGAGAAAGCTGGCAGTCATGGGCCTCATCGAACTCCCACATAGCCCACAGTCCTAAAGGCTGGTCTCACTCCCACCATCTCCCCCGACTCCCACAACAGCACTGAGTTTATTTCTAGGCAGCTGGTGGCCAGGGCTGAGAACTTGCCCAAGTACATGAGCCTCTGTGTTGAGAAAATAAGCATACTCAGTTTTTCAGCATTTCAGATAGTCTGCAGTAGTGATCCAGTTCCTTCAAAGGGTCTCTCAGATTTCCTGGTATGTTCCTGCAGTAGTTGTTGGAGCAAAAGTTTATGTTGTGAGTCTTCACATGCTGCTCTGTCTGATTGGGAGCTGCAGGCTAGTCCTGCTTCCTATCTGCCATCTTCCCAAAATCTTATTCATTCTTTGTTGTGCTTCTAAGTGTAGTTATTTAAAGTGTATTCTTTACAAGTTTTAGACATTTGTTTCACTCTCAGTGCATGGATTTGTGACTCTCCATGAGTTATGTGATACGGATATGAAAATTGTTATTATACTGTGCCACTTTAAACCCTGGAATCAGTTATATGTGAAATAGATCTTGTCAAATCCTCTCTGCTTAGTGTGCATTTTAGACAGCTATTGTGTGATATAAGTTGGCCTTAATAGTTAAGTTCATGAATACTCTGAAAAGATTTGTTGGAAAGGATACCTACAAATTTTCACAAGTGAGTCTTTAAAGGTAGATTCTCAATTAATGCTAAGAAAGTGCTGTTACCTTGCTTGACTTAATGGCATAGGTAACATACCTTTTTTAAAAGTGTGTAATTGAATTAGATTTCCAAAGTTCCAGTTCAGAATGCTGATATTTAATCAACATTTCTTTAAGCAAAGTCTTCTCTCTGCATGTATGTGTGTGTCTGTCTCTCTCACAATCATTCATCCTCAAGGTGAATAATTTATCAATATCTATCAAAAGGCCCCATTCATTAAAAAATTAAGCACATACTATATACTAGGCATTTGCTGTCCACAAGGAGGAAATATGGTAAAATCCAAAGTTAGAATATACTGTAACACATGCCGAATATACTGTAACACATGCCACAATAGTTAGATTCAGTGGTTGTATTTTACTTCTTTTCCTTACCCTTAGTGTATAACTTGTACCTGATAATAGTGTTTAACTTGGTAACATTTTTTTTCTCATTTGTGAGACATGATAACCATGACACAAATTTTATTGCTGCCTGCTTTTCATTACAGCAGGACGGTGAAAGTGCAGTATCTCTTTAGATTTAAAGCCCTGCTCTTACCTAATGTGAAGAATGATTATACTTGTACTGGAAACTACTTTGTGTGAAAGGCCTTTCTGTTAAAGGATTTAATAGGACTTTAAAGAGTAGGCTACACTTTTTCTAGTGGTTGGATGCTTCATAAATATATTAGGAAAATTGAGATGTAAATTATATTTTTAGAAGTGATAGCTCAGGATGCTTCAGGAGTTAGCTGTTACTTAAAAGTGAAAGATGAGCTTACACTTAGGTATACACAAGTTTAGGATAAGAAAATTATTTTTAAGTGAACAGTAATACTCATTATGATAATGGAACATACAGATAAACAGTTACCTTAACTATGGAAAAACTATTTATATGGACTTGTGCAATGATAGCTATGGTATTTTAAATGATTTGTTATCCAACTACTACTGGAAATAGAAGTGAGTTGTAAGATACTTTTGAAGATGACTTATGTCACTGGTTTTGCTAAAGGAACACAATATTATCATTTATTTCTTTGAATCCTTAAATTCTATTAAATATTTCAATAAAATGCTTTTACTTTGCTTCTCAGGCTGATTTGTCCAAAGAAAGAAAAAAACTCTTAATCATTCCTATAGTGGTGGTTAATATTCCTTGAACACAGATTACTATTATTGTAATACATGCTTTGCTTTCTTCTCAAATTTGGTATGTAATTTCTAGTATAGAGACCTTGCAAACGATTCTCAATAACATATGAGTAAAAAGCTGTGTTATAGATAATTCAAACAGCACGGGGGGATGGAAGGAAGGGAAGAGAAGAAAAGCACTGTGGCTCTGAAACACAAATAGGTAATTAAATGCTTTGAGTTGTAATTGTGTTCTTATTTATTGCATCAAATTTGTTGAATAAGTTTGTATCTTAATTTATTGAATTACTGAATGTTTGAGCATTTACTAGCTTGGTGTGGTTAGGAAGCCAGCTTTTACTCATAGTTCATTGCAAATAGGTGCCACATAGTTTCTAAGCCTTAGTTTTCTAGTATATGAAATTCCTAGTATATGAACACAAGGCTTGGTTTAGCTGTTCTGTAAGATGCCTTCTTCTAAGTCTTAAGCATACATGATTGATTTATATTTCAAAAGCCCATATTTACTCAGGAATTAGAATCAAATACTATTTGAGTTTTGCAATTTAAGGATGGGATGTACTATACCTTCATATTATTGAAGGTCTGAACATTTAGATTTTGTAATCCTAATGTTCAGTTTTCTGAGACATCATCCACACAGAAATTGCCCAGTAATTTAGATAGATAACTTATCTATGTTATGGAAAACAAAAAAATTGGGAATTAGATTTCTAAATGAGATTTGACCAATGTTCTTGGCTGGTTTATCTAGTTACTCTGGCTGTATGACAGTTTTCTGGCTGGGTACAGTGGCTCACGCCTGTAATCCCAGCACTTTGGTAGGCCAAGGTGGGTGGGTCGCAAGGTCAGGAGATCAAGACCATCCTGGCCAACACAGTGAAACCTCATCTCTACTAAAATACAAAAAGTTAGCTGGGCATGGTGGTGCACACCTGTAGTCCCAGCTATTTGGGAGGCTGAGGCAGGGGAATCACTTGAACCCGGGAGGCAGAGGTTGCAGTGAGTTGAGATCATGCCACTGCACACCAGCCTGGCAACAGAGTGAGATTCCATCTAAAAAAAAAAGAATTTTCTGTGATCTGATGAGCTGATTAGCATAGGGTCATGTTTTCCATCTTTATAACCATACAATAAGTGGATAAAACTGTTTTGTTTCATTTTAGTATGAATTTCCTCAAAATTTTTCAAAATTATGAGCATAGTGTATCTGATGTCTTACTATATAATTTGTGTGTGTGTATATAAACCATAAGAAATTACATATTTTAAGTTGTATCATCTAATATGATTCAGCAACAGTTATAAAGATATAACCTTAGTTTCAGTTCTTATATTTGGAAAATGAAAATCTTTGATTTTGTAACTAACTTCATAGCTATAACTCCTTTGTGAGTCTCCTCTTTTGTTGATCTTTGTGCTATACTTCTTATAGCTCAACAATACAGTTTGGTAGCTACTAGCCAAATTTAGCTACTGAGCAATTGAAATGTGGCTAGTCTGAATTGAGATGTAACTGTAAACTAGAAAACACTTGGATTTTGAAGATACATTATGAAGAAGATGATACAGAATGTTTTGTTAATAATTTATATATTGATTTGCATGTCAATGATATTTTATATATTTAATTGAATAAAATATCACTAAATTTTTCACCTGTTCTTTTTTAATATGGCTATTTGTAAATTTAAATTACACATGTGGCTCACATTTTTGGCTCACACATTTCTCTTGGACCTCTTCTAGAGGGTGGTTATATGTTATATAAGGAGTCAGATTTATATTCTTTTTTACATTTCTTTTCATTCCTGTGTTCAAAAGTTAGAAAGTATTCTAAAGCTATTTATTTATATGTTCCAACAGTTAGGTGACATTGGTTTTATGCAGTGTAGATGTACACATAATGGAAGTTATGTTTTGACCATCACTTGACCACTTTTTGTAATGTGGAATTATTACATTGATGTGCTCTAGAATAGAGGGAATGAGGAAAAAAGAAACACAAATCAAGAATGAAAAAAGGAAATATGCCTCTGGACTATAGGACTGCTATTAACAAAGACTCTAGTACTAATATTCAGGAATTACATATTATGATCTAGAGTTATTCCATATGGTTTTCTTTGATAATAGCTGACCTTGAAACCCAATGATAAAAAGTTATATTTAGTGATTTTTCAACCTGAGGTTCAAAAATGTATAGAATATCACTTAGTTTCTACTTTTTTCTCTTACATAGAACTGTCATTTGTGAAAGAGAGAGTGAAAGTTTTCACATCATAAACTCCTAGGACAGAGGGAAGTTCTGTAAGCTCCTGTATGATGCCAATGAGAATAATCTTATTTTGCTTAAAAAGTGATTGTCTCTTTTCCCCATCCCCACCCCCATTTCCATGTTTGTTTCTTTTGTTTTGTTTTTTTTCCAAAAAGACATATTTAATGTCCTGCTTAGGTTTATTTTCTATTTATTCATGAAATAAAGAATAACACTGTCATGTTTTGTATTTTAAATTGTAAGGTACATTTCTTTTTTCTTTTATTTTTAATTTAACTCTTTGTTTTACAGATGAGGGCAGAAGTGCAGTTGACCAAGCAGGTGGTGCACAGATTGTAATTGACCATTTAAGGTCACTGTGCAGTATAACAGATCCCGCCAATGAGAAGCTCTTGACTGTCTTTTGTGGCATGCTGATGAACTATAGCAATGAGAATGGTAAACAAAACTGAAAACTTGCTTTGTCTCTGGGGGAAAAATTTTAAATCTTTACTATAGTGCAAAACAAAATATTTGAAAAATGGACAAGGAATTCATAAGTGGCATATAAAATTAATAATTAGCCAACATTAAATTTCAATGTTTCAAAAATGCAAAATGGTTAATTTACTAAATGGGACTAATATTTGAAGGGCTACCAGTGTTGATCAGTATCAAAAACAAAAACTCCACAGCCCTATGGTATGATTTGAGCATTCTTACTATGAACATTTTAAAAATAAACAATATTAAAATAGTTTTATGTTCATTACATATATACCAGGAGTAGTTTTAAAATATGGAAACTGTTTACAGAAGTAAAATTATTTTATCTAGATGCCAGGTTTACTTTGAATAATCTTTTTAAAACTAGTAAAATTGCCTTTAGAAATGAGTTCAGAGCAATTGCAGAGATCTCATTTTAGAAATTTAATAAATTATTGTAAATAGCCGTTTTTTTTTTTCTCTGTAAAACGTTTTTCGACCCTAGGAACAAATGACATGTCAATAATTTTCAGATAGCCTATATGGTTGTTAATTAAATTAACATAAGTCTATGATACTAAGGCTTCATAATACTTTTGTGTCACAAAATATCCATTTATCATCTTATATGAATCACTATGTGAATCAGACATTCAAATTTTGGTATGTTCTTGGTATGTAACACAAATAAGGTTTTTCTGTGGTTTGTTTCATAATGACATTTTAAGTTGTGATATTTTGGCAGAGACATATTTGCATATTGGACATACAGTATTATTCTTTCATGTGTTCTAGAAACACATGGCCCTTTGGCATATTTTTTTCACATTTGATAGTGTGGGTCCAACTAAATATTATCAATAATTTAAAAAAAAGATAAACCTTGACAATAAATGGATACAGACATTGGCCCTTGATGTTAGTGGCAACAGTGAATGGTGGGGACTGTGGTAAATTGAAGAGCCCTTGTCCTGTTGAAAGAGGAAAACCTCTACTCTTCTCTAGCCAGTTGTTTCTGTATGACGGTTTAGCCAAATACTGCCCAATCTTTTTTATTTTGGGGGTGGAAGGTGGGGGAGAAAGCCTGAAATATCTAGCTTTTCAGATAACATCTGAGTTTTAAATGTCGGATTACATATTTTTAATACTATAGAAACTAAACAGTATCTTCAGGTCTCATCCTGTCTACGGGCTACCAGTTTTAAGCCTTTGAATTAAAATTATCTATAATAATAGAGATTAAAAGAGTTTTTATTGATCAAATGGCTTACCTACTAAACTTGAGCTAATAGTAAATGGTAGTCTTCATAGGATAAGTTGCATCTATTTATTTTTCCTCCCTTCTGGTGGAATCAATTTTGAAGAAAAAATGCCCTAAGTATAAATGTGAGACACAGAAAGGACGGAGCCTGAGTAATCCACAAAATAAATACATATTTCCTAAATAATTGAAATTTAACCATAATACACAGGTATCTGAATTGCATTAAGAAATCATTGGTAAGATTTTCATATTTTCTTTGCTTTTAACTGCATTTGGGCTTGGACATTTGAGAAAGTAGTAACAGCACTAAATGGGAAAAGGTTTTAGAAATATAAATGAAAGAAATTTTATGAAGTTACTCCAGTTTTGGATGTAATAGTCTTGTTATGCATCTAAACTAGTCATTAGTTATTTGAGGAAGCTGTTAAAAATCTGTATAGAAGTATTAATATAACAGATGGCTGGTCTTCAAAAGGATCACGAATTCTAATCCAAAGCAGACAGTGATCGAGTCCCCTATTATAGGGTATCCCAGTGTATAGAAAAGTGTTTGGAGAAGATTATGATTAACAGCATGTGGAGTGCACAGTCAAAATGTATAATATTTTGAAGAGTAGGCTTTTTCCTAGAGTTCAGGCATTCCAAAGAAATAAAAGACTTTAGAAAGCTATATTAACTTTTCTCTGAATATTATTGGACAAATTGTCTTTTTCTTTCATTATTTCAAAAGCTGCAGTTTGAATGCAGCTTTTAAAACTTACCAAATAAAATAGACATAATCTTGAGTATTTTTAAGAAACAAATGCGAAACTTGTAACTATATCCTCTTTCCTCTACATCCTTTTTGCATTTTGTCTGTCATGAGTATCTTAGTTTGTGAAGTGATTCTTTTTCTTGTAATGTGCTTTCACTGAAATTCTATCCTTTTGTGTTTGTTTGGCATAATTATTAAAGCATCTGTATTATTATGTCCATTATTTGACTTCTCTTTTCCTTAAAATTTATGTTTAAAGACTTAAATATTACATCATCTTTATTGACTTCACATTGTTTGCTGTTGATCATGTGCACCTAAATAACACCTTTTTGAAACTCACTCAGGAGGCACTTTCTATTCTCACTGATAAGTTTCTTTTTATATATATTTACTATGTAGAGCATCAATATACAAGCCTCTGCTAAATTATGAGTCAAATATTTGAGTGACAAATAGCTTTTTTCTACTCTAGCAGAAAAATTAAGTGCCCTTGGACCCAACAAGCCTTATCTGTAGTTAGGAAGTTATTATATTATTCTTTAGTTCCGTGTATAAAATGTTTAAAGTATCCTGATTTAAAAAAGTACTGAGATCACAAAGATCCACCAAAATAATTTCCCTGAAGAGAATATTTTCAAATTATCTATTAGTCCTAAAATTGAATTATACCAGTCCTAAAACTGAAAGTTAGAATGTGTTAATTCAGATGCTTCATGTTCATATAGTAATAGAGCATATCCACTTTTTAAACCCATTAAATAAGGAATAAAACAAGTTTCCTAAACACACACAACTCAAAATGTTATGAAAATACTTAGTAATTTTTATACTATTTGCTAAAGCTGTATATAATTCATAATTTATCATTTCTAAAAGTTTTAAACTAGCTCCAGCTAGGAGCTGGATAAATGCTTTTGTTTGCCTATTGGTGAAGCAGTTAAAACTTCTAATATTCAGGTAAGTGTAGAATAATCTTAATAGCAAAAGTTATAGTTGTTTAGCCAGATAAGCTTATCAATAATATTTTATAAATAAAATAATATTTAAATAAGAGAAAACTTCATCCATTTTGGAAAAAATTATACATGTTTTTCACATGGCATAAAAGCACTCTTCGATTCTGTAGCTCATGAAAATAGCCTGAATATTTGTCAATTGTGGCTGTAGAAAAGCATGTGGACGATTTGACATTGAGAGAATATGTTGAACTTGCTATATTTTTTTTTCATTTAGTTACAAATTTAGTTACTTTATAATCCAAGGAACTCAAACCTTTAATTGTAGATATTTTAATCTCATTAGTTTCTTAAGTTATCTGTTTCCTTACTTTGGTTACCCAATGCCAAAACATTGCAGTGATGACTGAAAATTTTGTTCAGTCATCCAGCTGTTTTCAGATATAACACTGTTTTAGCACATAGGAGTTTGGAAAATATTCATTGATCAACTTTTCTGGATACTTAGTATTGTCTAAAATTTTCATTAAAAAATTCAGTACTTGGAAGAGAAACATGTTACTGGAATACATTTGCTTCATTAAATAAGTTAGAAGCATTACAAACTCTTTTCCACTATATTAATGGATGTTCCTTATCCACATATGGTACACGGTGGCAGCAGGGACATTGAAAACATGCTGGTAGTAACAAGTACCAGATCTGTAATTAAAAATTTCCCATAGGTGATCCACAAACTTGTTGAGTCTACATATGTACACTTGAAAGTTAATTGCACGTTTGAATAGAAACAAACCAGTGATCTAAAGCAAAGTACCAAAGATCAGAACACCACTCTGTTGAGGAATCTATTGGTAGTCACCATTGTTGTCAGTAGACATAATTAATCAATAAATATCTCATGGAAAGTGTAATTGAGGTTTAATTTTTTCTTAGTACAGTTGTGCTAGAGACACAAAGAGGGAAAATTCTGTTATAACTCTAAGGAAAGTGATAAATGATAAGCATTAACTAAAGTTACTTATTTTATATAAGCTATGCTGTAAGAGAGAAACGTAGAGCCAATTGAAATTTGCCATCAGGAAAGGAAAAATTAGTTTTTTCTAAAATTATTAACATATAGCCTATAGCTTCTTCATCTGACCTGTATTTTACATATACATGTGTGATATGTGTATATATGATTTCTACAAATAGAGCTGATTTTTCTCTAATATTTTAATTACTCCTCATTATTGAATAATTTCTTTTTTTGTAGTTCCTGAAATCTCTCTGAATACCTACATGATAATCTTACATTTATTTATTGCATGGACTGATGATAATTAAGCTATGGTTGAAGGGAGGCCATGTATATAATTAAGAAAAATATAACACCTGTGGTATATTACTGAAGCATGACAACTGAATTTAAATATTAAGCTTATTATTTAAATTCACTCATTTAAATAAGGTCTTTATTTCTTCTCCCCTAATTAAAGATTATTTAATGTGTAATTATTGTTAGCTGCTACTTTCATTTCAGTCAATAGCAACAATTTCTTAGTTTGTGATTAAAAACTAAAAAGCAGGTTGGCCTGAGCTGCATATTTATCCTTATGTTTCAGTATTACAGTACTTGATTACAGGTGAAAAAGAGCATTTCCTAGATGTTAGATGTTTAGAAAAATGATTTGCTTCACATGGGTGAGGAACTATTTTTAAAGTGTACCTACTATGGTTACAAGCTAATCATTTTAATCATTTATATATTTCCTAAATACTAAAATATTTTTGCCTTACTCTAAGGAAAAAGAACAAAACAAAATTTAAAAGGTAAAATTGTATCTTTGCAATTTTGTCTGTAGTTTTCTTCTTTCTCAGAGATTCTTGTTCTGATACTGTCTTTTTCTCTTAATGAAACTAATTTTCCGTCATAGTACCTTACATATATTTTCTGTTCATTTTTTTCTCTATTTATGAAGATATGGGAGATGTACATTTAAGTTCACATCTTTTGAAACCCAGTTTGTCACTTTATACTCTAGTGAATTAAATGAACTGTGTTGAAGACTTTTATTTGGCAGCTGAAAGTACTTAGGCTTTTTTATTCTTTATTATACTAACTCTTGTTCTCTGTTTAAAATTTTTCTGATTTTTTGCTGTTTGTCCAACAGCTTTCTAGTCAGTTTGCTAAAGTAGGTGGTTTTCATAAAGTTCTACCACAAGCGTTATTTTAAACAAATTGTTTCACTAAAGAATAGAGCAGTTATTCTGGTGCCTCTTGCTAATTCAGCCTATTAAATCGGACCCATTAGACCAGTTTAGCTTTTAGTGATAATCTTCCTAGACTATTACTACAATAATACCCTTACTTAATGAACAGGCTGAGAGCTTGGTTTTTAGTACAAGTTTATCAAATGCACATTTTGGTCTAATTCCACATGGTCAAGTATTGGTGTTAATATTCAGCTTTGGCCATTAGAGAATGAACTTCTGAATGTAAGAAGCTGAAATTTTATCTCAGAAAAATAACATTATTATAGTCTTTTTGTCAATAATTTTAATAGCCTAATACTTAAAATTTGGCATTATATTATTGCAGGAGTAATACTTTCTCAGCATTGTTAGCTTCCAGATTGCTCCTGCAAGTACAATAGTGCATTTAATATATCATGATACCACATAGATGCCCACTTAACTGGGGGCAGTGAAAGGGCAAAATATGTTTGGGGCTGCTCTGTCTCTAACATGGTTTTGTCATCTTTATTTGCTTTATGTCTGGATTGAAGATTAATCATGGCCATTATTGAATATTGTTTTCAAAATTTTTCTCATTGTGAAAATTTGAAGTGGAAAAGTTGGTTTTCTGATTTTGATTTTATCCTTACAAGATGTATATTACCATTAATTATTGGTCCATTTTAGTGTCATATATTTACATTTCAACTGATAGAATTTCAACATTAAACGATGTAGGGAAATTTTCTCTTTACATGGAATGCTTATCTATATTTAAAAATAAATATTCGGGTAGTAACAAACCTGAAATACCAGATATTTACTGTGTTGCTCTACTAGTTGAAATGTGATGATATGAGGCACATAATCATTGATCATGCACAAAGTTTTAGGTTCCAGAAATGATATTGAAGTAAGCATTGAGCTATTTGGCCTTACCAAACCAGCAGTAAATAATATGTTTTGGCCAAATATCTCTATTTGCATGTCTAATTTAGGCCACTTACAAAGTCCATTCAGAGAGGCACTGAAACCAGAAAAGTATCATGTGTAAATTAACCTTTATAAAGACTATTGTTTTTAAATTATAAGTAAAATCCAATTAACACTGAACTGCCTATATTGTTTTATTTACTAAAAAAAATTTAAGTCATATTTGGAAAACTAGAAAGTGAAATTCTTTTGGATATGTAGATGTATCTTGTTAAAACAGTTTGTGCGTTGCAAATAACTTCTGTGTAATTTTAAAGTTTAAAAACTAAATTATAATAATGCCCCATGGTAACTAGTAAAGTTTTTGTTTTTTGGGTTTTTTTAAAAAACTAATATATTCTTTTGAAAATAAGGGATTTCTATGTTTTTAAGCATGTGTTTGTAAGATACACCTGCTGGGATATAAATTAATTTGGCATTAGCTTAATTTGCTGTACAAAAATTCAGGCTTTAAATGCATACTTACTGTAGATGTGGCCTTTATCTCAGCAATACTGTATGAAAGCAGAGACTGGATTGGTTTCTCTTAATAAATGCTGCTTAAGCAACAGCTGGCAGTAGTCCTCTTTAAAAAAAAAAAAAAAAAAAAAACATTTAACTTAAAAGACCAGTTTCTTTCTGAGATGAAAGCATAGAGTTTTTAAAAATCAGAATAGATACATCTATAGAATTTTTTTTTTTTTGTAGCAGTATTCATTGTAACAAAAGTTGATCTGTAGCAAATAATTTAACCTGGAGCAAATAAGGGAAAAATTATCTGTTACATTAATGCATAATCACTCTAGTTGTCACTGGATTGAGAACCGTAAATGGGTAAGTTGCTTAAGATTAATAAAAATGTTTACTATTTCACTTATGATTTTTGCTTTGGCATTTTTGTTGTTGTTGCTTCTTTTGTTTTACATCAATCTCATGCATATAATTTTGCCATTTATGTTTAGAACTTTTACAAAAGGGAAATTTTGCCATGTAGAGACAATTTTTATTTTCAGAACCCAGAAAGAACTTTTGAATTATCTTTTCTAGTTTTTTATTGTTAGCGTCTAGGAAAAAATGTATACATATATTGTTTTAATCCTCCAATATTGTCAATATTAATGCATCTTGATTTGCTTTTTCCTTTTTTTTTTTTTTTTAATTTCTATGTATCATTGAAATGTATAATGAGGCTTGAAGCAACAATCTCGGTGCAAAACACATATGCGTGTTTGATATAAAGAAGGCTTTAAAATAATTAATTCGAATATTAAACACATGTAAATAATGTAGTTTTATATCCTCAACACTAGGTTTAGAAGAAAGTTCTCCACTTTATAAGGAAGTCTTTTACCTGTACATTTGAGTATATAAAGTTTTTAACCACTAATCATCCTCTTAGTAGCCATATTTAAGTCAGTTTACTTTTCAGTTAAAATTTGCTTGAACTTGAAGCTCTACTTCACTGTTAAATCATTTATTATTTTTACTTTTTTGGAAATACAGATACATCATTAAGTCAAAGGCAGTTTTCTTCAGTCTTTGTTATATACCAAATTGCTTTTTAGCCAATTTGTATTAGAACTTTTCAAGAGTTTTATTTACTTCTTTCACTGTTTCAACTATGTTCAACTAATTTGATGGTAGATGAGATTTTTAATGCAAGCTTGTAGATGGCAATATCATATCATTATACTGTGAATAATATGTATACATACTAATGTAGAGACTGTATTTTGAATTGTGTGCTGTCTTGTTTTGACAGTTTCATTCTTAAGTTCTGTTTACCAGAAAGCTTAATAATCTTATAACATTGTCTGTAAGAGCCTTAGGAATAAGATAAACCTGTTACAATCTTAAGAAACTTTTAGTAACCTCAGTTGAATTACTGGAATTCGCAGCTTACTTTTCTGGACCTATAATCTAGTTATACCAATGTTTTAAACATTAAACTTAAAACTCAGGGGGGAAAAGGTTCCTCAACTTGAGATCTTCTCTCCAGATCTCCATTCTTTGGAGTTTCCATGAGTGTGACCTGAAGAACTTGGAACCATTGAAATTCAAATGTAGGTAGGTAAGTGTTCACACCAGCGCATGCGTTGATTGCCTTATATCTCTTTGTATATGCATCTGTATTGCACCCCCTCAGTGCCTTTCTTCCTCTTCCTCCCCATAGATCATGTAGGGCCTGTGTCATTTTGAAATTATGTAATTTCGTAAATCTGTATTTGGTCAGTATTTGTCTGTGATGTGTGTCAGGAGCAGTTAAAACAGAGTCTTCAGACGTTTATGACATTGTGCTGTCTAAAGACTGTCTTTCACACATAAGTGTTTGCTATGTATGGGCCTGGGTTACATTTTGTGAATTGGTGTGGTTGTTGAGCTCTGATAACACTCTCCTGGAGTTACTGATATTCACTGAGGGATGCAGAAGTCATAGTCTTGCAATTGTTTCACTTACTCTCCCTAATGTATCTGAGAACAAGAACTATTTCTACTTATAAGAATTTTTTCCTGTTTGTCTTTCACTTAAAAGTCATACTCCTGATAACATTAATGATATCGTGGATGTCAGCTCTTATCCTTTGAAAAACATTTGCAAGCTTTCTTTGGGCAATAAACAAAAAAGATGATCAAAGTAATCATTTGTTTCTGTCAATAAGAATACCAACTTATCCTACACAAACAGGACCCCTACTTAATCTTTTCAAAAAAAAAAACCACTGCTACCGACTGAATTGTAACATTTAAATAGTAACTGAAATAGGTAGCAGACTCAATCTGGAATAATCTCTTAGTAATAAGTAGAGTTTCTACTCAAATAAGCAAGATGAGATGTTAGGTGCTTTATTGGTATAATTACTCCGAAAATACCAGAGTGCCAAAATCTGGAATTCCTACCGTGCTTTTATCTCATTTCTTTTTTTTCTGTTATCACTTCTGCTAAGCACATCATTGAGCTTCAGAATATTTACCATGTTTCCCACCCACCTTCCAATCTCTTATAAAAATTAGGTAGTCCTGGCTGGGTGCAGTGGCTCATGCCTATAATCCCAGCACTTTGGGAGGCCAAGGCAGGCAGATCACCTCAGGTCAGGAGTTCAAGACCTGCCTGGCCAACATGGTGAAAACCAGTCTATACTAAAATACAAAAATTAGCCGGGTGTGGCGGCAGGCAACTGTAGTAATCCCAGCTACTCAGGAGGCTAAGGCAAGAGACCAGCTACTCAGGAGGCTAAGGCAAGAGAATTGCTTGACCCCAGGAGGCGGATGTTGCACTGAGCCCAGATGCTGCCACTGTATTCCAGCCTGAGCAACAGAGCAAGACTCTGTCTCAAAAAAAAAAAAAAAAAAAAAAAAGGGTAGTCCTTTGACAGTGACTCTTAAATTGTTGGTCTTATCGTTTTAGATGTCTAAAACTTACAGAAGATCTAGAAGACTTTTGTTTATGTATTTGGGTTATATTTGTATTTACTGAATTAGAAATTTAAGTGGAGAAAAATTTTAAAATCATTTAGTGCTTCATTTTAAAATAACAAACCCATTATATGTTAACAGAAGTAACATTTTATGAAAAATATTTTCCCCAAAAAATTGCTGCCAAGAATAGCAGTTTGTTTTATTGTTTGTGATGGTGAAGAAAATAATGGCTACTAATGCAATTCGGTGCCATTGCTGGAGCATGCTAAAGTGCCAACAGTTTTACCTACCATTGTTTTTGTACCATCAGTACGAAAGTCGACACAGTGGCAAGAGCAAATAAAATCTTGGCATTTTTATGAAAATAGCTTTGATTTTGTGATCTTCTGAAAGAGTTCCAGGGTTACTTTGAGAACCATATTCTAGGATGAAAATTTGTATCAATCTGGTGAAAGTAATCCTGTAATCCCAGCACTTTGGGAGGGTGAGGCGGGTGGATCACCTGAGGTCAGGGGTTCAAGACCAACCTGGCTAACATGGTGAAACCCCATTTCTACTAAAACTACAAAAAAATTAGCGAAGCATGGTGGCACATGCCTATAATCCCAGCTACTTGGGAGGCTGAGGCAGGAGAATCGCTTTAACCCGGGAGGTGGAGATTGCAGTGAGCCACGATCACACCATTGCCCTCCAGCTTGGGCAACAAGAGTGAAATGCAGTCTCAAAAAATATAAAAAAATAAAAGTGTCTTTCTTTTTTGTCCTCTCCTCCTCTGGGGCCTTCATTATATAAGGCGTATGGCAGGCCTGTAGTCAGTGTGAACAAATTTTAGAATTATTTGAGATGACTATTGTTTTAGCATCACAGAATTAGATTAAAAGAGAGCACCCAGTTGGTCCACAGTGAGTTCATCCAGTTGGATGGCTATATATTTTTCTCTTTTGTGTAGTGTGTGTGTTGTATGTGAGTATATAATGAATTTGGCTCCTGGGTAGTTATAAAACACATTTTCACAAAGCAACGTGATTTTCATGAATTATGGCATTACCTATATTGTGCCATTTGGCTATGTTAACTTTTTCTCCCAATCTGCCACAATTTCAAATATTACTGCTTCAATTTGTATGCCAAAGATTGTATTAAGCATTATAACATTTCTTGAATTTTCACCTCCTTTTCCCCTGGAACCAAAATTTGTAACATTGTAAAAGCAGTCCAAAAAAGTGATAGATATGCCAAGTTAGCAGAACATGAAGAGCATTATCTTCTAAGTGGTATTCTTCTGTTATCTTCTTCATAAAATGTGTTATTCCTCTGATGTCCCTGGAGTGTTGGATTTTTTGTAGTTTGTACCAACAGAACTGAGGGGGTGTGTGATGCTTACATATATGCAGACATATAGTGGAGTTTGACTCACATTCAATGCATGCGCTAGTGCTCACGCTTACATACCTGAAATTTAATGATTCAACAGCTCTGCAGTATTTGACAAAGTAGTCAAAATGAATACATATATAAATAAAAATACTGCTAAAGAACAAGGATCTGCAGAGGTGACCCACTAATAAAGAGCCCTATCTACTGGTAAGTAACCTAAGTAATTTCTAACTTGGAAAGTTCTTTGGTGCATGATTATTGCAAATACTATAACCATAATGCAACTATTCTGCCAATATAATATAGATATAACACTATACTGTGTATTTTACCTTTAAGTGTTGTGAATCAATTGCTAAATAGCAATATTCAGAGAAAAATTTAACATCAAAGTATGAATACAGATTATTTAGTTGAGTATATTTTAATTCATATCTCCTTTTAGTATAGACTTCATAATTTCATTACAAAATTTGAAATTGTTTTATTAAAGTATTTGAACTCTAAACATAACCTTCCATTTTTTCCATCTTTTTTATTCTTATTTTGGTAATAGACCCCTTTGCAGTATAGATGGGCTTCCACAACTAAATCAGATAATTATCTGTAATTACCCAGTCATAGTTTTCAGGGACAATAAGCCTCTGTTGACTACCTACTCATACTTCACTCTAAAAGCAGGAAGAATTAACAACAAAGACCACCAGGCAGTAATCAACTGGCATGTGAGATAGCTCAATTCTGTATGTTCTTTTCTGAAAATCACCCACCTACTTCCTTATCTATACATTAAGAACTATAAAGAGTAATAAAAAATTAGCAGGCCAACCCTGCCAAGGGATTGGAGCTATGAGGAACATGTGTTTTTGTAAGAAAGAGTTTTGTCTTTAGATTGCATAGAGATAAAAGAATTTGGGGAAAATTATTAGCTTGAAAATGGCATATTATTTTAAAGAGAAAAATAATTTTGAAAGAGCATTTCTGTATCTTTGGATGAACCAGTTATTGACATTTATAGTGTTTTGCATAAACATATGAATGTTTATATGCCTTTCTTAGCTTATTCTAAGAAGTAGTACTTTTGGTTTTTATGTTAGTTTATTTACCTTCAACTTTGTTACAGGTATTCTATTATCACTGTTATGAAGAACACTTATGGAAATTCAAGGCATGTTTAGTATTTCAAAATCAATTAGTTGCTTAGAAAATGAAGGCAAACAATGATGGCAAAGCCATGTTAACCTTATTCTCTTCACCTCTCTTAAGCCAGACTTTCCTGTCTTTTACTGCTGTCACTATAATTAAATAAAACTTTAAAAAGAAAAATATTTTAGGTAACTTTTTTTTCTTGTACCTCTCTTCCTAACAGTCATCAAGAACACTCTGATTGCAAATACTCAGAACCAATCATTTTTGTGTATTTGTTATATATTTCCAATTTTGTATTATGGGAAGTATTTTTAAAGGATTCTAAGATTTTTTTTCTCCTTTTTTGGTTTATTAAACTTGCTATTTTTCTTATGCTTTTCATATTCTGTGATTTCCTGTAATGCAAATGTTACTGTAACTTTTTCACTAAAAAGCTAATGGTAACGTTTGTTTATACGTATTAAAAGCCTACTTTTTAATGGTATAAGACCCTGTTTAAATAACTAATGATTTGATATAGTCTTCAAAACTATTTGTATTTCTAAGTGCCTTTTGGTTAGTCAAAGGATTCAAAACTAAACTCTTCTGAACTGATGTTTAAAATGTTCAGTATAATCGTATGAATGTACTTCATTTTCCATTACTGTAATTTAAATAACATTGAGTTTCCAATAGGGAAAATAAGAGGTGTTTTCTTCCTGTAATGTTCATTTGATACGTCAACACTTGCTTTTCTGTTGTTGTTGTTTTTACAGATTCGCTTCAAGCTCAGCTTATCAATATGGGTGTTATTCCTACCTTAGTGAAATTACTGGGCATCCACTGCCAAAATGCAGCTCTTACAGAAATGTGTCTTGTTGCATTTGGTAATTTAGCAGAACTTGGTAAGTCAGTCATGAACCACAAATGTAATTAACTTATTAATGTGCTTACATTTTTCTTTAGATATTAAGAAGCTAGTAACCCATTTACATTGAATTAGTTTATTTTAAGCATTTTAGATATCTGCTTCAGTATTTTAAAAAGTAAATCCAATTAGCTCTTATGATTGCTTTGTTTACAATTAGAGCTATTTTGTTTCCCTAATAATTTTAGGTATTAATGTTTAAAGCTCACATTGTACATTACATAATGGAGTTGAATATTTGAAATTGTCTCCACTTGACTTTAGTATTTTTACATGAGGGATGGCAATTGTATGTCCAAGGGTAAAACTAAGATTGAAAGGTATTACATTTTGGCCAGGCGTAGTGGCTCCTGCCTGTAGTTTCAGCACTTTGGGAGGCCGAGGTGGGTGGGGATTGCTTGAGCTCAGGAATTCGAGACCAGCCTGGGCCCATCTCTACAAAAAATAAAAAAGTTAGCCAAGTGTGGTGGCTTGTGCCAGTAGTTTTAGCTACTCGGGAGGCTGAGGCAGGAATATTGCTTGAGCCCAGGAGGCAGAGGTTGCAGTGAGCCAAGATCATGCCACTGCACTCCAGCCTGGGCAAGCGGAGCCAGACCCTGTCTCAAGAAAAGAAAAAGAAATGTATTACATTTTATATAAATTGCTTGCTTCTCAGGTAAAGAGAAATCTAACAGACTAAAGTTCTTCATCCTCTTTTCACAAAATCTCAAAACATGAAAGAGGACTTTTTTCTATGAATACATACGTTACAGCATTAGAAACTAAATCTGCGAAACCCTTGAAATTCAGAAGGCAAACAAAACCAGACCAATGCTGGAAACACATCCTATTCATAACACAGAGGAGGAGATGGCCTTAGTACCTCCATCTCTTTTCCTTTTTCTTTGTTATGGTTTATCCTTTCTTCTCTTTTTCCTCTTCCTTCTTATTTCTCTCCTTTCTTCCCATAACTCTTGACAAAGTTACAACTCTGGGTCTGAATCTACCCCACAACCATGTTAATAATTAATAAATTATTTATTATGGGCATAGTGAAATGAAGTGGTGTTTTGTCATAACTAAATATAGTAGTTACAACAAACAAATACATCAATTCTGTTACATGCCACATTTTATAAATAAAAGCACGAAGTCACTATCTTGGTTTTTCTAACTGAAAGCTCATATCCCTACATACTATATATTAAAATCTTGATTTTAATATTTTACTTTTGTCTTCACACTAAGGGAATAGGAATTATTTATTAAAGATATTTAGTAAAAATTATTCTTACTCAGTGGGTCATATCCTAGCATTTGTAAATTCTCATCTTCTCTCTTCATCTGCTTTTTCTTGTTTTTTATACTAGTCTAATTAACACATTTTTTCTGTCATTCAAATGAGACCAAGAATAAAAGAGCATTCATTTAGTATTTGACAAAATTATTCTTTTCCATGATTAAAATGGAATGTAGGAGTAGGAGTTTGTGTTCATTGTGGTTGGCAGAAATAAAACAGAAATTGTTTTATAATCCCATACTGATAGTGTAACAGAAACATGATTGGTTCAAATCTTTCTTCACTTGCCTTCAGTCTTATGAAAATCAAAGAATGCAGGTCCTTTGTTGTTGCATTTTAATGTGAGCAGTTTCTAGAACAGCACTGTCCAATACAGTAGCTACCAGCCATGTGGCTTAATGAGCATTGAAATATAGTCTCAATTGAGATGTGTTCAGTATAAAATACACAATAGATTTCAAAGACTATGTATGAAAAATATAAAATACCTCACCAGTATTTCATATGTTGATTGCATGTTGGCATGATAATTTGAATATATTGGGTGGGATAGAATTATTAAAATGTTTACCTTTTTAAAACATTTTTAGCACATCTACTAAAAAATAAAAAATATATATGGTTCCATTTTTGGCCCTCATAATTTCTGTTGGACAGTGGTACTCTAGAAAATGAACTGCAACAGAGAGTCATCCTTCACCCTGCTAGGGCCCCTCCCTTTTGAAATTTTAGGAGAGTACATAGAAGAAAGCAAAGATTAATGCAGTTTATCTCATCTAACCTTAAGGAAAAGTCAGTACCAAGTAAGGAAATTGCAATAATTCTGGGATAGGCTGTACTGAATAAGAACTTAAATAATTGTAGTTGTTTGCTGAGGACTATTTCATCCCTTTTATGGTTTTGTGTCTAAGTCTTGTAAATGCTTCAACTTCAGGAACCGTGCAGAATTCCTGCTTGATCTTGTGAGAAGAGAGTTGCTGTTTGTACATTATACCCCAATAAATAGTCATTATCCACTTCTCAAATAAGAGTCAAGGAAAAGTATTAGTCATTATTACCTCCTCTTGTGAACAAAACATAACAAGAACTATGATAATGGAAGAGGGTGACTTTGAGTTTAGTCATAGGAGTCTTTTTTTTTTCTAACTTTTAAAAAATTATTTCATGTAGCATGTCCATATAAGGAGTCTTACATTTTACAGTAAAAGAAGATCCTGGATCTGTATCAAACCTTCCTCACCTTTACAAGCAGCCCTATGAAGTAAATTGGGCCTAATCCTTACAATTAACCCAATCCTGTGATTTATTTAGGAATACTAATTTAGGATCATACATACAGTAGAGAGCTGCTTTGAGAGGAAAATTCATTTATCTAAGTTATAAACACAATGAATATTGAAGTATTTTTAGAGTTGTAAAACAAATAACTTAAATATTTGAACCCTGAAATACTTCAATATGTAAATATTGGTATAGGTCTTTCCATGTCTAAGACATTATAATAATATAAATATAAAATATTAACATGTCTCCAAAAGTGCCTTGCATCAACCCAGGTTGCAAATTGCTCACCTTAGGGGAATAGTTTTCAAACTATTTGACTATGGCCTGTAATAAGAAATACATCCTCATATCACCACTTATTGTATTACACACCTGAAACTAAACAGTACTTACTATCCTTAACATATTCGTGCACTCTGGTCCTAAACTGATTACATGATTTTATTAGTGGATCTCTGTCTGCCATTTGAAAAATATAGACTTATAGGTTTTCTATTATTCATAAATCATTTAGAAAGCAGTTTTTTGTATTAGAGAAGAATTCTGGATGTACGGTCTTTTTAAAAGAGGACTTGAATTCTCACACAAAGCATCTTTAAGTGATAGTTCAAATAGTATTTTTGATTTTAGTATCTATATTCTTACTGTGTACATAATAGGCATAGCTTGTCTTACAAGTGTAATTAAAACATTTGGTTTATTCAACTTTTAAAGTAATTAGGCACTTAAAAATTTTAATGGATATGACAAATTCTGAGTGATTATGTCTGCTTTGCTGAGTATTGATAAAATTTTTTCTTAGGTAATACATACTTGCTAACTGATGTTTTAAAGTTTCCATAATATATACCATGCCAGCCTGTGCTTTCTCACTAAGCAGTGTTTATATTGAGCCATGTGGACTCCAGAGATACCTGCAAAAGTGTTGTTGGAAGAGTCAGAGGCAAGGAATGCTTTAATATTTAATCCAACCATTTTATCTTTTGGGAGAAAAGCGAAAGGTTTTTCAAAAGCTAAATACCCAGAAATAAGCAGAAATATTTGCCCTATAATTCTGTCAGTCAACTTTGTTAACCGACCCTTTTTTAAACATAAATACTCTTTGGGATAGACAAAGTTATCAGCCATCTACCTCTTATACTTTCCAGTCTTATGCTTCTTTTAGGTGTCTCAGTGGGTAGTGCTTGATATGAATGACCAGATCAATACAGTAATATCAATGGTGATAGGGAAATGGGAGTGTATTAATCTATTTGCGCTACCATAAAGGAATACCCAAGACTGGGTAATTTATAAAGAAAAGAGGTTTAATTGGCTCATGGTTCTCCAGGGTGTACAGGAAGTGTAGTACCTTCATCTGCTTCTGGTGAGGGTCTTAGGAAGCTTACAATAATGGCAAAAGGTAAAGGGGAGCAGACATGTCACATGGTGAGATGGGGAGCGAAGAGAGAAAGTGGAGATCCCAGACTCTTAAACAACCAGATCTCACATGTACTAACTTACTTATCACCAAGGGGATGGTACTAACCATTCATGAGGGATCTGCCCCCATGATCTAATTACCTCCTACCTGGCCCCACCTCCAATATTGGCAATTACATTTCAACATGAGATTTGGAGGGAACAAACAGCCAAACCACATCAGGGAGTTTTAGTTGGACAAATAAATACAGGAAAATAATTTGGGGACAAACATAGAGCACTGTATACTGATGGAGTCCTGACCTGGTAGGAGAGATTAAGAAGTAAGTAGAGAATTGCAAAGACAACTTTGTCTGCCTTGCTGATTTCACTGGTGTATAGGGAAAATATGCCACTGAAAAACTGCTTCCAAACACTTTGATAGGAGTTGCTGTGTTAAGATACCAGATTTGTTTGAGAGACTGCCTAGACCACCTCTGTTCAGCCTAGTCTCCCCACCATCTATGTTAAAAGATAAATATGCATCTAATTTAGTTCAGCCCAGTTTCATCCTCTAATGTCAGTGGTTACTGTGCTACCCATTTGGAGGAAGAAAGTATAAAGAAAAATACGTTTACCTGAGATTTCTTGGGTTTATATCATGAGTCTGTTATACCCATATAATAGCTAAGTTATACATCAACACGGGAGTGGAACATGTATGAGCCAGAATAATGTTTCTCCTTTCAGAGTGAGCTTTCTTGCTCGTTAACACGTACTGTGTTTTTATTGACTCATGTAATATCAAGTGTTTTAAATTCCTGTCACATACTTCTGAATATGACATATTACTAAATGCTACAGTTATTTTGTCAAAATGTTTTTAATAAAAGTGTTAAATAACAAATTTGTGTGCTTTTGCTGACTAGTGATGAAATGTAATAGCTTAAAGATGAAATGGAAATAATTTAACAAGTGCAGTCTATTTCAGAATTGGGACACAAAGGAAGATATAGCTCTGCTTTATTAAGCTTCATAAACTTTGTAGGATTAAAGATGTTTTCATTTTTTCCAAAGTAATATAAACAGATTGTTTTCCTCCTGATTGTTATTTATGCATCTTCAACCCAACACTCTTTAATATAACCAAGGAATATTTTTTTTGTCCTCTTTGAGTTCCAATTCATGTGTGTACCTAATTTTTCATACTTAAAATCATAGCATGAATATAGTTTTAAATTATGCATTCTTATTTAACATGGAATAAACAGAATGAGACTTCACCCCTTTTAAAAATGTAGTTGGAAACTAACTAAAACTCTGTGGTTAAGAGATTTCTTTTTAAAGGCTTAAGATCTCAAGGATGGGGGAGGCCTAGGCAGGAAGATTGATTGCAGCAGGAATTTCAAGATCAGCCTACATAACATAGTATAACTTTCCTGCCACCCACTCTCTAAAAGCAAAAAGCAAACAAGAACAACCTCAAGGAAAGAGAATAAAGAAAAACAGAAGAGAGGATTATACAAGAACATTTTGGGACCTGGGAAGAAAGACAGGCAATAACTTATTATCAAACCTTTGACATCTAAATCCTGGATAAAAAAACAAAAATTTTGCATTTCACAATCTTCAAAGGGCTTGGGATTTGGTTGCATCAAGATTTCTAGACCCTCTTTTCCTTTTTACACCTTCTGATGACTACCCCTTGCCTATCCAAGGAGAATACTATGCTTTTTTTAGGACAGACGAAAAGAGAGGGCGTCTTGATGGGGGAATATCAGACTAAATTGAAGTAAAAGGTACCACAGTATCAATCCATAAACAGATGGAGTGAAATCTGAATGTCGAGAACCACAGTTTTATTGTCCAATTTGTGTTCCAGAACATAGACTTAAAGTTTTGTATATTGAGGGTTCTCTGCAAAAGGCCAGCAGATTGCCCTATCGGGAATCTTACAGTCAACAAGACTATTGGTACTCATAGCGCCTAATCAGTTTTTTTCTTTATAAATTGTATTTTCCTTGTTCCTGTTTATCAATGGCAGACAACTCAAGAGGTGAGGGCAACCTCTAACATGGAAGATAAACAGAAAAAAGCTACAGTACGCTATTCTTAAGGAGAACAGAAAAGAGCTTGAGCATTAAGAACAATCACTAAGATGAAAGACAAAATTTGGAGAAACATTTGTAAAAGTAAAGCAAGAAAAAAAGTGGGGGGGAGATAGAAAATAAAAGAAAATGTAATAGGATCAGACCAAGAGTATATATCTGTATATACAGATATATATGTGTGTGTATATATATATATAAGTGATATATATATATATATATATATACACACACACACACACACACACACACACACACACACACACACAGAATGGAATACTATTCTGCCACCAGAAAGAGTTAAATCTTGTTTTTTGCAGCAATATGGATGGAACTGAAAGACATTAAGTGTAATAAACCAGCAATAGAAAATTAAACACCATGTGTTCTCACAAGTGGAAGCTTAACAAAGTTGACTTGATAGAAGTAAAAAAAAAACCAGGATACTAGAGGTTGGGAAAGGTAGAGGGAAAAGGGATAATAGGGAAAGATTAGATTAAAAAAATACAAAATTACAGCTAGATAAGAGGAGTAAGCTCTAGTGTTCTGTACCACTATAGGATAACTATAGTTAACAGTAATACATTACCTAGTTTCAGATAGGTAGCAGGAGGATGTTGAATGTTCCCAACACAAAGAAAAGTGCTTGAGATGATGAAAATGCTAATTACCTTGATCTGCTCACTATTCACTATATGTAACATCACAGTGTACCCCATAAACAATTATCATTTGTCAAATAATTAAATTTTTAATTTTTGAGGGAAAATGACTTCCAACACAGAATCCTATACCCTGTCATATTGTCAGTCAAATTTAAATACTTTTCCTCTGGAAGCCACTGGAAGATGGGTTCTACCAAAAGAAGGGATTTTAAATGAAGAAAAACTACACAGGACCTGGAAATGAGATCCAACAGGAAACAGGAATCCCAAGTATTATGGTGATGTTATCGTCCCAAGTGGTATGTTTTTAAGGAGCAACCAGTTCAGGTTGGGTTAGGTCAAAAAGCTGGTGGGATGGGGCTTGGCAGAGTTCTTACAGGAAATGAAATGAATATCTAAAGTGAATGTATTAAGAGAAGAGTAGACAACTGATGGAGTGTTTGGAGTTGCATTAATAATAAACACACAGAAAACTAAGCAAATGTGAGAACATTATTCCAGGAAAAATGAATTACTAAAACACAACTAGTATAAACAAAATTACATATAATTAGAAAGATGGAGAGTATGATGAACACAGGAAAGAAAAAACTAATGCATCTTTCATAGGAATTTGGTCAAAAATAACTATAATTAAGAAGTAGCAGTACAAATATAATTTAGATAAATGCAAGTAAACAGTATGAATTAGCTAAAAGAGCTTTATGTACTTCTGAGGAGAGGAAACTGGAGTGTGCTGGTAATATTAGGCTAACTCTAAATTAATGGAGTTTTAATAAAAATAAAACCTTAGTAAATGAGTCTTCTTGCTAAAGCCCTTTTGAGGATCCATGGCAGTTAATTGATAGATATAATGTACAAGTTATACTTCATACTGTCTTTTCACTCTATTCACCTGCAGGATAAGTACAGATTTTGTTCTGTTGTTCCTGTATTAATAATGGTGCATTACTTCCTTGTGCTGGCATATAGAGTCTAAGTTACATAGCACCAATAATTTTGTTTACTTTTATTAGTGTTTGGAGAAATACAATGTGGATTGGAAGGAAAAGAGTGCCAACACTATTATTCTAAAGAAGAGAAGAGCATGTAACTAGATGAATGATGATGTCTCTGTACTTTACCTATGATTTTATGTTTCTGAAATTCATCTCACTTGGACAATTCTCTGAAGCTGAGGAATAACCAACAAAGTTCCAGTGATAAATCATCTCTACTTGTTTATTTATTTATTTATTTTTCTTTTTGGGACAGTCTCACTGTGTCACCCAGGGTGGAGTGTGCAGTGGTGTGATCTCTGCTTACTGCAACCTCTGCCTCTCAGGTTTAAGTGATTGTGCCTCAGCCTCCTGAGTAGCTGGGACTTTAGGTGCATGCCACCACACCTGGCTAATTTTTATGTTTTTAGTAGACATGGAGTTTTGCCATAGTGGCCAGGCTAGTCTCAAACTGGGCTCAAGCAATCCACCTGCCTGAGACTCCCAAAGTGTTGGGATTACAGAAGTGAGCCACCATGCCCAGCCTCATCTCTAAATGAAACTAACCTCTTTTTTGAGGTGGAATGTGCTGACATTTGCTGAATAAGATCTCTGAGTGATTAGGTAGCTTATTGGAAAAATACCTTACTCTTACTTTTTTTTCTCCCTTGGCATCTGAAGTAAGAGTTAAAGCCCTAGATTTTTATGGCACCAAAGAATCATACTTAAAGTCTTGGAGTGGATTTTTATCATTTTGGAATAGATCCATTGGCATGTACGCTAAAGCAGTGTAATAAAAGGTTGATCAAAACTAACTATATGATTATTTCTCCTTTCTCTTTCAAAATTGAATTTGCAATGCGTCTTACTTGATAGTAACACTAGAGATTTATCAGAGACTAGAGAGCAGAGTGTAACCTTGATAATTTATTTACATGTTTATTTAGTTACTCATAAATAACTTTATTTTGGACACCTGCTTTATACTGGGGACTATCCTGTACACTGTTTCGGTTGGTTGAAGTGGTATGTACTGTCCCTGCTCTCAAGGAGCTTATAGTTTAGTGTATAAGATGGACATTTATTTTTAAAATAGTTTGCAAATAAACTACCATATAATTACAAGTTAAGATAATTACTAGTATGAGAAAGTAATGGAGTAAGATAAGGGACTAATTTAAATTACAGGCATCAACTCTAAGAGCATTTTTCAGACCATCAATATTCAAAATGTCTACCTCCTATATACACATTATACAGTAGCTTTCTTACGAAGCTGCTGGAGGATGCCTCCACCAAAACAAGTGAAGGATAAAGGGCATAGATAACAGGGTATCCAGTACAGAAAAGAGAAGTGATCCATCAAGAAAATGATAAAGAGAACCCAGGATGCCAGCTGTGCCACCAAACAGACCAGTATAAGATTCGGTCAGATTTCACTGAAAGAAACTTGTAGAAAAATTAATAGGATACCTAATGCAACCAAAGAAATTAAGAGGAGAATTGGAGAGAAATGGAATGGATTTGGGGTGGGTTTTGGAGGTAGACTGATGGACCTTGGTGATTGATTAAATGTGGAAGTTGAGTGAAAACAAATGAGCAATGACTCCTAGATTTCTGCCTAGGCAGATGGGTAGATGGAATGTTCATATACTGAGTTGAGGAACCCCAGAGGAAGAAGATTTCAGAGTATGTCAAAAGCCCCTTTTCAGTATTGAGTTTAGAATGCTAGAGAGATACTCAAACAGAGATGTCAAATTGACAGTTAAATAAATAGCCTGATGTCCAGAAGAGGGTTATGAATATTTATGTTGTATAAATATCAACACAGAGGTGCTATTTGATGCTATGAAAGAGAATTAGATTTCCTCAGGTGAGAGTAAGGACTAAGAAGGTAAGAAAACAAAAGACGAATCCTAAGGAACTAGAATTTATAGAGATCTTGTGGAAAAGGAGAAACAATTATAGGAGATTGCTAAGTGTAGAGGCAGATACGCCAAAACTAGTAGATTTAGTAATGCATGTGAGTTGAGAGAGTAGAGGCAGTGTATGTAAACAATGTTATCAGAAACTTGTTTGTAAAAGTGAAAATGAGATTAAATGGTAGTTGAAAGAGGTGGATTGGGGGAGCATGTTTGTCTTTAATATTTTTTTCGTGAGAAATACCAAAGTATATATAAATGCTGATTGATGGTGAAGCTCTAGGATGAGGAGAGATTGGAGATGCTGACAGGCAGGAAGGAATGAAACCCCCATTACTCATGCAGAATTGGTCTTCAGTAGTAGCTAAGTCAGGACCAGTGTAGAAAACATGTGCTACTTTAGTGATACTAAAGATAAGTCACCTTTAATTCATCCATGTAGAACACAAAATGTTATGAGAAATTTTTCTTCTTGACCAAAATCCTTAAAACTATGAATTCATGCCTTAGTAATTTTATTGTTGCTGTGGTTACATATATGTTATGCTAGTGAACCTTTCTTTATAGTTCAGATATAATTGGGTCAGAACATTTTCTCTAAAGCCTTAGACATTTTTCTTTTTCAGGGACATTAAGAGTGGATTTGATTGTTCCTATATTTGAAGAGTATTTATATTTATCAGTAATGGTACAAAATGACCAAGTATTGAAAGTAATAGAAAACAGTTTCTCTGTTTAATTTGGTTTAAGTTTTTCTTTTTTATTTTACAGAGTCAAGTAAAGAACAGTTTGCCAGTACAAACATTGCTGAAGAGTTGGTAAAACTCTTCAAGAAACAAATAGAACATGATAAGAGAGAAATGATTTTTGAAGTTCTTGCTCCATTGGCAGAAAACGGTGAGAAAAATAAATGCACCTTTCAATTTTTGGTCATGTATACTTTAAAATTTTTTCCTAATATTATTTAATTGCCAGCTATTTGACTGAAAACCATTCTTTGTTTTATTAGTGATATGTTTTATTTTGCTTATCTCTGATTTTAGCTATGTTATCTGCTCCATAGCTATGCTATTTACATTGGTCATAGCAACTTTCCAGGTTCCTTTGATGTTAAAATCTTAGATACTTCTGTAGCTAACACATTCTGGAAAAGGCAGCTGAGAGGCTAAACTCTACTTTTATACATTTGTAAGGCAAAGGAGATAAAAGCTGAAGTTTCAGGCCTACCAACAGTGAAAATACTGGGTAACCACTCTTTTCTTTGGGCACGAAATATTAAGAGATATATTGTAGAAATAAGCATGAATCAGAGGAAACAAACCATTCCATGTTAGTAATTTTTCAAATATAATGTCTAACATGTACTCAGAGAGGACCAGATATTAATACATGAGACAAAACAAACAGTAAGAATAGGCAACAGCAGCAAATCTTCAGATACTGGAATTATTAGACACTGATTCAAAACAAGTATGTCTATTGTGTTCAAAGAGGTAAAAGCAAGCTTAAAAATTTAGAATTAAAAACTATTTTTAAAAAGTGACATAGGAGATTTAAGAAGAAAACAAATGAAATTTCTGAATTGAAAAATATAACCAAAATTAAGAATCCAATGGGGGTTTTAACAGTGGTTTTAATAGATACTGTTGAATTAGAGAACCAGTGAATTGGAAAATGGGTTGGAAAGAAATGCAATATGAACGAAAAGGAAAGAAGAACCCATTTACATAAAAGAATAAGAGGTCAGAGGATAAAGTGAGAGGTTCTCATACGCATTTTTGGAGTCCCAGAAGGAGAGTAGACAAAGTAGGGAGCAGGGTATGCAGAGGCAATATTTGAAGAAATTTTGGCAAAGAATTTATCAGAAATTATGAAAAATACCAAAGATCCAAGAAGCCCTTTGAATCCAAAATATGATAAAAAGAAATCCACATCTAGGTAAGTTATACTGAAAATACAGAAAACCAATGACAAAATTATTATCTTCAAAGTAGCAACAGTTTGCCTGACAGCTATCTTCTCAACAGCAACAATGAAAGTCAGATGTTATAAATGTGGTTTGTCAGAAGGAAAATGATACAGATACAGGGAGAATAAAAACCAAAAAAACTAGTAAATATGTAGGTAAATCTTACGAACATTGAATACATTTAAAAAATTATTTATTGTGAAGTTTAAAATGTACATTCATATGCTTTAAAAATATACCACAGACTGAGCATATAAATAAGAAGAGATAAAAGGAGTTAGAGTCCTAAGCCACCTGTGTTGTCTGGAAGACTCTGGTTATTTAATCCCTTCAACTTGTATGGTGACTACTAAAATAACTTTTAAAAATCATGTATAATTCCCAAATGAATAGAAGGACTTATGGAAAGATTTTTTAATACCCTAGGAATGTAAAACAAGAAAAGGGGGAGAGAAAAAGGAACATGAATCATAGAAGACAAATAGAGCATAAAAATACAGTTTTAAGACACAGCGTTTCAGTAATTATGTTAAATGTATGTGGCCTAAATGCTTTAATTAAAAGACCATTTGTCACTTGTGTTTTAAAATAAACAACTATACAACTTAAGCAATACTTATTAAATATGAGATTTAAAAGATTGAGAATAATAGGATGGAAAAAATATATCACTGAAACCTAAAGAAGGTTGAGGTAGTTATGTTAATATTAAGTAAAATAGATTTTAAGATTAAAAGACTTGCTAGAAATAGAGAGTGACTTGGCCAGGTGCGGTGGCTCACGCCTGTAATCCCAGCACTTTGGGAGGCAGAGGTGAGTGGATCACAAGGTCGGGAGTTTGAGACCAGCCTGGGCAATATGGTGAAACCCTGTCTCTACTAAAAGTACAAAAATTAGCTGGGCATAGTGGCGGGCGCCTGTAGTCCCGGCTGCTCGGGAGGCTGAGGCAGGAGAATCACTTGAACCCAGAAGGTGGAGGTTGCAGTGAGTCGAGATCATGCCACCGCCCTTCAGCCTGGGTGATAGAGTGAGACTCCATCTCAAAAAAAAAAAAAGGAGGGGGGTGACTTGTGTAATAAAGGGTCGAATTCACCTAGAAAAAAATAACCATTATGCATTATCCAAAAACATACGAAGCAAAAACATTCAGAACTATGAAGAGAAAGAGACATCCACAAGTATCATGCGCAATTTTAATACCTCAATAATAAGCAGATAGAAAAATATGTTATAGAAAATTTCAACATGATTAAGAAAATTGATTTAATGGACCTATTTTAGGACACTTCAACTGCAGAGCTCTCTCAAGTACATACGAAACATTTAAAAACATGTATATTTGTTACAAACGAAAGAAACTTCAAAAGATTGCTATCATACAAAGTATTTCTTTGACCTGAGTTGTCTAAGTAACCAGTTATAAAAAGAAAACCAGAAAATCTCTGTGTTTATATAGTAAAAAAAAAAATACACTTCCAATACCTCAGAGATCAAAAAAATAATTTTAATGGAAATTAGAAATTTTTCTAGTAGTAAAAATGAAAATACTATATCTCAAATCTTATGTGATACAAGTAAAGCCATATTCAGAGGAAAAGTTTTTGCTATTAATGCTTATATTAGAAAAGGAAAAGATCTAAAATCAATGAGCTCTCAGTATTCATCTCAGGAATTTAGAGGAAAGAAAATATAAACCCAAAAATCCAAAAGGTAAGTTTTCAACCCTCACCTTCTAGTTTGTGTGAATATGCTCATAGTAGTCTCTGATAATCTTTTGTATTTCTGTGATATCAGCTATAATGCCACCTTTGTTTTTCTGATTGTGCTTGTTTGAATCTTCCCCCTTTTTTTTTTTTTTTTTAGTTAATCTAGCTAGTGGTCTACTAATTTTGTTAATCTGCACTTGTACTCCCTAAATTTAATTTTTTAAGTGGTTAACTGGAATAAAATACAACAATGTTGACAAAATCCACGAGTAATATATATTCTTTAAAAAGTGGAAGGAAAGATAGGGAATCAACCTAAGTGTCCACCAATCGATGAGTGGATAGAGAAAATGGAGTGCATACACACACACACACACACACACACACACACACTCACACTCCGTGGAATACTATTCAGCCATAAAAAAAGAATGAAGTAATGTCTCTTTGCAGCAACTTAAATGGAACTGGAGGGCATTGATTCTCAGTGATGTAACTCAGGAATCAAAACCAAATGTCGCATATTCTCACTTATAAGTGGGAGCTAGGCTATGGGTACACAAAGGCATACAGAGTGGTAGAATGGACTTTGGAGACAGGAGGGAGGGAATGAGAGGAGGGGGTTGAGGGATAAAAATATTACTTACTGGGTGCAGTGTACACTATTCAGATGACGGGTGCACTAAAATCAGACTTTGCCACTATACAATTCATCCATGTAACCAAAAACCACTTGTACCACTAAAGCTATTGAAAATTTTTTTAAAAATTAAGCATAAGGAATATAAAGAGCTGAAATTAATAAAATGGAAAACAATGCAACACAAACATATAATACAGTGCAACACAAACATATAAGTGCTACAGTTGAGTCTGAAAAGACAGTGGAATTGGTAAACCCCTAGTAAGACTAATAATGAAAGAGAGAGAAAGTATAATTAACCAAAATTAGGAATACGAGAGAAGGAGACCTTACCACATCTCTTACAGCTATTAAGAGGATATGAACAATTTGATGCCCATATATGTATGTATGTATGTATGTATGTATGTGTGTGTGTGTGTGTGTGTATACACATTTTTTTTTTTTTTTTGAGATGGAGTCTTGCTTTGTCACCCAGGCTGCAGTGCAGTGATGCCATCTCGGCTCACTCCCACCTCCACCTTCCAGGATCAAGCACTTCTCCTGGCTCAGCCTCCCGAGTAGCTGGGATTACAGGTGCTCATCACCAAGCCCAGCTAATTTTGTTTGTATTTTCAGTAGAGACAGGGTTTCACCATGTTGCCCAGGTTGATCTCAAACTCCTGACCTCAGGTAATCCACCTGCCTCAGCTCACAGAGTGCTGAGATTACAGGCATGAGCCACCACACCTGGCCTGATGCCAATATATTTTTAAGTATGAGTGATATAAGAATGCAAAAACTGAGTAATCTTACCTTAAAAATTCTTCCAGAGAATAAGAAAAGCAAATATACTTACCAGTTTATTTTACTGAAACCTTTACACCAAATCTCAAAAAAGATACTACATGAATGAAAATTAAAGGCTAGTCTCACTGTTAACATAGATCTAAAATTCCTCCTAAAGTTTTTACCAAATGTACTCAAGTAATATGTTTAAAAATTAATCACACCAAATTGCATTCATTCTGAAAGTGTAACACAATTTAATATTTGAAATGCAACCAGTATAATTCATCACCTTAACATATTTAAGGGGTAAACCATGATCTTCTCAGATTCAAAAAACAGAACTTTTCATAAGATTAACTGTCTGTTCAATATTTTTTAAAAAACTCTTAAGAAAACAGCACTAGGAAGGTCTTCAATCTGAAAGGGGTATCTATCAGAAGCCTGCAGAAAACATCACACTCAGTGGTGAAATAAAAAAGCATTTGCTCTGAGATTGGGACAAGAGGGATCATCCCCACTTCGATTTAATATTGTATTGTAAGAAGCATCCAGTGCATTAAAGAGAAGAAAAAAAAATTAAGATAAAGAAAGCAATAAAACTGTCATTATTCATATATGATGTGATATGCATATTGAATTCAAAAGAATGTGTAGATCTGTTTATAGATCATTTTTCAAAATCAGAATTTTGTTACATTACTGGCAAAAAACAAACAATTTCTATATACAAAGATAACAGAAAATAAAATGTGAAAAATATATTGGATAGCCCTTTTGGCTGGAACTGCCATCCAGTAGTTTACCAAAATGATGAACACAAAGGGAAAGAGGAGAAGCATCTGATACGTACTTTGTAGGCCTTTTAGAAAACAGGCCTTTAGCCACATATATTCACGTCTACAGGATGTTGTCCCCTTAGCCACGTATATTCACCTCTGCAGGAAAGGTGATATTGTAGACATCAGGGGAATGCATCCTGTTCAAAAAAGGAATGCCCCACAAATGTTACCATGGAAAACCAAAGGAGTCTACATGTTACCCAGCATGATATTGGCGTTGTTGTAAACAAACAAGTTAAGGGCAAGATTGTTGCCAAAAGAATTAATGTGGATAATGAGCGTATTAAGCACTCAAGAGCCAAAATACCTCCCTGAAACACATGAAGGAAAGGTAGGAAAAAGAAGGAAGGAACAGCCTGCTCAACCTAGAGAAATGCATTTTGTGAGAACTAACGGAAGGGACCCTGAGCTGTTGGAACCTCTTCCCTATGAATTCATAGCATAATAGGTGTTTTCAAGATAAAAGACTTCTGAACTATTAAAAAATATAAAAAATTAGTTCCAGATAGATTATAAACCTAAATGTGAAAGTTAAAACTTCAGAAAGTTTATCTTAAAATGTAAGCTAGGAGAATATGACTATGGCCTTGAAATACTTTTCTTAGGTCACAAAAAGCTCTAATCACAAAGGAAAAAATTGATACATTGGTTAGTTTAAAAGTAAAAACTTTTGGCCAGCCTGGTGGCCCTGTAATCCTAATGCTTTAGGAGGTCAAGACAGGAGGATCGCTGGAGGTCAAGACAGGAGGATCGCTTGAGGCCAGGAGTTTGAGACCAGCCTGAGCAACATAGTGAGGCCTCATCTCTACCAAAAACAAATAAATAAAAGTTAAAACTCCTTTCTTAAAGATACCATTAAGAGTGAAAAGCAAGACTGGTTGAGAGAAAATAATTATAACATATAACTGACAGAGGGTTTGTGTATACAGTGTATAAAAACTCCTACAAATCATTAAGAAAAATGTAGAAAACCCAGTGGGAAAGTGTGCAAAACATTTGAATAAGCACTTGACAAAAATAGAATCCAACAGACTTAATATAGATATGAAAATGTTCACTCTTAGGTAACACAAAACTATAATAAAATACCACTATACACCCACTGGAAAGTCTCATAAACCAACCATTGATGGGGGTGTGGAACAGTGGGAGTGTAAATTGGTACAATTTGTGAAGTAGTATCTATTGAAGTTGAAGCAATAGATCCAGCAATTCTACTCTTAAAAGTATACCCAGAAGCTTGTGCACATGTGCACCAGGAGCTGTTAATGTTCAAAGGAACATTATGTATAATAATGAAAAATTGGAAACAACCAATATCCTTTAACAGTAGAGTAAATCATAGTATATTAATATAATGGAAAAATAGAGTTATGAGAAGGAATGAAGACAGCTATAACCATTACTGTGGATGGATCTCATAATGTTGAAAGGAAAAAGCCAACACTGAAAAATACATATTGTGTGATTCCATTTATATAAAGTTTAAAAAAAAAAAAAAAGGTAAAACTAAAGTGTAGTTTTTAAGAATTATTTTTTACTTGGTAAAACAATGCAAATATGGAAGTGATTACCAAAATAATCAGGATGATTTGAGAGGAAAGAAGGAAGGGGTTTGTGATCAGAAACAAATGCAGAGATAGGCTTCCTGGGTTGTTGGCAATGAATTTTTTGATCTAGGTGATAGATACGTGGTTAATTGCTTTCTAATAATAAACTTAACTTACATATATTACCCACTTTTCTGCATTTGTATTTTTCTTTCACCCTTTAAAAAAGGTTTTAAAATACCCATATATAATTCATACTTGATACATACATGTGTCCATTCATACATATGTGTGTAAACAGTTGTGATAAAGATACATGTCCTTGGACAGGATGGTGTTGATAAATGTGCTATGCTGTCTGCTTTGGCAGAATGTCTTACTAATCCTAATTAAGGTAGTTTAAGCCACATATATTTGTTTTCAAATATTTGATTTCAATCAAACTGAGAAGAGATTATATATAAACTTTAATATTGACACATTTAGACTGGGCATGGTGGCTCACGCAAGTAATCCCAGCACTTGGAGAGGCCAAGGCAGGAGGATTGCTAGAGCCCAGGTGTTGAAGACCAGCTGGACAACACAGCAAGATCCTGTCTCAAAAAAATAAAAATAAAAAATAAATTAGAATTTAAAAACTACAATATTGACACATTTAAAATTTCTTAAATGTCTTAGGTCCTGTTTTTTAGGGGGAAATTTGTTATTCATCACATTGGTGATTTGGCAAAGTAAAAACTTTATTGTGACCTTCAGTCAATTTTATGCCGTAAAATTACCTCTAAATTCCCTTGCAGTATTTCAAAATAACAATGTGTTTATATTTTATTACTGTTTTCCCTTCTGCCTTCACATCTGTTTTATAATTATGCAGTTGATAGAATGATACCTTTGAAAGCTTGTCTTTGGACTAATCCTTTGCATGTATCGTCCTTGATTTTCTCAGTACAGGAAGGAGAGTGATTTCAGCATGATAAGTTGGGATTTGTATAGTTCAAGGTTTTTAGTATTTTTAAGGCTTTTTCATCATAGTTTTTAATTCTAGTTGCCACACATTTCTACCCCTAGCATTCTGTAACCAAGGAAACGCCCTACTTTTAGCATGACACAGTGAGAGTGTACCTTTTAAAGAATTATTCCAGGTTGAATCCTCTGTGTATTCTAAGATAATATTTAAAAGAAGATCAGTGATTCTAGTGATTCAAAAAAGCTAAATTTTAAGAAATTAAAATTGCCTGAAAGTCTTAAGTATTTATTTTTAAAGTCTTTATTTTTCCTCAATAAGCTGAAGCTGCAGTTGCCATATATAGATGCATATACAGCTTAGGGAAACCAATGACTAAAATAAAATCCAACTAAAAAATAACATTGAAATTTAAAAGTTGTTGGCCAGGTACAGTGGCTCATGCCTGTAATCCTAGCACTTTGGGAGATGAAGGCAGGAAGACTGCTTGAGGCCAGGAGTTCAAGACCAGCCTAGGCAACATAGCAAGACCTTCTCTCTACAAAAAAAGTTTAAAAATTAGCCAGGCATGATGGCGTGCACTTTTAGTCCCAGCTACTCAGAAGGCTGAGATAGGATTGCTTGAGCCCAGGAGTTCAAGGCTCCAGTGAGCTATGATCAAACCACTACACTCCAGCCTCAGCAATAGAGCGAGACCCTATCTCTTAAACAAACAAAAAAATCTGTGTTGCAAATGTATTTTTAAGGTCAGTTGATTAGCATTTATCTTAAGGAGTATCAAGTACATTCAAAGCATTTAGATAGGCCAGTTTAGGTTAAAATACAAAGATGACTATGGTATATCTGCTCAGGAGATATATGGAGACAGATATGGATGCAAATAAAAGGTCTTCAATGAAATAAGTGTTATAATGAAAGAATACTTAAAGATATTAGAAGTATAATAAAAAGTTTTGATCTGAGAGTGGAGTTTCCTATGAAGATCAGTTTTAAAAATATAATTGGGATGTAAATTCTGTCTCTAAAATACCTTATTTTTATGGTTAGCCATCAGAGAGCTTCAAAGTTATTTTTTTCTTCAACTTTTATTTATGAACATTTTGAAACATATTCAGAAACAGCATTTAGTAAACCACTGTACACTTAGCACCCAAGAAAGCTTTAAATTAATGAAAACCTGAAGCCCTTTTTAAAAATATGACTTTATTGGCCAGGTGTGGTGGCTCACACCTGTAATTCCAGCACTTTGGGAGGCCGAGGTGGGTGGATCATGAGGTCAAGAGTTCAAGACCAGCCTGGCCAAGCTGGTGAAACCCCATCTCTACTAAAAATACAAAAATTAGCCGGGCATAATGGCAGACACCTGTAATTCCAGCAAATTGGGAGGCTGAGGCAGAGAATTGCTTGAACCCAGGAGGCAGAGGTTGCAGTGAGCTGAGATTGCACCACTGTACTGCACCCTGAGAGACAGAGCAAGACTCCATCTCAAAAGAAAAACAAAACAAAAATAAAACATGACTTTATTTTTATAAACAGGGCTACTCTATTGCCCAGGCTGCAGTGCAGTGGTACAATCATAGCTTACTGTAACCTGGGAACTCCCGGCCTCAAGGAGGAGGAACTCCTTGGCCTCCCAAAGCACTGGGATTGCAAGCATGAGCCATCATGCCCAGCCCTGTTTTATAGTACCTTATAGCTTACCCTTTAAACATGAGCATAATATCTAGAGTAACACTGGAGTGATATTAGTTGCCTTCAGAATTGAGTATCAATTTGCTTAGATGCAAGACATTGTGAAAAATGCAATATAATTTCAGATGGAAGAATGAAATCAAGTTTTTTGTATATGTAAACTGAACTGTCAAGATAGTTTACTTTGAAGGTTTGAGTATCTAAAATGTATTATCTAAATCATGCATTTTCTTAGTTTCTTATTCTTTATAATGGATCGCTTATATGAGAGCTCCTATTTATCTCAAAGTTTGGTTATTTTGTTCACATTATTCTTTAGATGCTATTAAACTACAGCTGGTTGAAGCAGGCCTAGTAGAGTGTCTACTAGAGATTGTTCAGCAAAAAGTGGATAGTGACAAAGAAGATGACATTACTGAGCTCAAAACTGGTTCAGATCTCATGGTTTTATTACTACTTGGAGGTGAGTTGTAATTTATGCCAGCCAGAGAATGTGGTTGTCAGATTTTTTAAAATTATTGTCTCTTCTGTAAATACTACCCTAGGCATTTTCTCATTTTTCTATCTCACATGCTGTTGAGGTGATGATTTTGACATTTTAAACACATCATTGATAGAACCAGATATAATGAACCCGAAAGAAAGTGTCTTCACTGTCTTCCAATATTTGAAGAGCTGTCACATAGAAGAGATAGCTTTGGCACCAAGGGACTAAAGAAAAGCTAGATGGCTCCCTGGGACTTGGACTAGAAAGATGCTAAACTCTTATTGTCTAGTATCTATTAAAAGATTATTATAAAAAGAATTATTACTTTTCCCATTATGAATGTAATACTTTCTGAGGTATGTAGTTTTCCCGTTGGATAGTCACCCAAGAATATGAATTTGTTACTCCTAGTTATTTTTCTCTTGCCTAACTATTCGTTTCATTTACCTCCAGATGAATCCATGCAGAAGTTATTTGAAGGAGGAAAAGGCAGTGTATTTCAAAGGGTGCTTTCTTGGATTCCATCAAATAACCACCAGCTACAGCTTGCTGGAGCATTGGCAATTGCAAATTTTGCCAGAAATGGTAAGCATATTAGTTCCTCCTTTGTTAGTCAAATATTCCATATTTGTTTATTTTTGCTTTGCCATCACATATACTAAAACTGGAACAATTTAGAGTTTGTGTAATATGTGTGTATGCTGCTAATTTTTCAGATATCTGAAATACTTACAGTGACATTCCTAACAAATTATGTATTTTATGCAATTCAACTAAATTCTAAGAGTTTAAAGGTCATGAAGTACTTCTTTTGAATACTTTGTACTTCAGAGCTTAGTAAGCTTGAATCCCATTCTAGTATACATCTGCTCTTCTTTGCCTAGTGATTTTATTTTGGATCTAATTATCTGAGTATTCATTCTAGAATTATTGTGCCTCACTTACACTTTTGAGCTCATAAAACTTAAGTATGAATAATCCTCTGACTTCATATAGAATATTTAATTTAGTTTAATAATATTTCAAAGGGGTGCCAGACTTCTATGTTTATGAAATCTGGCACTCCTAAAAACTCAAATACAGTCTAGAAACTCATTTTCTGTTGCCCAGGAAATATACTATGTCTAGGAAATATTGGTTATTTTTCTTTTAATTGTCTTTCAATACAATCTGTTGGTATGTATCATAATGGCTGACTTCATTTTTACTCCTTCTTTTTGGGAGTGACTCCCTAATAATGGAGGTAAGAGTGGCATAATATGGATAATTATTGAAACTAGATATGGGATAAATTTATAATAGTTCATTATAATATATTCATTATAATATTCTGTGTGCTTTGTAAATGTTTGAAAAAGAAATTAGGTATCAGCCATGATAACAAAAGTTAGAGTACTATCACTGTAACGCTGGCAGAACACAAGCATACATCACAATACATGAAAAATATTGGACATTCTAACCATGTTTCTACTTCTGATATGTTATCGCTAAGAATTTTTCTGGTAATTTTTCTGATTTTTAAAATTTTATCTAGTTTAAGAATTTTTATAATACTTGTCACTCAGAAAACAGAAAAACCTATAAATCTGATGGGAAAAAGATTTGGAATTCATTTTATTGTATAGCTCCATTTTCCCTGATGTAGATAATAGAGAGATATCAGTAGTGTAAAATATTTATAGAAATTTTAAGAAGAAAAAAATGTTTTTTTTCTTTTTCAGATGGAAATTGTATTCATATGGTAGACAATGGGATTGTAGAAAAACTTATGGATTTACTGGACAGACATGTAGAAGATGGAAATGTAACAGTACAGCATGCAGCACTAAGTGCCCTCAGAAACCTGGCCATTCCAGGTAAGACTTAAGAATAGAAGGCAGCTGTGTAAAAAGTAAAATCCATCATTTGGGGAAGCCATTTAGTGTATGTGATTTGTGAACCTGCTCTGATGAAGAAAATTTAAATAGTCTTCACATTTTTTCATACTAATAAGTGGAGATCATGTTTTGTGAGACAATACAAGAATAATCATTGCCTTCATTCAGACATCCTATAACCTTTTGTGAACTCTTAGATTGTCATCATGTTGTATAGTTAAGCTTTCTTAAGTTTGGTTTTTTTTTGTTGTTTTGAGATGGGGTCTCACTCTGTCACCCAGGCTAGAATGCAGTGATGCAGTCTTTGCTCACCACAGCCTCTGCCTTCTGGGCTCAAGTTGTCCTCCCACCTCAGCCTCCTGAGTAGCAGGGACTACAGAAATGTGCCACCATGTCCAGCTAACTTTTTTTTTTTTTTTGAGACAGAGTCTTGCTCTGTTGCCAGACTGGAGTGCAGTGGTGTGATCTCAGCTCACTGCAACCTCTGCCTCCCGGGTTCAGGTGATTCTCCTGCCTCAGCCTCCCGAGTAGCTGGGACTACAGGCGCATGCCACCAGGCCCAGCTAATTTTTGTGTTTTTAGTAGAGACGGGGTTCCACTGTGTTAGCCAGGCTGGTCTCAATCAATCTCCTGACCTCGTGATCCACCCGCGTCGGCCTCCCAAAGTGCTAGGATAGCAGGCATTAGCCACCGCGCCCAGCCTGATTTTTTATTTTTTGTAGAAATCTGATCTCACTATGTTGCCCTGGCTAGTCTTGAACTCCTGGGCTCAAGCAGTCTGATCACCTTGGCCTCCCAAAGTGCTGGGATTACAGGTGAGAGCCACTGTACCAGGCCATAAGCATCTTTAGTGAAGAATGACTTTCAGTTGTTGTTATTTTCCTGTAAGCAGATAGTTTTTTAAAAATAGCCTTAATGTGTCTTTGGAAGTTATGAAATCACATTATTATGGAAAATAATACAAAAGATAGTTAAAACTATTCTTTCATTCTACTTTCTAAAAGTAAATTTCTGGTTAGATGAAATAGTATAATTATATGATGATCCAATCCAGTTGAATTCAACATGTTTTATATAGGAGAGTAACATTTATTAATGTCTGTAACATTTATATTAACACAGCTGGATCAAAACAGAATTGTTTTTTGTTGTAAGAGGGTAACATTTTCAGATTTTCTTTACAAACTATGTAAATAAATGTTTCGAATTGGGTTTAAAAAGCCAGAAAGTATATTGTCTGTTATGCGCTTATTCACAAATAGGATAGGGACACACAAACACTAGATTCCATTCTTAAAATTGACAGAAAAGTAACAGGATTGTTTCTAAATGGAAAAATATAACATGGATCTTAAAGACACACAATAAATGTGTATTGAATTGAATGTTTATCAACAGGAATGCTAATACCATTTTTAACCATAGTCTTTCTTTTTCTCCAGTTATAAATAAAGCAAAGATGTTATCAGCTGGGGTCACAGAGACAGTTTTGAAATTTCTTAAATCTGAAATGCCCCCTGTTCAGTTCAAACTTCTGGGAACATTAAGAATGTTAATAGATGCTCAAGGTAAAAGAAATGTTTTCCCCAACATGTATTTTTGATATAATAGTCTTAATGTGCCTCTAGTTGAAAAAGGACTCATTTTCAGCTTTCAGGATTATGTAATCATAAAAATAAACAGCAAATAAAAGATCATAAAATTGGTTTTGGAACTCCATTTATTAATTTGTGTGCTTGTTATAACTGACTATTTATTTATTTTTGAGACAGAGTCTTGCTTTGTCGCTTAGGCTGGTGTGCAGTGGCACAGTCTCAGTTCACTGTAACTTCTACCTCAGCAGCCAGGATTACAGGCATACTCCACAACTCCTGGCTAATTTTTTTTGGAATTTCAATAGAGATGAGGTTTCACCATGTTACCCAGGCTGGTCTTGAACTCTTGGCCTCAAGTGATCCACCCACTTCAGCCTCCCAAAGTGCTGGGATTACAGGCATGAGCCACCACGCCTAGCCTATAATTGACTTTAAATAGAAATTATACCATATCTCTACTTGTTAGTACTTACAATCCTGGTTTTAGGTTGCTTTATTATCAGTTTCTGGTGGGGTGGGGAGGTTGTGTGCTTTGGCATTCTATACCCATTTTACCTTGGCTTTGAAATCAAATTTCATTATTGTGACAGTCAAAAATTTTAAAAATCTGTCTTGCAGACAGGGAGAATATTTTTCTATTTGCAGAAACAGCAGTCAAAACCACTCCTAGGAATGAATTATGTTCATTTACTTATTTCTAAGTTCTAAACCTCTTTCTATATTGATTGCATAGACTCCTTCTAAGAACCCCGCTCTATAGTCTGCCAGAGCACTGACAGATTAGCAGGCTTAACCAAAAGAGTATGAAGTCATTTGTTTTTGCGTTTTGTATCAAATTTCACAGTGTTACAGAAAAGCCGAATAGCCCATCACATAAGGAGTATTTGTAGTTCTAGCTTTAATGAAGTTGCTATGCTTCATTAAAAAGTGTTTTTTTAGACATATTTCTCCTTCACACTCTTAAATCTTTACGAATTATTTCCCCTGATTGTTAGTGATTCATTCCTTGGTTTGCCTTCTTCCTATAGCAGAAGCTGCTGAACAACTGGGAAAGAATGTTAAGTTGGTGGAGCGTTTGGTGGAATGGTGTGAAGCCAAAGATCATGCTGGTGTGATGGGGGAGTCAAACAGACTGCTGTCTGCCCTTATACGACACAGTAAATCAAAAGTAAGTTCCAGAGGAAACTCTGCAGTAGAAAACTTTAGATTGTCTTTTCTTAGAAACCCAGCATTGTAGGTCCTAACAACAGGGATAATATTTACCTGAAAGTTTGTGAAAATTCAGTGAGATCATGTATATAATGTGCTCAGCTGGTACATGGGACATAGGAAACACTAAATGGAGGTTGCTGCTGCTGCTGCTATTGTTATTGCTTTTACCACCACCATTACCAGCATCAGCATCAAACATTTCTTTGTGCCAGGCATTGACCATGCAGGGTACTGATATTTAGAAATTAAAGGATATCTAGATAGTATATGATGCCCAGAACTCAGAAAGTTAGAAAAAAATACATTCTTATGACTGTACAGCTGTCTGGCACATGGTAGATAACCAATGAATGAACAAATGAACTATTTTAAAGATCACAGTAGTGAGTACCCAGCAGTTCAGCAGTTGATTTAGTATCTAGATTATATGCTTTAAAAATTTTTTAATACTGGTTTGTTTTTTTTTTTTGAGACAGAGTCTTGCTCTGTCACCCAGGCTGGAGTGTAATAACACAATCTTAGGTCACTGCAACCTCCGCCTTCTGGGTTCAAGCAATTCTCCTGCCTCAGCCTCCCGAGTAGCTGGTATTACAGGCGCGTGCCACCCACACTTGGCTAATTTTTATATTTTTAGTAGTGACGGGGTTTCACCATGTTGGCCAGGCTGGCCACAAACTCCTGACCTCATGATCTACCCACCTCGGGATTACATCCGTGAGCCACCACACCCAGCCTTTAATACTGTTTTCTAAGGTGACCCCTTACGATCATTTCTCTTTCACACTTCAGTAGTGATTATATATGAAGAGAAAGTTTAGAACTTAAATCCACCAGCTGTTTTCATTTATTTTTAGAACAGATAAGAAGATGCCAAGAGAAAAAGCGTTTAAGTAAAGCTGTTCTTGACTTGCATAAATCTCTTTCATATAAATAATTGGCTTCGCCATAATAGCTATCCCAGCTGGTTAGCCTCAGGAGCGTTCTTCCCCATCAGATAGTAAATCTTGAGAACTTTCCCTGGGGAAAAGCAGCTGTTAACTAGGACCATCCTATTACCTGTCTCACCCAGACCACCGTAAAAGTTCATACATTTTCATTGATACAGGACCAAGAAGTATGCTGGCAAGACGGAAGTCATCAAGAGAGAATAACAAAATGGCCTCCATGGTACCCCTTTTACCCCTTCTCCATCATAACTGCTCTCTGAGGCCCATTTGTTTGTTTAACAGTTAATATTTGAGTTATTACAGTATAAATACTACAAGATAGTGTTTCTGTAAAGGAATTAACTGTCTGTTGAGGGGGACTGACAAAAACAGCTAAAGTACAGCATTAAAGCTACATATACTATTCGGTTGTAACAGAGGAAAGAAAGACACACTGTCTGGGTGGTCTGGGATGGTGTCATAGAAGGAGTGCTATTTTAGAGGTTAACTAGAAATCTCTCAGGAGGAGAAGGGAAAGAGAATGGAGGAAAGGGTCTTTTCAGGCAAAGACAACAGGGTATACAAAAGCACAGAGATGTAAAACAGCATAATTTTAGAAGGAAACTGCAAATAAAGCAGTATTGCTGGAACATAGATTGTGGAGAGAGACAGTGGCCAGAGAGGTTGAAAACTGTGAATTGAGTGAATTGTGTGCCAAGTTAAGATATATGAATTTGATTCTTTACAGAATTTTTGGGAGCACTTAAAGTGTTTTAAGCAGCAAGGCGCCATTATTTGGTTTTCATTTAGAAAGATGTATCTAGCATTTAATGGGGGTAAAAAGAACAGTTATTGCAAAAATAGACATGAGAGATGATAAAGGACTGAATTAAGGTTTTGAGTTGAGCAATTTGAAATTGCTGATATTCAGCCATTTTTGACACAAATTTCATATGGTTTTTTCATCTGGTAGCATGAGGATGGAAAAGAAGAGACAGACTTGAGAAAGATATAGGTGGTAGAATTGATAAATTCAACAGTAGAATTAAAGGAGGAGGTGGTTTTAGAGATAATTCCAAGTTTGGGGCTTACCACCAGATTGGGTTATCATGCCATTCATCAAAATAAAACATGATAGGAAGAGGTGCGGCTAACACTCCCTAAACTTGCCCACTCTCCCATGCTCTTTGGAGTCATTATCCTTAATCTTTTTGCTCTACTCCAAGAAAATCTCCACCAGTGGTTTTCAGGGATATACAATCATTTGGATTTTCCTGGGCCACATTGAAAAAAGGATTGTCTTGGGCCACACATAAAATACACTAACACTAGCAATAGCCGATGGGCTTAAAAAAAAAAAATCTCAAACACGTGAGGCATTTGAAGAACGGAAATCTGAAAGTTTAGAAAACAGGCCGGGTGCAGTAGCTCTTGCCTGTAATCTCAGCACTTTGGGAGGCCAAGGCCGGTGGATCACTTGTAATCAGGAGTTCCAGACCAGCCTGGCCAATATGGTGTGAAACTCCATCTCTACTAAAAATACAAAAATTAGCCAGCCATGGTGGCATGTGCTTATAACCCCAGCTACTAGGGAGGCTGAGGCAGGAGACTCGCTTGAACCCAGGAGGCAAAGGTTGCAGTGAGCCGAGATCGCACCCCTGCACTCCAGCCTGGGCAACAAAGCACAACTCCCAAGACTCCATCTCCAACAACAACAACAACAACAACAACAAAATTTTGGAAAACATATTTGGGGGGAGTAATCGAGGAAAACTTCCCTGGCCTTGCTAGAGACCTAGACATCCAAATACAGGAAGCTCAAAGAACACCTGGGAAATGTGTTGCAAAAAAAAAATCATCGCCTAGGCATATTGTCATCAGGTTATCTGAAGTTAAGACTAAGGAAAGAATCTTAAGAGCTGTGAGGCAAAAGCACAAGGTAAACTATAAAGGAAAACCTATCAACTTAACAGCAGATTTCTCAGCAGAACCCCTACAGCCTAGAAGGGACTGGGGCCCTTTTCTTCAACCTCCTTAAAGAAAACAATTTATCAGCCAAGAAATTTCTATCCAGTGAAACTAAGCTTCATAATTGAAGGAAAGATACAGTCTTTTTCAGAGAAATGCTGAGAGAATTTGCCACTACCAAGCCAGCATTACAAGAACTGCTAAAACGAGCCCTAAATCTTGAAACAAATCCCAGAAACACATCAAAACAGAACCTCTTTAAAACATAAATCTCTCAGGACCTACAAAACAAAAATACAATTTAAAAAAACAAAACAAAACAAGGCATACAGGCAACAGATACCATGATGAATGGAATGGTACCTCACATCTCAATACCAATGTTGGATGTAAATGGCCTAAATGCTCCACTGAAAGAAACAGAATTGCAGGATAGATAAGAATTCAACAACCATCTGCTGCCTTTAAGAGACTCACCCAACACATAAGGACTCACATAAATTTAAGGTAGAGGGGTGGAAAAAGATATTCCATGCAAATGGACACCAAAAGTGAGCAGGAGTACTATTCTTGTATCAGACAAAACAAAATTTAAAGCAGCAGCAGTTCAAAAAGACAAAGAAGGACATTATATAATGATAAAAGGCCTCATTCAACAGGAAAATACCACAATCCTAAATATATATGCACCAAACACTGGAGCTCCCAAATTAGACCTAAGAAATGAGATAAACAACAACACATTAATAGTGGGGGACTTCAACACTCCACTGACAGCATTAAACAGGTTATCAAGACAGAAAGTCAACAAAGAAACAATGGATTTAAACTATACCCTGGAACAAATGGACTTAACAGGTATTTACAGAACATTCTACCCAAGCACCACAGAATATACATTCTATTCATTAGCAAATGGAACTTTCTCCAAGATAGACCATATAATAGGCCACAAAACAAGCCTCAATAAATTTATGAAAATTGAAATTTTATCAAATACTAGACCATAGTGGAATAAAACTGGAAGTCAACTCCAAAAGGAACCTTAAAAACCATGCAAATACATGAACATTAAATAACCTGCTCCTGAATGATCCTTGGGTCAACAATGAAGATGGAAATTTAAAAATTCTTCAAACTGAACAGTAAATGATACAACCTATCAAAACCTCTGGGATACACCAAAGGCATTGCTAAGAGGAAAGTTTATAACCGGAAATGCCTACATCAAAAAGTCAGAAAGCTCACAAATAGACAATCTAAGGTCACACCTCAGGGAACTAGAGAAACAAGAACAAATCAAACCCATACCCAGCAGAAGAAAGGAAATAACCAAGATCAGAGCAAAACTAAATAAAATTGAAACAAAAAAGACAATACAAAAGATAAATGAAACAAAAAGCTGATTCTTTGAAAAGATAAATAAGATTGATAGACCATAACCAAGAAAGAGAGAAAATGCAAATAAGCTCAATTAGAAAAGAAACGGGGGGATATAGCAACTGACACCACAGAAATACAAAAGATCATTCAAGTCTACTATGAACACCTTTACACACAAAAACTAGAAAACCTAGAGGAGATGGATAAATTCCTGGAGAGATACAACCTTGCTGGCTTAAATCAGGAAGAATTAGATACCCTGAACACACCAGTGACAAGCAGCAAGATTGAAATGGTAATTTAAAAATGACCAACAAAAAAAAAAGTCCAGGACCAGACAATTCACAGTTGAATTCTACCAGGCATTCAAAGAAGAATTGGTACCAATCCTACTGACACTATTGCAAAAGATTAAGAGGGAATTATCCCCAAATCATTCTATGAAGCCAGTAGCACCCTAATACCAAAACCAGGAAAGGACATAACAAAAAAAGAAAACAATATCCTTGATGAACATAAATGCAAAACTCCTTAACAAAATCCTAACTAACCAAATCCAACAACATATCAAAAAGATAACTCACCATGATCAAGTGGGTTTCATACCAGGGATGCAGGGATGGTTTAACATACACAAGTCAATAAATGTGATACACCACATAAACGGAATTAAAAACAAAAGTCACACAATCACCTCAGTAGACACAGAAAAAGCATTCCACAAAGTCCAGCATCTCTTTATAATTAAAACTCAGCAAAATCAGCATACAAGGGACATACCTCAATGTAATAAAAGCAATCTGTTACAGACTCACAGCCAACATAATACTGAATGGGAAAAAGTTGAAAGCATTCCCTCTGAGAACTGGAACAAGATAAGAATGCCCACTCTCACCACTTCTATTCAACATAGTACTGGAAGTGCTAACCAGAGAAATCAGACAAGAGAAAGAAATGAAGGTCATCCAAATCAGTAAAGAGGAAGTCAAACTGTCGCTATTTGCTGATGATATGATTGTATACCTAGAAAACCCTAAAGACTTCCAAAAAGCTCCCAGAACTGATAAAATTCAGCAAAGTTTCCAGATACAAAATTAATGTACACAAATCAGTAGCTCTCTTATACACCTAGAGCAGCTAAGCTGAGAATCAAATCAAGGACTCACCCCATTTACAATAGCTGCAAATAAACAAATAAATAAAATACTTAGGAATATTCCTAACCATGGAGATGTAGTTTTACAAGGAAAACTGCAAAACACTGCTGAAAGAAATCATAGATGACAAATAAATGAAAACACATCCCATGCTCATGGATGGGTAGAATCAATATTGTGAAAATGACCATACTGCCAAAAGCAATCTACAAATTCAGTGCAATTCCCATTAAAATAATACTATCATTCTTCATATAACTAGAAATAACAGTTGTAAAATTCATATGGAACCAAAAAAGAGCTCACATAGCCAAGGCAAGACTAAACAAAAAGAACAAATCTGGAGGCATCACATTAACTGATTTCAAACTCTACTATAAGGCTATAGTCACCAAAACAGCATGGTAGTGGTATAAAAATAGGCACATAGACCAGTCAAACCGAATAAAGAATTGAGTAGTAAACCCAAATACTTAACAGCCAACTGGTCTTTGACAAAGCAAACAAAAACATGAAGTGAGGAAAGGACACCCTATTCAACAAACGGTGCTATGATAATTGGCATTGAAGACTAAAACTCTAGCCTCATTTCTCAACTTATACAAAAAAAAAATCAACTCAAGATGGATCAAGGACTTCAATCTAAGACCTGAAACTAAAAATTCTAGAAGATAACATCGGGGGAAAAAAATCCTTCTAGACATTTGCTTAGGCAAGGATTTCATGACCAAGAACCCAAAGCAAATGCAAGAAAAACAAATAGCTGGGACTTAATTAAACTAAAGAGCTTTTGCATGGCAAAGGAACAGTCAGCAGAGTAAATAGAAAACCAACAGAGTGGAGAAAATCTTCACAATATATACATCTGACATAGGACTAATATCCAGAATCTACAATAAACTCAAACAAATCAGCAAAACAAAAACTAATAATCCCATCAAGAGGCGGTCTAAGGACTTGAATAGACAGTTCTCAAATGAGGATATACAAATGGCCAACATAGGAAAAAATGCTCAGCATCACTAACAATCAGGGAAATGCAAATCAAAACTATAATGCCATACCACCTTACTCCTGAAAGAATGGCCATAATCAAAATATCAAAAAATAATAGATGTTGGCATGGATATAGTGAATAGGGAACACTTCTGCACTGCTGATGGGAATGTAAACTAATACAATCACTATGGAAAACAGTGTGGAGAGTCCTTGAAGAACTAAAAGTAGATTTCCCATTTGATCCAGCAATCCCACTACTGGGTATCTACCTAGAGGAAAAGAAGTCATTATTCAAAAAAGATACTTGTGCACATGTTTATAGCAGTACAATTCACAATTACAAAAATGTGGAACCAACCCAATGCCCATCAATCAACAAGTGGAGAAAGAATTGTTTTATATATATATACACACACACACACACACACACACATATATGTGTGTATATATATATATATATATATATAAAGGAATGCTACTTAGCCATAAAAAGGAATGAATTAATGGCATTCACAGCAACCTGGATGAGATTGGAGACTATTATTCTAAGTGAAGTAACTCAGGAATAGAAAACCAAACATCATATGTTCTCACTTATAAGTGGGAGCTAAACTATGAGGATGCAAAGACATAAGAATGACACAACAGACTTTGGGGGACTCAGGGGTAAAGGGTGAGAAGGGGGTGAGGGATAAAATACTACAAATAGGGTGCAGTGTATACTGCTTGGGTGATGGATCCACCAAAATCTCACAAATCACCACTTAAAGAACTTACTCATGTAACCAAACACCACCTGTCCCCCAATAACCTATGCAAAAAAAATTTTTAATAACAAAAAAAAATGTCATAATGTTGTAAGAAAGTTACGAATTTGTGTTGGGCCACATTCAAACCATCCTGGGCCACAGGTTGGACCAGCCTGGTTTAGAGTTTTGGCAGACCATAATTATATTAACTAATTTACAAACATGATCCTGGCATCTGAATTTGGAACTCTCAGATAAATTCCTGTTACATGTGGTAGTAAGGCTAGTGGAAACCTTGATTAATCTAGTATCCTCAGTATCAACTAACAGAATTATATAACCAAAACCATTCATGGACACAAAAATATGTCCACAGGAAGATGCATCCCAGCTTCTTAGAAACATCTGAATTTAGGAGCCAGAACGATTTAAATGCTATAATATTAAACAAACGAAGACTTTGAGGCTCTTCGGTGAATTTTATTATAGATTCCCCTTTCCCTCATGTAACCTCCCACTTCTCCCCCATACCCCAAAAGAAGAGTTCAAATACCCATCACCATGCAGGTTCTTTGAAAGATGAGAACTACAGCATAGTACCTTTTTAGGAAAAGGTGGGTGGGGGTATGTGTAGCAGAAAACAACTTGAAATTATACAGGATTGCAACTTTATAGTTACAACTTTAGGATTGTAATTCAATACCTTGACATATCTTTCCTACAATTGAGAGCATACTGCTGCTAAGCAGCAAAGAAGCCTTGATTCTTGTACTTTAATGATCAGAATTATAAAGTGTGTTAATTGCGTGAGTTCCATGTCAGAGCTGTTAATTTATTTTCGAACTTTACCAACATTAAAGTAGATATCATTACTTTTGAGCAGCAGCTCTTCAAGTTTGTTTCATCAAATTATAATTCCAAGAAATCTTCCACAAAGAAAGAGTTGCATAGGTAGATTAGTTATGGAAATAATAAATCCTTTTTTCTTTGCCTTTGAGATTCACAGCACTCATTAATACATTCTAAAGAAACCTCTTTAACTTTATTTAAATCCACTGATTCCAAAACTGTTTGACCATGGATCCTTTTTGCAGGTGGCATCTGTTAATTACATTGGACATACTTTGGCAAATGCTGTTCTGGAGTAAGTTTTTAAAATAGTTAAACACCAGTTTCAAATTTATTACATTCCTATGGATCCTTTGCCAGCTGTGTGAATCACAGCTCTCTCCTTGTGTTATACTTAAACTTTGAAGATCATACCCCTCCCTGAATTCTGTCTTAGAGTTCAGCCCTCCAGAAGTTTGCACTGACTCACAAGGTTTCATGCTGCTTAGTCATCTCAGCCCTTTGCAGTGTATTCCTGTGCTGATGCTATTAGGTCAAGTCACACCTTTCTCTGAAAGGGTGCCCTAGTCTAGGACTGCTGACCAACTAGCTGGATCTTCCAATTATAGACATCAAAAACGTAAAGAGAAATATAGGTTGCCTTTATACCAGGAATATAAAAACTCTCTATCAAAGCCAGCACTTTTCTTCACCCTTTAAGAGTAGCGCATTCTTTATCAGTTACCAGGCTAAAAACTTGTTTAAACAAATGTATTTAGTCATTTGCTCACTTAAATCCAACAAACATTTATTTAAATGCCATATTGAAAAGGATTTGATGATATAATTTGAAAAAAGAAATTTTTTTTTTAAGTGGCTCACCAACTCAATGGCTATACCAACCTGCAATCTTATAAATTATCTGAAATCCAAGCCTATCTGAAAATATTCCGTTGTGATCAACATGATAGTTTTCAACAGTCTTAAGCTGGGTTGATTACACTAATCAAGGGCTAATTGACTAAATGCTAAGTAGGTGAAATTGTTAGCATGGATAATTTGCCTTAATTTTATATATACCAAAATTTAGCTTTCTATATATAACTATAAAATAAAACATTGCTTCAAACTGCATAAACCATCTCCAGAATTTTTAAAAACAAAGACCCAGTAGTCAGCCAAACTGCCTGGGTTTGAGCCATAGCTTTACCACTTACTTTTTATCTGAACTTGGGCAACTTTAATGACTGAATCTGAGCTTCGGTTCCTTGATCTATATGAACTGGAGATGATATCTAGCTAATGGGATTTTCTGCAGGATAAAAATTTGCTAATATCTATAAGCTACTCAGTACAATGTCCAGCATATAGTTATTGCTCCATAAAGGGTTGCCGTCAATATTACTCTGTCAAGTGACAAATACAATGTTTTATCTGTTTTTTATCCCATATTCTATAAGGCAAAGGGATTCCATAGAATAGCTATTCAATAAACATTTACTGAAGTAGTTGGCGAGAGGGCAGGAATTTTAAAAAGGAAATACTCAGGTGTCTGTTCTGGAAAAGTGAGTTGAAAAGAAGCAATGCCTGGGCCAAAGAGAGGGCACTATTCATTTCTGATGTGCACATTTCCTTAGTTCATTCCCTGCTGTTCCTTCTGCTTCATTTATCTTTTAAGGGTGATTAGAAACAGAGGACAAAATGACAGTTTAAGGCTCTTCCCTAAATGATTGCATATGTATCTGTTCATCTCTTGTGGTCTTCTTTACCCAAGCTCTTTTGTGATTTTTATGCAGTTGTTTTACTAAGAATTCTGTATCTGTTTCAAGTAAACTTTTGCTGAGTAAACAGTAATTAGGGAGGTTAGAAAAAGCTTTCTAAAAGAGATTGATAGGAAAAGATGTATTAGATGCCAGAACACAATTACCATAAAAACTTAGTTCCTGGACTCTATTGATTTAGCATGTTTGATCACTAACAAGTTTGGGCTCAAAGCAAAGATATTGTGGAAAAATAGTTTCCTCAAAAAATTGTTATGAAATGGAAGCATAAAGAAAACCCTTTAAAAATATTTCTAACTACAACATGTATCACTGAAGCTGACTCAGAGGCCGCTCTTTAAAATATCCAGACCTTAATTCAAATTATTAAAAATAGCGAAAATAGCAGAGAAAATTACTTTTAAAATATTCTATAATTGAGACCTCCCACTAAATCAGATTTAGTGAAAGAGTTCTAAGACAACAGAACCCTCAGTGGAATGAGGACCAAAATAGGTACTAGAAATAAAGGTGAACATTGTTTTTTTCCATCTAACTATTGCCAGATAGTATTATATGTGTTTTTTGTGTAATAACTTTGTAATTATTACAAAAACCTGTGAGATACATACTTACATCATTTCAATGATGTTGATGATATTACTGAGATAAGAGAGCAAATTATTATTTGCTCAGTCAGTAGGATTTATTGAAACTAGAGCTTGCTGCCTCCTCTGCCATGGAGAGAAGACAGAGCTCTAAGCACCATGAGAAATGAAAGCAGATGGAGAATTTTAAGTTTTGCTCAGTCCTTTTGCATGTAATTCAGATTTTAAATTTGTAAGATCAAATCAAGGGGTAAGAAGTACTTAATAATTTTTTTTATAAAAGCTTTACCTGGAACATCTCCAGAACAACTACCTGGCATTATCATGAAAATTTAAAAATAACTTTTTTTTTTTTTTTTTAACAGGCAGGGTCTCACTCTGTCTTCGCCCAGGCTGGAATGCAGTGGCGTGATTATAGTTCACTGCAGCCTTGAGCTCCCTGGCTCAAGCAGTCTCCCACCTAAGCACCCTGAGTAGCTGGGACTACAGATGTATGCCACCATGCTTGGCTAATTTTTTTTATTTTTGTAGAGGTGGGGTCTTGCTATGTTGCCAGGCTGGTCTCAAGCGATCCTTCTTTAACCTTCCAAAGCACTGGGAGTAAGTCCTGAGTCACCGTGCCCAGCCGAGAACTTTTTTAAATTCCAAGTTTTATTGTTTGTCAGTCCTAAGGTAGGTCAACATTTGAGGCAATGGTACTTTTACTTATTTGGCTTTGGTAGCTTCTAAGCCTCCTGTTTTTTAATATGAACTACAGTGGTCTTTTCTACTTAGGCAATTTAAGTTGTCATCTTTTGATGAATTTATTTAAAGCTAAAAGCTTTTTCCTTTTCTTCTGTGGAGAGAAAAAAACTGATTAAATCAAATGATTCATACAGGACACTGTCGCAAAACCACTCAACAATGAGTTGACTGATTTTAATGCATGTTCTTTCTATTTAAAATTAAAGTTATAATTCTGTGATATTTATTTATTGTAGGATGTAATTAAAACCATTGTGCAGAGTGGCGGCATCAAGCATCTAGTTACCATGGCAACTAGTGAACATGTAATAATGCAGAATGAAGCCCTTGTTGCTTTGGCATTAATAGCAGCTTTAGAATTGGGTAAGTACCCCAGTGACAAACTTATTTTCTTCTACTTTTATCTTGGATGAAAGGAAGCATAGAAATGGAGTTGAAGTCAAACGTAACTTGACTGAAAGCGTTTTGCTAGTGTGTCTGTACTGTTCTCTGAATCTATGGAAAATCATTCTATATAGGTTGTTACAGTTGTCCCCTTTGGTTGTGTTTTTGGTAACGTTTTAGGACAATGCATTAAGGTAAGTTTAACTTTTAAATAATGTCTCAAGTTACAGCCACTTAGAGAATAGAGAAAACATTTTCAGCAGGCTCACAGAGAAACCAAACAATATTTAGAATTCGACAGCACATGAAGAGTCTGCTACTCTCCCAGTGACCCGGACTTTCTCTTCCATCTCTGCTGGTTCTCTCTGCTACTGATTCTTGCTGTTCTCCTTCTGCATCTCCATCACTGTGATTTCTATTGCTTGGTAGCATTGCCTTACTCCTGTGTGTTTTACATTCAGAACTCCCCCAAAGCAGAGGCTAAATAATTCAATTAGTTTCGGTCTAACATAGCATTTCTTTCTTTGTTTTTTGAGGAGTCTTGCTCTGTTGCCCAGGCTGGAGTGCAATGGTGCAATCTCAGCTCACTGCATCCTCTGCCTCCTGGGTTCAAGCAATTCTTGTGCCTCAGCCTCCCGAGTAGCTGGGATTACAGGCGCGCACCACCACACCTGGCTAATTTTTGTATTTTTAGTAGAGACAGGGTTTCATCATGTTGTCCAGGCTGGTCTTGAACTCCTGACCTCAAGTGATCCATCCAAATTGCTGGGATTACAGATGTGATCCACCATGCCCAACCCTAACATAGCATTTCTAATGAGCAGAATTCTTCGTGAGAAGCTAATTCATAGGCATCTAGTTTATGAATAGCATAAACTAGATGGCTTAGGAGCCAACCCAAGACAGTCAGGGATAGTGTAACAGAGTCACATGTCCTGTAGTTAAGGCCTAAGGCTGCTTTACACAAAGGAGGATTTTACACTTAGTAGTGGATGTCCTATCCAATTCAAAGCCATTTGGGTAAATACTGTTAACTGATAGCCTCTTAATTCCCACTGATGACTTATATCCATAATTCTCACACTGGGGCAAATAGAGCCTCCAACTTAATTCCAGAAAGAGGAAACACTAATGTATTTTCTCATGTGCATAGAGTGTGTAATGATCAAGTCAAGGTGTATAGGATATCTGTCTCCTTGAATAGTCTATTGTTGACTGGAAGCCTTACCGATGACAATCAGTGAACACATATTTTGTATATTATATACTATATTCTTATAATAAAGCCAGAGAAAAGAAAATGTTATTAAGAAAATCATAGGGAAGAGAAAATATATTTACTATTCATTAAGTAGAAGTGGATTATCAAGAAGGTCTTCATCCTTGTCTTCCCATTGAGTGGGCTGAGGAAGGAGAAGAACAGAAGGGGCTAGTCTTGCTCTCTCAGGGATGGCAGAAGAGAAGAAATTCCAAGTATAAATGGACCCACACAGTTCAAACTTGTATTGTTCAAGGGTCAACTGTATATTTTTTGGTGAAATGCCAATTTTTGTCTTTTACTCATTTTCTTTTTTTTTACTATTGAGTTTTGAAAATGCTTTATATATTCTAAAAGTTTATAGTTTCTATATTTTACATTTAAGTCTCTAATCTGTTTTGAGTTAATATTGGTATAAGGTATGAGGTTTAGGTTGGCGTTCATTTCCTTTGTCCTATGGATGTCTACTTGTACCAGCGTCTTTTGTTGAAAAGCTGTCTTTCTTCCACTAAATTGATTTTGTACCATCATCAAAGACAGTTGATCATATATGTGTGAGTCTGTTTCGTGGCCTTCTACTCAGTGCCTTTGATATTAGTGTTGATGTCACCACCAGTAATACCATGCTATCTTTATTACTGGAGTTATAGAATAAGCCTTAATACTGGGTAGAGGAATTCCTCACACTTTATTCTTCTTATCAAGATTGTTTTAACTGTTTTAGGGCCTGTGGCTTTCATTATAAGTTTTAGTATAAGTTTGTCTATTTTCTACAGAAAATCTTGCTAGGATTTTGATTGAAATTGCATTGAGTCCGTATCTTTCATTTGTGGAGGAAATTATGTGATTTGTCAGATTTGCTCAAAAATAATTTGAGATGAGTGAGAGTAGGTGAATGAGACAGATTGGCCATAATTCTTTAAGATGATAAGTACATAATGTATATTATTATACCATCTGTTCTGATTTTGTATATGTTTAACATTTTCCATAATAAAAAGTTTTAACTGCCTCATATTAAAAGAAATGTGTTAGTATTAAATATTAAGCTGAAACACCTGAAATGTCTACTAAAATCTACTTCTATTTACTCTTTCCACGTGGTCTGAATTTAATATTGTTTATCTAGGTCATTATTATTTATCAGTTCCATTTGGAAGGTTTCATATGATCAGTTTCTGGAAAAGGAAGAACTGTTTATGCTGAGGGTACTGGGTTCATACACAGTAGATATACATTGTTTTATTTTGTAGGCACTGCTGAGAAGATCTAGAAAGTGCTAAACTTGTACAGATTTTACACAGACTGCTAGCAGATGAGAGAAGTGCTCCTGAAATCAAATATAATTCCATGGTCCTGATATGTGCTCTTATGGGATCTGGTAAGTATTTCTTCTATCGTTTGATGTCCATAAGCATACAGTTCATATTAAATATTAAATATAGAGTAATAGTAAATGATGGCTTTGGGTTGTAAAACCAGTAGAAATTAGTTTATGGAGGTTATAAGATTACTTTTTTCCCATAACTGTAAACACTTACCATTTCTTTATGGTGATAACATTGAAAATCTTCTCTTCTAGTTGTCTTAAAATATACCCTACATTGGTATTTTCTAGCCACACAACTGTATAATAGAATTACTTTTCACTGAAGATATTCCCAAAAGATTCTTACTACAATAGAAAGTATCACATAGCAAATATAGACAGCATTCAGTATTGCAAAATCAATAAGTCTTATGAACTCTAAAATGTTATTTTATAGTAGGCACAGGTTCTGATTTTGTATGCCATGATATTAACTAAGTAATTTGTTTAGTGGGCCAGGCATGGTGGCTCATGGCGGTATTCCCAGCACTTTGGGAGGCTGAGGTGGGCAGATCACTTGAGGCCAGGAGTTCGATACCAGCCAGGCCAACATGCTGAAACCCCGTCTATACCAAAAATACAAAAATTAGCCAAGAGTGGTGGCAGACACCTATATTTTGATTCTGTTGGTACTGGTGTTGAATTTCCTATGTTCTTGCTGGTTTTCCAGCTAATTGTTCTGTCAGTTGTCAAGAGGAGGAGTGTTGAAGTCTCCTGCTATAATTGTAGATTTACCTATTTCTTTTCTCCTGCTATAATTGTAGATTTACCTATTTCTTTTAGTTCTGCCAATTTTTGCTTGACATAATTTTCAGCTCTGTTATTAGGTGCCTACATTTTGAGGATTGCTATGCTTTGAGGGATTGACCCTTTTATCATATAATGTCCCTTTCTCTGGTATTTTTCTTTGCTCTCATCAACTTTATTTGACTTTAACATAGCTACTCCTGCTTTTTTTTTTAATTACTGTTTTCTTTCATGTCCCACTACAAGAAGCTATCCTGCTTTATTTTGAATAATATTCACATGACCTTTTCCCACTCTTTTAGTTTCAATCTGCTATAGTATATTTGAAGTGAGTTTCTTATACACAGCACATAGTTTGTGTCACATTTTCTTATCCACTCTACCAGTCCCTTTTAATTTGTGTATTTAGACCATGTACGTTTAATGGGATGACTGATGTGGCTTAAGTCTGCAATCTTATTTTTGTTTTCTGTTTGTCCCATTTCTTATTTCGGACTTTCCTATGGGTTATTTGAACATCTTTTAGTCATTTACTCTTCCTCATGTATATCTTTTTTTCTTTTTTTGGAGACAGAATCTTGCTCTGTCACCCAGGCTGGAATGCAGTTGCACAGTCTTGGTTCACTGCAACCTCTGCCTCCCGAGTTCAAGCGATTCTTGTGCCTCAGCTTCCTGAGTATCTAGGATTACAGATGCCTGCCACCACACCTGGCTAATTTTTGTATTTTTAGTAGAAACAGGGTTTCACCTGTTGCCCAGGCTGGTCTTAAACTTCTGACCTCTGGTGATTCCCCCCCGCCTTGGCCTCCCAAAGTGCTGGAATTACGGGTGTGAGCCATCACACTCAGCCTCTCATGTATATATCATTCTTAAATATTTCTTCTACATATATTTAGAATCACATTAGACAGTGTTAACAACTTTTCTTTCAACCACCATATTTCAGAAAACTTTGAAAAGAAGGGAAGTCTGTGTATTTACTCACATTTTTGGATTTCTTATTTTGTTATAATAATTTCCTTTCTGTTTAGAGAACTTCCTCTAGCTATACTTTTAACTTAGAAAAAATTTGTTGCTAGCAGACCTATTACAAATGTTTTTTTCATTTGTAATGAAAGGGAAGTGACGTTCTCAAGTAAGAGAAAATGGGTATAGGATTCTGGGTTCACAGTTCTTTTCTTTCTGTACTTGAAAACTATCCTGCCATTGTCTTCTAGCCTCCATGGTTTCTAATGAGAAATCCACCGTGTTCCTATTTGTTTTTTTCCCCTGTAAGGTGTCATTTCTGTCTCTCAAAACTTTTTTCTTTGCATTTAGTATTCAGAAATTTAACTATGATGTGTCTTGGTGTGAACTTCTTTGGGTTTATCCCGTTTGAGTTTGCTCAGCTTCTTGAATTGGTAGGTTTATGCCTTTTGCTAAATTTGGGATGTACTTGTTAGTTCTTCATGTACTTTTCAGCCCCATTAGGGGCTTTCCAGACCTCTGATGATGACACTAATGTGAGATCTTTAATTATAGTCCTACAGGTCCCTGAGGTTTTGTTTTTTTTTACCCCCAGATTATTTTCTCTTTGTTATACAGACTGAGTAATTTCTATTGTTTTATCTTGGAAGTTCTCAGATTATTTCCTTTGTCCTCTCTGTTGTGATGTTGAACCTCTTTCTGTTTCAGTTACATATTGTAACATAAAAATTTCCATTTGCTTCTTTGTATCTGGAGATGGATGCTGATGATTGCACAGCAGTGTGAATCTCTCTAATGCCATTAAACTGTATAATTTTTACCCCTCCCACAGCCTCTGGTAATAACCATTTATTTTATGTCTCCATCAGTTTGACTACTCTAAGCACCACATATTTATGTAATAATAAACTTTTGTCCTTTTGTGTCTAGCTTATTTCACTTAGGTCTTTAAGGCTCATCTGTGTTGTAGCACATGTCAGAATTTCATTTCCTTTTAAAGCTGAATAATTTTTCATCATATGTATTTATCACATTTTGTTATCCTTTCATCAATTCATGAACATTTGGGTCATTTCTGGCTTTTGGCTTATGTGAATAATGCTGCTGCTGTGAATATTAGTATACAAATATCTCTGCTTATCTGTTTTAATTATTTTTGGTATATACTCAGAAGTGGAATTACTAGATCATATGGTCATTCAATGTTTAATTTTTTAATTAAATACTGTTTTTACTGATTAAATACTGTCATACACTTTTCCATAGTGGCTGGACCACTGTACATTTTCACCAACAGTACACATGAACTATAATTTCTTAACATCCTCACCAGTGTTTGCTGTGTTTTAATAATGGCCAAACTAATGAGTGTGAGGTGGCATCTATCTTACTGTGTTTTTTATTTGCATTTCCTTAATGATTAATGATGGGAATCTTTTCATGTGTTTGTGGGCGATTTGTATATTTTCTTTGGAGAAATGTCTATTCAAGTCTTTGTCCATTTTTAGAATTGAAGAGATGTTTTTTTTTTTAAACAGCGTTTTGCTCTTGTTGCCCAGGCTGTAGTACAATGGCATGATCTTGGCTCACCACGACCTCTCTCTCCCAGGTTCAAGCAATTCTTCTACCTCAGCCTCCCAAGTAGCTGGGATTATAGGCATGTGCCACCACACCCGGCTAATTTTGTATTTTTAGTAGAGACGGTGTTTATCCATGTTGGTCAGGCTGGTCTCGAACTCCCAACCTGAGGTGATCTGCCTGCCTCAGCTTTCCAGGGTGCTGGGATTACAGGCGTGAGCCACCACGCCCGGCCCAAGTTGTTAGGAGTTCTTTATACCAGTACCACACTATTTTGATTATTGTAGTTTTGTAGTAAGTTTGAAAATCAGTTAATATGAGAACTTCAGCTTTGTTCTTCTTTTTCAAGATTGCTGTGGAGATTTAGGATCCCTTGAGATTACATATGAATTTTAGGATGGATTTTCTAATAGTACTAAAAACACTGGTTCATTGGTTTATGTCAGTCTTATCAAAATAAACACATCGGTTTCAGTAGTACTGATTATGTTAAGCTTATTAGACTTCACTCTTCCCATATAACAGTTCTGAGTCTTAACAGGAATCCTATATTTTCTTATAATTGAAGTTAAATAGAGAAAGCAAGTCAGGAAGAAGAGGATAAAAATCTAAAAGGGAGTCCAGTGTCACGGAAATTTGTTGAAGGATATGAAGTATAAATTTTTCTTTTGCCACAAAATTAATTTGAAACATATCCTAAGGTTTTTGGTAAGTCATTGGACTTCATATTTGAAATGGTGATAGGGTTATGTGTAACCAAACCTTGAGATTATACAATGAGCTATGTTTAATTATAACTCATTATTGTAAGCAGTCTTACACTGTAGAACTTGACATCTCATTTTTCTTTTAAAAGCTGGGCAAGTAGCTGGGCAGTGGCTCATGACTGACATCTCAGCTACTTGGGAGACTGAGCTGGATGGATCTCTTGAGGCCAGGAGTTTGAGACTGCAGTGAGCTGTGACCGTGCCACTGTACTCAAACCTGGGCAACAGAGCAAGGCCCCATCTTAAAAAAAGTTTTTTAAATTTGTTTTTAATTTCTTAAAAAAGTAAAGTTTTTATTTTTAATTATAATACATTCCTAAGAGAGACATTGCTAGGCTACTGCTACGTCTTTTTCCAGAATTGTTCCTAGTTTTATAGCTTAGTCTTGTCAAAATAAACATTTTGGGTATATGTTTTGAATACATTGTATAATAATATCAAAACAACCTAACAGAATCGTATCTGTTATTTTTTTGTCTTCCAGAATCTCTACATAAGGAAGTGCAGGATTTGGCCTTTCTAGATGTTGTATCCAAACTTCGCAGTCATGAGAACAAGAGTGTTGCCCAGCAGGCCTCTCTCACAGAGCAGAGACTTACTGTGGAAAGCTGAGAACTGCCCGATACACGGCATCATCCCATCTCTGATTTCCCCTCCGTCCTCCATCCAGCTGCCTCTTCCACTTCATTCTCTACCATACCACTTGTGCATGCATGTAATGTTCTAATACCAGATGAAGAACTGCTGTAGGTACTTGCCTAATAAGATTTCTAAACCCATAGTTAGTGTGAACATGACTTTGTCAAAGGCAAGTCTCCACCCATAACTGTTCTCTCGTATTCCTGTTGCTTGAGCTACATTAAGTAGAATGTGCATGTTGTAGTCCTATGATGACATAAACTTGGTACTACATAATGACTTGCTCCACACATGCAGTAAACTACATAATGATGTACTGGTAAACTAGAAACAATGCAGCAGGATCTGTCTAGCTTATTAAAGATGAAACTGAATAGGAAAAGAGCTCCATTTTTTGGTGCTTGGGAAACACAGTGAACAAAAAAAGCTGTATGGCTGCTTATTCATTAGTCTTTCCTACTAATGTTAAACCGACGGTACCTAGAGTTAAATAAAATTCCAGTGCTCTTACTCTTTAACCTATGGTCCTTTTTCCTTTGTAGACTATTGAAACTGCCACCACAAACTTGGCAAGACTTTCTGAGGTTTCTGATTCCATAATTGACTATCATCAATAGCCCGATATTGAAAAACATTTGTGAAACTAAGGGGTTGAAGAATCGCTATTACAATCCCTATTACAAAGCATTTGCGTTTTGCCTATATTTTAGTTTCTGATACATAAGCTGTTTCACCCAGGCACTACTTCTACCAGTTAATCAACATTGTCCAGCACTTTTTAAAACTCATTTGGCATTTGTTTTCAACTGAGTAAATTGAGTCTAGTTCATTGAAGAATGGATTTTTTTTTTCTTGCTGATTTTCATTATTCAGCTAGAAAGTGAGAAGTTTTATCTTCCATAGTCCTTTTAAATCTTATGTTAAAACTTGCAGGACATAGAAGGAAAGATGAAGAAATAAGTTTGTCTGGACTAAAGAAAGGAAGGCAGGTTATAAAAGCCATAGTAGCCAGTCCAGTTCATTCTGCAGATGGCCTCATACCAATCGCTGTTAGAGGTTCCCACCTCCACTTTCCCACTGAGAACTTCAGCAATTTTAAAGGATATGAGAAAGCCAAGATTCAAGAAATGAGAAGATCCCCCCTTAGCGAAATATAGTGTACTTTTCACTGCCACTGCCACCACCAAATGGGTTTCTAGAGCTTTGAAACACAATCTTTGTAAATTAATCAAAACCTCCCTGGGACCCACCTGCCTTCTCCCCATACCCAAATTTGACTACTACTGCCCTAAGAGGCAAGATGGACTTTAATATAGAAGGACTGCAGAACAGTAGAAAGGGCTGCCACAGAGGTGACAGGAGCTCCTTCCTCTTTAACATGAGATGCTACACACCTCTGTGGGTAATCCAAGTTGGACTTTTGACTCTAAAACACCTATAATTCAAGTAAGTTAAAATCCTGATGGAGAAAAAAGAAAATAAAAAAAAAAAAATGAAAAAATCCTAATGGAGGTAAAGAATCTTGACTGATGTTCTGCTACACTTACTATAAGAATGATATTATTTGTTATCTTTCTCCTGGACTGGATAGTGGACTATATTTTATTATAGGCTTTGAGAGACTAATGTTGCATAACTGTTCATATTAACTTAATAAATAAATAGTATATGAAGCTATAATGGCATCATTTGGTTTGTTTGTATATTTTGTCTATATTTCCAACTCCTAGAATAGGGCTTGCTATTGACGCTCAACAAATACTTGTTGACTGAATGAATGAATCCTATATCCATGAAGTTTCCAGACTGCCTGAACTAATTCCAGAAAGATAGACTGATAGTTTGAGATTTGATTGTCTGACTTTAGGGAAAAAATTTTAGCAAAAGCATCCTAAAATCATAGATGTGAGAGAAGCTACCCATCTGGGCCAGCTGCCAGCCATCCATTCGCTAATATGTTAGGAACTCCCCATCTCCAGCAAAATAAAGTGCAGTTCAAATTACTAATCATTGTACAGAGACCAGAAGGCTGTCCCCTTATCACAGGGGCCACCAAATTAGATGGTACACTGAGGTACCATTGCAGTGGATGGAAGAGTCTATAGACTGTACTATCCCATATCTCCTGCCACCTAATCTTGGTTGTAGAGGCCACTGTTAAATTAGTTTGCTACCCACTAAGAGTACATTCTAAGGGAGACAATGGGAGGAATAGCACAACAAAGCCTTAACTGTCATTTTGAGCCACAGATGAAAAGGCCAGGAATTCAAGCAAAGGTGCCTGAGTGCAATGCACTAGAATACCCCTTTCCTTCCAACCCTGGTAGCAACTTGAGTTATGCTAACCACCCACCTAGACAGTAACCTCATTGTGCTCAAAGCAAACACCAGCCCATAAGCCAGTGTTTTCCTTGATAAAACATGTTTTGAGCATACTGTCTGATAAGAATGTAGATATAGAAAAAACTTTTTCATCTAAAATTATTTCTTGAATAGAATGCAATTCTCATGTGCAAGCATTTAGTCTGAAGTGTTCTGAACGATGCTACATGTGAAGAATTCAAAAAAGAAATGCTCTTTGGTATAATTAGGAGGCTTATTAGTAATTCTCTTGAACATACCAGGTGAGGATATCTAGATGTTAAGACATTTACTTAGGTGAGCATTACCCTTTGTATCCAGCTGTTAACTGGAATCAGTAAACTTAAAAGCCACTGTAACATTTGTATTATACAAGTGTCTATTGAAAAGCATGTAATATTTGGCATGAATTTTCATAGCTATAGCCAAGAAAACTGAGGTCTTTTTTTTTTACAGGTATGATCTCTAACTTTGCCTACATACATACATACAAATACATATATGCCACGTAGCTTCCTGAGTATGTTTTATAGGTGTGTATGATTAAAGTGTTGTATACTTTAAAAGGGTGATATAAGGCAGAGAGTATGGTCTTTGGATACTGTCTAATCTGTAGTCAGATCCGGGGTCTGTTACATATTGGCTGTGTGGCCACAGCCAAGTGACTTAAATTCTTTGGGCCCAATTTCTCATCAATATGACAAGTTTAATAATCCCTAGTTCCCTTAGGATTTTCATGACAATTGAAACTTTTAGACAATCAAGATGGTGAATGGAATTGTGATATCTTAGGGACTAAACTATATACTCCCCTCTCACTGCTGCAGGATTCCCAACTGAAAGGATTCAAAAACAACCCCCAACAGAAAATAGTGTGCCTATTAATAGTTCATAATGTAAAAACAAAACAGCTCATGCCTATCATCCCAGCACTTTGGGAGGCTGAGACGAGCAGATCATTTGAGGTCAGGAGTCCAAGACCAGCCTGGCCAACATGGTCGGGAAACCCTGTCTCTACTAAAAATACAAAAATTAGCCAAGCGTCAGGGTGCATACCTGTAATCCAGCTACTTGGGAGGCTGGGACAGGAGAATTGCTTGAACCTGGAAAGCAGAGGTTGCAAAGAGCCAAGATCATGCCACTGCACTCCAGCCTGAACAACAGAGCAAGACTCTATCTCAAAATAAAATAAAACTTTTAATGAAATTAAGTTTTTTAGCTGTAGCCACAGAGATGCTACTAACAACGCTTTGAAAATGGACAATACACATCTGTCTCCTATTTATAACACTGGACAGGAATTTAATATGATAATTCATTTTTATATATTAGAACCAAATTATCAAACAAAACTTAAGCCAGGTAGGTACTGCTGCCTACAGTTCTTCTGACCTTTGTTCCCTTAGTATTGTCATTCTTGCCCAAAGAGAAATATAGAGGCTCCCACTTTGTAAAAAAAAAAAACAAAAAGCCAGAATTAGGGTGATGTTATGAACAGCACCCTCTTATAACAAGTGGCTCTAATGGTTTCTCTAGTCTTCCAGCATTATCAACACAGCTTTCAGGGAGTAAAAATGAAGCAAGTAGCCCATCAAAGGCATTAGTCAGGGCTCAGTGGGAAGTGACTTGAATTATGTACTCTCTACCACCTGAAAAAGCAGAGTATTGTTTATGGAACTAGTCCATGGCCCAAAGATCAGTGGTTTTGCTGGCAGGCACGTGTGTAATCTTATTTTAATCTGCTTCATTATATACAGTGATAACCCCATTCACTGTTGTGTAGACTTTATAGTGTTTAGTGCTGATCACTTACAAAGGGCACATATATAGAGAACGTTCTGTTTCAAGATTGTTTTAAAAAAATTAGCTAGATTTTTTTTTTTTATCTTCATCAAGACACTAAAGCCTAATCCTGTCACACGTTGAAGCTTTTTAGTTTCCAGGTTTTGAATTTTTAAAAATTATATCAGTTTAAAGATCTTTATTAGACTTTAAAATTTTTTAAGTTTTTTTTGAGACAGAGTCTCACTCTATTGCCCAGGCTGTAGTGCAGTGGCACTCACTGCAACCTTCACCTCCCAAATTCAAGTGATTTTTGTGCCTCAGCCAACCAAGTAGCTGAGATGACAGGCATACACCACATATGCCCAGTTTTGTTTTGTTTTTTTTTGTTTTTTTTTTTAGCAGGGTTTTTGTATTAACAGGGTTTCACCACATTGGCCAGGCTGGTTTCAAACTCCTGGCTTCAAGTGATCCACCCACCTCAGTCTCTCGAAATGCTAGGATTGCAGGCGTGAGTCACTGCACTTAGACGAAAACATTTTAAGTCTTAACCCAGGCTTTCAGTACATATAATTTAAATGTAACGACAGGTCTTTTAAAAAATAGAAAATCTATTCAAAATTATAGTTGAGAGTTGTTACTATTACAGTAGTTACTTAGTCAAGTGTTGATTCCCAGGAATCCTAAAGGAAACTAGCTGGACCCTCAGATCCTGACAAAAGTTAGTTCAATATATATATATATATATGAACTATATATATATATATATATATATACTTGCTTTGAATTTTATAACTGCATCTATTTTAAAATAGGCCTCGCCTCTAGCCAAGTGCCTTTTTTTTTTTGGAAAGGGTCTGCCATACAAAGAATAGAGCCAAACCTGATGGAAATGGAGGAAGGCTGGGCCTGCCTGCTAGGAAGGTGGGTATCCCCCTAAGCTCGGGGTCCCGATGCATTCACATGGAAAACCCCTCTCCTTTAGGACCTTCTCCCAATGTCAGCATCTTCGCACCAGCAGGAGGACCAAAGAAGGTCAGCACCTCTGACCTTCACCTCCCCTTCAGGGAGGTTCTACTCAACATCCCTGTGCTTAGTTCATGTCTAGCACAGGCACATCAGACAGATACCTAAAGGGGTGATTGAACAGAATTCTAAGATAATGTGAGGAAATATTAACCAGGGAGCTTTGACTTCAGACTCATCTTTGCAGGAACCCAAAATAGTTCCTAATTCCAACTAAAGCCAACTATTGGTAGTCAGTTCTGTTGCCCCACCCTCCCTTTTTAAGTTTCCAGAATGCAACCCACTCTCCGCCATGCTCCTCCTACCATGACTTCCTTTTTTGCGTAGGTAAGAAAAGTAGAAGTGTTAATGAATCATATGCTGCTCTTTTCACTCACACAGCCTTATCCCCTAGTACCCAGCAGAAGTTAGAGGAAGTAACAGCAGAGTATCCATTTAGCTTCATCATATCCCAAAGTAATAACTATCAAGTCTTCTGCCTCCCACTCACCTACTTCTTGTCCACTTGTTACCCTCTTGTTACTCTTGTATATATTTATTCTAAAATACCGTGACTTCCCCTAAGCCACAAGTGAGAACAAGATATTCACTGACCTGAGAAAAGCATCTGACAAAAATTCATTTCCTGTTAATGAGAGAACAGCCTCGCATTTGTATGTGTTATAATCTGATCTGACAGTTAGTTCATAGAAAGCATGCTTTGTTACACCTGTGCCTAACTTCTGATGCAAAGCGTCAGAATGTTCTGGCATGCTTTCCCATAGCAGTTGCCCAGTGTGTGTTTTACATGGTTGAAGCATTGTGCCATGCATAGCTATATCCTTTCTTTCCCCCACTTAATGAGAATTTCTCACATTACTAAGAACTAATGAAGTTTTTATAAACCTCATTTTTAATGGCTGCATATTTTTTGTTCTTTGTTGTGTTCCCTGTGGTTTTCTTTGAGACGGGGTCTTGCCCAGGCTAGAGTGCAGTGATGCGAGCTTGGCTCACCACAGTCGCAACCTTCTGAGCTCAAGCGATACACCTCAGCCTCCAAAAGGCTGGGACCACAGGCATCACCCACTATGGCCAGCGTTTTCTTTGTTTTTGTTTTTGTTTTAATGTTCCAGAGATGAAGTCTTGCTTTGTTGCTCGGGCTAGTCTTGAATTCCTGGACTCAAGTGATCCTCCCAGAGTGCTGCAATTATAGGCATGAGCCACCGTACCCCATATTCTTTAATTTTATAGCTGCACCACAATTTTACTTAACCTTTTTCTGCATCTAGACATTTAAGACATACTCTGAGTTTTAAAAAACAAACTCTAAATGCAAGGTTGTGTTTTCAGATGCTAGGGTACTTCCTCAACTAAAAACTATGTGACCTGTCAGTCCCTTTATTTTCTGCCCCTAATCCTAAATCGAAGGCCCAATCCTTTCTTCCTCAGGGAACCTGATCAATTTGATCTCAGTGTGGCAGAGCTGCCCCAGCTCTGTGCAACCCTTCCTGATGCACCCTTACTTTTCGTCACCTCTTGGACACTCCACTTCAGTCAAGCCCTCCCCACTCTCCCAAGGGAACCCACAACAGCACCTCCTCCTGGGCATCCAAGCATTACATCACTTATACTCAACATCTACCACCACCCTATTATCAAATGTATCAGAGTGGGACCAGAATGTACCAGAAGCGGTATAGAGCATACCCACTAGCACCCATGGGACTGATGTTTAGCTAATTGGAGTCTAATTGCCTCTTAGCACTGCCATCAACTGCTAGCAACATATTTGTACCTCTAACCAAACCTGTGAACCACCACTCTGATTTTTTCCAAGCTGATAAACACGCCCCAGGCACCACTCACATGGAGAGGGGAGGGAAAGGGTGGAGAGCCTCTTCTTCCACAAGAGTCATCATTAAACACTCTTGACGATTCTATCACCTGGCCAACCCATTTCTTCTTCTATAGACTAGGGATGGAAAACTAGGGGCCCTCAACACATGTTGTTTGCTCCACATGGTATTTTTTTTTTAAAGGAAGAAGAAAAGGAGAAAAAATAGTTTTAAACATTTAAAATGTAAGTGATTTTGCATAGAAATCCATTTCTCTGGCTTTTCTTTTAAAATGAGGAGATCTGACAACCAAGGACTCTACATTTCAGGAAAGGAGCATGTGGCTGGGGCCCCCTTTAGATTAGATCCCCACCTGGTCATTCACCTAAACTGCATAGTCCCTGGAAACCTATGCATCTGTGACCCTGTGGATGGAGGCTGTCTTGCTTCCAGAGCAGGAGAAAGGGAAATGGATTTTTAGGGGCAGAGAACAGCACTATGGGAAAGGTCATTTAGTTTAAAGGAGGTCCAAATATTAGATCCAGAGTCATTTGTATGTCCTATGCAAACTTGCACTGCTTTTAGACCACCCCAGAGAAAAACTTGCCATCCTGACAGTCAGTGACAGCTGCAGTCTGACAAGTGGCAGGAGCATGAAAACAGCTGCAAGCCATGCCCAAGCCTGCACTCACCACATTCTGCTGATAGGAGGCAGCTGGTGCTGGCCCTCCTATCCCCTCTCCTCTCACAGGGTTGGCAGCAGCTTGTGGCAACTGCAGGGATTTAGAAAGCCCCTTAGCTGGGTCAGGAATGTAGCCCTTCTCCTGAAGCCAAAGGCATCTTCGCCATCCTCTTTATCCCATGCGTCAGGGGCTCTTATGCAACATGGAACCCTGCTCACCCAAGCTTATTGCACCCTGCTCTTGGAGGCCTTCATTTGGAGAATTCCTAACACAGACGATACCTGCCAACCTCGCAGGCTAACCTAACCAACCACAATCTCCTCTTTATAGCCAACCCCACAGAAATGACCCCCCCTCATTTTAAAGGGCTCATACAATTAAAAGTTCTGCTCCATTCCCAGCCAAGATCCCAATGAAACTAAACATTTTGCTCCTAAATGTTTGAACGACAGCATGAACCAAACAAAGAACAGTATGTTCCCTATATGCCCCAGAGTGAGTAATTCCCAATGGGCTCAAGAAAGACCAGATAATTCTCCATGACTTAAGCCAACAAGGGTTGCAGAGACCGGGGAGCTAGAACATGGCAACAGCAGAGGAATAGTTGCCAAACCTTGCGTCCGCTGGGAGGTGGCCAACCCAAAGCCAAAACATGCAAGAACTCCCATATCCCTGCCATATTTGAAAAAGAATATAGTATCAATAAGAGTGTTAAAAATGTCTTTGTGGCAAATATTATGAATTATTTTTTCAATATTCAGCTCTCCTTCTTATTAACAGAACTCCAATTTTGTTCAAGAACTAGTATGCTAAGCTTAAAATAGTCCAATTTTCTAGCTTTCCAAGCTAGTGATACAGTTCCATAGAAATCTTCGGATATGGCATCCTTTAGTGAATAGAAAGGCAAAGACCTGCTGGACAAAGGCTGTTTGTCCCTTCACTTTTTCCTTTTTTCCTCCTTCTTGCCTCAAATATGGACCCAAGAAGTACAACAACCCTTTAGCAACCATTAGGTACAAACCTGAGGATGAAGGCCTGTACCTCAAGGACAGTGGAGCAGAAAGGTACAAAGAGCCTGGGTCCACAGGAGCATCAGTGAGCAGGGGTAGCGGCTCTATGCTGAAAACCCTCATGCTGATTGCAGGAGACACACACACCTGCCTGTTGAAATCCCTCATGTAGAGTTTTCCATTATTTAAAGTGGAGTAAAATCTGGATTCATGAAGCCAGTCGTTAACGTATCAAAATCTCCCCAGGACAATTTGTTCTGCTTAAAGGCCATAGCCACAGAACTCATGAAAACAGAGTCCAAAAGATTTAAACAACTGGGGTACCAGCTTTAACCCTCAAAGTTCAAAAACACCCCAGCCTGACTTTCTAATCCAACAGCCTTCTTCACTACCCAAAGATTTACTGAACACCTACTCTGTCAGGCACAGTGTTGGGAGAAGATAAACGTAAACCTGACTATTGAGCAAACAAGTGAGGGCTTTAACCAAGGCGTGAACAGAGTTACGGGGCTCTGTAGAAGTGACTCTGGGTTATCTGGGCATCTTGGGGCAGAGAGTACAGAGGAAGAAAGGAAGGGTGGAAGCAAAAGAAAAGGCTGGGAAAATAGAGCAGAACGGATGGCAGGGTCAGGAAGTGAACGTTAGCCATTTAAACTTTGTATTATATAATGGAAAAACCAAGATTTCTAGATAAAAAATGGGTATATTTGTTTTATGTTTTGTTCCAGCAATAATAAATGAGAATTCTTGCTAATGGGGGTGGGGCAGGCTAGTAGAAAGGAAATTCATAGGTAATTGTGATGAATTTCTAATATTGGGAGATAATTCTCCAAGGATGTCTTCTGTTTCTATACCTCTGTGAAAGACAGCTTCAGTTTTTGTCTTTTCAACTACCTTTCCAAGGATGTTTTTATACAAAACAGCCTTGTAGGATAGAGACAGTGTCTCCCTGGGACAGGTAGATTTATTTTTACTGTACAGAAATAAAAATAAGGTTTCCCTCAGGGGCAAAGGTTGGTCAGGATCGCTTGCAGACCCCTTTATGAGACTAGGGTTTCCTAAACTCAGTCTCTTCGCTGGAGCATAAACCTGCTGTGTGTGTAGTATCCATCTGGGCCACTGTTCCCTGTGGGATTTGGGAAGCAAGAGGAACTACTGCAAACATGAAATTCATTTTGCCAGAGATGAATGCATAATAAAGTCCTTTTAGTCCGACCCAGGAGTCTCAGGCCTTCCCTCAGCACCTATGAAGCTGTGGCAGGCTAATTTACTAGCTTGCAAGAAGGGTAAAATCTCAAACATTTCACAATTTTTCATACTTAAACTAGGATTTTTAGAGAGGAAGGGTCTGGCATACTTTTATGGGGCTAGATATTGGAAAAGAAGATAATTCTGAAGTATCTGAGTTGGGTGACTGGGCAGAAGACGGTGGTGACATTAACCAAAAGGAGGAAAAGTGGGTTGCTGTAAAATGAGTTGGCTTTGACACATTTGGCTGGAAGCACCTAGAGGGTCTTGAGGAGGAGATATCCAGTGGGAAGTTTCTTATTCCAGCTGAGCCATCAGTGCAGGGGATGCTCCATAAACAAACTGAACCCCCCAGGACTCAGTGTCCGTTCGGCACGTCCTAAACTCACACATCATTGTGTCACCTCAGGGTCCCGAGGAAACACTAACAACAGATACATTTCCAAAAAAAAAAAAAATGCTTAAATTAGTCAGACGTGGTGGTGCCCCTGTAGTCACAGTTACTTTAAAGGCTAAGGTGGGAGGATTGCTTGAGCCTGAAAGGCAGAGGTTGCAGTGAGCTGTGCTCATGCTGCTGCACTCCAGACTGGGCAACAGAGGAAGACCCTGTCTTAAAAAAAAAAAAAAAAAAAAAAGGTGTGCTTTAGCCAACACTTAGGGGAATCAAATCACCCTGGAGCTGGAGCCTGGGCATCTGAATTTTTGTCAAGCTCCAAAGGTGATTCCCATCTGCAGCCACAGTGGAAAAGCACCGGCTATTAGAACCGAGGGCAATGTTCCTTTCCTTCAAGTTCTCAGAGTGTGGCCTGGCCAACAAGAGTCCTCACCTTATTTGGTCAAATAGGTGGCCATTTCCTGAATTGGTACCCCAGGATTTCTGTTCCACCTTCATCCTTTATGAGGCCACTGAGTTCTGACTCAGGGACCAATTGGCACTTGCCAAGTAAAACACTGTACTTCAAGTGATGAGACATCCTGAGCCAGCCAGCTCCCAGATGTTGCTCTAAAGTAGACATTATCTCCCAGAATGGTTCAGAAATCTTTTTGCTCCCCTAAACTTTCTAGAATCCTGCTTGATACATCCTCTGGATTAATCATCAGGATACCCTCATGCCCAGCATATGGGGCATAGCCCCAGACACAACCATCCCCCACCCCCCATTATCCTTATGAGAAGCCATGTTCTCTCAGACATCCGAAGTCTTTTGCTCATAGTCTGAGACTGAGCTCTTAGCAAAGGCAGAGGCGATGGTTGTGGGCATGGTTAGTTCATGACCTTTCTCCTTCACCTTCCACGTGCCCATGTGTACCTCATGGCCCTTCCCTGTACTGGTATGACTTCCTCCTGTATTAAAAAGGTTTTTCTCTCTATATGATCGTGTCATCAGGAAACAGCAACAGTTTGGCTTCCTCTATACCAGTTTGGATGCCCTTTCTTTCTTTCTTTTGTCTGATGGCTCTGGCTAGGATTTCCAGCACTATGTTAAATAGAAATGGTGAAAGTGGGCATCGTTGTCTTGTTCCGGTTCTCAGGGGGAATGCTTTCAACTTTTTCCTGATCAGCAGAATGTTGGCTGTGAGTTTGTCATGGATGGCTTTTATTACTTTAAGGTATTTCTCTTCTATGCCAATTTTGCTGAGGGTTTTAATCATAAAGGCTGGATTTTGTCAAATGCTTTTTCTGCATCTATTCAGATGATCATGTGATTTTTGTTTTAAATTGTTTATGTGGTTTAACACAGTTATTGACTAGCAAATGTTAAGTATACAGGGATGTAGAATACATCCTTGTATGAAAACCGCTTGATCATGCTGGATTATCTTTCTGATATGCTGTTGAATTTGGTTAGCTAGTATTTTCTTGAGGATTTTTGCAACTACATTTATCAGGGGTATTGGTCTGTAGTTTCCTTTTTATGTTGTTGTTATGTCCTTTCCTGGTTTTGGTATTGTGGTGATAATGGCTTCATAGAATGATATGGGGAGGATTCCCTCTTTCTCTGTCTTTTGGAATAGTGTCAATAGTATTGGTACCAAATCTTTGAATGTCTGATAGAATTCAGCTGTGGGCCGGGCATGGTGACTCCCACCTGTAATCCCAGCACTTTAGGAGGCTGAGGAAGGTGGATCACAAGATCAGAAGATCAAGACCAGCCTGACCAACATGGAGAAACGCCATCTCTACTAAAAATACAAAAATTAGCTGGGTGTGGTGGCGGGCACCTGTAATCCCAGCTACTCAGGAGGCTAAGACAGGAGAATCACTTGAACCCAGGAGGCAGAGGTTGTAGTGAGCCAAGGTCAAGCCATTGCACTCCAGCCTGGGTGACAGAGCGAGACTCCATCTCAAGAAGAAAAAAAAAAAAAAGAATTCAGCTGTGAACCTACCTGGTCCTGGACGTTTCTTTCTTGATAACTATCTATTACCATTTCAATATTGCTGCTTGTTACTGGTCTGTTCAGAGTTTTTATTTCTTCCTGGTTTAATCTAGGTGGGTTGTATATTTCCAGGTATTCACCCCGTCTCCTCTAGGTTTTCTAGTTTATATGTGTAAAGGTGTCCTTAGTAGCCTCCAATGATCTTTTGTATTTCTGCGGTATGGATTATAATATCTCCTGTTTCATTTCTAATTGAGTTTTTGGATCTTTTCTCTTCATGGTTAACCTCACTAATGGGCTATCAATTTTATTCATCTTTTCAAAGAACCAGCATTTTGTTTCATTTTTGTATTTTTTGTTTGTTTCAATTTCATTTAGTTCTGCTCTTTGTTATTTCTTTTCTTCCGCTGAGTTGGGGTTTGGTTTGTTCTTGTTTCTCTAGCTCCTTGAGGTGTGATCTTAGATTTTCAATTCATGCTCTTTCAGACTTTTTGACACAGACATTTAATGCTATGAACTTTCCTCCTAGCAACACCTCTGCTGTATCCCAGATTTTGATAGGTTGTATCTCTATTGTCACTGAGTTTAAAGAACATTTTAATTTCCATCTTGTTGACCCAATGGTCATTCAGGAGCAGGTTAATTTTCATGTATTTGCATGGTTTTGAGGGTTCCTTTTGGAGTTGATTTCCAATTTTATTCCACCGTGGTCTGAGAGAAAACTTGTTATAATTTTGATTTTCTTAAATTTGTTGAGACTTGTTTAGTGCCCTATTATGTGGTCTATCTTGCAGAATGTTCTATGTGCTGAGAAATACAATGTATATTCTGCAGTTGTTGGGTGGAATGTTCTATATCTGTTAAGTTCATTTCTTCTAGGGTATAGTTTAAGTCCATTGTTTCTTTGTTGACTTTCTATCTTGATGAACTATCCAGTGCTGTTTGAGTATTGAAGTCCCCCACTATTACTGAGCTGCTGTCTATCTCACTTCTTAGGTCTAGTAGAAATTGTTTTATAAATCTGGGAGCTCCAGTTTTAGGTGAATATATATCTAGGATTGTGATATTTTCCTGTGGGATTAGTCCTTTTATCATTATATAATGTTCCTCTTTGTCTTTTTTAACTGCTGTTGGTTTTTTGTTTTTTTTTCCTGAGATGGAGTCTAGCTCTGTCGCCAGGCTGGAGAGCAGTGGCACAATCTTGGCTCACTGCAACCTCTGCCTTCCTGCTTCAAGTGATTCTCCTGCCTCAGCTTCCTGAGTAGCTGGGATTACAGGCACATGCTGCCACACCCAGTTAATGTTTCTATTTTTAGTAGAGATAGGGTTTCATCAAGTTGGCCAGGATTGTCTCAATCTCCTGACCTCGTCATCCTCCCACCTCAGGCTCCCAAAGTGCTGAGGTTACAGGTGTGAGCCACCACGCCAGTTGCTTTAAAGTTTGTTTTGTATGATATAAGAGTAGCTATTCCTGCTCACTTTTGGTGTCCACTTGCATGGCATATCTTTTTCTACCAATTTACTTTAAGTTTATATGAGTCCTTAGGTATCAAAGACTTCATGACCAAGAACCCAAAAGCAAATGCAACAAAAACAGAGACAAATAGATGGGACTTAGTTAAATTAAAAAGCTTCTGCACAGCAAAAGAAATAATTAGCAGATTAAACAGATGACCTACAGAGTGGAAGAAAATCTTTGCAATCTATGCATCTGACAAAGGACTAATATCCAGAATCTACAGGGAACTGAAACAAATCAGCAAGAAAAGAAACAAACCATCCCATCAAAAAGTGGGTTAAGGACATGAATAGATAATTCTCAAAAGAAGATTTACAAATAGCCAACAAGCATATGAAAAAGTGTTCAACATCACCTATGACCAAGGAAATGCAAATCAAAGTCACAATGCAATATCACATTATTCCTGCAAGAATGGCCATAATTAAAAAACATAATAGATGTTGGCATGGATGTGGTGAAAAAGGAACACTGTTACACTACTGGTGGGAATGTAAATAAACTAGTACCACCATTGAAAACAGTGGGGAGATTCCTTAAAGAACTAAAAGTAGATCCAGCAATCCCACTTCTGGGTATCTACCCAGAGGAAAAGATATCATCATATGAAAAAGATACTAGCACATACATATTTATAGCAGCACAATTCACAACTGCAGAAAGATGGAACCAGCTCAAATGCTCATCAATTAGTAAAGAAACTGGTGTACACACACACACACACACACACACACACAAACGTATGTATGTTTACGTACACACCATGGAATACTACTCAGCCATAAAAAGGAATGAAATGATGGCATTTGCAGCAAACTGGATAAAAATGGAGTCCATTATTTTAAGTAAAGTAACTCAGGAATGGAAAACCAAACGCTGTATGTTCTCAGTCATAAGTAGGAGCTGAGCTATGAGGATGCAAAGGCATAAGAGTAATAGCATGGACTTTGGGAACCCGGAGGGAATGGGTGGGACACAGTGAGAGATGATTACACACTGGGTACAATGTACACTGCTCAGGTAATGGGTGCACCAAAATCTCAGAAATCAACACTAAAGAACTTATTCATGTAACCCAATGCCACCTGTTCCTTAAAAAACTATTGAAATTTTTAAAAATGGAAAAAAGGTTGTTCTCTCAAAAAGCCAAATATCACATGTTCTTACTTATAAATGAGAGCGAAATGATGAGAACTCATGAATACAGAAGGGAACAACAGGGGTCTACTTGAGGGTGGAGGGAGGGAGGAGGAAAACAAACAGAAAAAATAACCGTCAGGTACTAGGTTTAATGCCTGGGTGATTAAATAGTCTATACAACAAACCACATGACACAAGTTTACCTGTATAACAAACCTTTACATGTACCCCAGAACCTAAAATAAAAGTTTTTTTAAAAAAGAAAAGGTTATCCTTCCTTTCCCTTGCAGGGCGCCTGATGGGTAGCCATGCAGTTCAGCCCACATATTCTTATTACCATTTGAACCTAAACTAACAAGATTCACAACCTCACAAGAATTTTCTCTGCTTAACCTTGATCCCACCTTCTAGTAACATAGCTATGCTAAAATATGCTCAGTTAAGGAATCCTTCAAACCTGGGAGAAACTCAAAATTTATTAGAAAGACAGTTTATTCAAAGGCCAAATCTCTACCCACATTTGCAATTCCTATTTGATGCTTAAACATAATTAGGGAGGTGAAGGAAGGTGGAGAAAGACGGAGATGCCCTAGGAGGGTGTATTAGTCTGTTTTCACACTGCTATAAAGAACTACCTGAAACTGGGTAATTTATGAAGAAATGAGGTTTAATTGACCCACAGGTATGCAGGCTGTACAGGAAGCATGACTGGGAGGCCTCCGGAAACTTACAATCATGACAGAAGGTGAAGGGGAAGTGAGCACCTTCTTCACATGGTGGCAGGAGAGAGAAAGAGTTTGGGAGGAAGTGCCACACACTTTAAAACCATCATGAGAACTATCACTGGAATAGCAAGGGAAAATCTGCCCCATGATCCAATCAACTCCCACCAGGCCCCTCCTCCAATTTGACATGAGGTTTGGGCAGGGACACAAATCCAAACCAGAGAGGTTTAGACTGAGTATAGCAAATGTGTTGACTGACAGTTGCCAGGCTCAGTTCATCTTTTTTTTTTAATTGCATTTTAGGTTTTGGGGTACATGTGAAGAACATGCAAGATTGTTGCATAGGTACACACATGGCAGTGTGATTTGCTGCCTTCCTCCCCATCACCTATATCTGGCATTTCTCCCCATGCTATCTCTCCCCAACTCCCCACTCCCCCACTGTCCCGCCTCTCTTTCCCCCTGACAGACCCCAGTGTGTGATGCTCCCCCTCCCTGTGTCCGTGTGTTCTCATTGTTCAATACTCGCCTATGAGTGAGAACATGTGGTGTTTGATTTTCTGTTCTTGTATCAGTTGCTGAGAATGATGGTTTCCAGGTTCATCCATGTCCCTACAAAGGACACGAAATCATCATTTTTGATGGTTGCATAATATTCCATGGTATATATGTGCCACATTTTCCCTGTCCAGTCTATCATCGATGGGCATTTGGGTTGATTCCAGGTCTTTGCTATTGTAAACTGTGCTGCAATGAACATTCGTGTGCATGTGTCCTTAAAGTAGAATGATTTATAATCCTTTGGATATATAGCCAGTAATGGGATTGCTGGATCAAATGGAATTTCTACTTCTAGGTCCTTGAGGAATTGCCACACTGTCTTCCACAATGGTTGAACTAATTTACACTCCCTAATTTACACTCCCACCAACAGTGTAAAATGTTCCTATTTCTCCACATCCTCTCCAGCATCTGTTGTCTCCATATTTTTTAATGATCACCATTCTAACTGGCATGAGATGGTATCTCAATGTGGTTTTGATTTGCATTTCTCTAATGACCAGTGACAATGAGCATTTTTTCATATGTTTGTTGGCCTCATGTATCTCTTCTTTTGTAAAGTGTCTGTTCATATCCTTCGCCCACTTTTGAATGCACTTGTTTTTTCCCTTGTAAATCTGTGTTAGTTCTTTGTAGATTCTGGATATCAGCCCTAATGGGACCTAATCAAACTCCACATCTTCTACACGGCAAAAGAAACAGTCATTAGAGTGAATCGGCAACCAACAGAATGGGAAAAAATTTTTGCAATCTACCCATCTGACAAAGGGCTGATATTCAGTTCATCTTTAAAACAATACATGTTGGCGGCTGGGCACGATGGCTCACGCCTGTAATCCCAGCACTTTGGGAGGCTGAGGTGGGTGGATCACCTGAGGTCAGCAGTTTGAGACCAGCCTGGCCGACATGGTGAAACCCCTTCTCTACTAAAAATACAAAAATTAGCTGGGTGTGGTGGCATGCACCTGTAATCCCAGCTACTCAGGAGGCTGAGGCAGAAGAATCTCTTGAACCTGAAAGGCAGAGGTTGCAGTGAGCCAATTTTGCACCATTGCACTCCAGTCTGGGTAACAGGGCAAGACTCCATCTCAAAAAAAAAAATCTTACAGGCAGGTAGAAATAATTCTGTTTTACAAAATAGAAGTCTGTCTTTTAGATGAGCATATGCTTTCTATCTAAAACAAAGTTATTCTCATTTTATCTTGTGACATGGTCAAAGAAACAGCCTAGCTTAGTTCAGGCTGCTATAACAAATTACCATAGACTGGGTGGGTTCAACAAGAAACATATTTTTCATGGTTCTGGAGGCTTGGAAGTCCAAGATTAGGGGAGCTAGCATTGTTGGGTTTTTCATGAGGCCCCTTTTCCTGGTTATGACCTCAATGGTCTTTCCTTGTTACCTAATGAATACAATGTGTACTTACAGTAAAGTAAGCTAGAGAGAAGAAAATGTTATTAAAAAATCATAAAGAAGAGGAAAATGTATTCTCCATTAGGTGGAGATGGATCATCATAAAGGTCTTCATCCTCCTCATTTTCATATAGAGGAGGCTGAGGAGGGGGGAGAAAAAGGAAGAATTTGATCTTGCTGTTTCAAGGATGGCAGAGAAGAAAGAAAATCCATGTACACATGGACTCATTCAATTCAAACCCATGTTGTTCAAGGGTCAGCTGTATTTCAAAATTCAAAATAACATAAAACAGTTCTGGTCCTAAGAAACTCTCAGACTAATCTGTGTGCCAGTTAGACCTGAGTGGCACTTAGAGCTTGGCCACTGCTTACTTCATGGCCTTAGACAACTTACTTTATCTTTCCCATCCTTGGTGCCCTCTCTTATAAGATGTAGTGTATTACAAGTATATATATCATATAAAATGCATGTAATCAACTGTTTATGTTATAGGTAAGGCTTCTGGTCAGCAGTAGTTAACTATCAATAGTTGAGTTTTGGGGGAATCTAAAGTTATACAGGCATTTTGACTAAAATGGAGGTTGGCATCTTTACCTTCCGCATTGTTCTAGGGTCAAAAACATTTTCATTATGCTTACCATTTTGCTAAGCATTCATAATCTGAAAATCCAAAATCTGACATCTCTAATGAGCATTTCCTCTGAGCATAATATCAGTACTCAAAAAGCTTTGGATTTGGGAGCATATTGGGTTCTGGATTAGGGAAACTCACCTGGTATACCACAAATCGGTCTCCTTTTTCTAAAAGCTACCAAAAGAGCTTTTTCCCCTGTGTAAATTCTGTACAATATCCTTCAGGCTTAGTGAGTGAACAACCTCCGAGAGCCTTCACAGATGCTGAGTAATATATGTTCAAATGTGCAGTCCATGCACTTTAATTTCTTTGATGACAGAGTCAATAATGGAATCAACATCTTGTAAAGGCATCCTCTGCACTGCAGATAAATGAGTCATCCCTGTCTCTCATTTGTTTTAATACTTCCCTTTCCCACCCTAGAACTTAGTAGAATGTTTGATATACATGAGGCTCAAAAGAACTGTGTTGAGAGTCAGTGCTAGCAATTGTTCAAGGAAGCCAAAATAATGAAAACGTCGGTAGAAATTAAACCAGAAGCTGCAGCCAGAGTCCTGAGATGATCTTTCCTAAAAAGTCATGATATACCCTTGAGAGTCATTTTCTTATCTCATGTTCTCTAATCAAGTTATTGTAGGAGAGGTTCGGGGTGGGGGTACTTCCTTGCTCCAAATGTCTTGGTGGTCATTAAATACCTCCATCACTACAGATTTTGGTTTTTGTAACTGGCATTTTAATATTTTATTAAGTTAGCAGAAATGGTAATCTAGAACAGATAAAAGACATTAATAACGTTTTTTTCCTTTTTTAATCTAGGTGCAAATCTTGAATTAAAATTAACAGTTTTCAATTTAAAACATAAGTATCAATGATAAAGTATTAATTTTGCACAGCTTTAAATAAGGCTTAACTCTGGGTGTCACAAATTAAATGTTTTTAATCCTTTGATCCAGTTATTCCACTATTAACAATCTCTCTTAAGGAAATAACTAGAGCTATGTGCAAAGTATAGGAAATACATAAGAAAGGTCACTGCAACTGCATTTCATTCAAAACAGCCTAAATTTTTAACAGTGACTGTGTTAGTCCATTTTCATGTTGCTGTAAAGAACAACCTGAGACTTGGTAATTTATAAAGAAAAGAGGTTTAATTGATTCACAGTTCTAAATGGCTGGGGAGGCCTCAGGAAACTTACAATCATGGCGGAAGACAAAGGAGAAGCAACAACTTCTTCATAAGGCAGCAAGAGAGAGAGCAAGTGAGGAGGGAACTGCCACACTTTTAAACCATCAGATCTTGTGAGAACTCATTCACTATCATGAGAACAGCATGGGGGAAACTGTCCCCATGATCCAATCAAGAGGTTAGGTAATGAGGGGGTTAGGTTACGTCCCTCCCCTAACACATGGGGATTACAATTTGAGATGAGGTTTGGATAGGGACACAGAGCCAAACCATTTCAGTGATGAACTGGCTAAAATTTGGTTTATCTATACCAGCAGCTCTCAAACTTTTTGGTCTCAAGACCCGTTACGTTTTTAAGAATGTTTGTGCCCTATGAAGAGCTTTGGTTCATGTGGGTTATCTCTATGAATACTTACCATATTAGAAATGAAAAGGGAGAAATGTTTAAGACACAGAAATACACAAGCCCACATTCCATTAGCTGTCAGAGTGATGACATCACCACATCAGTATACCCAAAATTAATAACAAAATGCGAAATAATGCCTTAATATTAAGAATTAGTTTTGGGGGTCCCTGGGCAAGATGGCCAAATAGGAACAGCTCCAGCATGCAGCTCCCAATGAGACTGATGCAGAAGGCAGGTGATTTCCACATTTCCAACTGAGATAACTGGTTCATCTCATTGGGACTGGTTGGACGGTGGGTGCAGCCCAAGGCAGGTGAGCCAAAGCAGGGTGGGGCATCACCTCACCTGGGAAGCACAAGGGGCCAGGGAACTCCCTCTCCTAGCCAAGTGAAGCCATTAGAGACTGTCCCCTGCACTCCAGCTCAGATAAAAGAACTCCAGTCCATGTGCTTTTCCCATAGTCTTCACAACCTGCAAACCAGGAGATTCCCTCTGGTACCTACAAACCACAAGAGCCCTGGGTTTCCAGCATAAAACTGGGTGGCCGTTGGGCAGAAACTTAACTAGCCACAGTATTTTTTTTTCATACCACAGTGGCACCTGGAATGCAAGTGAGACAGAACTGTTCGTTCCCCTGGAAAGGGGGTGGAAGACAGGGAGTCAAGTGGTCTGGCTCAGCGGGTCCCACCACCATGGAGACCAGCAAGCTAAGATCCACTGGCTTGAATTTTCGCAGCCAGCACAGCAGTCTGAGCTCGACCTCAGTCGTTCAATCTTGGTGTGAGGAGGGGCACCTGCCATTGCTGAAGCTCTAGTAGGCAGTTTCAACTCTACAATGTAAGCAAAGCTGCTGGGAAATCTGAACTGGGCAGAGCCCAACAAAACTCAGCAGCTGCAGACACTGTCTCACTACATGTCCTTGCTGGGCAGAGCATCTCTGAAAACAGGCAGCAGCCCATCAGGGACTTATAAATAAAGCCCCCACCTTCCTGGGACAGAACACATGGGAAAAGGGGCAGTAGTGGGTACAGCTTCAGCAGACCTAAATGTCCCTGCCTGGCAGCTCTGAAGAGAGCAGCAGATTTCCCAACACAACATTCAAGCTCTGGTAAGGGGACAGATGGCCTCCTCAAGTGGCTCCCTGACTCCCATGTACCCTGACTGGGAGACACCTCCCAGTAGGGGCCAACAGACACCTCATACAGGAGAGCTCTTTGCAGGTACCCCTCTAGGACAAAGCTAGCAAAAGGAGGAACAGGCAGCAATCTTTGCTGTTCTGCAGTCTCCGATGGTAACTCCCTGGCAAGCAGGGTCTGGAATGGACCTCCAGCAACCTGCAGCAGACCTTCAGCAGAGGGGCCTGTTGAAGGAAAACTAACAAACACAAAGAAATAGTTTCAATATCACCAAAAATGACATCCACTCAGAGATCCCATCCAAAGGTCACCAACCTCAAAGACCAAAAGTAGATAAATCCACAAATATGGGAAGAAACCAGTGCAAAAAGGCTGAAAACTCCAAAAGCCAGAATGCCTCTTCTCCTTTAAGGGATCACAACTCCTTGCCAGCAAGAGAACAAAACAGGACAGAGAATAAGTTTGATGAATTGACAGAAGCAGGCTTCAGAAGGTGGGTAATAAACCACCTAAAGGAGCTAAAGGAACATGTTCTAACCCAATGCAAGGAAGCTAAGAACCTTGAAAAAAGGTTAGATGAAATGCTAACTAGAATAACCAGTTTAGAGAAGAACATAAACAACCTGATAGAGCTAAAAAACACAGCATGAGAACTTCGTGAAGCATACACAAGTTTCAATAGCTGAGTCGATGAAATGGAAGAAAGAATATCAGAGATTGAAGATCAACTCAATGAAATAAAGTGAGAAGACAAGATTAGAGAAAAAGAGTGAAAAGAAGTGAACAAAGCCTCCAGGAAATATGGGATTATGTGAAAAGACCAAATCTTCATTTAATCAGTACCTGAAAGTGAAGGGGAGAATGAAACCAAGTTGGAAAACAGTCTTCAGGATATTATCCAGGAGAATTTCCCCCAACCTAGCAAGGCAGGCCAGCATTGAAATTCAGGAAATATAGAGAACATCAAAAGATACTCCTCAGGAAGAGCAACCCAAGACACATAATCGTCAGATTCACCAAGCTTGAAATCAAGGAAAAAATGCTAAGGGCAGCCAGAGAGCAATGTCAGGTTACCCACGAAGAGGAGCCCATCAGACTAACAGTGGATCTCTCCCACAGAAACCCTACAAGCTAGAAGAGAATGAGGGCCAATATTCAACATTCTAAAAGAAAAGAATTTTCAACCCAGAATTTTATATCCAGCCAATCTAAGGTTCATAAGCGAAGGAGAAATAAAATCCTTTACAGACAAGCAAATGCTGAGAGATTTTGTCACCACCAGGTCTGTCCTACAAGAGCTCCTGAAGGAAGCACTAAAAATGGAAACAAACAACTGGTACCAGCCACTGCAAAAACATACCAAATTGTAAAGACCAGTGACACTATGAAGAAACTGCATCAACTAATGGGCAAAATAACCAGCTAGCATCATAATAAGGAGGATCATATTCACACATAACAATATTAACCTTAAATGTAAATAGGCTAAATGCCTGAATTGAAAGACACAGACTGGCAAACTGGATAAAGAATCAAGACCCATTGGTGTGCTGTATTCAGGAGATCCATCTCACATGCAAAGACACATATAGGCTCAAAATAAAAGGAGGAAGATTTACCAAGCAAATGGAAAGCAAAAAAAGCAGGGATTACAATCCTAGTCTCTGATAAATCAGACTTTAAACCAACAAAGATCAAAGAGACAAAGAAGGGCATTACAAAATGGTAAAGGGATCAATGCAACAAGAAGAGCCAACTATCCTAAATATATATGCACCCAATACAGGAGCACCCAGATACATAAAGCAAGTTCTTAGAGACCTACAAAGAGACAGACTCCCACACAATAATAGTGGGAGAGTTTAACACCCCACTGTCAATATTAGCCAGATCAACAAAACAGACAGTAAGAATATCCAGGACTTGAACTCAGCTCTGGGCCAAGTGGACCTAATAGACATCTACAGAACCCTCTAACCCAAATCAAAAGAATATACATTCTTTCAGTACCACATTGCACCTATTCTAAAATTGACCACACAATTGGAAGTAAATCACTGCTCAGCAGATGCAAAAGAATGGAAATAATAACAGTCTCTTAGACCACAGTGCAATCAAATTAGAACTCAGGATTAAGAAACTCACTCAAATCCACACAACTACATGGAAACTGAACAACCTGCTCCTGAATAACTACTGGATAAATAACGAAATTAAGTCATAAATAAGTTCTTTGAAACCAATGAGAACAAAGAGACAATGTACCAGAATCTCTGGGACACATTTAAAGCAGTGTGTAGAGGGAAATTTATAGCACTAAATGTCCAACAGAGAAAGCAGGAAAGATCTAAAATCAACACCCTAACATCACAATTAAAAGAACTAGAGAAGCAAGAACAAACAAATTCAAAATCTAGCAGAAGACAAGAAATAACTAATATCAGAGCAGAACTGAAGGAGATAAGAGACACAAAAAACCCTTCAAAAAAAAAAAAAAAAATCAATGAATCCAGGAGCTGGTTTTTTGAAAACATCAACAAAATAGACTGCTAGCCAGACTAATAAAGAAGAAAAGGGAGAAGAATCAAATAGATGCAATAAAAAATGATAAAGGCAATATAACCACTGATTCCATAGAAATACAAACTACCATCAGAGAATACTATTAACATCTCTATGCAAATAAAACAGAAAATCTAGAAGAAATGGATAAATTCCTGGACACACACACCCTACCAAGACTAAACCAGAAAGAAGCTGAATCCCTGAATAGACCAATAACAAGTTCTGAAATTGAGGCAGCAATTAATAGACTAACAACAACGACAACAAAATTCCAGGACCAGACGGTTTCACAGCCAAATTGTACCAGAGGTACAAACAGGAGCTGGTACCATTTCTTCTGAAACCACTCCAAACAACAGAAGAAAAGGGAATGCTCCCTAACTCATTTTATCAGGCCAACATCATCCTAATACTAAAACCTGGCAGAGACATAACTGAAAAAGAAAATTTCAGGCCAATATCCCTGATGCACACTGACGCAAAAATCCTCAATAAAATACTGGCATACTGAATCCAACAGCACATCAAGAAGCTTATCCACCATGATCAAGTCAGCTTCATCCCTGGGATGCAAGGCTGGTTCAACATATGCAAATCAATAAACATAATTCATCACATAAACAGAACCAAAAACAAAAACCACACAATTATCTCAATAGATGCAGAGAAGGCCTTCAACAAAATTCAACAGCACTTTATGCTAAAAGCTCTTAATAAGCTAGGTATTGATGGACTGTATCTCAAAATAATAAGAGCTAATATTTATGACAAACCTACAGCCAATATCATACTGAATAGGCAAAAACTGGAAGCATTCCCTTTGAAAACCAGCACAAGACAAGGATGCCCTCTCTCACCACTCCTATTCAACATAGTATTGGACATTCTGGCCAGGGCAATCAGGAAAGAAAAAGAAATAAAGGGTATTCAAACAGGTAAAGATGTCAAATTGTCTCTATTTGCAGATGACATGATTGTATATTTAGAAGGCCCTATAGTCTCAGCCCAAAATCTCCTTAAGCTAATAAGCAACTTCAGCAAAGTCTCAGGATACAAAATCAATGTGCAAAAATCACAAGCATTCCTATACACCAATAACAGACAAACATGGGGCCAAATCATGAGTGAATTCCCATTCACAATTGCTACAAAGAGAATAAAATACCTAGGAATACAGCTAACAAGGGATGTGAAGGATCTCTTCAAGGAGAACTACAAACCACTGCTCAAGGAAATAAGAGAGGACACAAACACATAGAAAAACATTCCATGCTCATGGTTAGGTAGAACCAATATCGTGAAAATTGAGATACTGCCCAAAATAATGTACAGATTCAATGCTATCCCCATCAAGATATCATTGACTTTTTCACAGAATTGGAAAAAAAAAAACCTTAAATTTCATACGGAACCAAAAAAGAGCCTGCATAGCCAAGGCAATTCTAAGCAAAAAATAAACAAAGCTGGAGGCATCACGTTATCTGACTTCAAACTGCACTACAAGGCTACAGTAATCAAAACAGCATGGTACTGGTACCAAAACAGATATATAGACCAATTGAACAGAACAGAGGCCTCGGAAAATGCCACACACTTACAACCATCTCATTTTTGACAAACCTGACAAAAACAAATAGAGAAAGGATTTCCTATTTAATTAATGGTGTTGGGAAAACTGGCTAGCCATATGCAGAAAACTGAAACTGGACCCCTTCCTTACACCTTATACAAAAATTAGCTCAAGATGGATAAAGATTTAAACATAAAACCTGAAACCATAAAAACCCTAGAAATCCTAGGCAGTATCATTCAGGACATAGGCATTGGCAAAGACTTCATAAATAAAACACCAAAAGCAAAGGCAATAAAAGCCAAAATAGACAAATGGGATCTAATTAAACTAAAGAGCTTCTGCACAGCAAGATAAACTATCATTGGAGTGAAAAGGCAACCTGCAGAATGGGAGAAAATTCTGCAGTCTATCCAGAATCTACAAAGAACTTAAATTTACAGGAAAAAAACAACCCCATCAAAAAGTGGGCAAAGGATATGAACAGACATTTCTCAAAAGGAGACATTTATGCAGCCAACAAGCATATGAAGAAAGCTCATCATCACTGGTCATTAGATAAATGCAAATCAAAACCATATTCAGATACCGTCTCATGCCAGTTAGAATGGTGATCATTAAAAAGTCAGGAGAGAACAGATGCTGGAGAGGATGTGGAGAAACAGGAACGGTTTTACACTGTTGGTGGGAGTGTAAATTAGTTCAACCATTGTGGAAGACAGTGTGGCGATTCCTCAAGGATCTAGAACCAGAAATACCATTTGACCCAGAAATCCCATTACTGGGTATATACCCAAAGAGTTATAAATTGTTCTATTATAGAAACAAATGCACACATATGTTTATTGCAGCACTGTTCACAGTATCAAAGACTTGGAACCAACCCAAATGCCCAACAATTACAGACTGGATAAAGAAAATGTGGCACATATACACCATGGAATACTATGCAGGCATAAAAAGGATGAGTTCATGTCCTTTGCAGGGACATGGATGAAGCTGGAAACCATCATTCTCAGCAAACTAACACAGGAACAGAAAACAAACACCACATGTTCTCATTCATAAGTGGGAGTTGAACAACGATAACACATGGACACAAGGAGGGGAACATCACACACCGTGGACTGTTGGCGGGGTAGGGGGCTAGGGGTGGGATAGCATTAGGAGAAATATCCAATGTAGATGACGGGGTGATGGATGCAGCCAACCTCCATGGCACATGTATACCTACGTAACAAACCTGTATGTTCTGCACATGTACTCGGAACTTAAGTACAATTAAAAAAAAAAAAAAAGTTTTGATCTTGTGAACCCTTGGCACCTTAGGAAACCCTTGATCTTTATAATAGAATATGATGCCACCAAAAACAATGTTGTATAAAACATTCACTGACACTGAAAATCCTGACTTTAAAAAAGCAGACCACAGCACAGTATGAACAGGATTATACAATTTAAAACAAATTTTAAAAGCAATGGGAAGACACACTGTAGTATTTTACAAGTATATACCTCTAGATGGTGAAAATACAAGATATTCCTTCTTTTGTTTTCTTCATTGAGATTTTTATTTTTTTCAGAGAGTCTTGCTTTGTTGATTAGGCTGCTGTGATGGTTAATACTTTGTGTCAACTTGATTGGACTGAAGGATACAAAGTATTGATCCTGGGTGTGTCTGTGAGGGAGTGGCCAAACTAGATGAACATTTGAGTCAGTGGACTGGGAAAGGCAGACCCACCCTCAGTCTGGGTGGGCACCATCTGGTCAGCTGCCAGCACGGCTAGAATATAAAGCAGGCAGAAGAATGTGAAAAGACGAGACTGGCCTAGCCTCCCAGCCTCCACTCTTTCTCCCATACTGGATGCTTCCTGCCTTGAACATCGGACTCCAAGTTCTTCAGTTTTGGGACTTGGACTGGCTTCCTTGCTCCTCACCTTGCAGATGGCCTACTGTGGGACCTTGGGATCATGTGAGTTAATACTAAATAAACTCCCCCACATATATATATATCCTATTAGTTCTGTTCCTTTAGAGAACCCTAATACAGCTGGTATCCAACTCCTGGGCTCAAGGGATCCTCTCACCTCAGCCTCCCAAAGTATTGGGATTACAGGTGTGAGCCACAGTGCCTTACTGAAATTTTTGTTTTATAATCAGAATAAAACACATTAAACAAACATATACTTAATGCCTATTAATGTCACTTGTATTTTCCTTCCAAGACTTGAAAATTTCAGCTTAGTAGCTTTAGAAAAGATATCACTGAAAAATATCAATCCAAGGTATCAGTTTTGCACAGCTCTAATGAGGCCTGCTTGTAGATTGTCCCGGCCTCTTAAAGTGTGGTCTGCAGACCACAGCATCCGTATCACCTGGGAGCATGCTAGAACCATGGATTCTTCAGCCTCACTCAAGACCTACTGAATCAGGACCTTCATTAAGACCCAGATGATTTGTGTGCACAATAGAATTTGAGAAACCATGAGGGCACATTAGAACGACCTGGGAGTTTTTAAAAACAGTGTGGAAGTAAGCATATGTTTTTTTGTCTTTTTTTTTTTTGGAAACAGGGTCTAGTTTTGTCACTCAGGCTGGAGTGCAGTGGTGCAATCTTGGCTCACTGCAAACTCTGCCTCCCAGGTTCAAGTGATTCTCCTGCCTCAACCTCCCTAGTAGCTGGGACTACAGGCCTGTGCCACCACACCTGGCTAATTTTTTGTTTCTATTTTTAATAGAGATGGGGTTTCACCATGTTGGGCAGGCTGGTCTCAAAGTCTTGACCTCAAGTGATCCACCCTCCTCGGCTTCCTAAAGTGCTGGGATTACAGGTGTGAGCCACCATGCCTGGCTGTTTTTCGTCTTCGCTAACACTCTCAGGTGATTCTAACGTGCATCTTGGGCTGAGAAACTGCTGCTCTAATGCAGGGGCCTGGCTTGAATCTAAAAAAGAACAAGATTGTCACCCCAATTTCTACCTACTTTGATACAATGTCCTCCAACTGCAACATGTAGTGACCTCCCTGCCAGCCCCCAGGTCCTAGAATTTCACAGGAACAGCAGAACTGGATGGAGAAAACAGCTGTTGTTTGAGTTTGTTCAGGCTGCTATAACAAAATACCATAAAGTGGATAATTTATAAACAATAACATTTGCTCACAGTTCTGGAGGCTGGGAAGTCTAAGGTCAGGGTGCCAGCATAAGTGGAGTCCAGGGAGAGCTCTTTTCCGGGCTGCACACTGCCTCCTTCTCGCTGTGTCCTCACATGGTGGAAGAGAACAAATGAACTCCCAGCTCCCGCAGGCCTCTTTTATAAGGGCACTAACTCCGCTAATGAGGGCTCTGCAGTCGTGATCTGATCACCTCCTAAAGGCCCACCTGTTAATACCATCATGGTGGGGATTAGGTTTCAACGCTAACAGCACGGGGTTTGTACCTACATTGTCCAATTTTACAAAACAGTCTACTCTTCACGCCACCTTCTGATATGGTTTGCTGTGTCCCCATCCAAATCTTACTTTGAATTGTAATAATACCCATAGGTCAAGGGCAGGGCCAGGTGGAGATAATTGAATCTGGGGTAGTTTCTCCCATACTGTTCACCTGGTAGTGAATAAGTCTTATGAGATCTGACAGTTTTATAAATGGGAGTTTCCCTGCACAAGCTCTCATGCCTGCTGCTACGTAAGACGTGTCTTTGCTCCTCGTTCACCTTCTGCCATGATTGTGAGGTCTCCCCCAGCCATGTGGAACTGTGGGTCTATCAAACCTCTTTCCTTTAGAAATTACTCAGTCTTCGATATGTCTTTATTAGCAGCATGAGAGCAGATGAATACACCTTCATTGCAGATGAGGTAGTTACTAATCACCTCAATTACCAACTGCTGTCATTCAGCAAGCTTGGGAGTGCCTGGTGTATGCCATGGACTGGGCCACAATTCCAAGACTCTCTATGCTGGACCTTCTTACTGCTTATCTGCGCTTACCTACTCTTTTGTCTGGAGGTTCTGGACCCTCCCCAACCTCCCCAGCAGCCTGGCTTTATTATGGCCTCCCTCCACACTCCCTGGAGGCCCAGCTCAAACCTCTCTTCCTTCTTGAGACCATTTTCCATGAACCCCTGTGTTCTTCCCGTATCTCAACCAGCACCACTTTGAGGGATGTCGGTTTAGCTTTTGATGAAGTGGAAATTTTCCACGTGTGGGGTTTTCCCCTCCATTAGTTTACACTTCTTCAGGAACTTATACAGCGTGCTTATAACACAGCGCCTGGAACACAGTAAACATCTAGTCAGTAAATGTGACCTGTTATTTCAAGGGATAGATGATATATTCACCCCTAGTACCCAGCCTGCAGCAGAGTGGGCTGATTCAGTGGAAAAGTAACAAGACTAAAGACAGCACAAGTGTGGAAATACAGCTATTTTCTTTGTAAAACTTGAATCACTCTAACAAGTTGAATTTAATTTACTTCAAATACATACAGAATGCTGACCATGACTTAGTCATAATAAAGCATTCTTTGTTTAAAATGTCCCCCAAATGTCAATTGTTTTTATGTATTTTTTTTTTTGAGTCAGGATCTTGCTCTGTTGCTCAGGCTGGACTGCAGTGGTGCAGTCGGCTCACTGCAGCCTCTAGCTCCTAGGCTCAAGCAATCCTCCCACCTCAGCCTCCCATACAGCTGGAATGTAGGCTTGTGTCACCATGCCCACAAATTAAAAGTTTTTTTTTTTGTAGGGACAGGGTCTCACATGTTGCCCAGGCTGGTCTCAAACTCCTGGGCTCAAGCCATCCTCAGGGTGAGTCTACAAAGGGAAAGCAAGTTTATTAAGAAAATAAAGGAATAAAAGAATGGCTACTCCATCCACAGAGCAGCCCTGAGGGCTGCTAGTTGCCCATTTTTATGGTTATTTATTGATGATGTGTTAGATGAGGGGTGGACTATTCATGTCTGCCCTTTTAAGACCATGTAGGGTAACTTCCTGATGTTGCCACAGCATTTGTAAACTGCCATGGTGCTGGTGGGAGTGTAGCAGTGAGGACGACCAGAGGTCACTCTCATCACCATCTTGGTTTTGGTGGATTTTGGCTCACTTTCTTTACTGCAACCTGTTTTATCAGCGAGGACTTCCTTTATGACCTGTATCTTGTGCCAACCTTCTGTCTCCTCCTGTGCCATCTGAGAATGTTGCCCAGCAGGTCGCAGCCTCATTTTACCCAGCTCCTATTCATGATAGAGTTGTTCTGGTTCAAACGCTTCTGACGAGACAAAAGCAAAATCCAAGTGATCCATAGTGGTGGTGTGTGTGCATGCGTGTGTGTATTTAAATCTAAACACAGTGTGTAGAAGTAACACACTGTTGGTTTTAGAGGAAATATAAAGATGTTCTGGCCTGGTGCAGTGGCTCACACCTGTAATCCCAGCACTTTGGGAGGCCGAGGTGGGCAGATCACGAGGTCAGGAGTTCCAGATCGGCCTGCCCAATATGGTGAAACCCCATCTCTACTAAAAATACAACAATTAGCTGGGCATGGTGGTGTGCGCCTGTAGTCCCAGCTACCTGGGAGGCTGAGGCAGGAGAATTGCTTGAACCCGGGAGGCGGAGGTTGCAGTGAGCTGAGATCGCGCCACAGCACTCCAGCCTGGCGCCTGGCAACAGAGCAAGACTCTGTCTCAAAAAAAAAAAAAAGAAAAAAACAATTAGCCTGGCGTGGTGGCGGGCGCCTGTAATTCCAGCTACTTGGGAGGCTGAGACAGGAGAATCACTTGAACCTGGGAGGCGGAGGTTGCAGTGAGCCAAGATGGTGCCACTGCCTGGGGGACAGAGTGAGACTCCGTCTCAAAAAAAAAAAAAAAAGTTCTTCCTTGTTTCTGGAGAGTTGCTCATTTTGAGTAGGAACTGAAATGCAAATCAGGGTCCTGGGGCCTTTTGTTACAAACACCTCTCAAGTTCCAGTGGAGGGTGGTGTTCCCTGGGAGGGAGGGTGCAGAACCTTGTCTCCCAGCCCCACTGAGGACACCTTCAGGACAGTGCCTCCACCTGGAAGAGGAGCAGCTTTAGACAGTTACCATCGCCATCTAGAAATCACATTTGAAAACTGGTGGGAGGGCAGGGCCCAGCTCCATCCTGCACACACTCCTCTGAAACGCCCGGATAAACTCCCACCACCAAGATCCCAAGCAGCATAGAAGTGACGGGAGCAAAACATCCTGTTCTCTATCTTTCCAAAACAAGCCTTGCCATTTTCAGCTGCGTGTAAAGGAAATAAAACACCTACCTGCCCTAAGCAGGCAACATACACGTGTACCTTCAAGTTTCTCCAAAGCGCCAGCGCCTCTGAACACTGTGTTTTCATCCTTGAACTAATTATTCCAACTCCAGTCAGGAGTGGTTTTACCCGGTCGACACTAGAGGGCAGGCCGTTAAAACGTTCCCGTTCAAACGAGTTGCTCTGCAAGTGCAAGGGCTGACACCGCACCTGGCGGTCCCCTCCGTATTTGAAAGGTGACTTCATCCACAGAGAATGCGAGTGTGCGTTCGGCGAGGGGCAAGAGCGTGGGAAGCCTGCTACTGCTTTCCTTTTGGGGCATATTTACAGCAAAAGCCCGTGGACTCGCCTGCTCTTCCCTTAGATTTATTTTACTTGGGAGTTCCTAGAAGTGGAGGAATAAATCACAATGGCCAGTGCGGGTCCCCAGGGGTTAGGCACCCCCCCCAATGGATGGCAGGAAGGGACTAAATCAGCCTCCTCTCGCTAGTGGCAAGTTTACAAGAGAACCACTCAGCACGAACACTCCAAAGCAAGCTGTACTTAATCCCTCAAGAAGTCCTAAAAACTCTCATTTTATTAAGTTAGAGGCAGGGTCTTGCTCTGCCATCCAGAATGGAGTGCAGTGGTGCGATCAGACCTCACTGCAGTGTGACACTCCCGGGCTCAAGCTGTCCTCTTGCCCCAGCCTCGGAGTAGCTGGGAGTACAGGTGCAGAACGCCAGGTCCAGCTAATTTTTAAAAATTTCTTTTTTAGAGATGGGGTTTTGCTGTTGCCCAGGCTAATTTTGAACTCCTGGCCTTAAGCAATTCTCCTGCTTTGGCCTCCCAAAGTGCTGGGATTACAGGTGTAAGCCATCTTGTCTGGCCTAAAACTGTAATCATATAAACTCTCTGTGGCAAACCCCTCCAAACAAAAAGGCACAGGTGAGTCTAAGGATGGCTTTGCTCCCTGTTGAGTTTGGCTTGTCTGCCCTGCTCCCTGCCCCCACCCGCCCCCCATCCCCTAGCTCTGACTGCCTTGTCTGTTATCAATGTGTATATTTTCTATCCATTCTATGTGTCATCGTGATAAAGCCAATGTTAATGTATTTTTTAGGCACATGCTGCATTTTCCTCCTCACTCCGGAAGCGGGCAGCACCTAGAAGCAGCTCCATGGCCTCCCTGGAGACAGCGCTGGCCATGAAACCCTGCTGGCCAGTGTTTATGGAGGGCTTCCCAGTTCTTCATTGGAGGTCTAAACAAGATTTCCCTAGAGAAGGAGGGCTTCGTGGAATAAATGACAAAAAACGCTGGGGTGGCCTGCCAGGTCACTGGGCTCCAGCTCCTCATTATTCAGCCCACAGGCTTCCCAGGGCGCCTGTCCAAGCCAGCCCGAAACAGATGAAACTGCAAAATCACTCCATTCCTGCCCACACAAACACAGGAAAACGAATTATCACTTTGCATAATAAGAAAAAGCCAAGAGACACTTTAAGAATCCCCTTGAGGAAAGGACAACTGGGACCTGTGGCAGGAAGAGGTCTGAAAGAAAAGCAGAGGATTATTATTCCCTGGGAGAAGGAAGAGGAAGGACAGAGGAAATGTACTTCAAGTACTTCATGATGCCAAATTCTCATTAACTCCTGAGTTCATGTTTAAAAACTGTATATTTTTAAATTATACAAGCAATGATGTTAGTGGTAACCAGGCCAGTAACAGAAATAGAGAAATTTAATAAGCTTCCCCTAAAGTCTTATTTCTACACACTGAAGAAACTTCATACAAGTTTCTGAGTTTTATAGACAAAGCATCCTTTTACTTCTGAGCTGTCATTTTTGTTTTCTTTTTTGGCTTACAGTTTGCAACAAGCAAAGAGGGCCAATGTAGACAGTAAGAAAACTCAAGAGGGGCTGGGCGCGGTGGCTCACACCTGTAATCCCAGCACTTTGGGAGGCCGAGGCGGGCGGATCACGAGGTCAAGAGATCGAGACCATCCTGGCCAACATGGTGAAAACCCCGTCTCTACTAAAAAATACAAAAATTAGCTTGGTGTGGTGGCGTGCACCTGTAGTCCCAGCTACTCGGGAGGCTGAGGCAGGAGAATTGCTTGAACCTGGGAGGTGGAGGTTGCAGTGAGCTGAGATCGTGCCACTGCACTCCAGCCTGGCGCCTGGTGACAGAGCGAGACTCTGTCTCAAAAAAAAAAAAAAAAAAAGAAAACTCAAGAAGCAGGGATTGGCCATCTCCAATTACCACTGATAAATTTCCTTAATATCAAAATAACATTGTTGTTCAAATATCCGGGAAATGAGGCAAAATGTTTCTTGAACAAGTCTGACACTATGTTGTCAGGATCTAAGTGTGCTATACGAACCTTAAAATTTGTTTTCATTTGATCTTTAAAAAAGTCTTTAATCAGTTCTAACAACAACAGAAGGCTTCTTCTGCAGTGATAATTCACAATGAAAGACATTTAAGCTGACATTTCCCAAATGGGTTTTTAAGACTCCGGCTCCAAGAGACTGTGAGAAATTATTTTCTTATAAAAAAGGTTGTGAATATTATCAACATTTATCTAAGCCCATAAGTCATAAATCCCACCAGGCATTAAATTTTCAAGGGAGCTTTTAAATCATACATACCCCAGGTCTCCCACTCCAGAACTGCTAGGGGTAAGGTCTGGGGATCTGTATTTCACATGGTCCCCCAAGTGATAGTAACCAGCAGATGACGACCTCATGGGCAGCGATTTCCTACATATGGGGCTCCGGCCTCTGTGTCTTGTCAGTCAGCATTTGAAAGTACAAACTCCCTTCCCAACTCCAAAATCTTACCTCTCCATTTCCCCTCCTAGAAAACTGGATCCCAAGAGCAATGCTTCTCAAAGGGTAATTCCCAAACAGCACCACCTATGATCTTACCAGGATACAAATCCCCCATCTCACCCCTAGGCCTACCAAGTTCGAAATTATGGGCATGGAGCAAACACATTTATGTGTTTTAACAAGTCCTCCCAGCGATTCTGACACCTGCTAAAGCTTAAGAACCACTGGATTCGAAAAGTTCACAATTTCAAGAAGTAATGAAGACAAACACAACTCCATGTAAGGTAGAACCAAGTTTATTAATGACAGCCTTTATTACAACCACTCTCAAGTGTAAAAAATAAAGGGTGATCAATTAATATTTAAAACTCGCTTGGACTTGCTGTTTGGCCTTTCAGTGGATATGCCAAAGAGCAGGATCTTGCCTGATTCTGAATCAACTGGCCAGATGGAGTTCACTGGAGAATGAGGCAATCAACAAGAAGACAAACGATGCGGACTGGAGGGCTCATGTCTACTCCGTGCTGGAAGGACATTACAAAATGGCAGCTGTGGTGGGGACAGAGATGAAACAAGACAACCTTACAGTCAGAGTAAGACGTGACTGTATCTATCTATACAGAGACAAAAACACACACATGCAGAGCCATACACACACCCCAACTGTGAACACAAGCTTTGAAAAGAATTTCCTTTCTGTCCTTTCTCTGAGCAGACTGACACATTCATCGGCCACCACGATGCACCATGGGGCTGTAACAGAAAACCTTGCTTAATTTCCACAAAGTATGCTAGCTGGCTGCCCAGTGATGTGCTGGCAAATCTGTCCGCACCGTAAAATGTGCCTGTGGTTTTCCCAGCGTTCCACAGACTGATATCTGCTCCCCAGGAGGGCAACATCCGGTGGATACCAACTGGATTAAAATCTAGAGGGCAAAACTCGTCCCTCCCACCTCAAGTCGGGGCAGGAGCGGCAGCACCAGGAAGTGGTTTTCCACTTTGTGTTACAGAGTACTTGCCCCAGTTCGACGCATTCCCCTCCAAAGTATTTGTGCTTTGATACCATCCTGATGGTTAGTCTGCCTAAGAGAACTGAAGGAGCTGTGGCCATGCACTATTTTCTTTTTTTAATAAAGCAAACTAAAACTGGAAGAAGAAACAGAAACCATTTAGAAGCTTTTTGACCGTGTCAATGTTGTTTCAAAATTGGGTTTAATTCCATTCACAGAGAAAGAAGGGGAGGGTGCAGAAGAGGCCACTGAGATCGACTGTGGAAGAGAGTGCAGAGCTCATGGAAGCATGTGCGATGGCACAGCTGGTCTCTTCCCAGCCAGGCTGGGAGGACGTGCCACAGCCTCCCAAGACTGTGAAACTAGGAAATAAGTGCTGACCAAATAACATATTTAAATGTTTGTAGAAAAGCTGGCAGGAAAGGGAGATGATGGATTCAGATTCACAGGTCATGCAGGTTAAGATTTTATCAAAAATGAATGCTCGAGCTGAGTAAGAAAACACTAAAATTTAAGTGAAACCACATCATAGCTTTCACCTTTGGAAGACGAAAAACAACAAACAAAACAAAATGACCCAGAATATTCCAGAGTTTCCAAAAATCTAATTGCTAATTTTGGCAGGGTGAGAAGAAGGGGGTATTTAACTAATACCTCTTCATTAACCTCGTTTTCTCCTTGAATTTCACTGATAAACAAAGCTCAGGCCTACTTAGAAAAAAGATCAGTCCTGCTAAAATAGCATCATGAAGTCTTCCGATGTTCTTGCTCGGTGAACATGAAATACACAATTTCTCTTATAAGGAGACTTTCCAGGATAGGCCAAGTGTGCTTGCCCAAGTGACTTGCTGAATACCATCACAAAACGTGCACCCAAGGACGAGTTGTTTTCTTCTTCAGATGAGAGTTGCAAGTGTTTCCTAAAATGCACATGGAGGGATGCCGACAGACCACTGCCTCCCAGGTGAGGGGCCGACTCTTTGAGGAGAGGTACTCCTATGGGCCATGGAACAGAAGGTGGTCCGTCCAAGGTGGGGCGAAGAGCAAAGCTGCCTCTCTCAGCCCTCCAATTATGGAAGGAGAGGACAAGACTGTATTTTCTGCAAATTCAAGTACATCTGGATCCCCCACCCTCCCTTTTTCTCTTTTTGGTAAGCATCCAACCATCCATCAGTTCATGGCTACAGTAGAGATTCATGGCGCAATGACTTTCATACTGGTTATTTATTTTTTAAAATTCTGTCAGTGAGCAGCATTTCCCAGTTTTACATCCCCCTGATGGCAGCTCCATTAGGCGAGACTGCAGGCTGCACTGTGATTAGGTCCACGCAGCTTGGACATGAGTTCAGCACGCGGGAGGGTCCCAAAGGTGGGTCTGTCCAGTGTCTTGCAGCAGCAGTTGCAGGGGCTCTACCAGCTCGCCCTGACAGCTTCAATATCGCTAACCAAATTCTGGGCCAGGCATATCCCAAAAATCTGAGAAAGGGAGAAAATGTGAGTCAAACAGTGGCACTCTTAACTTCATTAGGCTCTTCCCTGGCCACTATGTCCCATTTTTTTAAATTGTTGATTTTTGAAATTTAAGATGTAATTCATATGCGGTAAAAAGCATCCTTGTAACGTGTATACTTCAGTGGCTTTTAGTATATTCACAAAGCTATGCAGCTATCACCACTGTCTAATCACAGAACATTTCATTACCCCAACAAAAAACCCTGTATCTGTGAGCAGTCATTTACATCCCACCATCCCTACAGACCTGGCAAACACTAGCCTACTTTCTGCCTCTGTGGATTTGCCTCTTCTGGACTTTTCATCTCAAGTGAATCATATAATATGCGGCTTTTGTGACTGTCTTTTTCATGCAGCAAAATATTTTCAAGGTTCATTCACATGTACTATTAATGTATTCATTTTGATGGCTGAATGGTATTCCACTGCATGGACATGCCACATTTTCTTTACTCCTCAGTTGATGGGTATTTGCATTGCTCTCATATTTTGGCAATTATGAATAATTCTGCTATGAACACGAGCATACACGTTTTTGGGTAAATATGTTCTCAATTTACTTCTAGGAGTAGAATTGCTGGCTCATATGGTAGCTCTGTATTTGACTTTTGAGAAACGGCCACACTGTTTTCCAAAGAGGCGGCAACTTCTCATTTCCATCAGCAACGTGAGGGTTCCCCTTTTCTCCACATCCTTGCCAATACTTGTTGTCTGTCTTTTTTATTCTAACCACTTTAATGAGTATGAAGTATGTGGCTTTGAATTACACTTCCTTAATGACTAATGACGTTGGCATCTTTTCATTTGTGTGTGTGTGTGTGTGTGTGTGTGTGTGTGTGTGTGTGTGTGTGTTTAATAATTTAAGAGACAGGGTCTTGCTCTGTTGCCCAGGCTGGAATGCAGTGGTGTGATCAGAGCTCAATGCGGCCTCAAAGGCCTGGTTTCAAGAAATCCTCCTGCCTCTGCTTCCCAAGTAGCTGGGATTACAGGGACAAGTGATCATGCCTGGCTGCCCGTTTTTAACTTGTCTTTTTATTGTTACATTTTAAAAGTTCTTATATTTTCTAGATACTAGAAGTTATCTTTTCACTTTCTTGATGGTATCATTTTCAGCACAGAAGTTTTACGTTTTGAAGTCCAATGTATCTACATTTGTTTGGTTGCTTATGCTTTTCATGTCATATCTGAGAAGACACTGCTCAATCCAAAGTCACAAAGATTTATGCCTATGTTTGCTTCTGGTGTTCTACAGTGTTAGCTCTTATATTTAGGTCTTTGCCTAATTTTGAGTTAATTTTTACATAGGGTGTGAGTTAGAAGTCTAAATTCATTATTTTGCATATCCAGTTTTCCCGCTACCATTTGTTGAAATGACTGCTCTTTCCCTATTGAATGGTTTTGGTTCCCTTGTCAAAAATCAACTGACCATAGATGTACAAGCTGATTTCTTCTTTTTTATTTTTGAGACAGGATCTCACTCTCACCCAGGCTGGAGTGCAATGGCGTGATCTTGGCTCACTGCAACCTCCCAGGCTCAAGCAATTCTCCCACCTCAGCCCCCCAAGTAGCTGGGACCACAGGCATGCGCCACCAAGCCTGGCTAATTTTTGTATATTTTGCAGAGACAAGGTTCTGTCATGTTGCCCAGGCTGTTCTCGAACTCCTGAGCTCAAGTGATCTACCTGACTCGGCCTCCCAAAGTTCTGGAATTACAGGTATTAGTCACTGCACCTGGCCTTATTTCTTCTGTTTTTTCTTTTTTTTTTTTGAGACAGGGTCTTGCTCTGTCATCCAGGTTAGAGTGCAGTTTCACAATCATGACTCACTGCAGCCTCAACCTTCTAGGCTCAAGTGATCCTCCCACCTCGGCCTGCCGAGGAGCTAGGACCATGGCGTGTGCCACCACGTTTGGCTAATTTTTTTTTTAATTTTTATCTTTTGTAGAGACAAGGTCTTGCTATGTTGATCAGGCTAGTCTTGAACTCCTGGGCTCAAGCCATCCTGCTGCCTTGACCTCGCAAAGTGCTGGGATTACATCCATAAGCTACCACATCTGGCCTGGTTTTATTTCTTGATTTTCAATTTATTCCACTGATCTATATGGCTAACCTTACTCAAGTACACACTATGTTGATTATTATATAGCTTTGTACTAAGTTTTGAATTGGGTAGTATAAATTCTCCAACTTTGTTTTACTTTTGCAACTTTGTTTTGGCTATTATGGGTCCCCTGCTTTTCCATATGAATTTGAGGATCAGCTTGTTCATTTTTGCTAAAGGTGGTTACAATTTTGATAGGGATTATACTGAATCTGTAGATCACTTTGAGGAGTGTTGTTATGTTAATAATATGAAGTTTTGTAATTGTAAACACAGGGTATCTTTATATTTACTTGAGTCTTCTTTCATTTCTTTCAACTATGTGCTCTTGGGAAAGTGTCACACCCACGACATGAAGAATCCAGCGCTTGAGACTGGCCAGGAAAAAAAGTGCTCCTTTCCCTCACTAGCACTTTGGCAAGGTGGTTCAGGGAGAGAAAGGGTTATGACATCTCTGTGAAACTCCCCAAAACCTTAACCTCACCACTGAGATCTACTTCGAACTATGCATGTTTGACTCAGTTGCCACAATGCAGTATTATTGAGCCCATGTAAATGACGGAATGCCAGCAGGCAACTACTGATCTAATCAATGTCTCCATCTTAGAAAAAGAAAAGATTTCCTCAAATATTTCATGATAGTAGCATCTAAACTCAGAGCTTTAATAAAACACAAACCAAATCATTTAGGTCTGTTCCCCAGCCCTCCAGTGTGTCTTAAAAACTATGACAGGGAGGTTTTTTCTTCTTTTTTTTTTTTAAATAGATAGGGTCTCGCTTTATTGCCAAGCTGGAGTGCAGTGGCGTGACCTTGGCTCACTGCAACCTCTATCTCCCGGGTTCAAGTGATTCTCCTGTCTCAACCTCCCGAGTAGCTGGGACTACAGGCGTGTGCCACCAGGCCCAGCTAATTTTTGTATTTTTAGTAGAGATGGGGTTTGGCCATGTTGGCCAGGATGATCTCAATCTCTTGACCTTGTGATCCGCCAGCCTTGGCCATCCAAAGGGCTGGGATTACAGGTGTGAGCCACCGTGCCCAGGAAGGGAAGGTTTTTAAGCAAAGCTTCGATCCTGGCAAGGGCACTCCCAGGGCATCATTTCCCTGTGACATCCATAAAGGACCCTTCTCTTACCTGCAGCAATGCAATGCCTATGAAAATACCAGCCACGATGGTTAAATTGTCCTGCAACCACTTCTCAAACTGGGGCACACAGCCTTTCGTGTAGATTACAATCTGCTGGTCAACTTCCTTCACAAGGGAAGAGGAGAGCACACTGTCACAGATAGAGCACCAGGGACATGCCAAAGCTCCTCCAACACCCTTTGTGCTAAGCAACAAGATGAGATTCCACTTACTGGTTTTTGCCTGGCATCATAGCCACACTGAGTGTTGATGACATCTTCCTGGAGAAGAAAGGAAAAAGAAAAGTGAAATTTACTCATTAAACAGAAAGCCCACCTAGAAATGAGCAGAAGACCTCTGTTACACATTGGTAATAAAACGTGTATCTGAGCACAAAGACTGCAGCACCATGTTCAACACTTTATACACATGACCTCACGTCATTATTGTGACAATCTTCAGAGGTAGGTATTAAAATATGCCCTATTTTACAAAGAAGAAAAATTAAGGCTTGGGGAATATCAGAAAAGACAGCAAGTCTATCACACAGAAGGCTCGAGTTTCACAGTGTTGCCAACCTCAAGAAGCTTATGGGATTTAGGGAACTGGAGACACAGATAAAAAACATAACCTAACTCTTCATGTGTGCTCTCTTTTGGATGGACTGCTACTTTTTTAATCTATATACTTCTGTGTTAAATGGTTTTTCAGTGAGCTTTTAATAATTAAAAAACAAAACAATGCCCCCATCACATATCACAGACAACCTGATGTCTCACAGGGTCTGATCAGAAGCATGGGTTCCACTTTTTTGGGTGAGTTTACTTTCCTCCTCTGCGGGGTATGGGGCAGACTGTATTAGCTTAGAGTGCAAGGCATGAGCTAGCTCTACCCAGAGGATCTGTAGGTGAAAGAGGAAGCATTAATGCCTCTGAGAATCCAGAATTCTCCTGAGGGAGTGTTCACGTGGGGACAGGAACTGGCGACAGGAGACGTGCTGTGCGGCACCTGCTGGCCAGTGCGAGGACGGCAGGATGAGCCCCTCGGGCTCTAAGTGGGCACTCTGCTGCCATGTGGCCCTCCTCAGAAGGGAGAGGGGAGATGAGCTGGCAGGAAAGGGCAGCCGGCGGGGCAGCACAGTCCTTAGTGACTTTGTCTCCTCCTGAGACCAAGAAAAATAGCCAAGGTGGTCCCGCGGGGAGCAGCCTGCAACAAGTTCTGCTTTTCCAAGACCACAGCTCTTTTTAAGAGCCCAACGGCCTCCACCACAGGAAGGAGCATCCCCACTGAGCTCATCAGTACCCACTCGGCTCTGCTTCTTGGGGGAAAGGGGGAGCGCTGGGGAGTATGTTTGGGGACTGCAGGGACAGAGAACGGTTGAGGAGTCCCAGAAGGGCTCTGTGGTTAGGAGTGCACACAGATGTGCAGAGTAACCCTTCATGTTTGTCATGCTAACACTAGAAAGTCGCTTTTCTTTTTCTTGAGACTGGGCCTTGTTCTGCTGCCCAGGCGAGAGTGCAATGGCGTGATCTCAGCTCACCACAACCTCCACCTCCTGGATTCAAGCAATTCTCCTGCCTTAGCCTCCCAAGTAGCTGGGACTATAGGCATGTGCCAACACCTCGAGTTAATTTTTGTATTTTTAGTAGAGACAGGGTTGGTCTCAATCTGTTGACCTTGTGATCCACCGGCCTCAGCTTCCCAAAGTGCTGGGATTACAGGCATAAGCCACTGCGCTCAGGCTGGAGTGCAGTGGTGCAATCTCGTCTCACTGCAACCTCCACCTCCTGGGTTTAAGCAATTCCCCCTGCCTCAGCCTCCTGAGTAGCTGGGACTACAGGCACATGCCACCATGCCCAGCTAAGTTTTTTTTTAATTTTAGTGGAGACAGGGTTTCACCATGTTGGCCAGGATAGTCTCGATCTACTGACCTCATGATCCACCCGCCTCGGCCTCCCAAAGTGCTCGGATTATAGGCGTGAGCCACCGTGCCTGGCCTTTTTCTTTTTTTAAAAAAAACTGTGGTCTCACTGTTACCCAGGATGGAGTGCAGTGGCACAATCGTGGCTCACTGCAGCCTCCAACTCCTGGGCTCAAGTGATCCTCCCATCTCAGCCTCCAGCATAGCTGGGACCACAGGTGTGTGCCACCACACATGGCTAATTTTTTAAATTTTTTGTAGAGATAGGGCCTCACTCTGTTGCTCAGCCAGGTCTTTAACTCCTGGGCTCAAGGGATCCTCACACCTCAGCCCCCAAAGTGCTGGAATTACAGGTGTGAACTACTATGCCTGGCTTAAGAATTGCATTTTTAGTCATTCTATGTATGAGGCACATGATTTGATCCAAAACTTAATCAAACCTGTGACAAAAGAGAGTGATTTATAAATAGATTTTATATTTTATTCTTTTCTTAAAATAAAATGCAAACTGCGATTCCTGTCGTCATTATGACTCTCAAGAGTCCGGCCGCTGCGGTCTTTCTACACAGCAGTCCAGCCCTGTCTTGTCTGGAACTCTCCTCCTACTCCTAATATTTCCCCTAGAACTGAGCCAAAAGAAAAGGGTTACTAACCCCAAACCAATGCAGAGAGCTCTTATAGGAGCCTGCCCGTCTCATAAAGAAAGACTAACAGGGATACAGGTGGCTGCCTAGGTCTCATACTCCACTCTATCATCTGCTAGCAGTGGAAACTTGGGAAAGTCACTTACACCTTGTATACCTTGATTTCTTCCCCCTGAAAAGGGAGGGTAATGGTGGCATCTGCCAGTAGGAATGTTTCCAACTTAAAGGCTTAGAATAGGAAACAGCACACACTGCTAAATTAATGTCAGCAATTATTACTCCTACTAGGAAGATCTGAGCACTGTACCCCCTATAGAAGCTACGATTAGGAGTAACCAGATAAGAAGAGGTTTCGACAAAAAAATCACTCTGCCCGTCCCATGCATACTCTCGGCTTGATGTCCAGAGTAGGCCAATAGTTCACTGGCATTCACTTACTGCGGGATCTTTAGTGCAGCAGGAGAATGGAACGCCACATCGCTCTCGACTTGCATTGGAATCTGTGCAATTGAAGTAAATATTTAGGTTCCAATCATCAGCTCCAAAAGCCCCACAGCACTGCCACTAGAGCAAACAGGAAAGAATTAGAACATCCCAACTTGGAGGCCAGCAGGTGCGTACACTCACACCCACTGAACGACACCCAGCTTCTGCCAGTTCTGACCTTCTTTTCTGTCCCAGACTTTATTTTTAAATCAAACCAAACCTAAATGGCCCATATAAAAGCTTCCAAAGTAATTAAGGTTGAAGGTTTGTAGGGACGTGTTGGCACGTGATTTAGACGGCTGATGAGATCCGTGGTGTTAGGTGGAGGAAGGGCAGAGCAGCTGCACAGCAGGGCTCAGTTAGAACAAGATCTGCTTGGCTTGGGCATGTCATTCTAGAAGGAGAGACAAGAACATTCTAGAAGGGTAAATAAGACACCAACAACAGTGGTAGTGACTGAAGGAGACAACTGGGGTTATGGGTGGGCTACTACACGCTTGGATCTCTACGTTCTAATGGTTCTTTAAAGATCTGATTTGTTTTATGGAGGTAAAACTGACACACAATAATCTGCACATTTTAAAGTATACTATTTGATAAATTTTGACATCTGTATGTATCACTAAACCATAACCACAATCAAGAAATATATAGTTAATATATCCATTACCGCCAAAGATTTTAGAGCTTTACTTTTCACATTTGTTTCTACTCTGAATTTGTTTAAAAACAAGAGCATGTGTTTTACATTTTCAGCTTAAAAATGTCAGTCTTCCAATTAAAATATAATAAAACAGTCATTTATATTCAGTGGTTCTTAAAAGCGGCCTGAGTCAAAGGCTGCTACACAGCCCTCCTCACTCCTCTAGGATGTACTTTCTCTACTTTTCTGAGTTAAATAAATATCAAGCCTCAACCATTTGAAGACTTTCTGGGCCAATAGCGACTTCTAAACATTAAATTCCATGATGCAAAAATAAAATCACATGAAACCGCAGTGTTTCCATATGGAGCACACAGCATTCCAAGACAACATGGTCCTTCCAGGGCTTGGGGTGTGCATTTCGAGGTGTGTCCACGAAGCTCCATCAAAGTGCCATGCAAGCCAGTCATGAATAACGCCTGGGAAGGGATTATTAGGGCGCCTGCACCCACTAGGACCGAATAATAGCAGTGAAGTGGGCTGAGGACATGAATCAGGGCTTAATTTCCCACTTAAGGTACAGCTTACTCCAGGACGAATGTTGCTGCCACTGAACAAAACCACATAACCCAGCTCAGTCCTGAGTGCCTAAGGAAGGGGGTGGCCTCCCTGGTGACGAGTGTTGACATGGCTGCTGCCTCCCTTCATCACAGGTAGAAAACTGTCCAACCCCAAGCAGGCTACCGGTTCACTGGGCTTCTGCTTGCCCTCCAGTCCTGCCATGTACATGAATGCCACAGACACCACTATCCAAGTCTGCTCAGGCTACCTGACTTTTCGGTGCAGGCATATAAACACCTGCAAATCTGTAGGACCTAACACCTTAAGCCTAATATCAAAACATGTATGGCTCATCAGAGTGTCATAATATCCCTGCAAATTAGATAGTAGCTAGTATTATTTCCATTTTACCACTGGGAAAATAGGTCAAGGTCCCGTGAGCCCAGGGTCCCTCATCAGATTTTGGCACTAGACCTGTGTCTTTTGGTCCCTTGCATTCTGAGTGAAACGGGACATTTGTCACTTTGCTGGCACTGAAGGAGCCATTTCACAGGCATGCTCAGGGACCAGAGGGAGTGGCCCGGACTCCACTGCACAGATTCTTCACTTGTTAGAAGCCACCAGGGAGTAGGAATTTCTAAGCTTATGCTTTTAACTGCATGTGCAATAATAATATTTGGATAGGCACATTTTAGGAACTCTGTGGCAAATTATTCTGTTAATAAGTAGATTATTATAAGCTGTGAAATACCAAGGATTACCACAAAATGGGGCAAGGAATAAAAAAGATCCATATTTAATAACCAAAGAAAACTTTAAACCTGGAGCAAAACAATGTTCCTCAAATACAAATAGGAAAGGACATCCATGATTACAACTTTTTGCTCAAGCATCTTCTTCTTTGTTCCTCTAACTTAACAGAAATTGAAACAAGTGAAAATAGGACATTTCCATTTAGAATAGAAATCCTGTAAGTCATACAGCAAGTCGGAAAATAATAAACAGAAACCCACGCAGCACAGTCAGGTAGTTTCCAGCTGGCAGATGCAGAAACCAGGAAGGACATTCACTGGGGTTATCGTTCAGAGAACTTTAACTTGAAAACAAACCAACCAGTTTAAACTTACATATTCCTGGGTGAAGTCTATGAGGTTCTGCAAGTCAATGTCATCCCGATATGCTCTGATGTTGTTGTTTATAAAGAAATACAGCTGGTCTTTGATCCAGTCTTTGAAAACAAATGCTAGAACTCCGGCAGTGAGCTCCAGGAAGAAAATAATTCCCAGGAACACAGAAAACTAAGACAAAAGACACATACACAGAGAACAGTTATAAGGGCTATTTTGATCATACGTAGCTAAGTGGTTCCTCTCTAAACAGGTCTGTAATTACACTGGATTGTTACACATCTCCAAAGCAGATAATCTTCGGTTTCTGCAGATTCATTAATGGAATATTACACTCCAAGAAAGGACTTTCAAAAATTAAAAATCATTTCATAATCACATTTTAGGGTCTCTGGTGTTCCATTTGGTAATTAACCAACAAAGCTCATAAGCAAACATGGATAATAAGAATTTCTCATTAGACCCACATTAAGGCCTAATGAATTTCTCATGATTAATGTACTGCCAGATGCTTGAGCAATGACCTGCCCCTATCTCTAGTAAGCGTCTGTTACTTGAAAGATAGATTATTCCAATATTTTAAGATTGCCTGTCATTTGTTACTGTGGCCTTGATTCTCTTATGCAATATATTCCTTTTATGGATTCAGACATTATTTTAATTCTCCTTTGTACCTGCTATACAGGGGAAAGTAACAGATGTGTTCATCGTAGACGAAGGGGTCAAAGAGGAAGTAGTGGGGTGAGCAGTGACTGTGACATGAAAATAATTTCCCATCATAAAAACAAAACGAAACCCCAGAGTTGAGGGCTTTCTTGGGAATGGTAGCTGTGCTCACCTCCCTCTAGGAAGCACGGGCCCCAGCAACATTTTAAGTGACATCAAAATGCAGCCAAAGGGAAACTTCTGCTTAATGTAGACAACAAGGGGTTGAAAAGAAGGGCTTAAAGCCATGAGGCCATGTGGTAACTGCCCGTAACTCTGGAGAAATTTCCCTTCCATCTAGAAAACTCAGAAGAGTCTCAGCTTAGTCATACTGACCTGCTGCTCACACCCACTGTTTTTTCCACCTCCTACCATCCTGTATTCTCAACCTTCTCAAACCTTGTTGTTAAAATAGATCATGAGAAATGAGCTGTGAAGGACCAGAGGGTACACTGCGGGTAAACTTCTGGTAACAACAGCAGACAGGGTGACATGGGGCCACAACTGAAGGCCGCATGCAGAACACCGAGCGTCTGAGGAGGCGGAGGGTGCTCAGGTCTGCAGTTCTGTCTTCAGCAAGCAGACAGGGAGCCACCAGTCAAGAGAAAAATATATTGGGAGGGGGTGCAAAGGAAACGACAGTTACTCATTAGAAGAAAAAAGACAAAACAACATTTATTCATACAGCAAACATCTACTGAATGATCCACAATGGGTCAGGCCCCGAGGTAGGTGGGCTTTGCAGAAGCAACGATGAGTAAGACCATACCCCTTGCCTTCAAAGACATCCCCCCAGCCTTATGTGATCAGAGGGAGGCTAGGAGCAGGGAGTGGGAGGGACCATTACACATTAGATGTCCACAGATCTGACAGTGTTTGTCTAGGGTGCCAAGTACTGCTTTGGGAGGGTGGGCGTGGGAGGAGGGGGTGGAAGGTGGAAATAAGTGCCTGGCAAAGCTTTTGGACTCCCAGGTTTAGGCCCCAATTCTAGACCCTCCAGCTTAGCCCTTCAGGTCTCCCTAGAGTTCCTGGTTATATATCCCTCATGAATTCACTGGAAATGGAATTTAAACAGTTCTTTTGGCCTCCCAAAGTGCTGGGATTACAGGCGTGAGCCACTGTGCCCAGCCAAAATTTAAACAGTTCTTAATGATCATCAGCAATGCCAATAATTTCAATTTAAACTTTCCCTAATCTAGAAAAATGAACAGAAAAAATATCTTGCCACTTTTGCTCAATGCTTACCCTACAGTGTAAATAACTAACTCTCTGCCCTGTATTAGGCACCACCTGGAGCATGTAAATATGAATTACAAATTACCATACTACCGAAAAGACAAAATTATAGCTAGCACGCAGGAGCACATGCAGGAAACACCAAGTCAGGGAAAGATTTTAATTCGATTTTTGTTCTCACTTCCACAAAGGTTAAGTGCATTTTCCAGTTCCCCTGGTAAATTTTATCCTCATGTTACATAATATACATACCCAAAATTGAGTCCAAATTCAATTCACATAAAATATTTGGTAGATAGCTATGTGCCCCAGGCCCTGCTGAACTAATTTCGCTATTTCCAAAGGTGCAGAGACTGACTCACAGGCATCATCCTAGGGCCCCAGCCAACCAGGAAGCTCTATTTCCTTTTCGCAGTATCCCAGTTCTTGGATTTTTCCCTCAGCAACTCTCCTCGCGGCGGCAGATCTTTGGGCTATTTGGAGTCCTGTGGACATTTACTTACTACTTATCTCAGATTTCCTGCTCGAAGGTTCCTCCTGGCCAGTTTTCATTGTATTAAATGGAGAGAAAGGCCATTTTAGACATTTTCCAAGTCTTAAAAAAGCCAAGAAACAACACAGTTCTCTTCATTTCCAACATGAGACTTTATAAATAAGGTGCTGATTAAGACAAATATGTATTTTTCTGCCTATTCAGTTAACGCTGGAATCTTCAACTATAAGAAATAATAAACTATATTAAAGGGACAACCACTATAAATGAAACTATAGTCAAGTAAATCACATATAGGGGACTGGACAGGTGCAGCGTCTCACGCCTGTGATCCCAGCACTGTGGGAGGCCGAGGCAGGTGCATCACCTGAGGTCAGGAGCTCAAGACCAGCCTGGCCAACATGCGGAAACGCTGTCTCTACTAAAAATACAAAAATCAGCCAGGCATGGTGGTAGGTACCTGTAATACCAGCTACTTGGGAGGCTGAGGCAGGAGAATTGCTTGAATCCAGGAAGCAGAGGTTGCAGTGAGCCGAGATGGCGCCATTGCACTTCAGCCTGGGCAAGAAGAGTGGAACTCCACCTCAAAAAAAAAAAAAAAAAGAGGATCCCACATTTTGGGGCATAGAGGCTGAAACTGATAAAACAGTGGCAACAGCTGTGTATGACTAGGACCCAATCAGGCTACAGGAAACCTGGCGAGGTGAGCTGAGCACTGAGATGCCTCATGCCAAGAAGACTGGCGGTTGGAAGGTAGCAATCAGTGTCAGAGCTCTCCTGGGGGCTCCTCAGGTCTCTTGACTAGGTGAAGAATGAAGCATTTGGTTGTGTATATATGTGTGTATGTGAGGGTGTGTGTGTGTGTGTGTGTGTGTGAGTGTGTGCATGTGTGAGAGAGAGAGAGAGAGAGTGTGTGTGTGTGTGTGTGTGTGTGTGTGTAGCAAAGGAGGGATCTGGCAGATAAGGCAGATGGAGTCTTAGGAAACTAGCTACAGCCACTTTGGTCCCCTGCATCCAGAAGAGAGAACCAGCTGCTTGCGAACTTATCTGTAAGACCAAGTACCCCTCGGTTTTCCTTGTTAGAATGAGTCATGCTAACTTTCAGGTTAAACAGCCTCCAAAACCTTCTCCGAGCCAGAGCTGCTCAGATTCGAAATGGGCTGCCTTGGTTGGGGCACAGCGAGTCCCCTCTTCTCAGGGATGTTTAAGAAAAGATGCCAGGGGATGATGTGGCAGAAACGCTGGGGAAGAGAATCACACATTACATGACTATTGGGCTAGTTCTCGGATTTTTTTTTAAATCAAAATGTCCCTGGATGCTGATGTGTCAATAAAGGTTGGGAATAATTCTGGTAACTGGTAATATTACCCTACAACCGTTGTCTAGAAATCTGCACCATCCTTCCTCACCACATGAAGGTGGGTGCTTTTGATCCTTTTCCCTGTTCTTAAAAAGGGGAATGGATGCTTCATATAGAGGGCTGTGATTCAGATGCTCACCAGAGCGCCAAGCTCCATGCTGACAGGCACATTTGGCTACAATCACCAACCCTATTTAATACATAAATGGCACATGCCATTTTCTTCTCCTTTGAAAGGAGTCTCCAAAGCAAAGGCTTTCACTTTTCATTCTCTATTTTAACTTTAAATACCAATAAACCCCCTGGTGAAATCTCTTCTCTACAAACATTCACTCACACAGTGATCACACCAACTGCGCCACATCTAAAAATCACACTAGTCGTACAAAGGAAAACTTTGTGCCAGCTACAGACAAAAGAGATTTACCTTTTACTGTTTATCCATATTCAGCGAAACCTACTGCTTAACAGATGTAATCTGGACAGGCCACAGCCACTGTGCTTTTGCCTGGTTTCTCCAAATCAATGGCCTGCACAGCTCCCCACTTACTATGTGCACAAAAGGGTGGGGAGGAATCACTTAGAAGAAAAATATATATACCTACCTTAGTCCTAAAGGTATCTTAGGGAATGGAATCCAAGTTTGTGATATATACGTCAGAAACCTCCCTGGACGTCACGGTGGGGGAGTGGGGGATGGTAATGTACTTATTAAGGAGGCAGGACTGGAAATCAGGGCTACAGGAATCTCTCAAAAGAAAATCATGACCTGGACCCTACTTTTGCCAGTGCCTTTGGTACAGCTAACTGTCTTGCCTATAGATAGGGTGACCTCCTGAGGGAAGGTAAAGTTTTGGCTCTCAATCTGAGAGTAGAGAGTGGGATACTTACAAACTTGAGAAGGAAAGTGTTTTCCCGTAGCGCTCCAATGCACCCTGCAAATCCCAAAATGAACATCACTCCTCCCACCACAAGGAAGAGCCAAACTGGGTCAAAGCCGCCGAGATCGGTGATGGAAGAGATGTTGGACAGAACTCCCTGGGAGCAGAAAAGAACACACAACAAGGCACTGGGATGTGGGGGTCAGTTTTCCAACATGTAAGGATTATTGCATTTGTCTTTTCCCCCTCCCAAAGAAAACCTTCAGAGAGCATCTGATTGTGATTAATATTCAAGACAGGAAAGAAGGAGAAAGAGAAAGAGAGAGAGAGAGAAAGAGTGAGAGAAAGAAAGAGAGGGAAAGAAAGGGAGAGAAAGAGAAAGTGAGAGAAAGAAGAGAGAAAAGAAGGAAGGAAAGGAGGGAGGGAGGGAGGGAAGGAGGCAGGAAGGAGGGGGGGAGGGGAGGGGAGGATGCTTTCTTTCCAACGTCTAAATGTGTTCATATTTTTGGGAAAACTATATTTAGAAAAAAAAAAAGAGCCCTTGAAACTGTCATCAGACCCTGTAAGAAGACGTGGATGTTACCTTTGTTTTCAATGTCTGCAAATTTAAGTGGTCTTCAGTAAAAACAAACAAACAAGACAGGTATATAAAACATACACACACACACACACACACCCCCACCCACCCCTGACCCCCAGAAAGGGGGAGGTCATCGTTAAGACCCAGGACGCACAGAAGTTAGACAAATGCCTACTTCAAAGCCCTTGGCATTTCTCAGGAACTACGGTCAAGCTAGAAGCTGAAAACTAACACAGCAGCTAGTCCTGGCCACAAACACCTGCAAGTTTTTTTCCCAAAGAAAAATTGTACCTCAGGATCTACTCTTGAGCTTCATAAGAGACCTTTACTAGGCCGAGATCCCGAAAGCCTTGTGTGGTTTGCGCTGGCGGCTGTTCTGCAGCTTGCCGTTAGGGGTATTTCTTACGACCTTCCTTTAAGAGTTGAAATTTAAATGATTTACAGATCAAGGTTACTTCCTCACTTTCAACTCTTACTTTTCTACCCCAAGACCACCAAATGGACCCCAAGTAATTTCACTTTTCCACAAACAATGACATTTCTTTACTGAAATCCCCCTCTTCCCTTACGTGGGATACCACATCAAATACCACCCAGAACCTATGTCACCAAGTATGAGATTATTTTGAAACTGTGGATGTGCATGAGCCTTAAACAACCAATATCACCAATATTTTAATTTTGTTAAAGTTGTTTTGTTCTCTCAAATCAAAATACTCCCAGAGCATCACAGTATGGTTTGCTGTAAAGTCTTAATAATAAAAAGAAATTGTTTTCAAAGCACTCCCAATAACCTGGAGGAACAGGAAGCAATCATCTGATTTTATACTTGAGGGAAATGGAACTCAGAGCAGTTTGGTGACTGGCTGAAGGTGACAGATGCCATTGCTTTTTTGAAACCGGAACACAATGTCTATTTCAGTACCAAGTAGGGGCCACACACCTGCTTCCCAATACTTCCCAGTTAGCACTGATCAACATCTGAACTTGAGAGTTTTAAGTTCTAATCCATTTAAAGGTTGTGGGTAGGAACTTTCGGAGAAGGGTATTTTGTTTGTTCTTTTTTGTCTGTTTGTTTCTTCCTTTGGGGGGGGTGTCAACTTACGAACAATAATAGGATATTAATAACCGAATGCATAAGGGAAATTAAAAACTCTTAAAATATAACAATTAAATGTAATTTTTAAAAGTCTAAGGTTTAAATAAAGTCACAGGCAAAGGATTGAGAGGCTATTGAAGCAGTTAGGGTTGAGAGTGTATACCTTAAGTTCTGGGGTGACATCACAGAAGGCAACCACACCCTTCAGGAGGCTACACAGACCAAAGGCTTGATCCAATTCTGTGTTTCTTAGGTTTCCAAGCAGAGTACTATGAATATTTACTCCAGGGGGAAAAGGTTAAAGGAAAACACAGAAATGTTCAAACCAATTCTCCACCTGTACAAATGATGCTGAGAAGAACTTGCCAGAGAAGGCAGACAAAATCCAAGCAACAGGCTGGGTGCAGTGGCTCACACCTGTAATCCCAACACTTTGGGAGGCTAAGGTGGGAGGATCGCTTGAGGCCAGGAGTTTGAGACCAGCCTGGGCAGTATACTGAGATTCTTTCTCTACAAAAATAAAATTAAAAAATCTAAGCATCAATGGTAAAGGCCCAGGGTTGTTAGGAAACCAGTCTCTCCCCTGAGAATGCCTTTAACCACAGATGTTTGTAGCTGCAGTTTTCATGTTATGAACCTTCTCAGCCACGAGAAGAGAGAGAAGACTTTGGGGATACATGAAAACATTCTTGGAAGATTTTAAGTTTAATTATGGGAGAAGAAACACGTTTAACGTGGCACCAGAAAGAAGAGGTAGAAGTAGAAGAACTGACAGAGAGAGATGTCAGTTCCATCATAAAGAGGCATTTTTAATATCACCAAGTCTGTTCAATGAACCAAAGAAGGCTGCTCTGAGAAATATGGGATTCCCCAACAGGGAAGCTAATGCCGTGAACCTCTGTCAACAGCATTCTAGGAAAGATTCCCAAATCGGATGGGAAATAAGGCCCTAATGTCCTTTAAGATTCCTTTCAAGACTGTTCTATGATTTCACCCATTTTTAATGGGCTTTTTAATTGCAGCTCACAAGTCCGAACAAAGATCAGATTGCTCCCAAACCCTCACCCAGGATCCATGGTTGTACATAAAGAGCTCAGTGGGTAACAAAGGCAGTGATCTGAGCAACCCAGCAAAGCAGCAACAAGCTAGCAAACACACCTATGGCCAAAATATCAAAACAGTCCCTTCCCCCAAAGACAAAAAGTATGATCCCAACTGTCAGGAGATTCCTAGATCATTTGCACTCTCAGTTTAATTGGGAGGATGAAAACTGGCTTAAGAAAAATTCATTTTAATACGTACTCTCCCCCGGCCTGCAGAGGCAGTTTTAATTGAGAGGCCTTCAACTGTTTCCATGGAAACAACAATCATTTGGGGGTTTAGCTGGACTGTAGGTTCTACTTATTTAATCCCAAATTCTCACAAAGATAGAGCTGCAAACAGATACTACGGAGAGCTAGGGGGAGCTAATCTCCCACAATGCATAGGAAAGACTACCAAGCACTTTATTTTTAATGGATTCCAAATATACCCAGGTAGTTACCGGTTGAAAAGTAACTCAAATCTTTTTTTTTTCCCCCCTGGGGTGGAAAGAATATATCCTTTATTTATGTATTTAAAATTATTTTAAATTAAAACTGAAATGGACATAAAATTGTATGTATTGTCCATGTCTTGAATATATATATTCATTATATATATAGTGGAATGACTAAAGCTGGCTAGTTAGCATGTGCATTACCTCACATAGTTATAATTTTTGTGGTGAGAATACTTTACATCCACTCAGCATTTTTCATGAATACATTATGAGCTGTGATCACTACCTCAAATCTTGACACACAAGAAGTGAATGTGAAAGTCAACGCCCAACGGCCAGTACTTTTCCCCTTGGGATTAGGCTTATTTACCTAGAAGGAGAGAAAAACAGACTTATTATTTCACCTGTGCACAATTTCCCATTGAAGGACAGCAGTTTTACTGCTTTTTACTACACAGAGGATTGGGAGGCCAAGGCAGGTGGATCACAGGGTCAAGAGATGGAGACCATCCTGGCCAACATGATGAAACCCCGTCTCTACTAAAATAGCCCGGCGTGGTGATACGTGCCTGTAATCCCAACTACTCGGGAGGCTGAGGCAGGAGAATCACTTGAACCTGGGCAGCGGAGGTTGCAGTGAGCCGAGATGGCACCACTGCACTCCAGCCTGGTGACAGAGCAAGACCCCACCTCAAAAAAAAAAAAAAAAAAAAAAAAAAGAGGAGCTGGACATAATCCTGGCAACAGTGATTTGGATCACAAAAATGATAAGGTGTTCAGTCTTCTGTTGTCCTAAAGATGGGGTCTTTCTCCTGACTTTTTAATTTCCTTAAGCTCAATTTGACAGATGAGTAAGAAGTGCTAGTGTATGCCTGCTGAAGAGTAATTATAATTAAACCTTGTAGTTGACAAGAAGCTGGAAGAAAAAAAAATCTAAGATTACAGTTAAGTCTGCCAAGTAATTTAAAACAGGCACTCAGATTCACAGTAAATCCTCAGGAATGTGCAAGAACATCGCCAGCAGACACCTAGTCTTCTGGGAATGCGAGGGCACCCCCTCTTCTTCTGGGAACACCACCACCTCCTCCCTGTAAGGATGCCTTCGCTTCTCTGTTCACTCCATGACCCCTCGGAACTGCCAGGATCTCACATTATCCTGCTGGCCTGGTGAGGGCTGAGAAGTCTGGATTCCCTTCCTGGAGTGCCAGGAGTTAGAACAGGCACCTTTCTCTAGTGGCTGAGACTCTAAAATGTCAAACTGCAGAGCCCTGTGAAGCATGTCATGTTTCTTACCACATGGAGAAAGTCAGACTACAGTGAGAATAGAAAATCAGTGCTCAGGAAGAAACAAAGAACAAGAGCAGGGAGGGAAATCCAGACAGCATTATAAATCCCTGGTCCAGTGGTTCCTGAGGCCTGCCCCAGAGTTATATATGTCACTCCAGGAGCCTTAGATACACTCCCTTGATTGCTTACGCTGGTTCTTTTTGGTTCTTCATTTGCATCTGAGAAGTCCTGCACAACAGAAAAGCTTTGAATAAAGTATGCTTCAGTCCTCCACGCATGTAAACACATACACAGACATACACACAGACACGCACATAGACATACACACACACGCGCGCGCGCGCGCGCACACACACACACACACACACACACACACACACACACACACACAGCTAAAGCTGGGAAAGATGTGGGAATAGGGAGCAAAGGGATGCACCGGGTTTTAAATGGTTACTTTCCCCTGCTGCCTGATATTTCAAGTCAACGTGGTAATTAAGCCAGTGTAAACAGTCTCCATTCATGTTAACTCACTATCAAGTCAGCATCATCAATGAAATTAGCAGTTCTGGGGAACTTTTATGGAACTTTTAGGTGCTTTGTCTATGTTACTGACAAATGATGCATAGCATGGTTTAATTTCCAATTCTGCATGCAAACTTGAATGTTCAGCCCTTGAGTTTAAATACTAACTTTTAAAACTCAAACATGGGAAAAAATCAATACACTGGGAGGCCGAGGTAGGGAGATTGCCTGAAGCCAGAAGTTCGAGACCAGCCTGAGCAATAAAACAAGACCCCATCTCTAGAAAAAATTTTAAAATAAGTCAGGTGCAGTGGTTGTGTGCCTGCAGTCCTAGCTACTCGGGAGGCTGAGGCAGAAAGATCACTTGAGCCCAGGAGTTGGAGGCCACAGTGAGCTATTGTTCATGTCACTGCACACCAGCCTGGATAACAGAGTGAAATCCCTTCTCAAAAAATAATAAAACATAAATAAGTAAATAAACAAATACAAAATGTTATTCAAGTACTCTCTTCTGTACCTAGAACTGCTGTTCATGCCAAAAGTGCACACACAGAGCTTGGCATCTGTATTCCTTAGGAAGTTCTCATCCTTCTCCTACCTGAATCCTACTGGCAAAGCAAGCCCTGGGGGCTAACGATGTGAAGGGTACTAGACTGTGCAGATAACATCAGAAAATATCCCCTGAAGCTGAATCTAACTGGAATGAGGATAAATGAGTGAAAAGCAGAGTAACGGGCCACACATGCTTATTTCCATCTGTTTTAGTTGACATATGAAAGTGAGATTCTGAACAACAGCAGCAGAAAGAGAAACATTCAGAACAAGAGAGAGAGTCTGTACCAAGACTGCAGGTGATGAGAAAAATACATTCAAGAGGATTGATTCAGAATGCTATGTGGGAAGAATTCCTATACCTGTATCTTATTATACATTAAGATTATATTAGTAAGAACTGACATAAATGAATATGTTCGTAAGAATTCTTCATACGCAGAGTATCTGCTTTGTCAGCATTCTTCTAGGATCCTTAATCGTCTCTTCTCCTGCCTCTAAATTCTACAGCTGTTGCTGCAGCAGGCAGCAGAGGCAAAAATCAAATTGACCAGAACATAAAGTGCTGCTATAGAGACACAATGAACACCAGTCCATTTAAAAAGTTGAAAGAAAAAAATATATTCAACAAATTGGCCGTTTTGCAAATTAGCTTTTGAACAACTAGCTCTGGGCATATCCATTTGGAGCCTTTAAGAGATGATTCTGGATAGGAGATTTCCATTATCCACTAGGTACCAGACAGCATCTCTCATAACTTGGCAAATAGACCAGTATACATTTAAGAAGAAATAAGACACATCAGTGGTCCATGTCTGAGGCAATGGCATTATAACAGAAGTTTAGAGAGCCACAAGTGACAGTGTATCCATTTGCACCCATCAAGGTACAAGGGAGACTCTTGCTATTTCAGCCACTTAGACTAGCCTGCTCTAGAGTGGGGCAGAGAGAGCATTCCAGAGCCAATGAGCCTCACCTCCAATATCCCCTGGGATCTAAATAAATCCAAAACTCAGAGAGTGGGGGTAGCCTGGACGATGAGGGGGAGACAGACAGACAGACAGACAGACACACAGACTAGCTTGTCTTGAATCCCAATCCTAAGCCAAACTGAGGCTTCGGCAGATGGGGTAACCTGCCTCAGATCACGCTTACCACCTCTGTCTGTGAGTACTTAACTCATCTGCCGAAGCCTCAATTTCTGTATCGGTGAAAATGGTACCCTACGTCCTAAGGTTATTATGAAGATGATGGAAACAAACCAAGTAAATCCAAACACAATATGAAGTGCTTGGAACATAAGACGAATTCAATAAAAGTGTATTGCTATCATCACTGCTGTCACTATTATATTAATAATATAATTATTAGAACAAGAGGAAGACACGAGACACCATAGAAGTATCCAGGAGGAGCGTCTCACCCAACTGCACTGAAGAAGAATCTGTTCTGCTCTGGATACTTGCCTTGCCTGACCCCCCTCTAAGGAAAGCTATAGCCGCACCTGATGATCATGCCTAACAGAGGTGACAGTCACTGACTCGTTAATCAGATCTTCTTTTGGGGAGAATTGGAAATAACGTAAGACACAGAGAGAACAGGCAGAGGGGGGGAAGCCATGAGGAAGCCATAAGCCACGAGTAGGCAGGAGCCATGAGTGGGCGGAAGCTTAGGATATTGACAGGTGGCGCGGCAGAGAAGAGAGCAGCGAAGAGTCAGTGACCGTGGTGAGACAGCAGCGGTGTTGCCGCGATGGTGGCACATGGATCCAGGAGCAAGGACACCTCTGTTGCTGGGGCGCTGACTGGCACACTGACAACCAGAGTCACCACTCTGAGTGACCTTCCAGTGGCTGAACTAGGTTCTACCCCCGTTAGATCTGGCTGTTCAGTGGTTTGATGAACATAGTATGTCTTAGTAAGAATGTGAAAAAGCAGCCAAAACCTTCCCCCTCCTCATTAGTGCCTTATTCATTCAGCTGTCTCTGGAATTTTAGCAGCTTCTTCCCCGTGCTTCTGCAATAAAGGAATGTGTTCTGAATAACTATTTCTTCTTGAAAGAGGTTTCTACACACACGCACAAACGAACAGGCAAACAAAACTCCAGAAGGGTTCCACACCAATAAACTTCAGGAGTGTCTGTGGTTTTTTAATCACCAGCACAGAGCAGCCTCTGTGTGCCACCTGGCAAGCTACAATTTCTTCTCTCAACCCACACAGAAAAGAAATACAAGAATAGCATTAATAAACCCCAAGGTCTGGGACTCTTCTGCTTTTGCATATATAAGCACATTCCTTCCAACTGCTGGATAAGAAAGAGAGAGACAGGCCTATGAAAAGTGTACCCAGAGCTGGGCCAGATGGACCCCTTTGAGATTTATGAGACTGGCTCTTGATTCGCCCACCCCTCCATAAACCAGATCCTACTGACAACAGTTTCCTAGAGTAAGAGATAAAGAAGCATTTCCCTAGTGAGAAAGGGTAACCAGGACTGACATTTCAAAGAAAATACTGATACTCCGAGAGAGGTGGTCCTGGGGAGTCGGAAATGAGGTTCTAAATGCTATATACAGGAAGACCAAGTAGAGACCACAGGGCCACAGAGGAACCTGCCCCTATAAAAACTTGTCAAAGATGCTCAGCCACTCTGTAAAATTCCAAACACCCATCTATCTAAGGAACTGCTGCAGAGGCCAGAGTGAAGGCTGGGAACGAGAAGAAGGCTTGTCAGGCCCTGAACGGTCCAGGGAGATGTAAGGGAGCCTGAGCAGCTTAGTTCCTGCCTAGCAAAGAGATGCAAGGATAAAGGATGCCTAACTGCTTCAAAGGGGCATGGCACCTTCCCATTTTTTCTTGTCACAAAAGATCATCAGTGAGACTGAAGTAATCCTTTTTCTGCAGATTAAAAAGTGGTCATGACCTGCCTTTGAGCGGAGGAGGAGGAGAAGGAGGGTAGTTGTCTTTTAGGTCTCCATAAAATCCTGCAATCAAGTAGCCGCTGTTGGGGAGGCCAGTGGTGCCAGGTTCCATCAGCTGGCACTGCTCACAGGCAGGGAGACCACCATCCCTACACACTCTGGCGGGGGTGACTGCCCCATCAACATAGAAATAGCCACATGCAAAAGGGCAGCCTTTCAGAAATCACCCACATTCTCAGCCATTCCCAGATATTTTCATTGACACTCAGAAGGCAAGAGACATACCGAGAAACATTCCAGCCTAGGTGTAAAGTTTAAGTTGAAAGATTTAATAGAGGCTCTGGTATGGACTGACTCTTTATGTCTCCCCCAAACTCACATTTTGATGCCCTAAGCCCTAGTGTGGTAGTATTTTGAGATAGGGCCTTTGGGAAGTAATTAGGTTTGGAAGATGTCATGAGGTTGGGACCCCCAAGATGGGATTAGTGTCTTTATAAGAAAAGGAAGAGGCTGGGCTTGGTGACTCACGCCTGTAATCCCAGCACTTTGGGAGGCCGAAGCGGGCGGATTTCTTGAGGTCAGGAATTCGAGACCAGCCTGGCCAACCTGGTGAAGCCCCGTCTCTACTAAAAATACAAAAATTAGACGGCATGGTGGTGGGCTCCTGTGATCCCAGCTACTTGGGAGGCTGAGGCAGGAGAATCACTTGAACCTGGGAAGTGGAGGTTGCAGCGAGCTGAGATCGCACCATTGCACTCCAGCCTGGGTGACAGAGCCAGACTCCACCTCAAAAAAAAAGAAAAAAAAAAATACAAAAATTAGCTGGGCACTGCGGCGTGTGCCTGTAGTCCCAGCTACTCGGGAGGCTGAGGCAGGAGAAGCACCTGAACCGGGGAGGCGGAGGTTGCAGTGAGCCGAGATCGCGCCACTGCACTCCAGCCTGGGTGACATAGAAAGACTCCATCTCAAAAAAAAAAAAAAAAAAAAAGGAAAAAAAAAGAGAAAAGGAAGAGACCAGAGCCCTCCCTCTCTCACTCTGCCAGGAAACCGAGAGAGCCCTCGCCAGGAACTGAATCTGTCTGCACCTTGATCTTGGATTTCCAGCCTGCCGAACTGTGAGAAATAAATGTTTGTTATTTAAGCCCCCCAAGTCTATAGTATTTTGTTATAGCAGCCTGAGCTAAACAGGCTCTGATGATGGTGCCCCAAAACTCAAGTGAAAAAAGGCAAAGTCCAGACCAGCGGCAGGTGATCCTCTATTCTGGGACCTCAAAGATATGCGACTCGTTCATTTATTGAGCAAATACTTTCATGAGGATCACCTGTGAGTTGCTCGGTATGTTAGTCAAGGGTATTTCCAGTAAAACATACAGTGACACCCTCAGGGGCTGAGTCTAGAGGGGGAGGTGGTTAAGGACAGAGTGCGCTGGGCAGAGGCACAAGCAGTGGGTGTCATGGGGTCCATGGGGAGGGGCAGAAGGTCCTATCAGCAAGAGGTGGAGACAAAGTGACAGGATCTGGCCTATTGGGGCCTCTACATGACAAGTGGTGAGAGAAGATGAAGAGGCTGGTTGGGCGAGGCTGGGTTTGTATCTGCAGGCGTTTGGAGCAGAGGAATCTCCAGGCCATTTCTGTACTTAGAAGCCCGCTCAGGTGGCAGTCAGGTGCTGTGGAAGCAGCTGGCAGGCTCTGGGGTGATCCAGGTCAGATCTGCTGAAGGCCTGAATAAAAGCAGCACCGAAAGAGCTACACTGCTCAGCAGTGACTCCAGCCAGGCACAGGGTTACCTGGATTATTTCACCCTCACGAGAAACCAGCCAGGTTGACGCTCTTACACATGTTAGGAGACACACACAGAAAGGAACTAACTTGCCCAGGTCGCCCAGGTCAGGAAGAGACAGAGCAGGGATCTGAGCCGGGGGCGCCTGACCCCACAGCAGGGTTCACATCACTCCCTGTGCTCTCCTGCTGGAAGACGGGGTCACAGCAGGCAAGAGGATTCTTATTTCCAACTTCACACCATACATGTGTTGCCAAAATTTTAAGAAAAATACACAACATGATGTTAAAACATTCTTGCCTCTGATTTCACTGATCACTATCTGAAAGCCAAAGTGAGTAGGAAACAAGACCTCCCCTCCACACCCCACCTCTAGCACTGCTGGCAAAGGACGTCTTTCTTTTGTGTGTCTCGGAGAACTCTGACAGGGACAAAGGGGTCAAGAAGCGGGGCTGAGAGGGGAAGCGAGGTTTCTCTGGAGAAAGCGGTTGCTGTGCTGTGACACCACTCCCCAGGGCCTAGGGATGGGGTGTGGACAGCCTGTTTCTCACCCTAAACCTCAGGAGGAGTTCCAGGGGCACTGCAGTTGACCTGCACAGCCATTAGGGACCGACTCTGCCTAGGAAGGGCCTGTGGGCTGCGGGCTGCCTCCTGCTCTGGTAACCTAGAGAGAAGGGCTGGCCGCTGCTCTGGTATCAGAGGCAGGCGAGGACAGGCACAGGCTGTTCTTCGGGGACTGACCTCGCTCCCAGATGAGTATGTCCCGGAGAAAACACAGGGGCAGCACAGAAGAGGTGGCCTGGAGTCATCCTGGACGCTGTGAGATAGGGCTGCCGGCAGACGTGAGAATTGACCTCAGAAGGCAGAGCTCAGAGGTGCACTGGCTGAGGAAGGCGGCCAGGTCCAAGCAGGGCTGCCAGACGGTCATCCAGAACTGAGACAGCCACCAAGCTCAAGGAAAACACTAGGCACAGGAACTCAGCAGGGGAGCTTCACAAAGACCAGGACATCCTCCCCTTTAACTCCGGCCAGACCCAGAGAGCACAGTCCCCCGCCAGCTTCTGCCCGGGCAGGCAGTGGGCAGAGGCATCTAGGGAGGGTCAGGGGCCAGCAGGAGGATGCAGAGGGCAAATGCCCATATCCCCTCCCCTCCTCAGGGGACAAGGCAGATGGGAGGGCAGGGAGAACATGTTTATGCAGTTAGGTCTGGAGTTTTAATATCCAGCCCTGCCTCATCACTGGGCCTGGATCTGTGCCTCCAAGTGAGAGGAGGACTGTGATGTCTGAGAGTGAACAACAAAGTCATTGAATTTTTCATCTAACTGAATTTTCACCCCTGAGAAACCCCACTGAATACAGTTTAAAGGGGAATACACAGAGAAACATGAAATTTTCTTCCCACATACTTCACGTGTATGTGAAATATACTGATTAGAACATATCAGATCACATAGCCTCCAGGTACGGACCACGAGCTGTTTGGTTTCCAGCTCTTTAGATACAATGGAGATTATCTAATCATTGGGATAACTGAGGAAGAGAATCAAAAACTACATGTCAGTCTATAAAATCAAGTCTTCATAGAAGTATTTTCAGCATCTCAGAAATGTCTCCTTACAGAAGTTTCAGTGCTAAGAAAGCCATTTTTTTCTGTTCAAATCATCTGGGTAACCATTTTCCCCTATTGCCTCCCTCTGGCTACAGAAACTGGCCTGTACTGCTATGACTTGCCTGAATCACTGAATCTCACTGAATTTTCCTCTCTGGGCAAATAGGCTAAGTTTTTCCAAGGTGAATCTCCTGTATAATTGTGACGGGGAAGAACCAGAGATTTCTGAAATGAGACCTAAAATCACAGACAGTGGGTAGGGGAAAACCCTCCAGGAAAAAGAATCATCATCTAGAGCAAAGCCAAGGAGAAAAGCAATACAGGAGCTAGAGCTCCTCTAATTCCCCTCCCTACTGGGATCAGCACTGGGCACCAGCTCCTTCCTTCCAACCACCCCTACAGAACCCAGCCTAGTGAGTGCAATGGAGGATGACGGGGGGACTGGCCAGAGGACTGGGAGGGGAGAGGGCCAGACTTGCAGCTTAACATCTTGGTGACTCGGTTTCCCTGCCATGAAACAGAATGTAATTTTCTTAAAGTTAACCTAAGGGGATCCAGAGGTCAGGGAAATGCAAATGCAACTCCTTTAAAAAAAAGCAATTTTTTTTCCTGTGTAGCATTTTAGAATGTATAAAGCTCTTTCTGCATATTCTCATTGGCTGAGTCACCAACAGCTTCTGGGCATCCACTGAACAGGAGGCACTGTGCTAGGAACTGAGCATAAAAGGGCAAAGACAGGCTCCTGTCCTCAAGCTTCCAGGCCAGACAAGCCAGGCCTAGGTATCCCCTCTGCTTAGTGGGCTAGGTGCTGCATTAGGGGAGGCAGGGGCAGAATGGGAACATTAAATTCGCACTAAGGATCAGGGGAAAGGCATTTTTCCTCCTCTGAAAAGCTGAGTCCTCCCACACCCCCAATACCCTTACTTCTAATTGTGAGTGAGTGAGCACTCTCTCTCTTGCCCCCCACTTAAGAACTAAGTAATGAGCACAAGAGTTGGGCAAAATGGAAAGGGAATGGCACCCCTAATTTTTCCATGAAATGAGATAATCATATATAAATTCCCACCTTTACGACGGAAGTCATTTTTTTTCTTTTCTGATATAGACAATATATGTATTTCATGTTTCTAACCCCATAGCATTCTCAAGTCAGACTTCAGAAACCACCTGTATGTACCTCCTTTTATTCTGTAAGAATCGCTAATATAGTATGCTTACTGGAGATGTGAGGCAATTACTGACTTATAGAACTCCATGATACAGCCAGAGTTTTAAAGAATGCTGTCACTGCTCATTTGCTCATTCATTCTTTCATAAGCAATACCTCTTGAGTACTTGCTATGTGCCATCTAACGTTCTAGGGACTGGAGTGTAGCAGTAAACAAAAAGTCCAGGTAATAAACTTGTTACTGCCTAAGTGATGAGTCCCATGAGGAGGAGAAACACGAGGAAGGGGAAGAAAGGGCTGGGTCAAAGGTGACATTTGAGAAGAAACCAGGAAGTAAAAGACAGCACCAATGTGGTTTTCTGGGGAAGACCATGCCAGGCAGGGGCAAGTGCAAAGGCCCTGGGGTGGTGGGAGTATGTTTGGGATGCAGGAGGAATAGCGAGTTGGTAAGCAGGACCACAGAACACAGTGAGGAAGGGCACAGCATGAAAGCAAGGGTCACGCAGGCCATGGACACCAGAGATGGCTCTGAGTGAGAAGATAAGCTCACCGGAGGGCTAGGAACAGAGAAGTAACAGGATCTGTCTTACATTTCCAAAGGATCACTCCAACTGCTGCACGGAGACAGGCTTAGGGTGAGGGTCAAGGTGCAAGAGCAGAGGGAGGGGAGATAAATGGGAGCCTTCTGCACAAATGCATGCAAGATGTGATGGCCACTTAGACCGGGGTATAACAGCGGAGGTGGTGGAAGAAATCAGATTTTCAATATAGTTTCAAAGTAGAGCTGACAGTATTTGCTGATGGGCTGAATGTGGTATAAGAAGAAAAGAAAGCAGGGGTGTCAGGAATGAGCAAGAAGAGTGGAGTTGTTTCTGACTGCATTTGGGAAGAGCAGGTTGGGAGGGCATGGGAATCAGGCATGTTGTTTCGAATGTGTTAAGTTTCAGAAGCCCACTAGGTATTTAAGTGTGGATGCTGGGGTAGGCTACTGGCTATGCAAGTCTAGAATTCAGATGAGGTTGGAAGCAAAAATATTAATTGGAAGTCATCAGTGACAGATGGTGTGTAAAGCCCCAGGTCTAGATGAGATTTCTTAAGATGAGTGAAGGCTCAGACTGAGCCTTGGGCAATCCAAAATTTCGAGGTCAGGCAATGAGGTGGAACTAGCAAACACATGTGAGAAGGCACCACCTGTGAGGTGTGGAAACCAGGAGAGTGTGATATCCTGGAAGCCAAGTGATGAAAACGTTCCTAGAATTGAGGAGTGATGCGTCATGCTTTGCTTTGCTGATAAAGATTCCTAAGTTCCAGGATGAGAAAATGCTGTGCTTCGGGTCCCAGCATAGGTTCCATAAGAAAGTGCTAGGTTCAGTTAAGTGCCTAGGCCAGTTAATCAGTGAAAAACTGAAAGATACCATCTATCTACAAACACAAGATGCAGAAATATAGTCTGATGCAATGACAAGTAGATGGATTGGAAACTACTTGACTGATGACACCCAAGGACACACATAAGTGAATGAGTGTCAACCCCAAAGGAAATTTCTAGTGACATGTCATTGGGCTCTGTCCTTGGCCTGCTCAACAGCATATCACTGGCTTTTATCGATGATAACTAAACTTGACTGCAGTCACAACAATCTAGGAGGCTTGCTGAAATAGAGCATCCCAGTGTCTACCCTGGACCTACTGAGTCAGAATTTTTCTGGGTGGCATGGTGGGGCAAAGGACAGTCTGACTTAGTAGAAGGAATAAAGGGAGGAGGCTGATCAAAATCTACAGCTGAAACCAAGCTGGGCGGAAGGGGGAAGAAGCTAAAGGAAGGTCTGAAGGGGTCTCAGCAGGTGGAGAGGTGGGCTGAAATATCACTGTCATTGTGGAATCCTGCAACTGCCTCTGAAAATCAGCCATAGGTGAGTTGAATGGGATAACCAGTTGGGTGTGCAACCAACCTGGGACTCTCAGTGAGCTGCAGACACAGTGATCTACAGAGGATCCCAAGCTGCACTGATGAGAGGAGAAAGGACGCAATCTAACCATACTCTCTACAGCTCACAAAGCGTCCTCTACCTGGTGCAGAAGACACACCAGAGGGGGGGCCAGATGAGCACCAACAAAATGGACAAGGGACTCCAGCCCACATCCTGTGAGGACCACCTAGAGAGAAGCAGATGTGTAGCCTGGAAACTCACAAGGAACCAGGCCCTCACCCTGACATACCTTCCGGGTTAACATGTGGAAGGACTTATTCTGTGGGATCCAATACGGTAGATCCAGAATCAGAGAGTGAAAACTAGTGGGACATGATTCTAATTTGGTGGAAGGAAGGTCTTTCCAACAGGAAGGGCAGAAATGGTGAGTACTTTGCTGTGGGAACCATTAAACGCATATATACCCCTAAGTAGCATTTAATGCAATGTATATACACATACCCTTCCTACAACTGGGTAAACTCCATGAGGACTGAAACTAGGTCACTTCATCCACATTTCCCTAGAACTCAGCACAAGCGTTGCCCATGCTACATGCTCAATAAATGTTATTTGAACGGATGAGCTGACTGTGACTGGACGTTGTCAAGGGTGTTGTGGAGGTGATTCAAGTCACATAATTGTTAATGTTCCTTTCAAACAGCAGATCCTATGATCTCTGAACAACTGCACACCAATCAGCTTCCCCTGGAGACACAGTTAGCCTTTGCATCTTTATAGTTGATTTGAAACTCAGACAAAATGAATTCTTTAAATTATTATGTCTAGTGTTAAACAGCAACATTAGCCCTGGGTTTAAAATTCAGACTGATGCTAAGTATAAGGGGTAATCATTTTTGCTTCCAATGCTTCTGTACTTCACATCAGTATGTTGAAAGTTCTATCTGCTAAGAAAATTTGTTTCTTCCACTGGAAATCTCATCCCTGCAGCTATGATCCGGTTTGGGGATTTACCCTCCAGGCCTCTTATAAGTAAATGTCACCACATCCGGGTCTGGGGGATGTAGTGCTTCATGGACTGGTGGAGTCAGCTCAGCAGGTGCACAGTGTCCACCACACTGTCTCACTCAGCAGAGGCCTGGCCCAACTCAGAAATTAACCAAAAGGGCTTTGAGATCTGCAGTTACCAAGGAGATCAACGCACTTCACATGCTCCTGAAGAGACCACAAAACAAACCAATCCTCTGGTCCACGGATCAAAGCCTGAAACTCCTAAAATTTGAGGCCGCTTTCAAAGCCAGCTTTGTGCTCTTGCCCCATTAAGAGTGGACAGCCTACGGTCATGTGTCCAGGGGAGGGAGCCATGTCTCCAGTAGACATCTGCCTTACAGCAGACACTGTACTGAGGGGTGGTCTCATTTAATCTTCACAACAATCCTATAAGGTGAGATAGCATACCTATTGCACAAACAAGGAAAGGGCATCTCAGAGAAGTTAACTCTGTTGGTCAACATCACACAGATGAGATGGTAAATGGAGGAGCCAGTATTTGAACTCAGGTCTGTTTAGCCCTGTCTTAGTCAGCTAGGGCTGCTATAACAATTATCAGAGAGTGGGTGACTTAAACAATAAACATCTACTTTTCATAGTTCTGGACACTGGGAAGTCCATGACCAAGGTGCCGGCAGATCTGGTGTCCAGTAAGGGCTTTCTTTCTGGTTATGTCTTTACCTGGCAGAGACAGAAATACTCTCTCTTGTCTCTTCTGTTATCAGAAGAGCATTAATAATCCTATTCATAATGGCCCCGCCCCCATGACCTAATTACCTCCTCCAAAGCATCACCTCCAAATATCATCACATTGGGATGAGGGCCTCACTCGGCATATTAATTTGGCAGAGTGGAGAGACACAAACATTCAGTCCACAGCAAAGCTGCAAAGCTGTGCTCTTTTCCCACCCAGCAACCAGAGTGATCTTAAAACAAAAGTTGGGCCGGGCGCAGTGGCTCACGCCTGTAATCCCAGCACTTTGGGAGGCCAAGGCAGGTGGATCACGAGGTCAGGAGTTCGAGACCAGTCTGGCCAACATAGTGAAATCCCGTCGCTACTAAAAATACAAAAAATTAGCCAGGCGTGGTGGTGCGCACCTGTAGTCCCAGCTACTCGGGAGACTGAGGCAGGAGAATCACATGAACCCAGGAGGCAGAGGCTGCAGTGAGCTGAGATCACGCCATTGCACTCTAGCCCGGGTGACTGAGTGAGACTCTGTCTCAAAAAAAAAAAAAAAAAAAAAAAAAAAGTCCTATCAGAACACTACCTTATCAAAATGCTCCAGTGGCTTCATCTTGTACCTAGAATACGTCCAAACTTCTGCAGGACTCTGCTCAGTCTGGCCTCCGCCTGGCAACACACCCTTCCTCTTCTTGTCCTCGTTTTCTCCCTTCCAGGCCTACTGGCCTTCTTGCTGTTCCCTGGAATCACCAAAGTCCCTGCCTCAGAGCCACTGCACTCACTATTCCCTCTTCCTGGAATGCTCTTGTCCCGATACCCAGCAGATCCTTCTTAGTTCTTCCCGGTCTCTGCTGGAATGCTGCCCCCTCGGAGAGGCTGTCTGCAACTACTTTATCTAAAAGAGACTCCTTTTCCCACCACTCTCTAACTGGATGTTTCCTGCCAGCACTCACCAGTACCTGGACAAACTTGGCCAGTACTGCTTCTCATTAGTGACCCACTAGAATGCAAGCCCCGTGAGGCAGGGACTCTGCATCCCTCACTATCGTATTCCCCACACTCAGGCCCCAGACACATGGCCAGCACTCACCAGACTGGGCTGGTACGTGGCTAACACCCGCTTTACCCTCCACTGTCTCTACTTGCTCCCAGCTCATGGAGTTCTGCTACACAGAGCTGGGTGACCTTGGCCAGGTTAACTCTAGATCTTAAGAGAAATCTTCTGTTGGCTGATGGTGGCTCTGACAAAAAAGGAACTGCTGTTTCATCCCCTCCCTGAAGACCGTCTCACCCTCTTGCTCTGATATTTGTATGACACTGCCAGTTTTAGAAGTTTGTGATTTTATCAGAGAAGAGACATTTGAGGCAACTGATGAAACAAAAGGATAATTATATTTCATAAGGAGAAAATTAAAAAAACTTCAAAACGACCAACTGCTGTTTATTGCTAGAACAGACAATTAGTTCATTTACTGCCTTCCAGCATTTTTTCAAAGCAGATAGAAATGGACTCTTATTAAAGGAGTTATAAAAAGCTGTGTTATCTGGCATCCGACCAACTTCTGAAATTCCAGAAATCTCCAAGCTCACAATAGGCTCGAGGCAAAAGTTAACCATAATCCAAGACAAGACCAACTGATATTCAATGTAAAAGTTTCTGGAGATGAAATTATCTCTGTCTTGGGAACTTAATTTGTCTCACCTCATACATAATCACTGCCCTGCCTCAAAATTCCAGGAAGTCTCAGTTACTCTGGTTGCCAAAAAGTGGTTCATTTTCCATAAAACCTTTTACATTCTGTAGAAGCATTTTGTAAATAAATAGAAGAGGGTTCATTTTCAAAACTCAGGATTTGCTTTGAGTTTTGCTTTATATGGTCTGTCTGAACATTGCTTTATATGGCCAGTCTGAACTACTGGCCTCTAAGGGGCTTTTGTTCACTGGACTTTCCTAGTTTTTCTCTCTTTTTCTTAATGCATTTACCACCTCAAAGGAACTCTCAGCTCAGGCCAGGGTCAGGCTAGAGGGTGAAATACCTATGAGATCAAAGAATGGTCTTCTGTGAAAATTTAAGCTAAATTTTAGTGTATGGCCACTTTTAACCAGTCTGTACATCCCCTTGTCCTTACAAGGTGGGAGATAATAAAGCTTTTGTGTACAGCCAGATACGATGATAGATAAAATGCTGCAGATGATTTCACTTGCAAAGAAGGAAGGAAAAAGCGGGGGGGCGATTTATATTCATCATTGAATTCCAGTGGTGGCCTCAGTAGAGGGAGTTGTAGAGAAAACATTAGAAGGTGGGATAGGAAGTACAGGAGAGGCGCAGACACAGGTGGGGTTGGCATGAGAGTGCTGCTTAGAGCAGAAACCTCCCAGAACGCTGTATCTTCACTGTCACGTAGATTACTCTGTATTTCCAGATTTTCCTTTTATTATACTATATTTGATCATAAACTGAATATTTTTTAATACTTGCCACCAGCAGCCAAATGATCCCATTATTTACATTAATGATGAGTGTATCTGATACTCAAACATGAATTTAGATCCCACTTCCTTCACTCCACATGCTAACAGTTTATCACATAACACTCACACTAAAAAAAAAAAAATGGTTTTTATTGGCTTGAGTTATCTTCCAAAGGGTTAAAAAAACAGGCAGAAGAGAAAAAAGGCTACAGATGGTTTAGTTATATTTATAATCATTACTGGAATTCCTGTACAGAAAGTATCCCATAGGAACATTGATCTTTGGCTAACTGATCAAATTCCAAGGTACATTCTCTGTTGAGCACTTGCACTGTTATTTGAGTAATTATTTTGATGCAGTGATCAATTTAGGCACAATTCCTAAAGAGTCTTTGAGAACACGACATTAATCTTTCACCAACACTTTTTCTTGTTAAAGAGCCACATTTATACTCTGTGGTTGTCAAAAGAAAGGGGAATAATTCATAATATGATGTGCAGCCTCTAACAACCACGATCTGTGCATTTTCATGATATTTAACTTACTTTTTCATTCCATGCCCACAGTCCAATTCCAAGAAATGTTATTCCCAAAAACTGAAAAAGAAAGAAAGCAGTGTAAATATAAGGGAAAATGCCGCTAATATAAAGAAGAAAGTTTTCGATCAATTCTTTTGTTGCTTTACCTGGGTGGAAAATAGCTTTTCCTAAAATGTGAGCACTCACCTTTACCAGGAAAATAAATACCATAATCCCCCTGCTTAAAATTTTTACAGCATTAAGAAGGGCTGGAGACACACAATTGCTTAGAAGTCATTCAGATTATGAATAATAATAATTAGGTACAATCCTGAGTACAATGAAATTATCAATAATGTTTAATATGCTGCCTTTTAGGGTAGAGGAGGAAGCAGATTCCCCATGGATCTGAGGCCTGCGGTCACTAGAAATTGATAAGCAGAGGCATGAATTTAGAGGGTCTGGGATCTTCTCTTCAGCACTGAGCCATTACAGACGCGCCAGGTCAGCGAGGGGCACGCAGTCTCGAATGTCCCTCAACAACTCTTGATCATGCCTTCGAAAAGTAACACAAATCTTATCAATGTAACCCAGAGAAAATTCCCAAGTTCTGTTTTCAGAAAGTTCGATTGTGTAAATTTTAGTTCAGAGGACCTCCCACCACCCTTCTTGGTTTCAATTCAGTTCCACAACTTCATAACACGGGGTACACAACATGCGGGACTGAGTTCCACATTTGGCCCCAAGGCAGAGGCGCATCTCGTACACACCCACACATCTCACCGTTCGTCAATTAGCTGTTCTGAGGACTCGGGGGGATGCCAGAGGGGAACACGTGATAACCAGGAGGGCTTCCCATTTTACTTTTTTGTTGTTTTTTGTTTTGTTTTGTTTTGTTTTTGAGATGGGGTTTACTCTGTCGAACAGGCTGGAATGCAGTGATTCGATCACAGTTCACTGCAGCCTCAACCATCCAGGCTTAAGCGATCCTCCTGCCTCAGCCTCCTGTGTAGCTGGGATCACAGGCACATGCCACCATGCCTGGCTAATTTTTTAATTATTTGTAGAGACAAGGTCTCACCATATTGCCCAGGCTAGTCTCACACTCCTGGGCTCAAGCAATCCTCCCGCTAGGCCTCTCAAAGTGCTGGGATTACAGGTGTGAGCCATCACTCCCAGACTAGGGCTTTCCATTTTAATTAACTCTCTCTCTATTCCATCTGCTATAAGATACACATATTTTCCCCACATTTTAACACATCTAAAATTGGGATGTATTCTTAAAATCCATGGTATCTTATAATTTGTTTTTCTCCCCCCCCTTCATATAGAAAATAATGATGTGTTTTGTAAGTGGGATGACGCAGACTTGATGACACATTGTAGAGGGCTGTCCACCCACTAAGAACTCAATGATCAGGACTGGGAGTAACTGGGCATGAGTAAAGATATAGCTTATTCCTCATCTGTATTATCAATAGCAACTCTGAATTTCCTTTCCAAACACTGAAAAGAGACAAGCCGTTTCAGTCTGATGGCAGCACACTGTCTATTCTACTAACACCTTGATTAAGTTAATATGGGGAAAGTGGTCCACTGACAGGGGGTACGCAGAGAAAAATGAGTGAGAGCGGCTATTTTTTACAGTTCCAGGGAAATCTGAGACCTGCCCACTGGGTGAGGGCTTCACCATTCTCAGCAGGGAGTGCCTGATAGTTTGTAAGCAATGGCTAAGAAGTCTGAATGGGACTCGGACAGGTGGCAGGAGCAGAAGGAAAAGGGGACCGACAAAAGACAATCAGCTACTCTGAAAACGTGGTGGTGTTTTTAAAAGCACATCTTCCCGAAGGACACTCATCTGACATTGAAGCTGGACAACACGCAATACATTCTGAGCCCTATACAGAAAAGCATGTCTGATTTGGCAATAACCGAAGACCGCTTTCTTCCTACCCCTTGCTCTCATGGGGGCTGACTGGAAAGTGTTCAGAAAGATTTCTCTTTTCAATATCCCAACAGAAAAACCGTGCTGAGCCCTGGTCAGAGTGCTATTTCATTTTATGTTTCAGATCCAAACAACAAGTGAATCCCCCAAATGACTCAAAGGTACTTGGGACGCTGTAAAACAAAAATAAAACAGTTCAGCATGTTACTCTTACATTTACAGGTGCTGGGCAAAGAGAACCACTGACAAGTGAGTGTACCGGCTCCCATCAGACCTAGGAAGCATGGGAGCACAGAGTTAAGGCTTTGACTTCAACACATTGACATCAAACCCAACCCACTGGAGCTTCCAATGCCAAAGCTCCTCATGGACAAATGTTTGGTTATTTTCCCCTGATGCAGTATTCACTGTCCCGCCTGCTGCTGAAGGGGTGGACATGTTCCTGCCATTGTTTTTATTACTTGCCAGGCATTGTGCTTAGCGCTTTGTGTGCAACGTCTCTTTTAAGCTTCACAACAATTTTACTCTGAAATAGGCACTATTATTATCCCCTTTTTAGGAAAGAGGAAAATGAGGCTTAGAGAATTGAAATAACTTGCTCAGAGGCACACAGCTTCTAAGTAGAGAAGCAGAGACTTAAACAAGAGAAATACATGTTCTCACCAGTCCTGATAAATTCCCCTTTGCCCTCATGATACAAAAAGTTGAGGCAGGCTGGAATTACATGACACATGATCAGCACATCATATATTTCTCCCCTCAGCAAGCAAAGGGGTGTGGAAAAGGCAGAGACAAAAACCTTGCCTTCACATAAGAATTGGCTGTGGAACTGAAAATTTCCCACTTTGGTGTCAGCAATGGAGTCAAGCAGAAGAACAGAGAAATTCAATGGTGGGTCCACATTCTCCTTTTTTTTTTTGGAGACAAAGTCTCGCTCTTGTCTCCCCTAGGCTGGAGTGCAATGGCACGATCTCAGCTCACTGCAACCTCCGCTTCCATCTTCAAGCAATTCTCCTGCCTCGGCCTCCCGAGTAACTGGAATTATAGGCGCCTGCCACCATGCCCAGCCAATTTTTGTATTTTTAGTAGAGATGGGGTTTCACCGTGTTGGCCAGGCTGGTCTGGAACTCCTGACCTCAGGTGATCTGCCCGCCTTGGCCTCCCAAAGTTCTGGAATTACAGGCGTGAGCCACCGCGCCCGGCCCACAGTCTCCTTTTTAAAGTTTTCCTCTCTCTTCTTGGCACTTTGTGACGTTTTTCTTTCACGAGTCATATAAATAGCTTGGAAACCAATGGTTTTCCATACAGAGGAGAGAGAAAAAAAGTAGGGATTTAAAGAAGACGCACAGACAATTTCTGTTACAATCTTGCTCCCGTATTTCCTGCTTGACTGTGACTTTCCAAACAAGGGTTTAAGAACTGGGGGAAAAAAAGAACACATGGGGAAACACTCAATACCTAAGCCGGCAAGTGGTGCAAGCCTGGGCCTCAACTTGATACATACCTTCAGTGCTACATCACTAGCAAATGTCCTCCCAATTACTCTCAGACCATATGTTTTGTTTTAAAATCAAGTTGTTCCAGTTCCAAATAATTAAACAGAGAAGAGCCAAAAAACAGAGACAGGCACGCAATACTTGAGGCACATTCAGTTTCCCCTTCCCACCTCCCAAAGAAAAGACGACCATAAACCACCAAACTGACCTCACTCTGAAACCCAGGGAGGCCCACTTGCAGGAAACAGTGGAGAACTCTTAAAGTCAACCCTTTATTCTTTCGAAAGAGAAAAAAAACGTATCGAGGCATCTTATCCGAGGCATCTTCCCACATGGCAATATATACAAATGTGCAGTACAAACGTTTGTCAACCCAAATTTTGATGTTTTAAAATACATAACAATAATTTTGCCAACATTTGTTGAATGCTAAGTATGGCTAAACTACAGCCACGTGTTACTTAAAAAAGGGAATACGTTCTGAGAAATGTGTAGTCATGCAAGCCTCGTACAGTGTACTGACACAAGCCCAGATGGTCTGGCCTACTATACACCAAGGCTCTCTGGTATAGCCTATTGCTCCTAGGCTGCAAACCTACCCTGCAAGTTACTGTCCTGAATACTGTAGGCAACTGTAATACGATGGTAAGTATCCAGCATCCAAACACATCTAAACATGGAAAAGACAGAGTAAAAACACACCGTATGATAATCTGATGGGACCACCATTGCATATGCAGTCTGCTGTTAACTGAAACATCGTTACATGGCACATGACTGCTGCTTCAAACTGAGCTGTGCTGGTGAGTGTAAAGTGCATGCTGAATTTTGAAAACTTAATATGAATAAAAAGAATGTAAAATATCTCATTAATATGTGTTTTATTATTGACTGCATGTTGACGTGATAACATTTTGGATATACTGGGTCAAATAAGACATATTAAAATTAATTTCATTTTACCTTTTAAAGATAACTATAGAAAATGTAAACTGCATATGTGGTTTGCATTATATTTTTACAGAATAATGTTGGTACGAAGTACCCCACAACAATATCCCACGCACTAGTTATTGTTCTAATCCCCATCTTATAGATAAGGAAACTGAGGCTTAGAAATTTTAAGGTTGGGCGCGGTGGTTCATGCCTGTAATTCCAGCACTTTGGGAGGCTGAGGCAGGTGGATCACGAGGTTAAGAGATCGAGACCATCTTGGGCAACATGGTGAAACCCCGTCTCTACTAAAAATACAAAAATTAGCTGGGCATGGTGGCACACACCTGTAGTTCCAGCTACTCGGGAGGCTGAGGCAGGAGAATCGTTTGAACCCAGGAGGTGGAGGTTGCAGTGAGCTGAGATCGCGCCACTGCACTCGAGACTGGAGACAGAGCGAGACCCCGTCTCTAAAAAAAAAAAAAAGAAAGAAATTTTAAGTATTTCTCCCAAGATCACAAAGGTGCCTGAGCTGCATTGCTCAGAAAATATGAGTCCTTAGTCCAAGATCAAAACTATTATATTTTCCTAATATGCATAGAATATTTGTCCACAGAGAAAGCTCAGAGATAGAGAACTGTAATGAAACTCATGCCCTAAGACTCTAAATTACTCTTTTAATTTCTAGGTATCAATGGGATGTTTTCCCACCTGGAAGTGAGAATGGCCATTGGGCAGGCTGATGCACCTTCCAGCACAGCAGAACCACAGCCAGCAGAGCCGACCCTCAGGAACAGCTGGACAGGAAAATGGCCTCAGGATGTGATGCAGGTGATTAGTTACCTCTGGACCACTTTTCTCTGAGTTCTACAAGAGGAAGATCCCCCTCCTTCATATCTGGCGGTTTTCATCCTTGCTGAACCTCTAACATTTTGAAATTGGTCCAGTGCCTTATTCTAACTGGCATAAAAATGTATACTTCAAGAAGCCATTCATCCATTCACTTAGAATCTGCAACAAATATTCTTGAGTTTCTATTTTGTACTAGACACTACTTTTCTCTTGGGATAAATGAAAATAAGAAAACACAAACAGTTCCTGCCTCCAATGAGCATACAGTCCAGTGAGAGAGAGAGAGTGAGTCATCAAATAAAGAGTAAACCATAAAATCATTCTTGATGGTGCTACAAAGGAGAAACAAGTAAGGCCAAAGAAGACTATAAGAGGGGGATCTGACCCCGAGGGGCATCTGGGAAGGTTTTCCTGAGTAAGGAATGCGTAAATGGAGTCTGAAGGACGAGAAGGAGTTAACGAGCAAAGAAAGGAGGAAGAGTGTTTCAGGCAAGGCAGAGAATGTACAAAGTCCCTGTCGTGACAGGAGCATGACAAGTAAACAGGTCTAAAAGGCAACTGGTGTGGCTGGTGCACAAAGAATGGGGGAGGTGGGGAAGTGGGGAAGGTACGGCAGGTTTGCAATTACAGACACGAGCACGGATCAGCCCATGCAGGCCCGGTAGCCCACCTGAAGGAATCCAGTCATTCCCCTACAAGTGCCAGGAAGCCATTTAAAGGCCAGCTATGTGTGGTGAGCAGGGGTGGATTAGGCAGGCAGGTCTTTGCAGATCTGAGCTTTGGAAAAATGAGGATCTGGGCTGCGGAAAAGATTAGAGTCCAAGTGGATCTACGGGGACCAAAAGGAGGTGACTTTGGTAATGCAAGCAAGATCTGATCATGTCCTGGGCTGACATACGATGAGATAGATGGAACTCAGAGCTACTGAGAAGCAAAACTGACATTTTCAGTGCAGATGGGGAGAAGGGGAAGGAGGTGTTAAGGATGACGCCTACATTTCTGGCATCTTCTACATAGAGACTATGGCTCTTTGAAATTCCAAAGACTTACATCCTCTCTGACAGAAGTAATTCTCAGGTGCCAGTTTCATAACTAGCTTGATCTAGTGGCATTTCTGAAGGACAGTTTTCTTTTATGGCTATTGTGGCTGCTATTTGAATTCTTTTTCAAATAAATGTCAGCTTGCACACTTTGAAAAAATAAATTATTTAAAAATCTACATATATTTCCACCACCCTTACTACTTTCATTAATAAAAAGCAATTACATATAATATATGATATACATCAAGTTCCTAGACAATTCATAAATTGCCATTTTCAATCCTCTTTGCTTAAAAACATAGCGATTACACCGATGGCAACTGCCCAACATCCTGTGAACAGACTCAAAATAACAGCGCACAAGGTAAATATGACAGAGGAAGAGAAAGATCAAATCAATCTTCTCACCTAAACTGGAGTCACAAAAATATCATCCTAAATAACAATGAATGGAAAAAAACCCAACATTCTGATGAAGTCTTTAAGAAAATTTTAATCTCTGCCTGAATAAACAGGAGAGATGCATTCAGAACACCTGGCACAGAAGACAGGAAAGGGGAGAAGTGCCCTTAGGAAAGACGTATTTTCCTGAAGCTGCAACACCTGTATTTTCTATTCTATTATACATTTTCTGACACTTTACTCTGAACAACACTCCAGTTTTCGCAGGGGTCCACACAAGTGTGCTAAATATTTCTGATAACAAAATAAATGTCTTTATAGAGGAGAGACTTATTTCAGGAATAAAAACCCTCTGGGCATAATTCTGGCCATGTCAAAGGAGTAAGTGTGGGCTGGTGGAAAATTCAATATGCACAAAGTCAATCCCAGTTTTCCCATTGGGTCCCCCGTGTCCCAGTTTGTACATTCAAAGTGTCCGGAATCCTCATAAGATGGCGTGACTGATAAAGCTCAAACTGTAAACAGGACATGTCCCATCCGGGCCAGGGTCACCATCTCTCACGTCACTTCGTCCTGACGGCCTCCTTTCAGTGTGGCCCGAGTGCACTCTGCCTGCTGCACCCTGACTCCAGTGCTTCTTAGTTCCATGATCTTGGGAAAGGGTCTTCGTTCATTTGGCAAATATTTATTGAGCTTCTACCATGCGCAAGGAGGTCATCTAGGGGCTTTGGATAAGCAGGGAAACAAAACGAAGTGACTGGTCTTGTGGGGTTGACATTCAAGCTGAAGTGTGCAGGGAGAGAAAGGAAATATAAAGAAATATAAGTGAGAAGATGCAGGGAATTTTTTAAAATGGGAAGTGCTGTGGAAAGAGATCAGCGTCAGGGGCTTGTCATGTGGTGGAAGACAGGATGCCCTGCAATACGAAAGTAGAGCAAACGAAGGAGGTCTTCACTAAGAAAGTGACATATAGGCCGGGGGCGGTGGCTCACGCCTGTAATCCCAACACTTTGGGAGGCCGAGGCGGCAAGAGATCGAGACCATCCTGGCCAACATGGTGAAACCCCATCTCTACTAAAAATACAAAAATTAGCTGGGCGTGGTGGCATGAGCTTGTAGTCCCAGCTACTCGGGAGGTTGAGGCAGGAGAATTGCTTGAACCCGGGAGGCAGAGGTTGCAGTGAGCCGAGATTGCGCCACTGCATTCCAGCCTGGCAGCTGGTGACAGAGCGAGACTCTGTTTAAAAAAAAAAAAAAAAGAAAGTGACATATAAGCAAAAATACAAAAGAGGTGAAGGAGGGAATGGCGGGTGTTGGGGGAACAGCATTCCAAGTCTGGAGGCACAGCCACTAAGTGGCTGCAAAGCACAGCACAGAGGATGATGGGAGCCAGGCTGTGTCGGGCTTTGGAGGCCATGGTGAGGACTCTGGTTTCTCCTGAGACAATGAATCACTGGAGGGCTTCTTAACTTCCTAGATCCCTGGTGTCCCTACCTGTCACATGGAGATACAAAGGACACCTCAGAACTGCAAAAGCTATCGTGGGTGCTGATGTGACCATGTGAGCACCGAGTGCTTGGCACAGTGTTTTCATTAACATCACTTCCTGCCCCCTTCCTGACACATTTCTCAACCTGCCCCTCCATCCCTGCCATTTACAACTGGTCAATAGGAAATGCAGCTTCAAGTCCTGCCTTCTTCAAGTACAAGAAAATATACTAGTTCACAGTGATCAGAGGCTCCCTCTCTCTCTTTTCATGAACTTCGGTGTCACTTGCTGCAAGTGCCCTTATTTGACATTTACACATACATACACACACCCAAACAGAAGAGTATGAAGAAGTCACGTGTCCTGGGATTAGATAACAGGGGTGATGGGGCCTGTGCCAACTAGGAGCAAGTGCTCATAGGAAGTGGCAGCATCTGGCCTCCCATTCATCCTCTCTCTCCTCAATTTCAGCTTGAGGGTCCTTTCAGGAACAATGTATACAGTACCCTGTGTGTTTAAAAGAAACGAACACACTCTAGTCAGATATTAATATGGTACTTAATTTCAAATCTTTTCCATTTCCTTTCTTAGCAACCTGGATTTTGAATTCCGGTGACTAGCGCCAGAACCTTTAAATCTACTAGTTTTGATTAATTTGATTTCCGTATTAAAGAAGTTTCTCCCCACCAGGGCTTCGAGATGCATCTTTCCTCTCCCTAACCTTATCACTCCTGGTTTCTGCATGATATCCTGTGTGAATGGGTTTACTTTCGTTGTACCTATATTTTACAGAATCTTTTAGAAAGAATGTGGGATATAAATGATAACCAAGGCCAGGTATGGTGGCTCACGCCTGTAATCCCAGCACTTTGGGAGGCTGAGGCGGGCAGATCACGAGGTCAAGAGTTTGAGACCAGCCTGACCAACAAGGTGAAACCCTGTCTCTTCTAAAAATATAAAAATTAGCCGGGCATGGTGGCACATGCCTGTAATCCCAGCTACTCAGGAGGCTGAGGCAGGAGAGTTGCTTTAACCCAGGAGGTGGAGGTTGCAGTGAGCTGGGATCATGTACTGCATTCCAGCCTGGGCAACAGAGCAAGACTTCATCTTAAGGAAACAAACAAAAAAACCCTACAATATTAACCAAGTCAGTTCTTCCGTCTACATCCCCCTTTCTGAAAACTGGCCCTGCCCCAATGGGGGCTCCTGCAGGAATATTTGTGGAGGATGGGCCCACTCTCTGGACAGATGAGTCACTCAGGTCAGACATGTGACTCAGCAAGAGCTGTTCCACTGAATGCCAAGCTGGGCCAGAGTCTACCTTTTCCCAAGAGCCTGGTATTGGACAAAGTGATTTTTATCAGCTTCAGTCTCCCTCATGCTAGAAGAGACTGGGGGATGTTATGCAGATAGAGAAAGTAGAAAAGACACCAAAAGTAGCTTATGTTCCTGAGTGCTTATCCCAGGACCTGTGGTGGCACTCGTTATGCTGGGTTCCATGCAATCCCCTAGGCTCCTATTTTAAGTAAGCCCCTCCCATCTTAGTTAAAGCTACTCTGGGGGTTTTCTGTTACATGCAGCCAAAAGCATCCTGCTATGGTTTGTACACCATTCATCTGCCCTCACCAAAATGCACGTTGAAATTTGATCCCCAGTGTGGTAGCGTTAGAAGGTGGGGCTTAGTAGGAGGTGTCTGGGTCATGAATGGCTTTCAGCTATTCTAGAGGTAACTGAATACTTGTATTAATAGTAGTGAGTTCTTGTTCTCCTGAGACTGGATTATTTCTATGGAAATGAATTATTTCCCACAAGAGTTGGCTGGCATTACGTGAGTTTCCTCCTCTTGTCTGATCCCTCTTTGCACGTGTCTGCCTCCCCTTTGTGCGTCTCTGGCATGTTGTGGTGCAGCACGGAAGCCCTCCACAAAACCAGAGCCATGGCCTTGAACTTCCCAGCCTGCAGAACCGTGAGCTAAATAAATGTCTCTTCTTTATAAGTCACCCAGTCTCAGGTATTCTATTATAGCAAAATAGATTAAGACCACCACAAAACAGATTAAGACTGGTCCTAGGACATAAATAAGAGACCAGATTAATTGCTTTCATGCTTTAATCCTGTGACAAGCTTACAGTGAACTCCAAAACATGCAAAACAGGTATGAGATTGATGGTGTTCAGAGACTAACCATGCTCTGGTAGAGGGAAATTTCTCTCCAAATAACTGAATGGAGATACCAGTTGTTCTGAACTACTGGGCAAGATGTTGCTACCTGCTGTGTGAGGAATATATAATTCAGCCACACATCCACCTGCAGGGAAGAGCTGCCCACTGCTTGCTTGTTGAATTATGGAAGCAGAATGATATGGCTAGAATAATCCATGGAATGGTTCCTGAAAACAGCACACAGCTGAGCCTGGGAAAGAGGTGAGGCAGGGGAAGAAGAGGTCTATTTGGAGGTATCCAAGCATTTTTGGAACTGTGTTCTCTCCTGTTTTCCCAGAGGATGAAAGGGCTCTTTGCCTTTGAACTCGCACTATGCCAGGAGAAGGCCAGGGCACCCCTTGAAGGCATGTCTACAATCCAAGGACAATCCTGTTTAGAAACTCCTTTGTCAGGGTTTGGAGCTTGACATTTTGGCAAGCACTAGTAATCTGAGATGGGGGAGGGAGAGGAAAGGGAGGGCTGTGCAAGTGATCAAACTGATACTTTTCTTGGAAATTACCCAGGCGATGCAGGCACGTAAAAGGGTACGTGAGGGATGAGCCATCCTCTTTTGGACTGAAACATGGAGGCTGCAAGTTTACAGCCCACTAATCTTTGCTTGTCTCAGTAAAAGAAAGGCTTGTACCATTCCATCTGTAACTGCCTGATTAGATACATCTAAGGCTGAAAAACATACCAGAGAAATGTTCTGAAGGCTGAGAAGGACTGAGGAATAACTCAAGCACTTCAAATCAGAGGCATGAGAAGTAAGTTATCTACAGACAAACATCAGCCTTTGTAGGAATAAACTGCTGTTTACATTACAGAGCTGAGCTATGAGCTCTCTCTAATGGCAGCTTCGAAAGCTTAACGCTGTCAGATGCACAGTTTTTATGTTGAAACATCTTGACTTTTCAAAACATTTTCTTGGGCTCAAGTGATCCTCCCCTCTCAGCCTCCCAAAGTGCTGGGATTACAGGCATGAGCCACACCACGCTCAGTCTATCTTGATATTTAAAAACAAGGTATGATAAAGGTTAATGCAAATGAAGACCAAAATAGAATTACTCCTTTTTAAGGTAAAAGTAGGATTATATCATTCAATTTATTTAACGAATATCTTCACTATATATCAGCCACCATGCTAGGTGTCAGGGATAGAAGGGTGAATAAGAAAATAGATGATATCTTTTCTAAAAGGGCTAATGGTCTAGTGGGAGTGGGTGGGGGATACATAAAACAACTCAATTACAGAAATGGTGCATTCCCAGAGATGCACATGGGTTGCCACAGAAACACAGAAGCTATGAGATCACTGCAGGGGTCAGAGGAAGCTTCCTAGGAAGTGACACTTGAACTGACTGTATTTTAAAGAGAAGATGATAAAAGACTATCTCCTGTAAAGGCAACAGCTTATGCAAAAGGATCAAAGCCTGAAACAGCATGTCCCTTCAGGAACCCGCCGGTGGTTCCAGGGCTGGAGCAGAGAAAGCCAGACAAGGCACTAGGCAGGCTATGGTTCCCACTCCAGTGGTAGCACCAGGGAACTTGTCAGAAATGCAAATGTTCAGGCAGCTCCAGACCTACTGCGTCAGAAACTCTGGAGGCAGAGACCAGCAAGTTCTATCTTCTTGATAAGCCCTCCAGGTAATTGTGATATATGGTAAAGTTTGAGAACCTCTGGGCTACAAGGGCTAAGTGGGGCCTGATCGGCATGGCTGTATGTGTTGTGGGTACCAAGGGACCAGCAAGCCATGGAAAGCCAACCAAGGGTTTTAAAGCAAAACAGTTATCAGATCTGCATTTCAGAAAATCATTCCAGCACAGTATAAAAAAGGAATTGAAGAGAGATGACACTGCAGGGCTCAAGACAAATTGGGAGGCTACTGATTTGGTGAGAATGACACCAGCTGAAAAAGGAAGAGGCAGCCACAGCAAGATGAATACAGCAGATGAAGAGGTGGAGACTGGATGGACTCAGTGGCAGGAAGCAGCAGGGTGCAAGGTTAAAACCACGGGCCTTTAGGTCCAGGTACCATGCGTCACACCTATAGTCCCAGCACTTTGGGAGGTCAATATGAGAGGACTGCTTGATCCCAGGAATGAGATCAGCCTGGGCAACACAGTGAAAATAAAAACTAAAATTAAAAAAATTAGCTGGGCATGGTGGTATGTATCTGTAGTCACAGCCACTTGGGAGGCTGAGGTGGGAGGATCGCTTGAGCCCATGACTTCAAGGTTACAGTGAGGTATGATCGTGTCACTGCACTCCAGCCTGAGTGAGACACTGAGTCTGTTGGAAAGGAAAGGAAAAGAATGAATGGTGAAGGGGAATGTCCTGCAAGATGAGGAAGAGCGTGCAGTCTGAGAAAATGTCCCAGTTTTTAGCTTAAACAACTTGGCAGGCTTTTGGTGTCATTTACAAAGTTAGGAATACTAGAAGTAGAGAATATTTTCAGAAAAATATCAGTTTTAGATTTTAATTTCCAAGACAGATGTCAGACACTGATGTGGAAAGATCCTGACTCTGGTGCAAGGAAATCTGGAGGCTGGACAGTGGGTGGGTCCAGAGTCAAGGTCAGCTTAGCATTCAGGTTCCACCACTTAGTGGCTGCGTGACCTCAGATAAGTAATTTAACTTGTCTGTCCTCTATTTCTTCCTCTACAAAACACAGAGACAAGTGGTATCTATCTGGCGGGGTCACTGAGAAGACTAAATGAGATAACGCATGAGCTCAAATAATGTGCTCAAAGTGTGTGGCACATGCCTGGCTCAATAAATAACTGTTATTGTATTTGTCATTAAGGCCACACATAGTCTGGAGGAAAGAGGATCAAGGGATTGTCTTAGAAGATTTATGAGGCAGTGCACAGAGGGGACCTAAAGGGGAGACGCAGAAGAATTAGATAAAAGGGCAGCAGGAGGCCGGGCGTGGTGGCTCACGCCTGTAATCCCAGCACTTTGGGAGGTCGAGGCGGGGGGATCACCAGGTCAGGAGATCGAGACCATCCTGGCCAACATGGTCAAATCCTGTCTCTACTAAAATACAAAAATTAGCTGGGTGTGGCAGTGCACGACCTGTAGTCCCACCTACTCGGGAGGCTGAGGCAGGGGGAATCGCTTGAACCCAGGAGGTGGAGATTGCAGTGAGCTGAGATCGTACCACTGCACTCCAGCCTGGTGACAGAGTGAGACTCTGTCTTTTTTTTTTTTTTTTAAAGGGCAGCAGGAAATCAAGAAAGAGGTGTCACCAAAGCTCACAGAGCAACTACGCATTAAGGAGAGAAAGGGGCCAGCTCCACTAAGCAAAGGGGGTGGCAACAGTGGAGACTGTTGTGTTCCATTAAGTGGAAATTAAAATACAGAGCAACAAGCACATTAAAAAAAGTACTTCCCTCAACTCAAATGAGTCCAGCATGACCACTAGACACTATGCGTGTGTGGCTGGGTAAGATGAGCTGGGAGGCATGGAAACTGCCAAAAGGAACTCAGGACTGGCCTGGGGCACCTCTGTAATACCTACAAATATTCTTTACCTTATGTAGGAGACAAAAGGGAGGCAGAGTTACACAATGTGTTCCAAAGACCATCAGACGGGGAGTCAGGAACCCCCAGGTGTAGTGGCAAGCCTCATAGCAACTGTTGTGTGTGACGTTGGTCAAGTCACTGAATGACAGTCTCCTCAAGGGTAAATGGGTAGTAACAACACCCACTGCAATGTCACAAGACTGTGGTTGTCAAACTCAGGGAAGACGTTTGGAAAAGAATATGTTGCATATGCAGGATAAATTAAAATACCACCTTTTATCCGTCTGTAAAAATAACAGAGATATAATGCTGCAGCTACGGCTGTGTCATCTGGCACCTGCACCGCCTTTAGAAATCAGCGAAGATTAGCCATTCATGAAATCGGTACTTGTGCGGTGTCTGTTTCTAGAGTAGTTTGTGTGGGGAGATAATTCTCTTACATCTACATTTTTTTTTTTTTTTTTTTTGAGACAGAGTCTCGCTCTGTCACCCGGGCTGGAGTTCAGTGGTGCCATCTCGGCTCCCTGCAACCTCCACCTCCTGGGTTCAAGCAATTCTCCTGCCTCAGCCTCCTGAGTAGCTGGGATTACAGGCGCATGCCACCACGCCCAGCTAATTTTTGTATTTTTAGTGCAAACAGGGTTTCACCATGTTGGTCGGGCTGGTCTCGAACTCCTGGTCTCATGATCTGCCCACCTTGGCCTCCCAAAGTACTGGGATTACAGGTGTGAGCCACCTTATCAGCAAGGCACTGCCTGAAATTACAAGTGACTCCTTTATTACTACCTTTTCAAGGAAATTTATACAGCAGACAGCCTTGAAAGACACAGACAATGTTTCTTCACAGAGCAAGGATCAGGCAGGCTTACTGCTCATCATAAGAGACCAGAGTTCCCTAAGTTCAGGGTTTCTCTCCTAGAATACAACCCACTATGTATACCTGGCCCTCACTGTCCCACCCCGTATAAATTAGGGTTCAGGGAAAGTGTACAAAATTATTGATCCTCTGTTTCCTGGCATTGCTGTGATTAATAAAGTCCTACGTCTCTGCCCCAGCAGTGTGATGCCTTCTGCCAGGGTCTGTGACACTGTGGCAGGGTAGCTTGTTGGCTGGCATGCAGGGTGAAACCTCAGATCCTTCACAGTTCTTGACACTCAGTGTTATTGTTCCACAGAAGAGTTTGGGTTCTTAGATTGTTCTCCAGCTCCCTGGCTTGCTTGGGCTTGCCCTGTGGGTGTCAGCACCGTCAGAGCTGAGGAGGCTGCTGAGATATTAAGTAATAGCTATTTTTGGTACTTATAAAACACCACAAATGCTCTCTCTATGCTGATATATCTGTGTGTGTTTTTGAATTATTTTGGTTTTGTGGGTTCTGTTTTTTTGGTTTCGCTGATGAAATCTCTTTTCTAAGAAATATAGGACGTTTATACATTTACAGAGGGAAAGTGACTGTTATTACCAGATGTCTGCTACAATGTATCATTTTTTCACTTTAAAGTGTTCTAACTTAACTGTAAATATTAAAAGTTCCTAAGAAATAACTGCATGTTTCAGGTACATTTTAGTAAACCTCTTGCCTTTGAAATAACAGAAATGCCAGGAAAATGTAACTTCAGAGCTTCAGACATTCTACAGAATGGGCTGAATGGTGTTTCTTACACTTTTGCGCTCCCGGGGCCTACATGCCCAACCCCCACATTTAGGCAAAGCCACTACAGAAAACTATACTCAGAGTACACTGACTTCTTGTTAGAATTCGGAAAGCTTCTGAAAAGTGAAACCGTGTTGATAACATTAGCAACAAAGTCATCCAAGAAATAATCTCTGAGAACAAGTCCACACTGAAACAGGAACTGAATTTTCTCCTCGTGGGCCTTTTGAAATGCTCCATCTTAAAAATGCCAGGAGCCTTCTTAACAGCTATCACCGAGGTTATACCTCTGATGAAATCAACCATTTACAAAAAGAACGATGACAGGTGCCTTCACTTCAAGCTCTGTTTTCATATTTCCATACTCATGTTTAAAATCCCCTCAATAGTTGCACTGGACTGATGTCATCTTCCTGATGCTTTATAAATTCAATCAAAACCTAAAAAATCTTGAGAGATGAATGCAGGATGCGTGGGGCACAATCAGGAGATCCCAATCCATTGATTATCATGTGAAAGAAGGCCTAGAGGCAATTAGCCCTTTGTTGTGGATGACAAATAACCTCCACATAAAATGTTCTATACACTGGGGCATCTTTGATCCGTCTTACTGGCTCAGTGACTCACAAAGGAGGAAGGAGGGGGATGTCTGAAAACAAAAGGGCAGCCTGACGGCACCATTTAGTTATTTATTCTGTATGTTCAGCTCAGTTTTTCCTCTTTCCAACTTTTCATGACACTATAAAAAGAAATGGAATGGATTCCTTTCAACCAAGAACATCAGCACTGCATACTAAGAAGTATACTACTGGCTTAACGCAGAGCTCACAGAAGCTATCGAGTATCAACCTCTCTCCTTAGTTAGGTATTTTTAACAAGGAAAATGGCTTTTGACAAATCACTCTTTTATATGTTCTTTTATATAAGACTTTATTGCACAGACTCTTGGAAATTAATTTACATATAAGACAAACTATTCACAGCTTCAGGAGAGAAGGCTGGGTTCTCAACAAGCACTGCCTTGGAAACTATCCATGTGTGTGCACTCTGGAATTTTCCTTTTCTGTTAGGTTTGGAAGAGTCTCTCGATGAACAACAGCATGAGGGATGTGAATAAGCTTCCCTTATTTCCTCTGGTTTAAAGACATCCATAACTTTTTGTTCTCTGAATAAAAGTGGCATGACATTAAAGCGACTTAAAGATATAAAAGTATGTGCTAGAGATCAACAAGCTTCTAAAATGATTTATTCAGATGAATATTAAAAAATCCACAAGGAAATATAAATTATATCTTTTTTTTTTTTGAGACAGAGTCTCCCTCTGTCACCCAGGCTAAAGTGCAGAGGTGTGATCTCTGCTCACTGCAACCTCCACCCCCTGGGTTCCAGCGTCTCCTGCCTCAGCCTCTTGAGTAGTTGGGATTATAGGTGCGTACCACCATGCCCGGCTAATTCTGGGATTTTTTAGTAAAGACTGGGTTTCGCCATGTTGGCCAGACTGGTCTCAAACTCCTGGCCTCAAGTAATCCACCTGCTTCAGCCTCCCAAAGTGCTGGGATCACAGGCATGAGCCACCGCACCCGGCCTTTATCTTCAAAAATTAAGAGCATTGCTAATTTCCTGAAGTTAAAACAGAAAGTATAAAGGGACCACATAAATTATAAATAGTGACACAGCCAAATGAGCCTGACTTCTGGTGGCAAACCTTGGTTCAAATCTGGACCCCAGCATTTAATAGATGTGGCCTGGGCAAGCTGACACTCTCATTTTCTCACCCATAAATACAGACTATTGCCTGTCATTCACACAGCATTGATATGAGGGTTAATGAGTTAAGGTATGTGTTTTATGTATAGTAGGCACTCAATAAACACACTATTACTGCCATTAAAAATGCAATTAAAAGTCTCTTACCTAAGCATAACATAAGGTCACTTTCCAGATAAAAAGAAACTATCACATCATCTGTGCATTATTCAGTTAATCTAGCAGATTTTTAGTAGAACTGAAATAGCATATACTGTGGGGGAAAAAAGATTGCAAAGAGGACTTCAAATCCTTTTTTCATTTTGGATATAAGATTTCATTTAAAGCTGTTTAACCAGAGAGGGTCGCCATGGGAAAATAAACCGCTGACGGAATATATTAGGTTCACATTAATTTATAGCAGTAGCATAATGCTTATGAAAAATATGCTGGCTGGAAGCCCACAGTTTGCCCTTGAGCCTCAGCCAGCAGGGAAGTTTTGTGCAATGTGATTAGTGAATGAGGAGACCCTAGGTGATTAGTTAGTGCTCCATGCCAATCCTATCAGACAGGCTTTCAGCCAGTAACGTAAATAAGCCAGCTGATTTTTAACTTTCTCATCTCAAAACTGACTTTCAGGTGAGCATGACTTTGCCAAACACTTAAATATTGAAGGAAGATTTTCTCCAAATCTCCTTAAGACAAATCCTGCTTCCTTTGATACACACTTTAGCTCTGGCAAATGGCGGACTAGACGGGAAAGAATCTAAATAAGGAAGCTTGTCTGCAAATTCTGAGTACTGAATTAAACAAAACTCATTTCGTAAGTCCCTAGAACTTTTCAATGTTCAAAAGAGAAAACTTTGCTTATGAATAGATGTACTACCTACACTTGTGTACCAGTAACTTTTCCCCAGACTTTACTATGCAGTTATGTTTTTAAAAATCTTTTTACTATCTGTCATTAAATTATTAATGACCTGTTTTGATCTATAACTTCCTAGATATTTCTGATATGTATTTTAGCAAGGTATTGTACCAAGATAGATGTTTCTATGGGCAGATTTGTTAGTTTACATAGCTGCAAGGCCACTTCTCTGGTATCTATTACTATTTCAGTCAAGCTTCTTAAATTAGATTAAAAAGGGAAAGAAACAGCTTTCCTAAATTAAATCAGCTCCTTTAAATGAGGTTGACCCTTGAGCAGATAATTTGTGTAAACGTAAAATGGGTCCTGCTCTTCTTGAAATCTTATCATTAGATTCTCAAAACTGGGCTCCAAATGTGAGAGGTGGTATACAGCAGGTCTTCGAGTAATGTCATTCTGTTCAATATTGTTTCCTTCAGTAACACGGATGAGAGGCAGGGCCATTCTCTGCATAGAGGTTGCACAGTTGTCCCACGTCTGCACGGGTTTTCTCTGGGTACTTTCGTTTCCTCCCATATCCCAAAGATGTGTGCATTAGGTGAACCCAACTAAAGTGTTCACGTGGTCCCAGTCTGAGTGATTGTGGACGCGTGAGTGCACCCTTTGATGGAATGGTGTCCTGTCCAGGGTGGGTCCCTGCCTTGCACCCTGATATGCCAGGACAGACTCCAGCCACTCTCAACCCTGAACTAAAATCATGGAATCATTGAGTAAATAATTTGTTTTTATCAATCCTTTTTCTTCTTTTTTTTTTTTTCGAGACAGAGTCTTGCTCTGTCACCCAGGCTGGAGCGCACTGGCGAGATCTCAGCTCACTGTAACCTCCACCTCCTGAGTTCTGTATGTATAGCTCACGTTTATTTCAATGTTTAATATTAAAAGTGTTTTGAATCTTTATTTAGAAGTTTGCTGATGTTTGTGACCAGAAATATGTCCTAGCAACTTAACTTTCGTTTGTATCAGTTAGCCTATGGTAAAATTAGATTTTTTTATACATACATGTCATTTTGCTTAAAGTCACAGTTTCCAAATAGATGATAAGGACTTACTGTATAATTAAGATATAAATATTCTGTTCTGGTCTATATACTATTCTCTCATTGTAGATGAAAGTTTTCATATGAATAAAATACTATATATAAATATCCTCACATACAGGATCTACAGATCACCGTGTACATACACAGAAACATCAAAAGGTGTCCTAGGCTATAAAGTGCAGGTCTCACAGGCTAAAATCATTAACTGTTACAGGCTGCAAAGGTCCAAGGTTTAACGCTATCAGGCTGGGGCTCATCAGAAAGGAGCCTGATTTTTGCTCAAACACTGTCAGAGCTGAAAGGAGCCTCTGAGGCCCAGCAAAGTCAAGTCAGGAAACAGGAAATTGAGAATCTCCATTTAGAAGCTAGAATACGAATCCCAACGTAATGTCATTCTTTTGCACATACACAAGAAATCCAAGGCAGGCCAGGTGAAAGCGTCCGAACGAGACAGCAGTCATGGTGAGAGGCAACCCACTCCCAAGGGTAAACACAGGAACTCCAATTCTGTGGCTTTCAAATGTCAGCACAAAGGTAAGGAAGCATCCAAAACAACACACAATTTCCTAACAAATACCTCTGAGGGCTTCAGTGGGCAGGACACCCTGCTATGTTCACAGGTTGATAAATTATGGCACCATGGAGTTCATGCCCTGATGGTACTTATCATTTCATCACAGAGATAAGTTATGAATCAATAATGAACAGAAATGTCAATTTGCAGTAAATGCCACAAATGGAACTGAGAAAAAATGATAAGTTTAGAGAAGGCCACCAGATGCCAAGATGAGGGAAGATTTCATGAGGGGGTGTAAGTCTCAAGGGGGACAGGGCATATTCTAAGAAATGGAGATGGAGGACCTTCTAGACTACTGTTTTTTAAACAGGTTGCAACTTGCTTGATATCACAGTTTAATGGGCATTTTCTTCCTCAGTGAAAGGGATAGAATGTTATAGCAAATGGCAAGATAAAGTACTACTTCATGAAGCCTTTCAACTTCATATAAATTGTATTGGTTGTTCTGCTTCATGAAAAATGAAGAGTGAGGTTTTCTATTTGGCTGGAAAAATCAGAACTCAAGTTACGAGGTCATTCCAAGCCAGCATCTAAAAGACAGCATCAAAGAATCTGGATTTTATACTGTGGGGACTGAGAGATCACATTACAGGTTTTTAGTTTTTTACCTTTTTAAAGTTTTATTGACATCGACTGTGCTTAGTATGTCACACACATGATCTCACTTAATTGTAACCACCACGCTTTGAGTTGGGTATGATTACCTTCATTACAGAGGAGGAAAGTGAGAATCAGACAGATTATATAACCAGCCCATAAAATGAAGCCAGGTCTTTTGAATCCAAAGCTCATAATGTTTAAAAAGACACAAAAGAAAATTATGAAATGATAGGAGCTGGGCTTTAGGAATATTAATCTTGCACCTTCAAAGAGCTACATTGAATAGACGTTAGACAGCTATATCATTAGAGAGGTCTCTTTTGATCTCTCAATTTCAGAATATAAAATCAATTTAAATATACTCCAAATCCTAGGCAAAAATCACACCCAAACCAAGAGTTAAAACTGCTCTTAACGACTCTAAAAATATTTCAGTGAAGGTTATTTCTCAATAGCTATATTAATATCCCCTCACTTCATTCTGCAGCCATGAAGCTAATGACTTATCACTTGAAAAATGCTTTGAAGAAAACATGAAAATAGGTGGAAATGCAGAAGTCTGCCTAAAGCAGAAATGCTAACATAAAAGAAGTAACACACTGCTTTTCTCAGATTCACCCCCCCTCCAGCCCTCTGTTCTCACCCCTACACGCTCTGTCTGATCCTACCTACCTCCGGGAACAACTGTGAGGACTAATGGTGTAATCTGTGAAGTGCACAGAGCTCCCTGGAAAAGCAAGGCTGTAAAAAGCCCGGATGTTATCACTAGAGGCAGCTGAGAGAACATGCCAACGGTCGACTGCTAATATAAAAATGTAAAAAAGAAATAACAGTAGATGGGCTAATGTTGTGTCTAAAAAGGAAAAACGTATTTGGAAGTAGCTATTTCTGGTGACTATGGAATATTTGGATACTGAGCAATTAAAGACAAATATTCTTCCTGCCCTTTCTGCTAAAAAGCATCCCTCACAACAAGAATCAAAAGAAGCTCCTCCACATACCCAGAATAACCCAATTGCCCAACAGGCAGAGAGGCCAGGAAGGTAAAGCATTCCTCTGTCCGGCATATGAGGCGGAGAGAGAACGCACACCAAGTACCCAGCAAATCAGAACAGCCAGCTGTGCACAGGATTCTGCTCCTCATATACTCTAACAATCTATTCAATGGTTATGGACTAATGTATGAATACTCTTTAAAAGAAAAAAGTCATAAATCCTCAAGGTTGACGTAAGTTTTTTATTAAAACATTCCTTAAATATGCAGAAATAAAAACTAGCATAAAATCCCAAGCAGATTTATATATCAACTAAAAAGAGTACTATCAAACTAACGGAACTCAAACTAGCCTCAGTAATTAAATGTTAACAGATGATTTTTTTTTTGCTAACACTAAAACATTGATGTAGGCATCCAGTCTAGTTCTGTATTTAATCTGTTTTGATATTTTAACTTTCACAAACATTTACATAGAGAACACCTGTTTACATAATTATGTTTAACAAAATAGCAAAAAATCTAGAGGACAGACTGGGATGATTAAACCTCATACTTAACCCAAAGTCAGCCATACTTAACCTAGATGTCACAATAACTCTACAAAGCTCTCTTACTGAACTTGAACAGAGTTACTACCAGAGCATTATTGAAATTTGCATTAAATGGGTGTCTCATCCAATCAGGTAGAAATGAGAAACAGGAACTTTTTTCATTGTATATTTACCAGCTACGTTCACTACTATAAGCTATTCTGCAAGGTATATGTACAAGGGCTAGACCTGCCCACCACTCTGCTAGAAATGGGGGGTAGGGTACTGACTGCTCCCATTTTAATATGACCATACTGCAAACAGCTTTTCATTTATCTCTTTCAGTCTTCACAAAAGGGGAGAGGTACTATTATTATTCACGTTTAACAGGTGAGGAAACAGTTAAGTGACTCACCCAAGGTCACACAGATTGATAGTGGAAGAGCCAGGATGCAAAACCAGGAAGCCTTACTCCAGAGCCCAAGCTCTGTACCACAAATGCCTCTTGACCACCGTAAATCCCTGTGCAGAAGGAACGCTGTGATGCCACAGGGCCCCATCCACCCACTGAAAACACGCACACAGATGCAGGTCTACCCTTACACCTGAGCATTCATTTATAATGTGGTTGACCACATGATCCCAAAGATGCTAACACTTCTAACTGCCTGCTACATATCTCCATTTAGTTATTACTCAGTCAGCTAAGGCATGTGCCCTCAAAGATCAATGAAATTAGAGACTTTTCTTTCCAGCTGGAAGGGTATAGTAAGGCATGATTTGAAGATGATTACAACTGCTTCTACAGGGTAAAAAACTGCCTGAAGTGGGCACCGAGTTCAAAAATGATATAGATATACTCGTCGTTAACAAAAACAAAGAACTAGCATTTATTGCATACTTACAATGGGCCTGGCACAGTTAAGTACTTGTGTCATTTCAATAAAGTTTCACAACCACCACTGAAGTAAACACCGTATCTTCACTTTCCAATTGTGGAAATTGAGCTTAAGAGACATTAAGTAGCCTGGACTAGAGTGGCTACCTACCTAGTGACTGCGAAAACCACAATTCAGACCCAGACATCTGACTCCAGAATCCCGGCACTCCAAATGCAGGATGAAAAGATCTACTGGCAATATGGTTTCCCCACACTATGGCTCAGAACTTGGCGACTCAGTTTCGTAAGCCTTCTGCAGCCAGTTTAATCTCTAACCTACTCATCTTCTTTGGTTGGTTAAGAGATGTTATACTGCTACAAAATAATCCAGATCTGTAATAATTCAGATCTTTTGGCTTTGAGACCAAAAGCTGCTGTAATCCTAAGAATCACCAACTAACAACTAAGATTTTGAGTATATTCAAGCCAAAGAATCTATACTTCTATAAAAGCACAAAACGCAGCTTTGGTCAGAAAGCTAGCCCACGGTTTCTGCAGCCTCCACTTCAGACTCTGAGTTCCTCAATGGAGGTGTTGTATCTTGGACATGGCACCTGGCAGGAAAAAGATGGCAAAATGGTCAGCATCAGGCATGGGCCCACTCTGCTGTTCTCCACCAGGCCATCACCTAACTGGCTAGGCAGAAGCGCCTGCACGCACATTGCCAGGAGCTAACAAGGTTGCTGGGACCAGAGCAAAAGAGAAACAGAGCACATCCTTAAACAGCCGGACGTGCTCAGGGATGAAATGTCCCCTTAACACTGAGACAGTGATAATGGTGACCTTCTGTTGCTCTCCTGCCTGTGCCAGGAGCTATAGGTGTCTTCTGTATACAACTATCATTACCCCGTGAAGGAGACAATGATGTCCCCATCATACCAATGAGGAAACAGGCTCAGAGGCAACACAGCTCTAGAAAGCAGCTTGACTGAGGCCGGGGCCCGGCAATACCAGGGCCATTTCCACTTTCCTAGAGGCACACTCCACCAACCGGCACTTCTGCCATGAAAGCTGAAACAAAGTGACGAGATGTGCGTTGGACTTGGGAAAAAAGGAATGGGAGTGAAACTGAGGCAGAGATATTTAGAACCAACAAAGATTTTAGAGGTTGCCTAGTCTAACCTTTTAATTTGCAGAGTAAACTAGGGCAGTTATTAGATTCACTTCAGATTACACAGCATATATACATATACACACACACATACACATATATAATATACATATGTATACATACATACACACGGTGTGTGTGTGTGTGTGTGTGTGTGTGTATGTATACGTATTTAGAGATAGGATCTCAATCCATTGCCCAGTCTGGAACACAGTATCAAGATCGTAGCTCACTTCTGCCACAAACTTCTGAGCTCAAGCCATCCTCCTGCTTCAGCCTCCCGAGTAGCTGGGACTAGTGGCATGTGCCACCACACCCAGCTAATTTTTTTAAAAGACGGTCTCACTATGTTGCCCAGGCTGCAGTGCACTGGCATGACCATAGCTCACTGCTGCCTTGGACTTCTGGTCCCATATAATCTTCTGCCTCAGCCTCCTGAGTAGCTGGGATTACAGGCACTTTTCTATTTTTAACTAGAATTACTGAACCTTGACAATGTGCCAGAAACAGCCCTAGTACCTTTAAATATGCTAATTTTCACAACACCCTCATTAGGCAGGTGCCCCATTTTACAGATGAGGAATCTAAGGTATAATGAACTTAGGTAATTCACTGAAGATCTTTCTGCTGGCAAATCCCATGCTCTCGACGTATGCCTCACCACCCTCCCAGAGAGCTACTTCAAGAGCTGATGCTCAGGCCTCCAGTGCTTGCTCTCCGCATTAGGAGGTGACAGGACCTGGCAAAGAGGTCTGAGACAAGCCAAGCTAGGTCGTGACTTCCGTCCACACCCCTCTGCACCTAAATGTACTGACCCTACAATGAAAAGCTGGCAAGGTTATCCTGGTTTTGCTCCATTTTCTCTGTGGCATTGCCTGAGGTGCTGCTCCCCATGGTAGGTGGTGGGGTTTACCTCCTTCCATGCTGAGCTAGGCTGGACACATTCCAGCCAACAGCAGGACAACGGGAGTGGTGTGACCACCTAAGAGGGGGCTCAGCCCCATGCTCTGTGATCAGGGCCTGGGGACTTTGGCACCTGAGGTGCTGGATTGTGTCACTGCTGGGCACAGTTTTCCCTGCATCAGCAGCAATAGGGAAATGCATGCACACAGGAAGGCTCAGGTTCCCCAAACTCATATAGCGTCGGGACTGTTTTTTTGTTTGTTTGTTTATTTGTTTTGAGACGGAGTTTCACTCTTGTTGCCCAGGCTGGAGTGCAATGGTGCAATCTCAGCTCACTGCAATCTCTACCTCCCAGGTTCAAGTGATTCTCCTGCCTCGGCCTCCCAAGTAGCTGGGATTACAGGCATGTGCCACCACACCTGGCTAATTTTGTATTTTTAGTGGAGACGGGGTTTCTGCATGTTTGCCAGGCTGGTCTCAAACTCCTGACCTCAGGTGATCTGCCCATCTTGGCCTCCCAAAATGCTGGGATTATAGGTGTGAGCCACTGCGCCCGGCAGTGTCTGGACTGAAAGGGAGGACTTGTACAGGGCTCCAGAGGTTAACTGTTGGTTATGTAGCTGCTCCACTTTAGTGAAATGACTTTGGACACTTTAGGGCATAGCCAAAGAGCAAAGCAGTTACACTGTGGCGGTCCTGCCTGCTCCCCACTCTTGGCTATCAGTAAGTCTGGCTCGAGATACAGAAATCCAAAGGTCTCCTCTGGCTGAGGAGGCAGGTCTGGAAGGCCATACACCAGTTGCACCAGTTCACTGTGTCAGCTCCTTAGTCTGCAAAAAGGTCCACAGATGGGCAGGGACAGAGGCCAAGGGTCACTCCGCCCCCAGAGCAGGGTCATTCCTCTGATATCTAAGAGTCACATCCACATGACTGCTGCAACCTGTGGCTCAAAGTCAGCAGAAAAACGGTTATAAACATTAGGTTAGAGCCATTTTGTGAAAACTAATTCAGTGTTTTTCCCGTTGCTTGGTACATACACACTATTCAGTGAAATATTAGCTTTTATTCAAGGCATAACATAGGAATTCCTTCAAAATTAAAATTTTATGTTACATTTTGTATCAGTTTCTGCTGAAATATTTATCAACACGTACTGTGACTGCCTGTGCAGGAATTTATTCAAATTTATTCCATTTTGCTGTTTGTTTTGTACTGATTTTCACTGATAAATTTCCTTTGACTGTAGTTAGTATAGAAGAATTCATTCAAATTTATTGGATAATATAGTTTATTTCTGCATTACCTTTATTCACCAAAATGTCATACAGGTATGTGCTTTTCAAAGAAAGCTCTGCCATGTGTGATATAAAAACATCCCCTATCTATAAATGCCTTGTGTCACCTACTATGTATTTACCCACAAGTTTCCTCTGTTATCTGTTACAGTTGAGGGTGGGAAGCTGGGAAATACTACTGCTTGTCCAGATGTTATTATCTCCTCCTGGATCTCTGTATCCTGTATTTGCAACTGTGTCTTCCCCTCACCCCCCACCAAAAAAATAAAAAATAAAAAAAATCCTTTTATGTCACTTTCCATGCTTGTGTGTTTGAAGTAATCAAATCTTTTTCCTCAAATAATTATTTGTAAAAATTAGAATATCATTTACAAGTCTCTGCTTCTTATCTGCATCTAAAAACAGAATAGGGGAGGTCCAGAAGCCATGAGCTTCTCCCAAGTTTCAGCCTGGACTGAATCCTAAACTCCTTATGTTTTCTCAGAGGCAGTGGGGCTGCAGGTTCGTCAAAACACAAATGACGTCAGGCCCAAGGCACATCCACATGCTTCTATCCACTCTACTGCCCTTCCTCTCTTCTTCTACACACATTTTGACGTGGCAGACTTGGAATAAAATCAAGAAGCTCCTCTAGGATGAGAGAGCAATAAACAGTTTATTGGGACGTTCATGCCTCAACATGACATTTTCTTCATATTTTTTTTTTCCTGGTGATCTTTTGTAATACTCTGTGGGGGGAGGGGACAGGAAAACTATGGGCAAAAACTTATGTAATTTATTGCAACATAATTTTAATTTACACACTGTGGTAGGCAACCCTCATATGGCCTTCCGTGATTCCCAGCCCCGGTACTCACACCTTTGTGTCGTCAGTCCCCTCCTATAATACCATACCGGGGTTGGTTGTGTAACCAACAGAATACAGCAGAAGGGCAGGAGCATCCTTTCTACCATCAGGGGTAGAAAAGACTGTGGCTGTGTCTTGGTGGCTCTCTAGTGCGTGTTCTCTCTCTCTCTCATCAACATGGCTCTGTGGGAAGCCATGCTGTGGGCAGCTCCATGAGGCGGCCCATATGGCAAGAACTGAAGCCTCCTGCCAACACTCATGTGAGTTTAAAGCAGCCCCTGCAGCCCCTGCAGCCCCAGACAAAGCTCCGGATGACCAGAGCCTCAACTCACAGCTTGACTGCAACTCCATGAGAGAACTACCCAGCCAAACCACTCCCAGACTGCTGACTCTCAAACTATGGGAGATAGAAATTTGTTTTAGGCTGCTAAATTCTGGGGTAATTTGTTATATAGCAATAGATGACTAATACATGTAGATTTTCATATTCTTCTTTGAGCTTTCTTCAGTGATCAAAGTTTCTACTATAAACATGAATTACTTTTACAAATTAGAAATCAAAGACAGCGTATGTGTGTATGACTTCCTGGCCGAAGATGGGATGGGCTAAGATGGTGACGTCCCTCTTTTTTATAACTCTTAAATTCCTGGGTTGAAAACTACCCAGCACAGACTTGGTGGGGGATGCTACAGAGCAAATGTGAGCAGGGATAATGGGGAGTTGAACAAAATTCCTTCTCTCTTGGGATTATCTGAGGAGTACTCCTGACATTTGAACACCGCCAATCTGTGTCTTCTTATACCCTCTCAAATAGGCTGATCAATTGCTTCTCTTTTTGACTGAGGACTACAGAAAGACACACATTTTAATTCAAGAGATATTTAGGGTTAACCTTAGGAAGAACTTCTAGCCAAGAAAACTGTTATTAAGTGACTGCACAGGATGAACAGTTAGCACGGCACAAAGATCACGGGCCTTAGCTTTATAAGGCCAGGCTCGTGTCCTGGTTCCATTTCTTTCTAGCAGAGTGATTTTGGATAAATCATTTTCTGTCTCTGACGCTGAACTTCTTTACCCATAAAATAGGGACAATACCATTTACCTTGTCAGTGCTCAGCTGGCCTCATTCCCTCCTTCTCTAGACAAGGGTGGATAAAATCAAATCGCTAGACCCTTTCCAGTCATAAGATTCTCTGGTCCAGTCTTTACTCTGACTGGAGAAGATAGGTGTGGATTTGATAACACTAAGGTGGTCCTTATCCACCAACCTTCCTGCTCTCTTGGCAAACTCTGAGAGACTCATTTCCTCGATGCTTCTCTCAGAAGATTATATATACACTACAATGCATCCTTTCAACCTTTGTTGCATAGAGAATGTGGGATAGGCTGGGCATGGTGGCTCATGCCTGTAATTCCAGCACTTTGGAGGCTGAGGTGGGTAGATCACTTCAGGCCAGGAGATTGAGACCAGCCTGGGCAGCATGGTGAAACGCCATCTCTACTAAAAATACAAAAATTAGTCACGCACGGTGGCACGCCTGTAATCCCAGCTACTCAGGAGGCTGAGGCATGAGAATTGCTTGAACCTGGGAGGTGGAGGTTGCAGTGAGCGGAGATCATGCTACTACACTCTAGCCTGGGTGACAGAGCAAGACTCTGTCTCAAAAAAAACAGAAGAAAGAAAGAAAATGTGGGATAAGTCGGGAAACTAAACTTTACATACACTTTCTTGGGTGCCTGTAAAGCAAATCACCTCACCCGCCTGGGTCTTGGTTATCCTGTTGGATATGCAGGGGATACATTAAGGTCATTTCTGCCTCTAAAAGCCTAGACTCTAATATGGAAAATATTTCAGAAGTCTTTATGTGTTATGGTGGGTTTTATTCTTTAAGGGATTATCTCTGTATAGTGGCTCTGTGCTCTTAATTTACCTCCACCCAAAATGCTCTCATTTCCTTCACAAAACATATTGACTAAAGCCCAATGCACGCTGAATGCTGGCAGCTAGTGGGCTACTCTGAAGCAAATCTCTTGTCTTCTCTGTACGTCATTTTCCTCATCTGTGTAAAGGGATAATAATACCTAACTTGACAGGGTAGTGTGAAGATGAAATGAGTCAACGTATGTGAAGAACTCAGAACACACAGAAAGCCCCACCTAAGTGTGAGCTACCAGTGGTCCTGGTACCAACACACCTGCTCAGATCTGTTCTACTCATGGAGCTGTGTGCTTATTCCAGGTGAGCTATGTTTCCTTTCAAATCTTTTTGTGCCAAGTGTACTTGCTTTGCGTGTATACTATGCAAGCATTACATAAAATCAATTAAATATGAAAGTCAATAAATAGTTGTTTCTGTAAAAACGAAATGCCTCATAAAGACTCCATGAAGGCAGGCCGGGCATAGTGGCTCACGCCTGTCATCCCAACACTTTGGGAGGCAGAGCGGGGAGGATCACTTAAGGCCAGGAATTCAAGACCAGCCAAGGCCTGGTCATTAGAGAAATGCAAATCAAAACCACACTGAGACACTATCTCATGCCAGTTAGAACGGCGATCACTAAAAAATCTGGAGACAACAGATGCTGGAGAGGATGTGGAGAAATAGGAACGCTTTTACACTGTTGGTGGGAGTGTAAATTAGTTCAACCATTGTGGAAGACAGTGTGGCGATTCCTCAAGGACCTAGAAATAGAAATTCCATTTGACCCAGCAATCCCATTATTAGGTATATACCCAAAGAATTATAAATTGTTCTATTATAAAAATACATGCACACGTATGTTCATTGTGGCACTGTTTACAATAGCAAAGACCTGGAACCAACCCAAATGTCCATCAACGACAGACTGGATAAAGAAAATGTGGCACATATATACCATGGAATACTAGGCAGCCATGAAAAACGATGAGTTTGTGTCCTTTATAGGGACAGGGATGAATCTGGAAACCATCATTCTCAGCAAACTGACACAAGAACAGAAAACCAAACACCGCATGTTCTCACTCATAGGCAGGTATTGAACAATCAGAACACCTGGACACAGGGAGGGGGAGCATCAAATACTGCAGTCAGTTGGAGGGGGGTTAGGGGGAGGGACAGTGGCAGGGTGGGGAGGGGATAATGAGGGGGAGAAATCCCAGATATAAGTGATGGGGGGATGGAGGCAGCAAACCACCTTGCCATGTATGTACCTATGCAACAATCCTGCATGATCTGCACATGTACCTCAGAACCTAAAGTACAATTAAAAAAAAAAAAAAAAAAAAGACCAGCCAAGACAAAATAGCATGACCCTGTCTCTACAAAAAAAACTTTAAAATTAGCCAGACAGAGTGGTACATGCCTGTAGTCCTAGCTACTCAGGAGTCTGAGGCAGGAGGATCATTTGAGCCCAGGAGTTCAAGGTTACAGTTAGCTATGATCATGCCACTGCACTTTAGCCTGGGTGACAGTGAGATCTCATCTCCTTAAAAAAAAAAAAAAAAAAAGGCAAACCATGAAGGCAAACCATGACAAAAGTTTGCTGTTGAATGAGATGTGACAGAGACAACTGTGAAACACTGGAAAAATTGTGGAAAGATCCCCCCACCCCCTACAACGTAGATTTCTTTGCAAGTATTACTGAGTTCTAGGTCAACCTTAAAAAATGTAAATGGAAGTTGTGGCTGATAAATTATGGCTGAAGTTTACACAACGCAGATACTTCAGGCAGAGGACACTTACACAAGGAAAAGGCCTTGGGCCTATCTCAAAACATTCCTAGTACTCAAAAATTTACAGCAAGTGACAGACCACTGGGAGAAAAATATCAGAGTCTCCATGCACAGAGCACGAGCAGAGAAAAAACCAAAAGGCTAGACAACATGCTACTTAAAAATCGTATTTTCATTTAAAATAAAATGTGTAAAGTATGTGTCATTTTCACTGACTCTCTGAGCTAACTGACCAATTATCAGTCTTGATTTAGTCTGGCAACAGGGTTTCAACTCTGTGTGAGCCCATGTTCTCACACGGTGGATGTGCCTATAGGGTCAGGGGTTAGGAAGCTGCCATTAGACAACATGTGTAAATAATATCTGCACCTTGACTGGCATTTCTTAATATACATATGTATACACTCATCCATAAATACATACATAAAAATTCTGATACTTTAGTTTTTTTTTTTTTTTTTGAGACAGAGTCTCCCTTTGTCACCCAGGCTGGAGTGATCTTGGCTCACTGCAACCTCTGCCTCCCGGGTTCAAGTGATTCTCCTGCCTCAGGCCTCCCGAGTAGCTGGGATTACAGGCTCCTGACACCATGCTCGGCTAATTTTTTTTTGTTTTGTATTTTTAGTAGAGACAGGGTTTTACCATGTTGACTGGGCTGGTCTTGAACTCCTGACCTCAAGTGATCTGCTTGCCTCGGCCTCCCATAGTGCTGGGATTACAGGCGTGAGCCACCGTGCCCAGCCTACTTTAGAATTTTTTTAAAGTCTGTAGGGAATTTCCTAATTTTCCCCCAAATAATGCATACTTTTGAGACTACCTGAATCCATACCTTGGTCTCTATGTGGACTTCACAACATTTGATTTATCCATACTATACAGTTATAAAATATTAGATCACAATATTGGGCTTAAAAATAAACAAGTGTCAGCTAGGCTCAGTGGCTCACGCCTGTAATCCCAGTAGTTTGGGAGGCCGTGGCAGGAGGATTGCCTGGGGCCAGGAGTTTGAAACCAGCGTGGACAACATAATGAGACCTTTTCTCTATAAGAAATTTTTAAAAATTAGCCAAGTGTGGTGGTGCACGCCTGCAGTCCTAGCTACTCAGGAGGCTGAGGCAGAAGGATCCTTAAGCCCAGGAGTTCGAGGCTGCAGTGAGCTATGATCACACCATTGCACTCCAGGCTGACTGACAGAGCAAGACCCTGTCTCTGAATGAATGAATGAACAAACAAGTGCTTACCTTGTTCCTAATTTAATTAGCAAGCTAAACAAATCTTGCACATGGCAGATGTAAGGCTCTGGAACGTGCCTTCAACTTCGGTGGCTCCAGACCCACAATTCTCTTGAACCCTCTGGCAGACACACTTCACCATCTGGAGTCCCTACTGTAACCAAAGTGTCCACAGTCAACCAGTCTCTCCCTCTCTCTCTCTCCCTCTCTCTCTCTCTCATTCTGTGTGTGTGTGTGTGTGTGTGTGTGTGTGTGTGTGTAGGGGAAGCCATGGCCTGTCCAACCACTCACAGTCCCAGTCTGGTAAATGAAGGACCCTCATTCACAGCCAGAGGATGAAAGAAGAGCTGCAGAATGCAGTTCTGACCCTGGGCTGGCTAAACCACAAAATGAAAAGGAGGGACTGCTGAGGAGGTGGGGTGTCACATCTCTGTATTTTGCTGTTCATAACGACGGCAACAAGTACTAAAGGCTTGGGAAAGCAGATTAGAGATGGAGGCATAAAATGAGATAGAAGGAGTTGACTTTTGAGTGGCAATACAAAGAGTGGCTAAAAAAAAAACATTTAAGCAGTGTCCAGGAAGGAAGGGATGACACGTCTTTGAACATATCTGTAACATAAATTAAGAGTGGAAATGAGGTATAGCTTGGAATAAGAAGTATCTAAGTGTTAACACCACTCTCAGCTGAATTATTCAAAGAAAACAACTATGTAGACAGTCTTACGTTCAGGGGAGGGGATGGGGAGGTGTGTGGTGGCTCTGCTGAGAGCCCCCATGGAGCAGCCCTCCTCCATTCTGACCATGTGGCTTCAATGGGGCTCAGCCCACAAGGCAAGTACATGACCCAGGACATTCGGTGACCAGTGCCTCTCATGGCTTCGTGACCGACAGTGGCAAGGGGGGTGATATGAGCCTAGCCCACCAAAGTCCATGTCCGTCAGATGCAGACCAAGCTGAAACTACCAGAGAAGAGGCTTTCTCTTCCTGCTAGTGGAACAGAAACCTAGAGCAGCTGGTGGTTGTTTCTGCCACTACTTGGGGGCAAACTTGCCTGAAAAAGCAGCCAACAGATAAAAGGCAGAACAAGAAACGAAGAGAAAAACTGCTGATATCTTCAGAGCAACTGGAAATGGCCAATGCCAAAAGCAATACCCCTAGATGTTTCTGTTATGTCCATCAGTAAATTTCTATTTTTGCCTAAGCCAGTTTGATTGGGGTTTCTGTCACTTAGAGCGGAAAATGTCCCAATTCAAAATGTAAATACCTAGCTGCAACTTTTTTCATTTTTTTAAATTTAATCACATTGCTTATAGTTCATGCTTTCGAACACAGAGATTATTTCTACATATAAGCCACATATTGTTTTTTTTTTTTTTTTTTTTTTTTTGAGACAGGATCTTGCTCTGTCACCTAGGATGGAGTGCAATGGTGCAATCTCTGCTCACTACAACCTCCATTTCCTAGGCTCAAGTGCTCTTCCCACCTCAGCCTCTCAAGTAGCTGTGACTACAGGTGTGTGCCACCATACCCAGCTAATATCTTTGTATCTTTTGTAGAGACAGGGTTTCACCATGTTGCCCAGGGTGGTCTGGAACTCCTGGCCTCAAGTGATATGCCCACCTCAGTCTCCCAAAATGCTGAGATTACAGGCATGAGCCACCATGGCCAACCCACATATTCTTAATAGGCTCAATATAAGTTATTTCAAAGAGTAGAATGAAAATGTAATCCAACTGGGGATACACATAAAGATATAGTATTAATATTATTAATAGGAAACATTTGTTAAATTTACCACAGGCACATGGTAACACTGAACAAATGTTTGCTCTTAGTATTATAATTCTATATATTAATGTGTATTAAAATAATTAATGTGCACTAGGATATAATAATGTATTAATTATATATATACACACACATATACATATATCTCAATCTTCACAAGGTTTTGCTATAAGTATTCTAATTATCTCTATTTTTATATATATATATATATTTTATTGCATTTTAGGTTTTGGGGTACATGTGAAGAACATGCAAGATTGTTGCACGGGTACACACATGGCAGTGTGATTTGCTGCCTTCCTCCCCATCACCTATATCTGGCATTTCTCCCCATGCTATCCTTCCCCCAACTCCCCACCCCCCCACTGTCCCTCCCCTTTTCCCCCCCAACAGACCCCAGTGTGTGATGCTCCCCTCCCTGTGTCCGTGTGTTCGCATTGTTCAACACCCGCCTATGAGTGAGAATATGCGGTGTTTGATTTTCTGTTCTTGTGTCAGTTGCTGAGAATGAGGGTTTCCAGGTTCATCCATGTCCCTACAAAGGACACGAACTCATCGTTTTTGATGGCTGCATAATATTCCATGGTGTATATGTGCCACATTTTCCCTGTCCAGTCTATCATCGATGGGCATTTGGGGTTGGTTCCAGGTCTTTGCTATTGTAAACTGTGCTGCAATGAACATTCGTGTGCATGTGTCCTTATAATAGAACGATTTATAGTCCTTTGGATATATACTCAGTAATGGAATTGCTGGATCAAATGGAATTTCTATTTCTAGGTCCTTGAGGAATTGCCACACTGTCTTCCACAATGGTTGAACTAATTTACACTCCCACCAACAGTGTAAAAGCGTTCCTGTTTCTCCACATCCTCTCCAGCATCTGTTGTCTCCAGATTTTTTAATGATCGCCATTCTAACTGGCGTGAGGTGGTAATTATCTCTATTTTAAAGAAGGGCAAACTGATTGAGAGAGGTTAAGAAACTTGCCCGACACTAGAGCAGGTGGTGGGTCTGAGATCCAGGACCAAGTGAGCATTCTAACTAGAACATTAGCTCTGAAGCCACTATTCTACTCCCTCCAGAATATCAGAAGTGTTACTGAAAATACATAAAGTTGGTTCTGCTGTGCCACACAAAGAGGCTCAGCCACCATACGGTGCCCTGAGCCATCCCGCACCACAGTGACAGAAAGGACGGATCCCACGGAGTATCCCCAGAAGGTGTTTTCCACCTGTGGAGTGCCATCCATCAGTGAGTCATGAAAATCATTTAATGAGCGAAGACCAGCAGTATTCCCCCACAGAATCGAAAATATCAGAATATGGTATACAAGGGCAAATACTGCCTTGTAAAATCTTTTGTTTATACATATATATATATATATATATATATATATATATATATATATATACACACACACACATACGTATGTATAGCCCAGGTCATGACATGAAATACATTTTACTATAAATCATTAAAGTTCGAAGGCCATGAGTGTAGAGCAGAAGGTGGTGTGAATGCTGGCTGTAAAATCCCCTAAACCTGGACTCCTGGGGTTGAGGTGGGGGGAGAGAGAGAGAGAGAAGTTAAAACTAAATGGACTCAGGAGTTGACGGAAGTTAGAACTGACCCACACTGCAATGCATTTTCATCAGGAAATCCTTTAAGCGAATCTATTTGATTCCCTAAAAGGACTTTTTTCGTTAACTAAATAGTAGAGGCTAAGGATCCTTTCAGAAAACCCCCAATATCTGATGTTTATGTGGTCATTCAAAACTGCAAAGAGGGGAAGCAGCGACAGGAAAGCAATGCGCTAGGCGAGCGCTAATGAGGTCCACGCAGCACGCAGCACCAGAGCCCGAGCTCGGGGCAGCTCCCCCAGGCACACGGCTGATGTGGAAACTCACAGGACAGCTTGAGTTTGCCGGGGGAAAAGTCAAACGGGCAAGCATAACAGCAGCCTTGCCTGGGCTAAAGAAACACCAGGCTCGCTGGCTCTCCCTCGCTCTGCTCTTGTGTGGCAGCACGAGGTGACCCCAGGAGACGGTGAGGAGCTTAACATTCCACGCGGTGCTCTCCCCAAGGCTCCCTGGCTCCTCTCCCCGCCCAGGGAGAGGACATTTCTTAAGATTTTATTAAACTGTCATCATAAATTGCTTATGAGAGCAAGTAACAAACTTTATCACCTTCCCTTTCCTTCCAAGTGGCGAGAAGTGGGCCTGTGACTGCTCCAAAGCACTGAGCCAAAATGAGCCGGCAGCAAATTGCCAGCCATTAACTGTCGGACTGGCAGGGCTGAGGAAGTCCATTTTATTAGAGGCTCATCCATAATACATTTAATTTCAACCCTGTACAGACTGAATTCATTAACACGGGTTAACAACGCACCCTTGAGCTCAGATTCCTTTGTGCTTCTTCTAAGTGGCATCACTCTTTTAGCTCCTCCCACTCACAATAAATTATTTAATCTCAAAGTTCAGGAATTATTTTCTGTCAGTATTAGATATTTCCTATGAGTTGCTCTGAACTTTTGGGGATTAAGGATCTCCTTTGAGCATCTAATGAAAGCTACAGATCCTTTCTCAGAAAAATGCACAAAGAGGCTGGGCATGGTGGCTTATGCCTGTAATCCCAATACTTTGGGAAGCCAAGGCGGGCAGATCACTTGAGTCCAGGAGTTTGAGACCAGCCTGGTCAACATGGTGAAACCCCTTCTCTACTAAAAATACAAAAATTTGCTGGGTGGGATGGTGGGTGCCGGTAATTCCAGCTACTTGGGAGGCTGAGGCAGAATTGCTTGAAGCCCAGAGGTGGAGGTTGCAGTGAGCTGAGAGCTGAGATTATGCCACAGCACTCCAGGCTGGGCGACACAGCAAGAGTCTGTCAAAAGAAAAAGAAAAATGCACAGAAGTGTGCAATGTGCATACATGCACAATTTTGCTAGGATTTTAGGGATGCAGAGATGCCCAGAAATTCCCCCCACGGTCTCTAGAAAGCATATGAATCCGCAGTTAAGATCCTCAGTTCTAGTCTATATCACCTTTCCTAGTGCTGAACACATTGACGACAAAAAATTAGTCCACTTATAGAGTTAAATGTTTCTCTCAAACACCTAATGAAAAACAAAACCAGCAAACAAACAAAACAGTGATGTTAACATTTCCTACTTATCTTTATTGTACTTCAGAAATGCACAATCAAGTGTCTAGGGTCCCATTATTTGCTTAGTGCTAAGAGGAATATAAAAAAAAGTAAAAGACTCAGTCCCTCATCATAACAAAACTATTGTGATGAAGCAATATTGGAGAAAGAGATCCATACATAGTTATATGCTAAATTATACGGTACCAGCTAATGGCATAGTGGGAATTTTGTTTTTAATTTTTAAAATTTAAAAAATATATGTAGGGGGTTCAAGTGCATGTTTCTTACATGCACATATTGTCTAGTGGTAAAGTCTGGGCTTTTAATGTACCCGTCACCCAAATAGTAAACCCAAGACATAACTTTTCAGCCCTTATCTCCCCCCGCCCATCCTCCCACCATTTTTAGTGTTCAATATCCATTATTATTCTGTCTGTCCATGTGTACCCATCATTTAGCCCCCATTTATAAGTCAGAATGTATGGCATTTGCCTGAGTTATTTTACTGAGAATAAAGGCCTCCAGTTCCATCTATGCTGCTGCAAAGAGACAAGATTGCCTTCCTTTTTATGGCTGCATAGTATTCCAAGGGGTGGGTGTGTGTGTGTGTGTGTGTGTGTGTGTGTATGTGTAAACACACAGTATTCCAAGGAATATGTGTATGGGTGTGTGTATGTATATATCACTAATCATCAGAGAAATGCAAACTAAAACCACAATGAGATCACACCAATCAGAATGGTTGTTATTCAAAAGACTAAACAGATGTTGGTGAGCATGTGGAAAAAAATACATATATATATCTGTGGGAGATATATATATATATTCTCTTTATTCAATGATCCTCCACTGATGGACACTTAGGTTGATTTCCAGTGCTGTGGTGAACTTGGGGTGTTTTTAAACACAGTAATTCCTTTTCCTTTGGTTAGATACTAGAAGTGGGATTGCTATTTTTAGTTCTTTGAGAAATCTCCATGCCATTTTCCACAGAGGTTGTACTAATGTATATTTCCACCAACAGTATATAAGCACTCCCTTTTCTCCACATGCTCACCAACATCTGTTGTTTTAGTCTTATGAATAATGACCATTCTGACTGGTGTGAGAAGGTATCTCACTGTGGTTTTAATTTGCATTTCTGATGATTAGTGATGCTGTTAGCCACTTGTATGTCTTCTTTTGAAAAATGTGTGTTCATGTTTTTTGCTTACTTTTTAATGGGGTTATTTCAGTTTCTTTTTTTTTTCTTGTTGAATTGAGTTTCTTGTATATTCTGGATGTCAGCCCTTTGTTGAACACATAGTTTGGGAATTTTTTTTCCCTCATTCTGTAGGTTGTCTGTTTATTCTCCTGATTTTTTCTTTTTCTGTGCAGAATCTTTTAAATTTAAGTGTCATTTCTCCATTATTATTTTCATTGTGTTTGCTTTTGAGAACTTGGTCATAAATTCTTTGCCTGGGCCAATGTCAAGAAGAGCTTTTCCTAGGTTTTCTTCTAGTATTCTTATAGTTTCATTCTTACATCTAGGTATTTAATCCATCTCTAGTTAATTTTTGTATATGATTAAGAGGTAGAGTTCAGTTTCATTCTTCTACAACATATATCCAATCTTCCCAGCATCATTTATTGAATAAGGTGTTATTTCCCCATTTCCCCAGTGTACATTATTGCTGAATTTGTTGAATATCAGCTGTAGGTGTCTGGCTTTGTTTTGGCTTCTCTATTCTATTCCACTGATCTATGTGTCTATTTTTATACCAGTACAATGTTGTTTTGGTTACTACAGCTTTGTAGTATAATTTCAAGTCAGGTAACGTGATGCCTCTAGATTTGTTGTTTTTGCTTAGGATTGCTTTGGCTATTCTGGCTTTTTTGGTTCCATATGCATTTTAGGATTGTGTTTTTTAATTCTGTGAAAAATAATGTTGGCAAGTTTGACAGGGATTGTATCAAATCTGTGGATGGCTCTGGGAGATGGTCATTTTAACAATGTTGATTCTTCTAACCCATAAGCATGGGATATTTTTCCATTTGTTTGTTTTGTCTATGATTACTTTCATCAGTGTTTTGTAGTTCACCTCCTTGGTTAAGTATATTCCCAATTCCCAGCTGGGTTTGTTTCTTTGGTAGCTATTGTAAATGGGGTTGACTTCTTGATTTGTTCCTCGGCTAGCTCATTACTGGTGTATAGAAATGCTACAGACTTCTGTATGTTAATTTACTGTCCTGAAACCTTACTTAAGTGATTTATCAAATCTAAGAGTTTTTTGGTGAAGTCTTTGCAGTTTTCTAGATACAAGATTATGTCATCAGCGAACAGGGATAATTTGATTTTCTCCTTTCCAATTTGGATGTCTTTTACTATTCTCTTTTGCCTGATTGCTCTGGTGAGAACTTCCAGTGCCATGTTGAATAAGAGTCATGAAAGTGGGCATGTTTCTCTTGTTTCACTTCTTAAGAGGAATGCTTTCAACTTTTTCCTATTAAGTATGATATTGACTGTAGGTTTGTCATATATGGCCTTTATTATGTTGAGGTATATTCCTTCTATGTCTAGTATGTTACGGATTTTTATCATGAAGAGATGCTGATTTTTACTGAATGCTTTTTCTGCATCTATTGAGATGAACATATGGTTTTTGTCCTTAATTCTGCCATATGATGTATTACATTTCTTGGTATGCACATGTTAAATCATCCTTGTGTCCTTGGGATAAATCCCACCTGACCATGGTGTAATATCTTTTTTATGTGCTGCTGGATTCAGTGTACTGGTATTTTGTTGAGAATTTTTACATATATTTTCATCAGGGATACTGGTCTCTAGTTTTCTTTTTTATTGTATCCTTGTCTGGTTTTGGTATTAGGGTGATACAAGCCTAGTAGAATGAGTTGGGGGAGGACCCTCTCCTCGAATTTTTTGGAATAGTTTCAGGAGGATTGGTATGAGCTCTTTGTATGTTTTTTCTTTTTGTTTTGTGAGACAAAGTCTCGCTCTGTTGCCCAGGCTGGAGTGCAGTGGCACAATCTCAGCTCACTGCAAACTCCACCTCCTGGGTTCAAGCGATTATCTTGTCTCAGCCTCCTGAGTAGCTGGGACTACAGGCGTATGCTACCATGTCTGACTAATTTTTGTTTCTAGTAGAGAAGGGGTTTCACCATGTTAGCCAGGATGGTCTCAATCTCCTGATCTTGTGACCCACCACCTTGGCCTCCCAAAGTGCTGGGATTACAGGCATGAACCACTGCACCCGGCCTCCTTTGTATGTTTGACAGAATTTAGCTGTGAATCCATCTGGTCCTGAGCCTTTTTTATTGGGATATTTTTATTACTGATTCAATTTCACTAGTCATTATTGGTCTGTGCAGGGTTTCTGTTTCTTCAGTCTCAGCAGCTTGTGTTCCCAGGATTTTACCCATTTCTTCCAGCTTTTCTAGTTTGTGAACATACAGTTGTTAATAATAAGAGTCTCTGATGATCTTTTGTATTTCCATGATCGGTTGTAATGTCTTTTTCATTTCTGATTGTGTTGATTTGCATCTTCTCTCTTCCTGGTTAGTCTAGCTAGTGGTTTATCAATTTTGTTTAATTTTTCAAAAAACCAACTTTTCATTTCACTCATCCTTTGTGCTGTTTTTGGGAGTTATTTCATGTAGTTATGCTCTGATCTTTGTCACTGATTTTCTTGTAAGTTTGGGTTTGCTTGTTCTTATTTTTCTAGTTCCTTCATGTGTGATGTTAGGTAACGTGTGATCTACTTTTTTGATGTAGGCATTTAGGGCTATAAGCTTCCCTCCTGGCACTGCTTTTGCAGTATCTCACAGGTTTTGGTCTGCTGTATTTTCATTTTCATTCAAGGAATTATACTTCATTCTTCATTGACTTTTTTAGGGACACCCAAGAGGCCTTCCTGTGTGCTTGGAGTCTGCCTCCCTTTTCTCTTTACAACACCTTGGTCTTTCTTTGGGCAACACGTGGTGCTCTCGAGTGAGATGGTATGGCTGTGACCCAATCCTGGTAATCACAGCATTCCACCTATCTCACAATAACAATTGGTTTGGGAATAGTAGGTGCTTAAGGCCTGTCCAGTGAGACTCAATCCTGGGATTTCTATTCAAGAATTTTGAAAGTGAGATTCATTTGCTAGAGTTATTAAACTGATGGGAAAGACAACAGGAGCTGCTAGCGGCCACCTTAAAATCACACTGGGATACCCTAAGAATGAAGCCAGTCCAAGAGAAAGCAAAGTCAAGAAATGGACAGATCCCTATGACATGGTTTGATCACTGGGTATGTTGATTTCACAGAGTGCATGACTCCCCCACAGTAAGTTCAGGATTCTGTGCTTCTCCATCTCTTCTCTGTAACTAGTTTATCTCTCAAAGAGTATCTGGAATTTAAGTTGTCGTGTACCATGAAGATGTGAAATGATGAGTGGCCCCATTGACTGTTAATTTTCTTGATACCTCTATGATGCTAGCCAACAATGGTCTTTAATTAAAGTCACAGATTTTCGATATTTTATATGTATTTAAATTAAAAGCATTTTTGTGAGCTAACATCTTAAAATGGAAGTTAGCAAAATACATTGTTAGATTCTAACCCTAGTATAAAATTACCTGATTTGCTGGCTAAAAGTATTGGAGTAAATTAAGCAAAAGCTGAAATAAGAAGACAGCACTTTAGCATCCACCTAAATCTCCAAGAGGAAGGAAAACTAAAGGTCAAGGCTAAAACGCTAAAATGCATCTTAAAGGAAGTGAAAACAATACATTAAATATTAGACAGTTTAAAAACTACTATCTCTAGGTGGTGGTATTACAGAAAACCAGAACCAAAAAAAACCATATGCATTTCCCAAACTGTCTATCTCGATCATGTTATCTTGATGATGGGGAAAAATGGGCTTTTAAAAATAAAAGGCAAGGTAAATTATTATAAATTGAAGATAGTGAGATATTTCTCCATTAAAACATCATAAGAATGGACTTCCTCACATGAAAAATTATTGATAGGCCTTTACTGAAAGAACTTCTAAATGGTGAGGTGCACATTTACGTGTTCTCAGAATGTTTCTTAGGATGGCCAGATCAGAAGGCCACAATGACCAATTACCAGCTTGGGCAAGACCACGAGAAACCAAACTTCAGACTTCAGCTAATTGTACTCTAGAAACCTCCCAAAGAAAATGTCAAAAGCAGCTGGGCACGGTGGCTCACACCTGTTATCCCAGAACTTTGGGAGGCTGAGGCAGGCCGATCACTTCAGGTCAGGAGTTCGAGACCAGCCCGGCCAACATAGTGAAACCCTGTCTCAACTAAAAATACAAAAATTAGCTGGGTGTGATGGCAGGAGCCTGTAATCTCAGCTACTCAGGAGGCTGAGGCAGGAGAATTGCTTGAACCCGTGAAGCGGGGGTTGCAGTGAGAGGAGACGGCGCCAATTGCACTCCAGCCTCGGCGACACAGCAAGACTCCATCTCAAAAAAAAAAAAAAATGTCAAAAGCATACTTGGTGAGGTGTTAAATCTTAATAAGGTCTTGCAATCAAGTTTTTCTCAAAGCATAACTTCAATTACATTTTATACTTGATCCTTTCAACAATAAAATGTTCCTTGTATTATAAAAAGAAATATGTTGTTCTGACTCCTCAAAACAATATACGATATCTGGTTACATGGCTGCCTCTTAACTTTCTAGCGGTGTTTTTAAAAATAGGAAACTGTTTGAAAACATGAACCTTGTGATTTCAAAGACCTGCAATTATTTAGTGAAGCTCAGTGTCTCATACTTTGTTCACAGCATGAACCATTATGGAGAAAGCGTATTAGAAAGTTCTCATTTCACATTATAAATCCATAATCTAACACACTAATCATACTCATTCAATTGTTGCACATCCATAAATGCCATTGTACACAATCATCATTAAAATTCACTGTGGAATAATAACTTGTAAAATCTCATCTTGAACACAAAGCTATTTGAAATTACCATATTATCTTTAATTTATTTCTAGCTTAAATTTGGTTAAATGCCTCTGTAGGCTGTTTAATATAAGAATCTAAATATACTGAGGAAACAAACCCTAAAATATTCCATTACCATAGAAAACATAAACTGTTAATACATGCATAAATTCTAAACGAAAACAAAAGTTTTAGCTTAGACCTGAAGGCCAGATCCACAAATACTATAAGAACCTGAAAGGACAAGCTTTGTTTTCTAAAGAAGAGAGTATGTGTCAAACGAACTTGGAAAACAAATTTGTGTGCTATTTACCAAATAATTCCATGTATAATGCATGTCTGGGGTGGGGATTGGGGAGAGAAAGTGACCTGAGTATAAAAATCCCACAGAAAGATACTCTGCATGGAGCTGGAAGTGTCAGGCCTTGGAGGATAACAGAAGAAATAGCCTGAGAACACCCAAAGTTTTCCTAAAGCAAGGCCTGAAATGTGAATGGATCATACACACAAGAGAGTTAACAACATGGTGACTACCATTTCCAGCAGCCCCAAACAGTCCTCCCAATGGTACTGGACAGGTCCACCTTCATGATCTGGGTGCTGGTTACAGAGTTTCTTCAGTTTGTGAAAATCCGTCAGTATGCGCACTTTGCTGAAGGCACACAATACTTCATAACCCCTAAGAGTCTCTGTGCTCTCCTTCCCCACCTCTCCAATTTCGCCTCATACCCCCTCTCTCCAGTCACAGGGGCCTACTTCCTATTCCTTGACTATATCAAGTAATTTTTCACCTCAATCTTCCTGCTAATTGTATATCTTCCTTCTCTCCTTTATAAAGATGGGTTACTCTTATTCCTAAGGGTTCATTTCAGAAGATAACTCAGTAAAGTCTTTTCTGGTCACCTTTGTGCATTTATTCCCCCTTCATATTACTAACCACACTTCCTGAAATTATCCCTTCTAATTGTATCTGTAGTTGTTTTTCAGCTCTCTCCTCTAGAAGGCTATACGCATCATGAGAATGGAGACCACGTTCATCTTACCCACTTGTGTTTCCCAGCACAGTTCCTTGAACATTGTAGGTATTCAAAACGTATGAATATTCCCACCCCCCCAAAATTTTCAGGTATTATGCTAAAAGGGTAAATGTAGACATAAGTAAATACATAATTAAAAATTAGCTTGAATGCAAATTTTCAGACCGCTTTCTTGTGCCTTGCTTTACCCAAAACCAGCGGTAGCAGCTTCACAGCACTAATGACAACACAATAAACGAACAGCTCCTCAGTAATCTCACCTACCCCTGTTAAACAAAAAGATCAACCCAAAGTGTTAGGATATCCTTAGCAAAAGTGAAGCTACCAATTCATTCTTTGCTTCTCTCTGCAAAAAGCCTGGAAAATCACTCCACACACATGCAAACACACACACACACACACACACACACACACACACACACACACACACACACACACACTGGTAGGAATGGCTCTCCAGCACTGAACTGGCATCTCCACCTACTACACAACCCACTGGGACTTCACAATCCTTACACACTGTCTTGGTCTCAGATGCAGAGACATTTTATGCCAAATTTGTGGGTGGGAAAGTCAATACCATCCTTCCTGTAGAAGGATACACAGATGATTGTTACACAACTTGAGGATGACCCGTGCCTTCCTGTCTCAGGAAGCTCCCAGAGCCTCCCCAACTGCATCTGATTCACCATGTGGTGGGTTTCAAACTTGCTCTGACGCTGAAGCACGGGAAGTAGAGCTGCCTATTGAGGAAAAATATGAAATACTGGGATACTCTGATTCTTTTTATGAACCAGGAATTTTTTTTTCTGGCAGAAATGGCAGTATACGAATGCCATCTAAAACCACAGCTTACACTTACCTGGCAAGGGAGATTATTTCAACCCTAAGAAAGAATTTAAAAACCACCATAGCCTAAACTTGAGTGTTCTCAATAAAATAACAGAGTTATTAAACTAACTGGCTGTGTCTGAATGTTTCTGTTAACAGTTTTTACTACTTATTCATTCATTTTCACCAATACTCACAAAAAGGTATGTGGTAGCAAATGTCAAACACTTAAGAAATGTTGACAGGAGAAAAACATGAAACTGAAAAAGTTTCTATTAGCCCATTTTATTTTCCCTCTGGGGACTGAGATCGACCATTATTCATTTTTGGCAGTGGGACTGCTGGGCTGGGTCTTTTGAAGTCCAATTATTATCACTCTTTGCCAAAGATAAGGAAAATATGTAGAATTCTATATTTTGAAGAAGTTTCTAATTCTCACCAAGTTTATACTCATCGAAAGTTGAAATGATTATTTTTAAATAAATTTGTTAAAAATTATACCAATACTTTGAAAGAGCCAAGAAGTAAAATGACCCTCATTACCATATCGCATTATAATGTGCATAAATGTTAAACACGAAGTAGTTTAAACGCTGACTAAACAGGAAACCTTGAAGCAAATGCTCCTACCGAGAGTGACAAAGTCAAAGCCAATTATGAGACACCAAAAGATGTCTTTGATAGTAACGCTTTAAAAATACCTAAAGATATTAAAATAGTACATTTTATCATACTAGCATTTTTATTTTTCTAAACAGAATACACACTCTATAGTAACATATAACATAGAAACAGGTCTGTGGTCTCCAAAAATGACACTAAACCAACTGAAGCGGAAGAAAATGCACAAACAGTATTAAATCTGAGGGCACATCTGGCACTTCTGGCGTGCTACTAACACACTCGGGCAGGAATACAACTCTACAGTCTCTGAACTAGGCTGGGGTGGCTGCAATTTGGGAAGCCGTTTTTTTCCCTTAGTTAGACTAAAATGTCCATCAGATCACATTTGTAAGTATTCTCTCAATAATGAATACAACAGTAGCCATTTTACCATCCAAGTAGTTTTTAAAATCACACACTTAGAAATACAACTGAGAATTCCAAATAATATATGTAAATATTCTGCCTGCAATTGGGAAGGGCAAAACTCCTCATTCCTCATGCAAGGGCTGTGAGTACTGACTTCCTTCCAAAGGAGGTGGACGGAGTCACCTTACAGTGGAGAATTCCGTCAGAGAGTACATCGGTCATGTGATAAAGATTATGTTGACATGATAATGCCAGTGATAAGTCATTTTGATAGGATGTGCCCCTAATATAACAAAAATGGTACTTAATCTCTGTGGTCTTCCCCCAGTCTAATCATGAGAAAAACACCAGACAAATCTAACTGAGGACCATTCCACAAAATACCTTCAACAGTATTCCTCGAAACTGTCAAGATCACAGAAAACAAAAAGGTCTACCAAACTGTCACGGCCAAGAGGTGCTTAAGAAACCAGGGAACAATGTAATATAGTGCCCTGGGTGAGATCCTGGAACAGAAAGGACATTAGGTAAAACCTAAGGAAGCGCGAGTAAGGTACAAACTTTAGTTAATAATAATACACCGATATTGGCTCATTAGTTGTAACAAATGCAGTATATTAACAATGTGTTAATAACAGGGAAAAATGGGTGCAGGGTAAATGGAAACTGTATTATCTTTGCAACTTTTCTGTAAATATAAAACTCTTCTAAAAATTACAGTGGCTCATGCCTGTAATCCCAGCACTTTGGGAGGCCGAGGTGGACAGATCACCTGAGGTCAGGAGATCAAGACCAGCCTGGCCAACATGGTAAAACCTCTGTCTCTACCAAAAACACAAAAATTAGCTGGATGTGGTGGCACACACCTGTAATCCCAGCTACTCGGGAGGCTGAGGCAGGAGAATCACTTGAAGCTGGGAGGCGGAGGTTGCGGTGAGCCAAGATCGCACCACTGCACTACAGCCAGGGCAACAACAGTGAAACTCTGTCTCAAAATAAGTAAGTAAATAAACAAATAAAAATTAAGTTTGATGTTTCTGTTTCCATACAGACAAGGTAGAAATGTATCAGTGAAAGTTCTGTCACCTTCCACCTTTAAAATTTATTTTCATAGTTGTTCAGATGGTGGTGGTTCCAGGCACAATTAAAAGAGTCTAACAAAGTGAACCAAAAAAGGTAGCCTCAGATGAGCCCATTCACATCTACTCCTGGATGGCAGACGCACCTGGCTGCGATGACTTGAGCATACCCTGGGCATGACTCTGGATGGCAGACGCATCTGAATGTGTGTTCACAATTCTGAACTAAGGAATCCAGGAGTAGCAAACCTGATTCCATAGATAAGGAGATTGATTACCTTATCTGTGAGGAACATCTGAACCCCCCACTCCATCCCGTGGAATGTGAGCCATACAGCGAAGGGAGGCCTTTTGTTTGGGGTTGAATTAAGGCTGCCAGATGGAGGTTGTTAAGTGAAAATGCTATATAAACTGCATGCCTTCTTCAAGCATTTGCAGTTCTATTGCCCAGCCCACCACCACTGGGTCCTCTCCCCTGTATGTAAGCTCCCAATAAAACCTCATGTCCTGGCTGGGCGCAAGGGCTCACGCCTGTTAATTCCAGCACTTTGGGAGGCCGAAGCGGGCGGATCACTTGAGGCTAGGAGTTTGAGCCCAGCCTGGCCAACATGGCAAACCCCATCTCTAATAAAAATATAAAAATTAGCTGGGTGTGGTGGTGCATGCCTGTAGTCCCAGCTACTCAGGAGGCTGAGGCAGGAGAATCACTTGAATCTGGGAGGCGGAGGTTGCAGTGAGCCAAGATCGTACCACTGCACTCTAGCCTGGGTGACAGAGCAAGACTGTCTCAAAAAAAAAAAAAAAAAAAAAAAAAAAAAACCCAAAACCACAAACAAACAAACAAAAAACCATCCCATGTCTTGTCCGCTGGCTTTGGGTCTCTTCTTCAGCCTCTTAAACCTGGTGCCACCCACATAGTAAATAATAGGAGTTAAGCAGGACAACTCCACCCTTAGGGTACCTCTTACACTATTAAATTTGACCACTATCACCTTATTAACGGTACAATTTAAATGCGGGTACCCTCTGAAAACTCCACAAAGTCTTTTCTGTGGGCTGCCAGTTCCCCAGAGCTATGATGAGGAAGAGAGAAGACTGTTGGTGTCGGGTGGGCAAGCTCTGCGGTCACAGTCTCTCCACAAGCTTTGTAAAATCAAGACAAGACAGATTAACGATGAGCATCTCAGGATTTTTAATACAAATGTACAGTGAAGAGGATATTTTTGCAACATTCTCTAAAATCCCCTGACCACAAAACATTTTTGGGGTGGGGCAAGGTGGGGAAACATCTCCAGGGACTACGTTTCATGAAAGAGTTTCGGGAAACACAGCTCTTAATGCAATGGTCAAGTACCCAGAGGCAGGGAAGTTGCCTGCTCCTCTAAAAAGCTACCTTGGGCAACCCACTCTTTCTCCAACACCCAGAACTGTGCAGGGTTATCGGCTTCCATGACACTATCAACACCACAGTGGTCACCACTATGTATTATTTTCAGTTATTGACACATGAAGCAGATGGATTTCTAGCTCCCGTTTCTACTTTTCTCTAAACATAAAATTAAAAAGGTAGTGGTGGTGGGTTATAACCTATGCTTTCATCTGGCAGAAGAGAGGCTTGTAGATTAGATTATATTTTCTCATTGCTATGCCCCACCTACATCTATGTTTGCTGACTTTAATTTGGAATGAGGAGATATGTTGGGGATATTTCTTTAGAAAATGTGGATCCTGACAATTACTGCAAATAACAGAAACCTTCAGTGAACTCCCAGGATCTACAGTTCCATTCTAGGCTGATCCTCTGATGACTTAACCAGAATAGCTGAACACATGTAAACAAGTAGACATTATAAAATAAAATTTTCCATTTAAATTTATCCACTCTTCTTTACTTAATTTTTCAATAAACAATTATTTTACTTTAAAAACTCAAACACAGTTGTGAGGTATACATAGCCCATATTAATTAGATTTAATTTGATAAATGTTAAGAAGAATCATCCCCTTTCCTAGCAGTTCTAGCCATAGTTAAACCATAGTTATACTGTAATATGTCAATCATGGGATATGGCTGAAGAAGTGAGGATTTTATTTAACCACAACTTTTCAGCTGGCTTAGTCCCTGAATAGAGCACAGAGACCTACCTCAGAATCCTCTTTTAGGCTGGGAATATTTTATTAATCACTCAAATACTTGCTTTAAAACAAAGCAACTGAAAGAAGGTGAACAAAAATAAAAGGTATGTGTGTCTCAGAGAACTGAAAATAAAAATATAAAGGAAAAATAAAATTTTTCTCTAAAATTTCACACTAGAATATTATCATCTTTAAAAATCCATTGAAAAATTAAAAGCATTTCCAATGTTACTGAAATGAAGCCTAGAAAACAAGAAAACTAAAACCAAAAAATGAGACTTGAAAAGGTAATTTTTAAAGAAACCAGCCATTAATCTTAAGTCTCACTGTCCCCCTGGATCTCAATCGGCTGGCTAAGTAAATCCATACTGAATTCAGAACGGAGACTATGAAGCAAAAAGTTTTTAAAGTTGCAGAGAAGGGAGGGTAAATGGCTTGTGCATCACTGCTAGCTAATATCCACAGCTTCCCTGGGGACTTTAAAGTGGTGGAACTTGAGAGATCTGTTTGCCAATCAATGGGCTGATTTGAGGTTCTTGATTAACATATGTAGATTTCCAAAGTGCCTTCAATGCTTTCTATTATCTCAGCACTCCAAAGGCAGTACCTAAATGCTGATACTTAGTTTCAGCTTTTTCCAGTTTCTACTTCAGCCTTCCACATTCATGATCACCTGTTCACCCTTAGCAAGCCTCAGAGCAGAGTGGAGTTGCTTGAAACCCATGTGGGCAAGCTGACCTGATTCTGGATAGGCCAGAGTCTAACTGAGGGACAGCAAGGTTTTCCGATGGTCTTCAGACAACAAATTGAAAACGGTAATTTCTTTTCTTTGGCAGCGGGACATAACCTGTGAATGTTTTCTCATTTACTCTCCCAGCACTCTATGGTGTAGGTCCTCTAAATGCCCCCACTTAAATAACAAACACATGGAATAAGCAAGAAGCAATAACTCCCTCCAGAGTGGCAGAGCCAAACCCTAACCCATGCCTTTTAGCCTAAAACCTGTACTCTGTCTGGCTTGCATGTTCCCTTCCATGAATATAAGGCAGTAAAACAGTGGGAAACAGCCCCTCAAGAATTCAAACAGTATGGGAAAGACAGTAAGACAATTTCTCTCCCATGTTTTCTACAGCAAAAAGGCATCACTATTCCGGTAAAAATTTCCATCAGGCTGGGATCTTCCTTTCTAGTCTTTCAAATTTGAAAATTATAAAAAATAACTTTAAACACAATACAAATGGCTAAACATGACAGGATATTCGACATGAATACTACTGGCATAACAGGCTAATGGGGTGATACAATGAGGGGGGATCATTGGTATCTTTATTTATCTCTGTCCTTTTGCAGAAAGGAAGGAAAATTTATAAATCTGAGTAAGAAGAGGATAATGAAGAAATTGGTAAGTAGGAGTTCACAAGAGGGTTTCAGCCTTTCTATGTGCTAAAATATTACATGTACACTCTATTTTCTTGAACACTATTTTAAGGCAACTTTTTTACTCTCATTAGTTACTGATTTTCCTTGAATTACTTTAATAATCACTACTGGGGATACTCTACAACATAAGTAGGCTCCAAAAGCTTTTCTCCATTTGCAAAAACTGTAACCACAGACAAACCATAGCCACACTTTTTAGCCCCGGTATCTTCATCGGAATCTGAATATTCAGGTGCTCCTCAAGGCTTAATTTTCACAATTGGTAGAAAGCAGAAATTTGAATCAACCAGCTGTTATAGCCCACAGAAAACCAGCAAGCACTTTTATTTTTCCTTAGTGTAGAATAAATTGACTGACTGTATTGAGCTGTTTCTGTGAATGTTTTCTCATTTACTCTCCAGAGATGTCACTTCCCTGAAGAATTTCCACCAACATATAAACAACCGATCCTTTCAAACAACAGGCATTCTCCTAAAATTAATTTTTATCATTTTCTAATCCACAACATCTTAAAGTGGAAAATGCAGTTTTTCTAAGCAGAAACATATTTCTATTTGTCCCTAAGTAGATTCTAAATTCCAATCAGATTTAGTCCAAATGCCACTTAATGACTTTGTGTTCCAACCCAGATAACAGGACAAGCTGCTAACTTACCATTTGGTGACAAATACCTCTTTCTCCAAGTTTCTCCCCAATGGTGTTATTATTAGCAATGAAGCATGACTTATAAGCAGACTTTTTCAAAAGCTAAAGCAGAGCAGGGTAAATTTCCATCCCTCATGTTTTCCCCATAATCTGTAAAATGTTTCACTTAGATTATGATTTCCTAAAACTTTAATATATTTACTACAGGGAGATTTTCTAAAGATGCTGTTAATTAGTTTGTTCATTCCACAAACACATATGTAATTGCTTCTAAATGCTAAGCACAGAGAAATAAAATTGCATGAGATTGAAGAGACTAATATTTCTTCCATCAAGGGAGGCAGGGGGCGTGCCAACCTTGTTCAGGATCTGCCTCCAAGCCTACTTAGCATGAGGCTCTGCTCAGCAAATACTCACTGAAATGTGAATGACAAAGCTCTGCCTTCAAGATGTTGATAATCCTTGAAGACAAGTGACAGGCACTATTCTAGATTCTGTAAATAGAGGAATGAGCAAAACAAATAATGTGCCACAGTGACACTTATACTCCCATGCAGGGGAGCAGAATAAACTAAACTATATACATATAATAATGTGTGACAGGGGCTCCAAAGGAAAAAAGGCAATGTAAGAGGATGGGGGAGCCTTTCCAGACTGAGTGGTCTTACACTTGGAAGAAGTTTCAGATGAGCTGAGATTTAAATGAAGTGACTGGCAAATGTTGCAAACATTCTAGATAAAAGTGTTCTAAGCAGAAGGAACTAATTAATATGCAGGCAAGTAACGATAACACAGTTTGCAGCTAGTATAATGAGGCATGTGGCTGAGTTTGGTAGCTGTCTACCAAAATTCAATTTTTCCTTTCTGGCCACCCAGCCAGACCACATGTCTCAGCTGCCCTTGCAGTTTGGGTGGCTTTGTAACTTGTCTTTACCAATGGACTGTGAGAGAAGTTGTATGTGTCACTTCGGAGGCAAGGCTTTCAAAAGCAAGTATGTCTGCTCCCTGCTTTTTCACCCTTTTACATAAAATGGAACACAATGGGGTTAGCAGAGCCACAACGTGGAAGGGGCCTGGGTCTACACATCACTGCCTTAGAACAGCCATCCAGGCTGGGTGCAGTGTTGCACGCCTGTAATCCCAGCACTTTGGGAGGCCAAGGGGGTGAAACACCTGAGATCGGGAGTTCACGACCAGCCTGACCAACATGAAGAAACCCTGTCTCTACTAAAAACACAAAATTAGCCGGGTGTGGTAGAGCATGCCTGTAATCCCAGCTACTTGGGAAGCTGAGGCAAGAGAATCACTGGACCCTGGGAGGCAGAGGTTGCAGTGAGCTGGGATCGTGCCATTGCACTCAGCCTGGGCAACAAGGGCGAAACTCCATCTCGGACAAAAAAAAAAGGACACTCAGGGGGAGGGGCACCAAGATGGCTGAGAAGCCAGCACCAGAATGCAGCTTCCAGCAAATGAAACGCAGAGGGCTAGAGAACTTCATAATTCCAAACGAGGTGCTGAGTTCATTTCTGTGGGACTGATAGGGCTCTGAAAATAGGCCCAGGGGAGGAGCGGCAGGGCAGAGCCACCCAGGGGGGCATGCGTCCCCACCTGAAACGTGTAGCCAGCTCAGAGGGTTGGGGGACTTAACCCCCTCAGTGCTCCGACTCAGATCCTGTGCTTACCTCATCCCTCCTGCAACCCACGGTGCACAAGAGCCCTGCCAGACGTGGGTAGTCGATGCAAATCTGAGCAGCGGCTACCGCCCAGCGCAGCAAATTGTCACAGGGACCTGGGCGGGAGTTTGGATTAACGCCAGTGGGATGGACTGTTCCACACAGGGAGGCAGAGTTGAAAGCAGGGAAACAGACCATGAGGCCTAGCAGGCCCCACCTCCACAGAACTCAAATGGAAGCCCTCGCTAGAGAGCTTGGCAGCAAATACAACAGCTTGACCCCAACGAGGAAGATCCCAGCTGGGGAAGAGAGATGCCATTGGGAAGGCGGGGCCCATCTCACCTGCAAACAAACTCCAGGGAAGGACCACCCACCCAGTAACCTGAATGGACCTGAGAGAGCCTAGCAACGCCCTCTACAGGCCAAAAAAGATACAGCTCCAACCTTAACAGAAAAAGAAGTCCACTCAGAGACTCCTGAAATCACCAACTTCAAAGATTAAAGGGAGATAAATCCACGAAGATGGGAAAAAAGGATGAAACCACCAAAGAACAGAACATCTCTTCTCTTCCCAGGGATCACAACTCCTCTCCATCAAGGGAACAAAAAAGACAGAGAATCAATCTGACGAATTGACAGAAGCAGGCTTCAGAAGGTGCATAATAACAAACTTCTCTGAGTTAAAAGACCATCTTCTAACCCAATGCAAAGAAACTAAGAACCTTGAAAAAAGGTTACACGGAATGCTAACTAGAATAACCAGCTTAGAGAAGAACATAAACGACTTGATGGAGCTGAAAAACACAGCATGAGAACTTCGCGAGGCATGCACAAGTTTCAACAGCCAAATCGACCAAGCAGAAGAAAGGATATCAGAGACAGCAGATCAAATCAATGAAATAAAATGAGAGGGAAAGATTAGAGAAAAAAGAGTGAAACAAAATGAACAAAGCCTCCAAGAACTATGGGATTATGTGAAAAGACCTAATCTATGCTTGATCGGCGTACCTGAATGTGGCGGGGGAGAATGAATCCAAGTTGGAAAACACTCTTCAAGATATAATCCAAGAGAACTTTCCCAACCTAACAATGCAGGCTAACATTCAAATCCAGGAAATACAGAGAACACCACAAAGATATTCCTCAAGAAGAGCAACCCCAAGGCACACAGTTGTCAGATTCACCAGGGCTGAAATGAAGGAAAAAATCCTAAGGGCAGCCAGAGAGAAAGGTCGAGTCACCCACAAAGGAAAGACCATCAGACTCACAGTGGATCTCTCAGGAGAAACCCTGCAAGCTAGAAGGGAGTGGGGGACAATATTCAACATTCTTAAAGAAAAGAACTTTCAACCCAGAATTTCATATCCAGCCAAACTAAGATTCATAAGTGAAGGAGAAATAGAAATCCTTTATGGACAAGCAATTGTTGAGAGATTTCGTTGCTACAAGACCTGCCTTACAAGAGCTACTGAAGGAAGTACTGAACAGGGAAAGGAACAACCAGTAGCAGCCACTGCAAAAACATACCAAATGGTAAAGAATAACGATGCAATGAAGAAGCCACATCAACTAACAGGCAGAATAACCAGCCAGTAAAAAAATGGCAGGATCAAATTCACACAGAACAATATTAACATTGAATATAAATGGCCTCAACGCCCCAATCAAAAGACACAGACTGGCAAACTGGATAAAAAGTCAAGACCCATAGGTGTGCTGTATTCAGGAGACCCATCTCACATGCAAAGACTCACACAGACTCAAAATAAAGGGATGGAAGAAGTCACCAAGCAAATGGAGAGCAAAAAAAAGCAGAGGTAGCAATCCTAGTCTCTGATAAGATGGACTTTAAACCAACAAAGATCAAAAGAGACAAAGAAGGACATTACATAATGTTAAAAGGATCAATCCAACAGGAAGAGCTAACTATCCTAAATATATATGCACCCAATGCAGGAGCACCCAGATACATAAACTAAGTTCTTAAAGACCTACAAAGAGACTTACACTCCCGCACAATAATAGTGGGAGACTTTAACACTCCACTGACAATATTAGACAGATATATGAGACAGAAAGTAAACAAGGATATCCAGGACTTGAATGCAGATTTGGACCAAGCGGACCTAAAGTCATTTACAGGACACTCCACCCCAAATACACAGAAAACACATTCTTCTCACCACCACACTGCACTTACTCCAAAACTGACCACATAATTGGAAGTAAATCACTCCTCAGCAAATGCAAAAGAAAAGAAATCATAACAGTCTCTCAGACCACAGCGCAATCAAATTAGAACACAGAATTAAGAAAAACACTGAAAACTGCACAACGACATGGAAACTGAACAACTTGATCCTGAATGATGAACGGATAAACAATGAAATGAAGGCAGAAAAAAATGTTCTTTGAAGCCAACGAGAATGAACACACAACGTATCAGATCCGATGGGACACATTTAAAGCAGTGTCTAGAGGGAAATTTATAGCAATAAATGCCCAAATGAGAAACAAGAAAAAGATCTAAAATCGACACCCTATTGTCAAAATTGAAAGAGCTAGAGGAGCAAGATCAACTCAAAAGCTAGCAGAAGACAAAGAATAAGATCAGAGCAGAACTGAAGAAGACAGAGACACAAAGAACCCTTCAAAAAATCAATAAATCCAGGAGCTGATTTTTGAAAAGACCAACAAAACAGACCACTAACTAGACTAATAAAAAATAAAGAGAGAAGAATTGAATAGATGCAATAAAAACCAATAAAGGGGGAGATCACCATCGATTCCTCGGAAATAAAAACTACCATCAGAGATTACTACAAACAACTCTATGCACATAAACCAGTAAATCTGGAAGAAATGGATAAATTCCTAGACACTTGCACACTCCAAAGCCTAAGCCAGGAAGAAGCTGAAACCCTGAATAGACCAATAACAAAGTCTGAAGTTGAGGCAGCAATTAATAGTCTACTGACCAAAAAAAGTCCAGGTCCAGACGGGTTCACAGCCAAATTCTACCAGACGTACAAAGAGGAGCTGGTACCATTCCTGTTGAAACTATTCCAAACAATACAAAAAGAGGGGAATCCTCCCTAACCCTAACTCCCTAACCCTGACTCATAGAAGAGACCAACATCACCCTGATACCAAAATCTGGCAGAGACACAACTAAAAAAGAAAATATAGGCCAATATCCATGATGAACATTGATATAAAAATCTTCAGTAAAATATTGGCAAACCGAATCCAACAGCACATCAAAAAGCTTATCCACCATGATCAAGTAGGCTTCATCCCGGGGATGCAAAGCTGGTTCAACATACGCAAATCTATAAATGTAATTCACCACATAAACAGAACCAAAGATAAAAACTACATGATTATCTCAATAGATGCAGAGAAGGCCTTCAACAAAATTCAACAGCCCTTTATGCTAAAAACTCTCAATAAAGTAGGTATCCATGGAACATATCTCAAAACCATAAAAGCTATTTACGACAAACCCACGGCCAGTATCATACTGAATGGGCAAAAATTAGAAGCATTCCCTTTAAAAACTGGCACTAGACAAGGATGCCCTCTCTCACCACTCCTATTCAATATAGTACTGGAAGTTCTAGCCAGAGCAATTAGGCAAGAAAAAGAAATACAGGGCATTCAAATTAGGAAAAGAAGAAGTCAAATTGTCCCTATTTGCAGATGACATGATCGTATATTTAGAAGACCCTATTGTCTCAGCCCAAAACCTCCTTAAGCTGATAAGCAACTCTGGCAAACTCTCAGGATACAAAATCAATGTGCAGAAATCACAAGCATTCCTTTACACCAATAACAGACTTAAAGAGAGCCAAATCATGAGCAAACTCCCATTTAGAATTGCTACAAAGAGAATAAAATACCTAGGAACACAACTAACAAAGCAGGTGAAAGATCTCTTCAAGGAGAACTACAAACCACTGCTCAACAAAGTAAGAGAGGAGATGGAAAAACTTTCCATGTTCATGGTTAGGAAGAATCAATATTGTGAAAATGGACATACTGCCCAAAGTAATTTATAGATTCAATGCTATCCCCATCAAGCTACCATTGACCTTCTTCACAGAACTAGAAAAAAACCACTTTAAACTTCATCTGGAACCAAAGAGAGCCCACATACCAAGACTATCCTAAGCAAAAAGAACAAAGCTGGGGGTATCAGGCTACCTGACTTCAAACTATACTACAAGGCTACAGTAATCAAAACAGCATGGTACTAGTACCAAAACAGAGATATAGACCAATGGAACAGAACAGAGGCCCTGGAGGCAACACCACACATCTACAGCCATTTGATCTTTGACAAACCTGACAAAAACAAGCAATGGGGAAAGGATTCCCCTGTTTAATAAATGGTGTTGGAAAACTGGCTAGTCATATGTAGGAAGCCGAAACTGGACCCCTTCCTTACACCTTACACAAAAATTAACTCCAGACAGATTAAAGATTTAAACATAAGAACTAACACCATACAAACCCTAGAAGAAAACCTAGGTAAAACCATTCAGGACATAGGCACAGGCAAGGACTTCATGACTAAAACACCAAAAGCACTGGCAACAAAAGCCAAAATAGACAAAAGAGACCTAATTAAACTTAAGAGCTTCTGCACAGCAAAAGAAACAATCATTAGAGTGAATTGGCAACCAACAGAATGGGAAAAAATTTTCACAATCTACCCATCAGACAAAGGGCTAATATCCAGAATCTACAAAGAACTAAAGCAGATTTACAAGAGAAAAACAAACAAACCCATTCAAAAGTGGGCGAAGGATATGAACAGACGCTTTTCAGAAGAAGACAAATATGCTGCCAACAAACATATGAAACAATGCTCATCATCACTGGTCATTAGAGAAATGCAAATCAAAACTACATTGAGATACCATGTCACCCCAGTTAGAATGGCGATCATTAAAAAATCTGGAGACAACAGATGCTGGAGAGGATGTGGAGAAACAGGAACACTTTTACAGTGTTGGTGGGAGTGTAAATTAGTTCAACCATTGTGGAAGACAGTGTGGTGATTCCTCAAGGATCTAGAAATAGAAATTCCATTTGACTCAGCAATCCCATTACTGGGTATATATCCAAAGGATTATAAATCATTCTAAAGACACATGCACACGTATGTTCACTGTGGTGCTGTTTACGATAGCAAAGACCTGGAACCAACCCAAATGCCCATCGATGATAGACTGGACAAGGAAAATGTGGCACATATACGCCACGGAATAAGTGGCTTATAAGGGCCTGGTAGGCTGGTCCGGGTGGATATTCTTGGCAGTGGAAAGAGCATAAGAAGAAAATACATGACACATTTGAGGGACATAGATCCCAAAGTGTTTCCATGCTTGTGTGCTTTACATTTAATAAACATTTATAAGCACCTGTTATGTGCTGAACACTACTGTAGGTGCAGGGAACACAAAGCCCAGTAAGGCCAGGCCCTGGTGAAGAGGAAGCTTGAAGCACATGATGCAAGGAAGACATAAAAGAAGAGTGGCAATGCTAGCGGGGGGTCACTATGCCGTCACTGCATCCTGAAATTCCAGCAGACACTGTCCAGGCAGATTAGCAGGCACATTCCAGCAAAGTACGAAACAGCATGGCAGCCCACAGAACTGCAAATAGCCCAGCCCCCCTCAAAAGTAGGCTCCATGACGGCAATGACTTTGTTTTATTCACTGACGAGTCTCCAGTGCCTAGAATAGGCCTTGCATTTCGCAGATTTTGAATGCCTAGACATTTGAGGGGAGGGGTTGAGGTTATAAATAAGGCTGGAAAGGAGGCATAAACTATTGCATAACAGAAGGAATTCAAAGAGCTCTGATGGGAAACAGTAAGGCCAGATTTGTGTTTTACAAGAGCGTTCTAGTTGAACATGCTTGAAGGGGTGTGATACCTGGACAGGAAGAGCAGGTAGGAGATGACCGCAATGCCCCAGGCGAGAGGAGAGGAAAACAGAAATAACGCAACAGGAGGAAGTGGGGGGGCAGAAAGAAAATCACGGGATTTAAGAAGTGTGTGCTTGTGATACGCATGTGTATATGTATTTTGTGTGTGTATGTAAGTATATAAAACGGGAGTCTAAGATGACTCCTAAATTTGAGAAAAAGTAGGCTTGGGGAAACAGTGATTCAATATTGCATATGTTACATTTGGGATGCTTTAGAAGAAATGTCCAAAAGGTAGCTTGCATAGCCATGATGTTCCCAGAAAAGGTTGGGTCTGCAGTCAAAAACAGAACTAACAGCATTCAGGTGAAAGCTAATGTCATGAGAGGGAATGAAACTGCCCAAACACAGCCACGACTTACTGCTGTGCAAGCTGTGCACTGCACAACTCCTGGGGCTCCAGTTACCCTGGGTTACTGCAGTTTTGTACAGTTATTATGACCATATTTTGCTAGATGACTATCATGTATCTTGAAAGAGTGGTGCCTTTTTGTAATTCATCAAAGTTATCATACAGGTGAGCAATATGTTTGTTAAAGGAACTGCCAGAGCAAGCAGAGATGAGAGGAGGGAAAGAGAGAGAAACCGAGAGAAGGCAGGCGAGGGCGAAGAAAGGCAAATCTATTTCATGTTTGCTTAGGCTTCATTTTAAAGCCGATCTATAAAAATCTGACATCCTCTACATTTAAGATCTCGATGATTTTATTAAGCCTTAAGCTTTCAGGGCCTTAACAGATTCTGTGAATACAGGGAATATCAGGAGCTTCCTGAAAGCAGTATTCACCCTGCTTTCTCGTGGACATCTCAATGTTCGTCCTTTGGCTCACACGTTTGAGGCCTCTATTTTCTTCATAAAATAATGACGACAATGATGAAAACACCCCTACGCATACACATGCACACAGACACAGTTAACAGTTCTCCTCTGGCCTTCCACACACTTTTCAAGAATTATGAGAATGGAATAGAAATCACTTCGGGGCATTTTCAAATGGCTTTCCAAAAACTAGAAATAAGCATAAGTAACTGAACAGCCGTAAGGCAAAGAATGCTAGTGAGTTTCTACAGCAAGCCGCGCTGTGTCAAACCAGTGGTTCCAAAATGGAGGGCAATTCTGCACCTCCCAAAGAGGACGTTCGATGACATCTGGAGACATTTTGATTGTCACACTATTGGGGACGGGTGCATTGGCATCTAGTGGATAGAGGTTGGGGTAGTCACTACAGGTTCTACGATATATAAGACAGCCCCCGCCATAATTACCTGGCCCACAACATCCACAGGGCTGAGACTGAGAAAATCTATGCTCAATCATAAGCCTTTTGAGGCCTAGAACCAGTAAGTACTTCTTGGCACAAAGCGGACACTAAGAAAAAATGTGTGATGAGACAGTCATCACACTATATGAAAGAAATGTGCAACAATTTCACTTTTCTCCCCCCCTCCTGTTATCATTGCCTTCCTGCTAGACGCCCAATCCCAATTACACGAAAGCCAGTAAGAGGCATTAGAAACCTAAATGATACATACAGTTTACATACTTTTCTATAAACCAAATCCTAGCGTATCTATCAAATTCTTACCCCAAATGAGTAACATCTTTGGAAAGTATAAACATTTTGTCCTGTGTAAAATCCAATATTTTCTAAGAATCACATGAATAACAACATAGCCTCCTAAGAATACAAACAAAAACACTCCTTGATTATTGTTCTCCTACATACTAATAAATGCAATTCTGACAGTTAATTTAGATTAATGAAAAAAGCAAACAGAATGAAGAAAAATCAGAAGCTAACTACAGGCGATCTAAGTTAATCTTACTCTGAGTCCTTTTATTCCATTACTAATTAATGCTTCCCACACCTAACCTAAGTAGCCACTCATTTGTTGCCCCCAAATTTAAATGCGGGTAAATAACGTTCACACATTTTTTAGCAGGGCATCTGATTTAACTGCTGAGGCTTGGGTCCTGATGTTAAAATCAACTGTGTTTCTAATTTTTAAGGCTCTACTTTAATTTCTACTGTCACTAAATAAGAAACAAAAGCCTTTTATTTTAAAAACCCTAGACATCATGTTCCTGCTTTTACTGGAAAAGGAGACAGGATATCACCATCTCAAACCAGCACCTTTCAGCAGCTGAAGCCTTTTTGTCCTCACCCTGAGTGTTGAGACAATGGCTCCCTTACACGTCACATGCCCTGGAAGTGCTACAGCAGCTGAATGGGTTTTCATGGGACATAAATCACTTTCCCACTACCTGCCACTTACAAACCTGCTTCTCATGAACCTTGGATCCTGCACAATATGGCCCGACATGTCCTTTGTGACGGCTATGAACAAGGGGACTATTTGCATGAGTAGATAAAGGGCATTTTTCCTTTTGACACTTGGAGGTTTTTTTGCCCCTTGTTCCTTGAAATTTTTTTTTTCATTAAAATCACGGAAATATCCAATGTTGATGTGTCAGTTAAATTTTCAACTTATATTTGCATGTTTCATATAACTGTTGAGCATTTTAATAGGATTCTTGAAAGCATATTTATCTGTTCATGTCCTAATATATCTCCATATTCTTATAATTTTGCATGAGAACTTTTGAGCAACTTTTCATCCCATTTTGGGGGCCTTAAAGAGCTGAGGAGAAAGCATACCCAGGAGACCACATATTTTCTGATTGACAGTGTTTTTCCATACACAAATTTCCTAAATTCATTTATTCCTCCTGAATCTGAATTGTTGAAAAGAATGATTCAAGATATTCTTGTGGATGTAACCACCATACATACATCTCATCCCATTGCTCTGTATTAAATTCGGACTGCTTAAAGTAGGAATTACATATACCTGTTATGGGGACAGAAAAGCTGCCTGGAATTTTGTAGCTTTTATCACAAGCAGCTGAGGGGCTGTGTGAGCGTCACATAAGCAACGATCCCTGCTGAGTAGATCACAGCTGCCAATGGTCAGCCCAGGTGCCTGTGTTCCCCTCCTTTTCAGTGGCCCAGAGCGCACGCTTCATCTGCATGTCCACTCAGACAAGAACAGATGCTGCTGCAACAACGTGGTCCGGTCACAACAAACAACACTTCTCCGTGAGCCATGTTATGCCAAAGCCTCTCCAGGCACAGATCATGAAGCAGTTTAATACAAGCTTAGATAAAAAGCCAAGTGAACAATCTACAAGCCAAAAGAAAACACAAGGGACAATTCCTTAGTTTTAGTGAGAAGAAGAAACAGGCAGAGCTCATGTCCAGGGGAAATGAGAGGAAAGGTGAGGAGAGGCAACAGCTGTCCGCCAGGTCTATTATTTCAGGGAAACGGTGAAAACGTAAATTTCCCTTACTCTAACAACTGAGATTATGAGTCCTTATAGTCCGTGCTTATAATTCTCAACTTTTCCTAGGTCAGGAGAAGCAAGCAACAATGAACAGAACCCAAGCAGAACAAGAGTTCTGTGTGCTGATTGCGCTAAACACAAAGCGGAGCCCCAGCATTTTTCTGAAAGTGGCTGGAAAACAGTCTCTGGCTTGGCTTATAGAAGCCTTATGGCGGGTGGGGTTGGGGAGATGCGGGATGCATCTCTCCCCCTAAACAATTCTCATAGGAAAAAATATCCACTAATGAAAAGACCTCTGCGTTAGAAAAAGATGGCAGTGGGGATGTATGCTGACAACCTCGAGAATAATACCAAAGGCTGGAGCCAAGACATGTGATTCCAGTGTCAGGCCAGAGCCCAGCTGGAGCAGCCATGGGAAAAAAAGATACCATACAGAGGAGAAGCAGGGGGCCAGGGCTGAGTGAAGTGGGTGACAAATTGGTGCTAAGGCACCACAAGCGGCAGGCTTGTTTTCTCCCGCCTGATGTTGTAAGAGCCTTTTACACTGGAAGCCTGGATCCTGCGGAGGAGGGCGGGTGGCATATATGCAGCTGAGCCTTACTCTGAGACTGCAGAATCTGTCACCACCAGCATAGCAGGGAAAACGTGACGCAAACACCCATCTGGGACAGGTGGGTGCACAGCCCTTGGCAGGGGCGCAGCATGCAGGACAGGAGATTCAAACCCCAACACAACAAATTCCCTGGGGCCAACGAACAAGCCTTGGCCTCAAGAGGAGGAATACAAATACTGGAGCCGATTGTACCAGAAACAGCTGCGCTGCAGCCTACACGGCCAAGTGCAGGACATGCTGGCGTGATGTCTTCAAGAGGTGCAGGCTCCTGAGTACTGCAGCGACAAGGCTGTCCCCCAGGGTCTTACTGGCCAATTCTTGCAAAGGGGCATTCAATAAATAATATGAAATCTGCAAAAGTCTCTCCATCCTGCCTACTCCCAGCACAAAATCCATCAACAGACTGGATCTTCTCAGAACCTGTTAGGCCGATGAGGACGCAGAAATGCACACTCACATTCCCTGCCCTCAGAAGGCTTACTGTCATCTAGGCCTGAGGGTTTCTTCCAAATTGTGGGTAGCCTCCTACAGTGGATAGTCAGAATCAATTAAATGGGTCAAAATAAACAGTTTTTAACACACACAAAGAAGAAAATGTTCCTGTGGAACTCTTAAATGTGCCCATCACAACATTAAAATATATTCCTGGGACAAATTTAATTCTTGGCACAAATAGCTGATTACTGACGAAGCCAGGAACATCTAACCATTCACAAAGAACTTTTACACAATTGGTTTGTTTTTTTTTCCCCCTCTTCCTGGACATCTTGGTCTATGTTACACAATTGGTTTTATGGAATCCAGAATTCCCAGGATCCAGCTGTCATTATTATGCCTGTTTTATTTTTTTTCCAGTGATTCAGAGAGGGTGGCTGCCTTGTTCAAAGCAGCACAGCATGGTTGGGAGGTAACCGCAGATGGGTCTGCCTCCAGTATGTCCTCAAGTACCACACAGGAGGTCAGAGACGATGGTGAGCAATGAGGGCTAGACACAAAAGGAGAGACAGGGAACCCAAAAGGGGCCTGGAAATGAGTTGGGTTAGTTGGAGGGGGGCGGATTAGGCAAGTGTTCAGTCCAATACATCAATGGGTACTGGAGGTTCAGAGCAGACTAAAGGGGGTAGACAGACCCATCCGCTTTCCATCAGTCCTGAGACTTCGGGCATAAAGCCTAGCCTCTTTGAGTTTCACTTTCTTCATCTGTAAAATGGGGATGACGACAGTATCTACTTGAAAGGAGTAAATGAAATAACATATGCAAACTGCTTGGGCTCAATATATAATAGCTTTAAAAAAAGGAGTCACCTCACCTACGCAGAATCTTGCACCAACAGAGAAAATGAACACCTGTCACTGTATTTGGCCCTCACAACAATCCTAAGAGATAGGTAAGATGGGTTTTTAGAGTTCAGGAAACTCCAGCAGACAGAAAGACTTATGCTGGGGCTTCTGACCCAGGCCTCTTATTCAACAGGGAAACAACTAGAAAATAAGTCTGGATCACTTAGGGAGGCAGACTGAGGACCTCAGAGGCTAGGCAAAGAAATTTAGACTCCCACCAACAAGAGTCAGGGCTTCAAATGGTTTTGAGGAAAGGAGATGGTGAGTGAGGGAGAGGAGATATGAAGACTCTGAAATAAAGATAGCATACTGCTCTTAAAAACTTTAAAAAGCCAAGACATGCAAAGCTATCCTACAGAAACAGCTCCAAGCCATATAAAATTGAAAGTATTGTTTCTAGGGGTAAGAATGTCAATCAGAAGGGCTTGGTCAGTTTTGAAAGTGGAAGAAAGCAGATATTCAAAGAGAACAGCAATGGCCTTGCCACTCCCAGCAATATGCAGTGAGAAAGGGCCTCAGGCAACCTCCTTAGCCTTGGAGAGTCAGGACCCACTGGCAAAGTCAGCCTCACTGTGGAGAAGGATGCCAGCAGCTGAAGCCAACTCACTTCAAGTATTCCCACTGCAAGCCTCCTGACTGTGAAATGGATGCCTCGGACTTAACCTGATGCCATCTGACACTTCACTTCTCTTTGTTTTCACTCCACACCGGCCACGTAAGCATCTGATTATGATTTGGCTTCCCAAGCAGGCCTGACTACAGGAAGAAAATGTGTACTGGTTGTTCCCACACCAGAATCCCAGGCCATGAAATGGAAATAGAAACAGTTCTATTCTCATTTTAAGGCAGTAAGTAGACAATCTGGTTTTATATATCCACTTCCTGAACCGGGATAACACAATGGAGAGATTAGCTCTGGCTAGACTCATAAAATCCGTTTCGGAGACTTGGTCCTCAGGGAACCAAGGATATCCACTGGAACACACTGCCCTGCAGAACTCCTTGGGAAAACCCACTCTGACCATCTGCAGGGACGTCCTGCTAGAAGGGATGTGGGAGGCAGCCTGATCTGGCTTCGGCAAAGGGCAGGATGGCTGGGGGAGCTCGTGTCAGCAAGCTAGCTCACGGGCTACAGATGTAAGGTGACCAAAAGTGTAAACTAGAGTAGAGGCAGCAGGAATGGAGAAAAACAGAGAAGACAAGAGACATTAAGGAAGTAAAACAGATGCAAAGATGACTTGAATTTCTATCTCTGGGACTCAGAGTGGGGCCCCCACCTCGGTAAAGACAGAGAAGAAAATTTGTTAAACTTGGATGTTATTTGAGATATGTTCATTTGAGATGACACTATCATAAGTATACTCAATCCAGTGACTGGCTGGGACCATGATAGGCCTGTATTCATTAGATTGCTGGGTCACTCTATCCATTTCACAAGCATTTACTGACTGTTTACAATGTACCAGATATTACTCTGCCAGTCACTCGGGTCCTGTGCCTTCAAGGAACTTACACAGTCCAGTGGTGTTGGCAGAGAGGTCAATTTACTATTTTCGTAAACATAGTAGGTGCTATGATGGCAATGTGCAGAGTCCAAAGGGAACATCTAAAACAGTGAACATCAAGAGTGAACAAAACTGTTTCAGCGAAAGGAAATCAACTGTCTTTAAAGAGAAGAACCAATGTTATTCTTTCATCTTCTTGAATTTTTGATTTTTAAATCAAACATCAAAGTCATATCTAATTTTAAATCAAACATGGAAATGTTGATTTTTAAATCAAACATTAAGTTTATATCTAATTTTACTTCGTCTCACCCTCTAAGTGGTGAAAAATAAATAGCAAGAGGACTGAAAAATACTCTTAGCTGAGAGACTGCAGCAACACATGTAGAAAACTCCCAATAAAATAAAGGTACATGCCAGATCTGTGACAGCCCACAGACAGGCAAACATTTAGAACATGAGCCAAATGCCAAACCATATGTAAGGCACTGCCTACGTAAACACCACGCATTCATTCAGTTTCATCATCTGGCACAGAATTTCCAAACTGCAATTCATATTAACAATTATTTTCCATTGACTGAAAATTTAAAAGATCACAAAATGACAAGAAAGGTAAAATTAGAGAAATTTGCCTGGTCTATAGGAGATATATAAATGCTGACTGCAAAGTTCAGCCCTAGCAAGGTAGAGGGGGGAGAAAAAGAAAAATGCCGCGTGAAAAGACACAAACACAGTGTCTGAATCAGCTTAGAGCCAAGATAGGTTAGGCAGAGAGAGGAACAGAAACAGAGGGGGATGGACCCAATAAAGTATCCACAAGAAGCCAGCTTTCCCTTTGAGTACTTGCTGTGACCTAAGCCCTCGACCAGGTAAACGCTCTCCATTTTGCCATCTCTGCTCTTTCATACCCCCTCCCCCTTATGTCCACATCCCACTTCCTACAGACCTCAGCCAAACCGGCTGTGAGCGATGCGTGCTGGGGCCTCACCTACCAGTACCCTGAGAAGGCCTGAGAACCGGGCCTCTCAGAGCCTGCAGGCAAACACCGCACCCAGGAGGCGGAGGTTGCAGTGAGCCCAGATTGCGCTACTGCTCTCCAGCCTGGGTGACAGAGCAAGACTCCGACTCAAAAAAAAAAAAAGAGAGAAATCCATATAGTAAAAGTTCCCGTAGCTCACTCTCAGTGGGCAGTGGGTCACCTATTTTCCTCATTCTAGCAAGTTCTAGCAGCCCTGATCATCTGGCTTTCAAACCAAAGGCTTATTATAAAGCAGCAAATTTGAAATGGAGACGGGCTGGCCACTAGCTATACTGACAAAACCAAAACTGGACAGCCAAAGAGGGGACATACATCACATAAAGGGAGGCATGAAGAATCACGTGGACCCTGAAGTCCATAGCCACGCGTGGAGCGTGGGCTGCAGGGGGGCGGGGGTGCAGAGGGGGGCTGCTGGCGGGCAGGAGGGGAGTCTGGGAAAGGGGGAGTGCCTAGGGTTACTGCAGGGGCTGGCAAACCCCAGGCAGCCTGGAGCACTGCGACCAACAAGAAGTTCTCCCATATACTGTTCCCGGCTGTTTTTCAAATTTATAATGTTAGTATAATGACTAACAACAGTAATTAAAAGCACTACGAAACTGATAATAGCATTTTTATTAAACCACTCTGGATGAGGTAAGCAAAATATACACATACTATGCAAGGTTAGGAATATTTGATACCAAAAAGGGAGCCCTTGTTTATGTAAAGGTGAGAAGCTACCCATACGGTGGAAGGTGAGCCTTGAGGCTGACAAACCTGGGTGCAAATCACCGTTGCTCCTCTCAGCTGTGTCTGTAAAATGGGCACGAACTCTCTACCTCACAGGATTTCGTAAAGGAAAGGACCAGGGCAGTGACCATTTCCCTTGGTGAATCAGTTTGTTCACACATTCAAGAAACAATACGTACTACCAGACATTGTAGATGTAACAGTGAACCTCCAAAATTTCTGCTGTCAAGGATGTTACAGTCCAGTGGTGAAGAGAGACGAGAAAAGGCAATTACAATACAGCGAGAGGGTTATTTATTATTTATTGACACAGTCTCAATTCTGTCACCCAGGCTGGAGTACAGTGGTGCAATCTCAGCTCACTGTAACCTCTGCCTCCCGGGTTCAAGTGATTCTGACGCCTCAGCCTCCCAAGTAGCTGAGATTACAGGAGTGCACCCCACACCCGGCTAATTTTTGTAATTTTAGTAGAGATGTGTTTTTGCCATGTTAGCCAGGCTGGTCTCGAACTTCTGACCCCAAGTGATCCACTGGTCTTGGCCTCCAAAAGTGCTGGGATTACAGCTGTGAGCCACCACGCTAGGGCAGAAGGACACGAAGACCATAAGCACAGGCACTATGCACTCGAGGGTCCCTGACCAGTCTGCAAAGTAGGGAGAACAAAGCCTGGAGAGTGACACAGTTGTGAAGATTAAAGAGCTTTAATTAATTCCTCACTGACTTCAGCAAATGTTTAATGCTGCTGCGGCCAGCACACTTCCAGGAGCCAGGGTCACAGCAGAGAACAGACTGAGATCTCTACCATCATGAAGCTTATGTTTGGGAAAGGAGATAAAGTGAGCTAAACACTAGAAAGCCTACTACGTCTCAGACATTCTGTTTCAGAGGGCAAGGAAGACTTCAGAAAGAGGTCATTCAAACTGATTAAAAGAAAAATGTTTATGCTTAATGGGGGAACGCCTCAGCTCTCCGGAAAGTTAGCTGTCCAAAATAACACAATCCTAGCACTCGCCGGGGTTTCAGTGTTCTCCCCTTTAACTTCGTGACTTCCTTTTCTCTTTTAGCCATTAAAATAAATATGGAGATGAAAACATGTTGTAAATACACTTCCCTCATGTAGCACCTCTTCCTCATTCACCTGGAACATGTTTACCTAGTGTGACAATAAACAGTCTAGATTGTCTAACTCATGAGAAAGGACCATGTCACAATCACAGTGATTTGTATAAAGAATCTTGCCCACTGCATAATTAGCCTATAGGTCACCATCTGTCTCTAAGTCCTCATAAAACTAACCATATGTTGTTTTCATCAAGGGCTGAACTAAAGTAACATAGACCCTTCTCCAAGGAAAATGCTACACATGTTTCTTATGGAGAAGAGTGTATTGAGAGAATGCTTGGCTCCTCAGTTATTACCAGATTTTCTTTATATTTAGAAAATTTTTATTTTGTTCTGTTCATGCTTTGACCATGGCTATTAACCCAAGAAACACTAACAATTGCTAGAAGTTTCTGAAGGGGGCTCTTGTAGAAGACATTGGGTAAATAGGCTTACAGCCACTGAATTTTATTTTTCCTCTGTGGTATAACCTGGTGATATGAGGAGAAAAACATACAAGCAAATATATCTTATAAACAATTTTTCCTATTGCCCATTGCATTTGAAAATGCAAACTCATAAAATATCAACTTTTAAAATTTTTAATTTTGTACAGATAGAGTCCCACTATGTTGCCCAGCCTGGTCTCGAACTCCTGGGCTCAAGTGATCCTTCCATCTTGGCCTACCAAAGTGCTGGGATTACAGACTTGAGCCACCATGACCCAGCCAAAATATCAACTTTAAAGTCATAGTAACGCTATTCTAAAGTAGATAACTACAAGAGAATTTAAATCATTACTTGAAACTGTTTGAAAACTGTCACTGAATACTATTTTGATTTATGAGAGCAAGAATTCTCAAACTGTTAAGTACTGATGTTCTCACATCACCCACCAAGGACTAAACAATCTTAATAAGAAGCAGAAGTACAAAATGTTCTGAATTTTAGTTTGGTTTAGTTTATTTTTTAAACAAAAGATGGATAAAAATTATCCCCAAAATGTACATACAGTTTAAAATTATATGGCAGGGAACACTGAAGCATTTAGGTAACTCGAGAATGTTAGAATCTCATGGTACAAGTGGGTCATTAACACTGCAGCTATAATGCAGAGAAACCAGTTCACCAACTGCCTTCCCTGCGGGCATTACAAAATTAATCTGATCCATGGTCAACAGATTCACGCATCAACTGTATTTACAAAACTGGCTACAATGTCATCATTTTAAAAAGGCCAAGAGTTTCCTACAAGGCTAATGACTCCATTTCGCCTGGGAAAGTATTTGTTGAACTGAATTGAATGGTGCAGAGCAGGGAAATTTTAACTTTCCAGATCTTTTGACTCATTAATCCTCAAGTTAACCCTTGTAACCAAAAATAGCCAATCTCTCAAATCCTTGAAGGTTTAATAGCACATATTTCACCTACTCACTGAACTTGAATTGCATCTCTTTATTTTTTCTAAACTTACCAACAGTTGATAGGCAGGGTTCCTCCCCATAGAGTTTTATTAAAGGTTCATTTTACCCCCTGCACCAAGAGCACTTACCTTTCTCACATGGAGTAATTTAAGCCTAATTCTTACAGGCTTTTTAACAGTTATCCTGAGAGATCTGGAGCACTCTCCCAGAGACCTCTTTACCTTATGGCACTAGGTCTTACAATGAATGTTTCCAGGCTAACAGGGCCTTGATCATCTTTAGCATTAAGGGCAGTGCTTCATCCAAGGACCCCATCAAGGTTTCTCCCCCTCTCCCTCCATGGCAATGTCCTAGGGAGTCACAATGAAAAGAAACAGCAGTGTGATCAAAGGACAGACAGCCCTGGCTTCCCATCCTGGCTCATGCACTACTTCCAATCCCGGTTTCATCTTTTCTAAATGGGAATGCTGTCTCCTCACCCTTATTCAGGGTAGCTATGACTATTACGTAAAAGCACGAAGGGTGCCTAGCGACGGACCTGATCCCCCAACAGACACATGGTAAATGGCAACATTACTGAAGAAGTTAGACACCATTCTGCCCAGTGAAGTCTGCTTTTTGTAATCCTGTTAAAATGATCTTTGTCCACTGTCCAATGCATTTAAGTCCTCCTAAACAAGAAAAGGGCCCCATGAAGATTAAGAGCTAGCTAGGTGAAGAGGGTGGATGCTGGAATGTTCTGGGCCAGAGGCGGGGGGCACAGACTCTGGAGGGTAGGAGCTGAGAGGTGCACACAAGGGCAGAAGCCAGAGCCAGTGCATTGAGTGGAGAAGGAAATGCAGAGTCCTGCAAATCCCCTCTGCAAAGAACACATTCAGGACACAGGGAAATCTTACGATGTAGCGGCAAATTTTTTTTAATAAAGTACAAACTAAACATGAAAAAAGTGGATCGATATATACAAATATTTGGAAAACAAAAAATATAGAAAGTTATTTAAAATATGTAAGTCATCAGCGATAATCACTACTCACACACATCCTCTCTCAGATTTATATACAGGCTTTTTAAATTTTCACAAAAGTATCTGAGCACATAGTATATCTCTAATGGGGTGGGGGAGCTTTTTTTTTTTTTTTTTTTAAGCCCATACTGTCTGTCTCTTTTCAATGAGATGATATAACTGCTAATGTTTCAGCTCTAAGCTCTTCAGTACACATACGACCTGAGGAGTTTGAAAGCCCGCAGTGAATCTTGTTCCCCAGCTCTTTCTGCTGTTTCTCTTCTCTTTCTGCTAAAGAGGTGTCTGTGATTATTTACTGGGTGATTTCACCAGCCAGAGCCACTGGGGCTAATCCAAGGGTTTCTTTTCCTCAGAAACAAAAACAACAACAGCAAAATCTCCTTATTTATAACATTCAACATCTCACACAACAGTCACATAATATTCTAGAAACATCTCTTTCATCAGAAACTACAATATCCTAAATATTGTATCCAATGCCATTCCCATCCATCTGCCCTTTTTTTTTAAAAAAAGGTTATTTTATGTCCTCTCTCAGCCTGTGACGACCTAGGTAATTCTATTGCCTTCTGGATATTCACATTATTTACAAGATGATTAAAAAACATCAAACAGTATTAATTGCTTCTTTCTCCCTCAATTCACATACACAATCCACTTTGCCAATGTAATAAACTTCAGATGTTTCAATTCACTCAAAATCAACCTGCAATGTTACAAAACTTAGTTGAACTTATATTGCCATACAATCTCCACAAATTTTGCCTTTTTCAAAAAGGGAAAATTAAAAAACAAACATAGTTGTATATCAACCAAATTAGATCGTCTGAATATGTTATCTTTGATTATCCAGACATTTTGATTCAAAAACCGTCATGGGCCATGAGCAGTGGTTCATACCTGTAATCCCGGCCAACACACTTTGGGAGGTCAAGACGGGAGGATCACTTGAGGTCAGAAGTTCAAGACCAGCCTGGGCAAAAAAACTAAAAAAATTAGCCAGGTATGGTGGCATGTACTTAGAGTCCCAGCTGCTTGGAAAGCTGAGGTTGGAGAATCACTTGGGCCCAGGAGGTCAAGGCTGCAGTGAGCTGTGATCACGCCTAGGCAACAAAGCAAGATCCTGTCTGAAAAGCCAGGCCTAAGAATAATTTTTCTTTTAGCATAAACCTACTTATTACTTTGTTTTGTTTTGTTTTTTGTTTTGAGACAGTGTCTCGGTCTATTGCTCAGGCTGGAGTGCACTGGCATAATCTCAGCTCACTGCAACCTCCACCTCCCAGGTTCAAGGGATTCTCATGCCTCAGCCTCCTGAGTAGCTGGGACTACAGGTACACGCCACCACATCTGGCTAATTTTTGTATTTTTAGTAGAGATGGAGTTTCACCATGTTGGCCAGGCTGGTCTCGATCTCTTGCCCTCAGGTGATCCGCCCACCTTGGCCTCCCAAAGTGCTGGGATTACAGGCATAAGCCACCACGCCCAGCCATATTTACTGCATTTTATTAAGTCTCCTCTCCTGGTATTCATGGAAATAGAAAATAACTGTTTTATATTCTGCCTAAAAATAAAATCCCAAATCTAAAACTCGATTTGAGAAAAAAATTATTCATACTTCTTTCTCATATTTTTGTTAACAGTGAAGCCATAAGAGTGCCATCCCTGCTTTCAACCTTAATGCTCACACATTATATTTAAGTTTTGTGAAGTACCTGGCACTTCTCAAGCAGAAGTTACTGATATACTGATTTTAAACGTTTACCACCCTTAACATTTGCCAAGAAACTTGCCAACCAGAATCTTTATTGTTTTTACCCCCTGAAACTCCAAGTCCCCTCATCATTTGCCTTCTCCCAGCCCAGAGACGTCCACATACCCTTCCCTCACAGCATGGCTCCACAACTGACCTCCAATGCATGACCTACCATTACGCAAGTGATATCATTTGCCAACAACTTTCTTTACCTGTGGCACCTATCAGGGTCCATTTATTTTGGATCTGTACTATCTCAATTTTTGCTGTTTATCACATTTGACAAGAGTGTCAGCAGGCAGAAAGCAGCAACGACAAAGCCCCAAGGAAAACTGGAACACCCAAGAGAAAAGAAAAAAGAAGCAATGTCACATGGCCTTTAGAAACACTGGCTCCACAGCCCGACTCCTTCAGCCCAAATCCAGTTCTGCTATTGACTGGCTGTGTCAATGGGCTGTGTGGGTGACTTTACCTCTCTAGAAATGGAGATGCCCATAATACTAATTCTTAGGGTGTTTGTGATAATAAAAACAGATCGAAGGAGGTATACTGGGTGAAGTCCTCGGCACAGTGCCTGGTACATGGTAAACATGATAAGCATGAGCTACTTTTAGAGATCTGTCTACCAATTCAGGAATTAAGAATTTCCTCAGAGATTCAGCATTATTAATTATACCTTAAATCTGTGTGAGTTGGCAGCCTCACATTAGATCACAAGATTCAACACACATCCTGTTTTTTGGTACTTATTAATTCTGGAGAGTTAATTAGAAAGTGAATTTATTTTAGGAAAGGAATTCAAGCAGCTATGCAGAATTAATCAATTATGCAAAGCTGTGTGGTCAGAACGCAGCCCAAGTCTCACAGAACCTCCCCTTGAGACGTGAACTTGCAACACGAACTGGAAGCCCCATCACCTTTATCACTGTAGAGCCAACACACCTGTGAAGGAATTCATTCACGGTACCCTTAAATACTTAAAGTGAAAGTAATCTTGGAATGATATTCAGTTTGTCTATTTACAGATGAACTCCTCTTAGCTCTTTCCCAAGAAATAATTCCCCTAGACGTTTTCCTTCTTTCAATCAGTATTTATCAGTACTTATTTTATTTTGAGACGGAGTCTTGCTCTGTCGCCCAGGTTGGAGTGCAGTGGCACAATCTCAGCTCACTGCAACCTCTGCCTCCTGGGTTCAAGCGATTCTCCTGCCTCATGACACCATGCCCAGCTAATTTTTATATTTTTAGTAGACATGGGGTTTTGCCAAGTTGGCCAGGCTGGTCTTGAACTCCTGACTTCAAGTGATCTGCCCACTTCAGCCTAAAAAATGTACTGGGGTTACAGGTGTGAGCCACCGTGCCTGGCCTGTGAGGACTTACCAGACTTGCCAGACCCTGTGCAAACTGTCTTTGGCACTATTCTCTTAGGTGGACAATACCACTTTTCTTCCAGATCCAAAGCATACTTTCCCCACCTCCCCAGTCCTCCTTGGGAATTCTTTCCTCTATGCTACAAGTGACACTTCCCTAAAGCACACCTCCCCCTATGCACACCAGCTGAAAGCTTCTAGAGGGTAAAGATCTATTTTTTACCTTTGTATGCCCCACAACATTGACTGCACTAGCCTGTGTGCATTCATACACAGATAAATATCTCTGATGTAGTTACTAATGCCAAGGAAATAAGGAGACGTGCTGGATGGGATGCTCGGGTGGGTGACTGTCCTCCCCACAAAACTTGTTAGAGCAGAACAGGTGCTGCTTGCAGGTCCCCAGAAAGTGCAGTCAATTGCAACACAGCATCCATGACCATCCTCCATCCCCAGGAGCCCAGGCTGGCCGTCATGTTCCCAGCTTCACTTCGACAGCCTCCAGCATTCTCAAACACTCTCTTCTTCCTTTATCAGGAATGCCATAAATCTCTATCAGAGGAAGAGAAACAATATTCATCCTCTGCAAACCTGTGCCCAGGTGCAGCATTTCACCCATAAACCAGAGCAAGGTCAATTTCTGGAGCCCCAAACTGTTCTTTTAGGTGGACAGTGAATAAGCTGAGAGAGAGTTAATATCAACCCACGCAACAGTACAGGAAGGATTCACGGTTCTGTTTTCTAAAAGGAGAGAGACAGCTAAGTAAATGAGTGTTTAACCGAAGGCCAGGGCTCTGCTTTCTATTAAGTTTGATTACGTTTTAAGCATTTCTTTGAAATAACATTGCTATTATTTTTCCCACTAAAACTGTCAGATAACAAGGCAGACAAGAAAATTGCATTACAAGAATGTACTTCAGCATTAAGGCTTTCACACACAGCTATCACTTCCCATTACCAATCCTGCTTTTCAAGAGTTTCTCTAATCCCAGTTGTCTTATGCAGCACCAGGACATTTAGGCTTAGCTACGGAAGGCAAAAGCTCCTAACCTGTTTATTCAAGTCAGACCTTCATAAACAATGTGAAAGAAACAAAAGACAGCAAATAATTTGATCCCAATTACTATGTGAAAATTTATGTGAAATTTTTCACACATTTATATTAGACACTGAATAGATTTTTTTTAAACCCTATATACTGAAAATAATGCTTAAATTATCCTTTAAAAGAATGAGCATATCATATATATGACTGATGATAATAACTGTTTTCTGATATTTTAACAGTACACAACAGCATTTTTTTTTTCATTAGTGATTCTCTCCAGGTTTTCATCTAGGAGAAAACCTTCCACATCCGTTAGTGGAGAGAAAACAGATCCGTTAGTTGAAACCAAAATCTCCATTACCCTCTTTAAGCAAAAGAGGCTCTTGCCCATCTATAAACATAAACACATTCATATGTAGGTTTCACACACAAAAGTCTCTGAGAAACTATTTTGGGCTGTGGCCACCACCATCATCAGGTCAGTGCAGATGGGGGCAGATGATGTGGACTGCACAGTTGAGTCCATCTGACCCCGACGACGCAGTTCTTGGAAACGTCATCTGACCCCAACTGCTCAATCCCAGCAAGGCCAGTTGTCCAGCTGACCCTTTTTACTCTCAGACAAACTTTGGAAAGATGAGGGTAAAATTACTCTTGACTCAGACTTCCAGGGCAGGCAGGAAGCTCCATTTACACCAGCTTCAATCTTCCTTCACAGGGAGTTGGGGGATAGTGGAACAACCCAACCTGGAGAGGGCTCCCCAGAGAGAAGTCAGCGAGAGAAGAGCAGACACCAGAACACAGAGACAATGGCTGTGAAGTCCAAGATGAAGAACAGGGGAGAACAAATAATTAAAAGGAAACTTGGCGGGGGGGGGGGGGGGTGTCTAATCCATTCATAAAAAGAATTACTTATTTGATTTTAAAACCAAATCACAGAATGTTTAATAATTTAGCATGAAAGCCTATTTTTTGATTCAAAAATGAGAACCCTGCCACTAAGAATATTTACAGTGTCAGCCAGTTGGAGACCCATGCAGGAAGAAGGAGCGTCCTCTTTACTGCCTGGGCAGGGACTGCAAAGGACAAGGCCACAGAGTCTGATTCGTACAGTGTTTTCCATCTCTAGTTTCTGTGGAAAACAAAAGATTCTGGCTAGATCTGCGCTTTCTCCTCTCTACTACCTCTTCTCAAACCTCTCTTGTTTTGGTCAAAGTTAATAGCTCCAATCTGAAAGCACAGGCTGACCATTAGCAACCCCAGGGCCAATACAAAGGGGTATAAAAAGTAACTGGAACATCCTCTTGGCACTGAGAGGCCGACCATGGTCTGACATAAAAACGAGTACTCACTGGGGGGGAGTCCCTCCTTATTTGGCCATCATTTTCTAAGATTTGTGCAGAATAAATGACCAAAAGATCCTTGAATAACAAATAATAAAAAATAAGTAAATTACAGAAGTGAAAAAGCCATTCTGAACACACAGCAAAGCACCAGTTGAGGACTGGTGGCTTGGCTGGACACCAAGCTTAAAGGGAAAAATCTGATCCACCTCAGAACGCCATCAATTCTATTAACAATACGTTTTACCTGTATAACCCAGCTGAGTAGCACTACGAGATGCAGAAATGTATAATTACAGTCAGGAAAGGTAAAAATGAGCCTGCGGAAACTCTATGCCTCAGCACTTTCTAAGCGCCCCTGTTCTTTTAGGCAATTCTGCTCTTCTCCTTGTTCTTTTATCTCAATCTTGACTGCTAATCCCTCTGCAGGGTATTAATTACTCTGTCACAATTACATTACTCCACAAACAAGAAAAACACAATAAAGTCCAAAATGGATTAACATTTATTGTATTAACAACCTAATATTCTGTGATTGCACCATTAGTGCATATTTTGCTGCTCATTAAAAAGAAAAGGGTAATTTCTTCCCTTTGTCTCTGATCAGCTTAACTCTCTGATTTTTTTAAAAGCACCAGAAATATTTCAAAGTAACCTGTACAGCCAGTAATTTGCTTATAGACATAATTTTTGTCTAAGAGACCTCTGCATGAAATGAAATTTCATTAGACTGACTACGAGTTGAAGTCACTTAGGGCTGTATGGTAAATGCACCTGAGAGCAGTAACTTAAGCGTACTCTAAGAATAATCCCATATGGCAGATGCCCCTGAATGTGTTCAGAGTTCTGAGCCAGGGATTTGGAAGTGGCCACCCTGGAGAATCATTCCTTGTCTATGAGGAACATCTGAGCCCTCAGCCCATCTTGTGGAACATGGGTTGTAAGGAAATGGAGGTTCCGAGTTTGGAGGATGATGAAGGTTGCCAGGTGGCCATTGTTAAAGAGAGGGTGCTAAGTGAAAATGCAATATAAACTGCCTACCTTTTGCAAGTGGTTGCGGTTCTCATGTCTAGCCCACAGCCACTGGGCCCTCTGCCCTGTATGTAAGCCCCCAACACAACCCCACCTTGCATTTGCCAGCTCTGGGGTCTCATCTTCAGTCTCCTGAACCTGGTGCCATCCCCACTGGAGCTGACGGAAAACAGGAGCCCAGAGGGCAGCAGCTCAGGTTCTGATCAAGACGTTGAGCCCTAACCACTCAAACAGTGATTCTGTGTAGGAGTAAGTGCACACAAAACTGCAAGGAAGAGAAATGCCCGTGACATGTGCACTAATAAAGAAAATGAGATAGAAAAGCATGCAAAGAGACTGGCTTTCCATTCTGACAATCAGTACAAGAAGGCATTCACCACACGTTGACTTGCCACAGATGTGAGCACAAATCTCATCTCCAAAAAGTTCACTGTGATATAAACACTAGACTTCAAGTCACAAATCTCGTGGCAAATAATTCTGCAGAACAATTTTCTGAGGAGTTCAAGCTGCTTGTAAAGTGAAGTCCAAGATACCTGATAGTTTATTTTCCACATCACTAAAGTTCAGAGATGGATTCATACACTAAGTTCTTCCTCAATGCCTCTTCAGCCATAACCCCACTAAACTGTAATCATGCGCCCTCCTCGTTAAACTGCAAGCTCCCTGGAGGCAAGGATTATGTTGACTTTATTGTATTAAGGCACTAAGTACTGGAATGAAGAAAAGCGTGCTTGGTACCCACAAAAGATATCAAACAGTTATGAGCTGTGAACTCCCTTTGTCAGACAAAAAGCAAAACATATTCCTTGGTACCATATAAAAGCACTAGAGGGAGGGAAGGCAGATCTACTTACAGTTAGAAAATAGAACGTATTTATCCATACATCACTTACCTAATCCCATCCCCCTCAACCCAACTTCAACTTGTCAACTGAAATAACTTAAGGCGAAGTGGGTTGGAAATCAAAATTATGTATGCGATTCCTCTATTTTCTACTTCATTTTACCAGTTTCGTCCTATATTTTCACTTCTATTCTTAACACTCCAGTGTAATTTTCCTTCATTTTGTCTCCCTTTTTAAGCTCACTTATTTATTGATGTGAAACTTTTTTTTTAGCTTTCATTTTAAAGTGGAGGTTTGTTACATAGGTGAACTTGTGTTGTGGAGGTTTGTTGTACAGATTATTCAATCACTCAGGTATTCAGCCCAGTACCCATCCGTTGTTTCTTAATCCTGTCCCCTCCTCCCACCCTCCACCTTCCACCGGGCCCCAGGGTGTGTTGTTCCCCCTCTGTGTGTCCATATGACCTCATCATTTAACTCCCAGCCTTTCTTATATCAATAATCTCTAAGAGGCAAAACAGAGATTCCATTTTGATGAAAAAAAGGAGGAAGAAAATTAACCCCACGGTCCTGACCCACTTTTGACTTGATAAGAGTGGAGAGAGCACTGTGTGAGGGCAAGAGCTGGTCGGCTCGGACAACAGAAAGACTGGGACTAACTCCCGCTCATCACTTCACTGCACGACCCTGGCCATGTTGCTGATCTTCACGGCACCAGGTTCCTCATCAGTGATCTGGGAATAGCAACTGGACCAAACCTCACAGGGTGAGAAAGAGGACTAAGTGAGAAAATGCATGTGAAGTGCCCAGGAGGAGATGTGGCTCCTGCATCTGTGACTGCTATTATTCACTGCTTCCCCCACTCTCTCTCCCCATCTGACATTCACTAGACAGTTAATGTAGGGTTCTGTGGTTTTCACACAGAGAGACTCTGGAACTCTGCCATGCTTGCCCCCTGGCTCCCCCGTCCCTCTCCCACTCCCACCTTCCAATCTCAATCCTCTGTTCCAAAGGCCAGAGGACTCTACTATATACCCTATAGCACCAGAGCTTGTTTTGAGGAAAATAAAAGGTGAGACTTTACGGAGACCTTCTCAATTATTCTTTTTAAGAGATGAGTTCTTGCTTTGTTGCCCAGGCTGGAGTCCAACTCCTGGGCTCAAAGGATCCTCCTGCCTCTGCCTCCTGAGTAGCTGGGACCACAGGTGTGTGCCACCACACCTGGCCTGAAATACTCTTACTAAAATAAGGACACTTGAACTAAAGCCATCTTATGGAAAAGTTATTCAATCATTCCTGTTATATGTGAGCAATCAAAATACTCATTTCTTTTTCTTTTAAAATATCCAGTTACTGAATAAACATACATGCCTAAGTATTACTGAGGCCAGAGAATCTGCTTCCCAAGCACCTTCACAGTACACAGCTGAATGAACAAACACACACACTGTCAGTGCTTGAGCCTGCACGTAAGAAAAACATATTTACAAATGAGGAATGAATACACAGAAGTATTTGCAAAGATATTACACCCTATTTTCTACTTTTATATGTAGACTTTCCAGTTCAAAGTCATGCCCCAAATCCTACACTGTATTTGAAAAATCATTTCCTTGCTAAAAGTCTCTTTAGAAAAACTGTGATTGCCTCAGGGTAACTAGTCCTTATCCCAAGTTTTTAAGAGGAAAAAGCCTAAAAGACATTTTATCTCTTCATGCAATAGGTCTATCACCACTGCAAAGCATGATAAACGGAACTTCAGAAAAGATAGCAGTGACCAAGAGAATCAAACGCATCTTGAATGAGAAGGCACAATTTATCCTCAGAGTGCCCAAAGTTCCAGACTCAATCTAATCCCTTCTATCCACAACAAATACCACTAAGAAGGGATTTCACATTTGCGGAAACATTGCGTCCTCCTTCCAGTTTCCCAAGTAAGCTGGCTGGTGGTTGGCTTAAAGAGAATAACATTCTTCTCACAATTCCTTCACCCAACTTTACCTCTGACAGAACTCAAAGCAAGTGCCTTATCTGTGTCAGGACTAATGTTGAAAGAGCACTAGATTTGGAGTCAAGAGACCTAATTTTTTAAAGTTTTTTTAAAAATTTGTGTACATTTAGGGGGTACAAGTACAGATTTTCTGACATGCATATACTGCATAACAGCAAACTCTAGGCTTTTAGTGTACCCATGACCTGAATGGTGAACACTGTAACTAACAGGTAATATTTCAATCTTCACCCTCCCACCTTTTGTAGTTTCCATTGTCTATTATTCCATTCTTTTTTTTTTTTTTTTTTTTTTTTGAGAAGGAGTCTAGCTGTCATCCAGGCTGGAGTGCAGTGGTGCAATCTTGGCTCACTGCAACCTCTGCCTCCCAAATTCAAGTGATTATCCTCCCGTAGCCTCCCAAGTAGCTGGGATTACAGGCATGTAGCACCACACTAGCTAATTTTTGTATATTTAGTAGAGATGGGGTTTGACCATGTTGGCGAGGCTGGTCTCAAACTCCTGACCTCAAGTGATCCGCCCGCCTCGGTCTCCCAAAGTGCCAAGATTACAGGCATAAGCCACCACGCTTGGCCTATTATTCCACTCTCTATGTCCATGTGGATCAATTGTTTAGCTTCCATTTATAAGTGAGAACAGGCGGTATTTGACTTTTTGTTTCTGAGTTACTTCACTGAAGACCATGGCCTCCAGTTCCATCCATAGTGCTGCAAAAGACATAAGAAGCCAGTTTGCTAGTCCAGACTGCCCCAAACCAGATGCACGCCATTGGCAATTTATTTCACCTCTCCGGGTGCCAATCTCCTCCACTGTGAAACGAGACACTGTGGAAGATCACCAAGGTTCCCTGCTCCCCCAGGACTTGCAGGTTGCAAATTCAGGTGGGAAGACGGGCTGAAATTCTGCTATCTGCTGACTAAATCCTGTTTTTAAATTCTGCTTCTCAGACTCTTAAAAAGTTGGCCTAAGAACATAACACACCACCAAACAATCTGGACGAACCAGTGCTATTGCAACAAAGCAAGGAGAGAGTCAAGATTCCTTAAAAGTAGGTTTAGAATTCAAGGTCAGTTGACAGCTGATACTTTTCATGCCAGTGCTGCCGAATGCACTGGGAAAGTTCTTTAAAAGTAGACTGAAATTGTAAGAGGCCACACTGTTATTTTCCTTTTAAATCTACGTAAAACCCCTTCTAATTCGTTTAAAAGTCATATTTTGCAAATGTTACCAGAATTCTACATCTTTCTCACTTTTTCTCCTTCCTCTCCCTTTTCTACTAACCACTGAAGACGTTTTGGGAAAATCCAACCTTTCCCCATTAGCTGACTTGTCCGTGTGAAGAAAGCAGACTGCAGATTAGCTGTTGGCCTTGTGCAATTTCTGCGCCAAGGCATCGTTTCCAAGGTAACAAGTTTTTAAAAAGGCACAAATAGGTCTAGCACATTTAATATGTAAATGAACTAGGTCACTCAGTAGTATTTCACTAATAGGCAAGATGACAGATTAAACCCTTCTATTCTTTTTTCTCCGTTTACCCCAGGAGGAATTTATTTGGGGCTTTTACAGCAGACATAATGATTTTCCTTTGGCAATGCAGTTTCCAAAACACAAAACTCCAAAGAGAGTTTGTTACAGTTAATCAAGCGAAAAGCAGCTTCTGTGGAGGAATCTAAATGGAGAAAGGAGATGGGGTCCTGAAGCACTGAATCTAATTCTAGACACTTGTTTTTGCAGTTCCCTTACAGATAACACACAATGGCGCAGCACATGCACCCTTGCCAACTTTTCACACAGCGAGTTAGAATTCCCATTCTCATATTCCTACCAAGTCAGCAGCATACACAAGAAACGCACAGTTCTCAAGCTGGAGGAGTGACTTTGGCTTCCAAATGGAAAAGGGGGAGCCAAAGTGGTCGTGCCCTGTCCTGCCCCTTGGACAAAGGCAGGAAACTGAACGCACTGGCAGATGGGAGGGGAGGGTGGGGCAAAAGCCAAGGGTGAGGGCTGAGGGAGAGCAGCTTTTTCTCAGATGGACATCCTTCGATGGCCAGCATGCAACGCAGCCATCACACATGCCAAGGGCTCCTTCCCAGCCTGCCTTCAGGAAAAGTGGAGAGTGCCAAAGGAGGGCATTCATAACACTGCAGTAACAAAAGCAGATAGATGCTCTGGGGGACACGGGCAGAGGAGAGGCAGCAGCACTGTGTGCGCCAGTGATCCAATTAGAGAGCCCAGCTTCCACATGCAGGCTGAGGCTCCCACAGCTCACATCCCATGGTACCCAGACTCCATGATTTCTAGCGTTCTTAGTTGCAAACAAAGCCCCATTGTGTTTTCCTGGGTGACCATGCTGCCAATTTGTCTCACACCTTCCAAAGAAGCCTTATTAGCCTCTTCCTCGGCTGTCTGCCTTTTTCTCAGCTCCATGAAGACTAAACATGTATTTTACTCCTCTAAAGAAGGTGGGCAGGGTTGGGGAAGACAAGCAAGTCTGCAACAGAATCTCCGTCCATCCATACCCCAGTGAAGCAGGGCACATCGCCAACTCCATAAAGACCAACGTGCTTGGACCTGGGGCCACAAAGGCTATCTATTTCCAAGTTTTCAAACTGGTCTCTCTGACATTTCCCTGAAGGTGTTCACTACACTTTTTGCCCTGTCCTCTCACTTTGAGTTCCTAAATGAAACCCATTGTCAGCCGTCCTCCCACCCTGCACAGTCTATTCTGCAAACTGGATATTCTGTGTCACACTTTTCAGAGTCCTTTCATTTTCCTGTTTTGTATAAGTGGTTATGTCTCAGAAAGTTAAAATGAATTAACTTCATCCTGGCCTGCAGGATGAAAGATATAAAATGAAAAGGCATTAGGCTTTCAAGACATCACTGAGGAGCCTTTCAAATGAGCCAACTGTGCCGATGTCACATGAATGGGGTAGCCAGTAACACAGACCGCAGAGGATCACAGATATCTGTTTCCACCATATGTCTCACTAAGTAAAGAAAGGGCAGTGTTGGGTGTTAGCTTCGATTTAAAAAAAAAAATTAACAACATCCCTTTCCTGTTCCCAAGTCTATTACTTCTAAAAAAGGAAATTTAACATCATCACTATTTTTAAAGAATCTCTTTTCTCATCTTTTGCTTTGAATATATTTAATATAATTTATTCTCTCTTCCCATAGGTCCTTCGTATTATTTCCACTCATTATTGTTGAAGTCTTCTAGATTTCCCATTATTCTCAACGCTTCAAAATAAAAGAGAAACATAGATTAAATAATGGAAAATCTAGAAGGAAGCCAAAGGATATCCAGTTACGATGTTCAAAGAGATAAGGTTGCCCTGAGACGTATTTATCTGTCCTAAAAGAGCTTCACCAAAGAGAAATTTAAGCTCCACAGTAACTTGTGTGGCCTAGAAGACTTCAAATGTTGTTTCTCTAATGTGAATGTTGAAATAATGTCATTGAGTTTACATTTAATAACATCTTAATGCTTGTAGAGTGCTTTGTTTTTAAAGGTGTCTTCATTTATAATGTATCATTTTATCTTTTTGATAAAAGGATAGATTAACAACCCTAGAAAGCTGGCTAGAAATTAAGCAATGATTACTGCATTCTATACGTGAGAAAACTGAGGCCCAGCACAGGTTAAGGGCCTGGAAAAGGACACACAGCAGAAAGGTGACAATGTTGGGACCAGACTCCACACTCCTGATTCCTAATCCAGGGCTACTGCTTCAACACCTTCCTCTTTGATGCCCTCTACGTGCGAAGAAAGTTCACCCTAAATTAGCGCATGCCGGAAACAAGACCCAGGTTACCCTTAAGGCCAGACAGTTGTATTCCATCATGCTGTGAATCCCAGGAGAGCAAGCACTGGTGAGAAAACTAGTGCAAACATCTATATGTATTATAGTATTTCCTATGAGTCAATTAATCTCCTGGAACTAAGACCAATCCTGGTCTGGAAGCATGACTGAGACCCCAGATGTCAGTGCTTAACACTGCATTACTGGCCTGACTTAGAGGAGAGGCGGGAAATACTCCCAAAATTCTTCACTTAAGGTCCCTGATGATGGCCCTAATAGACAAAGGAAAGGGAAGGAGGGCAATCACCAGGAAATTTAATTCCCTATAAATGCCAATTGGAGTAACTGATGAGGGGGTGAGGGGCACCTTTCTTTCCTCCTTAGCAGGATTCTCCATATTAGCTGGATAATTGCTGCCCTTCTCCAACCACCCAGACCCACAACTGGGAACTAGCACACCGGCTACACGCAGACTACTAGAATTAGGTTCAAAACAGAAACAGCAATGATGTAATTAAGCATTTCACAAATACGGTATCATGGCACAAAATTTTTCATTACCTTGTGTTAATGAAACCCATTTTCTCTGACCAATGTGTAAAATGTTGGACAAAAGAAACTCAATCCTCCATCTGGTGTTGTGGTGTCAGTGCAAGCCTATCATGGGAATGTTTCTGTGGAAGGTGGTGGGGTTTTCTCCCTTTTTTCTCTTTAAGAATCTGCTGAGTTTCTTCAATAGCACATCTAGCTCCATTTAATAGTCACACTGCCTCTCTCCTCTGCTGTAATAATAGGTAAGGTGCCACCAGTGATCAGATTTACTGTTTTTAAAATATATATACATATAATTGCATTTTAGGTTCTGGGGTACTTGTAAAGAACATGCAGGATTGTTGCATAGGTACATACATTGCAATGTGATTTGCTGACTCCATCGCTATCACCTGTATCTGGCACTTCTCCCCATGTTATCCCTCCTCAACTCCCTACCTGCCACTGTCCCTAACCTAGTTACCGCCAACAGACCTCAATGTGTGATGCTCCCCCTCCCCGTGTCCATGTATTCTCACTGTTCAACACCCACCTGTGAGTGAGAACATGCGATGTTTGATTTTCTGTTCTTGTGTCAGTTTGCTGAGAATGATGGTTTCCAGGTTCATCCACGTCCCTATAAAGGACAAGAACTCATCATTTTTGATGGCTGCATAGTATTCCATGGTGTATATGTGCCACATTTTCTCTGTCCAGTCTATCATCGATGGGTATTTGGGTTGGTTCCAAGTCTTTGCTATTGTAAACCGTGCCACAATGAACATACATGTGCATGTGTCCTTATAATAGAACGATTTATAATCCTTTGGATATATATCCAGTTATGGGATTGCTGGGTCAAATGGAATTTTCTATTTCTAGGCCCTTGAGGAATCACCATACTGTCTTCCACAATGGTTGAACTAATTTACACTCCCACCAACAGTATGAAAGTGTTCCTATTTTTCCACATCCTCTCCAGCATCTGTTGTCTCCAGAGTTTTTAATGACTGCCATTCTAACTGGCGTGAGATGGTATCTCAATGTGGTTTTGATTTGCATTTCTCTAATGACCAGTGATGATGAGCATTTTTTCATCCGTTTGTTGGCCTCATATATGTCTTCTTTTGAAGTGTCTATTCATATCCTTTGCCCACTTTTCAATGGGTTTTTTTTTCTTGTAAATCTGTTTTAGTTCTTTGTAGATTTTGGATGTAAGTCTTTTGTCAGATGGGTAGATTGCAAAAATTTTTTCCCATTCTGTTGGTTGCCGGTTCACTCTAATGATTGTTTCTTTTGTTTCTTTTGCTGTGCAGAAGCTCTGGAGTTTAATTAGGTCCCATTTGTCTATTTTGGCTTTTGTTGCCAATGCTTTTGGTGTTTTAGTCATGAAGTCCTTGCCTATGCCTATGTCCTGAATGGTTTTGCCTAGGTTTTCTTCTAAGGTTTGTATGGTGTTAGGTCTTATGTTTAAGTCTTTAATCCATCTGGAGTTAATTTTACTGTAAGGTGTCAGGAAGGTGTCCAGTTTCTGCTTTTTGCACATGGCTAGCCAGTTTTCCCAACACCATTTATTAAACAGGGAATCCTTTCCCCATTGCTTGTTTTTGTCAGGTTTGTCAAAGATCAGATGGTTGCAGATGTGTGGCATTGCCTTGGAGGCCTCTATTCTGTTCCATTGGTCTATATCTCTGTTTTGGTACCAGGACCATGCTGTTTTGATTACTGTAGACTTGTAGTATAGTTTGAAGTCAGGTACCGTGATGCCTTCAGCTTTGTTCTTTTTGCTTAGAATTGACTTGGCTATGGGGGCTCTCTTCGGTTCCACATGAAGTTTAAAGTGTTTTTTTTCCAGTTCTGTGAAGAAGGCCATTGGTAGATTGATGGGGATAGCATTGAATCTATAAATTACTTTGGGCAGTATGGCCATTTTCACGATATTGATTCTTCCTAACCATGAACATGGAATGTTTCTCCATCTGTTTGTGTCCTCTCTTATTTTGTTGAGCAGTGGTTTGTAGTTCTCCTTGAAGAGGTCCTTTACATTCTTTGTTAGTTGTATTCCTAGGTATTTTATTCTCTTTGTCACAATTGTGAATGGCAGTTCATTCTTGATTTGGCTCTCTTTAAGTCTGTTATTTGTGTATAGGAATGCTTGTGACTTTTGCACATTGATTTTGTATCCTGAGACTTTGCTGAAGTTGCTTATCAGTTTAAGGAGATTTTGGGCTGAGAAAATAGTGTCTTCTATATATACTAGCATGTCATCTGCAAATAGAGATAATTTGACTTCCTCCTTTCCTAACTGAATACTCTTTTTTCCTTTTTCTTGCCGATTGCTCTGGTTAGAACTTCCAATCCTATATTGAATAGGAGTGGTGAGAGAGGGCATCCTTGTCTAGTGCCAGATTTCAAAGGGAATGCTTCCAGTTTTTGCCCATTCAGTATGATACTGGCTGTGGGTCTGTCGTAAATAGCATTTATTATTTTGAGATACGTTCCATCGATACCTAGTTTATTGAGAGTTTTTAGCATAAAGGGCTGTTGAATTTTGTCAAAGGCCTTCTCTGCATCTATTGAGATAATCATGTGGTTTTTGTCTTTGGTTCTGTTTACGTGGTGAATTACGTTTATAGACTTGCGTATGTTGAACCAGCCTTGCATCCCCGGGACAAAGCCTACTTGATCATGATGGATAAGCATTTTGATGTGCTGTTGAAATCTGTTTGCCAGTAGTTTATGGAAGATTTTTGCCTCTATGTTCATCATGGATATTGGCCTGAAGTCTTCTTTTCTTGCTGAGTCTCTGCTGGGTTTTGGTATCAGGATGATGTTGGTCTCATAAAATGATTTGGGGAGGATTCTCTCTTTTGGATTGTTTGGAATAGTTTCAGAAGGAGTGGTATCAGCTCTTCTTTGTATGTCTGGTAGAATTCGTCTGTGAATCCATCTGGACCTGGGCTTTTTTTGGTTGGTAGGCTATTAATTGCTGCCTCAACTTCAGCCCTTGTTATTTGTCTATTCAGGGTTTCAACTTCTTCCTGGTTTAGGCTTCAGAGGGTGTAAGTGTCCAGGAATTTATCCATTTCTTCCAGGTTTACCGGTTTATGTGCATAGAGTTGTTTGTGGTAATCTCTGAATGGTGGTTTTTATTTCTGTGGAATCTGTGGTGATATCCCCTTTATCATTTTTTATCACATCTATTTGATTCTTCTCTCTTTTCTTTTTTATTAGTCTGGCTAGTGGTCTATTTTGTTGATCTTTTCAAAAAACCAGCTCCTGGATTTATTGTTTTTTGAAGGGTTTTTTATGCCTCTATCTCCTTCAGTTCTGCTCTTATCTTAGTTATTTCTTGTCTTCTGCTAGGTTTTGCATTTTTTTGATCTTGCTCCTCTAGCTCTTTCAATTTTGATGATAGGATGTCAATTTTAGATCTTTCCTTGCTTCTCATGTGGGCATTTATTGCTGTAAATTTTCCTCTAGACACTGCTTTAACTGTGTCCCAGAGATTCTGGTACGTTGTGTCTTCGTTCTCGTTGGTTTCGAAGAACACCTTTATTTCTGCCTTCATTTCATTGTTTATCCAGTCAACATTCAAGAGCCAGTTGTTCAGTTTCCATGAAGTTGTGCAGTTGTGAGTTAGTTTCTGAATTCTGAGTTCTAATTTGATTGTACTGTGTTCTAAGAGACTGTTTGTTATGATTTCCATTCTTTTGCATTTGCTGAGGAGTGACTTACTTTCAATTACATGGCCAATTTTAGAGTAGGTGTGATGTGGTGCTGAGAAGAATGTATATTCTGTGGATTTGGGGTGGAGAGTTCTGTAAATGTCTATCAGGTTTGCTTGGTCCAGATCTGAGTTCAAGTCCTGAATATCCTTGTTAATTTTCTGTCTCGTTCATCTGTCTAACATTGACAGTGGAGTGTTAAAAGTCTCCCACTATTATTGCATAAGAGTCTACGTCTCTTTGTATGTCATTAAGAACTTGCTTTACGTATCTGGGTGCTCCTGTCCTGGGTGCATACATATTTAGGATCATTAGCTCTTCTTGTTGCATTGATCCTTTTACCATTATGTAATGTCCTTTTGTCTCTTTTGATCTTTGTTGGTTTAAAGTCTATTTTATCAGAGACTAGGATTGCAACTCCTGCTTTTTTTTTGCTCTCCATTTGCTTGGTAGATCTTCCTCCTTCCCCTTATTTTGAGCCTATGTGCATCCTTGCATGTGAGATGGGTTTCCTGGACACAGCACACCAATGGGTTTTGACTTTTTATCCAATTTGCCAGTCTGTGTCTTTTGATTGGGACATTTAGCCCATTTACATTTAAGGTTAATATTGTTATGTGTGAATTTGATCCTATCATTTTGATGCTAGCTGGTTGTTTTGCCTCTTAGTTGATGCAGTTTCTTCATTGTGTCGATGCTCTTTACCATTTGGTATGTTTTTGGAGGGGCTGGTACTGGTTTTCCTTTCTATGTTTAGTGGTTCTTTCAGGAGCTCTTATAAAGCAGGACTGGTGGTGATGAAATCTCTGAGCAATTGCTTTTTCATAAAGGATTTTATTTCTCTTTCACTTATGAAGCTTAGCTGGGCTGGATATGAAATGCTAGGTTGAAAGTTCTTTTCTTTAAGGATGTTGAATATTGGCCCCCACTCTATTCTGGCTTGTAGGGTTTCTGCTGAGAGATCCACTGTGAATCTGATGGGCTTCCCTTTGTGGGTAACCCAACCTTTCTCTCTGGCTGCCCTTAGCATTTTCTCCTTTATTTCAACCCTGGTGAATATGACGATTATGTGCCTTGGGGTTGCTCTTCTTGAGCAATATCTTTGTGGTGTTCTCTGTATTTCCTGGACTTGAATATTGGCCTGCCTTGCTAGGCTGGGGAAGTTCTCCTGGATAATATCCTGAAGAGTGTTTTCCAGCTTGGATTCATTCTCTCCATCACATTCAGGTACACCTATCAAACGTAGATTTGGTCTTTTCACATAATCCCATATTTCTTGGAGGCTTTGTTCAATTCTTTTCACTCTTTTTTCTCTAATCTTGCCTTCTCGTTTTATTTCATTGAGTTGATCTTCAATCTCTGATATCCATCCTCTCTTCTGCTTGGCCAATTCAGCTACTGAAACTTGTGTATACTTTGCAAAGTTCTCGTGTTGTGTTTTGCAGCTCCATCAATTTGTTTATATTTCTCTCTAAACTGTTTATTCTCATTAGCATTTTGTCGGACCTTTTTCAAGGTTCTTAGTTTCTTTGTATTGGGTTAGAACATGATCTTTTAGCTCACAGAAGTTTGTTATTACCTACCTTCTGAAGCCTGTTTTGTCAATTCATCAGACTCCTCCTCCATCAAGCTTTGTTCTCTTGCTGGTGAGGAGTTGTGATCCCTTGGATGAGGAGAGGTGTTCTGGTTTTGGATGTTTTCATCCTTTTTGTGCTGGTTTCTTCCCATCTTTGTGGATTTGTCTTCCTGTGGTCTTTGTGGTTGGTGACTTTCAGATGGGGTCTCTGAGTGGACGTCCTTTTTGTTGCTGATGAAGTTATTTCTTTCTGTTTCTTAGTTTTCCTTCTAACAGTCAGGGCTCCCTACTGTAGGACTGCTGGAGGTCCACCAGACCCTGCTTGCCTGGGGAATCACCTGCAGTGGCTGCAGAACAGTAAGGGTTGCTGCCAGTTTCTTCTTCTGTTATCTTTGTCCCAGAAGGATACCTGCCAGATGCCAGCCTGAGCTCTGCTTTATGAGGTGTGTCTTTGGATATACGGGGGTCAGGGAGCTGCTTGAGGAGACAGTCTGTCCCTTACAGGAGCTCAAGTGCTGAGCTGTGAGCTCTGTTGTTCTGTTCAGAGCTGCTGGGCAGGTACATTTAAGTCTGCTGCAGTGGAACTCATAACTGCTTTTTTTCCGCAGGTACTCTGTCCCGAGAAGGTGGGGCTTTATTTATAAGTTCCTGTCATTCTGCTGCCTTTTTCACAGATGCCCTGCCCAGCGAGGAGGTAGCCTAGTCACAGTCTGCCAGCAGAGGCGTTGCTGAGCTGCTGTGGGCTCTGCCCAGCTACTGTGTGAACTTCCTTGCAGTTTTGTTTATGGTGGTATAGTTAGAATTCCCTCAGTAATGGCAGTCTGCCTCAATAATGGTGGACTGTCTCTGTAATGGCAGACTGCCTCAGTAACGGCGAACTGCCTCAGTAACGGCGGACTGCCTCAGTAATGTCTGACTGCCTCAGTAATGATGGACTGCCTCAGTAACAGTGGACTGCCTCAGTAATGGTGGACGCCCTTCCCCGACAGAGCTGGACCATCCTGAGTCCAACTGTGCTCGCTGTGAAACTCTCAATCCAGAGCGTTGCAGATTGCTGGTCTTTGTGGGGGTGGGACCAGCTGAGTCAGATCACCTGGCTCCTTGTTTCAGTCCCCTTTTCTTCAGTTGAACAGGCAACTCTGTATCCCAGGTGTACCAGTTGCTGGTTGAAATGGCGCCCGGATTTGTGTGAGTTTTTGTGCTGGAGACTTGTGGTGCTTTTCCACCCAGAAATTTCCTGGTCTGTGGGCAGTAAAAATTCATTTGGAAATGTGGTGATCACTCAACCTCTGCATTGTCACTGGGAACTGCAATCCAAAGCTGTACCTATTCGGCCATCTAGGATCCTCCTCCAGATTTATTTTCAATAGCCCATCCTACTGTATGCAATTCCAGTCACATCACTGCATATGGCAAAGACATGCTGCAAAGGTACACAACACAGACCATGAAATGAAACGGCACCACCTCCACCTCAAAAGTTACCTTTAAACAAAAACTTAGCAGATGGTCTCAAACTCTTATCATCTGATACTCAAATTCAATTTACAAAATCAACAGGGTGCTATGAGGCATACAGTTTATATGAAATATCAACCTGAGCCAGAAGCTGCCCAACAAAGGAAGGAAATGAACTCAGGTTTACTAAGTGTCTCTGATGTGCCAGGCACAACACCTATCACTGTCACTAATTTAATCACATCTAATTTTCCAGAAAACTCTGTGAAGCGGATACTCCCATCTTACAGGTGAGGAAACTAAGGCTCAAGAGATGAATGAACTTGCCTGAGGTCAGGGTGCTGATCAGTGTCATGTTCTGAACATAGGTCAACTGAACTCCAACTCTAGTACAGTTTCTATTCAATACCTTAATAAGACCCCACAAGAGTGAAATGGCTCCTTTAGCCTAATGACCGGCATTAAGGTAACCATCCATCCACACAGGAACCTGAGAAGGCAAGGAGGAACACACACTTTGGGTACCTGTAATTAGTAAACCCCAAAGATGGGTATGTACATCAAGTAGGAAACCAACTTCCCTACCTCTTTGTTCTCAGTCATATCCCATTAGAAATTAGCAACTTTGTCCTGCCATGCTTTTCTTTTCTTTTTTGAGACAGTGTTTCTTTTCACTCCTGTTGATCAGGGTGCAGTGCAGTGGCACCATCTCTGCTCACTGCAGCCTCCACCTCCCAGGCTCTAGTGATCCTCCCACCTAAGCCTCCCAAGTAGCTGGCACTACAGGCGCATGCCACCATACCCAGATAGTTTTTGTTTTTGTAGAGACGGAGTTTTGCCATATTGCCCAGGCTGGTCTCAAACTGCTGAGCTCAAGCAATCCATCCGCCTTGGCCTCAGTTTCCCAAAGTGCTGGGATTACAGGCATGAGCCACCGTGCCTGGCCCCTCCTAAATTTTTAAGGCCTTAGTTTCAGGTAAATGAGAAACACTTGGATTTTCTACGTTCAAAGACAGAAATAACTGGAACTTAAGTGTTATTGAACATAAAAGACTCAGGATAAGAGGAAAATGCACCAGAAAGTAATTCTGTTCTGTTGTTATTTATATTCCTTAAACAATAAAAGGGCAAAGTTTGCCAAAGAGCTACAGGAAAATCCTGTTAAAACATACACTTCAAAAAATTTCCAAGAGCTTTCTGAAAATAAAACACAATCCAGAGGCTATTTAGAAAGAAGGAAAATGGACTAATAATATAAAAGTGCAAAATAATCCCCAATTTCATACAGATTATAATCTAAAAGCCATTTTAATTTTTTAATCTTTGTTTTTAGAGATAGGGTCTCACATTGTCACCCAGGCTGGAGTGCAGTGGCATGATCATAGCTCACTGTCGCCTCCAACTCCTGGGCTCAAGGGACCCTCCTGCATCAGCCTCCTGAGTAGCTAAGACTACATGCACATGCCACCATGCCTGGCAAAAGCCATTTTTAAACTGGTCTTCTGAAACTTGGAAAGTAAAATCTATCTATAGAAACAAGGTCATAAACAGCAGTAAAATTTACAAGAAGTGCCACAAATGTCTTTACTTTTTAACAGAAATTTTTTTTAAAATTCAACTTTGAGGTATAATTTACTTAAAGTAGAATATACTTATTTTGCATTACCATTAAGTGTGTTTTGACAAATGCATCCAACCATGTAACCATCCCCCACGATGAAAAAGATAGAGCATTCCCACCTTCAAAAAGTTCCCTTGTTAATCCCCCCCATGCCAACTCCAGAAAACCACTGATTTGTTTTCTGTACTTACAGACTAACCTTGCCTGTTCCAGAACTTCATATGAATGAACATTTTATGCATCTTTTGCGTTTTATTCTTTTGACTGCACAATTTTTCTGAAATTCATGCATTGTACCTATCAATTTGTTTCTTTCTGTTGCTGAGTAGTATTCCATTTTATGGATATACCACAATTTAACCATTCACTAGGTGATGGATTCTTGGGTTGTTTCCAGTTTGGGGCTGCTGTGAATAATGCTGCTATGAATATTCACATACAAGTCTTTTTTGTGGATGTGTTTTAACTTACCTTGGGTAACTGCTAAATGGTTTTCCAAAATAATCATACTACAGTTATATCTTGGAGATATGCAGGTTCCATTCTAGACCACAGTAACAAAGCAAATATTGCAATAAAGTGAGTCACACAAATTTTTGTTTCTCAGTATACATAAAAGTTCTATTTTTATACTATACTGCATATAGTAAGTGTGCAATACCATATCTAAAAATGGACATACCTTAATTTAAAAATACCTTATAGCCCAAAAATGGTAAGAGTCACTTAAGCCTTTAGCAAACTGTCATCTTTTTGCTGGTGCGTAGCCTTGCCTCAGTAATGATGGCTGCTGACTGACGACAGTGGTGGTTCCTGAAGGCTGGGGAGGGGTGGCAATTTCTTAAAATAAGACAACAAAGTTTGAGGCATTGATTGACTCCTCCTTTCACAAAAGATTTCTCTGTAGCATGTGATGCTGTTAGACGGCATTTTACCCACAGTAGATTGTCTTTTGAAACTGGAGTCAATCTTCTCAAACCCTGTTTTATCAACTAAGTTTACGGAATATTCTAATCCTTTGTTGTCATTTCAACAATGTTCAGAGCATCTTCACCAGGAGTAGACTGCATTTCAGAAAACCACTTTTGTTGTTCCTCTGTAAGATGCAACTCCTCATCCATTAAGTTTTATCATGAGATTGTGGCAATTCAGGTCCATCTTCAGGTTCCATTTCTAACTCTAGTTCTCTTGCTATTTGTATCACATCTGCTGTACCACATCCACTACAGTCTTGGATCCCTCAAAGACATTCCATGAGAGCTAGAATCAACTTCTTCCTAACACCAGTTAATATTTCTATTTTGACCTCCTCCCGTGAATCATGAAGAGTCTTAATGGCATCTAGAAGGATGACTCCTTTCCAGATTTTCAATTTACTTTGCCCATATCAATCAGAGGAATCACTATATATTCTATCGAAGCATTAGAAAATGTCTTTTTTTTTTTTTTCAGACAGAGTCTTGCTCTTGTTGCCCAGGCTGGAGTGCAACGGCACCATCTCGGCTCACTGCAACCTCTGCCTCCTGGCTTCAAGCGATTCTCCTGCCTCAGCTTCCCGAGTAGCTGGGATCACAGGTGCCTGCCACCACACCTGGCTACTTTTTGTATTTTTAGTTGAGACAGGGTTTCACCATGTTGGCCAGGCTGGTCTCAAACTCCTGATCTCATGATCTGCCCGCCTCGGCCTCCCAAAGTGATGGGATTACAGGAATGAGCCACCACGCCCAGCTGAAAATGTCTTTCTTAAATAGGACTTGAAAGTCAAATTCCTCTTTTATTCACGGACTACAGAATGGATGTTTTGTTAGCAGGCATGAAAGCAACATTAATCTCCTTGTACTATACATTTCCATCAGAGCTCTTGGGTTACCAGGTACATTATCAATGAGCAGTAACGTTTTGGAAGGAATCTTTTTTATGAGCAATAAGTCTCAACAGTGGCTTTAAAATATTCAGTAAACCAGGCTATAAATAGATGTGCTGTCATCCGGGCTTTGTTGTTCCATTTATAAAGCCAGCATCACCTTAAAGGCCCTAGGATTTTCAGAATAGCAAATGATCATTGGCTTTAACCTAAAGACCCCAGGTGCATTAGCCCCTAACAAGGGAGTCCGCCTGTCTTTTGAAGCCAGGCACTGACTCCTCTAGCTATGAAAGTCTTGGATGGCATCTTCTTCCAGTGGATGGCTGTTTCATGTGCAATAGAAATTTGTTGTTTAGTATAGCCACCTTCATCAATGATCTTAGACAGATCTTCTGGACAACTTGCTGAAGTTTCTACAAGAGTACATGCTGCTTCACCTCGCACTTTTATGTTATGAAGACGGCTTCCTTCCTTAAACCTCATGAACCAACTTTTACTAGCTTCCAGCTTTTCTTCTATAGTTTTTTCCCCCTCTCTCAGCCTTCACAGAATTGAAAACAGTCAGGGCCTTGTGCTGGCTTAAGCTCTGGCTTAAGGGAGTGTTGTGGCTGGTTTGATCTTCTATTTAAAATTTCCTCCATATCAGCAATAGGGCTGTTTTGCTTTCTTATCATTCACAGGTTCACTGGAGTAGCACTTTCAATTTCCATCAAGAACTTTTCCTTTGCATTCACAACTTGGCTAATGGTTTAGCACAAACTTTTGGTCTATCTCAGCTCTCACCATGCCTTCCTCACTAAGCTTAATCATTTCTGGTTTTTGATTTAAAGTGAGAGACACGTGACTCTTCCTTTCACTTAAACACTGAGAAACCATTATTCATCAGCCTGATTTTAACATTGTTGTGTCTCAGGGAACAGGGAGGCCTGAGGAGAAGAGAGAGAGACAAGAATGGCCAGTCGGTGGAGCGGTGAGAACACACACAACATTTACTAAGTTCGCCTTCTCACATGGGCGTGGTTCGTGCCACACCAAAACGATTACAAGAGTAACATCAAGGATCCCTGATCACAGATCATCATAACAGATAAAATAACAATGAAAAAGTATGGAATGTTGCGAGAATTACCAAAATGTGACACAGAGACGTGAAGTGAGCACATGCGACTGGAAAAATGGCAGACCCCTTGCTCGATGCAGGGTTGCCACAACCCTTCCATTTGTTAGAAAGCAAAAACCAGAAACACGATATATGTGAAGAGCAATAAAGTGAAGCACAATAAAACAAAGCATTCCTGTGATTAATGGTAAAGATTAAAGGCTGACCCACAAATGTCTTTTTAATCTGCAGCGTGTCTGATACTATCACTACTGGTCTGATAAGGAGGAAGCCAGTAGTATAAGAAGGTTATTGAGAATTTCCTCTTCCTTTTTGGCAAAATCAGAAACACTTGGCCCATTTCAAAATTTCTTTTTGACAAAGCCCCCGCTTACCTCTCTTCCACCTCCTGGTCTCCATAGACGCCTAGGTACTCAGAGCCTGTATATTAACCGTACTCTAAATCCCTAAGGAAGCTACAGAACCTGGCCTACCCTCGTTGGAAGCGTTCCACTTCCAAACCTCCATTTTTCTCCTTTCCTTCTCTTCTCTCCCTTCAATCAACACTTTCACCCCATGACACAGTTGCTCACGTGGAAGATTAGGAAGGTAAGCTGATTAAACGGACTTTTATGCAAGAGATTAGTAACCCCTTTAAATGAAGATGCTCAAACACAGGTGCAAGAGATGGCTGTCTCCCTAATTCTACAATGCTGCTCTTCCTCCAAACGGGCTCCTGACACATATGACATACAGCAATGCAATAAAGTGAAGTGAAATAATAGCAGGTATAATAACAAGGAAAAAGTATGGAATATTACGAGGAGGTGGCTGTATACTGTAAAGAGGGAGAAGATTTACTTTACCATTGTAGTGTGAGAAGCTGTGCTCAGAGTCTAGACCGACCTTGTCAGATTCTCCATCCCTCAATGTTATTTCTGCTTTTCGCAGCTTCATTCCTTCTTCAATACCTCTGAACTCAAAAATTCTCAAAAAGTCCCAGGTTCTTTTCACATTAGAACCCACAGTAACAACAGCATGGTGGTGGCAAGGAGACGTCATCTGTAGAATGCATATTGCCATCTGTACTACAGTGAGCTCTCTAATCATTTTCCCTACTAGTTCCTTTAGACTTCCCCCTACCAGGCACTATACAGCGTTCTCCATCCTGGGAAAAAATACACATATCCTTTGCTGAGGAACACTACCCCACCATATCACTAATATCACACGTGTTCATGATGTTGCTAACGGGCATTTACCCTGCGCCTTTTATAAAAGATCAGTTTCTCAAGAATAAAAGCAATTTGGCTATCAAAACAAGTCTGTTGTTAACACATTTCGAGGCTAATACCATGATGAGCTGGCCAGTTCACACTAGGGCATGAAAGAAAAACAAAATCAGTGCCTTGGATACACCAATGCCACAGCATTGTCCGTCTTCTGCTATCTCAACTCATGGGCATAAAGTTACCCAGAGAGCTGACGTAGCAGCTAGGAACTGGACAGAATAGTTCTGGCCTATGCAATCATCTTAGAGTGTCAGCAGAACACACAGTTTCCAGTGGATCACAACGGTCTCAATTAAACAATATAAAGTGAATGCACCGTAAGAGTCCAATTTAATGTGGCAGTTGATCTTGCTGCGGGTTACATTTGCTCATCTCCTTCACAATGTAAAATAAAACTGGTGCTCACTTCAGTGCCTCCGCATTTCTTATCGTACTCTCTGGCTATTTACTCTGAAGCTTGAAACCAGCTCCTGTCATCAGAGAACAGAAAAGCCACAAAACCCCTCTAATCAATTCCTTGTTGCTCAGACTCTAAGGCAGCCCAATCCTAATAGGCACTTGAGACACAATCACTGTCTTGAATTTCTGGAAATACTCTGGTCATCTTGAGCGACCACTCTACTGGACTGCCATTTCCTTTCCCCTGTTTGATGCTTACTGAACCTTTACAGCTGTATGAAAAGAGGCTGAACTAGCATGAAAAACAAAAGAGAGAGAGAGAGAATATCAGTCGTTTCAATCACCCAGCACTGCACTGAGCTTGGCACCCTGTGATTTGGGAGTACTGTAGCACCCAGTGAACTCACCATCACTCCAGGAAATGAAACCAAAACTCAGTTCATATAACTTTCCCCCGTCACCGATCACCCAGGCTTCAAAGATGTTCTATTCTTTATACCAAACCCCTAAAAAGGAGTGGTTATTTTAGTCAATTCCCAGTCTTCGTGAAGATTTCTTTCCACAAAAATGAATGCTTTGCAATGCTAAGCAGATTTTTACACTGAAAACTGTTCTAACATCTCGTCGTCAAAATGACAGAGACACTGCATCTTTGACACAGTGTCGTTCTGGAACTGAATTGTTGAGATGAATCAGCACTGAACTGTCTTATAAAACAGCTAACATGACATGAGATGTATTAATGGGAACAAGGCATGTAAAGGCTGTGAAGTAATCTCTTTACCATAATCTAGGCAATAGTGGGATTTATACTTGAATACTATATTAAGTCTGAGGTTTCCATTTTTAAGATATATGAACAAACTAGAATAAGCCCAGGGGGCTTACATTTAGAGAAATATCTGTTCCTAAATGGGGAAGAAAATTTTACAACTACAACTATCCTCAAACCCCCAAAAAGGGAGAGAAAAAGAGAATATCTTCTGAGCACACACTACAGTCTTAGTACTCCTTACGTGACTATTTAATCTCTAATACAACCCTAAAGAGCAGGTCTCATGTCGTTTGTGAGATGTGTAAACCAAGGCTCAGAGATATTATTGAGTTTGCTCAGGGACACTGAGCTGAGATGCCTCAACCCGTTCTCCCACTCAGACTTCACTCTTACAATATCTAACTGCTACGAGGCACTGTGACTCTGTAGATCCAAAACGGAATTCACCCCCATTTACTCTACATTTTAAATTATATAATACATTAAACATTAAATAAATATTTAAGTATTTCCTTGAAAGAAGTCAGTTTGTGAAGGTTTGAAAAACAATAATGGTAAGTTATTGCTCATGTGTTATCTCTTTTCTCTTTGTTCTGTTGTTGTTGAAACAAAGAACTATTTTGGAAAGTCTGGTGACCCACTGACATCAACAAAGACACTAAGGTTTGAAAGAGTCAAACAAACATTGTAACATAAACTTGAAGCAGTAAGTAGATCATCAGCATATCAGAAAAAAAATGTGCCAATTATCAACCAACAACTTGGCTAAGGTTCAATTGTGGGGACACTAATCAGTTCACTGAGCATAATGTCACATCACCCTTCCAAAGCTGGTGCCAGGACTGCTTGGTGGACAAAGTTACGAAAACACAACTGGTCAGGTGAGAAGAGGAGAAACATACCTCTGCCCTGTCCTACCTCCTAATTCAGCAGTCGCTACTCACTGTGACCTCCTGCATGAATAACCTGCGCCTCTGACCCAAAGAATGTCCAAAAGACGACAAGCCTACAACGTTTAAGAAAAATACTCTATAGAATGCTAAAGTTCATTTATAAGACTAATTTAAAATATCCTGTTTATACAGCCTTTTAAATAGCTCAACCCCAAACTGTCAGTCCCTCAGAGTACTTCATTCCTGTGAATAATCACAGGAGGAACTCATTTTTAATGGTTTCTAAACAGTATAAAACTGGAGATGTACATGTGGCTATTTAAAATTCACCCATTTATAGCTAATGTGTTTTTGATACTATACCTCGGCTGCCCACCCAGCATTGCTCAAAAAAATCATGAACTACTGTGAAATAAACACCTCCCTGCAGCTCCTCTCTGTTGTGTGGACTTCTCAGAGGTGTCCCCCACACAACCCTGCCTCTGGAATCCGCTTGTCCTGGTTGCCTGAGTTGGGACTCATGTTGCCACCACCATTTATTTCCTCTGTCTATGGCATCTGTATGCACACGGCACATTTCTCCCAAGGGGACACTGAAAACGTGTTTCTGCACAGCAGTAACAGCTGCTCTGGGCAATCAAGACCATCTAAAATTATGCATATCCCAAGAGCCTACACTTTAAATCAGACCACCCTAAACAAACTCTTCAAATCAAGTGAAAATCTACCTAGCCATTTTCATGTGATGCAGTCACAGACACACCGAAAGAAGCTTGATTTTATTTCTGCAGATTACCTGTATCTTTGAAGCCAAAATCTTTGCTACATAAGGCAACTCATCAAGTTCAGGTCCAGTCTTACCCCATTCTGAAAGGTTCGCCCTTGGATCTGGATCTGTACTTTTCAAAAGAAAACAGGACAAACACAAAACACTCAGACTACAAAGACTTCCAAAGCATTCTTAAGTCTCTCCACGAGCTACTCCAGGAAGGTAAGGAAACATCTTTCCACAGTACATGCTATTTCTGGATAAAATTATAATGGATATGCAGGTGGATAATCCTTAAACATAAACTGTGTAAGTGTCTAAATATTTGACTTCACCTCATCCCCCACCCCACATCAAACACCATTATTAAGAAAACATACTTTGAAGTATTTATGTATTAGGATACTTGTTTATAGTTTTCCAAAACAACAAAAAGCTATTATTAGCTATAGCTTAAGTGAGACAGCTTATGCAATTGCTGAATATATATGAAAGGCAATGAGGAATTAAATGAAGACTTTTTTTTTTTTAATTCCTGAATTTTTGTGACTCTTTTTGAGGAAAAGGAACAGAAAAGAAAGCTCTGCAGTTTGAAAAACATCCTTTGGTTCTATAAAGGCTTTACTGTGATTCTCCAAATTTAAAACTGTTTTCATCTTTAGGAGGCATTTATGAATAGTCACAAAGTAAATTATGTGCAAGAAGGTGAAAGAAAGAGTACTTCTAAAGGGGTGAGGTGCAGACAGATGGCTTCAACGGGTCTCCTCAGCTCAGCTCCCCATGGTGGGAAGGCCTGCCATCCCAGCAGACCTTCTGGTCAGGATCCTCCATTCTATAGCAAAAAAACCATCACTGTGCTTGTTGTCATTTCCTGAAGGAAAGCACCTAACACCGTTTTCATTTTCCCTGCTCTGGGCAGTTCCACAGAGTGGACTCTTGCACCACAATTCCTGGCAGCTAAGACAACTGAGTTTTCAGAGAAACAGGAGAGAGTTCATCAAAGAACCACACGTCCTGAGATGGGTATCCCACACGACTAAAAACTAACTGCTGAAGTGGAAGGCAGTCACAAGAAAGGCATTTCTGCATGTTTGGTGAAAGTGTTGAGGATGGCGACATACAACAAAGTCTTAGACATGGACACAGAGTGTCTTACCTAACGAAAGAATTTGCTTTCTTCAAGTAGGAATTCTCATACCCACCATGCTTCTCTTTTTACTTTGGTTTCCAGGAGGCTCATTATAAACGTAATGCTCAAATAATTTCAGTAGCCTAAGTTATTTGGTATGATTTCCCCCTTCCTCCATATAGTTTTTGTGATTTCTTTGTATTTTATCAGCCCTATTGCCTACATATACATTTTGTTACAACCTTCCTTACACGCTTTTTGCCTGTTTTTAGAGTACACAGTTGGGGGGAAAAAAAAGGAAAAATCTGTGATGCCTTAAATGAAATTTAAATATACTGTACCTATTCATAAGATGGTATTTTTTCCTGAAGATTTCTCAAAAAATAAGTTTAATGCTGGAACCCTATTCATTATAGCATAACATGCTAGACATAAGCTGCAGGAGTGTGAACAAAATATCTGTTTGAATTCACAGGATTCAGCTTACATTAGGCAGACAACCTCTTTCCCTATCACAGATAAAGATACTTACGATAGGAATTCTTCACTTCCTTTTTTTAGTCACTGGGATTCCTTTAGGATTCTGATTTTTAAAAGTCATGGAACTTCTTCCCCCAGAAAGGTATGTGTACTCTCACATAATGTTTCACATCTATTTTCCGGGCATTCACAGACCCCTGGCACCATCTGAGTTCCTTCTCGCTACAGAAATGGCAGGAAAAATAAGTCTCCACTGGGGTCAAGCACAAGGAGTCCCTTCTGAGCCCAGCAGGTTTCTAACCCCCTTTTCTCTCCCCCAGTGAACCGCCACAGAGGGGACCAGTCATCTGTGACAATCCCAACCCTGGCAGGTGACAGTGGAAGAATGAGGCCCAGATCTCCTGACCCTGACGAGGACGCTGATGATTTTCATCCTCTCCGCTGATCAGAGGCAGTGCGCGTCTCTCCAGGAAAAAAAAAAAAAACAAAAACTCCACAACATGCTGCCACTGTTAGAGAGGAAACACATTATATAAATGCAGTGCTGTGTTTTCAACCACTAAAAAACTCACTGTGCCTTCTTCCTCAGTCTCTCCCCCTCAACAGTTCTCTATGACTTCAATTTGAGGACTTTTCCCACTAAGTCCAAAGCCTTATACTTGCTCTCAGAGAGATGGTCGTTTCTTCTTTTTCCCACCACACCCTCTAAATTCTTTTCTGTTGCTCCCACAGGAAAAAAACAAAGCAAAAAACTTCAGTTATCAACAAATGGTACTTATTTCTGCTCACTGAAAAGGTATCTCTTATTATAAAACCAAATTTTACCTTTCACTTCCTGGCATAAGACTTACATTTAGAGGGTTTTGGGCAGCAAGTAAGGATTAGACTAAGAAACCACAGTGGTCTAGAGGGTAATAACAGGAATGGACGCCAAAAAAACGGCAAGAAAAAAACTCAACAGCCACCAACACTAGACCAAGATTTTCAATCCCAGCTATAACATTTAAATTCAACTAGAAAATCTTAAAAATATATATACTGCCGTCCAAGCCCCACCCTCGACTATTTAAGTCAGATTTGCTGGGGGTGAGCTCTGGGTGTTGGAGTTTTTAAAGCTCCTGTGTTACTCTATTGTGCAGCCAGAGTGGGACACACCCAACCCAGACCACTGGCTCGGGGGAAAGGGCCAGGGTAGTGCTGGGAATGCTGGAGGGAAAGGCAGATGGCATCGCTGCTTGTCCCTTTTTGCTGGTCCTCCTGAGTAGACATGATCACCCAAGTCAGGTGTCTGCAGGGAGCCCATTCTCAGAACAACAGGGGCAACAGCCAACAGCCCCTGTAACACAGTGGACAAGAGAAGGGCAGTGAAGGAAGCTCCCCCACGAGCACTGCCCTGAATCCAGTCTCCATCGCTCATGTCCGGGTGCAGGTCTACTCTGCAGGCTTTCCTTTGGCTATGGATGTATTGAAGGACAACGTCTGTAGCTGCTTGATTACCCTCATCACCACCACCTCTCTGTTCAGGGTAATACTCCAAACTCCCCCCTCCCTGGGTGGTCAAGGCAGAATTTGTCCCTTACGTAGGGAGGCAAGAAGACCCCACCTCCAGAAAGGCAGGTCTGGGAGAAACCAGGGGAGACAGGGCTGAGCCTGAAGGAAAGTAAGTATAAAAACCAGCTCAAGTTGAAGGATTCTGAGCAGAAGGGGAGGACAAAGGTTAGTCAGAAGCTGCCTGACTGATTTCTCTGGCTTCATGAGCACCCTGCCTTGCCTCCTTCAAGCAGGAGGGCTCCTCATTTAACATAAACAGGCTAATATAATCTGCAGAGGCATTAGCCCAGCTGCTGTACAGGAAAGGGCCCGGTATACAGACCTCTCTCCCTCTGAGCTCATCTTAGTCCATTCTGTGTCACTATGACAGAGTGACACAGACTGGGCAATTTATAAAGAAATAAACTTATTTCTGGTAATAAGAAAATAAACCCAATACGGAGGAGCTGGTATTTGGCAAGGACCTTCTTGCTGCATCATCCCACAATGAAGGCAAAAGGATAAGAGACAGCAAGAGATCAAACTCAGCCTCAAGCACTTTTATAATCAGCACTAATCCCCTAATGAGGGAGACACTTGATGACCTAAACACCTCCCATTAGGCTCCACCTCCCATCATGGTTGCACTGGGGGCTACATTTCCAACATATGCTCTTTGGGGGACACATTCAACCATAGTAGAGCTCCATTCAGTTGCTATCAGTAGGGAAAATCTTTAACAACTTAATGAGAGGTAAACTAACTCCAGCTTCCTTCCTGTTTGAGGTTAAAAATCACCTGTATAAACAGGCCCTTCATTGTGAGCAGGGCTGGCCCTGGCCATCTTACAGGCACCTTCAATTACTACACCACACAGCACTCAGGTGAAGAGCTGGCGCTCAGCACATATCTGTGGAGTGAATGAACTGGTTCCACGAAGCATATTCAAGCACATGTACAAAGAGCGGCCTATTCATTTAGGGCTACAGTAGAAATATAAAATGCTCCGTGGTGGCCCTTCATTATACATCTCTGTTAGGTAACAACTCACTTAGGGCCGCTCACCTGTCCTAATGCTGCTCAGGGAGAAATGAGGACTAATGTGGTAGACAGTGTCTCAGCATCTACCCCATGCTCTTTTTAGTACTAAACTGCCCTAGTTCTAGTCAAGCATGTGAGTCCCCCTCACCCCCACACCCCAGGCGTAGACTATATTTCTTAGGCTCCCTGGGAACTAGGTTTGTTCCTATGACTCTGCAGTGATGTGACATGACTCGATGTGATGTGTCCAACTTCGAGGTCACCCTCTTAAAGACACAGCCACTGGCGCCACTGGCTAAGACATGGTGACATATGGAGCCATCTGGACAGCCAGACATGGAGGGAAGGCAGAGGAACTCCTCCAACCCTGACTACTTGCCTCTGGACTCCCATCTGAGAACTCGCTGTACTACTCATGGGTGTCCTTGTCACAGGAGAGATTAGTCCACACCTTCACATATTCCAGAAAGAATATGAGAACGTGTTTTCCAACCCTGAAACCAGACTCTAATTTGTCCGGGGCAAGTGAGTTAGCCTCCCCCTTGCACAGTTTCCTCCTTTATAAACTGGAGATAAAAGCACCTGCTCAATGTTATTAATACTAAGAATCAGCTATTAAAGCACAAATGCATTGAAATGTGACGTGGGGCAGCCTCTGTGAATGAAACTAGATCCAGGCAGCAGACGCTGGTGGGAAGTACTGCTCCGGAAGGAAACAAGATTTACCTGCCATACCAGAACACTACTATTTTTGACAAGCTGAAATGTGAGCCTGTCACAGCATTATTCTAAAATAATGAAAATATGCCAGATGCTTACCAATATGAATTGTACACACTGATTGCACAAATATATCCGTTAAAACTAATAACACACCAGGGGGAGAAACAGCCTGCCTCCTATGTGAAGTGGACTAACTGTGGTTCAATTGCGTCTTACCAGGTAAGAACAGGGTCTTCCCAGGCAAGAAGGTGGGACCCAGAAGTCACTGAGGTTTGCCCCAGGCAGGGCTATCACCAGCCTTTTTGGCACCTCCGAAGGAGTTGTGAAATGGGTCTGGCGATTTGCCTGCATGAGAAACAGAAAGGAACACCCTTTTTCTCCAAGCTGACCCAGCTCCATGCCCTGGCCTGAGCTGCAGAGGGTGGAGAGTGGGCTGCATTTCAGTGGATTCCACCCTCACTTGCCCTTGTGCAAGGAACCACTTCACACCTCACAACTGCATGCAGGGTGCAGGGCCTGGTCCCAAATTTCCAATGCATATGGCATTATCATCAATAACGTAGTTACAACTAATATTTCCCAGGAATCCTAATTCTACAGAAAAAAGCTGTCACCTGTCAGTAAATCTACCAGAATTCCCTCACTGGAAACTGAGGTATATTTTATTCCAAAGAATAAATGAACCCTCTTTCTCATCTCTGTTCCAGCGAAGAGGGGGAGAAGCAGGAAGAAGAGGAGGAGGAGGAGGGGGAGGGGAAGGGAGAAGCGGAGGGGGAGGAGGGGGAGGGGAAGGGAGAAGAGGAGGGGGAAGAAGAGTCCCAGGAGGAGGAAGACAGCAAGCTCCACGCCATACAAAAGGGCTGCAGGTGAATGCGGGCTTACAGCTGAGTTCTGCAAGCAGCGGGCAGGGTGCAGGGAATGAAAAGGCTGGAAGACAACAGCCAAACATCAAGGGATTTGCAAGAACAGTGATGTATCCTTCAATTAAATTCTTTTGCTGAAATTAATCTTACAGTTCTTGTCATGTTCTCAAGTGAAATCCATTTACAACTCCCAACACAAAGCAATCAGACACCCTAGAATTTGCTTAGCAGACCTAAACAGTGACACCGCTGTAACTGGCAAGGACCACTTTTCCTTTAAAGGGACATTTAGGCACGTCATTTCATAACCACAACACTAAGGAGCACTGAATAGACACAGCAGGTGGCCTGCCGTCTCTGCTAGGAGCGCCATCCTCCCCTGCCCACCGTGGGGCTCCCCACTCTCCCACCACAAGTCTCAATCATCTCAGCTCCTCAACCCCACCAAGCCTCCCCCGCTCTGTCCCCTCAGCCTGACCTGCTCCTCCCTCCCCTCACAGGGCTATCCTTTCCATCCTGAGTTTCAGCTTGCGGTCTCACTTCCTCGGAGCAGCCTTCCCACCCATCGAAACTACATTCTTCCTGTCAGTCTCTCTCCTTGCCCCTTGTTTTATTTTTTCTCCATAGCACTTATCACAATTTACAATTATGTTTTTTTTCTCCCTGCAGTGTTTATCATCTGGCTTCCTCACAGATGTACATGCCAAGAAGTCAAGAATCATTTCTGTCCTCTTCACTACTTTAGATGGGTGCCCAGGCCAGGAACTGGAGATACAGTCACAGCACATGTGGGCTGAGGGGAAAACCTGTTTTTTAAATTCCACAGGTGATTCAGATGCACAACGCCCTTTGAGAGGGGTACTAACTTGACATTTTCCTAGCAAAATAATATACTGAAATACTAAGTAAATCACTCCATATAAAAGAAAAAATTTGCAGTAATGCTACAATTTCTGATAAGCACAATCTCTTCATAAAGCAGCAGGCTTATGAATATTGCCTAGGCTCTCTCTTACGGTATTTCCAGATATGTTTACTAGACCATAAGTGATTGTAATAAACCTACCCAGGATATTATGGTTTCAACAAGCACACAGAAAAGGTATTTTACTAACGAACAAGAATCCATATATACTAGGCTAGTTTAGCAGTTGCAACCATTTTACCCATAATCCTGTGCTCTCTGATTATGCAAATATGGCCTTTGCAAAACACCAAGGTCCAGAATCCCTTCCCTTATAATGCAACAGGGTCCCAGACTGCTTACTTCAATGACAGTTAATAGGCCAACCTTTCCCCATCAAACTTTCTAGCCCCTATTGTAAACATCACAGCATCTGCCAAACAACCCAAAAAAAAGGTGACTGATGCAATTCATTCCTAAGTTATCTCTTGGTGGTGATTACAGCATAAATTATTACAGGTTGATATTGAGGGTGGGGAAGAGAGATGCCGGTTGATGGATTTTAAAATGTATGGTCGCTGTTACTACTAAATACCAGTTTTTCATTTCAAAGATTCCCCCCCCCCAAAATGACTCAAGCTGCATTTTCACATGGCTTTCCAATTTTATTCCTCCCTAAGCACAACCAATGATCACTTCTAGCCTTTATCTAGCTCGCTCAATGGCCCCTTGCATCACTTTATTCTCTCCTTATTTCTGGAACTCTTTTTCTCACAGAGCCCTTCACTCTGAAATTTTTCCAAAACCACCACCAAGTGCCTAAACAATGATTTCATTTTCAAGAAAGCAATTTAGCAGTGGCTTGATATCTCAAAGCTCAAATGAGTTTTACAGTCTTCAGAGTTTTCAAAAGTCATTTGGTGTCATTCACCTGTAGTTTCTAAGTGCAGATGCAGAAAACTGAGCTGGCCTGCCTGAAACTTTGGCATCCCATGTCTAAATCCAACACTCCTTAGTCCCATAAGTCAGACTCCCAGGCTCCCCCTCTTCAATTCGGTCATCAGCCTGCCGCACCCACAGCACTTTCTGGGAGAAAAGGACCCAGGCTATGCTACATACGGGGAACAAAGGTTTCCACACCCTGTGAAACCCTAGGCCCAGCCAACTGGACCTGAAGTGAATGCATGACCCAGGACAGAAATGCAAACCCAGCTCAGCAGGGCCTTCCAAGTGGTCAAGAGGGGCCTGAGCCACTCTCCTTTTGTAAAGTTCCCAATAATGTCAGAAATAAGGAAAGGACAAAACATTTTAATGCCCATATTGAACAAATGAACATTTCTAATATCCAAACACTTATGACTAATTATGCTCTTCATGAGACAGTTACAAGATTTATAAAATGCATTAATTCATAGAGCACTACAGGCAGAATGTCTGTTAATGAGAAACAAATTTAAATCTGGATGACGAATGCCATTTTCTTTCAATCCTGCCAGTTTGTCTCTGTGATTAAACGTACAAGTTCATGTAGAGACAACATGAAGGAGTAAATCTGAGGCCCTTCATGAATGTGAGGCCCGAGCTAAATGGTATCACAGCCAACACCTGCCGCCGTCCTCCCTGACATACACACTATGACCTGCTGGCCAACAACATAGGGCAACGTATTTAATTAAAATGTCTATCTCAACAGAGATGATGGCAATTAGCTAGGCTCATCACAGTCACCGTAGCAGAAATTTCAAGGAGGAAAGAGTTACCAGTTCCTGCTGGTAACACCCCCCCAATGCTGCCTTGGATGTGGAACCATCTGACAGCCCATACCTGTGTGGCCACAGTGCATATCCTCAGACACTCCCAAGATTCAAGATTCTCATCTGCCTTGCCACATGTAACCTGCTATGATAACCACTGCTACAGAGTTTTTGTGTCCTGGGACTAAGAGATCCTAACGCCACAACATTCCTACAACTGGAGACGCTGCCCCTGTGCAAAATTCACACTAGCCTGGAAACCTCAGGGACAATGACAATCCAGTACTTTTCCCTATCTCTTAGCAAACTGTTCCTTTTTTTTTTTTTTTTTTTTTTTTTTTTTTTGAGATGAAATTTTGCTTTTGTTGCCCAGGCTGGAGTGCAATGGTGCAATCTCGGCTCACCACAACAACCGCCTCTCAGGTTCAGTCGATTCTCCTGCCTTAACCTCCCAGGTAGCTGGGATTACAGGTGCCTGCCACCTTGCCTGGCTAATTTTTTGTGTTTTTAGTAGAGACAGGGTTTCACCACATTGATCAGAGTGGTCTCACACTCCTGACCTCAGGTGATCCACCCGCCTCAGCCTCCCAAAGTGTTGGGACTACAGGAGTGAGCCACCACACCTGGCCTGTTTCCACCTTTATGGTTGTCATTGCCCCTTCTTTCCAATTATTTTGTTTTCAATCCCTCAGCTTCTCTTCACTAAAAATGTCCCATGTTTGACTATTGTTATTTCTGGATTCTCAAATGCAGAGATTTCTGTACAATGCTTTTAGGGAAAAGAAAAAACCTGGCAATAAATATACACGTTGATGGCCAGGCGCATGGTGGCTCGTGCCTGTAATCCTAGCCCTTTGGGAAGCCAAGGTGGGCAGATCACTTGAGGTCAGAAGCTTGAGACTAGCCTGGCCAACATGGTGAAACCCTGTCTCTACTAAAAATATAAAAATTAGCTAGGCATGGTAGCATATACCTGTAATCCCAGCTACTCAGGGGGCTGAGACAGGACAATTGCTTGAACCCAGGAACAGAGCTGCAGTGAGCCAAGATTGCACCACCACACTCCAGCCTGGGCAACAGAGCAATACTCCATCTCAAAAAAAAAAAAAAAAAAAAAAAAAAATACACACACACACACACACACACACACACACACACACACACTCTGATTCTTAGACTCATCAGAATTCCAGACATGTTTAGTTAATGCCTTGGAATGAACCAAAGAAAGTAAGTGTGTCCCACTTACAATGTGGGAGAACAGGTGGAATTAAAGGAGAAATAGGCAAATCTGGCTGGCAACAAAGCCCTGCGAAATGTCAGACGGGGCACGTGGCAACTATAGCAAGGGAAGCAGCAGAACAAGTGAAACTCAAAGGGAAACGACAAAGATGCTAAGACTCCACTGCCAGTGCACACACCGCCTCTGGAGAGTGTTTCCAGTTTCCCAGGGCTGTGCAGAAGAACCTCATCCAAGCACTGGGTAGTTCTGCCAGGCCCGTGCTTCTGCTTGCCCTTTTCCCTCGCTATGCTCAGTCCCACATTAGCTCCACCCACTGGGCCCCTGCTTCCCGCGCATTCCCCGGAATCCACACCACTCCTCAGAACCATACCTCTGCTTCCCTCTTAGAGATTAAAACCTCAGAGAAAAGGAATTGTGGGGGCGGAGGTAAGAAGTGACCTCTTATGAAGAAAACTTCTGGGGCCTCAGCCCAGCCTCTGAGAAACTGCCCACGTTTACACAGACCACGCTGAAGAGGAAACCCACCGCTCCTGGAGTTTGTTCTATCTTGAAATAATGCTTTGAAAGATGAGTGATAGCATTTCAGCACTGAACAGGTCAAGGGGACGTTAAAGTGAGATCTTTACCTAGTGTCACTCTGACAAGAGCTGTTTAAAAACAAAACAAAAAGAAAACAGCCCAAGAGGCGCTGGATGCCAAGATGAACAAAGCACAGCCTCCACTCAAGGGGAGCACAAGGCACAGCCTCAGACTCTCCCGGAAACATTTTTGGGGCTCAATCTGCTTCTCTTAGTATGAAGGGCCTCCAGTCCTCTAGTGCCACTGTAATAATATGCTTTTTTTTTTTTTTTTTTTTATGTCTCGCTTTGTCACCAGGCTGGAGTGCAATGGCGTGATGCTGGCTCACTGCAACCTCCACCTCCCAGGTTCAAGCAACTCTCCTGCCTCAGCCTCCCGAGTAGCTGGGACTACAGGTACATGCTACCATGTCTGGCTAATTTTTGTATGTTTTAGTAGAGATAGGGTTTCACCATATTGGCCAGGATGGTCTCGATCTCTTGGCCTCCTGATCCGCCCGCCTCGGCCTCCCAAAGTTCTGGGATTACAGGCGTGAGCCACCGCGCCCAGCCTAATAATATGCTTCTATAATTCGGCATCATGCTTTTCATACTTCACCTCTCAAACAACAGTTGCAACCAGTATTGTTGCAACAACAAACGGGATGAGATCATTTACAAGAAGGAGAGAGAATACGGGTCCTTCTCTCCATAAAATAACGGTACACTCTCATTTCCAAATTCTTGAATACTAGATATAGAGAAGCTCCATGCAAATCTTTTTTTTTTTTTTAAACAGTCTTTCTGTGTTGTCCAGGCACACCCACAGCTCACTGCAGCTTCAACCTCCTGGGCTCAAACCATCCTCCTACCTCGACCTTCTGAGGAGCTGGGACTACAAGTGTGCACCACCACGTCTGGCTAATTTTTTTTTTTTTTTTTTGTAAAGACTGGGTTTCACCATGTTGCCCAGCCTAGTCTTGAACTCCTGAGCTCAAGCAATCCACCTGCCTTGGCCTCCCAAAAATGCTGGGATTACAGTCTGCATAAATCTTTAAGAAAGAATTTATGAACAAAAGAAAGGGTGTATGTTTCACTTACACAGAAGTAAAATTTGTGGGACTCACTATTCAAAGAAAGGAAATACCTAAAGATTATTGAATCAGATTTGGACATCGAAGATCATCTCACATCTACAGTATCATCTAGTCTGGCCTCTTCATTTGTAAATAAGGAAAGCTAGGCACAAAATGATCAAGTAATTCACCCAAGGACACCCAGCTAGTGAGAGGCAGGACAAACAACAGAACCTAGCCAAGAATGATTTAATTATTCCAAAAAGGTATCAGAGGATGTTAGCAAAGTCTGGGATAAGCTCCTACAGTGTTTGGAGGCTAATGGCAAAGAGGACAGCCAAGCCCTCCCACAAAGCCCGGCTTACTGCTCTACACAGGCCAGAACTCAGGCTGATCAGCATAGGATGCACACATCTTTGGCTCCCGCATTCATGCATTTCCACCACGCCAAAGGTGGCACGAGTTCTGCAAGGCACAGTAGCTGACACCCCTTCTAAAATAGGCCAGCAGCTCCAGAGCAGTTACGACCTTCTCGGATTGCAGGCCCAGTTTCCCCACCTCACTGTTGTTATTGTACCACACACATCACCTCACCAAACCACAGGAAGCCAAAGCTAGCGGTGCCAGCCCACCAGCTGAGCAGCAGCAGCTGCCCCAAAGACATCACCCTAGGACCTCACTTCCTGTTCTGGCACTCAAGCCAGTATCCACGCCAATTCATGGTCTGGCCCATCGTTTTCAAAGCTAGAGCTGGACAGGCCCCAGATATCCAAGAAACCATCTGTTCTAGAATCCTCCCTCCTCCAACTTCACTTCACAACAGGCCATGGCATCTGCCACCATCCTTGGTCTTCTGAACAGAGGGTATGGAGCTCTTGTTCACAGCCTTGGAGAGGACCCAGCTCATTGTGACCCTGTCCAGAAAGGGAAGAACCACCGTTTTAAATCAAACATCCTGAAACAAACAGGTCCATGCATTCTACATGGCGGATTTAACTACCACAGTTGTTACAAAATGTAGAAAAGTGCATTCAATTTTCTGAAGTCCTAGAATTCTGAACCATTCTATTTATATTCATTTATTTTTTAATAAATGTTTTTCCAAAAAAAAAGTCACCAGTATAAAATAAAGACAAGATAGGAATAATCACACTAATAATATACTAATATCTCAGACCTAAAGCACTGTGAACTTACTTTCCAATTAAGAGCAAAACCAGAATAAAATCAAGCATTCTTTAAAAGCCATTCAAGTATTACTATATAAAAATTCTAAGTAAACCCCAATTACATTGTATAATACCAGTTATAATAACTAACATTAACGGAGCATCACTATGTGGCAAACTGCACTAGGATCTTCATATGTATGATTCACTAAATTCTTCTAACACCTCTGTTATTACCCCCTTCTTTTTTTAAGCAAAGGAAGCATATGGAAGATAACTAACTTGCCTAAGGTCACATCAATAAAAGGCGGCAGGGTCAAGGTTCAAACCTAGGTCCACGGGACTCCAAAGCCAGTGTTTTTCATTTTATACCATACTGTCTCGAGGTCTTCAGTGTGTAGGAGCAAAAACTAAAACTGCATTTCAGTTTAGTGAGCAGCATCACCTTCCATTTTAAGAGGTTCTGTGTAACTGACGGCCCTGAAAATTTACAGGCAAAGACGGGGAAACCGGCACCCATCTAACAAGCCTATAGCATAGCTGTCAAGCAGCTGTGCAAAGCCGGTGGGGGGACAAGTGAATGGTGTGCTTGGCAAGGTTACATGTGCCTCTGTCTCAGACTTGAATTTGAAAAAAAAAAAAGGGTAGCCAAGGAGATGGGAGAGAGAATCTTTTTCCAAATTCTACAGGGAATATGAAATAAATATGATCAGTCCCATAAAGCTCTGATAAAGTCAGTCTGTTAAAAATTAAAAACCCTATCTCTCACCACCTCCCCCGACCTTCTTCACCCAACAAGCATAAAAATCCATGAGCACACACACAAACTCTATTACTATTGGCCTATTTAAACCTTAAATTTTTAATTCTGCCTATTCTCTTTTGGGAAATTCATTCAGGAAACATTTGGCTTTGCTTACACTTCTGTTGCTGTGTTTTATCGCAGGTGTCAACATGACTTTCTCTTGGGTGACAGCTCTCCGACATCTCGTGCAGTTATCAATATTCACAAGGCAGCCTCAGATTTATTGCTAAACTGAGATCATGAGCATGAAACAATAAACCCACAGGCCATTGGGCATATTTGCTGTTGATCATGCTCGGATGAGCTGCACAAGCTTGTGATGTTTATGATATAAGCAAATGGCTTTCCTTGCTCTACCTTTTCTAATTCTTCCCAGTCAACTTTCATTTCAAAGTCTTACAAACCATCTATGTGCCAGCTACTGTGCTAGCTTCTGGGAATACTGCAGTGAGCAAAATAAGCTTACTGCCTATTTAAAAAGTCAGAAGTCAATCAAATAATGATGCAAAGGAGTGAGTGATTGCAAAAGAGCACCGTGAAGGAACACAGATTAACGAGTGTCAATCTGTTCAGGCTGCTATAATAAAAAACACCATAAACTGGGTAACTTATAAACAACAGAAATATATTTCTCACAGTTCTGGAGGTGGGGAGGTCCGCAATCAATGCTCCAGCAGATTCAGGGTCTGGTGAGGGCTCATCTCTGCTTCTTAGATGGTGCCTTCTCATTGCATCCTGACATGTTGGAAGAGGCACACAAGCTTCCTCAGCCTTGGTTATAGGGCACTAATCCAATTTCACCTTTAGGACCTAATCAGCTCCTAAAAGCCTCATTACTGCACTGAGTACCAGGTTTCAACACAGGAATTCTGGGGGACACACACACTCAGATGTAGCATGGAGGATTTGGTCAGTTTTTAAACATGGCTACAAATTCTGAAACTCCTCCCGCTGAGAGGTAAGGTCCATGTCCCCTGACTCATGAATATGGGCAGCCTTATGACAGCTTCAACCAATAGAACATGGTGGAAATGATGCTACGTAACTTCAAAGCTAGGTGACAAGAGGCCAGGCAGTTTCTTTAGCTCATTCTTGGAGCCCTGAACTACCCTGTGAGAAGCCCGACCATCCAGAGGCCACTCAGCCGTGAGAAAGTCTAAGCCACATGAAGGAACCACAGTAGGAGCTAAGGTCAACAGTCCCAGCTAAGGCTGGTCTTGGAGTCATCCCAGCCCAGACACCAGACATACATGCTTGAGGAAGCTCCCTTATGATTCTGGCCTCCAGCTGTTCACATTTTCCCATTATGGGGCAGAGACAAGCCTTCTTCACTAGGCCATCTCAATTCCTGACCTGCAGAATCCATGAGCATAACAGAGTGGTTGCTGTTTGACACCACGGTGTTTAGGAGTGCTTTGTCACACAGCAGTCGACAATGAGAGAACAAAGATGCTGCATAAAACAGAGGTGCTGCCTTGTGCCGGGAAGTCATATGAGCGCTCTCCATGAAAGTAGCATTAGGGCTGCGATCTGAAGGGTGAAAAGACCTCCATCAATGGAAGGAGCGGAAGAAGCAGGCTGTAGGCATAGGCCCTGCTATCAGAGAGAGTGTGGCTGGCACAGAAAAAGCAGCACAGAGTGAGAGGAGAGTAAAAAGGATGATGAGGGAGGAAGGGGTCAGACCACACTGGGTACTTCACTGGTGTGGTGCTTAAGAGCACTTAGAAGTCCCTGGAGGGGTTGTCTATATATATATTTTTTAATTAAAGTAAAACTTATACAACATAAAAGTCACTGTTTGGGTTGAACTGTATATCCCAAAAATTTATATGTTGAAGTCTTTACCAGCACCTCAAAATGTGACTTCATTTGGAAATAGAGTCATTGCAGGTATACTTAAGTAAAAGGTCATTCAGGGTAGATCCTAATCCAGCATGACCGTGTCCTTATAAAAAGATGAAATTTGGACACAGACATGTACACAGTCAGATCACCATGTGAAGATGCAAACAGAGGTCAGGTGACAGGTCTACACACCATGGAATGCGAACGATGGCCAGCAAACCACTATAAGCTGGGGAGAGCCATGGAGCTGATTCTCCCTACCACCCTCTGTAGGAACCAACCCTGTGACACCTTCATCTCAGAGCTGCAGCCTCCAGAACTGTGAGGCGACACACTTCTGTAGTTTATGCCACCCAGTTTGTGCAACTTTGTTACAGCAACCCTAGGGAACCAATATAGTCGCCATTTTAAAGTGCACAATTCAGTGGCTTTTAGTACCTTCACAATATAGTGCAGCCAGCACCGCTATCTGATTGTAGAACATTTTCATATCTCAAAAGGAAACCTCATTTCCAAACCCCACAGCCCCTGGCAACCATTAATCTGCTTTCTGTCTCTATGAATTTGTCTATTCTGGACATTTCATATAAATAGAATCATACAATATGTGGCCTTTTGTGCACACTTGTCACTTAGGATAATGTTTTCCATGTTCATCCATGTTGCAGCAGGTATCATTACTTTACTCCTTTCTGTTCAATTGTATGGGCATACCACATTTTGTTTACCCATTCATCAGGGACAGTCATCTGAGCTGTTTCTACTTTGGGGCTATTATGAATAATGCTGCTGCTGAACATTATGCACACTTTCTTTTTTGAGACAGCCTCACTCTGTCACCCAGGCTGGAGTGCAGTGGCACGATCTTGGCTCACTGCAACCTCTGCCTCCCAGGTTCAAACGGTTCTCGTGTCTCAGCCTCCCAAGTAGCTGGGGTTAAAGATGCCCACTGCTACACCCAGCTAATTTTCTGTTTTGTTTTGTTTTGTTTTGTTTTTGAGATGAAGTCTTGCTCTTGTTCCCCAGGCTAGAGTACACTGGCGTGATCTTGGCTCACTCAACCTCCATCTCCCGGGTTCAAGCGATTCTCCTGCCTCAGCCTCCCAAGTAGCTGGGATTACAGGAGACCAGCCACTATGCCCAGCTAATTTTTGTATTTTTAGTAGAGACAGGGTTTCACCATGTTGGCCAGGCTGGTCTTAAACTCCTGACCTCAGGTGATCCACCCAACTTGGCCTCTCAAAGTGCTGGGATTACAGGGTGAGCTACTGTGCCCCCACCTAATTTCCGTATCTTTTGTAGAGACAGGGGTTTCACCATGTTACCCAGCCTGGTCTCGAGCTCCTGACCTCAAGTGATCCACCCACCTCAAATCCCCAAAGTGCCGGGATTACAGGCATAAGCCACTGCAACCAGTCTCATGTACACATTTTATTTGAACACATGTTTTCAATTCTTTTGGAAATGTATACCTAAGAGTAAAACTGATGAGTCATATGGTAATTCTCCAACTTTTTGGGGAGTCCACAAAAACACCTTTCCAGAGTGGTTGCACCATATTCATTCTCATCAGCAACGTCTAAGGGTTCTCTGGAGGGCTTCAAGCAAATGGGGTAAAGAGTTGTGCTTAGAGGAAAAGTCAAAGCAACCAGCATTCGTGAAAGAACATGAGTTCAGTTCTAAACCGATGGGTCTGATGTGACTTTTAAAACATTCAGGTGGACATGTCAGGTAGGACAGTCGGTCTGAGGCTTAAAATGAGGCCAGTCAGCTCTGGAGTTAAACTTTGAGACTCGGCAGGTCATGAGCATGGAAGAGATTCCACGCTCAAAGTATAGAAAAGAGGGGCTGCTGAACTTTTGGGAGCTCTGAAAATGAGTGGCGGGACAGAAGAAAATGTGTCTGCAGGAAGGAGTGCGATCGGCAGAATTTAACAAAATTATAGAATCGGTGGACAAAAGGAAAGAGACTGAGCAAAGACAAAAGAGATTCGCCATTTTGTAATAAGAAACAGATTTGTAAACAGTCTAAATTGTGACATTTTAACAAAAAAGGATAAACACCATTTTACTTCTTTCTACATTTTTCCTTTTTAAAATTCCTTTCCTTTTTTAAGGAAAGGGAGGGTAGTGGTGGTGGAAAGGAAAGTTTTTAATCCCCCTCAGTCTTATGTGTAAGAGGTTAAACTACTTGACCTTTTATCAGAACTGGTGAATAAATGCTTTACAGACTGGACATCAAACCTATCTAACTTAAAATAGACCTTCCCCAAGGGAACTGCATGGAAAGAATCTGGTTATGTACTTAACAAGTTTCTATTGTTTCATCAAAGCGTCTGAAAGCTGGAGAAGACAGCTGGACACCACTTCAAAGTATCAGTAAGAAATCAACAACGATTAAAGCAGGAGAATCATAATTCTTCCACAACCCCTCCCCTGCTGACAAGTAGGTATTTAATTACAGAGTCCAATCAAAAGATGAGAATCCCGTGAATAAACCTGTAATAATACCCCCTGTCCCACTTCAAAATTATAGCTTAAATTATTTTGTTCCACAAAAGCCATAGTTCCAAAGATTACAAAATTCTCTTTCCATGTCAATCACGAGTATAGCTAATCCTTTCAGGTCTACAATGGGAAGAATTAAATTTTAACTTTGTAATCATGAGAACAAAGGACTCTTGGGATTAAATAAACATTGCCTTTAGAAGAGCAGAGGAAACAGTTTTAGCTCAGGCCTGCAGCCTTTTTGGGATACAAACCCATCCCTTACTCCTTTGGTGGCTTTCAACATTAATACAAAATTGGGAAATTAAAAATTCACTGTAATTCACTAGAGTGAATTACTTCATTTGAAAACAACACATGCACACATACATATATACAATTCCTTGTTCCGTCTGTATTCACATACTTTGAAAGGTTTAATTTTATCCATTGTCCAAAGAGGTGTCCTCCCAGAGTAAGTCTGGAAATTAGTTATTTAAGATAAGCCTACGTCAGGTGGAAATACGCTTGACATTAGAACCCTATAAAATATCTTCTTTTGCTTTATATGAAATTATGAAATTGGTTCTAATTACATTACCAAATTGAATCATATTGAAAAAGGTAATAAAATCATATCATTAGTCACAATCAGCCACATTTGCTGGTATTCATGCCTGGTATTTGACATATATGTTATTCCAAAGCCACACAAAAACCCAAATAGTAGGTATTACTATCCCTGTTTTACAGACAAAAGTCTCAGGGGCAGAGATCCAAATCTTACCTCTAGAAACACAGAACTGAAATACAAACCTTTAAATTACACACACACACACACACACACACACACACACACACACACACACACATACACACACACACACTCACTGCTAGGGACTGCCTCTACCACATTATGCCTTCAGAGAACTGTTAGGAGAGCTTCTAGAACATTATTGCCAGGTACAGATGTGAGTGCTGCGTAATGATGCGGAGATAAAGAATGAAAAGTAATGGTTTCCCAGAGGAAAAAGAAATACTTATTAACATTAGTAACATTACTAAAAGCTCCATAAGAAGTTATTTGATTAAATGTAGGTTGGGTTTTTCTGTGGGTTTTTTTTTTTTTTTTTGGTAGAGGAGGTATAACATTTTAGATACAGGGTATGATACTCATGTTGCAAAAGCAAGAGCAAATGTTTTACAAAACACTGCTTCCCCACAGTACATAAGAAAAAGTCTTCTCAGTCAATGCCCCTGTCCCTAGTTCAGAGAATCAGTGTGACAATAGTACTTGGAGAACTCTAAGAGCAGTAACTTACATTAATTAGTAGTTAATAGGGTAGAGCCACAAACATTAACTTATTCATTAATTCTCAACATACTTCCCTGAAGCAAGTCTGAGCATCCCTCTTTGACAGAGGGAAAGAAAGTCAATGCTGCATGAGTGATGTCAGCCTACTTGCAGAAACTGCTGATCATAAATACACAGGACTAACACCACACTTAAGACTTTAGATTCCTCCTGCACAGAGAGGCATTGATGAACATATTTTTAGATATAACGAATCCCCCCCAAAAAAATCACTGGAAATTTGCAGGATTCCAGAAGGCAAAATATGATTTGAAGGCACTGAAACATAATAATGATAACAACAATTATAGGAGGGGGTGGAGGAGAAAAAGCTAGTAATTGTTGAGTACTTATAATATGCCAGACACCTCTGTAAGTGCCTTATGGGCAGAAGCTATTTATGTCTAGTGTTCCATTATTGGAACGCTAAGCATGTGGGAGTTACTTATATCCTACTTCTCAAGGTCATCACCAAGGTCTGATTGCAAAAATTCAAACAAACTGCAACCTCAGGCATAACGGGTTATAACACTCAATCCTTACAGTGAGCTTGTGAAGCAGGTATTATTTCCCTCCTATGAGGAAATGAAGGTGTTGTGAGTTGCCCAGAGTCACACTGACAGTTCCGAGCAGAATTTAGAGCCACTTTAGTTCCAAAGCCCATGAAACTGACCAAGACTTTACCCAGTTAATAAAGGCAAGACTTGTTTTCATGTTCAACCCAAGATTAGTCATGCAAGATTGAAGTTACTTCACCAAGGAGAAGAAACAAAAGCCTGTTAATGTTTTGCCCTTTACATACTTCCAGGGCCAGAGGGCCAAACCCTTTTTTTCCTGTGAAACGCTGGTGCAGTGAAATGTCAAGTCAGATCTGGTCCACTCTAAAATACTACTCATTTGGTATTATCTATCTTTAATGGCTTCATCCAGCCTACTCCCTGAAACCAATTTCCTCTTGAATACATTTAATAGCTTCTTTATGAATGAACCCTATTAGTAGCATTTATCATTTCTTCTGAAAACCATGTTTAAAAGCAAGAAAACAATATGTCAGAGTATTATATTTACTTCATCAAATATACATCTTGTCTTGAAAAAAAAATCACGTTGCCTATTAGATCCTTCTGTGCCAGATACGTTTTAAGAGAAAATTTATACTACCACATATCTTGAAGTTGAGTACGATGTTTATAAGAAATAAAGCAATGAGTGGAAACACTTCATAACTAAGTATCTCTAAAGGATTTTCCATAAACCAATTATTCACTCATTCCTCACTTGTTACTATATTTATCAACATCAACATGTGGTTCAAGGACCATCCACATGAGAATCACCTGTGGCTGGCTGTTGACAATACAGGTGAGATCTAATGAATGCTGGTTTCCCAGTGAAGAAATCTCCACAGCCCAGGTGCGTCTTCTGTGTTCTAAAGGTGGAGGACCACTGAGTTCCCTTTATGTTCTAACAGGACAGATACACAAAGGGCTTACATAACCTCCCGTAATTGGTCTTAAACCGGTCTCTCTGCCTCTACCCTTGACCCCATCCCTACCTACCTGCTTATTCTGTAAACAATAAAGGGATCTTTAAGGAATAAGTCAGATCATGTAGCTTACTCAATTTCCCAAGAGTTTCTCATCTCCCTCAATGGCAACAAGCCTAGAATAACCTCCCTGCTCATTTCCTACCACTCTCTTCTCCCCCTCCTGCTTGGCTCCAGCCACCAGGCCACCTCCTCCCCCACCCCAGGCCCACCTGGCGCAGGGGAGCCTTTGCGCCCTACAAGTCTCCCTCTGCCGAGAGCACTTTCCTGCAGCTAGCCGCCCTGGCCTGTTCCTTCCCTTCCTGGGGGTTCCTGCTCATAATCACCAGCGTGGGAGGCCTTCCCTGGCCACGTTATCAAGAACCTACCCATCCCTTTTCCTGCCCGATTTGATCCTCTTTAGCATTTATCACTATCTAATTTACTTGCTATTTTATTCATTTTTCTCACTGGTTATCTGTTACCCTGCCACTAAAATATAAGCTTCATGAGAGCAGGGATTTTTTTGTTTCTGCTTTGTTCTGAAATGTATCCCACTTGGCACATAACAGACATCAAAAAGTATTTGGCTAAAAGAATGAATATCATCGATGCTCCAAAAAATGGGTACTTGATTAATGAAGCATTGTAAGAGAAAGCAACCAGCTTGGGGTGGGGGGCAGAGCGCCTACCTCTCCTCACGGCAGGTAACACTAGGGGGATTTTCATGGAAGACAGAGAACATCGTCTAAGAAAAGGAAGGACATTCTACGTATCAGCTGGCCTGTAATTAAAAATGTCAGTGTCATGAGAGATGAGAGAAGAATGAAGAACTCTTCTAGACTGAAGGAGACTGGAAAGACATGACAGCTGGGTGTGAGTGATCCTGAACCGGATCCTTTTGCTATAAAGGACATGACTGGGATAACTGGAGAAATCTGAAGGGAGTTTATCAGTGAAGGTTTATAGGAGTTCTGATTTTAGTATTCTTGCCATTTTCCTCCAAGTCTGAAATTGTTTCAAAAGAATAAAAAACAAAACAAACACAAAAGGAACTAGAATAACACGAGTAAATGCAATGCATCAAATGATCTGTGAATAAAATGCCCACTGAATAAAACAGGGAAAAACAAAAACTATTTCTTCCAAATGTTCCTATTCCCCTACTCCTCAATTCCTCCAAGAAAAACTTTGGGCCTATATCATGTTGACTTAGACTCAGCCAAATATGGTCATTTTTCTTTAAGTATAAACGCAAACCAACCCCCTGGATTTCAGTGGAAACACAGCATGCGGGAGAACATTTGTCCGTATAAACTCTGTAGTAAATGACATCTCTCTTCTCCCTACAGAGTAGAAGCTTGATCTCCATGAATTGCTGTAACTCAAAACATACTTTTTACACAAAAATAATGATGGGGTTGAAAATAGAAAAAGTAAATCTTTGGACTGGACTGCTGTTGTGAGCCAAACAGAATGATTAAATATAAAACAAGGGGTGTGGGGGAAGCAACAGCACTAGGTTATAAAAGAACAGATTGACATAGATTTTTTGAAACTGAAGTTACAGGCAACATGCCTAGAATTTAGATAGCAGTATTAAGGACTCAGCTCTCTCATCCAGGCCTCTACAGCTCCCCCCTGACAGGTCAAATTCCATTACAACAAACACCAGTGCAATAATAGTCTGAGTAATCCAAAGCATTCCTGGTTAACGACCTCCTTAACTCAAGCAGTATGCAATATCTAACACTGTTCCCCATCTTAAACACAAAAGTACAAACATAAATACAGCGAGTGATTGTTCACTATATGAAAGGACTCATCAGAAGTCTCCATAATAAGGTATAACGCTTTTATCAATATCCGGAATAGTGTTTGTGGGGCCATTTTTTAAATACAGAAAAATAATTAACTTACTTGCAACTTTTGAAGGACATGTCTACATACAGCAGAATCAAAACGTTAACAGGAACTAAAAGCAAGCACAAGTTCAATGTCACAACAGGAGCGTCTAAAGATCGACTCCTGTACCTCCCAAGTCCCCTACTTTCCTCTGTAATGTCGGGTCCACCACACTGTCTTGTATTCGTTTGTTTCCATTTGAATTTTCTTCCAAATTATTAGAGTTGACAAATTCTCCTCTTTAAAATATGAAGTTTCAGCCTCTCCTGGAAAATGGTTAGATCTGGAAACACAGGTAAAGATTCCTGAGACAACCATCAGCTAATGGAAAGCAGCTCCCTGTTAGGCAGGGTAGAACCATGGCCGACCCCTTTACCACACTCCCCATCACTCCCTATTGCATTCCCAGTACCCTCAATGGCTTGTTTTCTGCCTGGTCCTTCTAAGTATACGTATCTGCAACCCCAGCTTTTAAAAGAACTAAAACAAAACATACTACTCAACTTGCTAAGATATCAAAACTGAGCTGTATTATACATTGTCCTATGATACACTGTCCATTGCAGAGAGAAGGCATGCTAAGTTAATAGTATGGATAAATTAATATTTCTCTAACAGACATTCTCACAAGTATCACCGACGAAAGGCAACATGTATAATCTTTAACTGAAAATGCTTTGCTTTGGAAATGGGAATGCTTTGAATGTATCTTAGCTTATCAAAGCATAAAGTTACTTGTTTTTAAATAGCCATCATAGTTATTTATGTATATTTTACCACAATTAAATAAGAAAAAACACTCATAAACACACATATATATTATCCTGTAACAGAAACAATTAATAAGCATAATTACTCTAAAGTGGCAAAGAATGGATATTACAATTTGTTTCTGAACTGTTTCACAGTCTTTGAGTTGTACTGTGTATTACACATAACCAGAATATCTTCAGTCTCAGAGAGACTGAAGAGTATTTCTGAGCACACAACCAAGATCGCAGGCAAGTCACACAACCCCCCTCTGTGCCTCGATATCCTCATCTGAACAACGTGAAGAATAATAGTACAGACATCTTAGGGGGTTACTGGGAGGATTAAATGAGCTGACACATACAAACAGCACTTATAACACTGCCTACCACTATTGCCCAGACTTATATTAACTGACACACTAGCCTAAAAAGCTGATAAACTGTGTTCTCCTCATGCAAACAATCCCATCTCTGCCCTGGTTTGCAGAATGAAGCACTGTCTTCTGGTCTTCTATCCAAAGCACACTCCATCATTATTAATTTAAGTTACTGCTAAATCTCAAAAGTCATTAATAAAATGTGGTGATTTCTCAAATGGTTTATGGTCAGCCACTCTAAGAGGTACTTAACAGAAAAGAATTAGCTCAAAGCTGGTATCCAAGTAATTTATCAAAACAATTATCAGGTTTAAAGAAAATCGCCAGGGAAGTAAAAATGCAGCATTCAAAAAACACCAATGAAGAGAAAGGCTGCTGCTATTCACAAAGGAACAGACTTAGTGAATGAATAAATGGAAGAATAAATGAATGAACATCAAATGGGTTATTTGCTGCTGACCACAAACTTATGCCTCCCTTTAAAATTTTCTTTTAAATCAGACACTGCTTATATTTGCGTCATTGCTCAACTGTGTTGTCATACTTACATAACCAGGCAATAATAATCTATGAAAATACTTGACTAACCAACCCAAAAGCTTCCCCTAAATCTTGACATATGCGCTGACTGCATTTGTTGTGGCTGGAGCTGGGCCCTGTTCTGTTTACACTTGAGTTGGGGAACAAACTAACAAACAGAGATTGAGTGGTAACCTCTGAGTATCTCCAGCATCAGAGTTCCTGGAGGGTTATGCCCAGGGTAGGCTGCAAGGGTGCTCAAAGTGAACAAGAACAGGACAAAGGCAAAGCAGAGGAGGCACCAAAGGAAACGCACTGCAGCTGCTAGAACTACTAGGCCTGATGGAGAAAACAGCGTGGCACACGTCCTGCTCAGCAAACCCCTACCCACCTCCAACACACACAGCGGCACCACCTCCTCTGAAAACATTCCCGGATTACCCATCCTTAGGCATATACACTATTCTCTTTAGGTTATGTATTTATTTACGTGTTTTTCTTCCATTGGACTAGAGTTCTCAAAGCACAAGAATAATCTTAATCCATCTTATATTGTAATCCGAGGCATGCATATTCCCTAAACATCCCTCGATTGAATGAAGATGCCTTAGCAAAGGGAGGGATTCTCAACCCAGGAGACTGTGCACATAACTAGAAAGGGAGGGGCCCACGAATCCAACGCCAAGCTTCCTGTGCATAGATGCTACCCATGAGAAGGGAGTCCCCCTGTCCTCAAGGAACTTAGAGTCCACCCAGATCACAAAAAGTTCTCTGAGAAAGTATCTGAAGGGCTCTATTTAGACAGTCATTTATTACTCGGAATTGAAGCCCTGCTTCCTTTGAAACAAGGCCTACTGGCTTAAGGGCCCTGCAGAGCTAAGGACTTGAGGATAACTTGCCACTGGTGTTTAGCACAAAAAGCGAATGAGAGTTCACTGGGAAGTACGAATGAAGGGAGTCAACTTACTCATAAATCTCAACACCCTTTCCTTTGCTCACTGGCTGAGAAACTGCCATCTGGAAGGCTCAGTGATAGATGAAACGCATTATCACAGTTCCACTGGAATGCTTCTGGTTGGCAAAGAACACAAGATGCCAGAACTTGAAAAAAAATCATGTAATTCTGATGACCTCGTTTCCCCTTTCTTTTCAGCCAATTCAAATTCAGCCTGTTGTAGATATTTAACAATTAGAAAAAGCTTGCAATTACTTTGCTGAATCGCTCGACTGGCAAGATGTCCACGAGGCCTGCACATCTCCCACATTCTAATGCTCTGGTGGCGCTGAGGTCCACAGCAAACAGGGAGAGCACCCTTTATAAACAACGTTTACACTGAGAAGCGGCAGGAAAGTAAGGAAGACAATTCTATGTCACTGAGTCCATCACCAGACTCTCATCAAGTTCACCCCAGTATCTGGGAAGCATGTAGCCTTTACTGTATGTGTTCCATCCCTGACTCCGGTGGGTGCACCTGAACACACTCACACACAGGCAAACACAGCACTCCCACCTTTTATTTTCCTTTTGGCATTTGTTTTGTTTTCTGGCATCCCTCCAGACGGCCTGGGCCTCCAGAGTCTTAGATGCCTGACCCTGCAGGGCCAACATGAAGGAAGCCGCCACTTCAAGGTCCCGTCCAACTGCTACACAGAAGCCAGGCTGGAGAGGGGCTTTTTACTGTTGTTCTGTTTTAAGACCTCAGGCTATAGAATCTGATAAAAATTATCTTCAGACTAGTGTTATAAAAAGCCCTTTCCCCCTGAAGGGACCCAGCAATTTGAAAGTGCCTTGCAAAGCATGTTCTCCTGGATTCTTCAGAGCCTTTCCTGAGGCAGGCGAGCATCTGCTTTAAGTAAGACAGGAGGAAACTTTGTCTCTGGGGACTTGGCCATAATAGGCCTTAGAAACCAAGATCTTGGGCCACTTTTTAGGTTTTCACTGTTTTTAATTCAACAAGATTCCCCTGGCACTGTGTACACTACCTTCTTTGCGTCTACAGATCAGTAGGGAAATGGACGCACAGATCTGTGTGCCTCTCACTGGGCCTCCGCTACACACAGACTGGAGACCAGCTCTCCCCTGGAATGCATGTTGTTTGTTTGGCCAAACACAATGCAATAGTGTCCTTGACCCCTTCCAGTGGAAAGTTTGTCTGCCTCTGACTGGCAGACGTACCTACCCTCTGCCACCTGCGTTCATTTTCCATTTCCATAACAGTCTTGGTGCCTCCTGCTATCATATTCCAAAATCCCAGGTGCACAGAGAACGTTCTTACCTCTTAAAATGTTAAAAAACAGGCAATCTGTATATGCTGCCAGAGTTTCAAGAAGATAAATTATCTTCAGCCAGAATCAAAATTCAGCAGCAGCTCCCCCTCTGGCCCCCCCCCAACCCCCCACCTCCCCCCGGACCCTGCAACCAGGCTCTCCCATTCTGGGAGCATGACAATAAAACCTTTTACCTGAATGACTTCACATCACTGGGCTTTAGAAGGGATCATCATATATACTGTCATTCAAAATGAGAGTAACTTTGAAAGAGAAAGGGGACACTATTAATAAATAACATGGGGACTTCAGGTGTATACCAGCACTGTCACAGAAAACCAGGACCTATGGGAGCACTTTAAAAACTTTGCCCTGAGTGTGGGTGCTACCATCAATCCATCAATGCTGCATTAAAAGGACATCTAATCCCCTCTGGAAATTGACTACCTAGCACAAGATACAGACAGACAAATAATCACCCAAATATGCAATAATGACTTCACCTAATTACGATGCGTGCTCTGAAGGAAAGTCCTGGGTGGTATGACAGAACATTCCAAGGATTAACCTGACTGGGGAGGAGGAGGAGGACTGGAATGGAAGAAAAGGAAGAGAAGAAGGGAATAAGGCTGCAGGTGGGCCCTAAAGGGGAAAGCACAGACTAGGAGGATTTGAGGCTGCACCAAAAGCAGCAGGAAGTTGTAGAGGTCATTCATAGCATGAGGTGTCATGATCAGACAGACATGAAGGACCATTCAGGCCCAGAGCGAAGCATGGACCATAGTCAGGAATGCAGGAGGCAGACAGCAGGAAGCCAGGGCAGGTGGTAGGATGGAGGCTCAGCCCAGGGCGCTGCTTTGACTCATGAGGGCAAAGGGAGAGCTGGCAAGGTAATGTCCAAGTGACGGATGAAAAGGTTACCAAGATTCTGGCTCAGTCAGAAAAAAAAGGGCCTGAACATAAAACAGCAAAACCAGCTCCTTACATAACCCTAAAATGCCTTAGGGTGGCCTTGTAATCTCGTTAGCACAGCATGAAACATCTCTCACAAGGTAATGTTAAAATGAAATGCAAACACTAAAACTACCCTACAACATTTTCCCTCACCCAGAAATCAATGAACCTTTCAACAGTTTAAACAAGACAGACTCACCTAAACAACTCAATAATTCTGTGTTTGCAACGACCTGCTCAGTTATGTCACCCGATAATACAACTGCAGATGAAGTCATGAGAGTTCTGAGTGACACAGGAAGTCTGCCTTGAGTCTACAGAGATGGTGCTCAAATCTCAAATCCTCTTCAGGATTCAAAATCTGTACAATCATATCCGGCCCCCCATTTATTTCACCAATTCGATGAACAATTTTGTTTTTAAACAGAATTTAAAATGATCAGCACTCACCCTTTGAGAAAATCTGCTAAATAAATACAAAGGAATGGTTTAGGTTACAATGGCTACACTACCTTGAACCACTGCCACAAAGGACTGGATTTTCATGAAATATATCACAGACAGGAAAAGGAACTCTGCCCATCCTCTTTTGCATGTCATGCCAAGAATTCTCATATACTTAAAAGTAATCAATCACAATAAAATTACTAACAACTTTTACATTTACATCATACGCTCCATTTCACAAAGCGCTGACCTTTTTCAGTGACCTTGACAGCACAAGAAGGCAAATACACATGGTAGTATCAAGATTTATCACAAGGGCTTGACTGGCAGGAGTGGCAGGGCTCTTCCATATGCTCTGTCTATAGCAGATGGGTACAATGGGCCTTTGCCTTGCCCAACATAAGCCACCCAAGGAAATCTGTCTGCGACCAATGTCTGGATTATAGCATACAAAGTTTCCTTTCCTGAGACTGTCACCTCCAAAATTTTCTAGAAAAATTTCCATTTCAAATACTGTCAACTGACGTGCATAAAAATGTACTTTTTTTCCTTTTGGGGTAACTGTATTATTTTCAATAAAACCCATCAGATGTGGTTTACTTTGCATGCCATTATAAAACATTTGCTATAAGTCCACACAGAAGGAGGAAAAATGCTTTGTCAGATGCTTTGCCCCAAATTAAAGTTTTTATAATATTTACCACCTTCTTTTAAGACATATTCCCAACTGACTGAAAAAAGGGTTTCAGCAAGTATCCAAGAAAAAGGAGGAATGTGAGAAAAGATGGCATCCTGAACACCCCAAAATGGTGACCGGTAAATGTCAGATGAAGACCAGAATAGAGGTGGGGAGAATTAGGAGAAGATAATGGAAGGGATTATAAACCAAACTGGACAGAGTGGGAGAAGAGACAACAGATGCCCATTCTTTGGCAAGTCCTTTGGGTTGGAACTGAAATGAATCCAGAAGTAGGTACCCTATACTACTTAGGCCTTCTCCGCAGCCAAACCTGTGAGTGATCTGACAGCCTTTCAGGGTAAGAGGCAAGAGAGCTGGACAGAAGCAGAGGTAAGGAGAAAGCCAATTACAACAGGCACTTTCCACCGCCCCTGTCTCCACCATCAGCTGCCTACTCCTGCACCTGCAAATCTTTCCACATCACAGAAAGGAAAAAATGTTACTTGACACTTAGCTAATTTTACAGTTAACTAAGCACTCTCACATTTCTTCGTTAGTCATTCATGCATTCAAAACAATTTACGGAATGCCTTCCAGAAGCCAGGCCCTGGCAAAGCTTGGATAAAAACCTTTCAGGTCCTATCCTGTACGGAACTCAAAGACCAGTGAGAAATGGGTCCTCAGCATCAGAGGGGTCACAGTGACAAGCCTGGCCCTGATGGTACACCCTGTGGAGGTACTATCCCGACAAAGAATTCCTACATGAGGAAGGGTTTTATGGCTAATATCTTTTATCTTTTCGCTATGGCTTAGAATGCTTCCAGTGGTGGATCTAGCTAGAGAGAACACAGCCCGTATGATTTGACAGCTTGTAAAACTCACAGTTTAATAGCCAGCTTGTATTTGAACCATTTAAACCCACCTTTGATTTATCCTTTAGAAAACAAACAATTTGCGGTGAATCAAAGACCATCAGGTGGAAAATAAGGTGCTGAATGGAAAAAAAGAGACTAGAGAACAACAGATTGCCCAGAACCATTCAAACCGAAAAAGCACAACATGCCAGACTAGCACTCTTTAGCTGACAGCGTTTTACAGCCCCCCTCTCTATAGAAGCCATTCAACTGGCCAGAAGAAAATTACACAAATACTCCTCCTTTTTAGTATCATTATAGAAATAGCTGTTCTTTGTGATTTTAAAAGTACTTCCAAAAAAGAGCTATAAGGAATATATAAGGACTGAACTGCTAAATAGGGTCTCCCTAAATGATGGGGTAGGCATAGAGGAAGTTTAGGAGAGTACCCAAAGGGTATGATTCTGGAACCAAGTCTTGCAAGAGTAACAGTAACAGCATCAGCAAGGCTCTTACCAAGCCCTGAGGTAAGAGCTCCATATTCATTACCTCTTCATTCTTTACAATCTTTTATTGTAAAGGCAGACACCATACCGTTGATGGAAGGTACACAGAAATGGCAGAACTATCATTTAAAGCAGAGGTAAGTGCAAAGTTACCGAGTCAAGAAATGTAAATAGGGGCACAATGTGGCAGTTCTCCAAGTCGCAATTCCCACAGCATGGTGGAAAAAGGACCGACACCTGCATACACAGTGAACTGCTTTACAGTGGCGGATCCCTGAACCTAGGCAGGCTGAATATTTTATAATGAACATCAAATATGCCTACTCCCTTGCTCCATACAGGTAAGACTGTGGAACAGAATATGGATGAGAAAATATGAGAGGTGACAAGTAGGGAAGGTTCCTATAATGGTGCCCGGTTTTAATCTTCTCCAAATTTAGAATATTTAGTTATTTAAAGCAGGGGAGTTTGACACAATCAGATTTGCCACTAGAGAAATCTCCAGCGGCAGAGTGGAGAGAGTAGAGCTTTGGGGAAGGACGGGAGGTATTATAACAATGCCAGTGAGAAATTACTCATAGACGAATGCTGTAAAAATAATTTTACATATAAAAATTATGTCTATTAATCTGTGCACTTAACACCTTGTATATAAAATTAAAAGAAAGTAAAGTAAAACTGCTGGAAAAAAAATGCAGCTGGCAGCCTCTTCATCTGGATGACAAATATACTGGACTCAAGAGTCGAATGTAATTATAGCCAGACTATTAATTCACAAACAAGAGTTAACTATTTTGAACATGAATGATCGAGCTTATTCTTTGATTAACTAAGTGAACAAATGGTTTACTTGGCTTCATAGGTACAGTAACAGAGGTTCAGCAACTGGTCTCGCTATGCCCAGTGGAGACCAGCTAGAGTGGACCCTGGTGTGAAGTTTCTTAGCCCAGTCTACAGGGTACCAAATCACCTGACAAGCAGTCCTTGTCAGGCTGAGGAACCTCCTCCTTGGTAGGGAGCTTCCCGGCACCAGCAAGTTCCTCTTCAAAGACTGAGAGGCACAGGCAGTGGTTATCACACTAACAGAAATGTCTGAAGCCATGTAACTTAAAAGGACTGTCCACTTTCTATGCCACTTACTTAAGCCTTTGAAGGACTACCGTTTCCCCTGCCCTCAGTGCACACAGCACTGTCACACTGCACAACTCCAGGGAGCATCACACACGTTCCAGGGAGTTGTGCAGTTCATCACCTGTGTAGCTGTACATGGTAGCCCTCAGGGATGAGGTCACTCTCCCACAGATACTTCCCCCATTAAAATACACTTCCCGATCCATCATTTTTTCAATCCCTGAATCCCTGGATTCCAGCAGTAATCATGGATCTCAACTGATGACTATAGGCAGTTAATAATATTCACATAGTATCAAATATTATTTAGAATTTAGTTTTGACTAAATGTCAGTAAGATTCATTTTGGAAACAACAGGAATGGAGTTTCCACATCTTGTCTCACATTTGAGCCCTGGGAGTCCTCTTTAAATCCAGAATCTTAATTTCAGGCCTAATTACTATGTAGATATATTATTCTTTTGATGAAGGGAGGAGCCAAAACTTGTTGCAGCTAACAAGTATACACTGTTACAGCTCTATCACAAAAAGTACAAAAATAATTGCTCTGGCCAGGCACGGTGGCTCACGCCTATAATCCCAGCACTTTGGGAGGCCGAGGCAGGCGGATCACGAGGTCAAGAGATCAAGACCATGGTGAAACCCTGTCTCTACTAAAAAATACAAAAATTAGCTGGGCGTGGTGGCGCACACCTGTGGTCCCAGCTACTCAGGAGGCTGAGGCAGGGGAACTGCTTGAACCCGGGAGGTGGAGGTTGCAGTGAGCCAAGATTGCGCCACTGCACTCCAGCCTGGCGCCTGGCAACAGAGCAAGACTCTGTCTCAAAAATAAAAATAAAAATAAAATAATAAAATAATTGCTCTGAACAAGTGTTTTTACTCGACTTTCATCACCTGCATAACTGAATTATAAATTCTTCTCTAAATCACCCAAACCAGCTTCGAGGTGATCTCAGTGTCACTTTCCAATAGGTTGGTTAACTGACTGCTTGAAAGCATTCATCCTACAAATATCAAAAAGTAAGCGTAGAAATTTTCTTCTCTTCAAGTCCAACAGGGCTTAAAGGTAAAAAGAAAAAGAAATGAAAGAAAATATCTGCCTCAGTCCAATTTCAACAGAGCCAGCCCATTTCCGAGACTGGCTCCTCCCGCTCCTTCCCTAACTCTGCTCCACCGTCTTGGCCTAGACTTTCCCACTTGTCTCTTCCTCTTTCAGGGCCAGATGTCTGACCACCTTTGCACCTTGCCTCTGCCTGGGCTATAGTTCATGCCCAGTGGCGCTGTCTAGGCTCCTGATGCTACGGGTTCTCCAGCCCCTGCCACCAACACTGGACGCTGTTGCTCTGCATGCTCAATAATCAAGCACTCCCATGTGTCACAGTTTTACATCTTGCCTCATTCAAGATACAACAGTGTTGGTAAAGATGCCTTGGTATCCCTCCGCCCTCAGTTCCCTGGAGATATACTGGCCAGAGGCACAGATGTGAAATGCCTGTGAAGTCTTCATCAGGTCTAGGAGAGCTGAGATGCTCTAAGGAGCCACCCCACCATCACCCTTTGAACCACTCTCTGTGGGGGAGGCCTGGGTGATTATCTCCTAAACATGACACATCTGAATACATTTAACTTATATGTAATACACAGCCATTTGGTTTCTTTGTTCTGGTTGTTTTACATTTACTAGTTTATTATAAAAAAAAATTACAATAGATACAGATGAAGAGATTCACAAGTAAAGGTATAGGCAAAGGGACATGGCGCTTCCATGCCCCTTCTAGAGCAGCACCCTCCAGGAACCTCCACCTGTATCTGGTCTTAATTGGATTTTACCCTATTAGCAAGGTAATAAGTTAGCCTGTTGCTGTTTCATGGAAGCTGGCAGAAGACATGAGGCTCCTGGGCCATGGACAAAGGACTTTATTACTCACAGCATGATGCAGACAACACCAGCATCACGTTTGCATCAGTCCAGTGGAGACAGTGCTGAGGGGCCCAGATGGCAGCTGCCCATGCAGTGGGTGTGCATCCAGCTGAGGAACCTATGCTTGGGGGAACCTGCTGCTTTATAGTAAGCAGTAAGTGAGGGTAAGTCAGTCTTTGTCCCGGAAAAAGACATTACTTCATCCTTAGAGGCTGCTCACTGCAAATACAACACTAAGAAATGGCCCAGGTAAAGAACGTTCTTGATATACCCAGTAAGACATGAAAGAGCACAAGAGACCCACGGAGAAGTGTCTCCCAACAATCTGTGTGTATTCCCGAACTTAGATGACCAACCTTAGCGAGGGTCATGGTCTCAGCAACTCCTCCACATGAACCCCCTGCTACACTCTCCATATCATGGATGACAAAAGCAGCAGCACGTGCCTCTCACTGGAAAGGAATTCTTATCTATCTAATCTAGCTAGCTAGCTAATCTAATCTAATTATGGAGACCAGGTTTCGCTGTGTTGCCCATGTCAGAGTGCAGTGGCACGATCACAACTTACTGCAGCCTTGAACTTCTGGGCTCAAGTAATCCTCCTGCCTCCACAGCCAGAGTAGCTGGGAAAACAGGCACAACCCACTGTGACTGGCTAATTTTTTTCTTTTGTGTACAGTGTCTCACTTTGTTGCCCAGCCTGGTCTTGAACTCCTGGCCTAAAGCAATCCTCCCACCTCAGCTTCTCAAAGTGCTGGGATCACAGGTATTAGCCACCTCACCTGGCCTCACCCCGTAATTTAACTGTTCACTCCAATATCACAATCTAGGATTCCCCACAAGCATATCCTTCCCTCAATATAGTGACCCAACCCGGCTTTTGCTGCTTTCCTTCCTTTCTGTTTCACCTTCTTCACAATTACAAACTTACCTATGTTTAGAAATGCACCAGAAATCAAGACATGAATGAATAGCGGATAGGACAGAAGCTCGTCTCAATCCGGTCAAAACATTGTATCAGAAATCTTAGTTAAGGGAAGAAAAACCACTTATGATAGTTAAAGGAAGAGAAAGCACTTATAATAGCTCAGAAGATGAAAAATGATCAGACAGAATTCCACTTGACAAATGCTCCCACTCTGAAAGGCACTAACTTAGGGAAGGGAGGCAGCTTTCCTTTACCATAACATCAATGATTTTTTTAGACATATTTTTACTTCTCAGACAGTGAAGAAGAATTTAAAATGCCAGATTGCTTAGAGTTCAGCAGCCCATAAACATGGTTTGCACAAAAACTGTATCATGCAAATATAAATTCAATTAGAGAATCTGTAATTGCCATCAAAATGAAGTATATATTAATAAATTAAGCAACTTCCTAAACATGCCTATTTTTACACATTACAAATGCCGAGAGACTCAGATGGATGCTAATTTTGTTCCTAAGCTAAGAAAATTACTTCAGATTCAACTAACGTATTTCAATTAGTAATTATGAGATAGCTGCTATATTTCAGGTAGTTTTCTAGACGTATTTATATACATGATTTTATGGAAATTGTAATGTTCTGTACGTACTACCATTAAAAAAAAACAACGAAATAGGTAGGTCTGTGGTCTCAAAATGATCCCCTAGGTAAGACATAAGAAACGTTGGCGGGCCACGTGCGGTGGCTCACGTCTGTAATCCCAGCACTTTGGTAGGCCAAGGCGGGCAGATCACCTGACGTCAGGAGTCCGAGACCAGCCTGGCTAACATGGTGAAATTCCATTTCTACCACAAATACAAAAAAATTAGCCAGGCATGGTGGTGTGTGCCTATAATCCCAGTTACACAGGAGTCTGAGGCAGGAGACTTGCTTAAATCCAGGAGGCAGAAGTTGCAGTGAGCCAAGGTCGTGCTATTGCATTCCAGCTTGGCCAACAACAGCAAAACTTCGCCTCAAGGAAGAAAAGAAAAGAAATGTTGGCATCGTTATCCAGAAAGAGAGGACTGGTCAGGCCATGCCAGGAATGGATGTGGTGGACAGCTGCAGCTACACAAGAGAGGAAATTATGGTCCAGGAGGAGGGGAACAGGGCAGTTGCCCTGGTGAGAAAACCCTCAGTTCCAGTTGCCAAAGGAAAGCATGGAGATACACTCTCCTCCAATGGGTGAGGGACAAAGGAAACGAAGCCTGGCATTGGTGACAAGTTCAGGGTATACTTTCCCAACAAGGAAAGTTAAGGGTCCGGACACTGACAATTTCCCAGGTGACAGTGAACCAAAAGCCTACAGCAACTCCCCTGAGTGGTCACCGACTGGTCCCTTAATTATCACGTCAACATTCACTCAGTGCTCAGGGTTGGGTGTACATCATCTCATGGAATCTCTACAATGATCCTAGAGGTTGCCACTACTATTACTCACTTTTTGCCCAAAAGGATTAGTTCAAAGTGATAAAGTAACCACCCATGGTCACACAGCTTGGAAGTATCAAGGCCCATGTTTGAACCCAGGTAGTCTCACCCTTAACCACTGTCTTACACGTTGTAATATTCTCTGCCTAGCATTGGGAAGAGGGGGGGAAGAAAAAGTTAAATCACAGAAATAAAGGGTAAATATCCCCTTCTTTTTTTTTTTTTTTTGAGACGGAGTTTCGCTCTTATTGCCCAGGCTGGAAAGCAATGGCATGATCTCAGCTCACCACAACCTCCGCCTCCTGGGTCCCAGCAATTCTACTGCCTCAGCCTCCAGAGTTAACTGGGATTACAGGCATGTGCCACCATGCCCAGCTAATTTTGTATTTTTAGTAGAGACCAGGTTTCTCCATGTTGGTCAGGCTGGTCTCCAGCTCCTGACCTCACGTGATCCACCCACGTTGGCCTCCAAAAGTGCTGGGATTATAAGCATAAGCCACCGTGCCCAGCCTATCCCCACCTTTTTTTTGTCATCTCCTACTATCTGGAGCTCTTCAATATAAAACAATAAAATAAATTCCATGGATATCTGCATTGTGTAATAAAAAACCAAATAGGACATATGTGAATGTGTAGATTATGTTCATCACCACAGAACCTTCAAACACCTAATAGCTTGTTTAAATGAAATATAAACAATATTAAGACGACACAGAATTTCAAATAATGCCTACGCCATCAAGTTTAATTTATTCAATATGCAATTTTATGTGCAAATTAATTGGAAACCTTTGTGTTTCTGCTAACTTTAAGGCCACATATGGAATCCATATGAAACAGAGGTTTCTGAGTCTGCTCATTCCAAAGCATAAGGGTAATGCATAATAAATAACCTGAATAGTTACTTAACATAAGCAAGGTTGATGTTAATCAAAACAACTGCACCAAAACCGTTTAGCGGAACCAAATGGAGTCAAAGTGCTGGGACTTGGCAACTTGGGCAACTCAGTGTGCCCACATCCTACAAAGAACACAGGCCAAGTGCCGACTTCATCCTAATGCAACATATAAATGGTAAGCAGATGGCTTCTCCACCAGTCTCAGCTCAATCTCCACCCATGGGTAAAATCTACAAGGACTCCCCATCCCCCTCTGCATGCTTTTCCTACACAGTGATACCAAGAACATCTGAGCCACCTGAGACGCTGGGCTCCCAGAACAGCAGCTCTGTTCCTTGTTTTATAAACTGGGGGCTTTGCTTACAATTTTGGTTAGGAAAATAAAGGATTCCACTATGAAAAGGGTGGGCAAAGTGAGGAACAGTGAGTAGGAAAAACTAGGACCCAATTGATTTGTGAGGTCCCTTTTCAACATATAAGTCCTAAGATTACACAATCAGGGCCGCAAAAGACCAGTTAATGCATAGGTCTAATACTTGGGTGCTAAAAAGATCGGCCAAAGAACAATGAATTAAATATTTGCACAGCTATTCCTGCTCAGAAGAATTCCAATCTTCTGTTCTTTCATCGGCAGGTCAACCTTTTAAGAGCGAGAAAGAGATTTCGCTTCCCTAAAAGTAAAAAGCTCTGTCTTCTCAATTTTGGAATTAGAATCACAGAAGGAAGGGGGTGGGTGAGGAAAACATTCCACAGAAAGAACACTTAAACTTTAAAACTGCATTTTAAAAGGTTCTTAGCAATAACTAATAATTTCTTGGAGTTTCTAGCTAAGACTCAGTAATTTCATAGTTCAAAGAGTTTCTTTCTTAGCCTCCAACTAATAACCACAAAAAAATTCTTTTTCTGCTTATGTGTTAGATTCTAAAATAGATCTCTAGCTTTCAACTTTAAAACAAGTTTATTTAGTTTGCATATTTATAGTATACTACAATAAGGAAATTTTAGTCTCTTACAAATGAAAATATTTAGAGGTGATACGGTCTTTTAGGTAGTTTCTCTTGTTTTTCTTCCAAAGACAGTACATATCTACAGTCCCACACTGTAGGATGACATTGTAATCAATGACAGAACAACTGCGGTCCCAGAAGATTCTAACGGAGGAGCTGAAAAATTCCCATGGTCTAGTGACATCTTGATGATCTTGATCCTGTGTAGGTCTAGGCTAATGTGTGTGTTTTTATCTTCATTTTTAACAAAAAAAGTTTTAAAAATAAAAAATAATTATTTTTTTAAAAAAGGCTTATAGACTAAGGATATAAAGAAAATATTTCTGTACAGCTGTACAATGTATTTTTAAGCTAAGTGTTACTACAAAAGAGTAAAAAAGCTAAAAAAAGTTAATAAAGTAAAAAAGTGACAGTATGTTGAGGTTAATTATTGAAAGAAAGCAAGTTTTGTAAATTTAATGTAGCATAAGTATAGTGTTCATGAAGTCCATCTGCATTTGTGTACAGTAATGTCCTAGCCCCTCACCACTCACTCCCTAACTCACCCAGAACAACTTCCAGTCCTGCAAGCTCCATTCATGGTAAGAGCCCTATACTGGTGTACCATTTTTTATGTTTAATACGGTATTTTTACTGTACCTGTGTACGTTTAGACACACAAACACCACTGTGTTATAATTGCCTGCAGTATTCAGTACCGTAATACGCTGTACAACTTTGTAGTCCAGGAGCAATAGGCTATGCCATACAGCCTCGGTGTGTAGTAGGCTACACACCATCTGTGTTGTACACTCTATGATGTTTGCACAATGATGAAATCTCGCAACGACTCATTTCTCAGAACATACCCCCCTGTTAAGTGACACATGACTGTACTTTTTTAAAAAAGTCCCAGGATATAGATCAGTATTGAATAAGCACCAAGGATGTATATTGATAATTTATATTTTAAAAACCAAATATATCAATATTTAAGTGGAATACATATTTATGTATTTCACAAAATACACTTCAATTTGTTTTGAGACCCCTAGCCATTCACTTTTAAAATAATGATTCTGTATCTTTAAAAATGACAAGTAAAACACTGTTTTCAAATTTTTGTGCAATTGTTTCAAATCTTCACTGCATAGCAAAACTCTCAAAGCACACAGAGAGAATATTAGAGACTATTAATCTTGCAGGGTCAGGAAAAACTATGAAAATGCCATATGTAGCTGTGTCATCTAGATATCCCTTAATTCAGTTTATTCTTTCAAAATCCAATAGATGAAGCCAAAAGAACCTGTTACCAAAGAGAACACTATTTTCTCTAGGATTCCAGTTATGAGATTAAAAACAAAACCAGAGCGGGCTTTCTCACAGGAGCTGCTATGTGGGCAGTTGTCGCCCATCCTTGGGTAAGTAGGGCACCAATAATGAAACAGGTGCTCAGGAAGTTTCTAGCCCTAGTCTTCCGCCTCCATAAGGTCAAGCTGCAAAACATTTAAAACTAACAGCCTGGTTTCTTGGGGGCTCAGTTTTCCTGTTACTTAATTATAATTTCTCCCTTTAAAAGTATAGAGTTTTTCAAATGCCTAAAGGAGATGTATTGATTTTATTTTGTTTTTCTGGTTGTGTGAAATTGATGTTTATTCACAAGGTATTTGCTCTGTATGTTGAAAACACTTATTTTAAATGTTGTCCCAAGGGGAAAGGCGGGTAAAGTTAGAAGAAATGTTTAAAAGCCACTAATGTAACAGCACATTTTTCTTTTAAAAAGTTAATTAAGGTTTGCTAAATTCAAGTCGTCATAGGTGAATACAACTGAAACTCTAAAATATTTTTTTCATTCTGAAGTGTTTGTTCACTGTTCTCAGAGCACTTGACTAAGAGTTTCCACTTTTAATATAGTTGAACCACAAGAAAATATTATTGTGGTAAATTTCCTTTAAAAAAGCAATATTGATGTTGCCATATTGTTTTTGCAATAAAAAAGTACCCTATTTTAAAAATGCATTAAATAAATAGACACATTCTAAAGCTGACCTTAAGCAATACCTACAGTAACTTGGAAAAGGGGAGGAGGACGCCACTGAAATACAGTTCCTAAGCATTTAAGGTTGACTTCCTGGTAGCCTGAGATACAATTTCCCAAAGCATTTTCCTTTCATACCTAAGATGTAACTACTCACTGACCCGAGGGTTAGCAACTTTTCAGAAATAGGGGATGCCCCTCTCTCTCCCACACCCCTAACAGAAAACAGAACATGGAGTATGCAAACATTTAAACGCATTCCCCAAACATTTTACCTCTAGGGATCCATCCATCTCACTAATAGATTTCAACTTATAAATACATGCCTTGCTGCAAATGACTTAAACACAAGTGTTCCCCAAAGTGAGATTCCCTAGTGACCTGTGGTACCAGAAGAGACAGTTTTGGAATGCAGCATTAAATATCCTTCACTAAGAAAGTCACTGCTTTTCAACTATCTTTTAATCCTCTGGTCCAGTTAAGGAAAAAGTCTCCATTTCATGCCAGAATGTCGAACACCTGGTACACTTGTTAACCTCCAAAATAACAAAAGAAAAGAGGCCTCTGGCTCAGGCTTACCAGCAGGTACCAATAACTATCTGCTGGTAGAAGTTAATAAGTCATATTTGTCACCATGTGCATTTGAATAGTGATACTTTTTACGCTCCTGTTTAAATATATGTATTTAAGATTTAAAATTAGAGTCAATTTAAAAGAAAAGATTGTTTCAGATGGACTAGACCCTTGTGATTCAAAGTGAGATCAGTGAGCCAGAGGCATCAGCATCGCCTGCGCATTTGCTAAGGATACTGGATCTTTGGCCCCTTTACTCCTACTGAACCAGAATACGCATTTGAACAAGATACCCCAAGCGACTGGTGTGCATATTAAAATCTGAGAAACTATGGGGTGACACAAGAGTTTGTCCAAAACCATGCAGATAGTTTACAAATGGCTGAACCTTGGGACTCATTGCTTTATATCATCAGGTGGCGACCTAAGTCCTGATATTCGCTGAAATCAGCTAGTGAAGGTCAGGAGGACCAAGGGAAGTAATATGGTTGGTGTTTACACAACAGGGAGTCACAACCCACCTGAGGACTGTGAGACTGATTAATGAATCTACACCAGCAGTTTTAGGGGTGTTTGTGGTAAGCTAGAAATGACGTTAAACATGCTTCTGTAAAATCCTGTTGTGCTACATACATCATTGTTTTTTACTAATCAAAACTATAGTAAAAGTTCTACTTAAACTTCTCCATTAATCCCCCACTTCCCCTTGAAGGGCTGGGGTTTTCAGCATGCCTTCTGCATGGGAATGAGTGACAAGGCTCCTTGCACCTACTAATTTATCATGCCCTGACCTTCCTCTCAGAGCTGAGCCCAGTTATGGAAGATGAAACTTAGAAATGTGACAGCCTGTGTCTTCTATGTCAGGCGACAGTACAGGTGGCAAAAAAAAGCACAAGCTCTCATTGCATCCCATTTATGCTCTAGAGGAGAAGCCAGTGAGTCTCTCATTCACCAAGATGATTAGTCAATGATCCAGGTAGTTCAATCCAAAATCCTAGCTCTGCATCAACTGGAAGAACATACAAGGGGAAAACCCAAGTTATCTGGATCACTGACTCAAGTTTCACCTTCATAACCTGAAGAATTTATCTGAAATACACAGAGTAAAAAAATAACCAAAATATGCAGGATTTATGATACCATAAAGAACTAAAGACATGTAGTTACAGCCATCTAGATAGCTCCAGAATGCCCAGATTTAACAGATGTTGATAAAGTGTTTGCATCCTCCCCACCCCGCCCAGGTACTGGGCCTAACACCATAGCTATCCATCAGAAACTCAACTTCCCAGTACAAAATACTAATAGGAGACACTTTAGTTTTGCAAAAAAAAAAAAAAAAATAGTGAATCTAACTGGGTAAAGAAAAAAGGGAAAATTAACAACAAACAATAGATGCGAATTCATGGTCTGGTATCCATGAGAAGAACTGCGGGCCACTCGTTACAATGAAAAGAACACTGCGAACATTTGTTAGATCTTGTTTTCCTTTTAGTTATTTTGAGAATGCACTTATGTAGGCAGAATATTACAGAGAACAAAACACACCTCTTATAATGTAAGATTATTTTAATGATTCTGAAAGAAGGGAAAACAACCAAAAGAAATTACAGGTGTTGAGGAAAACAGTATAATAATTGCTAATACCTACTGACTATTCCAAGCAGTTTATACATATTAACTCGAGTCTTCATTTCTCTGAGATAGACATTATCTTAATACTACTATTAATAATATTAATACTACTAAACATACCATTTTGCAGATGAAGGGGAGACTTAACTGAAAAGTGGGCAAGTAATGTCTAAGGTCACAAGCCTGGGAATGTAACTGGGTAAAAACCCAGACACACTCAAAGTCTAAACTTTCTAACAGCAGACTTTCTGCGCCTCCCACCACCAGGGTACCAGAAGGCCCAAGTGAGGATGAATCTCTCAATACTCTCTCATACTGAACCACACAAAGAATTCTTCTAAGTGGTCGGTGACCTGTGGAGTCTCCAATTGAAGGGTTGGGCCCTACTGATACGACTATACCTTAAAACAGAACTAACTTCTGGCATTAAATCCTTCACCAGTGATTAGACTACTTACTTGGCAGAATTAAATTTTAAGGCTGCTTGCGGGGGAGATATCAACAGTTGGAGGAAATTTTTGTTGGAAGCACAACATTATGCTTTGAGAAATGCTTAAGTCAAGTATTTGTCTTTTATTAGGACTACTTAATTGAGTACAACGCATTAAAATAGCTGGCCTGAATATTTATTAGAGCACCAGCTGTTCCCTCCAGATTTTTAGAAATTCGAGCCTTAGTGCCAAGCGTAATTTAGAAAAATTTTCCAACAAGTAAAAAGACCCCTATGCCTTGTAATACTTATCAAAATAGTAAATAGTAGCTGGAAGTGGTATAGAACATCACTTTTCCCTTTCAGTGAGGAGAGCCAAAATGTTTTGCCATTTGTAGATGTTTTGCCATCCACAAAAACACCATTTTGTAATTGGGCTTAGTGATTATATTACTTAAAAATTATACCTTCGGATTCATAATTAACAATCCTTTATGTACATAAAGATAATATCACAGTGCTAACCATGGAGTTTATACACCATTCTGGTTTGGTTTTGTTTGGTTGGCTTTTCTGTTTTGCTTTTTTTTTCTTTTTTTAAATAAAAGGAGTGGTGTTAGACCCATTACAACATCTCAGAGAAATAATATAGGTTTTTATTCAAAATGTTATTTTTCAAAAGATTTTTACTTTAGGAACCCAGCCATAATCAAAGATCTAAATTTCTTTTAAAGGGGGTGGAGGAAAGAAAGAACGTTAAGAAATAACAGGAAAACATTATGCATAATCCAGATATTCCACACCGAAGCTTTCTAAAGAACACTGGCAAATAGAGTTCCAGATTGCATTTGCTTTACCATCAACTGTCCTTGCGGCAGTGCCGCAAGTTTGGATACGGGAAAAGAAATGTCCGTTCCACGGCATCAATGAATCTGTCATGCAGATCCCCTCCTGCAAACTGAGCACAGTCAGGGCTGGAGGCCAACGGAAAGCCCCAGAAAATGGAGGCTGAAAGGAACAGCAACAGTGGACAGGGAGGCTGATGTTTTTTGAAGGAGAGGGTGGACTGCGGTTAAGTGCCTACAGCTAGATCTACTCAACTGCATTGATAGGCGCAAAGTAGTCCAGGACAAGCACAGCAAGGGAACAAAAAGTCTAGCTCTTCACGGTGCCTATGGAATGAATGACTAGCTTCTAGCGCTATATGATGCTAATTATTAGCATACTAATTGCAGCACTAGAGGTTCTCTTTGAAGAGATTTTTCTCATTTTGTTTTTAGGGCTTTCAGGTTTCAAAATAAATGGGCATTTTTGGATTAATAAAAAATTCCACGAGGGATAAAATAGGCCACATTTTTTTTCTTGGAAGCAAAGAACAGTAGCTTTGTGTGCTGGTGAAATCAGTCATCCTTGGGTCACTGCTCTACACCACCCACACCCAGCTCTCCCACACATCCAGGAAAACAAGCCTCCAGGAGGCAACGGGAAGGAGAGGCCGCACCTCACACCTTCCCAAGAAAAACAAATGACAGCTTCTCAAACTCGGTTGGGCATCACAAAGACGTGCAGGAAGTTTTGATTTTTTTCTTAACAGAAATTCCAGGGCCCCATCCTGGGTGACCTACTGAACCAGATCTCCCAGTGGGAAGACTGAAATTTTTACTAATCAGGCTCCTACACTACATGCATAAAGGGGTGAAATCCCTACTAATCCCAACTACAGAAGTCACCCCCTAGTTAGTAAGAGGGACTTCCCATCCATGAAGAGATTCCAAGAGATAAAAACCCACACAAGGAGTAATTTTTTTTTAATGTACTCTGCCAACAAGATTCAAAAACATCTAAAGGCTAGAATACTGGTTCTTTTCTTTCTTAAGTGGTGGGACCCCTTTTTTCAAGCAAAAATCTTTCTTAGTATCCCAAAATATCAAACTAATAGCCGAGCTTTTCTGAGGGAAAGAGAGACACTGCTCAGCCCACACCCCACCAGCACAGACCCACCCACCCACATAACACCTCAAGGAAGCCTAGAATTGCTGGTAGCAGGTTTGAAATCCACTGGGCCAGAATAAGACATTCAAATGGGAGAAATAAATAGAACTAAATCTAAATTCAAACAATTAACTGGAGGGTTAGGGCTTCTGATTAGCGCATAGCTTAGGGGGATGGTTTAATAGAGTTCACTTGGAAAAGTGAAGTTTTTATTTCACTAAAAAGTCAATTCAATTCAACAGTGTTCCTTGGCTGCCAGGAAAAGCAAGTGCGGTTTAGCCTGGTTTAATAACTAGTATTTGTATTTAGAGATTTACCATTTATGAAGCACTTTGATATGCATGATCTCACATAATACTGGATAACAACTTTGCAGAAAATTATTTTCCAGTTTTTTTAGATGAGCAACTGAGGAACTAATCTGTGAAAGTAACTTACTCAAAGTCAATTCCAGACAGTAGCAGAGGCTTCTGCTACTGTGCACAGCACAGCCTAGGGACTGAAGGGAGAGTTCAAGCGTAACAGCCTACTGCTCTGATGGTTAGAAAGGCCTGTGAACAACGTGTTCCCCTGCTGGTTGCTGCATTAACAGAGGTGTGTCCAAAGGGGAACCCAGGCAGAGTCCCATGACCAGGGCAAAGAACAATCTGGAAACAGTATATGTAGACTTAACACTCTAAAACTGAACCCTGCCATGTTCTTAACACCTCAAAAGTTACTCCACATCTCTGTACTCCAATTTCATGTCACAAAGATATAACATGTTTGGAAGACTCTTTGAGATGCTTACAAGAAAAACATCATTAGTGTAAACACATGGAGGAACCAGGGGCTTTTAAAGGTGGAAAAGAGAAGGTTTAGGAATGACATAATGGCTATTTCTAAATCATGAAGGACCATGGGGAACAGGGTATCACAGGGAGAAAGGTATCCATACGGGGAGGGATGGGGGTGGTAGCAAGGGATGCCAGAGCACCAACAACTGAGGAGGGCAGCCCAATGAGGAAAGGTGGCGGCAGCCGCAGAAGACTGGTTACATACGGGGAGATTTACCAAATAAGCAAGCTGTTAAGAATAAAGGGAACCAGGAATCTCACTGTCAAGGAAGCAATTATAAAATATGGAGAGGAAAAAATAAACCCTGTGGTATCAGACAGGAATTTGAGGTATGATTGTAAATTCATGGTTTAAAAGTACATAGATACAGAAATACAGACGTACATGTATGTATATACATACACAGAGTAGCGATACCCTAATAGGAATGAGGACACCAAGCAAACAGATCTCAGCTTCTAAATTCCATTCTCCATTAAAAAGCTCCTTGGAGAAATGACTGATACAAAAGATGACACAGGTAAATCACAAAATGAGTTTGGAACGTCTTATTCTGCCAGAGAGCGAGAGGGTGCTCAAAGACTGATGGGAGATAAAAGAGCACAGGAGCCAAGCCAACGTGAAAACACTGCACTGGCCAAACCGAGGGCCATTTTAAATAAAGCCAGTGAAGAGAGTAACATTAAAACACACTGAAAAAAAGAAGATCATAAGTTCTTACTGATATCAATAATAGATTGAAAATTTGATGAGGAATAGGCTATTTACATAGTTTCAATGTAATATGCCATAAAATATTTATAAATTACAAATGGGAAAAGAGTAACTATATGGTAGAGAAGCCTGGCAGACAACACCCTAATCAAGTGACCATCATCGGTAATGGGACAAACAGAAATCAACGCCACCCTGATAGGGTACAATGAGAATGCAGCACAATTTCTGTACTATTCCTACCAAAGATGCACAGCCTGAATCTAAGCTTGTGGAAATGGCAGACAAACACAGACTGAGGGACAGTCTACAAAATAACTGGCTTATAATTGTCAGAAGTATCAAGAACATGATAATCCTTACTGAAAGAGACGAAAAAGATGTAGCTAAATACAAAGTGTGGTTCTGATCTGGATTCTTTTGCTTTAAAACATTATTGGAGGCAACTGGGGAACTTGGACGAAGTCTAAGGATTAAACAGTGTTAATGTATCATTGGTAATCTCCTGGCTTTGATGGTTGTTCTGTGGTGATCTAGGAGAATATTCCAGTTTACGGAAAATACATACTAACCTGTTTGTGTGATAGTCATCATGCTGGCAAATTTTTCTCCAACAGGATAAAGACAAGTTCTCTATACCACATGCAATTTTTCTATAGGTTTGATGTTTCCAAATAAAAATTTGAAATCAACAGTAAATTAGGAGGATGGAAATTATGGGGAGGCAGATTACATCTAGTTTGAAAACAGATGAAACTCTACAATTAAAGTGGTCCAAAAACAGATCCATGCTTCGAAGGGTCGGCAGGATACCGTGGAGAACACCTCACTGACTAGGAAGTTAGAGGAGATGATTCCTACATATTTTCTGATGATTTTGTAATTCCTTCCTTCAACATACTTTTTTTTTTTTTTTTGAGACAGGGTCTTGTTCTGTCACTCTGAAGTGCAGCTGAAGCCTCAGCCTCCCAGGCTCAAGTGATCCCCCTACCTCCGCCTTCCAAGTGGCTGGGACTACAGGCATGCATCAACACACCCAGCTCTTTCCTAAATTTTTTTTTGTAGAGAAAGGGTCCACTATGTTACCCAGGCTGGTCTCAAACTCCTGGACGCAAGCCATCCTCCAGCCTCAGCCTCCTAAGTGTTGGGATTTAACAGGTGTGAGTCACCATGCCTGGCCAAAACGTTTATTAAAACATCTACTGTGTTTCCGACAATGTGCAAAACGCTGGGCTTATGAAAGTGAGACAGCCCCCACACTTGAAGCCCTTACAATCCAGTGGAGTAGGATGATTCGCAAGTTAGAAATTTTAAGACAGTCATCAGTGTTACACATAGAAAGAAACATGTGATTCAAGAATGCTGTCTATAATACTCCAATTTTCATTTATGAACTTTCAATAGGCTCCAATTATTCCATCATATTCTTGAAGAACATTTTCGTCCTAACATTTTTGTGCTTGTGGGTGGTGTTAATCGTGGCATATGCAAAAACTTTATCACTTTTCAATTATGAACAGATGTCAATGACTTACTTGATGTTTTATTTTAGAATAACAAGCATCTTCTAAAATAAGTCTCTACCCAAAAAGCTGGGGCTATCATAGAGTGTTAAGTCTTAACACTCTAAAGCTGAACCCTGAGATGCTCTTCAACACCTCGAAAGTTACTCCACATCTCTGTACTCCAATTTCTTCATCTGTCACAAAGATATAATATGCTTGGAAGACAATTTGAGGTCTTACAAGAAAAACATCATTAGTGTAAAGCTCTGTTAAAAATGCAGATTGCTTTCACCTTTTGCCAGGGACTACCTATTACTGTGGACATTAAAACAAAGTGACCCATCTAAATGAGTGAAACGTTCTGGCAATTTTATGGTGGGTGAAACAATATTTGGTTTTTCAGCTTCTCCCCCACTTGGCTTCATTTCAATCTGCGGAGTACATCATCAAGTGAGAATGCTTCTGCGCCTGCATACTGCCCCACGGAGGGAGTGGCCAGACTAAGCAAGTCTATATTCGATTACTTTCCTCACTTCATACCTTTCTTACACTTTTCCCATATGACACTTTCATAACCATATTTAGCTCCTTCCTACCATCTCCCTGTAATTCAAAAGGCAATTTAGATTCCCATATGGTTGCCATCGAAGCTAACAGATGTCTAGCAAATTAAAACAAAAATTATGACTTATAAACTGCTGATGTATCATCATTCCAGAACATCTTGCAATTTACAGTGAATCATAAGATAAGGCTTCCAACTTGATGCCCCCCCCCCCCTCAAGGTTTCCTAAATCTCCCTCCTCTCTGAATTTAAGCCCCGTGGAAGCAAACTAGAGGCAAGATTCTGCCATCAACCCCGGATAAGCCTCCACATAAAGACACAGTGTATCTGAAAGCACATCAAAAGAGAAATTTGGCCTCAAGTATCTTAGGCTTTTCTAATTTTTTGTAGCAAAAAGAACAGAAAAATGACTTGGTTCTCCTAAATCATTCCTGACTTCCATGGAGTTTTTTCCTAACAAGTCACTACAGAATCTATTGAATCCATTTGCCGCATCTTCGTGGCAGATCTGAAGAGTATTTTATTACGTAGTAGGAATGACGCCAAAGTACTAGACTAAGGCATTCTAGAAGTTCTGCGTCCCTGCATGGAACCAGTATAAAATATGGAGACAGTAACAATAATGATATTCACCATTTGTTAAATGTTGAGCTATTATGCTGAGTAAAACATTATCTCACTGAATCTTTGAAACTATAACACCATTAGATAATGTTATCTTTCCTTTATAAACAAGAAGTTAAGGCTCAGTGCCTTAATACAGCAGACTATATTTTTTGAAGATGACCACAACCTACATGACCTTCTGCAATGTGACCTTGACACTTCTCCGTCAAAAGATGGCATCTAATTCTTCACCCTTTGAAATTGAGCAGGCTGCATGAGTGCTTTAACCAACTGAATAGATAAAAGTGGCACTGCTAGTTCTAAGTGTAGCCTTAACCGGCTGAAAGCTTCTTTAAATCTTAAGAGACAGGGAGAAGCCGCTGTAGGTGCTTCTGCAGATGCTTCAGCGACTCTGGCTAAGATCCCAGCAAGCATCAGCTGCCAGTCATAGGGGTATACCATCTTGGGCATCCCGCTCCAAAGAGCCTTCAGATAACTCCATTCCAACCGCATCTCACTCCAACTATATGAGACCCCAAGTGAGAAGTGTTCAGATAAGCCTGGCCAAATCACAGAACTATGAACTATAATAATAAATACTGTGTTTTAAACAACTAAGTTTGGAGGTCGTTATGTAGCAATAAATAACCAAAATATTGAGATCAACTTACTTGCCTAGAAAGAGTTACATATCCAGAATCCAAAACAGTTAAGAGCCAGAATCCAAAAGGGCAAAACATCTATTAATGATGGGTGATAGGATGTGGGGTTCAGTACCCAAAAGAAATGACTTTAAAACAAAATCCTCTTTCTCCTCCCTCCCCCAACCCCAAAGCAGTCTTAGGGTTTTCTGAGAAATGTCCCAGTACGGTGACACCCTCAATAAAATCCATTCCCTTCTGTCTTGAGTTGTTCCCATATGTAGCAGAGAAAACAAGTTTGTCCCCCAGCACCCTGTGATAACTAGTGAGAAGGAACCTGTACAAGATGTTGACTTTGTTACTCAGAACACCATTACAACTGTTATATAAAAAGATTCAAATTTTATACATGAAGCTGTAATTCTAATAATAAAAATATATTTAATGACTCACAGGACTACATTTGAGATTTACAGTGGTGAGAAAAAAGCACGTAGACTATACCAGGAACTGAACAAGCCAAGAAGAAATTAGTGAAAGTTTTTTTTAAATAAAAGGGTCTTTGAGGAAGAAATGAAAGTAATAAAACTGGTCTTCAGACAAGTCTCCCTAACAGAAAATGTCTATAATTTATCAAGTGTCCTAGTATATACTACTTCTGTTACATGTTAGTGGCCAAACTCTTCCATTTTTCTTCGCCAGCCTACTGGAACTCGAGAAACTCATTCTGTGTAAGAACTAGAAAGAACCTTATAACTCATCCAACTCCTTCAATTGAACAGCTGAGAAACTGAGGCCCAGGCAGTTAACTGACTATTAAAGAGCCAAACTCCTGATTAGGAAAAAAAAAACAAAATTTCAGCGCTGGTGTCACCATATGTTCAATTTTATTTTACCGAAACTATACTCATAAATGTCACCAGTGTATGTCAAATTTAATCTAGCAGTTCAGGGGTAAAAATGAACAATTAGGAAACCATGCTGTTGGCAATCTCTTCTTCATAATTGTATGGGAGTAGCACTGAGTCGGCTGGTTTTGGCAGTCACATACAGGTTGGTGACTCTGTAGAGGGCAGAGGTGTACAACTTTTCAGAAGCAAGCTGCCAAGCTACTGACCCCTGCTTTTCAGTCACTAACATCTTAGTCTGAATTGCTTTAATCAAAACCGTATGGTTGCCTTGCTGTTGATCACGACTAGAGACCATTCTACTATAAAGCAGGATATTTAAATATGGGGTAATTTTGGAGCAGAGAGCAGGATAGGAAAGGTATGAGGGGGTATCTGAGAGGAAGGCTTTGGGCATACAAAGGAGAGGAAGGGAAGAGAGGCAGGGTAAGTGAAGGGCCCTCATAACAAAGCACTCACTTAACAATTCTGCCTGGGGCAGCTGGTTTAGTACCGCAGCCTAGGTCTTCTCTCAGGCTTCCCATACTCACCCATCCACCTATGAAGACCTTCAAAATCAGAAAAGATGCCGCTCTATTCTGGAACTCTCCATGCAAGCACGCTGCAATTCTTTGAAGCTCTCTACAATTCCAGGGGTTTTGCTGCAACCTAATCCACAGAACAGGCTAAATTTGTCTCTGTGCGCCCTACAAAATTACAGCAAACTGTCAGGGAAGCAGGCCCAAATCCTTTTATTTTATTTCCTTACCACCCCCTGCTAGGAAACGGCAGACAAAGTCCCTGGGTGATTTTTGTCGCTAGGTAGCTAAAATGTGCAACTTTTAGAAATGTTCAAGTAGAAACAAGAGGCCTGAACTCACTACCCCAAAAAGAACCAGTCTCAGTTCGGTAGTCCCTGCCTCTCCAAGTCATAAAGTTTCAAGTTTCAATCAAATCACAGTATCTTATTCAAAAACGTGACTACCCACCACTTTTAAACATTTTCACAAATGGAGAAGGGGCAAAGAAAGAAAATAATTTCTTCTTCCTGTATTTGTAGCAGTGTTTGATTGCAGGGAGGTGAGGGACTGCTCCCCAGAATCATGCACAACGCTGGTTAAAAAAAAACAAAAAAACTGCCTGTGGAATGATAGGATATGACATCCATTCATGTGTCCCCCTCATTATTTTTATTAGTCCTGAAGACAGATGACATGCTGACACGGAAAGTGGTCTCCAGTCCCTTTCCATTTCCCCCTCACAAAACATACATGACCAATGCAAGGTACTCTTATGGAAAACAGAAAATGAAATAACCTGGCAAGAGTATGGTACAAAAAAAAAAAAAAAAAAAGAACATGAAGAGCTGTATTGACAACTATTCTCACAGATGTATATATGTACAGGAAACAGCCAAAATTAAAGGAGAATCCAAATAAATACATTCCGTGTTCAGGCTGCTATGGATAATTATTGATCCCGCAGTTGGATCATTGTTTACCTCATACTGAACAGCAACTTAGAGACCCCCCACCCCACAAAGCCACCATCTTTACTTTCCATGGAAAAGGGGGTGCCCAGTGAGGAAGAGGATGAGATGGGATGAGAAGGAGAAGAAAAATAACATGGTCTTTCAACCAACGTTTTTCCCTGGTCCTGGAGAACTCTTTGTCTGGCTGCTGAACACGTTTGCCAGATCAAGGAAAAGACGCAAAACAAACAAACAGAGTAGGCGTCCCAGCCTAATTACAATAGGTGCCCAATACATTGCAGTCCCAAGCAGAGCATAATTTGAATCTTGTATTCAAGCATTTGCTCTCTCGGTTCCCCAATAAAGCATGTCTCGCACACCTCCTTTGCATTTCTCCAAAGGTTTCCCCAAAACGGCCCACTCTGTGTCACTCTTTCAAAAAGGAGGACGTGGGGCACGAACACACTGAAACATATTTGGACAGTGACTTGTTATTATCCTGACAATGACATATACATATAAATAAATCCCTCTACCCCGCGCGCCCACTGGCCAGTCCATTATGCACAAGGAGCGCTTTCCAGCTGAAGAGGAAGAGCGTGCAGGAAACGTTATTTACGTGCACATTACAGAACCATATACCACGGCATCTGCATCCTACACAAAGCCCGAGATGGTGCAAGAAGATACACGCTGAGCATGGCACAGACCAGCCGCGGCAACACGGAGCCAAGCCCTCGTCCAATCAGCTCGTGGTTAGAAGGTGGACCTTAGGGTCGGCTGTGCCCGATTAGCCTTCCCTATGATGACACCACGCTCTGCCCAACATCCATATCCCACCGGGAGCAAATCCAATTCGTGCGGCTGCTCATTTCTCAAACTGCCGAGTCCTTTCTTTTATCTGCATCCCTGCTTTTCGTTCCTTAAAAAGCCACCCGAAGGCCTCGGTGCTCCCTTTCTACCTCGGTTTCTTTTTTCACCTCTTCCCATTCCTCAAAAGGATTAAATGTTTATCTCTCCAACGCGCCAGTTGGAAAGGCGGAAGGCGAATGCCTCCACGCTGCTCCGGCAAGCGCCTGCGGGGCTGCGAAAAGTAAAGGCAACGAGCAACGTGGGGAAATCGTCGCGAAATCGACCGGCCACAATAGTTGGAATCCAAGGAGCGCTCCAACTTACCCAAAATATGACATTGAAGCCAAATATGAAGTATTTGATGCAACAACTGACTTCAGGACCCTTGTAGTGCTTCCCGGACATCCTCTGGGTTCATGAAGACACTTGCCCCGGCAGCCCGAGTTTGGAGCCCCGGAGCACCGTTGCTCGGAGCAGCCCGGCGGGGAGCAGGAGCTCAGGCACGCCGCACGGGGCCGCGGCGCGGGCGGCCCGGGCTCAGCCGCGCGGGGACCGACCGGCGGAGAGCGGCTCCCGCACCTCCAGCCTCTCCTGCGCCGAGGCCGCCGGAGCCGGGGTGGCCGCGAGCAAGCGAGGAAGCCTCGCGCTACAAGCCCGCGCCTCGACGAAGCTGGCCTCTAACACAAAGCGAGCGCCCGCGTCCGTGTGCCAGGCGGTCGGTCCGTCGGTTCGTCCCCGGGCTTCGGGCAAAGGCCGTCGCGGCAGATGCTGGCGGAGACGCCGCTAGCTGATCTCTCGCCCGCCCGCCCGCTCGCGCGCGCCCTCCCCACCCCTTGCTCCGCCCGCCGCTCGCTCCGCCCGCGCCGCCCGCAGCTCCGCCCGCCTCCCAAGCCTTGGCAAGGCGCGCGCGCGCACGGGGTCGGGCGCTCCCGGGCCGCGGTGGCACCACGTAGCCGCCTCCTTCCACCGCTCGCTTTATCCCCGCCCCTTCTCGGGCCAACCCCGAGCGCAGCCGACCCCGAGCGCCGCCGCGGGGTAGGTAGGGGGTGGGGAGAGTGGAGGACCGCAGGCGAGAGGGAAAAGGAAGAGCGCCCGGGGAGCAGCCTGGCAGAGAGATCGGGATTGATGAGCGGCGGCTGCTCTGGAGGGACGCAGTCGAGAGGGTTGGGTGAGTGAGGACCTGCGAGCCACCCCCCAACACCCCCCTCCGGGATAGCCACACTCGCGCCCCCCTCCTCCACAACTGGCTTCTGTGGCTAGAGTAGATGCGGTGCCACTGGACAGGGGAGGAAAGTAGTCGTGGACTTCGCCGAATGGAAAAGGGGGTAGTTGGGGAAGAGGGAGAAAAGAGCCACAGGAAATGGGAGGAATGGATGAAGGGATGGGACGATGCAAAGGAAAGCTTCCTGAATCCCCGTGTGACTCTAACCCAACCTCCCCCACCTGCCGGAGAAATGAGTTTCATCCTAGAAATGGGGACGAGGAAAAAGAGACGGCCCAAAGGAGTCCTGGCCCGGGATACGATTCTCGCCCGAGGGTCTATGGCAACCACACAAACCGGGACAGCGCGCTCTCCACCCTCCCCCGCAGAATAGTGCCTAAGAAACCTGCCTGCCTCCTAACTCCAGGAAGGGATCCAGAACCGATTCCAGGGAGGTCTTCTGGGGAATCGGAATTGGGTTTTTGGATCACGAACCGTTATGCTTTTGAACTCTGGGGAAGAATAGAAAGCGTGGCCTGGATGTTGTTTTAGAACCCTACCTGAGCAGGTGTTGCTTACCCGCCCTCCTCCTGGAGCACTTTCATAGGTGCTGGCAAAGCAGGTACCAGTATTTCATGGGAGAAGAAGGAAGAACAGCCCAGGACTGTGCGTAAATGTCTATGGAAATATTTTTAAGGATTCCAAAGGCTAGAAGGAGGTGAGATCAAAAAACTTTTCCAGCACCACCCTGTGCAACCCTGTCCTGGACACAGAAATCTAAAAAGCTCCCCAGATAATACTTAAATACTTGAGTTTGAGAGCCTGTAGTTATGGGGTTTCCCTAACTAACAACCTCTCACTTGTCTCAAAAACTGGCTACCTAGTTGACAACTGGCAGTCAAGTTTTGGCTAGGCAAGAAACTACTTTTTCATGCAATAAACCACACTTTGACATAGTCCTGTGCTTCAGCAGCATGAGGCTGTATTGAGATCTATACCTATATTGAGGTATGAACCAGGTACCCACAGAGAGGGGAGGGCCAGGAGATCCTACTCATTCAGTACCTCAGAAGCTATGACACGAGATAACAGTGGCTTCAGCCCTTTGGATGAAATAATCCTTCTCTTCCTCAAAAGCGCTCTCCACCCACTCAAAACACAGGCCATACTACCACCAATCTGGTAGACTTCTAAAGTAAGATCTTTCAGCAGCAGATTTCCTTGTTAACAGGAAGGCACTGACAAGCTTTACCTAAGCATATTGGAGCTATGTTGTAATTCTATATATAAACAGAAGTTGCTGCAGGAATACTGGATAAATCAGAAGAAAGGTCTGTCTTAAGCTGATGTGACACATTTCAAAAAGGACCAGAAATTAGATTCAATTGATGACTGAGTTGATCCCTAAGTGGCTTTATCTTTGAAGTAAAAAATCATTGGAGATATCCCATATACCGAACACATGTGTAGCTTCCCCCATGATCAACCTCCTCAACCAGAGTAGCACTTTTGCAACAAATAGTGAACCTACATTCACACATTATCACCAAAGTCCATGGTTTACATTAGGATTCACTCGGGGTTGTATATTCTATACAGTTGGACAAATATGGAATAACATGTATCCACCCTTATAGTATCATACAGAGTATTTTCACTGCCCTAAAAGTCCTCTGTACACCACCTATTCAATCCCTTCCTCCCCCAGTCCCTGGCAACCACTGATGTTTTTCTCTCTCCCTGTCTCCGTAGTTTTGCCTTTTCCAGAATGCCATATATAAGGAATCATACAGGATGCAGTCTTTCTTTCAATTTTGCTGTGAAACTAAGACTGCTAGGAAAATAAAGTTTTAAAAAGAAAAATCAAAGAAGGAAAAGGTAAGATAACTAATTGGTAATTTGGAGGGAGGGAGAACTAACTGAATCCTCATCTCATTTCATATATCCAAAATAAGTTCTAGGAGGATTAAGGAGTTAAATACATTTTAAAGCAGAGCAGAAGAAAAAATATTTGTCAAACCTCCGAATAGAAGTATTTCTCAACTTAGAGGCAATAGAAGGAAATAATCAATAGATACAATTGGGTAATATCTTAAATACTTACACATGTCTGACTTTTTTTAGTGTAAGCTAAACCAGAAAAAAAATTGGCAGCAAGCATGAAAAATAAAAATCTGAATATCTGTGTTATAAGTAAGGCTCATAGAGCTAAAGTAAAATACAGAATCGAAGTGATGGAGTACAAACAGAAAACAAATCATAGAAGAAATCAAAATAATATGGGGGGAAATTAATCTTCTAGTAATCAAAGAAGTATGTATTAAATCTAATAAACATACAAAAATAATGAGCATGGGTTAGCACATAGGTTGTTGCTGTCCTTATGAAACAATATGTCCATCTGGAAAGCATTTTGGCTGTACGTAGCAGGTCAGAGTGCACCTACATTTTGACTCAATCGTCCATCTTCTGGGAATCTACCCAAAGAAATACCCTAGCAGATGGAAAAAGTTATATACTGCCAGATGTTTATCATAGCATTATTTATACTGAAGACTTGGCCAGAAAGTAAAGATCAAAGAGTAGGGGTGAAATCCAATTCCTTGCAGTTACTTGGACCATAATGTCCCTTCACATTCTGTGCCTCTGCACATGTCATTGTGAGTTTCTACCTGGGGTATTGTCCCTTGTCTGTGAGCTGATTCCTCTTATTCTTCACCACTTTTGTTCAATGTCTCGGAGGCTCCTCCTTTGTTCCCTCAACACCCCCTGTGTTTTTCCATACTGGCACTTACAGGCTGCCTGTAAGAACTTGTTTACCTACCTGTCTCCCAATCTGTTGTGACTCCTTCTAGGGTGTGGCCTAATTCTCGGTAATCTTAGAATCACCAGAACCCTGCAGATATTGCAGGTGCTTGATAGGTATTTATTAAAGGAATGAATGAGTCATTTGCTCAAACTTTTTACAGCTCTTGAAGATACTGCTTATAGAGTATGTGGCAATGTGTGAATACATTGTAATGTTAAATTTTACAGGCACTATATGTGGAATCATCTCCAAGTAATATTGTTAAATTTTAAAAACAAGGGACAAAAACAGTGTACATGGTAGCCTGTCATTTTGTAAAAAGATAAAGTATGTTGGCAAAAGAAGATACACACACATATTTCCTTGCTAATAGGTAGGCTATCTATGGAGGAAAACAAAATAAACTGATAACAGCAGATTAGAGTGGAATGGGGGTGCAAACTGGGGGACTAAAGATATTGATGGGAATATCTTTATTTTTAAATAACCCCTTTAGTTTGTTTTTGAAATCTGTACCATGTGTATGATATACCTGTTTTGAAAAATAAAGCAATCTACAAAATGATATGCAATTTTATGAAAAAGGTTAAGAGTTAATATTTGCCATATAATAACAGTTATGAGTGATTTTGTGTTCTTGTTTCTGGTTTGCAATTTTTAAATATGGTTATATTGCTTTTACAATTAAGAAGATAAATTTATAAATAAAGATGTAAGAAAGCAACTAAGTAATCATATTTATTTCACACAACTCCTTCACAACTCAATAAATGCTGATCTATTTTAAGGAGAAAAGGAGAGGAATTTTCTGTCTGAATACTGCTAAGGCCACCTCCCTTAAAACTCTGAGGTTGAAAAATGGGTAATAAGCTTAACTATGGAAAAGTTAATCAGCCCATCAAGTGGCAGTGAAAACAGGTAAAGCGTGTTCTTCTAATAGTTGCCTGGCTGAAGAGCAAGATACGACAACAGCATTTTAAGCTAAGACACTAAACGAGCTTGTCTGTCTCCACCTGAACTTTACTGTTCCCGCCCACCTTCCTGCCTCCCTCCTCTCGGCTCTGTCATTGTCTGCCTCTCTGCTCTCTAATACTGTTTTTCTTTTTCTTCTCTGTTGCTGACCTGCTGGTTGCCTCCCCACCCCTCCTGCCACCTTCCTCTCAGAGCCCCAGCTGTGTTCAGTGTCCCCCTGTTAAAGCAGCCACATGCTCTGGGAAGACTGGCCCTCTACATCACACCTGGCAGTCCCACTCCTCTCGCTCATGCGTTGACCCAATTCTGGTCAATGAGCCATGAGAAGAATCTGCTAGAGGTTTCGTTGCATCTAAGAGATGGTCCCTTTCACTCTTGGCCTTGCGTTTGGATGTGATGCCTGGATCCTCTACAGCCTGATGACAAAGACCACACCAAGGATGGCAGAGTGGAAGGAAGAAAAGAACCGGAGACTTCCAGCCTTTGTTGTATGGCTGACTTAACCAGCCTTGAAGGTCGCTTTACCTCACGACTTCCTATCAGATGAGACAAATTTCTTGGTTAAGACACTCTGACAGGGGTTTTCCGTTTCATAGAGCAGAAAGTATCCTGACTTAAACACCTTTTGAGGCTCTCCCCCCAAACCATTATTGATTTTCTCTTCTTAAATCACCACCGTTTCTGCATTTCTCTCAGTGTCACGTTTTGTCTATTCCCCCGCACCACCCCCACCCCCACCCCTCTTCCCCAGCTGTTTCTGTCTCAAACAATACAGGGAAACCTTTTAGGGTGTCTGACATCACACCCTCCCTTTCTCTCAGACCTTCTCAACCACAAGGTGCTCCCCCCACCTCCAGCCACGTTTGTACTTCACAGTTGATGGGGTCCCGGCAGATTCAGGCTGGGCCAACCTGAGAGTCTGTCTCTCTCAGTAACAAAGGGAACCCTGTGCCTGGCTGAAATGCAGGCAATGTTTACCCAGAGCTGGGGTGGGCCTGCATTTCCCGGAGGAAGCCAAGACTCTCCCTCACCCTCTGCAGAAAGAGGAAGGAAGCCTAAACAGAGAAAAACCATGGCAGAGTCTCTGACAGCCTGGGCACTGTGACTGGTTGTACATTTTGTGCTCTGAAAGGCTCCCATCCCTGCTTCTAGATTTTAAGAGGACTCTGTCTTTGAGGTCTATGAGATTTTTAGATAGAATCATTCATCACATCCCATGTGGGCTTTAGCTACCTTGAAGTGAATATCTCAAATTGGCAAATCAAAGAACCTTGATTAAAACAAAAAGTCACCTCATCTCAAATCCCTTATGAAATGAGGTCAACTTAAAATACCTTTTAGTTAGCTATTATATAAAATTAAACTATATTTTTGTTATAGTTAATGAATTAAATATTTTACCTTCTGTTCTTTAGTTGAAAAGTGAGCAGTTAAATGGTCTGTTTCTCTAACTAAACAATTAACTGATTCCGTAGGATTTACCACCCACTGTGGCCCTCTTGCCTGTGCTCACACATACCTACTCAAGAAGACCAGTTTTCAGATCCCCCAGGAAGAACATAAAGAGGGGCATATCTGTCTTATAACTATGATTGAACAAGCATATGTAGAACACAGTTGTTTCACTTTTAGAAATTAATTATAATTGTACAGTAAAATGAATTCTGTCTTTCACACAATATGACAGAGCAGTAATTGATTTTTTTAAACTCTGCCATTCCACCTTCTTCTGGTAATAGCACAAACTTCCACCTGCTTTGGACATGGCTATGCCTGTGTGGATCAAGGCACTAGGCCCTGATGTTACCTTGCCAGGGGCCAGGCCCATGACACAAGCTCAGCCAATTAGAAGCTCACTTCCTGAAACAGAGCAGAGCAGAGAAGAGACTAAAAGCCACCTGAAATTTGTTTCTTGCAGCCCCTGGACAAGCCTGAAGCTGCCCTCGAGACCTTTGGGAGCCTCCTGATTTTTCTGCCCCTCCTCTGGTTCCTATAAGCTAGCTGTCAGGTTCTAACTGAGGTCCAAGTTCCCATAAGGTAGCTGTCAGGTTCTAACTGAGGTCTAAGGGGAATCAGCAGGTGAGTAGTGGGTAGCTGGAAAAACACTCAAGGAATCATAGACAATTTCAACATGGCTTTATTTTCTCTTTGGGCGTGAGCGAGCCATATGTACAGCATCAGCAGGGTAATTATACATTTTACAGACAGCAGTGGCTCCGAGCCCAGCAGGAGCTCACATGGGTGATCGCCTAATGTGCCTCATGTGGTGTGGTTACAGAATATGTGGAGTTGTGCGCCTGCAATCCAAGCCCGCTGAGTCATGCTGCACTGGAAGACTGCCTAAGCCTACTCCTGACTAAAGCGCAGCCATTTCCCTTACACTCCACCCCCCCAGGCCTAGGGCATCCTCCCGCAGGGACGTGTGCCCATAGGGAAGATCCCTGAATCCATAACCTACAACAATAGAGACAGCAATGCCTCACCACTAGGATTTCAGCTGTGCTACTTATGACTATCAGGGCCCAGCATAGGCCAGAGCCTAGGGATGCCCACCATCTCTGCAGGCAAGCATCAGTAAGGCTCTCGACCACCTTAATCTGGCATGAGACCCCTTGCAGGGGTCTGTTATGTTCTACCGATTGTCGGGGATAAAGGTACAATATTGTGTGCCTAAAAGGGTGCCAGATCTGTCCGGCAGACTCTGGCCAAGCAATGGATGAAAGGAGTATGTAGACACAGGTATTTTTCCCTGTGAGCGCAGCTAGGGGATCCCCACAGTTTAGTGTGCCAACCAGAAAGTGTGGCCCTGATAAGCAAGAGACATTTGCATTTATTTAGTACAGATTTAATGACAAAGACTTGGAACAAACACAATTTGTGGGTAATTAACTTCGTCGGGGACCCTCCCCAAGTAGGGGGCAGTCCTGTGCGCAAATGATCAAAGGTTGGTTTCCGGAGAAATAGGTAAACAAACTTATCTAGATAAATTCCTTGTACTTCCTTGTTATCTGCCCTTTGCCATTTACCTCAGAGTAAGAACAGCTGCCTTCAGCTCATTCTTCCCCAAAGCTTTGCAAAACCTCCTGGCCTTCTAAGAAGGTTTGCGTCTTTCCTATAATTTTTCCTATCACCCTGACCGATCACCTGCAAAACAGCAAAGGTGCCTCCTTGGGCAGCAGTTCCTATGTCTGAGGCCATTCAGTTTTGTAATACCACATTTCTGATCTGATCAACCTCATCTGTTAGCAGGAAGAGGATCACTAGAGTGTAATTCAGAGTCCAAGTGGTGTGCTTCGTAAGAGCAGTAACCTGTGCTTCTACAGTTATGACACCTGCTCCAGGGATAGTCATTTCCAAGAGGTAAAACCACCAGGGGGCTCATCACACTCGTACAAACCAAGAGCATAGCATCTCCCAGTTATGCAGGCCATCTGGGCAACGTGAGGAGAACAGTGGCAGGTACATAAGGCCACCCGCAGGTACAACATCCAGTCCAGTTTGCTGATAGTTAAGGCCACCCTTGTCCCCCACAGACCCATCAAATCCCAGGGGGGGCACAAAATCTGCTGGAGCCCAACCTTGGTGAGGCCGCTTGTTCCACCATACCTTAAGTGTGGTAACGTGTTATGTTTGCACAGGCCATGACAGGTACCTTTCTCACAGGAGTGTTGCCCCAATGTTGCTCTATGCACCACAGCACCTGGGCTGGGGGTACTACACGTTCCGCCACTAGCCAGCCCGATTCATCATAAACATAAAAGGCCTGCCAGGCGGCGGATGTGCTGTGGGTCTTACGGTGTCCTCTGTCCAAAGCTCACCGTGTTGCATTACAGGCATCAGCCATGGGACCCCAGGTCTCCAGCCATGTCCAATTCTCTGCAGATGCTGAATGTATGTGCCAAGGCATGCCATCTGCAGCTGCTGCTGTAAGGGCAGTGCAGATCCAACAGGTGGAAATATTGGTCACCTCAGCATAGGTGTGGGCCCAGTCCACAATGTAGTTGGAGCATGTTAACCTATGGTTGAAATGATAGAGCAGGCACAGGTGCTAACAGAGGTAAATCACATCCCTCCACAAAATATTGGCTAACCTTTCATCCCTGGATAATAATGTAGCCACCAAGGGCCTTTGCTCTGGGCAATGGTACCATCCTTTCTCAGCTCCCCATGGTTCCTTTGAGTCCTGTATCCATGCCAAAGTCATGGGAGAGCTCATAATAGGCCCCATACACAGTACATATGTCTCCTGGAGGCGGGTTTCTTCCCTGACCGTTCCCCTATGAACATTCAACCACGGGGGCCATGTATTGAACACCCAAGGAGTGACATGCGAGTCATACTGTAGGCCCTCCCTGCAGGGAGCCCCCGATGGCCAAACACCCGCAGTGGGGGGCCTGGAGCGTCCAAGGCCACAGCCAGGTTTTCTATTCCCCTGTTTTCAGGGGTGTTGGGGCTGCCAACAACAGGTTACCTTTCATCCCCATACCTGATCGGAGGAGGTCATCCTTGATATGTATGTGCAACTGAATGGGTGTGCCGGCCTAGTGTAACAAAGCCTCCACTGGGGCTGGGCCACCTTTCCATGGCTATCCATTCAAGGTTTGAAGCACCAGGTCCAGCCTGGAACTCCAGCCACACAAAGATGGGGATGTGACATGCAAGCATAACCCATTCTTCAACAGCCTATTACATTGCTCAATCATACCTGCAGCTTGTGGGTTGTATGGCACATGGAATCCCCACTTTACGTTCATTTGTGGTGCTCATTGTTGTACCTGTTGTCCAGTCACTGGACAACGGGAGTGTTGTCCCTGTCACTCTCAATGGACAAAGGGCAACCATAGAGGGAACATAAGTGTTGCAGGGCCCAGATGGTGTGCTATTGGTCGGCCACCCTGCCAGGGTAGGCAAACAACAGGCCTGTGGCCTTGTCCATAGCTGTTAATGTATGGGTATACTCTTGCCACTTCAGCAGCAGCCTGATGTAGTCTACTTGCTACCTGGTCACGGGCACTGCAGCCTCCACCTTCTGGGTTCAAGCGATTCTCCTGTCCCAGCCTCATAAGTAGCTGGGACTACAGGCCTGTGCCACCATACCCGGCTAATTTTGTATTTTTAGTAGAGAAGGGGTTTCACCATGTTGACCAGGCTGGTCTCAAATGCATGACCTCAGGTAATCCACCTGCCTTAGCCTCCCAGAGTGCTGGGATTACAAGTGTGAGCCACTGCACCCGGCCTGTTTCAAAAGTGCTTGCATGTTCCCTTACATTCCTACCTCCAAACAATTTCAGAATGCCATTTTCTAGTCATGAACTCCACCCTTCCATCTGTCACCAAAATCTAAGTATTTTGCAGAGTTAAGCATAATTCAACTCCTTATGAAATCTGCCCCATTTAACACTGGACATGCTAATCATATCCAATAATTTCTCCTGTCACCGTTTGGTTTTTTTACCTTCTAAAAGCTTTGCTGCTGTGATATCTGCCTTTCTGAAGGAACTATAATTGCTGGAACATTGAATTTAATGTCCAGAAACAGGGAATAGATATTAGCAGATTAATCAGATATTCATTTAGGTTTTATTATAATGAATCAGTTGATTCAACAACAAAATCTGAACACATCCCCTGTTAATGTACCTGTTTCCATGGTTCCTGCCCTAAGAATATACCTGGAAAAAACAGACAAACAGAAGAACATGGGTTGGAATGGATTCAGTGCTACAGTTCCAGCAAAGCGTGATATGCATATGATAAATATTCAGAATGGGATTGTGAAAAAACACCTCTTCCAATTCCTTTTTATTTTTCATTCTTTTTTCTGTACTAGTAGCATTTACTAAGTGCAGTTAATAGGAATAAAAAATTAGTTAAATTAACCAAGACTTAATGCCTTATATCTGAATCATTTATTTGAATGACTGAGAGAATAAGTTTGGCGGATCACCTGAGGTTGGGAGTTTGAGACCAGCCTGACCAACATGAAGAAACCCCATCTCTACTAAAAATACAAGATTAGCTGGATGTGGCGGCGCATGACTGTAATCCCAGCTACTTGGGAGGCTGAGGCAGGAGAATTGCTTGAACCTGGGAGGCAGAGGTTGTGATGAGCCGAGATTGGGCAACAAGAGAGAAACTCTCTCTCAAAAAAAAAAAAAAAAAAAAAATTTCAACTTAAACACAATGGTGCACCTGCTGTGGAAAACGGTTTGGTGTTTTTTTATAGTATTAACCATAGAATTATCATATGATCCAACAATTCTACTCCTAGGCCTATATCTCAAAGAATTAAAAGCAGGGGCCCAAACAGATACTTGTTTGTATACCAATGCTTATAGCAACACAATAGCCAAAAGGGGGAAAGAACCCAACTGGCCACCAACATATTTCACATTTTGTTTGCATGGATAAACAAAATGTGATATACAGATGCAATGGAACTTTATTCAGCCTTAAAAAGGAACAGGATTCTGATAGTTGCTACGACATGGATGGACCTCAAAAACACTATGCTAAGTAAAATAGGCCAGACACAAAGGAGCAAATATTGTATGATTCCACTTATATGAGGTACCTAGAGCAGTCAGATTCATGACTGCTGCCAGGTAGGTGCAATGACAGCTGCTTCATGAATCTGACTGCTCTAGGTACCTCATATAAGTGGAATCATGAACCCTCCAATCTAAAATAAAATAAAAATAAAATCTAATACAATTGTAAAAATTAATTAAGATATTATCACTTATAAAAGGATCTACTTTGCTGAGGGATTTATCCAAGCATCCCTTTAAACAGAGAGCTGCTTCCCTAGTAAACTTCAATGTTTACTAACAGATTGTTAACAGCCCAGCAAAAGCTGTTGAGAGCAGAAATCAGATTTAACCTGTAAATTAACTTTGACAAAGTTATGTAATAATTTTACTAATATCTTATTGAGAGAGTCATGGAGGTTATGGGATTGGCTTTAAAACCAGTTTTTGGGCTAACTGGAAGGAGGTACAAAGAAGCTCAAGAGAAGCCGCTCAGGAGGCTGGGAGACTGTCCAGCACACCATCTTGGGCAAGTCAGCCCACCTTCACTTCTGTCCTCTTACAGGAGGCACTGGCCCCTCTCAAGCCTCACATGAGAATCCAACACAGCTGAGGTGAGTTGGGCTGTGGCGGTGAGAGAGGACAGCTGCCTTCCAAGCTGACCATCCAAGTTTTCATTTTAATAGTTCAGCTACTTTTTCTAGTAATCAGTAAACCCTTTGAGGTCAAGGATCAAGTTTTCTTTGTAGCATGCTGCCTTGCAAGTATTTCACACATGCTGAGTGAATAATATTATTTTATAATAAGTGAATGAATGAATAATAAAAATGGCAATGGAAAGTCCAACAAAATGGTTATAAATCAGCTCTGAATTTTTAATATTTATGAGATCTTCTTGAGTCTTAAAAGTTCAAATGACACACATGATTTTACAGAAACACTTCTCAAAGCATAAAGTGAGAAAAAATTGTGTTTAAGTTTATTCTGTCTTCTGCTACAAAAGGGATATATTTTCTATTGCTTTTGTAACTCTGCCTTGTACCCAAATGCACCACATTCATAATATAAGTACTGTTGACAGAAAGAATGACAAGGCAAAAAATAGCTCGCAGTACTTTTCATTTTTTACAAGTGTGGAAAGCATATTAAACCATTTGCTGATTAAAAATATGTGTGTTTTGACTTGCATATGAATCAAATTAACATATATAAATCCAACATCTTCACATCACTAGATTCACAGCCATAGCCAATATAATTTTCCATGTTTCTTCAAATTCATCAATTCCAGAGTGACATAATTATTAGTCATAAAATACACAGTTACGATTTATAACTGAAAACTAACTTTTGTTTTAATTCAATGATCATTTATCCTCTAAAAGTAAAAAAGGTACAAGATCATTGAAAATCTAACTTATTTTTTTGTTTTTTTGTTTTGTTTTGGTTTTTGTTTTAAATAAAATAGAGATGGAATTTTACTATGTTGGCCAGGCTGGTCTCATTGAACTCCTGACCCCAAGTGTTCCTCCCTCCTAGGCCTCCCAAAGTGCTGAAATTACTGGCATGAGCCACCACACCTGGCCAAAAATCTAAGATTTTATGTTGAATTTAGCTCTATAAATACTTACTACCACTAAGGGAAACTAAAGTTTGAGGTATAGAAAAAGAACTCTTATCCCTCAGTATGATTAATTAGTATAAATGAAAGTACTATGTTGAATCCTAGCACCTGGCTGAGTTATATAGCCCCAGAAATGTGCAAGCTTCCTAGGTGCAGTTTCCATAATTTCACCTCCTACCTGCCCCTTTACTCCAGGCTGGTCCATCGCCACCTTCTTTTCTCCACGACTCTGGTTTAGCATAGGGAAGACTCTCTGGGAACCAGATACTCTGTACACTGTTACACTAATGGACCAGGCAACGGTCCTGGGAAGAAGAACACATCCAAGCTGCAAAACTGGGTCAGACTACACCGGGTCTGGGCCAAGCCAATTAAGAGGGCCCAGGAGCTGTTATTTAAAGACACCCTGTTCCTTCCTCTTAGCTCTGCAGTCCCTCAGGATTCACTGCCACCTGCAGCACCTCTCTAGGATCAGGAGAGTAGTCTGAGTAGAATCTCTAGCACCCAGCCTCCCTTTACATCCTGCTATTGATATACATCTGATGCTATAAATCTGGCACCATATAAATGCCCAGCAGTTTGGTCACTGAGTCCTTCCAGAGCTCCTGGCACTGAGCCTATGAGAGCAATAAGCGTCTTTCTAGCAGAATGCTTTCTAACCTTGTCTTGTGATATGAATTCTCCAGGGCTGTTGATATAAATATAGATCCCAGGACCTTACTCTAAGCATTCATATTTATAGTGGGTCTATTTGGGATCCAGGAATCTGAATGTTTAACAAGTACTCAGGTAATACTCTTCACCTGGGAATACTGGAAAATACCGTGTTCAAGCACTCTTTAAAGTGCTCACCTAGTCTCTTGGTGAAGGGAGTTGCTGTTTATGATTTAAACCTTGTCCTCTACGGAGATGATAAAAGTGAAAATCCTGGGAAGTCTATGTAAACCTAAGGCATGTACCATTACCATGATTATATACCTTTAGCCACAGCCACTGGGACACTATGCACAGCCTGGGTGAGCCTCTTTCAATACACAGGGCTAAGTGACTGCGAGCCTAGAAGATGGAGTAGGACAAGGAGTAGCCAAAGGCAGTGGAGAGAGGGGAGGCGGAGCAAAGCCTGGAATCTGGAGATCAATACATGTGTATTTCAATCCACAATTGCTTTGGCTGCTGACATAAATCAAAGGAAAAAGGAGGAAGATGCAGGGAGAAAATGTAAACAGCCAGGTAAGTGCAGTCTTCTGTTAAATATGAATTTTCAGATATTAAAGAATGAATATCTTAATAGAGTTATTCATTTATTGAACTTCCAATTTTATTTTTTAGTACCGCTATGTGAATAAATCTGAGTTAGATTCCTAAACTCAACTAGGTGCCAAGAATGAAGGGATACTCATGAGTTTTACTGATAGTCACTCTGGGAAAAGATTTCTATCCTGCCAATGTTGCTGCTGACTTATACAATGAATTACAAAGGGCTGTAGTTACAGCATGGTCCCCTCGCATGGACGGATGAAGAACATTTGCAATGATGCCAGAAATGAAAGAAATGAGTATTGTTGCAGGGTGCTGGAAGATAATCTGGAGGTAATAACGACTCTCTTCTTGAGACCTGAACAAGAAGTAGTGAGCTAAATAGTAGCCTGCAGAATTGTCTGGCATTAATACAAGGAAAACCTTGCTCAGTGTCTCCTTAAAAAGAAGATGAACAGAGTCTTCTGTGATTGAAATATGTGCCTGCATAGTAACAAGGCAGTGGACTAGCTTCTTATGATCCCAGCTAGACCTGTGATTATACAGCGAAATATTAACAATGAATGCAACCTCAACAAAGGCACACTGTACAGGAGTACAGCATGTATGAGAAATGAGGTTAAATCTCCTAAATGGCATTATTTAGGAAGAATCCTTCAAGTCTATGAATAATTTTTTTCTTAAATATAGGAATTCAAAGTTAAGTATCCTCACATCAGAAATTTATCTTAGCCTCTTTAGAAGTTGTGGTTCCTTCTATCGTGGCAAACATTCCCAAAGAGTTACACGCAGCCAGGACAAAGCTTTGGGACAACTAGGGATTATACGAGATGCCAAAAGCATATTAGGGCCACATATGCCTCATAGTAGACTCCCTTGACAGTCACATAAAATATGCAAAAAAGATACTTAACAGTTCTCATTGGCAATTATAATGTCTTAGGTCTCATTACTTTTTCCTCAGATCGGTATAAGGAAAACAGTTTTTCTATGCTCATCCTGCTGATAAAACTTCAGTCACTGACACGTTTTTTTAAAACTAACAAGGCTTTTTATCTCCCTGCATTGGCCAGATAACGATTTTACAGGCCACTCAGAATTACCAGAGAGAGCTGAAACTGGAGCAGAGAGATAAATGAGATCCCTGTAGATAAACCACATAATTCAGGGCAGTCAGGAGTTGCAGACTCTTCCCTCACTTAACCTTGTACCAAGGCTGCTGTGGGTAATTTGATTCCCTGCGTACCTTTCTCTGTTGGAATGGAGAATGAATTTTAGGGAGATGTGAGACTGGCAGAGGGGGAAGACAACACCCTGTGAAGGAAGGAAAACTGCATAAGGATTTAGGAGACTTAACCTAATTATGCCACCTAAGATCGATTATTTCACTACTCAAAAATCTTAATGTCCTTACCTGAAAGAGAGGAGGTTGCACTGAACCTATGAGAGACAGATCCTGAGATCTGGAAGGACTCTCTAAAGTCCTTGCTTGGGGCAAGTGGGGGAAGTAAGTGGGTTTTGGGCTGTGGTTCTCTCAAAATGGTTCTGCTTTGGTCTGTTTACCCATCGGGGTTTCACGTAAGATTTCATTTTCTGAAAGGTATCCGATGCTAAAAAAAGCTAAAACATGTTTCCTTCTAGCTCTACCACCCTCTGATTTTTTTTTTTAATTTGAGACAGAGTCTCACTCTGTCACCAGCCGCCAGGCTGGAGTGCAGTGGCTCGACCTCGGCTCACTGCAACCTCCGCCGCCCGGGTTCAAGCGATTCTCCTGCCTCAGCCTCCTGAGCAGCTGGGACTACAGGCGCGCACCACCACGCCCAGCTAATTTTTTTTGTATTTTTAGTAGAGACGAGGTTTCACCATGTTGACCAGAATGGTCTGGATCTCTTGACCTCGTGATCCGCCCGCCTCGGCCTCCCAAAGTGCTGGGATTACAGGCGTGAGCCACCGCGCCCGGCCCCCTCTGATTTTTTTTAACGGTCTATGGTTAGAGGAGATGAATGCCTGCTAAAGTGACCAGAAGGCTCACAGTAAAAAGTATTATTAACAAGATATCAATAGAATCCGCAAAACAAAGAGTGCTTGAAGGATGTGAAAGAGGAAATTTGAAGGGAAACCCAGGTGGCGCATCCTCTTCTTGGCTAGGTAAGAGGCTGTCTCACTCTTGCTTTCTCATAGCAAAATTTCTACACTTTCCCCAGTGGTGCTCAATTCTGGCTGCCCAGCAGACCCCCTGCGGTGTTATTAAATGATAGAGGGATCTGGTCTCCTGCTCTGGGGATTGTGATCAAGAGATGTGGTTTTTAAGATCCAGAGGTGGTTTCGATGTGTAACTAGGATTGAGAATTTCTGCCTGGCTTCGGCTCTTCGACATTTACTAAAATTGCTCTCTTAAAAGACATTAATCGCCGGGCACGGTGGCTCATGCCTGTAATCCCAGCACTCCGGGAGGCCGAGAGGCCGATGGATCACCTGAGGTCAGGAGTTCGAGACCAGCCTGACCAATATGGTGAAACCCCGACTCTACTAAAATTACAAAAATTAACCAGACGTGGTGGCATGTACCTGTAGTCCCAGCTACTCAGGAGGCTGAGACAGGAGAATTGCTTGAACCCGGGAGGCGGCGGAGGTTGTAGTGAGCCGAGATCGCGACACTGCACTTAGCCTGGGCATCAGAGTGAGACTCCAACTCAAAAAAAAAAAAAAAGACTTTAATGACACCCACAATATCAGTTATCATTTTGAGGTAGATGACTCCAAATGTCGTCCTCTAAACAACCACCTTCTATTTAGGTGTCTCATCAACTCTTGTTCCACCAGCCAGTCTTGCCTTCCAAGGTCCTCCTATCGGTAGTGGCCGAACCCTCTTCCAGTGACTCAGGCCCCCAGGGACTTGAAGGCATCCATAATTGCCATTCCCTGTGTCCCAGCATCCAGCTGCGCAAATGCAGTAAATCTACCCTTGCGTCTGATCCTAAACCAGGTCCTTGCTTTCCATTACTCCTGCCACTCTTCAAACCAGGCTCCCTTTATTACCTGATACATTGTTTACAGTCACGTGATCAGGGTGTCAGTCTCCCATCTTTACCCACTATGATCCATCCCAATCTGACTTGTTAGCCCCTTATTTAAAACTGCACAGGCCGGGCGCGGTGCCTTATGCCTGTAATCCCAGCACTTTGGGAAGCCGAGGTGGGCGGATCACGAGGTCAAGAGATCAAGACCATCCTGGCCAACATGGTGAAACCCCGTCTCTACTAAAAATACAAAAATTAGCCGGGCGTGGGAGCGCACGCCTGTGGTCCCGGCTACTCGGAAGGCCCAGGCGGAAGAATCGCTTGAACCCAGGAGGCGGAGGTTTCAGTGAGCTGAGATTGCGCCACTGCACTCCAGCCTGGTGACAGAGCAAGACTCCGTCTCAAAACAAAACAAAACAAAACAAAACAAAAAACTGCAATGGCTCCCCGCTGCCTACCTTTTAAAAACAAACCCCTTCATCTAGCTCTCAGGTTTCACAACAGGAACTCAATCTAAGTTTCCAGCCGTATCTTTGATTACACAGCAGCGTGAACACAATCCACCATCTAAAGAGCATTATCCTTTCTCCCATAAACATGTCCTAGGCTTTCAGATCCTATGCCTTTGCCCTTACTCCTCTCTCCACCTAAAATGCCCTCCTCCCCATTCTGTGTCACCTCCTTCCCATTGGCTCTCCAGCTCTTTCCAAAGGAATCTGAATGGCAGTAACATTGTGCTTGACTCTTCCGCAGCAGTCATAACATCCTGTCTTGCAGCATGCTTATCTTCTCTCTCCCGGTTTGCTCAGGTCTTGCTTCTTCGGAGTACTACACTGTGAGCCTTGTCACTGTATGAAAAGAGAGTGGGCTTTGGAGCCAGTGATCCCTGTGTTTAAATTCCAGCTCTACCAACAAACAGCCATATAAACTGTTAAATTATTCGAACTGTTCAAATTATTTAGCCCTTTCCTGCCTTAGTTTCTCCATCTATAAAAATGGGAATATTAATATCCAATTCCTAGAATTAAGATGAAGTCTGAGATAATGCATGTAAAGTGCCTGACACACACACAAAGGCTTTCAACAAATGGTAGTTCCCATTAACAAATGTCAAATGGAGGCTTGACAGGCTTTTATCTATATTGGAAGGTGACACAACACTAATCCAGCTTGATGGAATCATTTTCTGTAGATATTCACCACCTGCTCCTCTACCCATTAAGAAGATTACAGGGCTATTTTTATTTTCGAGACAAGACTCTGAAGCTGAGAAGTAATAGCTCCCTTCCTATTATCTGTCTGTTTACCAGTAATAATAAGAATTGGTGGTAATAGTGAAATGACAGGTAGACAAGAACAGGAAGAAAGAGCAGCAAGAAAACTCTGAATTAAAATACTTAGCACTTACTGAGAACTGGCTGGGTGCCCACAACTGGCTGGGTGTGGTGGCTCACACCTGTAATCCCAGCACTTTGGAACATCAATGCAGACAGATCACTTCAGCCCAGGAGTTCGAGACCCGCCTGGGCAGCATGATGAAACCCCATCTCTACAAAAAATACGAAAATTAGCTGGGGGTGGTGGCATGCACCTGTAGTCCAAGCTACTCAGGAGGCTGAGGTGGGAAAATCACCTGAGCCTGGGGAGGCTGAGGCTGCAGTGAGCTGTGATTGCACCCCTGCACTCCAGCCTGGCTGACAGAGTGAGACCTCATCTCAAAAAAAAAAAAAAAAAAAAAAGAAGAAGCTGAAAACCATCCAAAATAAATATTATCAAGTTGCAAATGTAGTATATAAAAGAATAATCCACCATAGTCACCTTGTTAATTTCAGAGAGGTAGAAGTTGTTAAATAACAGGAAGGCCATTAACATAATACATTCAATTATTATGTCAAATACAAAAGAGTAGACTTGCTTCTATGCATGATTAGAACATATTTGGTAAGAATCAACAACAATCCCTGAGGATATTATTTAATAGGAGAAATTGAAAAAATATTTACTCAATATAAGAAAAATCATTCGATTAAAACCAGTAGCCATCATTATATTTAATAGCAAAACATTAGTGATATCCCCATTAAAATATGCACAAAAAAGAATATTGTTTAATATCATTCTGAAAGCTGTGATCAATGCAATAAGACATGATACAAAGAAGAGATAAAATGATACTTATTTTGTGACAGTTATTGTAAAACTATAGTTCCAAATAAATCATTTGAAAATTGTTTAAACACAAGGGGCTGAATGTAAGATAGGCAGAAATCAAAAGCATTCCAATATAATTGTAATAATCAGCTAGAAACTTTTAAATTTATTCCTATTTGTGTATATGTACATACATAGTTTACCTTTTCTAAAAAAGATTTGAGATGATTAAAAAATAAAGCCCATACATAGTAACAAGAAAAAATATATAAAAATCTATAAATAGCTTTAATGCATAATGTCTTTCAAATATTCAAAGAAAAGAACAAAATTATATTGAGATATATTTATTAAAGTTCAAGAAAATGGAAAAATACACTATGTTCCAGGGCAGAAAGATGTTGATATAAATATTTAAATATTTTCAAAATAATATAAGTTTAATCAAGACATTTAACAAGTATTTATTGAGCACCCACTATATGCCAAGCAAAATGCTATGTACTAGGGTTACGGTCATGAACAACACAAAGGCTCTGCCCTCCTGGTGTTTAGATTCTTGTGGAGTTGGCACAACAAACAAATAAAGCCTTAATATAACATAGTGTCAGGTAATGATGTCTGCATCGAATAAAAATAAAATAGGGTTAATCAAAATCAAAATGAGATACCATCTCACGCCAGTTAGGATGGTGATTATTAAAAAGTCAGGAGACAACAGATGCTGGAGAGGATGTTGAGAAATAGGAACGCTTTTACACTGTTGGTGAGAGTGTAAATTAATTCAACCATTGTGGAAGACAGTGTGGCCATTCCTCAAGTATCTAGAACTAGAAGTTCCATTTGACCCAGTAGTCCTATTACTGGGTATATACCTAAAGGAGTATACATCATTCTATCATAAAGACACAAGCACATGTATGTTTATTGTGGCACTGTTCACATAGCAAAGACTTGGAACTAACCCAAATGCCCGTCAACGATAGACTGGATAAAGAAAATGTGGCACATATACACCATGGAATACTATGCAGCCATAAAAAAGGATGAGTTCATGTTCTTTGCAGGGACATGGATGAAGCTGGAAACCATCATTCTCAGCAAACTAACACAGAACAGAAAGCTAAACACTGCATGTTCTCACTCACAAGTGGGAGTTGAACAATGAGAACACATGGACACACGGAGGGGGAAGATCACACACTGGGGCCTGTCGGGGGGTGGAGGGCAAGGAGAGGGATAGCATTAGGAGAAATATCTAATGTAGATGACAGGTTGATGGGTGCAGCCAACCACCATGGCACATGTATCCCTATGTCACAAACCTGCATATTCTGCACATGTACCCTAGAACTTAAAGTATAATAAAATAAATAAATAAATAAAAATAAAAGAGAGACTGAAAGAAGGGGAATGTGGTCAGGGAAGGTCTTTGAGGGAGTAACATTGGAACAGACACTTAAATAAAGTGTAGAAGAGGGCCATGTGGCTATCTGGGAGAGCAGTATTTCTTGCAGAGGGGAACAACAAATGCAAAGACCCCAGCATGCTACCAGCTTGATGTAGTCCAGAAACTGCAAGAAATGCAGTGTTGCTAAGGCAGAGTGAGTACAGTGGGGACCTGTGGGAGATGAAGATGGAGATAATGTGAGGGCAGACTGTACAGGCCCTTGTGGAACAGGACTTTGGGGCCCAAGTCTTCTGGTGCCTATTTTGACCAGGTGAGGATGTGATCTAATACGGTTTTTTTAAAGACCTGTTTGGTCTTGGTGCTGAGAATAGACAGGGTAGAGGTGAGGAGGAAATAGAGCAGTAGGAACATTTAAGAGCCTATTTCAGTAATTCAGTCCGGAAAAGACGGGCTTGTACGTGTGTGGTAAGGGTGGAAAGAACCAGAAGTAGATTTCAGATATATTTTGGAGATAGACATAAAAGATTTGCTTATGGGTTGTGTATGAAGGGTGAGACCAAGAGAGGAATCCAGGTTGGTCCCTTGGTTTTTGTCCTGAAGTCACCGTTTGGAATCACGGTGCTAATTACTTCACTGGGGAAGACTGGGAAAGGAACAAGATTGGAGATCGAAACCAGGAGTCTTAAGACAGGTTAAGTGTGAAATGTCTATTAGACTCCAAGTTGAGATGTTGAGTAGGCAGTTGCTAAAGAGCATGAAACTCACAGAAACATGTTGGGCCATCAACAGGTAGATGGAATGTACAGCCAGAGGATTGGATGAGGTCATCCACGGAGAGAACACAGAGAGACTCCCGGGGCTCACCAACACGAAGAATTTGGAACAAGAAGAGATCCAGCAGAGAAGACTGAAAGAAGGCAGCTAATAAAATAGGAGAGAACCTGGAGAGTTTAGAATCTTAGAGGCCAAGAAGGTGGTTTACTATAATCCCTATCGAAGCATTCATGGTTTATTTTTGTTAACTGACAAAATGCTTCTAAAACATACCTGAAAATTATAATTAATGCACACCTAGGACAATGGATCACTCTGCCACATCATTCCTTTTTCACAACTGATACGGACATGATATTTTCATGACTTTGTAAAATAAAAATGGAATCTTTCTAATTTTTTTTGACCAGCTGCTTGCTTATGTAAGCCTTCTGTCTCTCACTGTATAACCCCTCCACTTTTATACGGGCACATGTTTCTGTCACTTTCCTGGAGACCTTGTAGCACATTAATAAAATGTAGCACATGCTTGAAGAAAATTTTGTCTAGGACATTTTGTTTTGGAGATTCATAAATTGAACTCTATTTTACATAAGAATCTATTATGCCATAGGAAGCATATTACAAACCCTTAAGCAGAGACCAATTATTCAATAAACGGTGATGAGATGAATGTCTAGAAATATGAAAGCTTTGATTTCTTACCTCATTCCACACACCAAAGTGAATTCTAGATTGGGTAAAAATTTCAATATTTAAAATTTTAACAGTAGAAACATTTGAAGAAAACATGGATATTTATTTATAAAACTTCTACATGGGGGAAGTTTTCCTATACCAGAAATAACAGAAAAAAAAATGTAAAGCAAAGACCAGCAGATCTATAAAAATGAAAAGTTCTATACACAAAACAACCATTAGGCAAATATTAAAATGGAAAAATGTTTTTCATAAAATGTCAAAACAAATACAGTTTCTACATAAAGAGCTCATGCAAATAGATATGAAAACCAGTAGGGCCCCTGTTGATAGCTGGAATATTTATGAAGAGATCATTACCCAAAAGAGAAAATTCATCTAGTCAACTCACATGCATGCATGTATCCTTGATAGTAACCAAAAAAACAAACAACACAAAAAAACTGTGATCATTTTTCACTAATACTATTAGTAAGGTTAGTTGTGTTTTTTGTTTTTGTTTTTGTTTTGTTTTTGACACAGGGTCTCACTCACTGTTGCTTAGGCTAGAGTGCAGTGGCATAATCATAGCTTACTGCATTCTTGAATTTCTGGGTTCAAGAGATCTTCCGACATCAGCCTCCTGAGTAGCTGGGACTACAGGCACACGCCATCACTGCCTGATAATTTAAAACAATTTTTTTTGTAGAAATGGAGTTGGCTGTGTTGCCCAGGCTGGTCTTGAACTCCTGACCTCGAGGGATCCTCCCACATCAGCATTCCAAAGTGCTAGATTACAAGTGTTAGCTACTGCACCTAGCCCTAAAGATTTGCTTTTTAAAATAATAATATATATCCTTGGGAAAGGTTCAGTTAAGGGGACCCTCTTTTGTACTGATTGTATAAATTTAGACAAGCGATTTGAATTTGTATCAAAATCCTTCAAAAAGAAAAAGTCTGTATTCAACTGATGAGTTGGCATCTCCACTTGTAGACTATCTTAAGGAAATATAAAGCTTTTCATAAAAATAAATATACTATTATTTATAATTGACTCCAAATGGAAATAAAAGTTTTGCAGATACAGTGGACCTGAAATGATTCAATTAGAAAACAGCCTTCCCTGTTGCACCCAGAAAATAATTCCTAACAATGTTACAAAGGAAGCTTCACTACATGCATTCTTCTGCCCAGTGGGGGATCTTTTTGTAGCCCTGAACCCCCAATCACTAAGTTACTTTGTCACCAAAAGAAGAATTTAGCTTCCATCCACACCAGGGAACACAGAGAACCAGATTAAAGGGCTGGAAAACTACAGGGTCATGCAAATAGAAAGGGAAGCTTCCTCTGATAACGAACAAGCAGCAATAGGCATTCTTGCAGAGTTTATTGAAGGAAAACAACATCTCCTTTGCAATAAAATTGATATAGACTATTGTTTTGAGCAAACTCAAAGACAGAATTTCTGCAGAGAAATCAGTGTAAAAAACAAAAGAAAATGACATTCCTGAAAATACTGCCTTAGGACAAGGCTCTTGAGGAAGATCATCAGCAGAACTTAGGTAAAGTCCAAAGCAGGGGAATTGGGCACAAACTGTATGAACCCATGTTCATTTAGTCATACTTCCATGCATGCATTCATTTATTCACTCATTCATTCTTTCAGTAATTTACGTGTTGACTTAGCAAATATTTATTGAGCAGCAAATATTTGCTAGGCACTAAGCAAATATTGGAGGTTGAATTACCTTAGTGAAAAAGACAAGAAAAATATGCTTTCATGGATTGTGTAATAGTGGCAAAGCTAGGCATTAAAACAATAATAAAACATTATTTATGTTGATAAGTACTAACAACAAAGTTCAAATTGATAAGTACTAACAACAAAGAAATTTTGAAGTCTGTGGGAGTGAGTGACAGGAGAACCTAACCTAACTCAGGGGATCAGAGAATTCGTTTTGGGGTTTCTATGAGATTTGAAATTTTTAATGAAGTTTTAAAGGTGAAAGAGATTTACCTAGGGTAATCATTTTACCAATTCCTTACTGGGGGACAGAATGGAAACTTAACTATTCGTGGTTTACTGAATATACAATATACATATGTTTTCTATAGAGTTAAATATTAACTATAGGTTTTATACCATTGTATGAATTCCAGCAAACATATTTTATTATTTCTATAAAGACCTAAATTATTTTTTTGAATAGATACTTAGGCTGAGAGGAACCTTCCCATCTATTTAGTCAAGAGAGTGATATTTACAACATTTTCTTCTGTCTAGTTATTCTAACCAATGCCAAACCATAACCATTTAGGATAGGCATTTCAAGATAACACATCAATTCAAAACGAGTATTCATTGAGTGTGTGTTGTGTGCTAAGCTGTGTTTTTGCAGCTAAGATAACAGTGGTGAGGAAAACAGGCAAGGTCTCTGACTTTCTGGAATTTACATCTTAAAATGAACTTAAATTCCTTGTTTCTAATGTTCTCATTGACATTCCCAATAGCAATGGGAATGACCACTTTACTGCACATTGTATTCTCATCAATACTGAGTACTATCATTACTTGCTTTTACAGAAGGAAAGTACAAAAAAATTAAGGCATTGTTATGGGGTGAATTGTATCCCCCTAAAAAGATGTTGAAGTCTGAATCCCCACTACTCAGAAATGTGATCTTATTTGGAAACAGGGCTTAGGCAGATGTAGACAAGTGAAGATGAAATCATTAAACTGGACCCGACTCCAGTGTGACTATTATCCTTAGAAAAATGGGAAATTTAGACGTAGAGAGTCGCACACAGGGAGAATGCCATGTGAAGAGAAGGCGGAGACTGGGAGCATGCAACTACAAGCCAAGCAACACCGATTGCCAGCAACCACCAAAAGCTAGGAGAGAGGCACCAAACGGATTCTCCCTCACATCCTCAGAAGGAACCAGCGCTGCCAACACCTTGATCTCCGACTTCCAGCCTCCAGACTGAGACAATACACTTCTGTTGGTTAAGCCACCCAGTTTGTGGTATGTTGTTACGTTAGCCCTGTCAAACTAATACAGGTATGTTTCTTAATTTGGATTCCACTGGAAGCTGAGATTGACAAAAAGTCTTGGGTGGTAATTGATGTTTGACACATGCTCAGGATATAAATTTCACTTTCAAAAGTATCATGATATTTATTTGTTTGTTTTCTCTTATTTTCCCTGTGCATTTAGACATAAAAGATAACCAAGCAGACGGTGGCATGTTTGTAATCCCAGTACTTTGAGAGGCCAAGGTGAGAGGATTGCTTGAGGTCAGGAGTTTGAGATCAACCTGGGCAACATAGTGAGACCCCTTCTGTACAAAAGAATTAAACAAAAATACCGGGCCATGGTGGCATGTGCCTGTAGTCCTACGTACACTGGCGACTGAGGCAGGGGGGATCTCTCAAGTCCAAGAATTCAAGGCCATAGTGAGCTAGGATCTTGCAATTGCATTCCAGCCTTGGTGGCAGAGAGAGATCTAGTCTCTAATTTAAAACAAAACAAGAACCAAACCAGAGACTGCCAATGGGCAATAAAGGCCTTTACTATGAATTGACAAGTTTGGGTAATCAGTCATTAGAATTGGATACAGGAGGAGTGGATCTAGCTTTTGTGGGGCTTGAAGTTTATTTAATCTTCTATTTAAGAAAAAGAGTATAAAATTATAAATATAAAATTAGTTATAAAAGCAAATATTTAGAATAAAAAGAGATAAAAAATAATTACAAACATTAGAAAGATGATGAATGCTATGAATACCCATACATCTAGAACTCTATTTTTGTTTTTTAATTACCTGACAGCTTTTTATAATTTATTTTTCTACATATTTGGCTGCATATTATTATTATTATTTTTTTTTAGACGGAGTTTCACTCTTGTTGCCCAGGCTGGACTGCAATGGTGCGACCTCGCCTCACTGCAACCTCTGCCTCCTGGGTTCAAGCAATTCTCCTGCCTCAGCCTCCCAAGTAGCTGAGACTACAGATGCTTGCCACCATGACCGGCTAACTTTTGTATTTTTAGTAGAGATGGGATTTCACCATGTTGGGAAGGCTGGTCTCTAACTCCTCACATCAGGTGATGCACCCACCTCAGCCTCCCACAGTGCTGGGATTACAGTGGCTGCATATTATTTGATCACCTCGTTATCTAACACCAATTTTATAACATGGCTTTCTATAGATAGAAAATAGTCTTCTTCTAGCATGGTTGGTCTAAATTTGTGTTTGATTAGCGATAGATGGGATGCATAAAACATGCAACCTCAAACATAGATGTGTTCACTGCTACAGGATAATGCATCAGAAAACCAAGAATTCTGATAAAACCTACTTTAGATGATTTTCATGAAAATGTATTTTAGGTTTATAATTACATATAATGTATAATCAAGTATGTTCCTGAACAGGAGAGAATTTCTGTCTTGATGGGGCATTGATGAGAATCGAATCCTTTGTTTACAATTTTACATGTCAGATGTTCGAAGGAATTTTCCACAGAATTGCTTCTGGCTTTGCACATTGCAGACCTTGCTTCTCTCTCCCCACATACTCCTACTACAGGATAGTAGGATATATATATATATATCCTGATATGGCCTCTAGCCCTAGTCCTTCAACATGATGCCTGGTATGTTGGCTCAAGCGCAAGAGAAGAATCCAGAAGCCATTTCTATGCCATATCAGCCAGTAATAGCTTAACTATGTAAAGAAGTGACTTGACTCTTATAAATATATCCTACTAAAAACCACAATTTAATATATTCCCCAAATCAACTTTCCCTTAGTCAGCTCCCCAAAACACTTATGTCCCCAGTAATACCACCTGACTGCAGTGTGAAAGATGGGAAGTCAAAGTGGAAGGAGACAAGGTCATAACCAATTGCAATACAAATATTTTACTTTTGAGCCAGGTGCAGCGGCTCAAGCCTGTAATTCCAGCGACTTGGGAGGCTGAGCCAGGTGTTTAAGGCTGCAGTGAGCTATGACTATGGCACTGCACTCCAGCATGGGCCACAGAGCAAAACCCTATTTCTTAAAAAAAAGAAAGAAAAAAAATTTATTTTGGAGGATCCAAGATGGCGGATTAGACACAACTCCAGCACACAATACCCAGCGAGAGAGACACAGAAACCCAGAGATCTCCTAGCTCCAACCAAGGTACCAGGTGCATTTCAATGGTCTGGTCCGAGGGTGAGCAAAGCCCACTCAGGGCAGACCGAGGTGGGGGAGGGGTGCTGCTTCACCCAGAAAGTGCATCTGACCGGCCAGAGGCTCCACCTCTGGCACCCCGGTCCAGATACAGTGCTTCCCGCAAAGCCTCAGCAATACACAGAACAGGGGGATCTTTGCCAGTCAAGCGCCAGGAATTACAGGTGCAGAATTGAATAAGAGTCTGCAGACTGAGCTATCGCCCCCTCCCCTGCCCGGAAAGAGAGGGGAGCTGTAAGCAGGAGCAGCTGGGTGGCCCCTACCCCATGACCGGGGAGAGAGAAAGCTGAAAGGGGGAGACTGCCAGTTGTGGCTGGGCGGGTCCCTAACCTCCCCCCACAAACCCCAGAGGGCTGAAGCTCTGACTCTAGTGGGTTGGGTAGCCAGTGCCACAGTCTGAGAGGAACCCTGAATGATCCAGCCCAGTGGAGGAAGGGCACAACCCACCACTAGAGGGTGGGACTGGGCAACATGTTTTAACAAAAAACACAGGAAGCCTACGTAGCAACGGGATGGTGTTCTTGACAACCCAGCAGTGCCCACAGGTCAGCGGAAGAGGCGGGCCTAGTCTCCCAGCATAAACAAAAAAGATACAGGAAGCTTCCCTAGTAATCTGAAGGAGTCCCTAGAAACCCAGTAGCGCCCCCACAGGCAGACAAGCGACCTCATCAAGCAGCTCTCTGACACCACAGCCAGGTAAATCTACAAAGATGGGAAAAAACCAGTGTAAAAAAGGTGAAACCACCAAAGACCAGAACACCTCTTCTCCTTCAAGGGATCACAACTCCTCAACAACACAGGATCACAACCTGACTGAGAAAGAGTGCGAAGAATTGACGGAAACAGGATTCAGAAGGTGGATAATAACAAACTTTTCAGAGCTAAAGGAACACGTTCTAACTCAATGCAAAGAAACCAAAATCCTTGAAAAAAGGTTAGACCAAATGCTAACTAGAATAACCAGCTTAGAGAAGAACATAAACAACTTGATGGAGTTGAAGAACACAGCACGAGAACTACGTGAAGCAAACACAAGTTTTTTTTTTTTTTTGTTTTTGTTTTTTTTTTTTTGAGACAGAGTCTCACTCAGTCCACCAGGCGCCAGGCTGGAGTGCAGTGGCGCGACCTTGGCTCACTGCAACCTCCGCTGCCCAGGTTCAAGCATTCTCCTGCCTCAGCCTCCCGAGTAGCTGGGACTACAGGCGTGCGCCACCACGCCCAGCTAATTTTTTTGTATTTTTAGTAGAGACGGGGTTTCACCATGTTGACCAGGACGGTCTCGATCTCTTGACCTCGTGATCCGCCCGCCTCGGCCTCCCAAAGTGCTGGGATTACAGGCGTGAGCCACCGCGCCCGGCCGCAAACACAAGTTTTTTTTTTTATTTATTTTTTTTTTTTTATTTTCGCCTGTGCCTCGCGTGGCCCCGAGACGGGCACATCGCCCGCCCCCCGGGCCGCCGAGGACTGCTCTACCCCTCCGTTCTGGCCGCCGGGGAGCAGAGGAGCTCGGGGCGGGCAAAGCTCGAGGGGACAAATGTTCTAGACTTTTTTTTCTTTTTTTTTTTTTAAGACGGGGTTTCACCATGTTGGTCAGGCTGGTCTTGAACTCCTGACCTCAGGTGATCCGCCCGCCTTGGCCTCCAAAGTGCTTGGATTACAGGCATGAGCCACCAGGCCCGGCCCGCAAACACAAGTTTTAATAGTGGAATCCATCAAGCAGAAGAAAGGGATTATGTGAAAAAACCTAATCTACGCTTGATCGGTGTACCTGAATATGACAGGGAGAATGAATCCAAGCTGGAAAACACACTCCAGGATATTATCCAGGAGAACTTCCCAAGCCTAGCAAGGCAGTTCAAATTTCAAATTCAAGAAATACAGAGAACTCCACAAAGATATTCCTTAAGAAGAGCAACCCCAAGGCACATAATCATCAGATTTCCCAGGGTCAAAATGAAGGAAAAAATGCTAAGGGCAGCCAGACAGAAAGGTCAGGTCACTCACAGAGGGGAGCCAATCAGACTCACAGCAGATCTCTTGGCAGAAACCCTACAAGCCAGAAGAGAGTGGGGGACCAATATTCAACATCCTTAAAGGAAAGAATTTTCAACCCAGAATCTCATATCCAGCCAAACTAAGCTTCATAAGTGAAGGAGAAATAAAATCCTTTACAGACAAGCAGTTATTGAGAGACTTTGTCACCACCAGACCTGCCCTACAAGAGCTCCTAAAAGAAACACTAAGCATGGAAAGGAACAAGTACCAGTCACTGCAAAAGCAAACCAGCTGGCAAAGACCAAAAATGCAATGAAGAAAATGAGTCAACTAATGAGAAAGAAAACCAGCCAGTAACAAAATGGCAGGATCAAATTCACACATAACAATATTAACATTGAATGTAAATGGCCTAAACGCCCCAATCAAAAGACACAGACTGGCAAACTGGATAAAAAGTCAGAACTCATTGGTGTGCTGTATTCAAGAAACCCATCTCACATACAAAGACACACACAGACTCAAAATAAAGGGATGGAAGAAGATTTACCAAGCAAATGGAGAACAAAAAAAGCAGGAGTTGCAATCCTAGTCTCTGATAAAATGAACTTCAAACCAACAAAGATCAAAAGAGACAAAGAAGGGCATTACATAATGGTAAAAGGATCAATCCAACAGGAAAAGCTAACTATCCTAAATATATACACCCCCCAACACAGGAACACCCAGATACATAAAGCCAGTTCTTAATGACCTAAAACAAGATTTAGACTCCCACACAATAAGAGTGGGAGACTTCAGTACTCCACTGTCAATATTAGACAGATAAACAAGACAGAAAATTAACAAGGATATCCAGGACTTGAATGCAGAGCTGGACCAAGTGGATCTAATAGACATATACAGAACGCTCCAACCCAAATCCACAGAATATACATTTTTCTCAGCACCACATTGCACTTACTCTAAAATTGACCACATCATTGGAAACAAATCACTCCTCAGCAAATGCAAGAGAACAGAAATCATAACAAACAGTCTATCAGACCACAGCACAATCGGACTAGAACTCAGGATCAAGAAACACACTCAAACCCACACAGCCACTTGGAAACCGAACAACTTGCTTCTGAATGTTGACTGGATAAACAATGAAATGAAGGCAGAAATAAAGATGTTCTTCAAAACCAACCAGAATGAAGACACAACTTACCAGATCTCTGGGACACCTTTAAAGCAGTATTGAGAGGGAAATTTATAGCAATAAATGCCCACCAGAGAAGAGAGGAAAGATCTAAAATTGACAACCTATCATCAAAATTGAAAGAACTAGGGGAGCAAGATCAAAAAAACTCAAAAGCTAGCAGAAGACAAGAGATAACTAAGATCAGAGCAGAACTGAAGGAGATACAGACACAAAAAACCCTTCATAAAATCAATTAATCCAGGAGCTGGTTTTTTGAAAAGATCAACAAAATAGACAGACTGCTAGCCAGATTAATAAAAAAGAAAAGGGAGAAGAATCAAATGGATGCAATAAAAAACGATAAAGGGGATATTACCACTGATCCCACAGAAACACAAACTACCCTCAGTGATTACTACAAACAGCTCTACTCACATAAACCAGTAAACCAGGAAGAAATGGATAAATTCCTAGACACTTGTACTCTGTCAAAACGAAACCAGGAAGAAGCTGAAACCCTGAATAGACCAATAACAAGGGCTGAAGTAGAGGCAGCAATCAAAAGCCTACCAACCAAAAAAAGTCCAGGTCCAGATGAGTTCACAGCCGAATTCTACCAGACGTACAAGAGGAGCTGGTTCCATTCCTTCTGAAACTGTATCAAACAATACAAAAGGAGGGAATCCTCCCTAACTCATTTTATGAGACAAACATCATCCTGATACCAAAACCAGGCAGAGACTCAACTGAAAAAGAAAACTTCAGGCCAATATCCATGATGAACATCGACTCAAAAATCTTCAATAAAATACTGGCAAACAGATTGCAACAGCACATCAAGAAGCTTATCCATCATGACCAAGTAGGCTTCATCCCAGGAATGCAAGGCTAGTTCAACATACGCAAATCCATAAATGTAATCCATCACATAAACAGAACCAAAGACAAAAACCACATGATTATCTCAATTGATGCAGAGAAGGCCTTCAATAAAATTCAACAGCTCTTCATGCTAAAAATTCTCAATAAACTAGGTATTGATGGAACGTATCATAAAATGATAAAAGCTATATATGACAAATCTACAGCCAATATCATACTGAACGGGCAAAAGCTGGAAGAATTCCCTTCGAAATCAGGCACTAGACAAGGACGCCCCTCTCTCACCACTCCTATGCAACATAGTATTGGAAGTTCCAGCCAGAGCAATCAGGGCAAGAAAAAGAAATAAAGAGTATTCAATTAGGAAAGGAGGAATTCAAACTGTCTCTATTTGCGGATGACATGATTGTATATCTAGAAGACCCCATCGTCTGAGCCCAAAATCTTCTCAAACTGATAAGCAACTTCAGCAAAGTCTCAGGATACAAAATCAATGTGCAAAAATCACGAGCATTCCTATATACCAATAACAGACAAACAGAGAGCCAAATCAAGAGCGAACTCCCATTCACAATTGCTACAAAGAGAATAAAATACCTAGGAATACAACCAACAAAGGATGTAAAGGACCTCTTCAAGGAGAACTACAAACCACTGCTCAATGAAATAAGAGAGGACACAAACAGATGGAGAAACATTCCATGCTCATGGTTAGGAAGAATCAATATCATGAAAATGGCCATACCGCCCAAAGTAATCTATAGATTCAATGCTATCCCCCATCAAGCTACCAATGACCTTCTTCACAGAACTGGAAAAATCCACTTTAAACTTCATATGGAATCACAAAAGACCCCACGTAGCCAAGACAATCCTAAACAAAAAGAACAAAGCTGGAGGCGTCACACTGCCAGACTTCAAACTATACTACAAGGCTACAGTAATCAAAACAGCATGGTACTGCTGCCAAAACAGAGACATAGACCAATGGAACAGAACAGAGACCCCAGAAGAAACACCACACATCTACAACCAACTGATCTTTGACAAACCCAGCAAAAACAAGTAATGGGGAAAGGACTCCATGTTTAATAAATGGTGATGGGAAAACTGGCTAGCAATGTGCAGAAAGCAGAAACTGGACCCTACCTGTCACCTTACACTCAAATTAACTCCAGATGGATCAAAGATTTAAACATAAAACCTAACACCATAAAAACACTAGAAGAAAACATAGGTGAAACCATCCAGGACATAGGCATAGGCAAGGACTTCATGATTAAAACACCAAAAGCAATGGCAATAAAAGCCAGGATAGACAAATGGGATCTAATTAAACTCCAGAGCTTCTGTACAGCAAAAGAAACCATCATTAGAGTGAATCGGCAACCAACAGAATGGGAAAAAAAATTTGCAATCTACCCATCTGACAAAGGGCTAATATCCAGAATCTACAAAGAACTAAAACAGATATACAAGAAAAAAACAAACAACCCCATTCAAAAGTGGGCAAAGGATATGAACAGACACTTTTCAAAAGAGGACATATATGAGGCCAACAAACATATGAAAAAATGCTCATCATCACTGGTCATTAGAGAAATGCAAATCAAAACTACATTGAGATACCATCTCACGCCAGTTAGAATGGCGATCATTAAAAAATCTGGAGACAACAGATGCTGGAGAGGATGTGGAGAAATAGGAACACTTTTACAGTGTTGGTGGGAGTGTAAATTAGTTCAACCATTGTGGAAGACGGTGTGGCTTTCTCAAGGATCTAGAAATAGAAATTCCATTTAACCCAGCAATCCCACTGTTGGGTATATACCCAAAGAACTATAAATCGTTCTACTATAAAGACACATGCACACGTATGTTCGTTGCAGCTCTGTGTACAATAACAAAGACCTGGAACCAACCCAAATGCCCATCAATGATAGACTGGACAAAGAAAATGTGGTACATATACACCATGGAATACTATGCAGCCATAAAAAACGATGAGTTCGTGTCCTTTGTAGGGACTTGGATGAATCTGGAAACCATCATTCTCAGCAAACTGACCCAAGAACAGAAAGCCAAGCACCGTATGTTCTCACTCATAGGTGGGTGTTGAACAACAAGAATACGTGGACTCAGGGAGAGGAGCATCACACACAGGGGACAGTTGTGGGGGTAGGGGAGAGACAACAGGGGTGGGGAGGGAGGGGAGGGTGGGGAGGGGATAACATGGGGAGAAATGCCACATATAGTATGCACCAAAAGTAAAATAAATTAAAAAAAAATTTACTTTTGCAAATTTTACAAAAATCTACATGTATGTGAATGTACGTGTCAGGATCCTTCCAGGAACCTTGTAAGGAGTCCAGGCATGAGAGGACCCACCATGAGAGGGACCTGAAGTTTAACCTTCATTCATACTTCAGAGTAACCTGCCTTTCACAGTGCTAAATGAATTATCTGAAGCTTTGTCACAGGTATGTTCTTTTTTTTTGAGACAGAGTTTCACTCTTGTTGCCCAGGCTGTGGTGCAATGGCACAGTCTCAGTTCACTGCAACCCCCATCTCCTGGATTCAAGTGATTCTCCTGCCTCAGCCTCCTGAGTAGCTGGGATTACAAGTGCCCGCCATCACACCTGGCTAATTTTTTTTGTATTTTTAGTAAAGATGGGGTTTCACCATGTTGGCCAGGCTGGTCTTGAACTCCTCACCTCAGGTGATCCACCTGCCTCAGCCTCCCAAAGTGTTGGGACTACAGGTGTGAGCCACTGTGCCCGGCCAGGTAAGTTCTTTACATATTTAAATTTTATCATTTAGGCTTTGGCATCAGGGAATGAAATTTAGACCATCCCTTCTGGGTAAAAGAAGGCCGTGATGAGTGGGAAAGAGAGTGAGTAAATGAAAAAGGAATTGTTATAAGAGCTAGAAAGTGGTCATGAGGGACTGTGTTAAAAAAAACACTTCTCTTCCTGGGTCCAGGAAGGGCATGATTTCAAAGGCAGGAGTTTCCCAGCTCCACGCCTCCATCCGGGAACCAGAGGGGTTTCAAATGTAAAGTTCTTTTCTGGGTTTGCTACTGGCGGACTAGGTAGGGAAAGCCAGGTGGGGGCTCCTTTGTTCCAAAACTCCCAATGAAAGATCTGGGAGGAGGGGGCTCTGTAACTCAGGGTTGTGGACCAGGTAGCTAACCTGGTATCAGAGTCAAAGATCAATCACTCCAGAGGAAGTTTAAAAGAACTCCTTTCATTGGACAAGAACATGAATGGGAAGAGAAATAATAAGCTGTGAGTGTAAAATATAAGCATTTTTTCTAACCCTTCTACTTCTAGCATAAACGGATAGAAGATAATCTTCAAAGAGAAGATAATATTAGTCTGGCTTATGTAACAAAGAGAGTCAGAAGAAAGGTCTGTGATTAAGGACCTACCCACTGAAAGTTAACTCTGAGTTATTACTTTATACCTTATTTATATGTGGGCCTAAGACCAAATGCTTTTAATTACTATGTTCATAAGTGGAATGTATTTGAGGGTTGCTTTGAGCAATAGTGATAAATATTTTTGAATATGCCCAAGTTTTGTTATTTGTGATAGTGATAATAACAATAATATTAGTCTGTGGGCCCAGCAAATACTGTCTGGTTTTATATTGTTTGGTCCAACTGAAGCCGTCAGTCTTAAGGTAAAAATTGTCCTTGGCTATAGGGTAGATTTCTTTACAATAAAAGAAGTATTCTTTTGATTAATAATTAAATCTAGGTCTTCAGATAGAGGAGAGGCAAATAAATGATCTTAAAGACAATATACAATTTATATCCTTTAGTGAGTATAAAAACAAAATCATAAGCTAGTAGATTAGTAAGAGAAACATGGAATTCAACAGGCTTTGACTTTGGTCTAAGAAGCTAGAAATTACTTAGGTGTCCCCCCAGCCATGACGTATCCATCTCCTGGTTTAACGTGGAGCAGTAGGGAGAAAGGACACGCTGATGAAAAGCCTCAGGCTGATTAACTGCCTTGACTTGGTCCCTCCTGTATTAGTTTTCTATTGCTGTTGTAATAAATTACCATAAACTTGGTGGCTTTAAACAACATAAATATATTATTTTATAGCTCTTATATTGGAAGTCCAACATCGATCTCGCCGGGCTAAATCGAGCTGTCAGCAGGGCTGCACTTCTTTCTGGAAGCTCTAAGCAGGGAATTATTTTCCTTGCCTTTCCTGGCTTCTAAAGGAGGCCCACACTCCTTGGCTCACGGTCCATACTCTCCATCTTCAAGGTCAGCAATGTAGCATCACTCTGACCCTTCCATTGTCACAACTTTTTCTAACCACAGCTGGGAAAGGTTCTTCACTTTTCAGGACTCATGTGATTAGATTGGGTCTGCCTGGCTAATCCACAATAAGCTCTCCATCTCAAGATCCTTAATTTAATCACTTCTGCAAAGTCCCTTTTGCCACGTAATGTAGCATATTCTTGGCTTCTAGAGATTGAAATGTGAACATCTTTGAAGGGCCATTATACTGCCTACCACATTTCCCTAGCCTAAAACAGAGCTGGGGGAGGTACAGAGGTCAGCAGCCTTCCTGGTTTCTTCCTACTCTACTGCAAGGGACATTTTATGGAATATTGCCATGTGTGGCCTTCTGGAGAGGTTTTCCAACAAGGTAGTGTGAGAGTGAGGGGGATGAGAATGGCTCCTCTCTTTAAAAATTAATAATAATAATAGCAAATATTATTAGTAAAATCTCTCCTCTTAAGAACGTCGAGTGTTGTGTTTTGTATGAGTTGAGTGGCTATCTAGCCTGAACACACAACCAAGAGATAAAATACTACTATTTTTGTTATTATTTGTCTTGGCCTGGTTTAAACTGCTGATTACACAATAAAATCCAAGGACATCAAAGTCCATTTCCAGATTCCTATTTCCTTTCATTGCTACTTTGCCGTTTTGTGCTTTCCTGACTTTGCGCAAATATTTGCGGTTTGGGTGGGGACACAGTTTGCCAGTCAACCCAGAATTATTTTCACCTGCTTGGTATTATTCAACTCGTAGTATAACAAAGCTCCTTTGAACTTTACATATCAAAGAAAAAAATCACCCTTTCTTAGACTAACATCTAAAGCAGCTCAGCGTGCACAAGAGATACCACGGCTGGAATTGACTTCAAGACCTAACAGATATTCTGGCAGACTATCCCCCATTGACTGAAGATCTTTGATTTCTGAAATTATTGTTTTTATGTAGATGCTACTCTCTGTTAAGTCATCCTATCCTTTTTGTACTTTTCCGTTAAAAGTATTTACAATCAAGACATTAACCGCTATCCTGTTCTTTCTTTGAATTCTTTTGCTAATTATTATACACAGATAGTGTCGCACAATCAAGGAAGTTCTTTGTGTAAGTAATGATTGAATAGATGAATGAATGAACAAAAGGTACAATGTTGTGTGGCAGATAAGCCCAAGTCTATCAAGTCTTGGCTCCGTCTATTGTATCTCTGTGGCTTTGGGTCACTTAGCTTCTCAGGACCTCAGTTTCCTCATCTGGAAAAATGTGAGTAATAATGCCTACCTTGTACGTTTATTGAAAGTATTTGGGATAATATATGTAAAATCCCCAAAGCACAGAAACAAGCAGTAAATCTCTCTCTCTCAATAGGAATCATTAATCAGTGTTTTGCTCCTTGGGGATTACACACCTAACCCTCAATAATCCACATGTGGGTTGTTCTCTTCACAAATTAGCTCCAGCACATTTTTGAAAGTACGTAGATTTTCCCATGAACTCCTCATTTACTCTTGGCTGACTTCCCACCACCAATCTCATGTGTGTTTACAGAATGCAAACAATTTAATACTAAGCTGTGTGTTACTTTTGCAGAAGGGTAAATTCGCGGCCACAACCAAACATGCATGGCATTTGGAATTCTCTAACTTGCAGTGACTTGCCAAATTGCTGAATAAGCCAGATGTAAAATTTTTAATTTTGTTGTATTAAAAGGGGGAACAGGATTGTGTGGCCAAATAATTGTGTGGATTTGTAAATTTTTTCTTTTACTTACAACTCTCAGACCATGTCTATGTAAAAACACCAATATTAATTTTCCCCCAACAACTCTTCTGACATACAAAACGTTTGCTGTCACTGGTTCAGTTGAGATGCTCAGATCAGTAATGTCTAACCTCAGTCCCATTCCTGGGCTCCTGGGGAGAAGAGTTAATGGAATCAAGCCTGGCTGATGAGTTATCAGCTACTCCATGAAGCTGAGTCTCATAGATTAATGCAGAACTGGCAAGCTTAAAGCCATGGGGCGAAAGGCTGAAATGTAAATACATGGGGATGATTAAAAACAGTGGTAAACATTTGAAAATGAAGGTCTTAGGTATAGAGGATAAAGCATCATAGTTCCAAACAAAATTAAAGATATTGCACTTCTAATACATTACTAGAGGCTAGTGAGCAAAGATTTAAAAAAAAGGGGAAAACGTAACACCAAAGTATTCCTGACGTTAATTGAGGATGAAGAAAAAAATGAATAGAAAGAAAAGAAGGCAAAGAGCAAAGAATCTTCCCTGGAAGAGCAGAGCTGTGCTTTGGCATTGGGGAGCCAAACCCTACGCCCATCTGTGCTAGTGAGCTCCGCTACCCAGCTAGGAAGGACAGGGTGCTTGCTGTGTGCTCTTTTCTTTTACAGCTTCATTTAGATAAAGTTCACATGCCAGAAGAGTCACTCATTTTAAGTATGCAATTTAATGGTTTTTAGCATATTCCTGGATATGTGCAATTATCACCACAATTTTAGAATGTTTCCTTCAGCTCAGAAAGAAACCTTGCACCCTTGAACTCTGACTCTCGTCCATCATCCTGTTCATCACCCACCCCATGCAACCACTAATCTACTTTCTGTATCTATAGATTGTCCTATCCTGGACATTTCTTATGAATGAGAATGTGACTTTTGTGACTTATTGCGCTTAGCATCATGTTTTCAAGGTCCGTTCACGCTGCAGTGTCATTTCTTTCTACAGCTGAATAATATTCTGTTGTTTGGCTATGCCACATTTTGCTTTTCCATTCAGCAGCTGAAGGACATTTGGGTTGTTTTCACTTTTGGACTATTGTGGATATTTTGAATACACATTCATGTGGAGGTTTTTATGTGGACATATGTCTCCATTTCTCTTGTGTGCACACCTAGCAGTGGAATTGTTGGGTCATGTGGCAACTCTATGCCTGTTTGAGAAACTGCTAGGCTGTCTTCCAAAGTGCCTGCACCATTTAACATTCCAGCAGCAGCGCATAAGGTTTCTCTACAACCTTATCTATCATGTGTGCTCATCTTTTGGCTTTACATAGCTTCTTCTATATGACAAGAGAAATGAGATCAAAATATAGGATTTGCTTTCTAGGCAAAAGAACCCACTGTTATTCATATTCTAAGAAATGCTTATTTTCTATTTTATAGCTCTAGTACAAATGTAAGCTGATTTTTTTTTCAGGATGTGCTATAATAATTTGAATGGTGAAGAGAAAATCCAACGCTGAATGTGAAACACGTAAAAAATATTTCCTATGTTACCACTTAAACACTAAACAGCCCAAAGCCTCCCTCAGTACCCTACCACTTCACCATCTTGAGCTGGCCAGTTCTTACTCATCTTTGAGTTCTCTGGATGCCCTCCCCAAGTCACTGGCTTGAGATAGGTCCCCTTGGGGTGAAGCTCCCATGGCACCACTATTTCCTCTGACAAAATGTGTCTCAGAGTTTTTTTTAAAATACACAATCAAATCAATTTGTTTATTTATATCTGTACAAAGCTATATAGAGATAATCTAAGGTGTCATAAAACTGCTCAAGTATGAAGAAAGTAACGTTTTATGGTTTGGAGAGACAAACAAGTTTATACACTCTGGATGTGGAAATAATGTAAACACAAACTTAACATACAGTGGTTCTCAGGTATTAATCATTATTCCATATCCGTCTTGCCCTCTAGGCTGCAAGGTACTGGGGCAGTGACCTTGGCTGTCTTTCCCACAGTATCTCCAGCATCTAGCCATGTGTGTTCTCCATAAGTATTTGCTGAATGAAGAACCAATAAAGGTTTTCCACTAAGAAGCTTTCCTGCTTACTAAACTTTTCAGTGAATGTGAATAAATTAGGCTGTACCAAAGTGTTTGCTTTTGTTTATGAAAAGCTCAAGCTGAATCTTAGCTCTTTGACACACTCCAAGAGCAGACTTATTTTACCAGCAAATTCCTCCCTGAGTCAGCTAATGCTAAGGTATGTTCAATACTTTTCTGAAAACCATTCTAATCTCCCCTAACAGAGGCCAGCGTGTAGCTGAAACAGCTCTTCTGACATTTGAGAAGCTCTGATTCTGTCAGTCATTTTCTGTTCTTTATCATGTTTTTTCAAAGGAAAAAGCTGTTTTCCTGTGTGTGAGAACATTCTCTCCTATCTAATAATGCTCAATTGTCTTTCTGTTCCATTAGTGTGCAGGAAACCACCTGTCCAATTGAGATCAGAACTACAGACGTCAGAGTGTCTCATTTTATATAGACGTGCAGCTGTCAGATCAGAGATCAAAGACTTCTCTTTAATGAAAACAAGTCATCTTTACCAACATGACTGTAGAATATATATGAATACAGTTATCTGGATTGAACGATTGGCATTCACCTTTCTCAAGCTCCTGTCATTTTAACAATGACTTGGCTCTCCCGACTTCCTCAAATAAAAGGACGAGGGGAAACATCCTAACCGCTGCCCCTCCCCTCTAATCCTGCTCCTTTTTCTCTGGTCCCTGTACCAGAGGATGCATAATGGTCTCCCAAGGGTCATGCTTGAAAGAGTTTTATTTGAACAAATGCATATAAAAAATTGCTGAGATTAAGGGCCAGTATTTCAAAATTGGAAGATTTCACACAAAAATTAGATCTCCAATTTTTCTTCAAAAATCAGGCAGTCCCAACACTTAGTATTATTCTCAAAGGCAAATTTGTAGTGTAGTCGCTAAGGTGGTTCCCAGTGATGCTTACCTCCTGGTTTGCATGCCTTTGTCAAATCTCTTCCCCTTGAGTTTGAGCCCAGTGTGAACCTGGCTCACTTCTAATTAATAGAATCTAGCAACAATGATAGCATGTCACTTTTGAGATTGGGTTACAAAAGGACTGGCTTCCATCTTGTTCTCTTTCTTCTTCACTTGCTCTGGAGGACGCTGACTGCCCTGTCGTGAGCTGCCTTAAGGAGAGACTCATATGGAAAGGAACCAATGCCACCAGCCACCAGCCACCAAGAACCTGAGGCCTGCCAACAACCACGTGAATGAGTTTGGAAGTGGATCCTCCCTCAGTTCAGCCTTAAGCCAAGACCACAGACATAGCTGACATCTTGATTATAGTCTTGTCAGAGACCATGGGTTAGAGGACCCAGTTAAACCATGCCTGGATTCCTGACCTACAAAAACTGAGAAAATACGTTTGTTGCTTGTTTGTTTGTTTGTTTGAGATGGAGTTTCGCTTTGTCACCCAGGCTGGAACGCAATGGTGCGATCTGGGCTCATGGCAACCTCTGCCTCCCAGGTTCAGGCAATTCTCCTGACTCAGCCTCCTGAGTAGCTGGGATTACAGGCATGCACCACCATGCCTGGCTAATTTTGTGTTTTTAGTAGAAATGGGGTTTCTCCATGTTGGTCAGGCTGGTCTCTAACTCCCGACCTCAGGTGATCTGCCTGTCTCAGCCTCTCGAGGTGCTGGGATTACAGGTGTGGGCCACCGTGGCTGGCCGTTTGTTGTTTTAAGTCAGTACGTGTTGGGGTAATTTGTTACCCAGCAATAGATAGCCATTGCGGTAACCATTGTAGTAACTGTTGGAGCTGAGCACAGCTGTGCCCTTGGAAGGCATGCATTCTCTCTGCTTGTACTTGTCTAGCCCACCCATGGTCACTGAGCCCCTGCTCTATGCTGTAGAATAATCCACTGTTCATTCAGTCACTTTGTCAGGACCTAGAGTCCTCCCTCGATCGACCAGTTATTAAATGCTACGGGAGAGATCTCTGGTTTTCATTCCCTCTTCTTCACTCTGCATGTGCCAATGGTGGTTCGATTTCTCCTGTTGTCTTGCTTGGACTTTGGCAGCCGTCTCCTAATTCCTCTCTGTTTCTTGTCTGACTTGCCTCCGAGTCATCCCTCCATGCTGCTGCCAGAGAGCTCTTTCTAAATGCTCCCCAGGACAAAATCTAAACTTTTGGCTTGGTTTCCAAGACCCTCCAGGATGAGCAAGCCCACCTCATGCTCCAGCCCCATCTTTCCCCACACCTCCTCTTGCCACTGCCAGGAGCTATGCATTCCAGTCACCTGAAACACCTCACTACTCCTCAAATGCGCCTAGCTGCACCATACTTCTGGGCCTTTGCCCACCCTGATCTGTTGGCCTACAATGAAATGCCCTTCTCTGCCTCCCTGCCTCGTGACCACTCCTCACCTTTCCAGCATCATCTCGTCTGTGAAGCCATGGCTAAATCATACCCCCATGTAATCAACTGTTGCTTGTCGGTTCCCCTACAGTCCTCTGTTCACGCTGCTCTCTTGGTGTCTGGCTCACCCAGTCACACTTGCTGCCTCATCTGTCATTCTCTCACTAAGGGAGTGCGCTCCTGGAGGGAAGGGTGGCAAGATCACCTCCTCTATACCTGCATTGTCCAGCATAGTGCCCAGCACAGGCCGGGCACTCAGTTCACAACAGTGTTTCTGCAAAACAACAAAAATGTTTCCATTGTTCCCCTTAATGCCACCACTTGACAGTTCCCCTACCTGGAATAGAAGCCACCCAACTTTCCTTTTATTTATTCATAAGCGACATTCTCTCAGAGACCATTCCCTGACCCCTTAGACCTTTAATAAGACTCAACACTGCTGTAATCACTTACGTGGCATCCCAGTGATTTGATTATATATGTGTTCATTTAATGGCTGCAACAATCCTATTAGAGTTCTCCCAGTTGACAGACGAAGAAACCAAGGCATTTGAACCCTGGCAGTCTGACTCAGGGTCTCTGTGCCTATTCAGCTCTTTTTAGTACCTGTTTATCAGTCACCCTCCCACCTCCTACACAAACAAACCATTAGATGGTAGGCTCCAACAGTGTCAAGACTAACTTGTCCCTAACACTCCCCAACCCAGTGGCTGCTACAAAGTAGGTGTATGGATGAATCAACTCTGAATTCCTGAGAACAGATAAACAAATGAATTTTGAAATTCAGTAATTTGTACCTGGTCCCCTGGGTCAAGAAATGCAACTCTAAATGGCCCACCTCATAGAGCCAGGTGGAGTTTGCCACATTTCATGACAAGGCCAGGTGTCTAAAGTTTGATAGTGCAGAGATTCCAGAACTGGTTGCAGCCTTCTCAGGAAACAGGAGATATCCGAGCTTCATGTTTGGTCATGAGTGCCCTGGTAATGGCTGTGACTCTGCCCGTTGAGTGGACTCCAGGAATTCTTGAGAGGACCCTCAAGAATGTATCATCAGCTTCTCATAGAGAAGGAGCTGATGTCTGTTAAGCCCTCCTACAGTGTGCTCTAGGAACTCCCTGACTGAAGCTCCGATCCTCACAATTGTCCAAGGACACTTTGCCTTGAGGATGTGAGCTCTGACATGGATGCTCCATGAGGGCAGGGCTCTGTATTCCCATCTCCTAGAACAGCTCATGGTGGCTCAGGGAGGCTGTTGAATAAGTATTTGTTGAATGAACTTTATAGATGAGGACACAGCCTTGGCAAGTTCAAGCTTCCCACCCAGCACCACACAGCTGGTAAGCTGTGCAGTCAGGATCTTCATGCAAGGCTCTCTGGAGCTAAATTCATGCTTTTCGCACTATTCCATACTTATTCCACATGATTACTCATTCCCAAGAAACTTCTCAGTATTGTTAGGGTCTTGAGATTCAGGGTTGTGGGCCATGTTACCCAAGGCCGAAAATGCAGCTCTTAAAATTTGTACTTACTGGATTGAGCTGGCTGTGGATATCAAAGAACTTCAGAAACTCTTCAGTCTTAAAGCAGATTGCAGCTATGGGAATGTGGAAATCATATTCCAAGCTGCTAGTGAGTCCCCTTCCCCCAGAGTCCTCAAGCCTATCTTTTCCCTTCATTATCACTGTTTGCAAAAAAAAAAAAAAAAAAAAGTCAGAAAACCTCTTTTTGCACTCTCTCTCTTTCCTGAACGTTCATGTCAGCAGGCTCTCTTCTTTTCCTGAACATTCGTGAGCCACTGATGTCCCCTGTTAAATGCAATGCTTTCAGGGTTGACTCTCAGGCTGGATTAAAAGGTATGCAGTCCTGTACAAGCATTAACTCGTGGCCGTGCACTGCATTTTTAAAGGCCCAGAGAGCTGCTGAAGTATGAAATGAAGTATCTTTACAAATGACTGGCCTCATTTAATCTATAAAAATGCTGGACTCGTTATTTATGTGAATTACCTATCCCCCTCATTATAAATCTTGGAGAGAAATTTCTATCTTCACCCTTTCATGTTGCATATTTTTGAGATTCTATTTCTGTTATCTGCAAAGAAAAATTTAGCAGCCAGATGAAGTATTATGGTTACCCTGGAAAAAATAAACGATTCTAACTAGTTATAGAATACGTGTTACTGGATATGAATTCATCAACCTCCTTGCCTACTATGCCCGTTCTTGTTTGGGGGGTGTGTGTGTGTGTGTGTGTGTGTGTGTGTGTGTGTGTGTGTGTGTGTGTGAAGAACCAGAACATGATGATGGGTTTGCTAGGCAACTCGTCTGTAGGGAAGCTCTGTTAACATCTGATTTGGAGAGCTGTGGCTCTCAATTTACGAATTTGAAAATTGGTAGCAGTTAAGCTCAGAAAATATATGTTTATGTGAGAAACTGATATAACTAGACTTATATGTTACTGAGTGAGGCAATTGGTCACTAGATGGCATAATTTGAGGCTAAGTATTCACATTGTTGGAGTTAGATTTGTTACCACAGCTCACAGTGTTGTTAATGTGAGGGTTAAGAGGTAGGGGAAAATCAAATGTAGACTAGACCATATTGAAGAGGTAGTATCCTGGATGAAAACTGTATGGGATTTAGGATCTACGTTCTGACATTATTTGCTGTGTGTCCTGCAGCAAGTCACTTGCCCTCTCTGAGCCTCACACTTCCCATCTCTAAAATAAATTTAGGCTGGGTGCAGTGGCTCATGCCTATAATCTCAGCACTTTGGGAGGCCAAGGCAGGTGGATCACCTGAGGTCAGGATTTCAAGACCAGCCTGGCTAACATTGTGAAACTCCATCTCTACTAAGAAAGGAAGGAAGGAGGAAAGGAAGGAGGGAAGGAAGGAAGGAAGTATTGATTAGCCAGGCACGTGTAGTCCCAGCTACTCGGGAGGCTGAGGGAGGCAGAGATTGCAGAGAGCTGAGATGGCACCACTGCACTCCAGCCTGGGCAACAGAGTGAGACTCTGTTTCAAAAAAAAAAAATAAATTTAATAATAATCACTTCAGAGGATTGTGGGAAGGGTCAAATTCAAGACTGTTGGTAAAAGCACTGATGCCCCCCACCTAGCTCCCTTAAACTGGGGCTGTGATCTCACTTTAGCTCACTGAGGCGAGATGCATCCCACTCAGCTTTCCTCCACCTTTCTCTCAGCCTAGGGTATTTCAGTTTGTAGTTTCCTCTTATTCTCAATGTTCTTGAGTTATGTTGTGTTTGCTAGTGAGACTATGGGTAGAAAATTAATAAACGTGACTGAAAAATGTAAATGTTGGGAGGAGGAGTCAAATGTTCAGACTGGTTTTGCCAATCATTGACCTACCACATTAGTATCTTACTGTGGCTTCTAACTTGCTGTGCAGGATAGGAGCCTTAGCACTGGTTCTCCTCAGCAGCCTGTGACCAGTCATCAGAGAAGAGCCACGCCTGAGGCCTCCAGCCCAGAGCATGAGGAAATGCAAAGATAAGGGTGGACGCCATCTGTATCCAGGTGAAGCGCTTTGTCCCTGGAGAAAGACTGCCCATGTGAGAATCCTGCCCTGCACTTGCCAGCCATGGGACCTTCAGAGCCGAACATTCTATGCTGCCCCGGCCTCCTTGTGAAATGGCGACATGAATAAGACTTCCTTGTTGTTACGCATTCGTGTTAATATTCATATCAGCATTAGAATTATTTCTGCTTTTTTAGTTTTCAGAAATGAACTTGTTCAGATCAGATTCTATTGGTTACAGACACCACCCAAACAAGGCCAAGTAAAAGGGGATTATGAAGAGGTATGAGAGATTCTCAGGTTAATGAAGTGTGAGAAGTAGAGCCAAGCCTCATGGGAACTGGACGGGCATCTGTCTTTTTCTCTCCATGCATGCAAGCATGCACGCGTGCGCAAACACACACACACACACACACACACACACACACACACACACACACACAACTCCTTCTCTCTCTGTTTGTCCCTGTCCCGTTCTTCATGGCAGATCAGCATCCTCTATTTCTCTTGGTTTCTGCTCCTCCACACAACTTCAACTTGCATATGGTGTGACCCTGCCAGGGGCCTTGAATATGTAAGGTTTATGGTCATGTAATCACAGGCACTGCATTTCTTCTTTCAAAGTCTAGAGAGAAGCCGATAGAATTTTGGCCAGATTATGGATTGATTTGAGGGGGGTGCTCAGATATGGTGATCCCTGGTTCAATCTGCTGTGATTGGTGAGGGTGGGTCACATGATACTGGAATCACTCTGCCCAATGGACGCAGGTAGGCCCAGTAAGCTACAAACAGGACTTCTACCATAAATAATTTCGGACACAAATTTTACCTTAACTATGAAAACTGTTAAATTTTAATTTTCATAGAAAAATCTTTTCATAATATATTACTCATTTTTTCATGTTTCATAAAACCATTTCTTTTTTGATAAAAGTAATACCTATGCATATTATACCTTTGGAAAATATACACAAAGAATATTAAAAATAAGAATCAACCTTAATTTTCTGATTTAGAGATTAACTGGATTAACATTTTTATATTTCTTTTTCCCTAGTATTTTTTCATTGTTGAAATTATATTGTAGCTATTCTTTTTTAAGATAGTTTTTCTTGAATTCTCCAGGAACAAATTCTGAAATAAAGATTCAAGGCTGGACACAATCACACCTATAATCTCAACACACTGGGAGGCTGAGGTGGGCAGATTGCTTGAGTCCAGGAGTTCGAGACCAATCTGGGCAACATGGCAAAACCCCGCCTCTACTAAAAATACAAAAAAAATTAACCAGGCATGGTCGTGTGTGCTTGTAGTCCCAGCTACTCAGGAGGTTGAGGTGAGAGAATCATCTGAGCCTGGGAGGTTGAGGCTGCAGTGAGCTGAGATCATGACACTGTACTCCAGCCTGGGCAACTGGAGTGAGATCCTGTCTCAAAAAAAAAAAAAAAAAAAAAATTCAAGAGCCCATAATTTATCTTTAAAACCATCCCAGGAAATACCAGTAGAAAAATGGAGAAGAGATATAGGGATGGGAAATGTTACAGTCATTATAGCTGTGTAACAAATTACTCCTGAGTGATATAAAACAACCACAGTTTTGTCTTGCATAAGACTTTGTGCATCAGGAACTCAAGAAGGACTCAGCTATAGAAGTCCACCCGGGCTGCAGGACTCTGAGAGCTCTATTGGGCTGGATGTTCAAGTTAGCCATTCCCAGGGCTGGCAGGGCATCCTGAGGGATCCAGATCTTTGGATGTGGCACTCCAGCATAGCAACTTCTGTTTAGTCAGACTTCTTACTCTGTGACTAGTTTCCCCAAGAGTGAGTTTCCAAGAGAAGTAGATGGAAGCCAATGGCCATTTATGGTGTATCCTTGAAAATTACACAGTGTCACTTCTGCCATCCTCTTTTATGAAAGTAGTTGTGAGCCTATGAGGGAAGAGACATAGACCCTACCGCTTGGTGGGAGGAGTGCTGTAGAACGTGAAGCCTATTTAAAAAAATCACCACAGAAAGGAAGCCAGTAAATTGTATGTAATTAATCCAGTTGGCACGGCATTGCAGTGGGAGCTGAGTTCTGCTGGAGAAGTCTCAAACATTTTGATTATAGAAAACATCTCAAATTGTCCGAATGGAAGGCTGATAAAGGTATTTAACCATCAATTTCCCATTAATAATTGGTTAGGCTGGGGAGTGGGAAGAGGGAGCATTAGTTACCCTGGGAATGGAGAAGTTCACTGGCATTGATTTCCAGCATACTCCTGGCCAGAGGAAAGCCTCAAGCAGAGAGTTTCAGGTCTTCACAGCAAGCAGCCTTCTGGGAACACAGCTCTGCATAGAGATGAATGCCGTGAGGTTCTGAGGAAGGTGCCAATAGTAACTGGTGCAAATATCTTAAGCATTTTTCTTTGTCATTAAATCGTCTCTGTGACAACTTTTTGTGGTCAGCTATTTTATTTTGTTTAATTGACATCTCTGTGCATCAAGCTAAGAACTAGGGGAAGAAAAAGTCACACCGTGGTGGTGTCAGTTAACGCCACTGCATGTCCTCTAACTTTGGGCCACCAATTGTTCATCCTTAGTCAGCTCCCTCTCTTGACACCAAACTTTCACCTCTTTCCCCAAGACCTCTTTTCTGCTTGCATCCCATTTACTCTTAGCAGATGAGCCAATCTGCTTCAGTGAGTAAATGGAGGTCAGCAGATGATCAGCCTCAACTTCGTGTTCTCCTACTGTAAACCAAAAACAATATTCTAAGCTCCCAAATGACTGAATAGACTCCCCCTCTTGGCCAAGGGGGATCCTAAAGAAACCTGAAAAACTAGTTCAGGCCATGACAGGAAGGGGAAGGGTTGGACATACCTCATTATATACTTCTCTCCTTGGAGTTTAGGTGTAACTGACCAGCATTAACATTGAAACAGAGACCTTAAGACTGAGAAAGACTCTTTGTAGCAATAAGATACAAAATTCCAAAGTGACTCTGGTACAGTATCACATGGCAGATAGCAGGCCCTGAAGAAAATCAAAGTATTTTCCCACTAAATATATTTCTTGGACATATTTTGAAATGGCCCTGCAAAGCTGTCTCTTGTGGGGAAAATTTGCATTCTATAGAGAATCTCCATCCCTTTTTAAGGTGTGATAAGAGACCTTCACCATCTATTCTCTCTGAAGCCTGTTACCTGGAGGCAACATAAACATGACAAGAACTTCGGATTCCACAACCCCCTTTATCGTTTTTTTATGAGTTATAGTTCTTTTTATGGTTAAGAATGATACAAAGATAATCCAGTTTTGCTCCTGTCTAATTGGATATTCTCAGCTTTTCTTTTCCTACTTTTAATACCTGAGTTATATAAGATCAAATAGGACCTGTTCCAGAGAGTTCAAGGGAATGTTTTCTGATAATGCTTTATTTCTGTATATATGCATTTATTTATTTAAATTTTAAGTCCTGGGGTACATGTGCAGGATGTGTAGGTTTGTTACACAGGTAAATGTGTGCCACGATGGTTTGCTGCACCTATCAACCCATCAACTAAGTGATAGTACAGCATGCATTAGCTACTTTTCCGGATGTTCTCCTCCACTCCACAGGCCCCAGTGTGTGTTATTCCCATCCCTGTGTCCATGTGTTCCTATTGTTCAGCTCCCACTATGAGTGAGAACATGCAGAGTTTTTCCATTCCTGCATTAGTTTACTGAGGATAATGGTTTCCAGCTCCATACACGTCCCTGCAAAGGACATGATCTCGTCCCCTTTTATGACTGTGTAGTATTCCATGTATTCCATGGTGTATATGTACCACATTTTCCTTATCTAGTCTATCGTTGATGGGCATTTGGGTTGATTCCATGTCTTTGCTATTGTGAATAGTGCTACAATAAATATACATGTGCATATGTCTTTATAATAGAATGATTTCTATTCCTTTGGGTACATACCCAGTAATGGGATTGCTGGGTCAAATAGTGTTTCTGGTTCTAGGTCTTTAAGGAATCCCCCACACTGTCTTCCACAACGGTTGAACTGATTTACATTTCCACCAACAGTGTAAAAGCGTTCCTATCTCTCCGCAGCCTTGCTAGCATCTGTTGTTTCTTGACTTTTTAGTAATTGCCATTTTAACTGGTGTGAGATGGTATCTCATTGTGGTTTTGATTTGCATTTCTCTAATGATCAGTGATACAACCCCCTTTACCTTAACTCAAGCTGACTTCAATTCTTCAGGCAGAGTTTAATTCTTTGGACCAATTGCCAGTCAGGAAATCTTTGAATCCACCTATGACCTGGAAGCCCCACTTCTGCATATCACACCTTTCCAAGTCTAACCAATGTGTACCTTAAATATATTGATTCATGTCTTTGCCTGTAACTTCTGTCTCCCTAAAATGTACATAACCAAGCGGTAGCCCAACCACCTTGGGCACATGTACTCAGGACCTCCTGAGGCTCTGTCATGGGCTATAGTCCTTAACCTTGGCAAAATAGACCTCTAGACTGACTGAGACTATCTCAGATAGTTGGTTTACACTACCTATCTATTTTTTCTGTCTAATCCCTTTTGATTCCCTTTCTCCCAATCTTAGAAGATAAGGAGTTCCTCCTCTAGTTCAAGACCAGCCCCCAATATCACCATCTCTACTTGGATCCCAACCTCATGCACTCCTGAGTTGTCTCTGGATCTTACCTCATTAGCCTGCTTCACTCTCTGCTTTATCTTCAGCCTCTCATTCTTTGCTTCTCCCTGCCTCCCTATAAACACACCCAAGGCTTTCTTCAGGCTAAAACAACATGTCCTTCTCCATCCAGCAACTGTATAATCTCTCTCCTCATTTCCCATTCATTTCCCAATCCACTGCATTGGAGTTGATTCCATACTTTTCCCAACATTCCTCAAAACTTCTCTCACTATGACCAACCATCAACCACCAATTGCCATCTCTGGAGGATAAGTTATACTTCCAGGCTCTTACACCTCTGCTGTCCTTGAGTCCATGGATTGTCATTCCCTTAAAGCTCTCTGTTCTCTAGGCCTTCAGGACTCTGCACTCTCCTGACTGGCTATACCTTATGAATATTCCTTCACTCTCTTAGATTGGTCACCCTTCCTTTGTCTATTCCAAAAATGCTGCTGTTATCTGTCTATTGCTTGCCTTTTGTCTGCACTTTCTTCCTAGGTAATCTTATCCTTTTTCATGCTCCCAATTATAGACCTATAATCTTCTATCAGAAACTCAGATGGCTTCAGAGTTTAGGATTTTTAGATTTTTGAAAGGTAATAAGGAACATATACTGAAAATTATGTACTGCTCCCAGTAGAGTTTGGGACAGCACACATAATTAAACAAATGGATATTTATTTAGCAAAACACAGAAACATTCACACTAAGTAGGATTTTTCAAAGGGGCTGCAAATAGTCCTCTCAGATATTCAGTTCATGCTTTGGAGTCAAAAGGGCTCAAATCTGGTCAGGCTTTGCCATCAAATAAGTTTTTAAAAAACTTTTGTTTTTTAGATTTTCTTTTGGATTTGGAAACTACAGGTAAAGGATTATGGACAAATACTACTGATGTGTTGATAACTCACAAATCTTTTATTTCTAGATCATAGTTCTCCCTGGAGCTTTAGGTTTAGGTATCTAAAAGCCAGCTGGATGCCTCAACCTGGAAGTCTTACAGACATATCCAGCTCAATTCACCTAAAATGGAATGTCTTCCCATCTAAGGTCTGGTCTTCTGAGAAACAGGCTCTGAAGCAGGTATCTGTGTGCAAGACACTTATCAATGGGACACGATTTGCCAGCTCCTCCCTTGGAGCTCTGGGGCTGGAATGGCCCATCAGAGTTTTCCTGAATTAAGAAAAGCAGCTTGGCTTTTGTGTCGCTACATCAACCAGCCATTGAATGTGGGCTGCCCCCTGGCAAAGTGGTATAACCTTGAGCAAAGCAGCTCCCCTGGGGTAGAGGGCTCAGCTGTGAGCCATCAGCAACCATCGTTCCTGGAGGCTGGGGAAATGATGGCTTCTGTCTTGAAGCAGAGCAGCACAGCATCCACCTCAAGCTCTCCTCCTAGTTTCTGTGTGTGCCATCCAGCCAGGCACCCAAGTCAATAGCTTCTAGTCATCCCTGACTTCTCTCTGTTTCTTAGCACTTCTACATCTGATAACTCATCGTGTCCTGCCAATTTACTCTTCTAAAAATACTTAAAAATCTGCCTCATCTCCTCCATCCTTATGTCCAATGTCCTAATTCAGATTCACACTGTCTCTTTCTTGCCTCATTTACTGCAATTGCCTCCTACCTGTTCTCCTTTCTTTCACTCTTTCCCGGGTTACGCTGATTTCCCGTGTATGTAACAGAACGAACTATGTACAACTCAAATCTGGACATGGTGTTCTGCTGCTAGAAATGTTCTAATAGTTAACCATTGCCGACAGGGTAAACTCCAAGTTCTTCAGCCTATTATAAAAGGCCTCTCTGATCTGGGACCCATCCAGCCCTCCTCAGTCACTTAGCTGGCTCCCAACACTTAACACACTAGCCCCTCCACTATCTGCCTCTTGTTCTCCTCACACTCTTCTGCTGCTTGTCTCCATGCCTGAGCTCATGTGGTCCTCTCTGTGTAGATGCCCTTCACTCCCCATACAATTTATCCGATAAAACTTGACTCAGTGGTCACTTGTTTTAGGGATCTTCCCTAACTCCGCATCCCCAGTCTTGGTCAGGTGCCCCTTCTCTTTGCATTTATGATACGATATGCATACATCTCCCATTGCACTTAGCACACTGTGTTATAATTAGATGTGTTTGTGTCATTGCTTCTTGAAAACCAGGACAATGTTCTCCTGTTTTCAGAGGTAGGGACATAATAGGCCCTTAGTAAAAGTTTGCTGAATGAGTGAATATGAGTTGTTTAACTCCAAAATCCGTACATTTTTTTCTTTAAACTATGTTGTCTATGCTGCAACGCCAATGACTTCAGCATCCCTTGCTACTCTGGTAATCATAATGGCTGATGTTTTTTAGACTATAGTGTGCACTAGGCACCGTGTTAAGGAATTCATATACATTTTCTCATTTTATGCTTACACAGTTTGGTGAGGAAAGAACCATTATTCTCATTTTCCTGAGAAAGAAACTGAACATCTGAGGGCTTAGGTCCCCTGCTCAAAGTTATACAGCTAGTAGGCAGTAGAGATGGGATTCGAATCCAAGTATGCCTGACCTCAGAGTATGCCTGACCTAGCTTTGCAACAAGGTTTCTAGGAACCCCTGAAGTTTTGTTGAACTTCTGATCTGCAGACTTGAAGCTACAAAGGAGCTCTTGAAAAGACACTTATTAAACCAAGGCTTAAAAGGTCTGTGTTTAGTCCAGAGTTCAGAATACGCCATTCTCCCAAATGAAACTCTTCAATGACTTCCTACAGAACATTGAATAAACCCCAGATCTGAAAAATGGCTCACGAGTCCCTGAACACAGAGGCCCCTGCCTTTCTCTCCATCCTTATACTCTCCTGCTATACTCTTTCCAGTCCCACTGTTGTTCTTCTGCAGTTGGAACACCCTAGCTCTTTCTAGCCTGAAGGCCTTGCATGTTCTTTGCTCCTGTGGGACTGTGCATTTCTACAGTCTTTACCTTCCACTTAGCTAGCTCTTTTATACCTCTATCTAAATGTGGCTTCTTCATAAAAGGTTTTTGAAGTAGTTCCCATTATCATCAGCTTCATCTGCTTATTTCCTTCATAGCATTCGTCATGATTTGTAAATATTTTATTTCTTTTTTGGTGTTTTTGTCTGTTCCACTAAAGCAGGGTCTGTTTCTTGTATTCCCAGAGCCTATGAATGAATGGAGGAATGGGTTCCATGAATGGAGGAATAGGTGTTAAATGAAACAACTTTGTTGAAAGTTGTTTACCTATAGGATGGTTACTATTTAAAAACAGAATATAACAAGTGTTGGTGAGGATGTAGAGACATTGGGACCCTATGCACTTCTGGTAGTAAAGTAAAATGGTGCAGCTGATATGGAAAACAATATGGTGGTTCCTCAAAAAATTAAAAATAGAATTACCATATGATCTAGAAATTCCACTTCTGGGTATGTATCTAAAAAAATTGAAACTAGGGTCTTGAAAAGCTATTTGTACCCCCATGTTTATAAGGCATTATTCAAAATAGACAAAAAATGGAAGCAACCAAGTATTCATCAACAGATGATTGGTAAGCAAAATGTGATATATACACACAATGGAATATTATTTTGTCTTAAAAAGAAGGAAATTCTGACACATCCTCAAGGAAGAACCTAGAGGACATTATGCTATATAAGCCTGTCACATAAAAACAATACTGTGTGATTCCACTTATGTGAGGTACCTACGGTAGGAAAATTTATAATAAAGACAGAAAGTAGAACAATGGTTCCCAGGTATTCAGGGGAGGGAGAATAAGTAGTTATTGTTTAATGGGTACAGAGTTTTAGTTTGGTAAAATGAAAAACGTTGTAGAGATAGAAGGTGGTGATGGTAGGAAATACTTGACAACACTGAACTATATATACATGAAAATGGTTAAGATGGTAAATTTTATGTGTATTTTGCCACAATTTTAAAAGAAAGAAAAAAAGTGTATTAGTCCATTCTTAAACTCTGCTATAAAGAATTGCCTGAGACTGGGTAATTTATAAAGGAAAGAGGTTTAATTGACTCATAGTTCAGTATGGTTGGGGAGGCCTCAGAAAATTTACTATCATGGAGGAAGGGAAAGCAAACATACCCTTTTTCACATGGTGGCAAGACAGAGAAGAATGAGTGCCCAGTGAAGGGGGAATCCTCTTATGAAACCATCAGCTCTCATGAGAACTGACTCACTGTCACGAGAATAGCAAGGGGGAAAACACCCCCATTGATATGGTTTGGCTCTGTGCCCCCACCCAAATCTCATCTTGAATTGTACCCCCATAATTTCCATGTGTTGTGGGAGGGATAAGATAAGTAAGAGATAATTTAATCATGGGGAAGTTTCCCCATACTATTCTCAGGTAGTGAGTAAATCTCATGAAATCTGATGTTTTTTTCAGGGATTTCTGCTTTGCATCTTCCTCATTCTGTCTTTGCCTACTGCCATCCATGTAAGATAGGACTTGCTCCTCCTTGCTTTCTGCCATGATTGTGAGGCTTTCCCAGCCGTGTGGAACTGTAAGTCCAATTAAACCTCTTTCTTTTGTAAATTGCCCAGTCTCGGGTATGTCTTTATCAACAGCATGAAAATGGACTAATACAGTAAATTGGTACCAGTACAGTGGGGACATTGCTGCAAAGATACTCAAAAATGTGGAAGCAACTTTGGAACTTGGTAACAGGCAGAGGTTGGAACAGTTTGGAGGGCTCAGGAGAAGACAGGAAAATGTGAGAAAGTTTGGAACTTCCCAGAGACTTGTTGAATGGCTTTGACAAAAAATACTGATAATGATATGGACAGTAAAATCCAGGCTGAGGTGGTCTCAGGTGAACATGAGGAACTTGTTGGGAATGGGAGCAAAGGTGACTCTTGTTATATTTTAGCAAAAAGACTGGTGGCATTTTGCCCCTGCCCTAGAGATTTGTGAAACTTTGAACTTCAGAAAGATGACTTAGGGTATCTGGTGGAAGACATTTCTAAGCAGCAAATCATTCAAGAGGTGACTTGGGTGCTGTTAAAGGCATTCAATTTTAAAAGGGAAGCAGAGTGTAAAAGTTTGGAAAATTTGCAGCCTGACGATGCAATAGAAAAGAAAATCCCATTTTCTGAGGAAAAATTCAAGCTGGCTGAGATCTTTGCATAAGTAATGAGGAGCCAAATGTTAATCACCAAGAAAATGGGGAAAATGTCTCTAGGGCATGTCAGAGACCTCTGTGGCAGTCTCTCCCATCACAGACCCAGAGGTCTAGGAAGAAAAAATGGTTTTGTGGACAGGGCCTGGGCTCCCTCTTCCCTGTGCAGCCCAGAGACTTGGTGACCTGTGTCCCAGTCACTCCAGCCATGGCTAAAGGGGCCAACATAGAGCTTGGGCTGTGCTTCAGAGGGTGCAAGCCACAAGCCTTGGCAGTTTCCATGTGGTGTTGAGCCTGTGGGTAAACAGAAGTCAAGAATTGAGGTTTGGGAACTGCCATCTAGATTTCAGAGGATGTATGAAAACTCCTGGACATCCAGGCAGAAGTTTACTGCAGGGGTGGGGCTCTAATGAAGAACCTCTGCTAGGGCAGTGCAGAAAGGGAAATGTGGGCTTGGAGCCCCCACACAGAGTCCCTACAGGGGCACCACCTAGTGGAGCTCCAAGAAGAGGACCATCATCCTCCAGACTCCAGAATGGTAGATGTACCTACAGCTTGCACCATGTGCCTGGAAAAGCTGCAGACACTCAATGCCAGCCCATGAAAGCAGCTGGGAGGGAGGCTGTACCCTGCAAACCACAGGGACGGAGCTGCCCAAAACCATGGGAATTCACCTGTTGCATCAATGTGACCTGGATGTGAGACCTGGAGTCAAAAGAGATCATTTTGGAACTTTAAAATTTGAGTGAAAAAAATAATAATAAAAAAATAAAATTTGATTGAAATTTGGATTTGCATGGGCTCTGTAACTCCTTTGTTTTGGCCAATTTCTCCCATTTAGAACAACTGTATTTACCCAATGTCTGTATCTCCATTGTATATAGGAAATAACTAACTTGCTTTTGACTTTACAGGCTCATAGGCAGAAGAGACTTGCCTTGTCTCAGATGACATGCTGTACTGTGGCCTTTTGAGTTAATGCTGAAATAATTTAATACTTTGGAGGACTGTTGGGAAGGCGTAATTGGTTTTGAAATGTGAGGACATGAGATTTGACAGGGGCCAGGGGTAGAATGATATGGTTTGGCTCTGTGCCCCCCCAGATCTCATCTTGAATTGTACTCCCATAATTTCCATGTGCTGTGGGAGGGACCCAGTTGGAGATAATTTAATCACGGGGAAAGTTCCCCCACACAGTTCTTGTGGTATTGAATGAGTCTCATGAGAGCTGATGGTTTTATAAGGGGTTTCTGCTTTTGCATCTTCCTCATTCTGTCTTTGCCTGCTGCCAAGTAAGACGTGACTTGCTCCTCCTTGCCTTCAATCATGATTGTGAGGCTTCTCCAGCCATGTGGAACTATAAGCCCAATTAAACCTCTTTCTTTTGTAAATTGCCCAGTCTTTGGTATGTCTTTATCAGCAGTATGAAAATTGACCAATACATCCATGATTCAATTACCTCCCACCAGGGCTTCTCATGACACGTGGGGGATATGGGAACTACAATTCAAGATGAGGTTTGGGTGGGATCACAGCCAAACCGTATCAGGAAGAAAGTTATCTAACTACTTAGTAGCACTGCTGATATCCTGCCTCCCAGTCTGATAACCTCCTCTCAGAGTATCTTCTATTGTCTAAGCATTATAATCTTGTGCTCTCCCAGCACAGAATACCTTTCTAGGGCATATCAAAAAGGGATAATACTAATTTTAGAATAAGTATTAGAATAAACTTCAGAGTTTACTTAAACTCATATCTTCTGTGTCAATCAGGGTGAAGATAGGGTTAAGATAGGCAGGAAGCCACTACTCCTGGTTGAGGAGAAGGGAGGAAGTGGTCGTCAGAACTTGAAGAGCTGTGCTTGCACGAGAGGCAGTGACCTTTGGTAGAGAAATGTTGCTCTGTACTCACTGTTATAAAGGAGGTATCTGGTCAAATAAGTGTACCTTCTCTGGTCTTCTACTGCTGATGTCTCCAATTGGTTGAACCTAACTGGAAGTCAGAGGGCAAGAAAACCTGTTGATGCAGTCCACAGAGCCCCAGAACATTGAGTAGAGGGACAAGGGCAGAGAGTAGGTTTGAAGGTGGCATTATGCCAAATTTCATTTTAAAAGTGAAAACATTCAGACCCTGAATTAGTCATAGTTCTCTAGAGAAACAGAACTGATAGAATATAGACAGATAGATAGACAGAGATATAGATATATCAGATGGGATTTACTAGGGGAATTGCTCATTTGATTATGGAGGCTGAGAAGTCCCACAATATCCTGTCTGCAAGCTGGAGAACAAGGGAAGATGATATGGCTCAGTCCAAGTCCAAGGGCCTGAGAACCAGGAGAGCCAAAAGTGTAACTCTCAGTCCTAAGCTGAAGGCTTGAGAACTGGAGAGTATCTGGTGCAAGTCCTGGAGTACTAAGGCCCAGGAGTTCTGATGTCCAAGGGCAGGAGAAGATGGATGTCCCAGTTCCAGAAGAGAGAGTGAGCAAATTTGCCTTTCTTCTGCCTTTTTGTTCTGTCAGGCCCTCAGCCCACTGGATGGAATGGGACTGCATTGGTTGAGGGTGGATCTTCCTAATCCAGTTATTCAAATACCAGTCTCTTCCAGGAATACCCTCACAAACATACCTAGAAGTAATGTTTCATCAGCAGCTATCTGTGTGTCCCTGAATCCAGTCAAACTGACACCTGAAATTAACCATCCAGACCCAAAGAATTAAATGACTTATTTCAGGTCTTCCAATGGCAGATATAAGATTCTCACTGTATTTATCATCTAATAATTGGCTTCCATCCACATAGTGATAAAGAGTGAGAATACAAGTCTAAACTTGGAAAATCTGCCACAAACAGAACACTTAAAGTTTTGTTTTTGAAAGAGAGTTATATGCACGTTTTCCACAGAATAGGAGTTTTCATGCTGCGAACTTTGCAAGTCTGATTCATCACGTTACAAGGAAAATAACCTTAAGAGTTTTCTTCCTGCTTCTGTCCTAATGATTACCACAGTTTATGGGACATTTAGAAGAAGCTGAAGCAGAGTATTAAATTATAGATGTTTAGTTAAATAAAACAAGATAGCTAAGTGAAAGAAACTTCTTGAAGAGAGTCACAGAATTGCATCCTCAAACATGGATTTTTCACAATCCAAGGACTTTGAGACAACTTTTCAGACTCCTAGAAGTTCACAGAATGGTGCTTAAAAAAATTGATGTGACAAGACTTTTGAGCACAAAATATTGAAACTTTAAGGGAATAAAGCAAAAATTGTACTTTTTATCTTTCAAGGAAGTGATTCAGTATAGTACCTAAGTAATTAAGTCCACATTCAAGAATCAAAATTATTGAATCCAAACCCTGGCTTCATCACTTACTAGCTGCACAACTTTGGGCAAATGACTTCATCTTTCTTTCTAAGCCATAGTTTTCCTAACTGTGAAATGTGAATAACTGCATCTATATCATTGATATAGATAGTTATTGTGTCTATTTCTCCCTTCAATTCCATCAACTTTTGCTTCATCTATTTCGTGGTCTATTATTAGGTGTGTAAATGTCTATAATTATCTTCCTGCTGTATCAAACCATTTATTAATGTATAATGTCCTTTGGTCTTATAAACTTCTTTGATATTAAGTCTATTTTTTCTGATATTAGAAAAGCCATCTTTTGGTTACTATTTGTATGGAATATCTTTTCCATCCTTTTACTTTTAACCTATTTCTATCTTTGGACTTAAAGTGAAGCTCTTATAAACAGCATATATTTGAATCACACATTTTTATCCATTCTGCCAATCTCTGTCTTTTGACTGGATCATTTATTATTTTTTTTTAGCTTTCTCTACATCTTCTTTTAATACTTTGAGCATGTTTAAGACAATGTTTTAAAGTTTTTTCTGAGTCTTTTTCAAGGATAGATTTTTTTTTTTTTTGAATGAGCCAAACTTTGTTTCTCTGTCTGCCTTGTAGTTTTTTGTTGAAAAGTGGGCATTAAAATCCAATAATATAGTAGCTCTGGAAATGTGTTTCTTCCTCTTTTCCAGCATTCATTATCTTGTGTTACTGTTTTTGTTGATTGTTTTTGTTTGCTTTTATTGTTGTAGACTGTGGTCCCTGTGCCAACAATCAGCCTGAGGTATAAACTTAGGGTCTTCTCAAATTTTTTCCAAGTCTGAATCTTTCTTTGGAAAAGCGCAGTTACTGTCTAATTTATCTCATATATACAGTTGCTTTTGAATAGCCTAAGTCTCCAGTGTCTATCTCCCAAAAGAAGGAAAAGAGAAAAATAAAAGGAGTTGGTAAAATGATGGAACCACTTAAATTCTCTGGAGTCACATCAGCTTGAGCTGGAGGGACTTGCAACAATAGGGGGTGGTACAACAACAATGGCCACCCACCTCTTGTTGGCCCCTCTATGATCAGAAGCAGTAATCAGCAATCAGAACATAGATGCCTGATATTTGGAGAACAGTGTTCTTTTTGCCCGTCCTGTCTCCTGTGTGCAAACTACTTCAAGAACACATGCATAGCTGCCTGCCATGGGGCTAGGGATGGAGGATGGGTAGCTGCTACTGTGCTAAGAACTTAAATTAACCAAAATTAACTACAATTTACCACATATGTCTTCCCGTGATACGTAAACCTTCCATAGATTCTAGAGACCTAAAATAGTTACTAGACAAATTCTTCCAGTGTAATTATTGGGTAGATAGGGAGACAGATTTGTAGTGTTTCCTACTTTGCCGCTTTCTCAGTCCTGATTCTCTTTTAATGCCATGTTCTATGGACATCTTACCCATATCCACTAGCTCAGGCGCTAAAGGATATGAAAAAAAATGACAAGTTCCTTGCCCTCAAGGAACTTCCAGCTTCAGGATGCATGTTGATTTGTTTACATATTATTATGTTCGGAAGATTCCTCTCTGGTCAAATGTATCAAAACTAACAAAATAATTAAAAAACAAGCTACAGTCACTCCGTGTTATTCCTCTCAAAGAAGAAAACATACTATTAACATAATTTATGGCAGCAACAGAAAAGCCAGGATAAGGAACACCAAACATATGTGTGTTGGTTCTGGAATTAGAAATTAAGTTGTCCTAGCCCTGAGGAAGGAGTCCCAGGCATCTGGGATTCCCTCCCGCTCTGTCATCCACTGTGCAGCTCAATAGAAGAGAGAGCAGGTCAGCTGGTGCCTCCTGAATCTCCTTCCTGAAAATAACACGCTTGGTCTTGGGGGAAACTCTCTGGAAGACACTATTTTTACTTAAAACAAGATCAAACCAGAGGCCTTTTCACACGTGAGTCCTAAAACTTGTAAACCGGAACCCTTTCATATGTGAGTCCTAAAGCTATAAACCTTAGATTCTTCCACGTGTAACATCTAAAGTATAAGCCTATATAAAGGCAGAACCTTCCTTTGTTAAATGAGCTGGGCTTTTGACAAATTACTGCCTGGTCTCCTGGCCAAATAAACTCTTCCTCCTTTATCTGGTGTCCGAGAGATCCGTTTCCCACGGCCACTCCTGCTACAGCCCAACATGCTCACCATTATTCACATTTGGACAAAACTCTCATTTCGTGGCAGTAAAACTGGCTTAAAGTAATTCAGTATCTTGTTGTTAAACCCCTCTATTAGAAGGGGTATAGGAAGGCCTCTATTTGGGGAAATAGAAGGAACGCTCCCCATTTTATTTATTAAAAATAAATAAACCTTTTATTTATTTCTCAAATAAAAGGTTTCCTTTACTTTTATTTGAGAAATAAAGGCAAATCTTGCTTGTACCATCAAGTTTTACAGTTTCCTACTTTCTTTGGCTGAGATTTGAATGGATTCACTAAGTTCTGTTTCCTTCTTGGCCCCATTTTCTATGCCACCAGTGTTGCTCGTTCCAAGGGTTTGTTAGAGAAATTTTGTTATCTTTCCTGGTAGGTTTCCTGTGGTTGTTGCATGAGCCGCATTCTGCAAATGGACATAACTTATTTATGCAGTATGTGCCTTATGTGAAGGAACTTAATATTCCTTCGAAGGAAATCACAGTTAGAAACATAATCTTAAAAAAATCTGAATTCCAATATGTTCAAGGATAGGTGATCTAAATGGAAATCTATAGGGTGCCAAGACTATGGGTTTACTTAGCTGGTTTTAAAGTAATACAGCAGATTGGAGGATTTGATTATGAATTCATTTAAAAGAATACTATGTGAAATGAGCATTTAATATTAGGTTCTATATTGCTTTAAGTTATACCCTATGTGCCATGCAGCTACTAGTAAAATAAAAGGCAAGTCGCTTAGATTAAGTTCACCATTATTCTGTGAAATAAGATAAAAAGTGTAACCTAAAACTTCAGAAGGTTAATATGGTCATTTTAGTAATTGATTGCAAAGGGGAAGATTATAGAGAAATGCTGTCACAATAAGAGAGATTACTTGAAGCTTATGTTTTACAGTGAGAGGAGATGGGAACATATATTGATTAAGTGCTTGAGGATGACTGAACATTGCTAAGTGCTTTATGTATGTTGTTTTATACAATATTATCAAAATGTGGCCAGGTGCGGTGGCTTACGCCTATAATTCCAACACTTTGGGAGGCCGAGGCAGGTGGATAGCTTGAGGACAGGGGTTCGAGATCAGCCTGGCCAACATGGTAAAGCATAGTCTCTACTAAAACTACAAAAATTAGCTGGGCATAGTGGCACATGCCTGTTGTCCCAGCGACTCAGGAGGCTGAGGCGGGGGAATCTCCTGAACCTAGGAGGCAGAGGTTGCAGTGAGACAAGATTGTGCCACTGCATTCTAGGCTGTGCGACAGAGCGAGACTCCATCTCAAAAAAAAAGTGCTAAGAGCCTTCCATTATCATGACCTGTTTATAAAAAAGGAAGTGGAGAGGTTAAAGAATTGGCTGAAAGCCATGTAGCTAGGAAGTGATGGAGCTTGGATCCTTCACTATCAGATTCCTACATTTATCTTTTTGCCACTGAACCATCTGATATGTATTGGTTGGTTTTTCTTATATTAAAATTGTTTTGCATTGGATAATGGATAACAATGTCAAAATGGGTTGGCTTTATTACCTTGATAGAGCACAGAACTCATTTCAGGATTAAAATGACTGGTAGAAGAGAAAGCTTGTGCTGTTTATTCTTCCCTGAAGAGCCCTACCCTTGTGCTTTCTACGTAGCGGTTGCTTCATGAATAAATAAAATCTAAGCAGAGTCTCTATTTCAATTATTATTTCCTGAGCTGAGTGAAAATAGCTTAAAAGAAATACTAAAATATTTGTAGTTGTCATTATTTATGAATTTCATTGGTCAACTAGGTTGTGAAAATCTTTCGTAACTCACGCTGACTCCCCCTTTTAGAACGCAGCCACATTAAAGGGGTGGCTTTGGGATCTGCCTGATGCCAAAAAGGACCTGTGGAAACTGCGTGACCTTGAGAAAGTCACTTAACATCTCCAAACCTTATTCTTTCTTTAGCCAACTAGGGATAATTCTTTATCAGCCAAAGGTGGAGAGTCTAGGTAGATATAGGTTTATTTTTAATTGTTAAAAGCATTCATTTTGATACATAGCTAAGTCAATAAACTTCTACTCCACCACAGATGCCTCTATAAAGAGCCCTGTGCCATCCAACCAGGAAACACTTTTATTGATTGATTGAGATAGGGTCTTGCTTTGTCACTCAGGCTGGAGTGCAGTAGTGTCATCGTAGCTTACTGCAGCCTCAACCTCCCAGGCTCAAGCAATCTTCCCACCTCAGCCTCTTGAGTAGCTGGAATTACAGGCTCTGCTAATTTTTGTCTATTTTGTAGAGTTGGGGTGTTCCCATGCTGTCCAGGCTGGTCTCAAATCCTGGGCTCAAGTGATCCACCTGCCTTGGCCTCCCAAAGTGCTGGAATTACAGGTTTCAGCCACCATGCCTGGCCAATCAGGGAACATTTGAATGATGCCCCATTTCTTATCCCCCATCAGAATGCACACCTCCATGTCATTCCTGTCCATTAATGGCTTCCAAATCCAGGTGACCAAATAGTCCTTTATCTCCAAAGCAGGCTCAAAACTATTAGTTGAGACATCCCAGGCTCCATACGCTTCTTTAATTCCAGGTAAGTCATGACATGAATAAAGCCCCAGCAGATGGAAAATTGGCTGCCCTTGAAAAGCTGCTGCAGCCTCTGCTTGGCCTGTTTGCCCCAGGGTCACCATGGAGACAGCCAGGGTGGCATGGTGAGGTAATAGATACTTTTTTGATGCCCCTTGTGATGGGATTTGTAACATGAAAATCCTAACTCCTGGATCCCAGCCTTCTCTCTTATACTCCCCTTCCTGCTGCTCAAGTACTCCAGCCCAAACAGGTCTGGATCCCTGATGCTGAAGCAGGCTCCAGCACTCCTCCTTCAAGCTTTCTTCCTTCTACCCACATCCACTCTGCAACCTCTCTCTCAGAGTTCTCAGGTTTCTTCAGGGCCTAGGCTGTGCCTTGCAGCCTCTGCATTGCCCCACATCAACCAGGCAGACCAGTATATTAAACGAGCTCAACAAACATTTTTTTTTGAATAAACCAAAAATGGGCTGTATTAGTCTGTTCTCACACTGCTATAAAGAACTACCGGAAACTGGGTAATTTATGGAGAAAAGAGGTTTAATGGACTCACAGTTCCACAGGCTGTACAGGAAGCACAGCTGGGAGGCCTCGGGAAACTTACAATCATGGTGGAAGGTGAGGGAAAGCAAGCACATCTTATCGTGGCGGAGGCAGGAGAGAGGGAGTGAAGGAAGAAGTGCCACACACTTTTAAATCATCAGATCTCATAAGAACTCACTCACTATCCACTGTCATGAGAACAACAAGGGGAGATCTACCCCCCATGATCCAATCATCTCCACCAGGTCCCTCTCCCCAACAAAAGGAATTACAATTAAACATGAGATTTGGGTGGGGACACAGAGCCAAACCATAACATGGACAAAAAGAGAAACGTAGTGAATGAAGATGGTAATATCACCCGCTCGTGTCAAAATATCAGTGCTGCTTCTCCACCTGGTTATCCCCTTCCGCACTCGATCTGCACTCAAGTTGCCCCCCCTTAAATGTCATCTTATCACTTTTTTCTCCCTTTCAAAGCCATTCTTTTACAATTCCTCCTAAACCAAAAGGTTAGGAGAAGTCAGGGCACAAGTGTACTTTCTCCTGACTTCTCTTTGCCCCAGAGCCCCTTTGAAACAGTCTTGGGGAAAAAAGATTAGTATATGATGGAAATGACACACAAGAATAGTTATTGATATGAAATAAAATTTAGCTTAAGAAAAACTATGATAAAATAGCATCTTTTGGGGGGTACTTATTAAACCAAAGAAGTGTCTTGTAACCCTGACTGTGAAGAACTCTGTATCCAAGGAAATTCTTAGGAAGAATGAGTTTGTAGAAATACCTGTGGAAAGCAGCACTGCCCCAAGGGTTGAGGTGTGAACCACCAAACCTGATGGTCTAGAATGTGTGTCTAATCTGATCCCAAGTGTGCATTTACTGAGTAGTCACTGTTTGGGGACGCCATGCTGGTAATAGCAATAGTCACTACCTATTGAACCTGACATGGTGCTAGGCAAATAATAAATATCATCTAATTCTTCCAGCAACCCTAGTAAGGTGAGTATCATTATCCTCATTTTACAAATAAGTAAATTGAGTCTCATAGAAGGTAATTCAGTTGCATAAGACCACACATGTTTTAGTGGCAGAACCAGGCTTCAAATTTAGGGTTTTCAGACTTTAAAACCATCTCTTATCTACCTTATTTCACAGGGAAAACTTGGCAGTATAACTGAAGAAATTATTTTCATAAAACAATCAAAGGGCAGAATACTATACAATAAAGTGCTAATCTTAAGCATTGATAAATAATGTTGATTTCTAACAGCTATCTAAAGCAGTAACTACAATCAACTCACCCATGTCTGAAAAATTAATGTTGAATACATATCTATTAAGTGGCTACTTTTGGCCAAATCCTATGCAAGTTGCCTTTAGATACATCAAGCAAAATTTCCTTACCATGATCTGTGAAATAGGTATTATTATTATTACCCACAATTTACAGAAAAGGAAACTGACACTCAGGTCAATAATTTGTAGGGGCCATGTTTTACATGTGGTTTGAAATGTGAATAGACTTTTGGGATAGGATCTCTTTCCAGCAGGTTGCTAAGATAATAAGATGTTAGCTGGAGTCCTGATGTTCATTGCTGTCCCATTTAGACAATATGTCTGAATATGGGCAATGTGGGAGACAAGCACTGTGGAAAGGTAGGCGGAGACAGCCTCCTGATAATGTCATTTGAGTAACAAGGTTACTCTGTGTTGAGAAGAGACCAAGGAGTAGTGTGGAGAATGGAAGGAAGCCAATTTGGAGGCTACAGCAATAATATCCAGGTGGAAGACGATGGTGACTATGACCAGGGTGGTAGCAGCGGACACAGTGGGTAGTGGTTTGATTCTGGATATATTTAGAAGTAGAATTGTCAGGATTTGATGACAAATTAGATGTGGAATTTGAAAAACAACGGAGGAGTCAATGATAACTTCAAGGATTTTTAACTTATTTGTGCAGGGGTGTCTTTTCTCCATAAACTGGTTTACTGAAGGGTAGTATCTTCCTTTTCAGCCACTAATTTAGAAATGGGACCTAATCAAACTCCACAGCTTCTGCACAGCAAAAGAAACAGTCATTAAGAGTGAATCGGCAACCAACAGAATGGGAAAAATTTTTGCAGTCTACCCATCTGACAAAGGGCTGATAACCAGAATCTACAAAGAACTGAAACAGATTTACAAGAAAAAAACAAACAAGCCCATTCAAAAGTGGGCGAAGGATATGAACAGACACTTTACAAAAGAAGACATACGTGAAGCCAACAAACATATGAAAAAATGCTCACCATCCCTGGTCATTAGAGAAATGCAAATCAAAACTACATTGAGATACCATCTCACGCCAGTTAGAATGGCGATCATTAAAAAATCTGGAGACAACAGATGCTGGAGAGGATGTGGAGAAATAGGAACGCTTTTACACTGTTGGTGGGAGTGTAAATTAGTTCAACCATTGTGGAAGACGGTGTGGCGATTCCTCAAGGACCTAGAAATAGAAATTCCATTTGATCCAGCAATCCCATTACTGGGTGTATATCCAAAAGACTATAAATCGTTCTACTATAAGGACACATGCACACGAATGTTCATTGCAGCACAGTTTACAATAGCAAAGACCTGGAACCAACCCAAATGCCCATCGATGATAGACTGGACAGGGGAAAATGTGGCGCATATACACCATGGAATATTATGCAGCCATCAAAAACGATGAGTTTGTGTCCTTTGTAGGGACATGGATGAACCTGGAAACCATCATTCTCAGCAAACTGACACAAGAACAGAAAATCAAACACCGCATGTTCTCACTCATAGGCGGGTGTTGAACAATGCGAACACATGGACACAGGGAGGGGAGTATCACACACTGGGGTCTGTCGGGGGAAAAGGGGAGGGATAGTGGGGGGTGGGGAGTTGGGGGAGGGATAGCATGGGGGAGAAATGCCAGATATAGGTGATGGGGAGGAAGGCAGCAAATCACACTGCCATATGTGTACCTATGCAACAATCTTCCATGTTCTTCACATGTACCCCCAAACCTAAAATTTAATACAAAAAAAAAAAAAAGAAATAGGCATGTAACCTGATTATAACCAATGGGATATGACAGGACATGTGCTGGGAGGGTCTCCATAAAAGAACCACAGGTAGAAAAGAGTCATTCTCTTTCCCCCCCCTTTAGACGTAGTTGCGCCTGAATGTGATACCCACATCATCTGCAATTATCTTGTTACCAGCTTAAGAAAAAACCAACAGGGAGGTTGGCAGCGCCGAGACATGGAAAGAACCAGGGTCCTAGGTGACATCACTGAGCCACTGAAGCAACCAAGCCTGTCTATGAACTTTCTTACTGTGAGATAGTGTATTTCTGTATTATTTAGGTTAGCTGGTGGTGGAATGTCTGTTTCTTGCACCTTAAAGCATCTGACTCCAGGATGCTCTTTGGTAGGTTTTCTCACTTATCCTTTTTAGAATGAAGTACCAAAGGATTTAGAAATGTTTCCCATGTGTTCAAAACAACAGAACTTACACTATAACACTCTTAGTTGAAGGAAAAAGATTTGGTAGGGAAAAAGGATGGAAAGGACAACAATTCCATGGTGATAGTAGGCAATAAATTCTACGTACATTGATTTATGACATGGAAGGAAACAAATCATTGTGAAACTGTGAGTGCAAAGCTATGGTGCCCTAGGGAAGGGTGTTTCCAACTGCAGTTTGTGACCTACTAGTAGGTCACAGAAACAATCTAGTGAGTCTAGACTAGCATTTAAAAAAGTGAATAGAACAAATAAGATAGAATAAATAGAATAGAAAATACCAGTACGAAGCAGAGCATGTAGGAAGGATTATTATTCTCATGTGGAGCGTTTGTAACCGTCGTATACATATGTGTCTACTGAGTCATTGTGTAAGATGTATGCCGTCTTGTGGGTCAGTCATGGTCAAAAGGGTTTGAGAAATACTGTCTAAGAAAAAACACTGACCATCTGTCTTTTCACACAATGACACTAAATCACCAGCACTGTCTTGTTGATCTGCTTTAATTATACAAATAAATCTAACATCTTTTCTGATAAACATTATTCTCACTATGTGACTGTAATAAAATATTTCTTCTCAAATAAAAATGATGCCCAGACACATAAATCAACAGGGGCTTGAGGACAGCAAGCTGAGCCCCTGTGGCTCCCTGGGTCCTGGAGCCCCTGTTGTTTGGTATAGTTTACTCTCAGGTTCTTTCCCAGGGTCTCTTTGGAAAGCTATTTGTGGTTTCTGCCTGAGTCTTGCTTTTTATGCTAACTTTGGGGGAGGAGAAAAAGAGATTTATTTCCACGGCCTTGCTGACATAAGTAACCTGGTATGGATTCTTATTAAAGATGATTTTTTTTAATTCCAAAGAGATTAGAAATTGCTCCAAAATTCCAATTTCCAGTGTAATTAGTTGTTCACAAGGAGGCCAATCATGAGTTCTACTTGTTCGGAGGGCTCTATGAATCATATACATTTATGAGATGAAAGCTTAAGGTAAGGGCTCTGTGCTCCATGCCACATTTCCTCAGCTCACCTTTAATCGCAGGGCAAGGGTAACACACAGTTCTGTGCAGTCTTAGGCCTCCCCCTCAGGTACCCACCTTTGATATCCTTCCATTTTCAGCCTCAGGACCTGTCCCAGTGCCTGCCACAAGCATCTGCCTATGCACGAGGAAGACCAGAAATGTCAGAGACTTAACATCTCTCGGTGCAATCTTCAAGTTAGGAAAGATGGGAACTGATGGACACATGCTCTGGCTTCCTGTCCTTCAGGGGATAATCCTGGGAGGAACGCCATATGCTTCTCAGACCTCCAGGTGAAACTGAATCCCTGCTGTCCATGGCTAGACCTTGATAATGTACTATATTTGCTTTTCCTCCTTCCCTTTCTTACTCTTCCCTTTCCCTCCTTTTTTTTTTTTTTTTTTTTTTTTTGAGACCAAGTCTCGCTTTGTCACCCAGGCTGGAGTGCAGTGGTGCGATCTTGGCTCACTGCAACCTCTGTCTCCCAGATTCGAGTGATTCTCCTGCCTCAGCCTCCCAAGTAGCTGGGATTACAGGCACCTGCCACCATGCCCAGCTAATTTTTGTATTTTAAGTAGAGACCAAGTTTTTACTATGTTGACCAGGCTGGTCTTGAACTCCTGACCCCAAGTAATCTACTGGACTCAGCCTCCCAAAGTGCTGGGATTATAGGCCTGAACCACCGTGCCTGGCCCCTTTCTCTCCTTCTTAATCTTTAAGATAACTTCTCAAACAGAATATCTGTATCCAAGTCCTTGTATGCAATTTGGCTTTTAAGAAAACTATTAAATAAAAAGAGAATCTAAACTTAAAAGAATCTGACTCCGGAAAAAAACATAACTAAACAATTATTTCATGAATCCAAATAAAGTCTTTTCAATATGATATATACGAATGTTTTTAAAAGAATAGGAAGGATTTTGGTAAAAGAACTACTTGGGGAAGTACAGTTAGTCCTTGGAGGAACAAAAGAAATAGAGGTCAAAACTTACAAATTAGTAGTGAAATTTCGCAATCTTATAGAACAGAGAGTCATTGTCACCCAACCCATTTCTCACCCACCTGGCAGCCGAAAAAGTCAAAAGTGGATGAGCAGCAACTGAGAACATGGAAAGGTAACCAGGGATACCCTAAGAGCCAACCTCCTTTGCAGAGAGATGCCAACAACTGCTAGAAACGCTGTTGCACTACAGCATATTTCCAGATAAAACGGGAACAGAGAATGTGAAAATCTATTCTGGGGAACATTGTTTCACAAATAAAAACTTAAAAGGAAATAGAAAAAAAAAACAATTAGAAAAATACAATTATTGGGCGGGTGTGGTAGCTCATGCCTGCAATCCCAGTACTTTTGGAGGCTGAGGTGGGAGGATCACTTGAGGCCAGGAGTTCAAGACCAGCCCAGGCAACATAGTGAGAGCCATCTTAAAAAAAAAAAAAAAAATAGCTGGGTGTGGTGGCATGCACCTATAGTCCTAGCTACCCAAGAGACAGAGGCAGGAGGATCACTTGAGCCCAGGAGTTTGAGGCTGCAGTGAGCTATGGTCACATCTCTACATTTCAGCCTCGATAACAGCAAGACTCTGTCTCTAAAGAAATAAATAAATACAATGATTTTAGAAATACATCATTATTATTTTTAAAATACAGAAAAATACTAAATTTGAGAAAGTTGGAAGGCAACTGAATTAATAAAAGCTCTAATGAACAAAACCTATTTCAGTGTCAAAATGCAGCATCATTTTCAAATACCCACAGAAATACAATCTGATTTACTAAACCAATGCTTAAAAGAATTCCTTAGGCAAACTGATCTGGTAAAAAGTTAAAAACACCTTATAATGTGCGATATTGGTTATTTTTCACTTAATGAATTTCTGATATAGTATATTGTTGTAAGCATTTTAAACATCTTCCTGTGCTTCTTTTTATTGTATTTACAGAGAAGATTATTTTTCAAATGGTAAATTCTTGTTCACCTTGCTTTAGAATATCACAAATGATGCTTTAATGATGTCTAGATGAGTGGCACTCTCCTGCCCTGACACGTATTGTCAGAGTATGACACACAAAGCTGAGAACCTATAATTTTTTCTATATTTAACTTTGGTCAGGTGCTTATTAATATTGAGTCAAGTTTGGGTTTCTGAATTTCTAGAGAGTGGCAGAGAAGTTGGAAAAGATCCAGAGAGAAATGACAGAAACTATTAAGAGGATGAAGGATAAGACCTAGAGGAAGGGTGAGAGAAGTTGAACTACCTTCACCTTGAAAAGTACAGGCCAAGGACTGATTTAATAAGTTTCTTCAAGAACAGAGTGGTTCATTTTGAGGAGGATGATAGCTGGCTTTTCTCTGTCTCTATAAAGATGAAAACCAGACAAAATTGGATTAGAATTCAACAAGAGAATTCTCTTTGACCTAAGGCAGAACTTAGCTGCAAAGGTGATTAAACTCTGTCATTACCATCACTGGAGAGCTTTGAAAATGTGTTCAGCAACCATTAGTTATGGGTAGTTTAGGCAAGTCACTGAAGGAGGAAATCCTTTTCAACTCTGTGTCTCCATGTATTTGAATTCTCAAAAGCCACATTAATAGGTTTAGTCAGTGTATAGGAGAGAACAGATTTCCCAAAGAGGAGTACGAGGTGACCAGAAAATATCGACTTTCATTCTGAAGCTAGAAAGTTTCAACACAAAATGAATATTCACCATACGCCAAAGTCATGCAACTCTAAGAGATGGTTTGCAAAAGCTATTAATAAAGCTAATATTTCCCAAATTTTATAAATGGACTAATAGAAACCATGTTGTAACAAATCTAAGAGAAACTGAGATTTAATGATTCATTACACATCTATTGAACACCTGCTATGTTTCAAACAGTGTTCCAGGCACTGGGGATTCCAAGCCTAATACAACATGTCATTGCTCCTGGGAGCTGACAATCTAGGGAGGAAAGAGACACGTTGCTGGTGAATCTTGTGATAGGGAGAAACACAACGTGCTATAGGAGCACCTGAGTGGGACCCCTAGTCCAAAAGGGACATTCAGGGAGGGCTCCCCGAAAACAGACACTGGGGATGAGCTTCGAAGATAGATTAGGTGTAAACTTGGCACAAGAGGGATTTATTGTAAAGAAGGTGGATGCTGAAGAAATACCAGTACAAAGAATGAATGTATTTTCAGTGCTGACTAGGTATAGGTACTGGGCACTGTATCAAGCGCTTAGTCAGCATAAATTTATTTCATCGTCAGGCCATCTCTAGTTTATTCATTCATCAAATATTTGAGTACCTGCTATGTTCTAGGAACCATGCATACAACAGTAAGTCAAACACAGATTCTGCTTGCTGAGAGCTTAGGGCAGTGAGGGACGCTATTCAATAATAAAGCAATTACATATGAATATAAATTTATAAATAAGTTGCTGAAAATATGTGATGTTTATGTAAAACAAAAGTATCTCCAAACTGTATGTTTCTAAATGTATATGCATATGTCAATGTACTTTTAAAATATTAACAACTCAACTTTTAAAATTATTAGTATACAAAACAGGTAACCCGGTTAAACCTTAGAGATGGGGCAAAAATGGCCTTGTGTAACTCCTTAGCTAAGTCCAATATACTCCAGTACTAAAATGTCTGAAGGGTTAGAACACTTAGCATCTCCATCTTTTTCTCTGCCTTATCAAAGACTTCCAGGATTGCCACCACTGACAGAGTTGTTCATTGTTGGATTTTTTTTTTTTTAATTTCAATAGTTCTTGAGGTACAGGTGGGTTTTGGTTGCATAGATAAGTTCTTTAGTGGTGATTTCTGAGATTTTAGTGCACCTGTCACCTGAGCAGTGTACACTGAACCCAGCATGTAGTCTTTTATCCCTCATCCCCTCCAAACCTTTCTCCCCTTAAGTCCCCCAAGTCCATTATACCATTCTTATTATGCCTTTGCATTCTCATAGCTTAGCTCCCACTTACGAGTGAGAACAGACCATATTTGGTTTTCTATTCCTGAGTTACTTCACTCAGAATAATGACATCTAGCTCCTTCCAAATTGCTGCAGGGGGCACTATTTTGTTCCTTTTAATGATTGAATAGTAGTCCATGATGTCTAGATACCACCTTTTCTTTATCCACTTGTCGGTTGATGGGAACTTAAGCTGGTTCCGTATCTTCGCGATTGTGAATTGTGCTTTTCTAAGCACATGTGTGCATGTCTTCTTAGATAATGACTTCTTTTCTTTTGGGTAGATACCCTGTAATGTGATTGCTGGATCAAATAGTAGTTCTACTTTTAGTTCTTTAAGGAATCTCCATACTGTTTTCCACAATAGCTGTACTAATTTACATCCCCACCAGCAGTGTAAAAGTGTTTCCTTTTTATCACATCCACACCAACATCTACTGTTTTTTGAATTTTTAAATTATGGCCAATGAATCTGCATTTATAACAAGCTTCCAGCTGATGCCGACACTGCAGGGTCTACGGAGCCCACTTAGAGTTGCACTGTCTTAAGCCATCCTGGACTGAAAAGCTGACTTCTTGCAAGCTGAGCTCTGGAGTTGTATTAAGACAACAAAAATAACAGTGAATCTTTATTGAGCTTTTACTATGTGCTAGTCACTGCCAAGTGCTTCCTAGGCATTATCTTATTTGATCCTAACATAATGTGATGAGGGAGGCACAATAATTAGTCCCTTTTATTCTCAGAGAGAATAAGTAATATGCCCAATGTTACACAGCTTTGGCAGCCCTGGGGTTCCAGCACAGGCTGTCCTCCTTCAAGCATCTGATCTCAGCCAGTATTGCCCTCAGCTGCCCACATTGGTGGGGATGTGCCCAGGATACAGCATCTTGAGAATTATGCCAGCCCCACCAAGTGTCCCTGAGACCTCTCATGATAGAAAATGGCCACCTGTCCCCTGCAACAATGGTTCTCAGCCATTTCCTTCCATTGACACACACCGGATGGAATTCACAGTATTCCTCCATTGACACAACAAAATTTCTACCTTGCCCATGGGTGAAATGTAAAGGAAACTTGAAGCAACTGTAAATTGCAACTCACAAGCAGTGCAATAATTCCCAACTATCACAGGTGAGAAAACAATGGAACAGTAGCAACCGATCACTATGAGCTATCACCAAGACAAGATCGTCTGCCCGTACATATAATTCTTAATACACTAACTGTGATGCAACAGAGAGCAAAGAATTGCAAACACTATTCTTCCTTTCTTTCTTCCTTCCTTCCTTCCTTCCCTCCCTCCCTCCTTCCCTCCTTTCTCTCTTTCTCTTTCTCTCTTCTCTCTTGAGACTGAGTCTGTGAGTGTCCCAGGCTGGAGTGCAGTAGCACAATCATCATGGCTCACTGCAGTCTCCAACTCCCTGGGCTCAGGTGATCCTCCCATCTCAGCCTCCCAAGTAGCTGAGACTAAAGGCACATGCCACCATGCCCGGCTAATTTCTGTATTTTTTAAACTATTTTATTATTATTATTATACTTAAGTTCTGGGGTACATGTGCAAAACATGTAGGTTACATGGCTAAACATGTGCAATGGTGGTTTGCTCCATCCATCACCCCATCATCCACATTAGGTATTTCTCCTAATGCTATACCTCCTGAGTACCCCACCCACAGACAGGCCCCAGTGTGTGATGTTCCCCTCCTTGTATCCATGGGTTCTCATTGTTAAACTCCCACTTATGAGTGAGAGCATGCAGTGTTTGGTTTTCTGTTCCTGTGTTAGTTTGCTGAGAATGATGGTTTCCAGCTTCATCCATGTCCCTGCAAAGGACATGAACTCATCCCTTTTTATGGCTGCATAGTATTCCATGGTGTATATGTGCCACATTTTCTTTATCCAGTCTATCATTAACAGGCATTTGGGTTGTTCCAAAGTATTTGTTTTTGTAAAGAGTGCTGGAATAAGCATATGTGTGCAGGTGTCTTTATAACAGAATGATTTACAATCCTTTGGATATATACCCAGTAATGGGATTGCTGGGTCAAATGGTATTTCTAGTTCTAGATCATTGAGGAATTGCCACACTGTCTTCCACAATGGTTGAACTAATTTACACTCTCAACAACAGTGTAAAGGTGTTCCTATTTCTCCACATCTTCTCCAGCATCTATTGTCTCCTAACTTTTTAATGATCACCATTCTAACTGGCATAAGATGGTATCTCATTGTGGTTTTCATTTGCATTTCTCTAACGACCAGTAATGATAAACTTTTTTTTTCATGTTTGTTGGCTGCACAAATGTCTTCTTTTGAGAATTGTCTGTTCATATCCTTTGCCTACTTTTTGATGGGGTTTTTTTTTCTTGTAAATTTGTTTAAGTTCTTTGTAGATTCTGGATATTAGCTCTTTCTTAGATGTGTAGATTGCAAAATTTTTCTCCTATTCTGTAGGTTGCCTGTTCACACTAATGATAGTTTCTTTTGCTGTGTAGAAGCTCCTTAGTTTAGGTAGATCCCATTTTTCTATTTTGGCTTTTGTTGCCATTGCTTTTGGTGTTTTCGTCATGAAATTTCTGCCCATGCCTATGTTCTGAATGGTATTGCCTAGGTTTTCTTCTAGGGTTTCTATGGTTTTAGGTCTTACATTTAAATCTTTAATCCATCTTGGGTTAATTCTTGTTTAAGGTGTAAGGAAGGGATCCAGTTTAACTTTCTGCATATGGCTAGCCAGTTTTCCCAACACCATTTATTAAATAGGGAATCCTTTCCCCATTGCTTGTTTTTGTCAGGTTTGTCAAAGATCAGACAGTGGTAGATGTGTGGTGTTATTTCTGAGGCCTCTGTTCTGTTCCATTGGTCTATAACTCTGTTTTTGTACCAGCATCATGCTGTTTTGATTACTGTAGCCATGTAGTATAGTTTGAAGTCAGGTAGTGTGATGCCTCCAGCTTTGTTTTTAAAATTTATTTAAATTTATTTTTATTTTTTGCTTAGAATTGTCTTGGCTATGTGGGCTCTTTTTGTTTCCATATGAAATTTAAGGTGGTTATTTCCAATTGTGTGAGGAAAGTCAATGGTAGCTTGATGGGATAGCATTGAATCTATAAATTACTTTGGGCAGTATGGCCATTTTCATGATATTTATTCTTTCTAACCATGAGCATGGAACATTTTTCCATCTGTTTGTGTCCTCTCTTATTTCCTTGCCCAGTGGTTTGTAGTTCTCCTTGAAGAGGTCATTCACATCCCTTGTTAGTGGTATTCTCCTAGGTATTTTATTCTCTTTGTAGCAATTGTGAATGGGAATTCACTCATGATTTGGCTCCATGTTTGTCTGTTATTGGTGTTTAGGAATGCTTGTGATTTTTGCACATTGATTTTGTATCCTGAGACTTTGCTGAAGTTGCTTATTAGCTTAAGGAGATTTTGGGCTGAGACGATAGGGTCTTCTAAATATACAATCATGTCATCTGCAAACAGAGACAATTTGACTTCCTCCTTTCCTAATTGATTACCCTTTATTTCTTTTTCTTTCCTGATTGCCCTGGCCAGAACTTCCAATACTATGTTGAATAGGAGTGGTGTGAGAGAGGGCATCCTTGTCTTGTACCAGTTTTCAAAAGGAATGCTTCCAGTTTTTGCCCATTCAGTATGATATTGGCTGTGGGTTTGTCATAAATAGCTGTTATTATTTTGAGACATGTTACATCAATACCTATTTTATTGCGAGGTTTTTAGCCTAAAGGGCTGTTGACCTTTGTCGAAGGCCTTCTCTGCATCTGTTGAGATAATCATGTTTTGTCTTTGGTTCTGTATATATGATGGATTATATTTATTGATTTGTGTATGTTGAACCAGTCTTGCATTCCAGGGATGAAATCAACTTGATCGTGATGGATAAGCTTTTTGATGTGCTGTTGGATTTGGTTTGCCAGTGTTTTATTGAGGATTTTGCATCAGTGCTCATCAGGGATAAAAAATTTTCTTTTTTAGTCGTGTCTCTGTGAGGTTTTGATATCAGGATGATACTGACCTCATAAAATGAGTTAGGGAGGATTCCCTCTTTTTCTGTTGTTTGGAATAGTTTCAGAAGAAATGGTATCAGCTCCACTTTGTGCCTCTGGTAGAATTCGGCTGTGAACCCATCTGGTCCTGAACTTTTTTTGGTTGGTAGGCTATTAATTGTAGCCTCAATTTCAGACTTTGTTATTGGTCTACTCAGGGATTCCACTTCTTCCTGGTTTAGTCTTGGGAGGATGTAACTGTTCAGAAATTTATTCATTTCTTTGAGATTTTCCATTTGTTTATTGGCATAGAGGTGTTTATAATATTCTCTGATGGTTGTTTGTATTTCTGTGGGATTGATGGTGATATCACCTTTATCATATTTTATTACATCTATTTGATTCTTCTCTCTTTCTTCTTTGTTAGTCTGGCTAGCAGTCTATCGATTTTGTTGATCTTTTCAAAAAAACAGCTCCCAGATTCATTCATTTTTTAAGGTTTTTTTGTGTCTCTATCTCCTTCAGTTCTGCTCTGATCTTAGTTATTTCTTGTCTTTTGCTAACATTTTGTTTGTTCTTGTTCCTCTAGTTCCTTTAATTGTGACATTAGGGTGTTGATTTTAGATCTTTCCTTTTTTTTCTTGTGGGCATTTAGTGCTATAAATTTCCCTCTACTCACTGTTTTCAGTGTGTCCCAGAGATTCTGGTACATAGTATCTTCGTTTTCATTGCTTTTAAAGAACATTTTTATTTCTACTTTCATTTCATTATTTATCCAGTAGTGATTCAGAAGCAGGTTGTTCAGTTTCCATGTAGTTTTGTGGTTTTCAGTGAGTTTCTTAATCCTGAGTTCTAACTTGTTTGGACTGTGATCTGAGAGACTGTTTGTTATGATTTCCATTCCTTTGCATTTGCTGAGAAGTGTTTTACTTCCAATTATGTGGTCTATTTTAGAATAAGTGTGATGTGGTGCTGAGAAGAATGTATATTCCATGGATTTGGGGTGGAGATTTCTGTAGATGTCTATCAGGTCTGCTTGGTCCAGATCAAAGTTCAAGTCCTGGATATCCTTGTTAATTTTCTGTCTTGTTGATCTAATATTGACAGTGGGGTGTTAAAGTCTCCCACTATTATTGTGTGGGAGTCTAAGTCTCTTTGTAGGTCTCTAAGAACTTACTTTATGAATCTGGGTGCTCCTGTATTGGTGCATATATATTTAGGATAGTTAGCTCTTCTTGTTGCATTGATCCCTTTACCATTATGTAATGCCCTTTTTGTCTGTTTTGATCTTTATTTGTTTTTTTTTTTTTGTACACATTTAGTTTTATTGTAACAAAGCAACTTGTACACTTTTAACGTTTAAAACTGAGCATCATCTTTCCTTTCCAGTGAAACAAAAAGAAAATTTAAAAATAAACAGGAACAAAATTACAATAGAGAATGTCAATTCCAAATAAGATCCTGCAGGTTCTGCTGATTCTCCCATTGAGTGGCAGGGCTCAAGTCATCATGAGGAGAGAATTTATTTTAAAAGTGTCATCTTAAACTGCAAGGATGTCTGTCAAATGTCACAATTAAACATGCCAAAGGAGAAGCCATGTTGTCAAAATGCCCACTTACCCCACCCAAACATCTCAAACCCACCCTTTGCTGACCTTCTATAACCCCATTTTTTTAAGTTTTTTTTTTCTTTTTTTAAACAAGAGAAAGCAGACAGATACATGTTGGTAAATGCTAACTGTCCATATTCACATAGAGACACAGTGTACTCTCTGAGCCCAATATACAGAGAAGGAGGAAAAAAGCTAGAATTCTATGCACTACTACACAGGGGCCTAGCACCCTCCAGCTTCCAGCAGAGCGAAGGGAGCAGGTTTTTCTTTTCCCACAGAGCTCGGTGGTGTTGATTCCATACAGTTTTTGTTCAGACAGGAAGGGATAAAAATGAATTTCAAACAGAAAGGGGTAGAAGACTCTTTTCCCATTGCATCCTGCTCAAGATATTTCCCCCAAAATAAGTTGAGAACCATGGTGTAGAGAAAAGAGACCTCAAAAACAGGGTGACTGAGCACAAGAGGGAAGAAGAAGGAAAAAAAAAAAAAAAAAAAAAGACTGCAACTTGCTCCCAGGGACTGGAGAAAATTTAAAAAAAGGAAGGTTGGAATCCATCAGTGTTCTATCAGTCATCTTCTCCTTCATCCTCCTCTCCTTCCTCCCCTTCATCATCATCTTCATCTTCTTTACCTTCATCCTCATCCCCTTCTTCGTCAATATCTTCTAATCCTTTCTCCTCTTCATCATCATCATCATCTTCTTCTCCTTCTCCTTCTTCATCATCCATATCAGGAACCAAGTAGTACTGTAATGGGTTTGGCCAAATATCATCTTTGATGACCTCTCCTAATTCATCAGCACCTGCATCAGAATGGTCAGTAAACCAGGTAAAGAAGCTCTCCGGTTCCTCATGCTGCCTCTTCCTGCTGGCTTTATTCTGCGTTTGACTTGAACGTTTCGTCAAATCCTTTCCAGATTTCCATTTGATTTCGGTGGACTTTGAAGATGGATCACCACTCTCATTCAGATGAAATTCTTTGGAGAGAACTTTATTTTCAAAGTAAGGATTTTCATCAAAATAAAAATCTATTCTGTAACCTGATTTAATATCTTCAAATTCTGTCACTTCAACTCTGGTCAAATAATGCAGTGCCTCTTCGTCCTCCTCCCCAAGCAGTGCAGACACTTGTGGATGGTTGACAAATGTTGTTACCCAAAAATTTGGGATTTTGGCGATCAATTCTGACCTCTTCTGAAAAAATGGTTGGCGGAGTTTGTTATATTTCTGTTCTACTTTCAAAATCTCCTCACTGGCTTGTTCATTAAGTCTGTCTATTTCATTTTGTACTTCATCAATGTGTTCAATTGCTTCTTGCTGTTCTTTTTCTAAGGTCTCGTCGGCCCCGTCATGGTTGGAGTTGAGCTCCTTTTTACTGACTTTGGCCGCTGGCGCCGACATGATGCTACTCCGCGGTTGGGGGGGGGGGAGACGGGGGAGGGGGAGAGAAGGGAAGGCGAAGGGGGCGGGCAGGCGGCTTCCCCTCACGCCACACGCGCGGTCGCCCGCTCGGTCCGGCCGCCTCATCCCGGCGCTCGCTCGCTCTCCCTCCCCCTCGCTCGCTCGCGCGCGCTGCCCTCGCGGCCTGACGCCGGGGGACGGGCTAGGGCGCCGTGCCGGGCCGCGGCCCGGGCTCCTGCTCGCAGAGGGGGAGGCGGAGGCGGCGGCGGTAGCGGGCGGCGGGCGGCTCGGCTCTCTCACTCGCGCTCGGCGTTCCAGCCAGCTCACTGCTCGCTCTCCCGAGCCGCCTCCTCCTCCACCTCCTCCTACGGCGAGCGATCTTTATTTGTTTAAAGTCTGTTTTATCAGAGACTAGGATTGCAATCCCCTTTTTTTTTTTTTTGCTTTCCATTTGCTTGGTAAATCTTCCATCTTTTTATTTTGAGCCTATGTGTGTCTTTGCATGTGAGATGGGTCTCCTAAATACAGCACACAAATGAGTCTTGATTCTTTATCCAATTTGCTAGTCTGTGTCTTTTAATTGGGGCATTTAGCCCATTTATATTTAAGGTTAGTATCGTTATGTGTGAATTTCATCCTGCCATTACGATGCTAGCTGGTTATTTTACCCGTTAGTTGATCTAGTTTCTTCACAGTGTCACTGGTCTTTACAATTTGGTATGTTTTTGCAGTGGCTGGTACCGCTTGTTCCTTTCCATGTTTAGTGCTTCCTTCAGGAGCTCTTGTAGGGCAGACCTGGTGGTGACACAATCTCTCAACAGCTGCTTGTCCGTAAAGGATTTTATTTCTCCTTCACTTATGAAGCTTAGTTTGGCTGGATATGAAATTCTGGGTTGAAAATTCTTTTCTTTAAGAATGTTGAATATTGGCCCCCACTCTCTTCTAGCTTGTAGGGTTACTGCCAAGAGATCCACTGTAAGTCTGATGGGCTTTCCTTTGTGAGTAACCCGACCTTTTTCTCTGGCTGTTCTTAGCATTTTTCCTTCATTTTAAACCTGGTGAATCTGACAATTATGTGTCTTGGGGTTGTTCTTCTCGAGGAGTATCTTTGTGGTGTTCTCTGTATTTCCTGAATTTGAATGTTGGCCTGCCTTGCTAGGTTGGGGAAGTTCTCCTGGATAATATCCTGAAGAGTGTTTTCCAACTTGGTTTCAGTCTCCTCATCATTTTGAGGTAAACCAATCAAATGTAGATTTGGTCTTTTCACATAATCTCATTTTCCTCGGAGACTTTGTTCATTTCTTTTCACTTTTTTTTCTCTAATCTGTCTTCTCACTTTATTTCATTGAGTTGGTCTTCAATCTCTGATATCCTTTCTTCTGCTTGATCAATTCAGCTATTGAAACTTGTGTATGCTTCACGAAGTTCTTGTGGTATGTTTTTCAGCTCCATCAGGTCATTTATGTTCTTCTCTAAACTGGTTATTCTAGTTAGCATTTCATCTAATCTTTTTTCAACGTTCTTAGCTTCCTTGCATTGGGTTAGAACATGGTCCTTTAGCTCACAGAAGTTTGTTATTACCTACCTTCTGAAGCCTGCTTCTGTCAATTCGTCAAACTCATTCTCCATCCAGTTTTGTTCCCTTGCTGGAGTTGTGATCCCTTGGAGAAGAGGCATTCTGGTTTTTGGAATTTTCAGCCTTTTAGCACTGGTTTCTTCCCATCTTTGTGGATTTATCTACTTTTGGTCTTTGAAGTTGGTGACCTTTGGATGGGGTCTCTGAGTGGACATCCTTTCTATTGATGTTGAACCTATTTCTTTCTGTTTGTTAGTTTTCCCTCTTCTAGTTAGGCCCCTCTGCTGCAGGTCTGCTGGAGTTTCTGGAGGTCCACTCCAGACCCTGCTTGCCTTGGAATGACCATTGGAGACTGCAGAACAGCAAAGGTTGCTGCCTGTTTCTTCCTCTGGTAGCTTCGTTGCAGAAGGGTACCCACCAGATGCCAGCCAGAGCTCTCCTGTATGAGGTGTCTGTTGGTTCCTATTAGGAGGTGTCTCCCAGTCAGGATATATGGGGGTCAGGGAGCCACTTCAGGAGGCAGTCTGTCCTTTATCAGAGCTCAAATGCTGTGCTGGAAGATCTGTTGCTCTTTTCAGAGCTGCCAAGCAGGGACGTTTAAGTCTGTTGAAGCTGTACCCACGACAGCCCCTTTTCCCAGATGCTCTGTCCCAGGAAGGTGGGGGCTTTATTTTATAAGTCTCTAATGGGGTGCTTTATTCAGAGATGCCCTGCCCAGTGAGGAGGGAGTCTAGTGACACAGTCTGCCTTCAGAGGCCTTGCTAAGCTGCCATGGGCTCTACCCAGTTCCAACTTCCTGGCAACTTTGTTTACACTCTGAGGTTGAAACTGCCTACTGAGCCTCAGCAATGGTGGATACCCCCTCCTCCCACCAAGCTCAAACGTCCCAGGTCGAGCTCAGACTGCTGTGCTGGCTGCAAGAATTTCAAGCCAGTGGATCTCAGCTTGCTGGTCTTTGTGGGGGTGGGACCTGCTGAGCCAGATCACTTGGCTCCCTGGCTTCAGCCGTCTTTCCGGGGGAGTGAACAGTTCTGTCTCACCCGTGTTCTAGGTGCCACTGGGGTATTGAGAAAAAAAACTGCAGCAGCTAGATCAGTGTCTTCCCAAATGGCTGCCCAGTTTTGTACTGGAAATCCAGGGCCCTGGTATGTTAGGTACTGAAGGGAATCTCCTGGTCTGTGGGTTGTGAAGACTGTGGGAAAAGTGCAGTGCTTTGGCCGGAGTGCAGGGGACAGTCCCTAATGGCTTCCCTTGGCTAGGAGAGGGAGTTCCTCAGACCCTTGCACTTCCTGGTTTAGGTGACGCCCCACCCTGCTTTGGCTCACCCTCCTTGGGCTCACCCACTATCCAACCAGTCCCAATAAGATGAACCAGATACCACAGTTGGAAATGCAGAGATCATCCACCTTCTGTGTTGATCTCACTGGGAGGTGAGCACTAGAGGTGTTCCTATTTGGCTGTCTTGACAGTAGTCTCTTACTAACTTTTTTAAGAGAGTCTTATCCTTTTTTTTAAGAGTATCTTTTACTTACTCTTATCAGGAACCCTCTTTCATTAATCTAATTTTTTATGGCCCAGAAAACAAGAGAATAGATGGGAGAGAAACCTGCCACATTTGATTGTAACAAACATGTTTTTACATACTGACAGAGAAACGTTTAAACAATCACATCAAAACATTCTGCTTCAATGGTATTACAGGTAATCAGTACAAAAATTTAATTTAATTTTTACAACCTAGATCTGAGCACTTCTTATTTGTCAGGTCTGGTTAGAAACAGACGTTTTGAAAGAATTGATTCTATTCTTAAATGGTTTCTCACTTGTTTGTATATTATTAACCTATTAAGACAAAATCCAGCCATATGTGCACCAGGGGAAGAGGAAGGAGGGCTTTGTAAAACAAAACTCCCAAACACATACCTTTACATGGTTTTGTTAAAACACATACACATGAGTGTACTTATATATTACGATTTATTAAAACATGTTTACATTTATATAATTAAAATACTTTTTATTTATAATTTGATGGTAAAGTAGTCTGGATTAAAGTTTGGAATTGTTTGGGAATACCAAGCCTGAAGTGATAACTTAAAGGATGATCCTGTGCCTACAAATATGCACCTAACATTACGTATTCATGTGTATGTGTTTATGTACATACACACACTAAACTTACATGTGTATATTGAAAATTCAAATGATCTTATAATAGTGTCTAACTGTTTCTTAAACAATATAAATGTATTTTCTCACAATTCTGAAGGCTGGAAGTCTGGATGAAGCTGTTGTAAGGGCAGTTTCCTCTGAAGCCTCTCTTCTTGGCATGCAGATGGCTGCCTTCTATGTCTTTACAGGGTCTTTCCTCTGTGAGTGTCTGTGTCTTAATATCCTCTTCGTTTTTTTTTTTTTTTTTTTTTGAGACAGAGTCTTGCTCTGTCACCATGCTGGAGTGCAGTGGTGTGATCTCGGCTCACTGCAACCTACGTCTCCCAGGTTCGAGTGATTCTCCTGCCTCAGCCTCCTGAGTAGCTGGGATTACAGGCGCCTGCCACCATGCCTGGCTAATTTTTGTATTTTTAGTAGAGACAGGGTTTCGCCATGTTGACCAGGCTGGTCTTGAACTCTTTACCTCATGATCTGCCTTCCTCGGCCTCCCAAAGTGCTGGGATTACAGGTATGAGCCACTGCGCCTGCCTTAATATCCTCTTCTGATAAAGGACACCCATCATTGGATTAGGGCCCACCTATGTGACTTCATTTAACCTTAATTATCTCTTTAAAGGCCCTATCTCCAAATAATGTCCAACATTTATTGAGCAACTACTGACAGAAACTGCTTTTAACGCTTACACTGCTATTTACTCCTCACAGCAATCATTTGAGACAGATTCTATTATTGTTTTCTACATCACACATCTCAGATGTATCATCTCCAAAACTGCCTCCTGCCTGCCCCACCACAAACCTTCGAATCTTACCCTTCTTAGTTTGTGGAAATTCTTTCCTGTTACTCATGCCAAAAATGAGAGTCATCTTTGATTCCTGGCTCTCTCACTCCCTCCTTTTCTCAGGACCAGCATGTACAGTTATGCATGTTATGCACTGCACAAATAAGGAATTGCCATTCATACTGTAGGCACCATAGATTTATGTTCTAAGTACAGTTTAAAATAAGTATATTATGACAATTTTCTGTGGGATAGAAGGGAAATGTCTTGACTACGGGACACGAGGGTACATGTCACCACCTACACTGGATAATTGCCATGGCCTCCTTGCCTCCACCCTTGTCCTCATTTAGCCATTCTCAGCACAGTAGTCAGCATGGCCGTGTAGGTCAATAAAACACACCTCTACTCAAAACCCTCCAATGAGCTTTCACTCAGAAAACACAAAGTCCTTACGACAGCCCTATGAGCTCTGTTCCTGATCGTGTTCTGATTCCATCTCCACTACTCCCCCCTTCCCTCACTCTGCCACGACTGCCTCCTTTCTGCACCAAGCAAACTTCTACCTCTGTCCCTTTGCTCATGTTCCCCCTAAGCTCACTCCCTTTCCACCTGCAGATCCTTTTTCAATGCTGCCTTCTCTGTGTGGCCTTCACCAGATACCCTGTGTAAAATCACAGCCTACCCAGTCACTCCCTATCCCTTTCCCCAACTTTAAATCATAGCTTTCTTTACCATCCAAAATTTCATAAACGTTTCTTTATATTTTTTTTGTCTTTTTGTTTTTTTTCCTTTTTGTGGAGAATGGGGTCTCGCTATATTGCCCAGGCAGGTCTCGAACTCCTGGGCTTAAGCTATCCTCCCGCCTCTGCCTCCCTAAGAGCTGGGATTACAGGCGTGAGCCACAGCACCTAGCTAAACGTTTCTTTATTTTTACAAATGTAAACCTCATGAAGGCAGATTTTTGTCTGTTTTTCTGTGTGAATCTCAGGCACCCAGCACAATTTCTGATACAGCAGGCGCACTCAATAAATACCTGCCAAGTCAATAGGTCTTCATTTTACTGATGAGGTAACTAAGACTCAGAAAATATTGTTTCTTTTTGGAGGCCAAAATCCAGTCAGTGATAGAAAAAGGATACGAACCCAGGCGGTTTAACTCCCAACTCTGTCTCCTTTCATCTCCATGCTCTACTGCCACATGCCTAATCAATGTGATTCTTTAATCATGATGATCATGACAATAATAGGTAATGTTTTGGTTTTTTTTTTTTTTTTTTTGAGACTAAGTCTCCCTTTGTCACCCAGGCTGGAGTGCAGTAGCATGATCACGGCTCACTGCAGCCTCGACCTCCTAGACTCAAGCAATCCTCCTGCATTAGCCTCCCAAGTAGCTGGGACCACAGGTGCATGCCACCATACCTGGCTAATTTTTTGTATTTTTGGTAGAGACAGGTTATTTCCTTGTGTTCCAGGCTGGTCTCCAACTCTTGAGGTCAGGCAATTCACCCACCTCAGCCTCACAAAGTGCTGGGATTATAGGCATGAGCCACCATGCCTGGTCAGGTAATACCTAATGTGTCTAATGCCTATGTGTGTCATGCACTTTCTATGGATTCTCTCATTTAGTATCTAGGAAATTTCCCATCTAAATCAGACTGAAATCCTTAAAGTTTTGGCAAATTACCTATTATGCCATACAAGTACAACCAAAGATCAGAACTTTCTTCCCAAACTCTAAAGGGCAACACAGACTTCTCTTTTCCTCGAGTAGAAGGCAAAAAACCATAGCAACATCAAATTTCACATGAACAAATCAAAAATTGTGTAGGTATGAGAGAGGCCCCAGTGTTACCATCCTATTATGGTTGGTTTCTTTTACTCAATTTATTATTCATCTATTCATTCATGCATTCACTTACTCGACAAACATTTATCGAATACTTGGCCTGTGATGTACTATGCCAAGTTCAAGGGCTACGAAGAAAAGAGGACACATCTTCTGCTCTTGAGGGACTCACAGCCTAGTGAGAGAGACAAATACGAGAGTAATTCCACTGAAGGCGTAAGTGTGATATGAGAGGATCAGCACAGAACGCTGTGGGAGCCCAAAGAGGAAATGGCTAACTAACCCCTGCCTGGGAGACATGGAGTACTTCCCAAAGGATACCACCCAAGATAAGGGCTTCATCAGGCAGGGTGCAGGAAACGAGCCTCTGAGCAGAGGAAGGGATTTGCACAGGCACGGAGGCATGACTCATGCGCATTTGGGGAACTGTGTGTAGCTTGGTATAACTAGAGCTAGGAAGCCAGGGGATGGGGTGGAAGGAAGGAAAACAGGAGCCAGAAGGATTTTTAAACAAATTCATGATTAGATCAGATCTTATGAAAATCCCTCAGGAGGCTGAATGGAAACTAAGTTAATGAGGCAAAGCCAGCCCAAAAAAGGCAAAAACACCTGGCACTTTAAAGCTGCTACTTGGATGCAGGTGTTTTGACTTAGGGATATTTTGAGGTGGCCTGAAAGTAATTTAATTTTCAACTCCTAAAAAATTACCAAGTCATGTACAAAATAATCATCTCACCTTATCACAGAGCCTCACCTCATGCCAGCTCCTGCATCTAGGATGAAGCTCAGAGAAGGGGTGGAGGTCCGAGCTGGGGTTAACAATAGAGTGAGTATTCAACATCATCTCACAGATAAGCCGCATATAGCCAGGAGACTGTTTACTGCAGGTTCCTAGCTCAGAAAGGGCCATTAATATGTAACAAGCATCCTGCTCCTTCTCTGTGAGTTTCCTTGTATTTTGTAAGAGCTGCACCTCAAAATCTCTGGTTACTCCCTTGCCATTATGATCGTAGCAAAGATTTAGTTTTGGTTAATAAATGTTATTAAGTGCTTTAACTGATGTTTCTATTTTCCTTAGAACAATCTCAAAAACCTCTGCTTTTATGGCCTTCCATAAAATGTTCAGTTTATTTTGGGGATTCAGGTTATGCATTGGGAGAGAAGCTGGAGAGAGAGTCTATCAATTAGGATGATTTTAGTTGTAAGTAAAAACAAAGTTATTGGCCTGAAGGAGTTCAAGAAATGTCACCCCAGAAGATACCTGCAGCTTTGGTATACTAATTACTTCAAACTGGGGCACTTGAGGAACGGAAGACACAGGCAGAGGCTTCCTCTGAGCTCCCCTTATCTACCTAAAGATGGATCCTCCAGAAGGAGCTCAGCTGTCATGAATCCATGGCCTCCTTGGGAATCTCATCAGTCAGAGAATGAGGACTCCCTTAACCAATTAACTTGGAACACAGAGTCTCACTCTGCCACCCAGGCTGGAGTGCAGTGGCACAACTGTAGCTCACTGTAACCTCAGACTCCTGGGCGCAAGCAAGCCTCCTGCCTCAGCCTCTGGAGTAGCTGGAATTACAAGCTCATGCAACCATACCCAACTAATTGTTTTATTTTTTTGTAGAGATGAGGTCTTGCCATGTTGCCCAGGCTGGTCTCAAGCTCCTGGCTTCAAATGATCCTCCTACTTTGGCCTCCCAAAGTGCTGGAATTACAGATGTGAGACACCATGCACAGCCCAAAAGTCATCTTTTAAAAGAACTCATGAAAAACAATGTTAAATCATATAAATGTTACTGAAGTATGAAGTGAAAGTTTTATGACTGGGAAATCAGGAAATATGTAATAAATGTCAGGGATATTTTTGAATATACAGAAAAAATGAATTTATATTTGACCAGGCTGTTTTGACTCAGAGGCTTGGGAACTGATTAGGAAATAATCCCAGGAGCCCAAGGGTTTTGGTTTAGGGCCTAGAGTAAAGCTGTGATTGGGGGCATTGGAAAGGAGGAAACTGAGTGGAGAGATTTATTTAACAAATGGGATCCAGAACTTGGTGATTGGACCTGCAAGTGCAAAGGAGAGATTAATTTCCAGGTTTCTGGATCAGGCAGCCCACTAGAAAGGAAGACCCATCACAGAAATAAGAACTAGAGGAAGAAAAGGAGAAGATGTGGAAAAGAAAGTTGTCTCAAACCCTTTCTGGGTCTGATTTAATTTACAACCTCATTCGGGGGAAGAAATATATACTTTCCCTGATAAAAATGGATAAGCAATTATCTGATAAACTTTAATAGAATTAAGACTTGTGCTAGGAAGCCGTCATGATGACTGACATCCCTACCTAGTTGACTGTCAGTGAAGAGCCTTGTGGCCATTAACCAAACCTTTTTGTTCCCTTCCTTATTTAACAGTAAGGATTTAACACTCTCTTTACCTACAAGAAGCACTACCAAGAGTCAGTTTTTGAAATAACTCCCACAGGCCTTTTCTTTTGCGGCAAGATTATGATGAAACTTCAACAGATGAATATAATCAGAGAATTGTAGAGGAGGATCGTGTCTTCTTCATTTATAGGTATTTTAAGTCCTAGTTCTATGGAAATAATAATCTAAAACTAATTGTTAAAGTAACACATGTTCACAGAAAGTTTGGAAAAATCCACACAAATAGAAAGCACAGGAAACTTATTTTTACATCATCTGTATGCATTCGTTTTTTCACTATTTATATTTCCTTCTACAAATTTTGTGTCCAAAGCCTTTAACCATTTTTTCATTGGGTTATGACTGTCTTTATAATTAAATTGTGGGAACTTTTTATAAATTAAAGATTTGGCCTCCAATCAATTGACCTTTTTAACTGGGGAGCTCATTTTGTGGTAAGACCTCTGCTTAAACTTGGGTTCCGTAGTGACTCCTCCCACTGTCTTGTTTAGTATCAAAAGCTAATTGTTCTTCCAATTCCAACTTACTACTCACCAGACACTAGCCAGCTTGGCCTCCTGAGAAGAACCATGTCTACTCTCAGCTGCAATCCTGACGGTGAGCACAGTGTCTAGCACCCAAGAGGCAATAAGAACTTGATGAATGTGACAATAGTGACATTCTTGAAAAACTATTTGTCAGGAGTTACTAAACATGTTACATATTTTATCTCATTTAAATCCTCATAATAACTCTATGAGGTAAGTACAATTATTGTCACCATGAGGACATAATGAGGAAACTGAGCACATAAAGAAGTTAAGTATCTCATCTGAGATCCCACACTTAGAGTTGAGGTTAAAACCTAGTTGCATTTACTTTCAAGCTCAAGTTTTGATTGTAATACTATCAAAAGGATTATTTCTAGAAGAAGAATTTTAGACGTGAGGCACGAACACTTAATTCTCTGAAGAATCCAGTCTTAATGCTATCTCATGTCACAAAATTTATCCCTCAAGGTTCTTTGAAACATTTTTTAATGGAAATGAGAGGGTTATCATTACATAACTAGAAAAAATCTCAGATCATAAATTTCATGTTTCTCAAAGCTTTTGAATTATAATACCAGGCAGAGCCTTTCAAAAGTTACCCAGTGGAGGGTGAGAAGACCCCACAGCTAATAAAGTGAGCTAATGATCCAGACTAGTGTCATGAAACTGCCCAGAAGTACACAAACACAGAGTCAGTTTCATAGGATTTGTTCTTACTCTGTTTAAATTTCACAGTAGCTAGATTAAAACCCTAGTCTCATATTATATCCAGTTTCTGTTCACAAGTTAATTAAGATCATTTTCCACTGCTGATATGTAAAATCTGCTCCCTACCGGTAGCATCACAGACTCCTGATTGATTTGACCAATTTAGATTAAGTTTGCTTCACATCTGCAAGTAGAGAGCCACCCTCATGGTCATGGAGGAAGAAGGCATCCTGTGCAGCCTTCCCGCCATCTTCTCAGCTCAGCCCAGGTGGTCTTGCCACTGGGGGATAAGCAGAGAGAGGCCTTTATCAGTGTGCTAACTACTACTTTTCTCTGGGATGTGTATGAGGATGGCTCAGTTTACAGGCATTGCAGCCCAGGGGTGGGCAAACAACAGGCCAGACTAGATCTACAAGTGAAGTCAAGAGCAGGAGCATGCTTGAATGACTGGCATTTCACCCATCTCCCTTTTAATCCATTTCTTCTATTGACTGTTTAGCAATTTTTTTACATGTTTTTGTGGAAAGGGCATAGGATTATGAATCAGAAGGTAAGTGTCCCCCACTCTGTGTGATTTAGAACAAATCACTTTCATTTCTGAGTCTCAGTTTCCTGAATCGTAAATCAGGGATAACATCTTCCTCCTGGGATAATTGCAAGGAACAAAGGAGCTAATGTATTTGAAAATGCATCATAAAACTCAATACACTTTATACATATTTTGTGATTCATAATTTTATTCCAGTTTTACAGTTGAGAACCCTGAAATTCATAGAGATTGACTACATTTCTAGTAAGAAAGTGAGGATCTGAACCAGGACTAGCTCCAGATTCTTCCTTTCACATGCTGCCTCCTTAAACAAACTCAAGTTGTTATTGTGAATATATTTTTTTCATAACTTATGCTAGCAATTTTTAACCCTGATTTCAGGAGCCCCACGTAATGCTACAGAGGACTTTGTGCCAGCCATCCCTAGTTCCTAGCTCAGTGAAGAGTGCTCAGGTCCACATCTCCTTTGGTTACACACAGATTTCTCATAGACCTGAAAACGGGGCACAACATAAAAGTGTAAATTCCTATCACCACAGACCAGCTGCTATTATTTAGTGTGCTATTTTAACACTGAACAATTCAGAGTGAAGAAAACATCCTGTGTTTATTCTTCATCCATTGTACTTCTTTGCCATATATATCAAGGTCATATAACAACATATATTGCAAGTGGCTTTAGAGAATACTTTTTACCAAAACCGTAGAATACAAAGACGTAAACTGGTGACCCTAACGAATAAGACAGTTTAATGAAGTTACTAATTAAAAATATCTTCTTAAAAAAAAAAACCAACAAAAAATCACTTCCAAGGGGGAGGAAAAGAGTGGGATATTTTCCTGCTTCTTACCTGAGAAATCTCCTCTAAAAGTTAATGCATATCTTGAATTTGAGTAATCAAAGTTTCTTTACAGGTAACAAATACTACTTTGTTGATCTGCACTTTCTCATTCAGTATTTTTCTTGCAGCTAGTTATATAAATTCTATTAATTAACCGACTCTTTAGTCATTCTTCATTTGCTACAGTGTGAAAAGTTCTGCCTGCAACACCTATAAATAACAGGGCAGGCAAGCAGGCATGTATTTTAAACACACAGCTTCCAAAAATGTGAAGGCCTAAAGTAGGGCAATCTGTCATCTCTGTGCAGGTGTCTGAAGGTGCCTCTTGTGCTTGATTGGCTATGTTGTCGAGATTTTAACTCTCCATCAGGCCCAGCACGTGGTGCATGGAACAGAGGAGAGTCACCCACATCTCCTGGAAAGGGATCCAGAGATAGCAGAGGGCTCAAAGAGGAAGGGAGAACAGGACCCTGTGATAAGCTCACGAAATTACCTTTAATTTCAAGCTGTTTAAATTTACAGTCTAAAATAACTGTGGAATCTGTAGTGCACTTCTAACTAGTTGACTAGTATACTGAGATTGGGGTTACTTTGTTCCTTTTTATTATCACTAAAAATTATCTTTTCTTTCTACTATGTAATATACACTCAGTGCAGCGCAGAAAGCAACAGCAAAAGATAATCAAAAGAAATCAATTTCACTATCAAAGAAAAGCCTTGTTGTATATGCCACAGCATACATACAAGAAAGTATTTCATAACGTCACACCTCACATAAAATATGTAGCATTTCGTTGCAAATAAGTTGAACATTTTTCATGCCAATAAGTATTCATCTGCAGTGTGATTTTTAGCAATTCATGTATTAGTCTATAGATATCAAGTTATTGGTATAACCAATCTTCTCCTTAGGCATTTATTTCCATTTTTTCACTATTTTAAATCATGACATAATAGTGGTCTTTACATAAATCTTATTTTACTGTTTTCTAATTGTTTCTATGACATAAATCCAAAACATGAAATTGCCAGGTCAAATTAATATATTTCAAGGTTGTTGGTTTCTACCACCTGACTTCCATCCAGAAAGTTGGAAGGTGAACTTCCACCTTTTGCTTCTGTTGGATAGATGAATGCTGTCCATTTCAGAAACTGATAACCTAAACTATGGCACGTTGGCATATTGTGTATTTTAAGCTGAAGGAAATCATGAAAACCACAGAAGCAGAAAGGTCTCTCTGACTTTCTTTCACCTAAAGATCCTCAAGTGACAGGTGTCCTCTCTATACTCAGAGGGAAGAAATGTTACATGAGAAGCCAAGAAGAATCTGAACAAACAGACTTCACAAAGATCCCCCTGCCAGCTTATTGCTATTAGATCCTATCTGCTTTTGCCTAATGACACTTTCACACACTGTCCACTCTTCATTGAGCCTAAGCATAAAAATATACAGACTCAAGAGAGGGATCCAAGATGGCAGCTTGGACACAACTCCAGCGCACAACACTCAGCGAGAGAGACACAGAAACCCAGATCTCTCCTAGCTCCAACCAAGATACCAGGTGCATTTCAATGGGTCTGGTCCAAGGGTGAGCAAAGCCCACTCAGGGCAGACGGAGGCGGGGGAGGGGTGCTGCTTCACCCAGAAAGTGCATTTGACCGGCGAGTCGGAGGCTCCACCTCTGGCGCTCCGGTCCAGATACAGTGCTTCCCCAAAGCCTCAGCAATACACAGAACAGGGGATCTTTGCCAGTCAAGCACCTGGAATTACAAGTGCGGAGTTGAATAAGAGTCTGCAGACTGAGCTATCTCCCCCTCCCCTGTCTGCAGAGAGAGGGAGCTGTAAGCGGGAGCAGCAGGGCGGCCCCTACCCCATGACCGGAGAGAGAGAAAGCTGAAAGGGGGAGACTGCCAGGTGCGGCTGGGTGGGTCCCTACCCTCCCCTACAAACCCCAGAGGGCTGAAGCTCTGACTCTAGTGGGTTGCATAGCCAGTGCCACAGTCTGAGAGGGACCCTGAATGATCCAGCCCAGTGGAGGAAGGGCACAACACACCACTAGAGGGGTGGGACTGGGCTACATGTTTTAACGGAGAGCACGGGAAGCCTACGTAGCAACGGGACAGCGTTCTCGAAAACCCAGCAAGGCCTACAGGTCAGCGGAATAGGCGGGCCTAATCTCCCAGCATAAACAAAAAAGACACAGGAAGCTTCCCTAGTAACCTGAAGGAGTCCCTAGAAACCCAGTAGTGCCCCCACAGGCAGACAAGCGACCTCATCAAGCAGCTCTCTGACACCACAGCCAGGTAAATCCATAAAGATGGGAAAAAACCAGCACAAAAAAGGTGAAACCATCAAAGACCAGAACACCTCTTCTCCTTCAAGGGATCACAACTCCTCAACAACACAGGATCACAACTTGACCGAGAAGGAGTGCAAAGAATTGACAGAAACAGGATTCAGAAGGTGGATAATAATAAACTTTTCGGAGCTAAAAGAACACGTTCTAATTCAATGCAAAGAAACCAAAAACCTTGAGAAAAGGTTAGACCAAATGCTAACTAGAATAACCAGCTTAGAGAAGAACATAAACGACTTGATGGAGTTGAAGAACACAGCACGAGAACTACGTGAAGCAAACACAAGTTTTAATAGCCGAATCGATCAAGCAGAAGAAAGGATATCAGAGATTGAAGGTCAACTTAATGAAATAAAAAAGAGAAGGCAATACAAGAGAAAAAAGAGTGAAAAGAAATGAACAAAGCCTTCAAGAAATATGGGATTATGTGAAAAAACCTAATCTACACTTGATCGGTGTATCTGAATATGACAGGGAGAATGAATCCAAGCTGGAAAACACACTCCAGGATATTATCCAGGAGAACTTCCCAAGCCTAGCAAGGCAGTCCAAATTTCAAATTCAAGAAATACAGAGAATTCCACAAAGATATTCCTTAAGAAGAGCAACCCCAAGGCACATAATCATCAGATTTCCCCAGGGTCAAAATGAAGGAAAAAATGCTAAGGGCAGCCAGAGAGAGAAAGGTCAAGTCACCCACAGAGGGAAGCCAATCAGACTCACAGCAGATCTCTCGGCAGAAACCCTACAAGCCAGAAGAGAGCAGGGGCCAATATTCAACATCCTTAAAGAAAAGAATTTTCAACCCAGAATCTCAGATCCAGCCAAACTAAGCTTCATAAGTCAAGGAGAAATAAAATCCTTTATGGACAAGCAATTATTGAGAGATTTTGTCACCACCAGACCTGCCCTACAAGAGCTCCTGAAAGGAACACTAAACATGGAAAGGAACAAGTACCAGTCACTGCAAAAGCAAACCAGCTGGCAAAGACCAAAAATGCAATGAAGAAAATGAGTCAACTAATGAGAAAGAAAACCAGCCAGTAACAAAATGGCAGGATCAAATTCACACATAACCAATATTAACATTGAATGTAAATGGCCTAAATGCCCCAATCGAAAGACACAGACTGGCAAACTGGATAAAAAGTCAGAACCATTGGTGTGCTGTATTCAAGGAACCCATCTCACATACAAAGACACACATAGACTCAAAATAAAGGGATGGAAGAAGATTTACCAAGCAAATGGAGAACAAAAAAAAGCAGGAGTTGCAATCCTAGTCTCTGATAAAATGGACTTCAAACCAACAAAGATCAAAAGAGACAAAGAAGGACATTACATAATGGTGAAAGGATCAATCCAACAGGAAGAGCTAATTATCCTAAATATATATGCCCCCAACACAGGAGCACCCAGATACATAAAGCCAGTTCTTAATGACCTAAAACGAGACTTAGACTCCCACACAATACTCCACTGTCAATATTAGACAGATCAACGAGACAGAAAATTAACAAGCATATCCAGGACTTGAATGCAGAGCTGGACCAAGCGGATCTAATAGACATATAGAGAATGCTCCAACCCAAATCCACAGAATATACATTTTTCTCAGCACCACATTGCGCTTACTCTAAAATTGACCATGTCATTCAAAACAAATCACTCCTCAGCAAATGCAAAAGAACAGAAATCATAACAGCTATCAGACCACAGCGCAATCAGACTAGAACTCAGGATCAATAACACACTCAAACCCACACAACCACTTGGAAACTGAACAACTTGCTTCTGAATGTTGAGTGGATAAACAATGAAATGAAGGCAGAAATAAAGATGTTATATACCCAAAGAACTATAAATCGTTCTACTATAAAGACACATGCACATGTATGTTCACTGCAGCTCTGTGTACAATAGCAAAGACCTGGAACCAACCCAAATGCCCATCAATGATAGACTGGACAAAGAAAATGTGGTGCATATACACCATGGAATACTACGCAGCCATAAAAAATGATGAATTTGTGTCCTTTGTAGGGACTTGGATGAATCTGGAAACCATCATTCTCAGCAAACTGACCCAAGAACAGAAAGCCAAATATCGTATGTTCTCACTCACTGGTGGGTGTTGAACAACGAGAACACGTGGACTCAGGGAGAGGAGCATAACACACAGAGGACAGTTGGGGGGTAGGGGAGAGACAACCGGGGGTGGGGAGGGAGGGGAGAGTGGGGAGGGATAACATGGGGAGAAATGCTAGGTATAGTATGCACCAAAAGTAAATAAATTTTTTAAAAAAATTAATTAATTAATTAATTAAAAAAAATATATATATATATACAGACTCAGTTTCCCGGGGTCTTTGGGTCTTCACTATAGAAAGATCCTGTGTCACATAAAACTTCAATTAAATTTATTCTCTTATTAATCTATTTTTTTAATATCCTAGATTTATTTTTTGTTTTTCAGATACATTCTATTTCTACATATTTATGGGGTATGTGTGACATTTTGTTTCATGCAAAGAATGTGTAATGATGAAGTCAGGGTATTTAAGGGTATCCATCACCTGAGTATTTATCATTGCTATGTTTTGGGCACATTTCAAATCCTAACTATTTTGAAAAATGCAATACATTGTTGTTAACTCCAGTTACCCTACTTAGCTATCAGACAGTAGAACTTATTCCTTCTACCTACCTGTATATTTGTAATCTGTCTTTTGTTATAAGAATGTCACCCATGAACCTTGTAATAGGCAAGGAAAAGATACTACTTTTTCTCTCCTATAATGCCTGTTTTCCCATATCCTTGTCACTGACATGTTATTCTTTTTACTGTTAGTCAATGTGTTGGGTTTGAAAATGGTAGCTCACAGAAATACTTTTAAAAATTTCTTCTAGAGTGACACCCACAAGATGGTGAAATAAGACTTTCTGGCATTCATCCCTCACAAGAAACATCAATTTGGACAACTATTCCCACACAAAAATACCATCACAAGAGTTAAAGAATGCAGGTGAGAGGTTATAGCATCTGGATATAGCACAAAAATAAGAAAAGATGCCTTGAAGAAGGTAGGAAGGACAGTTTTACATTTCCTGTGTCACCACCCCCCCTCAAGCCTGGGCAGCACAACAGTGAGAGACCCTCTATGATGGCAATGAAGTGAGCTCTGGACTGTGCCCTAGATCTCAGCACCAGGTCCACCCCAGGGAAGCCTGATGCCAGGCTGGCTCCCACAGCCCTAGCTGCTAGGCCAGCCCCTGCAGCTCAAGGCCCACTACCACAGACCCAGGGGCCAGTATCATTCCTGCAGACTCTGGCACTAGTCAGCCCCTCTGAACCCAGGCTTGAGACCAGTTCCCACAGCCCCAGGCTCCAGCAGACCCAGTGTACCATCACAAGATAGACACCATGTATGACAAACCTACAGCTAAAATCACAGTCGATGATAAAAATCTGAAAGCTTTTCCTCTGAAATCAGGAACAAGACAGGGAGGCCCACTCTCTCTGCTTCTATTCAATACAGTACTGGAAGTCCTAGTCAGAGAAATTGGGCAATAAAAATATATAAAAGGCATCCAGATTGGAAAGGAAAAAGTAAAATTGTCTATGGCTACAGATGGCATGATCTTTTGTATAGAAAACCTGGCCAGGCATGTTGGCTCATGCCTGTGATCCCAGCACTTTTGGAGGCTGAAGAACAAGGATCAACTGAGCCCAGGAGTTCAAGACCAGTCTGGGCCACATAGTGAGACCCTGTCTTTATTAAAAAATAAATAAATAAAATTAGCCAGGCTTGGAGGCACATGTCTGTAGTCCCAGCTACTCAGGAAGCTGAGGTGGGAGGATTGTCTGAGCCCAGGAGATTGAGGCTGCAGTGAGCCATGATCACTCCACAGCACTCTAGCTTGGGTGGGTGATAGAATGAGACAGACAGAAAGAAAGAAAGAGAAAGGAAACAAAACAAAAGGAAGAGAGGGAGGGGAGGGAGAGAAAAAAAGGAAAGAAAGAAAAGAAGGAAAGGAAGAGAGAAAGAAAAAGAAAATCCTAAAGACTTCACTCACACACACACACACACACACACACACACACACACACACAAACTGTCAGAGCTAATAAACAAAGTCAGTATAGTTGAAGGATACAAAATCAACACAAAAAAATCAGTAAAATTTCTGTGTGCTAACAACAAACTATGAGAACACAGCCCACTTACAATAGCATCAAAAATAACAGAATACTTTGGAAAAAGCGTTATCAAGAAAGTAAAAGAGTTGTACATTGAAAACTATAAAACAGTTATTAAAGAAATTCAAGATGCAAATAAATGAAATTATACCCTGTGTTTACAGATTGAAAGAATATTGTTAAACCATACTACCCAAAGCAATCTACAGATTCACTCTAATTCCTATCAAAATTCCAAAGATATTTTTTAAGTTAAATTTTTATTTTTAAGTTACAGGGTACATGTGTAGGATGTGCAGGTTTGTTACATAGGTAAATGTGTGCCATGGTGGTTTGCTGCACCTATCAACCCATCAGCTAGGTATTAAGTCAAGCATGTATTAGCTATTTTTCCTAATGCTCTCCCTCCCCCCTATACCACCCTCTGACAGGCCCCAGTGTGTGTTGTTCCCCTACATGTGTCCACATGTTCTCATTATTCAGCTCCCACTTATGAGTGAGAACATATGGTGTTTGCTTGTTATTCCTATATTAGTTTGCTGAAGAGAATGACTTCCAGCTCCATCCATGTTCCTGCAAAGGACATAATCTCTTTCCTTTTTATGGTTGCATAGTATTGTGTGGTTTATATGTATCACATTTTCTTTATCCAGTCTATCATTGATGGGCATTTGGGTTGATTCCCATGTTTCCAAAGACATTTTTCACAGAAATAGAAGAATCAATCCTAAAATTCTTATGGGACTACAAAAAAATCCCAGGTAGCCAAAGCAACCTGGAGCAAAAAGAATAAAGCTGAAAACATCTCACTCCCCAACTTCAAAATATACTACAAAGAGATAGTAATCAAAACAGCATGCTACTGCATAAAAACAGACACATAGGCCAATGGAATAGAATGGAGATCCCAGAAATAAATCCATGCATTTACAGTCAGCTGACCTTTGGCAAAGATATTAAAAACACACAATGGGGAAAGGACCATCTCTTCAACAAGTGGTGTTGTGAAAACTAGGTATCCACATGCAGAAGAATAAAACTGAACCCTTATCTCACACCATATACAAAAATCAACTCAAAACAGATTAAAGACTTAAATGTAAGACCTGAAACTGTAAAATTACTAGAAACCAATATGGAGACAAAGCTTCTTCACACTGGTCTGGGCAAAGATTTTTTAGATATGCCTCCAACTGCACAGAAAACACAAGCAGAAAAAGGACAAATGGGATTGCATCAAATGAAGAAAAAGAAAAACTTCTGCATAGCTCAGGAAATGATCAACAGAGTGAAAAAGTCCTACAGAATTGAAGAAAATATTTGCAAACCATACATCTGATAAGGAGTTAATATAAAAAATATATAAGGATGGGATAATCTCTAGGATGGAAAAAAAAAAGAAAAAAAAATATATAAGGAATTCAAACAATTCAAGAACAAGAAAACAATTCAATTTAAAAAATGGTCAAAAGACCTGAATAAATACTATGTTTTGAACGTGTCCCCCAGAATTCACCCGTTGAAAACTTAATCCCCAATGCAACAGCACTGAGAGATGGGGCCCAATGGAAGGTGACCATGCTCTTAGATTTGTCAGTCTACAGAACCATGAGCCAAGTAAACTTCTATTGTTTATAATGTTCCCAGTCTGTGGTATTCTGTTGAAGCAACAGAGAATAGACTAAGACAATAGACATTTCTCAAAAGAAGACATACAAATGGCCAGCGGGTATTTGAAAAAGTGCTTAGCGTTATGAGTAACCAGGGAAATGCAATAGAAAGGCACGATAAGATGTTGCCTCACACCTGTTAAAATGGCTATTATCAACAACAAGTGTTGGAAAGGATGTGGAGAAAGGGAGCTCTTGTATACTGCTGGAAGAAATGCAAATTAGTACAGCCATTATAGAAAAACAGTATAAAGTGTTCTTTAAATATTAAAATAAGGTAAAGAAAATGTGGCCCACCATGGAATACTATGTAGCCATAAAAAACGATGAATTCATGTCCTTTGCAGGGACATGGATGAAGCTGAAAACCCTTATTCTCAGCAAGCTAACACAAGAACAGAAAACCAAACACCACATGTTCTCACTTATAAGTAGGGGTTGAAAAATGAGAACACATGGACACAGGAAGGGGAACATCACACACGGAGCCTGTCGGGGGCTGGAAGGCTAGGAGACGGATAGCATTAGGAGAAATACCTAATGTATTTTGTTAATTGGTGCAGCAAAACCACCATGGCACATGTATACTATGTAACAAAACTGCATGTTCTGCACATGTATCCCAGAACTTAAAGTATAATTTTAAAAAATTAAAAAATAAAACTACCATGTGATCCAGCAATTTCGCTTCTGGGTATATACCCAAATGAGATGAAATCAGTATATCAAAGAGATCTCTGCACTCCCATGCTTATTGCAGCACTATTCACAATAGCCAAGAGGTGGAAACAACCTAAGTGTCCATCAACAGAAGACTGGATAAAGAAAATATGGTATATATGCAATGGAATATGATTCGGCCTTAAAAAAAAAAAAGAAATCTTATTATTTGTCATAAATAGGTGACAAGGGATATAAGCCAGAAAGACAAATTCTGCATGATCTCACTCCTATGCAGAATCTAAAAAACCAAACTTTTTTTAAGGAATGTAAACAAGTGATTATTAAGGTTGGAGACAACTGGTGGTAATATGATTATCGCCAGCTTCTCCTGGAGAAGGTGTTTATGTACAGACAAAGATAATTTAATTACAACCAGGAACAGAGTCTGAAAGTCTGAGTTTCCCTTAGAACATGGCTTTTTTTTTTCTTTTGAGAAGTGAGTCTTGAATTGTTTTTGTTTGTTTTTTTTTTTTTTAGCTTTTATCTTAGGGTTGGGAGCACATGTGCAGGTTTGTTAAATAGGTAAACTTGTGTCGTGGGAATGGATTGTACAGATTATTTTGTCATCTAGGTACTGAGTCTAGTATCCAATAGTCATTTTTTCTGCTCCTCTGCCTCCTCCACCCTCAAGCAGGCGCCAGTGTCTGTTGTTCCCTTTTTTGTATTTATGGGCTCTCATCGTTTGGCTCCTACTCAGAGAGGAGAACATGCGGCATTTGGTTTTCTGTTTCTGTGTTAGTTTGCTAGGGCTCATGGCCTCCAGCTCCATCCTTGTTCCCACAAAGAACATGATTCTCATTCAAAAAAGCAAATTTATAAAAGCAGAGAGTAGAACAATAGTTTCCAGGGGCTGGAGGTCAGGTGAAAGAGTGAGAAAGATGTTGGCCAAAGGGTACACGGTTTTGGTCAGACGTTATGAATACGTTTTGGAGATCTACTGTACAGCATGATGATGATAATAATGTATTGCATACTTGTAAATTGCTAAGAGTAGATCTTAAATGTCCTCAGCACAAAAAAAGGTGTAAGAGGTGATAGATATGTTAATTAGCTTGACTTAAACATTTCATAATGTATACATTTATCAAAATATCACATCGTATATAATTATTTGTCAATTATACGTTTATAAAACTAGGAAAAAAAATTTCTCAATAGTAAGGCTGGACATTTATTTATTTACTTATTCTTGACATTCTTTTTCTGAGAACTGTCCATTTATGTCCTTTGTCCATTTTCTGATTGGTGAGTTCCTTCTTTCCATATAAATTTGAAAGATCCTCCCTCTAGCTGCCACCTTGCGTCCCCTTGGGTGTGTGCCTAATCTCAGCTGGTCCACCCTAGACCCTCTGAGCACCATCCCTAGTCCCCCTAGTGGCCCTTTATCTGCTCCAACAAGATGAAAGAAACGATCATGAACCAGGAAAAACTTGCCAAACTGCAGGCACAAGTGCACATTGGTGGGAAAGGAACTGGTCGCAGAACACCACAACTGATGATAAAAAAAACCTCAATTCTCCTTCAAGAAGTTAGGGGTAAACAGTATCTCTGGTATTGAAGAGGTGAATATGTTACAACCCAAGCAACAGTGATCCACTTTCACAACCCTACATGTCAGGCATCGCTGGCAGCGAACACTTTCACCATTACAGGTCATGCTGAGGCAAAGCAGCTGACGGAAATGCTACCCAGCATCTTACCCCTTACCTTGGTGCTGACAGTCTGACGTGTTTAAAGAGACTGGCTGAGGCTCTGCCTAAACAACCTGTGGATGGAAAGCACCACTTGCTACTGGAGAGGATGATGATGATGTGGAAAATTTTGATGAGGCTTCCAAGAATGAAGCAAGCCGAATTGAGTCGACTTCTGAAGAAGATACAACTTGAAGAAATTACTGGGAGCTGCTTATATTACGACTACTTTTAAAGAAATTTTTGTTCATGGATCTGATAAAAACTAGATCTCTAATATTTTAAGCCCAAGCCCCTTGGACACTGCAGCTCTTTTCAGTTTTTGCTTATACACAATCATTCTTTTTAGCTAATTAAGCTGAAGAAGCCTGGGAATAAAGTTTGAAACAAAGGTTAATAAAGTTCTCTGCCTAATAAAAGATAAATAAAAAGTAAAAATAAGTTTGAAAGACCATTTATGTATTTTAACAATAATAGGCATTTTTCACATATGTTGCAAAGATTTTCCCTGGTGTTTCATTTATCTTGTATTTTTTTGTGTGTATGTTTAATCAATAGCAGTTTTAACTTTAACATTTTAACCTATGAACTAGAAATAAATGGATAAAAGTTGTATAACCTAAAAGATTATTGTAGATGATTATTTTCAAGTATTTAAAGGATGCTGAGGTATAATCTTTTCCACAATTTTTATTTGGTTTGGTTTTTTAAAATTTGATCTCAATTTAATAGTACATACATTACACACGCATTTTAAAATTCTTTTTCTTTTTTTTTTTTTTTCTGATGGAGTCTTGCTCTGTCATCCACGCTAGAGTGCAGTGGCACAATCTAGACTCACTACAACCTTTGCCTCCCAGGTTCAAGCGATTTTTGTACCTCAGCCTTCTGAGTAGCTGGGATTACAGACCTGTGCCACCACGTCTGGCTAATTCTTTTGTATTTTTAGTAGAGACAAGGTTTCATCACGTTGCCAGGCTGGTCTCAAACTCCTGACTTCAGGTGATCTGCCTGCCTTAGCCTCCCAAAGTGCCGGGATTACATGCGTGAGCTACTTTGCCCAGTCTAAAATTCTTTTTCTGTACTAGTCCACACTATCTTTCCTCATCAAGAATCTATTATTAAGCAGGACTTTTCTGGTAGAATCAGTTTGCCCTTGGTTACAAATGCATAGAAGATTAAAAACTAAATTAAAGCTAGAGGAACTATTATCAGGATTCTTTTCTTCAGCTAAAAATGTGGGGGAAGATGTCCCTCCTCTCTTCAGTTAGAATCAGTGCTAAACTATCGTAACTTACAAGATTTATTTTAGTGACTCTTAGAGAAAATGCTATGTCTTCTTGATGAGACCTATTCCAACATTAAATGATTTTCATTCATATAAAAATCTCTCATGCAGCAATCTAAGCTGTTTTTTCTTTTTTTTAAGACAGAGTCTTCCTCTGTTGCCCAGGCTGGAATGCAGTGGCATGATATTGGCTCACTGCAACCTCCGCCTTCCAGGTTCAAGTGATTCTTGTGCTTCAGCCTCCCTAGTAGCTGGGATTACAGGCATGTGGCGCTATGCCTGGCTACTTTTTTTGTGTTTTTAGTAGAGATGGGGCTTCGCCATGTTAGCCAAGCTGGTCTCAAACTCCTGACCTCAAATGACCTGCCTGCCTCAGCCTCTCAAAGTGCTGGGATTACAGGTGTGAGTCACTGTGCCCAGCCTGTTTTTGCTTTTCTTTTTAAAGTTATTATTTAACAATGACTTTCCTCAGGTTATTGTCCCTTAGGCTTCTTGTCTCCAGACTGAACAATTCCAACTCCATATGCAGGCCAAATCAAATAGTTTTCCTTATATTTATGTGCAGTTCAAGAACATACGAGCAATTAGAGACATTAAGTGAGGACCAAGCGCGCGCGCGCACACACACACACACACGCATGTACATGGACACGCACCGTTCCTTCTTTTAAAAATGTCTAAGGTCGACTCCAAATTTTCCATTTTAATTATGGTAAAATGCTCTTTATTTTGCCTAAACAAAGACTAACTGCAATAAACCACATTTGCCTTTCATTTTCGTGAAAAATTTGAGTAAAGCCGAAAAGGGTCTTCTCACTGTGGAAGGCACCTGGGATTAGCTGTAGAGAGGAAGAGGTTGCAAGACCACATTTGTTGTAAACATAGGCTTCTGGCCTTCCCTGAGCCCTCACTGTGCACGGAGCTCTGCTCTGAGCCCGAGCTTTGAGGAAGGAGCTTATCCTTTCCTGGAAAGATAGGGCAGACAGAACGAGAACCCATGCTAATAGAGAAGATGGGCAATCAACAATGACTTACTGGGTAGAGCTCGGTGCTTGGACAGTAGGATAGCAAACCACATGGGAAGAGTTCATGAATTGGACCTAAAGAGGTTTTTGTGGCTTTTTTATGGCTGCATTCTAGGTCAAGAGACTTCAACCAAATAGCGCTATCTTCTTCCATTAGAGCTTCTCTAACAAAAAGACTTAGACTAGTAATTTATAAACGACAGAAACTTAATGCTCACAGTTCTGAAGGCTGGGAATTGTGAGACCAAGACTCCAGCAGATTCGGTGTCCTGTGAGGGCCTCTTCCTTACAGATGATGCATTCCAGCTGTGTCTTCACGTGGCAGAAGGGGCCGAATAAGTTCCCTCTAGCCTCTTTTATAAGAGCACTAATCCCATTCATTGGCTCGGCCCTCATGACCTAATCATCTCCTAAAGCCCTCACCTCTTAATACTATTGTTTTGGTGATTAGCTTTCAATAATAGATTGTGGGTGAGAGGACACAAATGGTCAGACCCCAGCTTCCGGGTACAGAGGAGGTCCATCACATTCAGCCTCTCTGCAGATGGCCTTACCCATGGCCCAGATGCCTCTCCAGAATCTCTGAAAAATGGTTTCATTCCCCAGGCCCTTCCTCCTCCACCTCATCCATTCACCTACAGTACAGCAACCTGCCTTTCTCATTCCTACTGCTAGGAGCTTCAGTTGTGGCAACCAGAGACTCTTCATGTGGAGCCAACTCATCTCAGGTGGGTCTTGGTGAGAATGAGGTGGTGCCAATGTTAGCAGCAGTGAATCCAGATGGGTTTGCAGCAACTTGATTTTTGCCTCCTCAGAGGAAAGAATTCACTGGAGGGGCATAAGGCAGAATGAGAGACCAAGGCGAGTTTTAGAGCTGGAACCACAGAAAGTAAAGTATACCTGGAAGAGGGCCAAGCAGGCAACTTGAAATCTCCAAGTGCGCTTTCAGCCCTTCAGCCCTTCACTTGGGGACTTATACACTGGCATGGTTCCAGGGTTTGTGTCTCTTCTCCCTTGATTTTTCCTTGGGGCAAGCTGTCTGCATGTGGTGGCCTGCCAGCACTTAGGAGGGGCTACATGTGCAGTGTGCTTACCGAACTTTTGTGCATGCTCATTTGAGGTGTTTTCCCCTTACCAGTTCATATGGTTTCGCTGTGTCCCCACCCAAATCTCATCTTGAACTGTAGTTCCCATAATCCCCATGTGTTGTGGGAGGGAGCTGGTGGTAGGTAATTGAATCACGGGGGTGGTTACACCCATGCTATTCTCAAGATAGTGAGTTCTTATACAATTCAAGGGTTTTCTAAGCATCTGGGTTTCCCAAGCATCTGGGTTTCCCCCTGCCAGCACTTCTCTTTCCTGCCACCCTGTGAAGAAGGATGTGTTTGCTTCCCCTTCTGCCATGATTGTAAGTTTCCTGAGGCCTCCCCAGCCATGTAGAACTGTGAGTCAATAAAATCTCTTTTGTTTATAAATTACACAGTCTTGTGTATTTCTTCATAGCAGCATGAGAACGGACTAATGCACCAGTTGAATGTTCTTAGAAGAAGGTCGTATACCAGTTAAACATCACCATTTTGCCTCTTAGTGCATATGCTTGAGTCCACTTACCCAGCTCCTGAGATCTTATCATGAAGCCACTGATCACCAGCTCCAGGTGTTTTCTATTGGGAGACTACCTTTCTTTGGTGCCGGCTGTGTCCAATTACTATTTTAGAGCAACAGTTAACCACCTGAGCATCACCTGATGGTCACCTGACATTCCTTGTGGGGAACCTCTTCTGCCCTGCTCATGTCTGCCCAGCTACCTACTCTTACACCAGGGGTAATAGAACTAGGGTGTTTAGTGCCATTGCATGCAATGACCTGTAAAAATTAGGTGAGTAACTGCACATATGTCCTGTTTCCTCTTTATTCCTAAAGCATATATTCTCTGAGATCTCCCAACCTACCATCCACTCCCCAAGAAGGTGCTCTAGAACCAGGACACACTCAAATCACCTAGTTTTAAAAACTCTCCAGATGAGTAGTGCTGCCTCATGATATGAACCAGTTAAATCTCCAAGATGTCAGACTTCTGAGTCCAGAGTCTCAGCCAACACGTGCGAGCTCCTTGGTAAACTAACATTTTGACACAGTTTCAAATTAATGTTTTAAAAATATTCTAGAATTTTCAGCTTGATATCTGAGGGAGATAACAAATGCTCTGGCAGATGGGTGGAGCAGGAGGACATGGATGCTGGGACTCAGCATCTCCTCTGTTGACCCAGCAATCCCTCCCTGGCCGCACCTCACTAAGGGAAACAAAAGCTTAGCATTAATTACATTCATCTTCCTTAGACCGTAGTTAGCTGATCAACTATTTTTATTCAAGGGTGCCTCTTAGAGGTTCTAATTCTCAATCTAAGTGGCCATATAAGAACTTTATTCCTTTGAACCACATACAGTATTTTCCCTGAAAGGAATCTGGTGAGTGTAATTTTCACCTGTCATTGTATTTCCAATGGATTCTTAGTGTGTGTGCACACATGCACACAAACAATCAGGACTCCTGGAAATTGCCAGATTAGTCCATGTCTTGATCTAATTTTGCATGGACAGAATTTCACATGGGTCACTTATTGTCCTAGTATCTTTTTAGTTAGCTTGGTACAAACAAAATGCAAAACTAAAACAATTTACCTCCTAAACAGCTCAGAGCAATTTGCAGAATGCCTCATAACAGACTGCTCTCAATTTAAAATTTTTTTTCTTTTTCAACACAGGGTATTGTTCTGTCACCCAGGCTGGAATGCAGTGCACCATTATGGCTCACAGCTACCTCAAACTCCTGGGATCCCGCAATCCTCCCTCCTCGACCTCCTGCCACCTGCCACTGTGCCTGGCTAATTTTTTTTTTTTTTTTTTTTGGTAGAGACAGGACCTTGCTTTGTTACCTAGGCTGGTCTCTCCTGGGCTGAAATGATCCTCCTGCCTCAGCCTCCTAAGATGTTGGGATTGTAGGCATGAGTCACCATGCCCAGCCCTACCCTGAAATTATATCACATAGGCAGGAAGTGTCTGATAGCAGGTGGTGTAGGCTCTGTGGGACTGTTTTCTTTTAGGAAAGAATCTCTCATCATCAACATGCTTGAGGCCCCAGGGAAGGTCTTTGTTGCTTTAACTTGGGCACTCTGTGTTTGTCCAGCTGCATTGATGTTTCATGGTGTGGGTGAGTCAGTGGGGAAGGGAAAGGCAGCAGCCATGGGAGGCAAGCCAAGGGATCCTTTGAGGATATGGAACCTCTGGAAAGAACTGAAAAGACCAATGGGTGTCCTGCCTTTTCACCTCCCTATCCACTGGATTCCTTGATAGTAGTAGCAGCAAAAGAGCCATCCAGTCAGTAGGGTCCTGCCTGGTCTGCAAGGAAAAAAGAAGGCTTTATGAGCCCCATTTTGTCAAGAGAAGGATTTGGTATTTCACTTAGCCAGACCTCCAGGTTCAAGTGAAGGCCAGACATCCCCATGGATGTCTAAGCAGACATTTATCCTGACAGCTATGGAGGCAGATTTCTGGACTTTATGGCTCAGGCTTTTTCAAAAGCAAACAAACACTACAAGAGAAGGCCTCATTACTTAAATAGAATCAAGAACTCCTGGTTCAGGCAAATATGCCAGGGTCCTAACTGGGGATCAGTCAGGTGAATTCAGCCAGTGATTGGTTTGGTACACACAATGTTTTCTTTTTTATTTATTTATTTTTTAATCAGCAACTTCTGCACAAAGCAACAATACTGGAGGTAAGGTTTCAGGATTTGGGTTGAGGCTCACAAGTGTTTTCTGAGCACTCCAGATGGACAGGCTTTCTGATAGGCCAGTCTTTCAGTCACTCACTCTAGCCTTGCCCAATGGCCTTGAAATAAATTGCAGCACCAAATAGCAGAGGGCCCCACCTTCTGAGTGTTGAGCCTCTCCCCCTCCTGTGTGGAGACACGGAGGCTTACAGCAAGATTAGAAGAATCTGTGTTGGCAACAGATAAAGGGATCGATGGAAGAAGGAGCAGCTGAGGCCTGGGGAAATTTACATAAGCCTGCTAGAAGTAGGGGCTCAGAGCGTCAGAAGGGACAGGAAGAAACCAGACCAAAGGAAAACATCTGTAATGAGCTGTGAGGACCAGTGAGCTGCAGAGGTCGGAGCAGGCAGACCTCCCCACCTACAGAACAATCAAGCAGCTGCCAAAGCAAACCTTTCTGCAGTTGGGATTTCTTTTATTGTCATTCTTCCCTTCCCAGGGCAGCTCAGCCTTTGAAGTAATCCTCAGTGTGAAAAGCTAGGAGGATGTGCACATAAGAGGCCCTTTGAAAAAGCCTTAGGGAAAGTAGCCAAGCTCGGGAGGCAGCAATTGCAAAGTGACTAGGACAAGGAAACAGGGAAGGATTGTGGGGGAGACCAGACGGGTGGCTTAAAACCCTTGGCATGGCAAGCCTTCTTTAAGTGGCAAGCCAGATGGCCCAGCCTAGTGGGCCTCAGCCAGCGCTTGGGCTCATGGTCCTTTTTCAGCATGAAATTCATTCCTGTGACTGCAAGGGAGCTGAACAGTACAGTGATCTTAATGACTGTATTGCAAACCACAAAGGATCTATGTTCATGAATAAGTAATAATTAGATGAAAACATATGACCTTTACCAAATAAAGAAGAAAAGAGCACAAAATCGAATGAGTAATGTGTAGGCAGCAGATAGTGATGTGGAAGCCAATGTTCATCCCCTTGACCATTCCTGTCAGGCCCAGAGATGTGGTGCTTACATTTGCTCCAGTGGAGACTTGCTAGAAACAGAACAGAGATGCAAAGAAAAAAACCACCTTAGCTTTTTAGGGAAAATGCTAAGAGCTCTGGCATATAACTGGAGAGATTACAGGAGTATGTGAATATACAGAGCAGGTACCTCATCTGCTCTGCCATCATGACCAATAAAAGCTCTGAGCCTATCACCACTGATTCCACAGAAATACGAACTACCATCATAGATTACTACAAACAACTCTATGCACACAAACCAGTAAACCTGGAAGAAATTGATAAATTCCTGGACACTTGTACCCTCCCCAAGCCTAAACAAGGAAGAAGTCGAAACCTTGAATAGACCAATAACAAGGGCTGAAGTTGAGGCAGCAATTAATAGCCTACCAACCACAAAAAGCCCAGATCCAGATGGGTTCACAGCCAAATTCTACTAGACATACAAAGAGGAGCTGGTACCACTCCTTTTGAAACTATTCCAAACAGTCCGAAAATAGGGAATCCTTCCCAAATCATTTTATGAGACCAACATTATCCTGATACCAAAACCCAGCAGAGACTCAACAAAAAAGAAAACTTCAGGCCAATATCCAAGATGAACACAGATGCAAAAATCTTCCATAAAATACTCGCAAACCGATTGCAACAGCACATCAAAAAGCTTATCCATCATGATCAGTAGGCTTCATCCTGGGGATGCAAGGCTGGTTCAACATACACAAGTCTATAAACGTAATCCACCACATAAACAGAACAAAAGACAAAAACCAGATGATTATCTCAATAGATGCAGAGAAGGCCTTTGACAAAACTCAACAGCCCTTTATGCTAAAAACTCTCAATAAACGAGGTATTGACAGAACAGATCTCAAAATAATAAAAGCTATTTACAACAAACCCATAGCCAATATCATACTGAATGGGCAAAAACTGGAAGCATTCCCTTGGAAATCTGGCACTAGAAAAGGGAGCTCTCTCTCACCACTACTATTCAATATAGTATTGGAAGTTCTAGCCAGAGCAATCAGGCAAGAAAAAGAAATAAAGGGTATTCAATTAGGAAAGGAGGAAGTCAAATTGTCTCTATTTGCAGATGACATGATTGTATATTTAGAAGACCCCATTGTCTCAGCCCAAAATCTCCTGAAACTGATAAGCAACTTCAGCAAAGTCTCAGAATACAAAAATCAATGTGCGGAAATCACAAGCATTCCTATACACCAATAGCAGACTTAAAGAGAGCCAAATCAAGAATGAGCTCCCATTCACAACTGCTACAAAGAGAATAAAATACCTAGGAATACAACTAGCAAAGGATGTAAAGGACCTTGTCGAGGAAAACTACAAACCACTGCTCAAGGAAATAAGAGAGGACACAAACAGATGGAAAAACATTCCATGCTCATGGTTAGGAAGAATCAGTATTGTGAAAATGGCCATACTGTCCAAAATAAATTTTAGATTCAATGCTATCCCCATCAAGCTATCTATGACCCTCTTCACAGAACTGGAAAAAACCACCTTAAACTTCATATGGAACCAAAAGAGGGCCCACATAGCCAAGACAATTCTAAGCAAAAAGAACAAAGCTGGAGGCATCATGCTACCTCAGTTCAAACTATACTACAAGGCTACAGTAATCAAAACAGCATGGTACTGGTACCAAAACAGATATAGACCAATGGAACAGAACAGAGGCCTCCAAGGCAATGCCACACATCTACAACCATCTGATCTTTGACAGATCTGACAAAAACAAGCAATGGGGAAAGGAGTCCCTGTTTAATAAATGGTGTTGGGAAAACTGGCTAGCCATGTGCAAAAAGCAGAAACTGGACCCCTTCCTGACACCTTACACTAAAATTAACTCCACATGGATTAAAGACTTAAATGTAAGGCCTAACACCATAAAAACCCTAGAAGAAAACCTAGGCAAAACCATTCAGGACAGAGGCATAGGCAAGGACTTCATGACTAAAACACCAAAAGCATTGGCAACAAAAGCCAAAATAGACAAATAGGATCTAATTAAATTCCAGAGCTTCTGCACAGCAAAAGAAACAATCATTAGAGTGAACCAGCAACCAATAGAATGGGAAAAAATTTTTGCAATCTACACATCTGACAAATGGCTAATATCCAGAATCTACAAAGAACTAAAACAGATTTACAAGAAAAAAACAAATAATCCCATTCAAAAGTGGGCAAAGGACATGAACAGACACTTTTCAAAAGAAGACATTTATGATGCCAACAAACACATGAAAAAATGCTCATCATCACTGGTCATTAGAGAAATGCAAATCAAAACCATATTGAGATACCATCTCATGCCAGTTAGAATGGCGATCATTAAAAAATCCAGAGACAACAGATGCTGGAGAGGATGTGGAAAAATAGGAACCCTTTTACACTGTTGGTGGGAGGGTAAATTAGTTCAACCATTGTGGAAGACAGTGTGGCGATTCCTCAAGGATCTAGAAAAAGAAATTGCATTTGACCCAGCAATCCCATGACTGGGTATATATCCAAAGGATTATAAATCATTCTATTATAAAGACACATGCACATGTATGTTCATAGCAGAACTGTTTACAATAGCAAAGACCTGGAACCAACCCAAATGCCCATTGATGATAGACTGGACAAGGAAAATGTGGCACATATACACCATGGAATACTATGCAGCCATCAAAAACAATGAGTTCATGCCCTTTGTAGGGACATGGATGAATCTGGAAACCATCATTCTCAGCAAACTGACACAAGAACAGAAAATCAAACACCGCATGTTCTCCCTCATAGGAGGGTGTTGAGCAATGAGAACACATGGACACAGAGAGGGGGAGCATCACACACCAAGGTCTGTTGGGGGCAAATAGGGGAGGGACAGAGTGGGGTAGGGAGGTTGGGGGAGGGATAACATGGGGAGAAATGCCAGATAGAGGTGATGGGGGGGATGGAGGCAGCAAACCACATTGCCATGTATGTAGCTATGCAACAATCCTGCATGTTTGGCACATGTACCACGGAACCTAAAGTGCAATAAAATATATATTTAAAAAATGTGTATATATATATATATATATATATATACACACACACATATATATATACACATGCACACACAAATAATATATATATATGTGTATATATATATAGATATAGATATGTGTGTGTGTGTATATATATATATATGTAAGAGAGCTCTGAGCCAGAGACAGGGAAGAGTTTGCAGTCAAGGAAAATTATAAAATATAGCATGAAGTCCCTGTATTGTGCTGCTACACCCTGAAATTCATCCTGGGGAAGGGTGACCAGATGCCTCATAATAAATGAAGAGATCCAAGGCAGAGAGAACTCATGTCCTGTTCTTCATGTGGAGATTTGATGTCTGTTTGGGGAAGGCCAACAGGAAAACGGCCTGGAAGATCTAACCACCAGAGGGCCAGAAATTGCCCCCATGTTTCCAAGTGCCCCAGAAGATTTTGCAGGTAAGTGAGAGAGAAAGAGAGGAGCAGGTCTGCTCCAGGATTGCCCAGGTCAAACTGAAGGGCCAAGCAGCAGAAGATCTGGGTTACGAGATCCATGTCAGTGATGGGAGAAAGTTACAGCTGCAGTCTTGGAGGCATCCTCAGCTCCACAGTGCTGAGTGGGGAGCAGAATGGACACTCATATGAAGGTGGGATCTGACCATCTCTAGGAGCAAGCACCATGGCCTGGCTGTGTGTACCAAGAACAAGGCTGGCCCAGGTGACCTGGGGTGGGGTGGGGGCTGTGATAGGAGACAAGAGTGGACCCATTTTCCTCCTGTGGTGGCTTCACTGGGATTTTCCATAAGCCTCCAGGGAGTTTAGGATAGGCACTAGAAAGAGGTGGAGGTAGAAAACCCTGAGGAAAGGTGGAACTCCTGAATAGAGCTGAATTTCAAGTTAGAAGATACTGGAAAGTTACTGGCTGGGGCTGTAAAGACCCAGAAAGTAGCATTTGGAATGTGAGGATGAGAGCTGGCACAGCTCTGGGAACTAACACCACTCAGGGTCCCCCAGGGAAAGTGGAGGAAGTACTTACGTAAGAGAAAAGACAAATTAACTTGTCAGAGCCATCTGTTAGATAGCTCTAATGCAGTAGATTCTTGCATAATGAAGTATCATTTAGTAGTAGTGGTAAGTGCCCATTTTCTTGCTTCTTTTCAGATTCCATTTGGTGGACTCAAAAGTATTCACAGATTAGCACAGTATTTGCAACTGTGGCACATGAGGACAAAGGTCATGTTACAGTATTAAATAATTTATATTGTGTAGCATGTGGTTCTAAGTTGGTGGTTCTAGGGACTCCCCAAGTCCCCAGAGCCTTTTAGGGTCTGTGAGATCAAACTGTTTTTTTCTTAAAACACTATTTTCCTTTTTCTTTCTCATGCTTTCACAAGTGTACGGTGGAGTTTTTTAGAGGCTATAAGACACGTTATGCCATTCTTGCTCGGAGAGCTAATGGTGTCTATATTAACGTATTCTGTGTTTTAAGAACTTCTCAGTATGAATTTTAAGATGGAAATATTGATAAAGTATTCCATGTAAACAAAGGTTGTTTGGAGTTCTCAATAATTTTTGTAGTTTAAAGGAATGATGAAACCAAAAGTTTTTAGAGCTCATCAAAGTGTGATACCAATTCTGTGTGTTGGCAGCTTGATAGACATTAGCACTAGAACTGCAAATGATGTCATTTTTAATAAAAGTATTTAATATGATTTGATTATTTATTAAAAAATTCAAAATCCAGCCATATTTAAATAAATTTGATTTTTTAAAAAGTTAGTCATTTTATGAACAGATACTTCTCAAAAGAAGAGATACAAGCAGCCAACAAACATAAAAAAAGTGTTCAACATCACTAATCATCAGAGAAACGCAAATCAAAACCATAATGAGATACCATCTCACATCAGTCAGAATGGCTATTACTAAAAAGACAAAAAATATCAGATGTTAGTGAGGCTTTGGAGAAAAGGGAACACTTGAACACTGCTGGTAGAAATATGAATTCGTTCAGCCACTGTGGAAAGCAGTTTGGAGATCTCTCAAAGAACTTAGAACTACCATTCAACCCAGCAATGTCATTACTGGGTATATATCCAAAAGAAAGTGAATCATTCTACCAAAAATACACATACAGTTGTATGTTCATCATAGTACTACTCACAATGGCAAAGACATGGAATCAACCCAGGTGCCTATCAATGGTGGATTGCATAGAGGAAATGTGGTACATACATACTATAACATGAAATACTACTCAGCCATGAAGAAGAACAAAATCATGTCTTTCACAGCAATATTGATGTAGCTGGAAGCTATTACCCTAAGCAAACTAACTCAGGAACAGAAAAGCAAATATTACATGTTCTCACTTATAAGTGAGAGCTAAACATTGGGTACTCATGGACATAAAGATGGCAGTAATAGACAGTGGTAACCACTAGAAGTGGGAGGGACGGAGGAGAGCAAGGGGTGAAAAACTATTGGGTACCACTCTCACTGCCTGAGTGATGGAACCATCTTAAACCTCCACAGCATGCAATATACCCATGTGACAAACCTGCAGATGTATCCCAAATCTAAAACAAAAGTTGAAAATTTTTTAAATTGTCAGTCATTTGTTATAATTTGTATTTGCCTTTAATTTAATAGATACTTTAAAATATCTTAGGAGAAAAATAACTTTTTAAGATATAAATAAAAACAATTTGAAGTTTTAATATTTCCAAATATTAAACATATTAAATTTCAGATATTTACTCTCAATAGAACATAAATTAGGTAAAATTCTTCATTACAGCAACAAGATGAGGTAGTAACCATGTGTAGAAATAAGCATGAAGGCATGAAAATAAATTTTAGAGAATAATATCTAATTACTTACTAATTAGCATTTTTATTTTACTAGTCCTATGAACATGACTAATCATCAGGACATCTACACATGTGCAATAATAATTTAATTCCATAGCTGTTGATATTTTGCCACCTTTCAAGTACATAAAAAACATAGCTTTACTCAAAATTTTCAGTTTTGTCACTATGAAGAGTATTTAAACGTGAAAGTATACCTTTGAAGAGTAATAGTATATTGCATTCAACACTTGAGATGAGGACTATCATTTATATATTTCCCTGGGCCTCACGGAAGTTAGGGGCAGCCCATATGTTGTCAGCACCTCATCGACTCCTCTAATAACCTTCTGAAATAATTTTCATATCCCTAAACCACAGATAAGTAAATTGAACATTAGGTAAATTAAGCCTTAACCAAAGTCATCCATCTCATGAGTTGGAGCTTGGATTCTATCACAGGTCTGTCTGAATCAGAATCCACAATGCTTCACAGTTAAATACATGTGTGGCAAACAGGGTAGAATCTAGGATGCCCCAGAGGATATGATGTGCTTCTAGGATGGTGAGTTTTTTTAAGCATTATTTTTTTTTCTGAGCATAAACTAATGTATGCTTACTAAAAACTTTTTTTCTTTTCTTTTTGAGGCGGGGTTTTGCTCTTGTTACCCAGGCTAGAATGCAGTGGCCCGACCTCAGCTCACTGCAACCTCCGCCTCCTGGGTTCAAGGGATTCTTCTGCCTCAGCCTCCTGAGTAACTGGGATTACAGGCACCTGCTGCCATGCCCAGCTAATTTTTTTTGTATTTTTAGTAGAGACCGGATTTCTCCATGTTGGTCAGGCTGGTCTTGAACTCCCAACCTCAGGTGATCCACCTGCCTCAGCCTCCCAAAGTGCTGGGAGTAAAGCTGTGAGCCACCGCGCCTGGCCAAAACTTGTTAATCAAATATAGAAATTACAAAGAAAAAAAAAACACTCCAAGATCACCTGTACACCATCCAGAAAGAGCTCACTTAAAAACTGAGTGAGGCAGGGGTAAGACATTCCTTTCCAGAGTTTTTTCTCTGCTTTTATACACACACACACACACACACATACATACAACCCACACACTCATGCACACATATACTGTTAAAATGTGATTGTTATAAATTCTGTTTTATAACCAGTATTTCACACTCTTTTGTGGATATATTTCCAGTTGCATAAATATAATTCTACATAATTATTTAAAGACTATATAGTATTCTACTTCTCTAGCTGTGTCACTGTTTACTTAAACTCTCCCCTATTTTTTATTTTATTTTATTTTATTTTTTCAGAGACATGGTCTTCCTCTATCACCCAGGCTGGAGTGCAGTGGTACAATCACAGCTTGCTACAGGCTCAAACTCCCAGGCTCAAGTGGTCCTCCTGCCTCAGCTTCCCTAGTAGCTGGGACTACAGGCCCACACCACCATGCTCCGCTAATTTATCTATTTATTTTCGCAGAGACAGGGTCTCACTTTCTTGTACAGGCTGGTCTCAAACTCCTGGCCTCAAGTGATCTTTGCACCTTGACCTCCCAAAGTCCTGAGATTATAGGCATGAGCCACCATACCCAGGCTAACCTTTCTCTTATCCAGTTTTCACGATTACAAATAACACTTGGATAGTCCTTGTGTGTTTATTTGATTATTTTCTTAGGAAAAATTGTTAAAGACAAAATTTTGGAGTCGAAAGATAGCACATTTTAAGACTATATATATTTGTCAAACTTCCCTGTTGTACCAATTTGTATTCCCACTAGCGCTACTTGCAAGCAGGTTTCCTCAAACCTCTACCAGCTCTGAATATTATTTCTCTTTCTCTTTAATCTTTGCCAATTTCACAAACCACTGTGATATCTCATGATTACTTTAGTTTGTGTTGCTTTGATTACTAGTGAAATATATTTTATTATGCCCATAGGCTATTTTTACTTCTTTTATGAACTTTTTCATAGTCATGCCCTTTGCTTATTTTTAATTTGAGATGACTGCCTTTTTAAAATAAAATTTTAAGAGTGTTTCTTTCGGGCCAAACATGGTGGCTCCTGCCTGTAATCCCAGCACTTTGCAAGGCTGATGTGGGAGGTCAGGAGTTTGAGACCAGCCTGGCCAACATGGTGAAATCCTGTCTCTACTAAAAATACAAAAAAATTAGCTGGGCATGGCGGCGAGTGCCTGTAACCCCAACTACTCAGGAGGCTGAGGCAGCAGAATCATTTGATCCCGGGAGGCGGAGATTGCAGTAAGCCGAAATTGGGCCATTGCACTCCAGTCTGGGCGACAGGGCAAGACTCTGTCTCAAAAAAAAAAAGAAAAAGTATTTCTTGCAGCTACGTTAGCCTTTAGCTTACTATAAGGTCTTAAAGTTACTTTTAAAAGCATACAGTTTTTGCCTGATAAACAAAGTGGCATGTGTTTATTATTCAAAAAAATAAAACCTGGAAAATACAGGAGGTAAAAGGGTAAAAACTGCTGATAATCTCACCACATTCTCTTCTTTTTTAAAAATGTGCAAAGTAAGAAGTGAATGTTTTTCCTTCCTCTCTCTACATGACAATTTTTTCAGCTGTTCAGTATGTGTTCTTTTAGAAATAAGACTTATCTGCATAATAGGCCAGGCGCGGTGGCTCACGCCTGTAATCCCAGCACTTCGGGAGGCTGAGGCGAACCAGATCACCTGAGGTTGGGAGTTCGAGACCAGCCTGACCAACATGAGAAACCCCATCTCTACTAAAAATACAAAATTAGCCAGGTATGGTGGTGCCTGCCTGTAATTCCAGCTACTCGGGAAGCTGAGGCAGGAGAATCGCTTGAACCCAGGAGGCAGAGGTTGCAGTGAGCAGAGATCGGGCCATTGCACTCCAGCCTGGGCAACAAGAGTGAAACTCTGTCTCAAAAAAAAAAAAAAAAAAAAGACATCTGCATATTAAAGATAAAGATAAGATTATAATTTGTCTTTTAACTGTATTTCCCATCATCATCATCATCATCATCACCAGTAGAACCTCTGTAATCATTTCTATTAATTTTTTTCTATTATATTCTCTGGTTTTTCTTAGAAAGCCCATATGCTTTCTTAAGGATATATAAATATCAAAACCCAAATTCTTTTGATAATTTTATGATTTCATTTTTACAATTAATCCCTTAATTCATATGGAATCTATTCTGGCATATTGTGTAAAGTAATGATCTAACTTTACATTGGTTAGATGATTATCCACAACATATATTAAATTGTCCATCCCTTTGAAACTGAGTTTTAAAGTCATAGCCATCATTTAATAGTTTCTTGTATGTGCTTTTAACTTTGTGTTTTGGTCCAATTTTACACACTAAAAAATCTAGCAAGACTGTTATAATTATTACTCTTGGTGTTATTTTATTTATTTATCTACTTTTGTAGAGATGGGGTCTTTCTATTTTGCCCAGGCCAATATTGAACTCCTGAGCTCAAGCAATCTTCCCACCTCGGCCCCACAAATGTTGAGAGTATTGGTGTGAGCCATTGCACCTGGCCTACTCTCATTTTTAGAAGTTTTCTGACTATTCAGTCTATTCTTCGGATAAATTTTTGAATTATTTTGCCAAGATGCTTTAGAATTCTTATTGGCAATAATGTTAGGCATTTTATTAACTTGGGAAAATTGACATCTTTTCAGCGATGACTATTCTCATCCAGAACCACAGCCTTTCCCCACCATTATTAAATCTTTTGTGTTCCTTAATAGAGCTCATCTGGACATTTCTTTCTAAATCTATTCCTAGGAGTTTTGTAATTTTTATTATTGGAAACATTTTTTTTTCTATCAAAACATCTAACTGACTGTTATTGGGAAAAGATGGAAAGGTTTTTAGAGAGGTGAATTCAGGGATATTAAATTAGTCAAAGGAAGTTAAACAGAGCGGGGGCACTGTCAGAAGGAGACATAACACACCATGTCCTTATGGTACATCCTGTTATTGAGAAAAAGGAAATAAAAGTTCACTGAAAAAAATGAAATTTATGCCCTCCTTATCTAGTCTATAAGCCTTCAAAGAAACAATCTTTTTTTAATGTTCTCTAGGGCATGAAATAATTTGAAGACAGTTTCAAGTCTTCTTCTATGCCTGAGTGTACATTTTTTTGACAATTTATTTTCCTGCTGGTGACAAAGAACTTGAGATCTCCATTGCTATAGCAGCAGTAGGTCCCTTCCCCAGGCTGCTGTGTGTGAAATATTCCTGAAGCCTGGCTCATTTCCTTTGCCACCCATCCTAATGGGTTCCCCCCAAACTTTAGCTAATCTAAAACAAATAATGAAATCGCAAAGGTAGGATTGTGTTTATCTAACAAAAAGTGTGAAATAGCCATTATTTTGGTGAGTTTAATCTTATATCAGATTTCAGGTTGGTACATTTAAAGCTTCTATAAGGCAAAGACATCACCAATACTTTTTTAAAGTCACAGGAGTACATATTTAAAACTCATATAATCCAAAAATAGATGATAAGACCATATATGGCACTCAGACATATCAGGGAAAAATCAAATAACCAGATGTCAAAATGGGTAAAGGATTTGTTTAGGCATTTCCCAGAAGAGCATACCTGATGGTCAGTAAACATTTGAAAAGAAAAAATTCTTCATCAGTGGTCTTAGAAATCAAAACAATGGGCTACCAATTCACACATTATTTTTATTAAAAAAAAAAATAGTATGGTGAGTTTTTAACAAAAGAAAACTTTTATTCTAAAACAAGACCTAGAATAAAGCAAGATCTCTAATATTCTGCTGGTGGTAGTATAAATTAGTTCAACCAGTTCAGAGAGCATTTAGATAATATCTAATAGAATTTTAGATATTCGTACCTCAAGATCCAGCAATTCTATTTTTGAATATATTCCTAAGAGAATCTCTTGCATGGGTGCTCAAGGAGACATGTATAAGGATGCCCCTTATACATAATAATGGTGCAGCATTATTTGTAGTAATAAAAAATTGGAAGCAACTTATATGTACATTAATAGAACAGAAATATATATGTATTTCATAATAGAATAGTGAATGAACTATATCTATATGTAAATATTGATGAATAAATTTCAAATATGTAATAGTGGATGAAAATGCTGCAGAATAATTTCTATAGTTTGACACCATTTATGTGAAGTTCTAATTCATACAAATTAATATCATATATTGTTTATGTATACATACCTCTGCAGTAAAACAAGAAAGACATCTAGTGAAAAAGGAGGCAGCTTGAATCAGAGGACGTGAAAAAGAGGCTTCCACTCTTTCTCTCTCTCTCTCAAGCTTTTCTTGAAAAAAAAACCAGCAAACTTAAATATGAAAATATGGGAATACTTGCTAATTATTGATAGTGGAAATACAGATGTTCATTATTACTTTCTGTACTTTCCTATATGTTAAAATATGTCATATTTAAAAGTAGGTTGAAATCACCTACTTTTATAGTGAAAAGTTATCTAGACTATTTCTGTGGTAAGAACACCCTTGGGCTTCATCCTCTGTGACAAACAAAACATAGCCTTCTCATTGCTACTATGCCTGAATCTATGTGTATACAACAAAGCACCCATGGTTATTCTTTTTTTTCTTTTTGAAACAGAGTCTCACCATCACCCAGGCTGGAATGCTGTGGCACAGTCTCGGCTACTGCAACCTCTGCCTCCCGGGTTCAAGTGATTCTCCTACCTCAGCCTCCCAAGTAGCTGGAATTACATGCGTGTGCCACCATGCCTGGCTTTTTTTTTTTTTTTTTTTTTTTTTTTTTGAGACAGAGTCTTGCTCTGTCACCAGGCACCAGGCTGGAGTGCAGTGGCACAATCTCGGCTCACTGCAATCTCCGCCTCCTGGGTTCAAGCAATTCTCCTGACTCAGCCTCCCAAGTAGCTGAGACTACAGGCGCACACCACCACGCCCAGCTAATTTTTGTATTTTTTAGTAGAGGTGGGGTTTCACCATGTTGGCCAGGATGGTCTCCGTCTCTTGACCTCGTGATCTGCCCACCTCAGCCTCCCAAAGTGCTGGGATTACAGGCGTGAGCCACTGCGCCTGGCTATTTTTTTTGTATTTTTAGTGGAGATGGAGTTTCACCATGTTAGCAAGAACGATCTTGAACTTTTGGTCTCAAATGATCTGCCCACCTCAGCCTCCCAAAGTGCTGGGATTATAGGCCTGAGCCACCGCACCCGGCCACCCATGGTTTTTCGTTACAAGTCTTTGGTTTTGTAGATTCAGAAAATATTCTCTACCAATTCAGAGAAATTATCAAGCTCTGAGGGACTGCTCATGACAGCTAGTCTAGAAATGACTATGTATGGGCTTGGCATGGTGGCTCATGCCTGCAATCCCAATACTTTGGGAAGCCGAGGCAGGAGGATTAGTTGAGCCCAGGAGTTTGAGACCAGGCTGGGCAACATGACGTAAACCTGTCTCTACCTCCCCGCCTCAAAAAAATACAAAAATACAAAATTTAGCAGGGAATGGTGGCATGTCTGTAATCCCAGCTACTTGGGAGGCTGAGATGAGAGGATTCATTGAGCCCAGGAAATCAAGGCTGCAGTGAGCCACGATCACACTTCTGCAATCCAATCTGGGCAACAGAGATGCCGTCTCAAAAATTTTTTTTTAAATAAAGAAAAAAAAGATGACTATATGAAGATCGATTTTTCATTGTCTAAAAAACTAGACATCACTAGAAAGTATATGCTAATTTTCTATTAGATTCCAGAAAGAAAAAGCTAGTGTTACCTTAAAAAAAATACCTTTTCTTTTGTCAATAAGAACTGCACGATTCAGATTTTCTTTATGCCTGGACTTTCAGGAAGCTAGAGCTCATGATAATCAGTTGGATTTATCATTTTCTTCTAGATCTTTATCCTGGATAATTAGCTTTTCATTTCTCCCATATCATTTTTTATTTTCATTTATTATTTATTTAACTGCTATATTTGCATAAGTTTAAAAGTCTTACATCCATATAGAAGGAGGTACATTTTAAGGTAATAAGCAACTCAATCAATGGATGGATGGATGGATGGATTTATGACCCATGAGATATTATTAATTTATCCTGAAAAATATGACTGCCAAATAAATTAGAATATTTTATCAGCTGCTCAACACATTTGCTTGCCAGCCTAAGAGCCTGCTTAAGAAAAAATTTCCATCAAGAAGTTTACTCAGTGAGTATGGAGTCAGTCTTTCCCACTATAATTCACACTATATGGCTGCCAGTTGCAGTTCCCAAAATAAAACCTAGTCTTATCATATACCTGCTCAAAACCTTCAGAAGTTCCATATTCTCTTTGGAATTAAGTAGACATTCCTTAGCTGGGCATCCCACTGCCTTGGCCAAACTGGAAAATCAGTAATGTTCTGAGCACCCCTCGCTTTCCCATTCCTATCTTTTAAAATACTGCTTCCTCCACTTCTATACCCCCCCGCCACAGAATCCTACCCATGCCTACATGCCCATCTCAAAAGTCATGTGGTAATAATCACAGCAGGTTTTCCTATGCAAAATCACTTAATTCTCACACAACCCTCATACAACAATTGCATACTTATATAAGTATTATTAACCCATTTTACAGATAAGAAAAACTAAGGTTCAAAGAGGTAACTTTCCCAAACACACACAACTAATGAGCAATTAAACTGGGCCTGAAACCCAGACAGCCTAGCTCTGGAGTCCATGCTGTATCCAGTACACTAGGCTGCACTTTTTTTTTGTTTTAAATAAACAACAGTGATTTATTTCTCAGAGTTCTGGAAGCTGAGAAGTCCAATATCAAGGGAGATTCAGTGTCTGGTGAGGGCCTGCTTCCTGGTTCACAGATGATGGATTCTGGTTGCTTCCTCGGATGATGGTAGGGGTGAGGCAGCTCTCCCTCTCTGGATCCTCTTTTAAAGGTCAATAGTTCCACCCACTGGGGCACTGTATGCCTGGTTCTCTCTTTTTTGGAGATAGAGTCTTGCTCTATCGCCCAGGCTGGAGTGTGGCTCACTGCAGCCTCGAACTCCTGGGCTCAAGTGATCCTCCCACCTTAGCCTCCTGAGTAGCTGGGACTATAGGCATGCACCATCATGCCCAGCTAATTTTTGTATTTTTTGTGGAGACAGGGTTTTACCATGTTGCCGGGACTGGCCTCAAACTCCTGAGCTCAAGCCATCCACCTGCCTTGGCCTCCCAAAATACTGGGATTAAAGGCATGCACCACCATGCCTGGCCAGTTCTCAGCCCTTCTGATTAATTGTAAGCACTCCATACAATGCCCTTTGTGTTTCTTATTCTGCCTAGCACAAGTTGATATGTACGTATCTACTTACAATCGTAGTAGGTAAGAGCTCAGGTATGGGGGCCAAGACCTGGGTTCAAATGCCAGCTCAGCTGCTTGCCAGCTATATAGCTTTAGGCAAACTACAGCCTGTCTGAGCCACAGGTTCCTCCAATACACTACAGTACCCATCCATGGTAGACACAGCTAATTGCTTACCAATATTTGCATTTTCTTTTTTGGTACCCCAATAGGTTTCATTTCTGAGCTGTCCTAGTTGGAGCCAGACAGAGACGGGGGAGCAGAAAGTCACTGAATTCTGGCCAATAGTATATGGGCAGAAATGATGCAGGCTACTCCCAGGCTTGGTCCCTAAAACTTCTCAAGACCCTCTAACGATTTCTCCTTCTCCATCATCTGGCTGGAACTAGGGGAGACTCTACAGCTCCAGAAGAGGGCAGAGTGCCTGGATGGAAGGAGCCTGGGCCTTGAATGGCTGTCAGGAGCAGAGCGTCCCTGCTCTACTCCATACCCACTCACATTAGACTGAGATTTAGGGAGAAATAAAATTTATTGCATTAAGACTCAGGGGCTGCTTTTTATAACAGTTAGCCTATCAGGTTGACTTACTATTGCTGGAGAAAATCACATAATACCATGGCTTGTTACACTAAGCAGTTATTTTTATCATCTTCCATTAGGCCTTCAATATTTCCAGAATCCATATTCTACTTTTCTAATCAACTCGTGATTCCACTCATTATAGTGACTATTTCAAACCTTCTCCGTGGTCCTTTAGCCATTGACCCTGCCACTCACTCTCAGCAGGTGACTTTGTCTCCTACACATCAAGAAAATAGGAGTCATGAGAAAAGAATGTTCTCAACTTCCTGCTACCTGGGAGACATGACCTAAATCTGTACCCACACTCTGTTCTTCTCCTCCTTTTAAGATCGAAGAGCTTCCTTCCTCCCATACTCTGGAGTCTATTTTATTTTCTCAGAGCCATAGGCAATGTGTTCTCCTTTTTCATATCTTTAATCCCCCATGTCGTTCCTATCAGCATTTAAACGTGGTCTAACCTCTCCATCTTAGACACAAACCAAATACAACCACCCTACCCCGCAACCTGGGACTCCAGACCACACACTGTGCTTTTTCCCTTCCATAGCCAGCCCTTTCAAGAGCAGTCCGCAGGCTCTCAGTCACTTCCCTGTTTCCCACTCACCACCCCACCTGCCCTCACCTGGCTTCCGACTTTATCCCTCCACCCAACAGCTCCCCTAAAGTCATTCAGAAGCTGCTTTCAATCTTCATCTCATTAACCTTGGTTGCATATTACACAACAGACTGTTCCTTCCTTCTGGAAACAGCCTCCTTCCTCACTCACATACCACTGCATTCTCCGGCTTCCTTGGCTTCTCTTTCTCAGTGTCCTTGGTGGGCTCATCCCTCTCACAAGTGTCCAGGTCTCAGGCATCTCTCTTACCCAACGGTCTCTTCTTAAATGACCTCACCTAGTTTGACGGACTCAATGATCACCTGAACCCTCATTACTGTCAAATTTACACTCCTAGTGCTCCACACCTCTCCTCTAAATTCCAGATTCATAGTTCAAACTGCCTCCTTAAATGTCTCAAAGAAATCTCAAGCTAAAGATGTTGAAAATAAACTCACCATCTGTTATGGGTTGAATTCTATCTTCCCAAGAAAGCTAGGTTGAAATTCTAATCCCCAGTATCTCAGATCAGAATAGAACCTTATTTGGAGATAGGGTCTTTACAGAGGCAGTTAAGTTAAAATGAGGTTATTAGCATAGGCCCAACAGTATGACAGGTGTCCTTATAAAAGGGGGAAATTTGGACACAGAGACACACACAGATAAGTTTAATACATATAAATAGTACAAATAACAATGAAATGAATTCCTGTGTCACCCAACTTAAGAAACAGAACAAAACCAATGGCTTTAGCTCCTAGTGTACCTCTTCATGACCAAATTGCCTTCCCTCCTCCGAAAAGTAATGACTATGCTGCTATCTGAAAATGAGCAGTTTCCTTGCTTATCTTTAGTTTTATCGCATACATAATAATCAGTAGCATCATTCTGAAAGTTTTTCACCTTTATCAATAAGTAATCCTGTGATACTCTTCTCTGACATGTTTTATGTTGTAAAATATATCCATTTGAGGGTTGAAAAACTATCTCTTGGGTACCATATTAGTCAATGTTCTCTAGAGGGACAGAACTAATGGAATATATATATATATACACACACACACACACACACACACACACACACATATGCATATATACACACATACATACATATATAGGGGAGTTTATTAAGTATTAACTCACACGATCACAAGGTCCCACAATAGGCCATCTGCAGGCTGAGGAGAAAGGAGAGCCAGTCCGAGTCCCAAAACTGAAGAACTTGGAGTCCAATGTTTGAGGGGGAGGACACATCCAGCACAGGAGAAAGATGTAGGCTGGGAAGCTAAGCCAGTCTAGTCTTCCACATTTTTCTGCCTGCTAATATTCTGGCCACGCTGGCAGCTGATCAGATGGTGCCCACCAAGATTAAGGTTGAGTCTGCCTTTCCCAACTCACTGACTCAAATGTTAATGTCCTTTGGCAACACCCTCACAGACACACCCAGGATCAATGCTTTGTATCCTTCAATCCAATCAAGTTGACAGTATTAAGCATCACAGGTACTGTGCTGACCAGCTGGGTGATGAGATCATTCAGATGCCAGACTTCAGCACCATGCAATATACTCATGTAACCTGCAACATGTACCCTCTGAATCTAAAAGTTGAAATTAAAGAATAAATAAATAAGGATAAATCCATGTTGGAATTTGTAGCTACTGTCTTTACAAATTATCTTTACTACTCTATAATCGTCTATCGTGAGGATAGATAAAAAGTATTTCTTCTCTACTCCATTCATTGGACATTTTGGTGATTTGTAGTATTTTATTTTTACAAAATAGCTGCTATAAATATTTTTGTCTCCTGGTGCACATATCCAAGATTTTCTTGTGCATCTATACCATGGGTGGAATCAGCATTTTATGTGATATATTTATCAACTACTCTCATAGATTACCAAAAGCGTCTCGCTCTGACAATGCCAAGTCTTGGCAGGATGTGAAACAACTGGAACTTTTTCACATGACTGGAGGGCATATAAGACGGTATGAGTATCCATCATGACAGATACTCTAATAAATAAATCTTATGTGAGTAACATTTTATTGCCACCAGTTAAAAGGATACGTTGTTAATAAAAAAAATCCAGAGCAGGCGAAGCAGGTCTATTAGTGAGCATACTGTTAGAGTCCTATTCTCACAAGAGGCGCACTCAGGCTAGAGGGGTGGCCTTCTGCTGTTCTGCAGTGAGGTCCCTGAAACATGACAGCCTCATGGTTGAGAAAATCTCTTACCAAGCCAAGTCACTTGATCTAACATCTCGATTCCAGGTACTATTTCTTACTACACCTCCAAAACCTTCTTACCACAAACCTATGTAATCACAATGCAATTCAGTGATAGTGACCAGACTGAAATATATATATGTAATATATGCCATATACAATATATATATATATATATATGTGTGTGTGTATATATATATATATATATATATGTGTGTGTGTGTGTATATATATATATATATATATATATATAACAGGCCTGAAAAGGATGATGGGAGAATGTACCATCAGATTGACTATAAATACAAAATTACTTTCAAAAGCAGTTAACACTCATACTACCACAAAGACAGTATACAGAACATATAAAGAACTCATGTTGTAAATATCTTCTCCAAGACTGTAGCTTGTCTTTTTACTTTCTTTAGGATATCTTTTAATAAGCAGAAGATCTTAATTTAAGGCAGTTAGATTTATCAATGTAGTTAATTTTATTAATCATATCCTTTATGGTTTGCAATTTGAAGATTTTAATTAAGATACAGTTTCTCATTGTAGGGGGAAGAGATCATTTCCTGTGTGTTTGTTTGTTTGTTTTTACAACTTGTCTATTACATTTTTAAAACAGTTTTATTGAAATATATAAATTCCACCCACTCATCCATTCCATACATCAGTCTGGTGATTTTAAAAAATGTATTCACAGGGTTGTATAACTATCATCCCAGTCCAATTTTAGAACATTTGTATTACCCCAAAAAGAAATCCTGTACTCACTCACTGGCAGTCATTCTCCTTTCCTCCTTACTCCCCACACCTAGTACAGCTGTAGGCAGCCACTAACCTACTTTCTAACTCTATAGCTTTGCCTATTCTGAGTATTTTCTATAAATGGAACCATATAAAGTGATCTTTTGTGATTGTCTTTCACTCAGTATATTTTTGAGGTTTACCCATGTTGTAGCATGTACCAGCACTTCATTCCTTTTTATGTCTGAATAATATTCTGTTGTGTGGATATGTGACATCTTGTTTATCCATTTATCAGTGATGGACACTTGGATTGTTTCTAGTTTTCTCCTATTATGTATAATGCTGCTATAAACATTAATGTAGACATTTTTCGAGCACTTATATTTTCACTTTTCCTGAATATACACCTAGAAGTTTATATGAAGAGTTTATGGTAACTCTATGTTTAGCTTTCTGAGGAACTGTCAAACTCCTTTTCACTGTAGTACATCATTTTCATTCCCACTAACGACGTATAAGGGTTCCAAATTCTTTACCTCTTCCTTAATGCTTATCATTTCTACCTTTCCATCCAAGTGTGTGGTGGTGGGAGAGTGAGTTGTATCTTATTATGAATTTAATGTATATTTCTCTAATGACTACATGATGTTGAGCATGTTTTCATGTAGGTTTTTGGCCATTTGTATATCTCTTTTGGGAAAATGCTTGTTCAGTTCCCACCTATTGGCCATTTACATGTCTCTTTTGGGAAAATATCAGTTTAAATCCCTTGTCCATTTTAAAACTGAGTTATTCTTTTTATTATTGAGTTGTAAGAGTCCTGAGTATATTCTGAATACACAACCTCTATATCTCTTAGTCTTTTATATTATCTGTTTCTTTTCTTTGCATATGTGCTATATCCTAAGTAATTTTTTCAAATCTATCTTCTAGTTCAGTAATTCTCTCTTCAGCTATTTCTAATATGATGTTAAGAGATCAAATATATACCCAACTAGATGTCAAATCATCCAAAAAGGCATCTTTATATTAAATTATAATTGCGATTTAAAACTTATTTTATAGAAATGTTCTGCGTCTTAATACACTTGTCAAAACTACTTGAACAGTACACTTTAAATCTGTACAAACATTGTAAGTTACACTTCAATTTAAAAACAAAATCATTAAAAGCTGAGACTCAGAACCAGGTACAGAAACTTAATTAATGAGGTAAATAGGGTGGGGCAGGAAGGATAAAGGCAGAAGAAGCTGTATTAAGTTTGAGAAAATCGTCATTCAATAAATGCTAATTGAAGGATCACTACAGGAATGAAAAATGAACAGATTAATTTAACAAAATTGGTTTTCTTGTATTGCTTTGTGAGGCCAGTGTCATTATTTCATAGTCAAAATACTCCTTGAGTTCTAAGCTTTCTGATTGCTACTTAAGACTAATATCATTGTATGTCTGATAGAGCATTCTGTATTCTTGCAACGTAGAGAGAGCTTTCAGGCCATAAGGACTGCGAAGCACCACTATTGTAACCAAGGAAACTTGTACAAACATCTTTTCTGGAGCACATTTGAGAACATGGTTTTCTGTGTGCTAAAGTGATATTTTGGCATGACACCCAGGAGAATGACTTTCAGTCCTGTAGTTTTAGGAGAAAATTATGCCCTTCTGTTGACCAGAGATCAATATGTAGGCAACAGGTGGACCTACCCTTTGAGTCAGTTTTCTAAAAATGTGCTCTCAGAACACTGCTAGCCCCTGGCAGATTTACAAGAAAGAGCAATGAACCTTTCTTTGGTTCAGTGTGCCTTTCTCACATTTGAAGTATAAAATCGTGACTTTCAGAGAAAGGCTGTTATAGTCTTAACAACCAATTCATTCTTAAAGCTTCTGCTATGCTTTACCAGAAAAGTCAGCTTATATCTAACATTATTAGTTCTCTTATTTCTTCAACTAATAAAAATGGACTAGAGGCTCAAAATGGCTTTCTGAAGTGAAAAATATTGATACAAAGTTTGATAAATACAATAACTCAGAAAAGTGTCATAATCGTAAATGGTGATCAGAAATTCTATGCAACTATAGAATGTGAATCTTTATGCTCTGGTTCAAGGTGATCTGCAGATGGGATAATTTCATACAGCCAACACAAAAAAGAAAATGCAAAAAGAAAGTATGCCCAGTGATGAAACCGTTAAATAGAATTTTCCTGAACTAATAATCCATTTAACCCTATTCCTTGACACAGTGTTCTGAAATTTTGTCAAACAGTTGTATGAAGCCAGCCAAGCTTCCCCATAATTTACAAATAAAGAGGAGTGAACTCTCTAGTAAACTAATGAAGTTTTTCTAGCACAATCCCTGAATAATGTATTTCAGGAGGGAACCAATGTATTTAGTCACTCAAGGCAGAGACCAATATTACTGATATCATTCACAGTTTTACTTCTTATTGCAAAGTTAGACACAGGCCAGACTGTTGATAAGAAGTTTATAAAACTTCTATAGATACTAAAATACAGAGCTTAAGAGGAATCAGAATGAAATATGAGATAATCTCATCACATGGAACCACTGGAGTCACATAATGACGACAGCATATGATGTAGACTCACTGTCACACATTCACATTGTGTGTATGCATGTGTGTATGTGTGTCTTTTCAGTTAGATGGAACCTCTGATAAGCTGAGAGTATCCACCCTTGGCACACGTCCTAGTCATCCATGAACAAGAAGCACTTGATGGCATTAGCTCCACTAACCTCCTGTTATTAAAGAGCAGACATTCATTATTTGAAAGCTCCTTTGTGAGATGTGATATGAACTTGGGTCACCGTTGACAGATGTGGACTTCTAGGAAGAAGGTTTTTATGAGAATAAAAGAATTTTTCCTGACTACCTAGCCTCACACTCTTTCATTTACAGAATGCATTGACATTCAACACTGTCATCCTTGGTCTTGATTTGATGTTGAAGCAAATAATGGCAATTATATATATGATCAAATTACATCCACTAACATTAAAACTATTTAGCATGCTATGTGGGGGGAAAATGGGCAATGCCTAAAAAAATTCTACTTTTCACACTGTCATAGGAAAAAATACCCACGAGGCCATATATACAAATTCAATTTTATGCAGAATACTCACATGAAATCATATATAGAAACACTTCTACATTACATAATACTGTTAATGCCAGGAAGCATTGATAAGGCTGTCTATTGTCTGATCAAGGACACTGCAGTGAGTACAAATGGGTACTTTTAATAATTTTATTAGGATTATAAACTGGGACTGTCCCAGAGATGTATGGTTACCCTAGTAAAGGATAGTTCTACCTTCAGGTGACTTGTTCAAGTATTATATGCATATTATCAACATATTGAATATCATAAAACTATCACTTCAGGGCTGAAGTAAAATTATTTTTAATGTTGAGGATGAGGTATCAAGATTTCTTTTAGAAGACTGAATTATGACACAAATGATTTGATTGCTATGCATTTCAATTTTTTTCAATCCTAGATGATTTTCTTCACTCACAGGAAAAATAAACTGATCCTACATAATGAACATATTTAAAAATTTTAGAACATGCCTACAAAAAAAAAAAAAAAAACATGAAGTACTTTATGAAGCTGAACTCACCCAGATTGCATTTAATAATTCATCCACTGTCTCTCAAATGGAGACATCCAATCTCAAGTGCCTAGTTTTGTTACTGGAATGGAGAAAGCCATCTTACTGAGCAGTCTCACCATGATTTCCTCAGAAGCATTGGAAAGATCCATCTTGGTGACTATCTCCCAAACCTTTCATTGTGAGTTAAAATAGTTATAATTTAATAGAACAAAGAGAACCCTGGCCAATGGCTCAAAGTATCTATAGATCCTCCCATGAGAGATAGGAAGCAAGTATGATCCTTCTTACGAGTATGGAACTACTAATAATGATAACGATGAAAAATTAATGTATTATAATTTAGTTTCTTAAATTATGGTGAATTTTTTGAAAATGTTTGCATTTATTGGTGATTTGTGGGATTTAGACACAAAGTAAATGGTCCACAAATGCTGAAAGTTTTAGAAACTTAATAATGATAGTTCCATGCAAAAGTTAAGGCTTGTAGTTTTGGAATTGCCCTTGCAAAAAGTATGACAGTGAGAGAAATCTTACATAGCTGACTCCATCTTCCTTTTTTTTTATTATAACTTTTTTTAAATTGCATTTTAGGTTTTGGGGTACATGTGAAGAACATGCAAGATTGTTGCATAGGTACACACATGGCAGTGTGATTTGCTGCTTTCCTCCCCATTACCTATATCTGGCATTTCTCCCCATGCTATCTCTCCCCAACTCCCCACCCCCCCACTGTCCCTCCCCTATTTGCCCCCCAACAGACCCTAGTGTGTGATGCTCCCCTCCCTGTGTCCATGTGTCTCATTGTCCATCTTCCTTTCAACCTCACAAGCTAACCATCTTTGTTCATTCCCGGATATAACCCAAGCTAACTATGGGAAAAATTTAGATTATAGTTTAAAACAATGATGATAAGCATCTCTTCTCAAAATGAACCCCCTCCTTGCTCAGAAACCGGAACTGCCTTTGTGAAACTAACAAATTGGCCACAAGGGTAGAATTATGTTTCCAGAGTCATCTAGCTGGAGGTCATACGATTTATTACCTCCCCAATTGCTCCTGTAGATAGCATCATAATCGTAAAACCTAAGACTGGTGTTTGTGGTATTTTTCAGACCTTGCATTCTGATGGACCAGCTGGAACCATCCAGACCAGTAACCCATCCCAAGAAACCGACTTAACTGGTCTTGTGACCTCCACCCACGAACTGACTCAGCTCAAGTGGACAGTTTTCACCCCCTTTGATGTCATCTCCAACCCAACAAATAAGCATTCTTTATTCCCTAGCCACCTGCCCACAAACTATCACTGAAAAATCCTAGCCTCTAAATTCTCAGAGAGGTGAATTTGAGGATTATCCCCTGTCCTTCTACTAGACTAGCCTTGTGATTATTAAACTCTCTTTGCTGCAACGCCTGCAATTCTCAGTTCATTAGATTTTCTGGAGAACAGGCAAGAAGAACACATTGGGTGGTAACAGTTTTCACTACCGTGCCCGAGCCTTAACCAAGATTGCACAGGGGTGAAAGCATCAGTATCCTTAAGGCCTATGCTGCTCCAACTTATCCTGCAAGAATCAACTCAGATACCGTCTTTTACAAACATTTGAATCTTTTCTATGGGCCAGAATTACAACTATATACAAAAAGGAGCCCTTGCCCTGAGGGAACTTCAGAGAATCTATGAAACCTCAGCAGTTTAGGTGTTATGTTAGAGCAAACCTGAAAACATATAGGAGAGCACTAACCAAGACTTAGGAGAATAACATCAGGCAGCTGAGACCTGAGGACTACAGGGGTAGTGAGGGAAAGCATTTCAGGCACAGGCAACACAATTTGCCCCAATCTGAGAAGTGAGAAAGAACAAACTAATCATACACTATAGACAGTTCATTGCAACAGAACATCCAGTGTGAGGTGAAGGGATACCCTGATCAACATGGCTTTGAGAACCATGTTACAGAGCTGCATTCTGTGCACTGTGAGTAGCCAATAAAGGATATTAGCAAGAGAGTGCATAGATATTATATTCGTGCTTTAGAAATGTCATGCTGATGCGTAGCCTTAGAATTGGAGGGAGGCAAGAAAAGGCAGAGAGACTTGTCAGGAGGCTGTGATAACAATGGGATGATTTAAAAGTCATGCTAACAATTGTTAAGGAGATGCGAACGAAGGGGAAATTAGGGATGCAAGTGACTTTTGACGTTTGACTTGAGTCTTGAAAGATGAGTAAAATTTATCAGGCAGACGAGTAGGGAAGGGAATTCAAAATACAGCAAAGACAAAGGAAACTGAAAAGTAAGACACATTCTCAGTCATGCATACATAAAAGAAATTGGATATGAAGAGAAGTTGGCTTGGGCACAGGTTGGAATGCTACCTGGTTTTTTGAGCTGGAGAGTGATATACTCAAGATCTACGTTTTAGAAAAATGAAAATGGGGTGAAGGATGAATATTGGGGGTGGAAGAGATGACAAACTCTTTTAGGACAGCACATCTGGTCATCCCACAGCACCTCTGGTGTCTCCAGAGGAATTCCTTCAATCCCAGCAGATTTGACCACAACAAGGGCAGAAAGGCCAAGACTTCTATAACCACTTCAATACGTCCTTTCAGGAACCAGGCCAGTGTCTGAGTTTTGGGGTGTTATGTTGGCTCTAGTTCTTTGTAGCAGGCACTGGAGGTTGATAACTAAACAGCTCCCCGTCTCATGCCTCTATGTTGTTCAAGTCTCCCTTTACTCTGTGTGATCTGGTGAATCTTGGCTGACCTAAGTCAATTACAGTAGTCATTTCCTCTTGAAGTGATTTTTCACTGATATACATGTTACCCAATCCTGGCAAGTGAGGATCTTCTGGAAGGATGAGATTCTGGAAAAAACTTCTTAGCTTGGTAAAAGAGACTCAAGGAAAAGATGGTCCTTTTTCTGCTTCTCTCAAGATATGATGCCTGCTGATCCTGCAGTTTCTTGGGATTAAGAGGGAAGCTCATCTTGTCTTTCAGAGTTTTCTATCGCATGATATTTGAAATGCTGAGGATGACTGAAGAGAAAGATTAAATGAATCTGAGGGCCAGGCATGGTGGCTTACACCTGTAATCCCAGCACTTTGGGAGGCTGACACAGGAGGATCACTTGAACCCAGGAGTTTGAGACCAGCCTAGGCAACATAACAAGACCTTATCTCTACTAAAAATAATAATTTAAAAAATTAGCCGAACATGGTGGTGTGTGCCTGTAGTCCCAGCTATGTGAGAGGCTAAGGTGGGAGGATGGCTTGAGCCTGGAGACTGAGACAGCAGTGAGTTATGATCACGCCACTGCACTCCAGCCTGGGTGATCGAAAGAGACCCTCAAACAATAAGAAATCTGTGTGCTTGATATCATCAGTGAGCCTCTGAATTAGCCAGATACAGAATCTCCCTGTTTCTTCATGGTTTTAAACATTTTGAGTTGCATCTTCTTTATTTATACCAGACCAAATCCTCAAACTATCCAGGGCTGTTTTTGCAGGGGAGGTAATAAATGGAAGGTTTAAGAGGATGGAGGGAAATATTCATCAACACTATGTCTCTTCAATTTTTCCACCCTTTTCTTCTTCCTTTCTTCTCTGATAGGAATCAATCACCTGTTAGAAAGTCTGCTCTGTGGAGGTAAACAGAGGGCTAGGTAGAAAGTAAATATTAACTGACTGTGCCTCCCACCCTTGAGGGTTTGCTTGACTGCGGGAGTGGAAATATCACTCCTGGCTGTTCAAAGGAGCCACTGTGAGCACTTGTTCTTTGCACAAGAAAAGAGACATGTGCTAAAAACAGTCATCATCTTAATGCAGGTCAACTTCAACTGGAGTGGGATGAAAATGTCACGAAGAACCATTGTGAGCAAAGTTCCCCTTAACTGAGTGACACAGCTAATTTGCAGCATCCTATCAGCAAGCAACCCCACTCCAACACACAGCACTTCATGAGAGGCTGTGAGCTGCTGGAACAGGCTCAGAATTATGATTGGGTGCAGGGAAAAAGACGACAAAGATAACGATCACTGGTCTCTCTTATAGCAAAGCAGGGAATTCAGCAAAGAAAGCTGTTTCTCAACTTTTGAGTGCTGTGACTCATGTTTCTTCACATTTTAATTTTCTGAATTTGGGATGCATCTCACAACTGACATGTAACATTTAATGTGATAGTATTTCTCTTCTTGTAAGATGTTCTTGAAGAGACGTGTCAACTGAAGTGCCAGAGAAGCGTAGCAGAGCCACACCCCAAAGGGGTGACAAACTTGCTGTTCAGCCGGTAACTCCCATAACACGAGGCCCTTTGCTTGTGGAAAGCCTCTTGCTGGGGAATGGTGGCCACTGGGGTGTATGGGGGCTGGAGGCCTGACCTCTAGATGAGCAGGAGATGTGCAGGAGGCAGCATGGTTTTGGGTTCCTTAAGGGACAGACCTCCCCTATGCATCCCGCTTGGCCTCAAATTCCTGCATTATAAAGTCATTCAATTAGGTCCTAAAAGCTCATCTTGTCTTTAATTGCCTATGGCATGGTTTTCAAATGGAATAGAAATAGCACACTTTTTTCAAGTAAAATTTCATTTCAAATAATAATATATAGATATTGTTAGAAAGATAGACATTCTTAATGGGTTCCTCATTTATTGGTGAATACTTTATTGTTTGCAGAACTTCTGAATCACCTCCTGGAGCCCTGTTTGAAAATTACTACTAAAATCGGCCAGGCATGGTGGCTCACGCCTATAGTTCCAGCACTTTGGGAGGCTGAGGCGGACAGACTAGTTGAGCCCAGGAGTTCAAGAGCAGACTGGGCAACATAGTGAGGCCCCATCATTACTAAAAAAAAAAAAAAAATTAGCCGGGCATGGTGGCATGTCTGTCGTCCCAGCTACTCAGGAACCTGGGGTGGGAGGATCACTTGAGCCCGGGAGGGGCACATTGTAATGAGCCGAGATCACACAACTGCACTCCAACCTAGCAACAGAGCAAGATCATGTCTCAAAAAAAAAGAAAAAAAAAAAAAAGAAAGAAAGAAAATTGCTACTAAAATCAACTGATAGATATATGAAAATAATAAAGTCCTGAGGGAAGAATCAGATTACTAGAAACTTTTTAATTTGCCTAGTCTAACATCCTCGTTTTACTAAGGAGGAAACTGAGGCTCAGAGACATGAAAGGGCTCACTCAAAGGTGATAATTATCCAGGTGGTGACAGAGCTGACAGTTGACTTCTGGCCCACAGTTCCTGGTAGGACAGCACGGGTCAGCTACAAGAGGCGGCTAGTCAGAAGGACTCATATCCGAGTCACGGGGTTGTCTGACATTGGCCCTGTGCCCTAGGGAAAGCACTGCCCCTCACAGCCATGGGACCTCATGCAGCCATATCCTGGTCCTCCTGCCTCTCCTCCTCCCTTGTGCTGTCATCAGGAGGATGACTGCCTTCACGCAGAGGCAGACAACATCATCTAAACGGACCAAGCAATCTCTCATGAAGGAAGGTTGAATGGCCAAGTCACAGAGATGGCAGAATCTTTCCCTGCTTTTCCCTTACCTGGGGTCCTGAAAATGTCCACCCAGAAATGTCTTATGGGCTTTTTGGATCATCCACATTTCTTCTCAAGAATCAGCTGTAAGGAATAGTGGAATCTGAAAGCCTGGTTGGAATCTATGCTACTTTCTAAGTCACGTGAGCACATTACTTAATGTGGCATCAGTGGCCTCAGGTATAGAATGGGATAACAGTAGCACTGCGCTGGTGGTGATGTGGTGAAGATCTACCGGGATGAGATGGGGGGTACTTTCCACATAGTGAGAACTCAGTCATATGGTTCCTATTATTATCAGTAATGCTAATCGCTATTTGGTTTGGCCATTTGGGTAATTGTTTTGTGTGAAGAACATCCCCCTTACTACGAAAAAGATTTTGAGGAGCTGCATCTTTTGAGTTAGAGGGGAGGCGATGATCCGGTTGGACTCTGTTGAAAACCACACATCACCAAACTAAGGAAGATTCAGCTAAGATAATTACCCTTCAGATGCTTTACTTTAATCCCTGCTGATAGAGTTGGCCCAATTCCAGGACTCTTTGGTGCTGAAAGAACAATTCTACTCAATAAATACATACTCAAGCAAAGGACTTGATCAACACAGGGATCTTTCAGATAATAGAACTGCAGGGAAAACCTGCCTTCTGTTAAGTGTCTTAAGATGTTAGTCTTCTCTTGGTGTTGTTGCAGAGTCCCTTTTCTCTCTCTCTTTTTTTTTTTTTAAGCTGGAGTTTCACTCTTGTTGCCCAGGCTGGAGTGCAATGGCGCAATCTCGGCTCACTACAAACTCCACCTCCCAGGTTCAAGCGATTCTTCTGCCTCAGCCTCCTGAGTAGCTTGGGATTATAGGCATGCACCACCACACCCAACTAATTTTTTGTATACTTTGTTCGTAGAGACAGGGATTCACCATGTTGGCCAGGCTGGTCTCAAACTCCTGACTTCAGGTGATCCACCTGCCTCGACCTCCCAACGTGCTGGGATTAGCGTGAGCCACCTCGTTTCTGTTTTACCCTTCTGTTCTATTTACCTTGCTTCCTGCCTTCCAAACGCAACAGGACTTCCTTGCCACATAGCGAAAAAGACCAAGGATACCACAAACTTCTCTGTATTGATCCAGAGAGGTAAGGTCATTCCTGAAAGCCCTACTGCTAAGGAAAAAGCTGTTCAAACTATTTCTAATGGGAAAAGGCATAATGCACAAGTAACTGAGGATACCTAAGCACGTTTCACAGACAGAAAAATATTTAAATTAGACAGTGAAAACAAGTCTATAAAAGTAAGCAACACTTTAAAACTAAGTAGATTGAACTTGTACATACAATATAATATAATGGCAAGAGAAGACTTGTTAGTGGCTACTGGGTGATGGAGAAGGGTATAAGGAAATTATTCTTCAGAAGGTGCTGGGGAGCCAGGTGTTCTAGTAATTAGACTATAGTTTATTATTAGTTCTAATTATTAGACTGTAGAGTCCCTAGGATTTTCCATGTAGACTACCATACAATTTGTGAACAATGGCAGTTCTGCTTCCTCTTGGCAATTCATATATCTTTCACTTGATTTTTATTTAAATTTTTAAACTTACTGTACTGAGCCTAGACAACATGGTGAAAACCCATCTCTACAAAAAATACAAAATTATCTGGACATGGTGGTGCACATGCCAGAAAAAGCTAAACATGAGAGTGCTTTGAAAACATAACTTATAACTACTTCTGTCATATATCTAATTAACATATATTTATTAATACGATGCTGGGCTTTGTATTCTGTTCCATTGGTCTGTTTATCTATACTTGCACCAACACTACCCTATCTGCATGACTGTAGATTTTCAATAAGCTCTGTCATAAAATGAGCTCCTAATCTTTTTGTTTCTTTGCCAAAATTTTCTTGGCTCTTCTTGGTGCTTTATGCTTCCATATAGATTTTATCACTAATCTTTCAATAAAGGAAGAAAAGGCCTTGTTGAGATTTTGATTGGAATTACATGAATTTATTCTACAAATTTCGGAACATTTGCTAACTTTAAGATATTGAGTGTCTTAATCCAAAATATGACCCATTCTTCCCTTGGAATCCATGGGGTAATTGGTTCCAGGATTCCCCCTCGGATACCAAGATCTGAAAATGCTCAAGTCCCTAATATAAAACGGTGCAGTATTTGCATATAACCTACACACATCCTCCCATATACTTTAAATCATCTCTACATTACTTCTAATACATAGTACAATGTACATGCTATGTAAATTGTTGCTATACTCTAGTGTTTTTTAAATGTATTATTTTTTGTTGTTATATTATCTTTTTTCTGACTGTTTTCAATCTGTAGTTGGTTGAATTCACAGATATGGGAGCCAAGGATGTGGAAAGCCCACTGTAAATGTTTCTACTGAGATCAGCTTTCATTTTTACAGTAACACATCATACTTGTCTTCAAAGCAGTCCTGCACATCTTTTGAAAGACTTATTCGTAAGTTCTATGGTATTTTTGCTATTTAAAATAGTGTCTTAATTACATTTTTTACATATTTCTTGCTAGCGTGTAGAGATGCAGTTGAATTTTTTGCACACACATCTAACAATCTTGTCAAACTAATTTGATTAAGTAATTTGACTGTAGAGTCCCTAGGATTTTCCACATAGGATATCATGTAATTTGTGAACCATGGCAGTTCTGCTTCTTCCTTGGCAATCCATATACCTTTCACTTGATTTTTATTTAATTTTTTAAACTTACTGTATTCAGCCTGGAAAACATGGTGAAAACCCGTCTCTATAAAAAATACAAAAATTAGCTGAGTGTGGTGGTGCACACCTGAAGTTTCAGCTACTTAGGAGGCTGAGGTGAGGGAATCGCTTGAGCCAGGAGGTGGAGGTTACAGTGAGCTGAGATCATGTCACTGCACTCCAGCCTGGGTAAGAATGAGATCCTGTCTCAAAAATCAAAAACAAAAATTTACACTCATAGGATCTCTGGTATATTCTAAAAAGGTACAGTGATATTGGGTATTTTGTCTTTCTGATTTTAATGGAATACTTTTTATTTTGCATGATTACATACAATGTTTTGGTGAGTTTTGGTAGAAACCTTTATCAGGTTAAGACAGTTTCTTCTATTACTACTTTTCTAAATGTTTTTTATTGTGAAGGTATGCTCAATTTTACCTAGTGCTTTTAAAATTAGATATTAAGATGATCATATGGTTTTTCTCTTACAAAATATTAACGTGAAAACTTGGAGCAATAGGTTGTTATCAGACTTGTACATGAACACAGTTTAGAGTAAAACAGTTCTATTACTGTCTTAGTTCATTTTCTGTTCCTATGACAAAATACCTGAGACTGGGTGATTTATAAAGGAAAGAGATGATGTATTTAGTTCACTATTCTGGAGGCTGGGACATCCAAGGTGGGCAGCCACACCTAGTGAGGGCCTCACACAGCATCAGAACGTGGGAAGAAAAGGAAGGGGACGTGGGGCATGCAAAGACCAAATATGAGGTAGCCTCGCTTTATAACCACCTGCTCTGACGGTACCCAATCCAGTCCCACAAGAACGATAACTCACTCCCTGGAGAAAGGCATTAATCTTTCTTAATGATCTAATCACCTCTTAAAGGCACCACCTCTCAACACCGGCTCCACTGGGGACCAAACCCCAACATGAGTTTTGGTGGAAACGGACCCTATTTAAATGGACCCATATATCCATCTTCCATTCTCACCAGGAAGGTATGAGAGTCCAGTTGCTCTACTTTCTCATCCACTCTTGGTGTTTTTATAAGTATATTTCACTTTACCCATTCTATTAGGTGTGAAGTGGCATCTCATTATACATAAAACTGTGAGCTCTGCAGTTTCTGCTGGGAGAAAAACTAACAAAATTAACTAATGTGGGATGAGTCACACCACGATATTTGTAAACTGGTAGAGGAATCAACTTGCATAACAGCTCAATCCAAAGTCAACGCTAACACAGAGGTTCCAAAACTGCTGTGAGTATTCCAAGGGCTTTGTGAATCCATTAGCTGTAAACCGTCTCTGCAGTAATTTGTGAACATATTGTTTGTCAATTAAATTAATAAAATTAAAATTTTATGTGGGTCCTAAATTTTTTTAAACTTTAAAAAGGGGTTCTTATGGTGGCTGAGAACACAGGCCAAGGCCTGGGTTTTTCCTGAGCTAAGTACTGTTAATAAGGTTTTGTGTTAAATCACGTTATGTGAGAGGTTTAGGACTTACTTATTCATTATTCAAAAAGCATTGCTTGCCACCTAACTGCCACGCATTGTGCTAGGGGCTTGCACACGAAGAAAGAGATGGAGCTATTACAAGCCTTTCAGCTGGCAGGGTGGGGGTGCCTGACTTCTGTCTTTGGAGTTAGGGCCCACCCAACAGGAAAGAAGAGGCTGATGCTAGGTCCAGATTTGAATGAACGAAGTTGTTACCTGGAGGAGCCAACCAATCACAACCAATGTGTAAGTACTTGGTGCAGGAAACAAAATCTGTGCTTAGTCCTCAGAGAAAGATACTCAATAACAGATCCAGGAAGAGTGGGTTGGCCATGGACGGAGGGCAAGGGAGGAAGTCCGGCCCTGGGAAGGTCCACAGCAGGACATCGACAGCATGAATTCCAGAAGAGAAGGGCTTTAGGATCTAGCCTGGGAGCACAGCTGGGTTGTGGAGTTTGTCTGAGTGGACCCAGGCAGTACAGCAGGCTTAAAGTCTCAGGGCCTTACACGACAAATATGTGTGCACAAGGGAAATCGGGCAGAGGGCGTAATAAATAATTATAGCTGTGTGAGAATTGAGACCAGTTTGCCAAAAGAATGTAGAGAAGGGATTAAGGAAGGGAAGTCAGGGAAGGTGTGGAGGAGGAGGAGAGGTTTGAACCGGATCTTGAAGAAGAGTATCTGCCAGAGAGGGGTTTAGAAGGACATTCTAGAAAAAGGAAGCATATTGCAAAGCCACGATGTCACGAGGGAATAGGATATGTTCCACAAACAGAGAACAGTCTGGGTGGCAGACACATACTGGTCATGGGTATGAGAAGAGGCTGGAAGGTACCCAGAGTCAGGCTGGACAGTCGTGACGGGAAGTGAGTTTGGGCTGTATCCTGAAGCATCTTGATCTGGGGAGCGATGTGCTGAGAGTTGGGTTGCAGACATTGATCTAGCTAGTCCTACTCAGGGCAGTGAGGCAGACAGGGCTGCACCTGGGAAGAACGTGCCAGCACTCAGCAAAGGCATTTCATTGTCAGCTTTTCCCTTCCCTTAGCCATAGCTTGGGGGCCTTTCCTTAGTCCCTCCTCCCCTCCATTTGTGCAGCTCCTTTCCATGCAGGTCACTGCCCTGACAGAGGTGAGCATGCCCACAGTGCCCAGGCCTCTGAGGAATGCCCTGGTACAGACCACCCACCAGGAGCCACACTGAGGCCTCCAGGATAACGGAACAGCTGCAGCCTGGATTATGGCTGTGAGCCCTGCCAAAGTGCACATGAAGGGAAGCTCATGTGTCCCTCTGCCAATCCAGCAACTCCACTCACATGCCACGCATTGAAGAATCTTCCTATTGAGTGTGGATTTTCATGATGTCCTTTGTTGGGTTGGAAGAGAAAGGCCTTGCTCTCTCTCAAAAATTCCATGAATGGTCATTTTACTAAGAATTTCCAGCATGTAAAATAGAAGCTCTCCAGGTTTATCTCTGGTCAAGGATCAAACAGCTGCTCTCCACGGTCTCAGCAGAATAAAATGCTTCTGCTGAAGAAGAACTGACACAGATGCACAAAACAGATAAGCATGAGATCTGAGCTGTGGGAGGCAGGGTTATCTGGAACACTTTTCCTTACTCAGGAGAGAAGCATTTATCTGAGGAGTACTGTAACCACGTACTTTCAGATAACAACATTTCCTAGGGAATCCCTCATATCAGCAGCGACTCTATCCCTTGGACTTACTCTTAAAATTCAGTACATATTTCTTTGCCTTATATGGCTAAGAGGAAGTGTATGAGTGCTGGGGAAAGGGAGGATTTGAGAAGAGCTTCTTTAACTGCATGGCCTAGCCTCTGCCCTTAGCAACAAAAAAGGAGGAGCTACAAACGTTGTGAATGGCATTTGCAGTGGGTAGGCATAGTTGAGGTATAACTTGATGGCCTAAAAGGCTACTTCCTGTCTTCCTCCAAAAGGAATCCCTTCTTCAGTGGTATTGTCTTCGATTCCCTCATTAATGACTCCTTGAGGCTAATGCAGTAGTTTTCGATCTGGGACATGTGGAGTTCTAGGGGTCTGGGGCAAGCAAGGGTGGGCATGGAGGGTGTTCTACCCCTTCTCCTCATCCTTTAAATGGGGTGCTCTCACCTCCTCCACAGTACATATCACACTTCCCTTTGAGGTTTCTTCTGCAAGTTTTCTTCTTCTTAGTAGGTGCGATGGTTAATTGTATGTGTCAGGTTGGTCAGGCCACAGTGCCCAGATATTTGGTTAAATACTAGTCTAGATGATGCAGAAAAGGTGTTTTTTAGATGATATTAACATTTAAATCAGTATATTTTGAGTAATGCACGTTACCCTCCATAACGTGGGTGGGCCTTATCCAATCAGTTGAAGACCTTAAGAGAAATTGATCTCCCCCGGGAAGAAGGAATTCTGTCTCCAGACCGTCTTCAGGATCGAGTTGTAGTGTTAACTCTCCCCTGTGTCTCTACTTCGTTGCCCTGCCCTGCAGAATTTATACTTGCCAGCCTCCATTATCACATGAGCCAATATCCTAAAATAAAAGACTCTCTCCCTCTCTTACTCTCGCTCTCTCTCTCTCCATCCTATGTGTGCTGTTCCTCTAGAGAACCCTGACTAACACAGTAAGTTTGTTAATTTAGTGGTATGAGTGAAGCAATTTGGAAAATATTTTAGATGTAGTACAGAATTAAGCAAAAGAATAAATGTATTGAGGCTGCTTGGTTTTCACTATGGAAGAGGGGCCACCCAAATACAGAATGAGGCACGGCAAGAAAGAGCTCTAGGGGAATGGATGGGAATTAGCTAAAAATCTAAATAAAATCAAGTCTTTAAAAAAAATAGTCAATGTCATAAAAGACAAGGAAAGGCTGTGAAAATGTTTTGGAATAAAAATAACTAAATGAGCATGGCAACTAAATGCAATCCCTGACCCTAGACTGAATGCTGAACCAGAGGAGAAAGGAATGCTGGAGAGAACATTATTAGATCAACTGACAAAATTGGAATATAGATGCCAGATTAAAGTATCATATCAATGTAAATTAATGGAGTTGATAACTACACTGTGGTTATGTAAGAGAATATTCCTATTCTTAGGAAATACACACTGAAGTATTTAAAGGTAAAGTGCCATAATGTAACTTACCCAGTTGGTTCAGAAAAAAAAAAAACAATTTTGTATTCACACACATATGTGGCTGTACAGAGAGAGAGAGAGAGAGTCAGACAGACAGAGACAGAGAAGGGGAGAAAAAGAACAATGTTGAGTGCTGTAGGGAAAGGAGACATTTGTTCCCTGTGCCTGTAGCAACATCCAATCAGGGCCATATTCATGTCAAGGGGGGACTAGCTAGTCCTCTATCTTGAAGAAACAATGAAAAATACATGAGGTGTAGTTGGGGCACTAGTTAGAATCAGGTCATTCAGATTAGGTGAATGCATCTAAGGTGCAACCTCCCTTCCAGGGTCCACGTGCTACAGTGCATCCCAGACAATTCTAGCTTAATCTCTGCGCCAGTCAGTTTTCCAGCAGGAATTGGAAATGGTACCCTGAAACTAGATACTTGAAGACAATTTCATAAAGGGGCTACTTACAAAGGTGAGTAGGGGCAGGCAGCATTAGAGAAACCAAGAGGAAAAGGCACAGCTCCCCCACGGCTAGCAGCACTGGGGAGCCAGCACTGACAGAAAAAGTGGAGGTGTAGAGGAGCAGGGACTAGAACCCAAGCCCAGAGAAGAGCTGTATGGAGACCTGGTATGGCCACCTGAGAGGAGCTGTCATCTTTGGCAGAGCGAGGCATCTGACTCTGCAGCCAACTCTCAGCAACCCAGTGGGAGGGAGGCACGAGGGGGAAAGCCTCCTGACCTTACTTTCCTTGTACCCTCTGATCTCCTGACAGGATCTCCCATTGGGTTGGCCAAATCCACCTGAAGCCAGAGGTCAGGGAACCTATTAATGCAATACAGTTTGGCCTCCCAGGACACACAGCGCGGGGGGGTGGGGATGGGGGAGTAGAAAGGGAATCTGGAAGGGAAGCTGGATCTAGAAATTAGTGATATGTGGCTGTGGTGAACATTTAGCTTTATTTGTGGAAGCACAGAGAGCTGACACACAACATCACCAAATAAAAAAGATCTAATTGTAGGTTGAAGATTCTTGAAACTGGGGTGGTAAAAAAAAAAAAAGGAAAGTTAAAAGAAAAAAGTACCACTTTCTTAATTATGAGAAATAGGATTTTTAAAGCCCCTATTTTCTTTAAGTAAGTTGTTTTCCAAATTGGTAACCACAGCCAATACAAGAGAAAGATAGGCATAGGAAAGTTCCTTAACAACATGGCAGTACAGCTTAGTGTGGATAAAGAAATTCTCTCATTAATTTTGTCCTGGAAATAGAATACCTGTCAGATTTGACCAAAAGCTTTTACATTTGTGGAGTGCTCCACCAAATTGTGGCCCAGGGTCTATGGTGACCCAGTGGGAGTGTTCCCTAACTCTGGACCAAGGCAGAGTCTGGAGGGGGCCAGATGGACAAGGCTAAATGTTGACTGAGGACAGCTGAGTCAGACAGGAAGTACACGTGGCCAGCTGAAGCTATCAACTGGAAGATGCATCCCCAAATGAGAAGCTGAGATTCTTGGAGGCATGGTGCATGGACAATGATTCAGGATCAAGGCTTTAGACGCCACCAATGAAGTGTTGCTTAGCTGTTTGTTTTTGAGGCAGAAATGACTAGAAGAGGACAGATCTCATTCCATGCCTATTAAGACCCAGGCTGTCTGTACACAGCCCATTTGTGCCTCTGTTATGAGAAATCAAACCCAGCCATGAGTTTCCTGCACACAAACCTGCACTGATTCTTGCCTTTCCAACCTTTCTAGCCTGACCTCCTACCACTTCCTCATTTACTCATCTATGCTTCACTCACAAGGATCTCCCTGAGCATATCATGCTGTTTCATATTCCTGTGCTTTGAACATTGTATGAGACTTCAGGTTTAGTGGCCATAACAAAGAGACAATGAAAAGAGAATGCTTTCAATTAGAGTTTATATTTCTCTGATGAAGTAGTCTAGTGGTGAGAGCACGGAACAGGAAGGGCAGTGCTGCTCCACACAGTCATTCAGGGACTCAGGTTCCTAGCATCTCGTTACCTCACCATCTCCTTGTTGCCGTTGTCCACAGGACTGAAGTAATTTTACCTTGATGTCTGGCAAAGACGAAGCCTAGGGTAGGTGGCTTTGCCTCTAAGGAGTTTACTCAAGTTGCACAATCACTGCTACTCACACCCTATAGGCCTGAACCTGGTCACATGGCCATGGCTAGCTCCAAGGAGGCTGGAAAGTATAGTCTCTAGCTAGTGGCCATGTGCTCTACCCCAAATGCATGGTCTTCATGAAAGGGGAGACAATTAGAAGTTTCTGCCACCATCTGCTATTTTCTTTACCTGGGATGGCTTTTGTCACTTTGATCATTTGCCTGAACTCTCCTCCCTGCCCCTTTGTAACTTAGTAAAAATAAACTTTCTCTGTTCCCCAACTCCAGTATTTGTTAACTCCTCTCTTATAATTATCTTTATACAACTTGGTCTGGGAGCTGAAGAAGCCAGCAATAAATTACTGAAGTCACCCCTGCAGTTTTACAATTTTATGGTGTCTATAAAACCTCCCAGTAATTACAGTGTTCACTTGGTCCCCCTGCAGAACAGTATTGCTATTGGAAAAAAAAAAAAACAACTGTTTACAGCCCTGGTCACATTTTTTTATATGCCCCAAAGTCAAATATCTTCTATGACCAGGAAAGGGTCCATCCTAGGCATGACTTCACTATTCTTCTTCATTGTTGCTCCTTGTAATAAGTTGTGCCCCACTACTATACTGTCCTGTGGGACCTGCTAAGCTTTAGGGACCAGACCGTCACCATAATCATAAGATGCTCTCATAAGTATCAAAATAAAATTTATACATGAGGACAGGTGCAGTGGCTTATACCAGTAATCCCAGTGCTTTGGGAGGTCAAGGCAGGAAGATCGCTTGAGGCCAGGAGTTGGGGACTAGAGTAAGCAACATAGTGAGACCATGTTAAAAACAGTTTTTTTTTAATTAACCAGGCACAGTGGCATGCACCCTATAGTCTTAGCTACATGGAGGCTGAAACAGGAGGATCACTTGAGCCCAAGAGTTCAAGACAGCAGTGAGACATGATCATACAATTGCAGTGGGTGACAGAGCAAGACCCAGGAAGGCCCAAATATTCCTGTAATGAGACTGCCAAACTGATAAAACAATATGTATGATTACAGAGCACTCTAGCTGGTGTCTGACTTTGGGCCCAAGTAAGATTCAGACATATCTGAATTTATCTGTTGAAGGGTAGTCACATCTTGGAGTTGGCCATTTGCATAAGAATTGTAATTTGTGGGGGGGTGATGTAGGGGAGGCTGGTGGCTGCCGCTGCCGCTACCACTACTGTAGCTTTCTCCTGGTGCCCAGCAGAAATGGTGGGTGCCCAAGGTATGGCGGGGCCAACCCAGGATCCCTGGGGACCCTCGGCTCTGCACGAAAATGGGCCCACACTTGCCAAGGCCAAGGGGCAGGGGGTGAACGTGGCCCCTGTGGGTCTTGGCCCCAATAGGAATTTAAACCATCTCTCAGATGTGTACAGTAGAACTCAAGAAGACAGACTACCAAGGGTCATCTGAAATCGGAATTTGGTCATTAATAATACCGGGACAAAGTTAGAGATCCCTACTCAAGCATAAGCCCCAGATGTCATTAGACTGCTATGAAGATGCAGATATAAAGGCTTGGGCTGAGTATGTTGTGGAATGGGCTGCAAAGGACGCACATGGCTTCCTCACAACATTATTTTGGCCCTTACTCCACTGTTCCTAGCAAGTGCTGTACTGTCTTGGAAATTGGCCAAGATGACTGAGGCCAGGGAAAGGGAGCAAAAGAAGAAACAAAAACGCCAAGAAAAAATTGCAAAAGCTAAATGACTAAAAAAGGACTGAAGGACTGAACAGGCACTGCAACCAGAGGAAAATCATTTGGAAAATTATGCAGCTTTGGAATAACCCACTAAAGTTTCTTCTTTGGATTTCTTGACAGTATTATTTAGTCAATGAAATTTGACCAAATGGAAGAATCACGTTAGTTCTGACCTCAACACTGCAGTAACTTTTAGGCTTGGGTGTAGAAGTTTATAGTTTTCTATTGACAGTTATTGTACATTAGCATTTACTACGGTACAAATTCTTTATAACTGACTTAGTCATTTGCCGCTTAGCAGTCCGTATACTGAAATGAAAACATCCTGTGGGGAAAAATGACTTTAGATTATGAACTCAATTCAAATGAACTCTATTTAAAATGGGGTCCTGTTTTGGACAAAGGAAATTAAGAATGTAAAAGTCAGAACTGTCCTGTCTGAGGTGAAATGTGTGCTTTGGCTGAAAGAGAAACAGTATATTAATTACATCTCTTATTATTATCGCTTTTTTCTTAGAATCATTTCTGGCTTTCTCAAAACAAAATAATATTAATCAATGAGTATTTCTATTTGCTGCATTTTTCTCATTTTAGCTTTTGAGACAGGTGGTAATTATCAAGACATTTTTCATTTTTTAAAACATAATTTTATAAAGAATTCTCTTATCTTGACTATATAGAATACCACCTACTGGACAGAACAATTTTGTACTTGCAAACACTGCCATTTTCTTCGAGATGGCTTGTTGAGAGGAGTAACACTATGGTTTAGAGCTTGCAGTAAAAATGCCAAGCACTGCTGGACGCGGTGGCTCACGCCTGTAATCCCAGAACTTTGGAAGGCTGAGGAGGGTGGATCACGAGATCAGTTCAAGACCAGCCTGGCCAAGATGGTGAAACCCGTCTCTACTAAAAATACAAAAATTAGCCAGGCATTGTGGTGGGCGCCTGTAGTCCCAGCTACTCAGGAGGCTGAGGCAGAGAATCGCTTGAAACCGGGTGGCAGAGGCTGCAGTGAGCTGAGATCGCACCACTGCACTCCAGCCTGGGCAACAGAGCGAGACTCCATCTCAAAAAAAAAAAAAAAAAAAAAAAAAAAAAAAAAAGCCAACCACTGTAGTACCTGGAACCAGCTTATTCTTGTGCTAAGCAGAACTGTAAAATAGTTAAAATGTCTTATCAAGTAATTTGCTGATTACAGAGACATCACTCTTGCTTTTTATTTCATTCTTTAACTCATGTGGTAGTGATATTTAATACTTTCTGATCAAATAGGTTCAAAGTGAAACTTTAAATTTCTCTTAAAGAACCCTTAAACAGTAACAGTGAAGTCACACCTCATAAGTGGTAAAGAAATGTATAAAATTTGGAAACATTTTGTTGGGCATGGTAGTAATTGGGTGAAAAGAATAAATCATATCAAAATGAGAATGTGCTGTAATTGGAAGTAAGGAGCTAAAGGATGTTTCTTTCAGTTAAGTAGTATAACTGGAACATTTTACTATTAAACATGGCTTTCATAAATACATGGTCCAGTAACTTTATTCACTGTTAGAATTTAATTCACTGTCAGCTTATTAATGTTTTCTGTACCCCTGATAATGAATTTAAATTCCAGAAAAATTGTCCAGCAGATAAAAATGAAACTAGATATTAAATTTGATAATTTTTTATAAAAACAAAGAATAGTAACTTGTGGCTGAAGGAAGAGGGTGCAGAGGGGGCACATGTGCCTGAGGGTGCAGACTAGGGTTGCAGAGCCAGCACACCACCAGTGCCCTGAACAGCTGGGAGATAAAAGGAACTCAGATACTTGTTGTTTGGTGTAATAGATGTGCTGCAAGGAGACAGTAAAGTTGTTATAAAACATTCTGGGGGAGAGGACGGATCTAAGACGGCCGATTAGGAGCAGCTGTGGGTTGCAGCTCCCAGCAAAAGCACGGAGGGTTAGTGGACGCCGCATTTCCAGACGGATTTTTATTGCCCACAGACCAGGAGGTTCCCAGGTGGAGGAGCCCCATGGGTCGCCAGTGTGCCTGTTTGACTGGTGCGGCTGTTTTGGCTGGTGTGGCTGTTTTGGCGCGGCAGTTCTCCATACAAAATACACGGGTCCGGGCACCATTTTAGCTGGCGATTGGACCTCCTGGGGAGACAGAGTCACCCATTCAACTGATAAAAAAAGGGGACTGAAACAGGGAGCCAGGCCAGGAGATTCCCAGGCAAAAAAGCGCCACAAATCTCAGTGTGGCTGCTTCAGCTGGTGCAGTGGGTCGCCACACAGGAAGTCACACAGATCCCAGCGCCTTTTCAACAGGCGACTGGAACACCTGGGAGACAGAGTCGACCGTTCAACTAAAAAGAAAAAAAACAAGCTCTGAGGCAGGGAGCCAGGTGATCAGGCTCAGCTGGTCCCACTCCCACAAAAAAACAGCAATAGGAAACGCTGTGGATTCAGAGTTTCACAGCAAGCACAGCTGAACCCGGGATAGTCCAGCTCTGTTGGGGAGGGGCTTCCGCCATTACAGAGGCATTCCACCACTACAGAGGTAGTTTGCCATTGCCGAGGCAGCCCGCCATTGCCGAGGCAACCAGCAATTACAGAGAGAGTCCGCCATTATAGAGGTGGGCCACCATTGCTGAGGCAGTTCTAACTACACCCGTGTAAACAGGACTGCAGGGAAGTTCACATGGCAGCTGGATGGAGCCCACAGCAGCTCAGCAAAGCCTCTGCAGGCAGAGAGTGACTAGGCTGCCTCCTGCTGGGCAGGGCAGCCCTGAAAAAAGGCAGCAGCACAACAGAAACTCATAAATAAAGCCCTAACTCCCCAGGACAGAGCACCTGGGAAAAAAAGGGGAGGGCGGTTTACGAGTTCTGCTGCAGCAGACATAGACATACCTGCTCAGCAGCTCTGAATGAACAACAGAGCTCTCAGCTCAGCACTTGAGCTCCAATAAAGGACAGACTGTCTCCTCAAGCAGTTCCCTGACCCCCGTATATCCAAAGAGTCACTCATAAAGGACAGCTCAGATTGATATCTGGCGGGTATCCTTCTGGGACAAAGATAGCAGAAGAAGAAACTGGCAGCAGCCCTTACTGTTCTGCAGCCGCTGCAGGTGATCCCCAGGCAAGCAGGGCCTGGAGTGCACCTCAGCAGTCCTACAGCAGAGGGGCCAGACTGTTAGAAGGAAAACTAAGAAACAGAAAGAAATAACTTCATCATCAACAAACTGGACGTCCACTCAGAGACCCAATCTGAAAGTCAACAATTACAAAGATGACATGTGGATCAATCCACAAAGATGGGAAGAAAACAGCACAAAAAGGATGAAAACACCCAAACCAGAATGCCTCTCCTTCTACAAGGGATCACAACTCTTCACCAACAAGGGAACAAGGCTGGAGAATCAGTGTGATGAATTGACAGAATCAGGCTTCAGAAGGTGGGCAATAAGAAAACTTCTGTGAGATAAATGAACACGTTCTAACCCAATGCAAAGAAACTAAGAACCTTGAAAAAAGATTTGATGAAATGCTAACGAGAATAACCAACTTAGAGAGGAATATAAGTGAATTGAGGGAGCTGAAAAACACAACAGGAGAACTTCGTGAAGGATACACAAGTTTCAACAGCCGAATTGACCAAGCAAGGATATCACAGGTCAAAGATCAACTCAATGAAATAAAACGAGAAGGCAAGATTAGAGAAAAAGGGTAAAAAGGAATGAACAAAGTCTCCAAGAAATATGGGACTATGTGAAAAGACCTAATCTATGTTTGATAGGTGTCTCTGAATGTGACAGAGAGAATGAATCCAAGCTGGAAAATACTCTTCAGAATATTATCCAGGAAAACTTCCCCAACCTAGCAAGGCAAGCCAATATTCAAGTCCAGGAAATACAGAGAACACCACAAAGATATTCTTCAAGAAGAACAACCCCAAGGCACATAATCGGCAGATTCACCAGGGTTGAAATGAAGAAGAAAATGCTAAGTGCAGCCAGAGAGAAAGGTCGGTTACCCAAAAAGGGAAGCACATCAGACTCACAGCAGATCTCTCAGCAGAAACCCTACAAGCCAGAACAGAGTGGGAGCCAATATTCAACATCCTTAAAGAAAAGAACTTTCAACCCAGAATTTCATATCCAGCCAAACTAAGCTTCATAAGTGAAGGAAAAATAAAATCCATTATGAACAAGCAAGTACTCAGAGATTTCATCACCACCAGGCCTGCTTTACAAGAGCTCCTGAAAGAGGCACTAAACATAGAAAGGAACAACCAGTACCAGCCACTCCAAAAACATACCAAATGGTAAAGAGCATCAACACAATGAAGAAACTGCATCAACTAATGGGCAAAACAGCCAGCTAGCATCAAAATGGCAGGATGAAATTCATACATAACAATATTAACCCTAAATGTAAATGGGCTAAATGCCCCAATCAAAAGACACAGACTGGCAAATTGGATAAAAAGCCAAAACCCATCGGTGTGCTGTATCCAGGAAACCCATCTCACATGCAAGGATACACAAAGGTTCAAAATAAAGGGATGGAGGAAGATTTACCAAGCAAATGGAGAGCAAAAAAAAGCAGGAGTTGCAATTTTCATCTCTGATAAAATAGACTTTAAACCAACAAAGATCAAAAGAGACAAAGAAGGACATTACATAATGGTAAAAGGATCAATGCAACAAGAAGAGCTATACGCACCCAATACAGGAGCACCCAGATACATAAGGCAAGTTCTTAATGACTTACAAAGAGACTTAGACTCCTACACAATAATAGTGGGAGACTTTAACACCCCATTGTCAATATTAGACAGATCAACGAGACAGAAAATTAACGAGGATATTCAGGACTTGAACTCAGACCTGGACTAAGCAAACCTAATAGACATTTACAGAACTCTCCTCCCCCAAATCCACAGAATATACATTCTTCTCAGCACCACATCACACCTACTCTAAAATTGACCACATAATTGGAAGTAAATCACTCCTCAGCAAATACAAAAGAACGGAAATCATAACAAATAGTCTCTCAGACCACAGTGCAATCAAATTAGAACTCAGAATTCAGAAACTAACTCAGAACCGCACAGCTTCATGGAAACTGAACAACTGGCTCTTGAATGTTGACTGGATAAACAATGAAATGAAGGCAGAAATAAAGATGTTTTTCGAAACCAATGAGAACGAAGACACAACATGCCAGAATCTCTGGGACACATTTAAAGCAGTGTCTAGAGGAAAATATATAGCAATAAATGCCCACATGAGAATCAAGGAAAGATCTAAAAGTGACACCCTATCATCAAAATTGAAAGAGCTAAAGGAGCAAGATTTAAAAAACTCAAAACCTAGCAGAAGACAAGAAATAACTAAGATCAGGGCAGAACTGAAGGAAATAGAGACATAAAAAGCCCTTCAAAAAATCAATAAATCCAGGGGCTGGTTTTTCAAAAAGATCAACAAAATAGACCACTAGGCAGATTAATAAAAAAGAAAAGAGAGAATAATCAAATAGATGCAATAAAAAAAGAAAAAGAGGATATCACCACAGATTCCACAGAAATACAAACCATCATCAGAGATTATTACAAACAACTCTATGCACATAAACTAGTAAACCTGGAAGAAATGGATAAATTCCTGGACACTTGCATCCTCCCAAGCCTCAACCAGGAAGAAGTCAAAACCCTGAATAGACCAATAACAAGGTCTGAAGTTGAGGCAGCAATTAAGAGGCTACCACCGAAAAAAAGCCCAGGTCCAGATGGGTTCACAGCCAAATTCGACCAGACATACAAAGAGGAGCTGGTACCATTCCTTCTGAAACTATTCCAAACAATCCAGAAAGAGGTAATCCTTCCCAAATCATTTTATGAGACCAAAATCATCCTGATACCAAAACCCAGCAGAGACCCAGCAAGAAAAGAAAACTTCAGGCCAATATCCATGATGAACATAGATGCAAAAACCTTCAATAAAATACTGGCAAACCAATTGCAACAGCACATAAAAAAGCTTATCCACCATGATCAAGTAGTAGGATTCATCCTGGGAATGCAAGGCTGGTTCAACATACGCAAGTCTATAAACGTAATTCACCACATAAACAGAACCAAAGACAAAAACCACGATTATCTCAACTGATGCAGAGAAGGCCTTTGACAAAATTCAACAGCCCTTTATGCTAAAAACCCTCAGCAAACTCAGTATTGATTGAACGTATCTCAAAATAATAAAAGCTATTTATGACAAACCAACAGCCAATATCATACTGAATGGGCAAAAACTGGAAGCATTCCCTTGGAAATCTCACACTAGACAAGGATGCCCTCTCTCACCACTCCTATTCAATATAGTATTGGAAGTTCGAGCCAGAGCAATCAGGCAAGAAAAAGAAATAAAGAGTATTCAAATAGGAAAAGGGGAAAGTTAAATTGTCTCTATTTGCAGATGATGTGATTGTGTATCTAGAAGACCCCATCATCTCAGCCCAAAATCTCCTGAAACTGATAAGCAACTTCAGCAAAGTCTCAGGATAAAAATCAATGCGCAAAAATCACAAGCATTCCTATATACCACTAACAGACTTAAAGAGAGCCAAATCAAGAACAAACTGCCATTCACGATTGCTACAAAGAGAATAAAATACCTAGGAATACAACTAACAAGGAACATAAAGGACCTCTTCAAGGAGAACTACAAACCACTGCTCAACAAAATAAGAGAGGACACAAACAGATGGAGAAACATTCCATGTTCATGGTTAGGAAGAATCAATATCGTGAAAATGGCCATACTGCCCAAAGTAATTTACAGATTCAACATTATCCCCCATCAAGCTACCAATGACCTTCTTCACAGAACTGGAAAAAACCATCTTGAACTTCATATGGAACCAAAAGAGAGCCCGCATAGCCAAGTCAATTCTAAGCAAAAAGAACAAAGTGGGAGGCATCACACTCCAGGACTTCAAACTATACTACAAGGCTACAGTAACCAAAACAGCATAGTACTGGTACCAAAACAGAGACACAGACCAATGGAACAGAACAGAGGCCACGGAGGCAACACAACACATCTACAACCATCCGATCTTTGACAAACCTGACAAAAGCAAGCAATGGGGAAAGGATTCCCCTGTTTAATAAATGGTGTTGGGAAAACTGGCTAGCCATGTGCAGAAAGCAGAAACTGCTTTCTTACACCTTCCTTACACCTCACACTAAAATTAACTCCAGATGGATTAAAGACTTAAACAGAAGACCTAACACCATAAAAACCCTAGAAGAAAATCTAGGCAAAACCATTTAGGACATAGGCATAGGTAAGGACTTCATGACCAAAACACTGAAAGCATTGGCAACAAAAGCCAAAATAGACAAATGGGACCTAATCAAACTCCACAACTTCTGCACAGCAAAAGAAACAGTCATTAGAGTGAATCGGCAACCAACAGAATGGGAAACAATTTTTGCAGTCTACCCATCTGACAAAGGGCTAATATCCGGAATCTACAAAGAACTAAAACAGATTATCAGAGAAAAACAAACAAGCCCATTCAGAAGTGGGCAAAGGAAATGAACAGACACTTTACAAAAGAAGACATACATGAGGCCAACAAACATATGAAAACATGCTCATCATCACTGGTCATTAGAGAAATGCAAATCAAAACTACATTGAGATACCATCTCACACCAGTTAGAATGGCGATCGTTAAAAAATTTGGAGACAACAGATGCTGGAGAGGATGTGGAGAAATAGGAACACTTTTACACTGTTGGTGGAAGTGTAAATTAGTTCAACCATTGTGGAAGACAGTGTGGCGATTCCTCAAGGACCTAGAAATAGAAATTCCATTTGACCCAGCAATCCCATTACTGGGTATATATCATTCTACTATAAGGACACAAGCACATGAATGTTCATTGCAGCACTGTTTACAATAGGAAAGACCTGACACCAACCCAAATGCCCACCAATTATAGACTGGACAGGGAAAATGTGGTACATATACACCATGGAATATTATGCAGCCCTCAAAAAAGATGAGTTCGTGTCCTTTGTAGAGACATGGATGAACCTGGAAACCATCATTCTCAGCAAACTGACACAAGAACAGAAAATCAAACACTGCATGTTCTCACTTATAGGTGGGTGTTGAACAGTGAGAACACATGGACACAGGGAGGGGAGCATCACACACTGGGGTCTGTCAGGGGAAATAGGGGAGGGGACAGCAGGGGGGTGGGGAACTGGGGAGAGATAGCATGGGGAGAAATGCCAGATATAGGTGATGGGGAGGAAGGCAGCAAATCACACTGCCATGTGTGTACCTATGCAACAATCTTGCATGTTCTTCACATGTACCCCAAAACCTAAAATGCAATAAAAGAAAAATACAAAAAAAAAACATTCTGGGCTGGAAGGTGCAAACTTGAATGTTAATCTATCTTTACCTAGACTTCACTTCTCTAGGCTTCTGTTTTCTCGTTTGTTATAGAATTGGTTTGGGCAAGATGATTTCTGCAGGCCTTGCAGTTAAAATGTTTTCTGACTCAGCTGGGCATGGCAGCTCACACCTGTAACCCCAGCACTTTGGGAGATTAAGGTGGGTGCAACTCTTGAGGCTGAGGGTTTGAGACCAGCCTGGCCAATATGGTGAAACCTCGTCTCTACTAAAAATACAAAAATTAGCGGGGTGTGGTGGCAGGTGCCTGTAATCGCAGCTACTCAGGCAGCTGAGGCAGGAGAATCACTTGAACCCAGGAGGCAGAGGATGCAGTGAGCAGAGATTGCACCATGACACTCCAGCCTGGGCGACAGAGCAAGAATTTGTCTCAAAAAAGAAAAAAAAAAAACTTTAAAGAAGTTTTCTGATTCTAAGGAGAACTGTGACCATGAAGGAAATTATCATGGTGTGATACAAGACCAGAAAGTAAATGAGAAAAAGAAAAGCATGAAAATGAGTAGCTGAGGTCTCCTTTATCAAATGGAAGCAGAACCTGAAATCCATTTCTTTGGACACAGACAGAGGGCAGCAGTACCAGGAGTGGTGGCTTTCAGTGGTGTCCGTAGATTCTAATAAACCCTTGATTCCATGGAAATGAGGAAACAAGGCTGGATCCTAACAGATAGGTGGTTTTTAAAACCCCATGTATTCCAAAACTTTCTGTCCATCTGTCTCTGTTGTGCTGAACTCTGCTCTGGTAGCATGAAAATGAAAACGCAAGCAGCAGCTGGAATAAAAAAGAAATTGTTCCTTCCTATCCTGCCAGTACATCTATTCAAAAAATGGGGGCCAGCTGTGGTGGCTCCTGCCTATAATCCCAGCACTTTGGGAGGCTGAGGTGGGAAGATCACTCGAGGCCAGGAGTTCGAGAACAGCTTGGGCAACATCGTAAGACCTTATCTCAATCTTTTAAGTGAATAATGATAAAATGATACTGAAATCTTTGAACATTTTGTATTTCATATAAGTTTACAAACCTGTAATAACTGGTTACCAAAATCTTCACATTTTTATCCCCTTCCAGTCTCTACTTACTCCTTATATTTTAGAGCATCTAGATTTTTTTATCTTGATTTTAGGTTTTGGATTCTGTATGTGTGTGTGATTCTCCTACCATGCTCTTCTCCCTGTATTTTTTCTCAATTTCCTTATCTCCAAAAATATCTGTAGCACAGTGATAAAGGGAATGATATAGATAGCAATAGGTGAAAACATCCCACAAAATATTCTAGCAATACTAAATTTTTATCTGCCATTGTCTCTGGCTAATGAGAGTTAGGTGGAGAAGAAAGGTGGTGAAAAGAAAGCAAAAATACACTCTCTTCATGCTTTGATAGGCTACTGTGTGTGTTCCTTATTAGAAGACCCAGCTCCTCCAAGAAAAAATAAAATGAACAGCATACTCCATCATTCCTAGACTGTTTTGCTCTGACTGATATCACCTGAAAGTAAGTAAATGTGGAAGAGGGTCATAATGCTGGTTATTTATTTGCAGAAGTAAATGAAAATAACAGTGATAAATGAGGGTAATGTATATTGATTGCATTAATGGACCAATCTTTTATGCCTTCCTACATCCGTGCTCTGGGGCAGTGCCCTTCCACACTGACTTTCTGCTTGGGTATGTGACTTGCTCTGACCAGAGGGCTGTAGCAATGTTGATGTAAAGGGGCTTCAAAACATCTTTACGTGATTAGTACAGCCATTATGGAAAACGGTATGGGGGTCCTCAAAAAAAATGAAACTGCAATTTCCATATGATCCAGCAATCCTGCTTCTGGTTATAAATCCAAAGGAAATGAAGTTAGCATGTCAAAGAGATAGCTGCACCCCATGTTCATTACAACATTATCCACAACAGCCATGATAAGGAATCAATCTGTGTTCATCAACAGATGAATGGATACAGAAAATGTGCTTATATGTACACAATAGAATACTATTCAGACTTGAAAAAGAAAAAAATCTTGTCATTTGTGACAACATGTATAAGCCTGAAGGATGTCATGTTAAGGGAAATAAGCCAGGCACAGAAAGACAAACACTGCAGGGCTTCACCTACACAAGGGGACTTCAAAAATTTTATGGAAAATGCATATTATGAAAAAACTATGCATAGATCTCAAACCATTTTTAACCAAAATAAACTTGTACTACCCTATTATAACATATCTGGACAGAATCTAGTTTGAGGCTCTAAAAAGTATTAGATATCAGTTTGAAAAGAGCACCTATCAGAGTCCATAAATTCTTCCAAAACTGAAGCAAGAACAAACACCAAATTTATGCTGAAGCTTAGGTGGAAAAATGATAAAATCATTAATACTTTACAAAAGTTTATGGGAAGAATGCTACAAAGAAATCAGCCGTTTATAAATGGACAATGAGACAATGTTGAAGATGAAGCCCACAGAGGCAGACCATCCACGTCAATTTTCAAAGAAAAAAAAAATCTCATTTACACCCTAATTGAAGAGGACTGACAATGACAGAAACAAAAGCCAACACCATAGACATCTCAGCTGGGTCAGCTTACACAATTCTGACTGAAAAATTAAAATTGAGCAAACTTTCCACTCAATGGGTGCCAAAACTGCTGCTCTCAGATTAGCTGCAGACAAGACCAGAGCTTTCTGTGGAAATCTTAAACAAGTGGGATCAAGATCCTGGAGCATTTCTTCAGAGAATTGTAACAGGAGATGGAACATGGCTTTACCAGTACAATCCTAAAGACAAAGCTCAATCACAGCGATGGCTACAAAGAGGTAGAAGTGGTCCAGTCAAAGCAAAAGTAAACTGGTCAACAGCAAAGGTCGTGGCAACAGTTTTTTGGGACGCTTCAAGGCATTTTGCTTGTTGGCTTTCCGGACAGACAGAAAAAATGATAACACCTGCTTATAATAAGAGTGTTTTGAGAAAGTTAACCAATGCTATTAGCAGAAAAATGTCCAAGAAAGATTCACCAGAGAGTCTTCTCTGCCATGACAGTGCTCCTGCTCATTCCTCTCATCAACCAAGGGCAATTTTAGGCATCCACCTTACAGTTCTGATTTGGTTCCTTTTGACTTCTTTTTGTTTCCTAATCTTAAAAAATATTAAAGGGCACCCATTTTTTTTCTGTTAATAATGTAAAAGAAGAGACTGCATTGACATGATTAAATTCCCAAGGCCCTGAGGTCTTTAGGGATAGACTAATTGGCTAGTATCATTGCTTACAAAAGTATCTTGAACTTGATGGAGTTTATATTGAGAAATAAAATTTACATTTATATTTTTGTCTTTTAATCCCATTTTTCCAGGGACTTTTTTATTCCTCCTGTTATGTGTAATAAAAAAGTTGAACTCAGAGAGGCAGAGAAGAGAATGGTGGTTACCAGGGTCTAGAGGCTGAAGTGGAGGAGAATGGGGAAATATTGGTCAAAGGACACAAAATTAGACAGACAAGAGGAATAAGTTCAAGAGATCCATTGTACAGCATGACTATAGTTAATAACAATGTATTGTATACTTAAATTGCTAAGAGAGTACATTTAATTGTTCCCAGTACGAAAAATAAGTGTATGAGGTAATGTATATGTTAATTAGCTTGAGTTAGCCATTCTGCAACATGTACATATATCAAAACATCATGTGTGTATGCCATAAATATATATAATTTGTCAATGAAAAAATGAAAGAATTTTTTTTAAATCTCTAAATGTTTCCACTTCCTCTCTTGTGCTCTGTCATCATCACGAGAACTAGGCAACTGGGGGATGAAACTCATGTGGTAGACCCAACCATCCTAGTGGAGGCCATCATAGATTAGATAACAATCAGATGATCCCCACAGATGTGAGTGAGAACAGATGAACCCATTCCTGATCAGAAGAGCTGCCAGACAACCTGTTGACTTGTAAGAAACAGTTGTTTTCCACCACAATTATGTGGGGTGATTTGTTATGCAGTAATAGCTAATTGATACACATAATAATAATGATTTATTGAGTATTTACTATATGTCAGGCACTCCTTAATGCTTCTTTCATATGTCATTTGATCCTTGTAATAACTCTGATAGTACTATTACAGATTCCTTTTTAAAAATCAGATTATTGAGGCTAAAGTATTAACCTTCAAAATAATTTTTCACATACTATTAACATCATAAATATCCTGTGTCATAGATGGGGAAGATATAAGACAAGATAAAGTTGTCTAATGGACATGCAGTTGGAGTCTCGGATGAAGAGGAGAAAGAATACAGCAGAAAAAAACTAGAAGATACAATGGCCAAACATGCTCCACATTTTGTGAAAAACATCCACCCACAGATTGAAGCAGCTCAGCAAATCACTAGCAGGATAAATACAAAGAAAACCACATGTAGGCACATTATAGTCGAACTGCCTGAAAATTAAAGATAAAATCTTTAAATCAGCAAGGGGAAAAAAAATGATGTTACAGAGGAGCAACTATAAGAATGATATATGGGCCAGGCACAGTGGCTCACGCCTGTAATCCAGCATTTTGGGAGGCCAAGACTGGCAGATCACTTGAGGTCAGGAGTTCAAGACCAGTATGGCCAATATGGTGAAACTCCATCTCTACCAAAAATACAAAAAAATTAGCTAGGCATAGCGGCTCACAGCTGTAATTCTAGCTACTCAGGAAGCTGAGGTGGGAGAATAACTTGAACCAGAAGGAGGAGTTTGCAGTGAGCTGTAACTGTGTTACTGAACTCCAGCCTAGGTGACAGAATGGGACTCCTTCTCAAGAAAAAAAAGTATATATAAACTCTGATCAGAAATAATGGAAGCCAGAAGACAATTAAAAGATATGGTATTTGTTTGTTTTTGAGACGGAGTCTTTGTTACCCAGGCTGGAGTGCAGTGGCATGATCTTGGCTCACTGCAACCTCTGCCTACAGGGTTCAAGTGATTCTCCTGCCTCAGCCTCTCATGTAGCTGGGATTACAGATGTGCACCACCATGCCCAGCTAATTTTTATATTTTTAGTAGAGACAGGGTTTCACCATGTTGGCCAGGCTGGTCTTGAACTCCTGACCTCATGATCCACCTTGGCCTCTCAAAGTGCTGGCATTACAGGCATGAGCCACCGCACCCGGCCAAAATATATGTTTAAAGTGCTAAAGGGGGAAAAGGTCAATCTTGAACTATATATACAGCCAAAATATACTCCAAAAATGATGGTGAAATAGAAATTGTCAATATATGAAGACTAAGAGAAGTCATTACCAGCAAACATCAACTATAAAAAAAGCAGAGAAAATTCCTCAGGCTGAAAGAAAATGTCACATGGCAACTCAAATTTATAGAATTAATTAAAAGTACCAGAAATGTAAATACATTGGTAGGTAGAAAAGGTTACCATTTTTTCCTTTTCTTAATTATGTTAATGATAGGTGGCGCTTTAAGGTAAAAAAAAAAAAATTATATTTGGAATTTCCAATTTGTGTAGATAGAAATATACAACAACAATAGCACAAAGTATGGGGATATAAATACATTAGAGACTTAAGTTTCAGGTGTCTAATAATTATTTTAATTAAATGCCTTTTGATCATGGCTACAGTTTGCCATTTGCTATGTTAGTTGCCAACCATAGGAACATGAGAAATGTAAGGCATGGTCCTTGACCTCAAGGAACTTACAAGGAGCTGAGAAAGCAATGTATACAACACAGAAATACCTTAGCAATAATTAGAAGGTAATGAGTGCGCCAGGCAAGGTGGCTCACGTCTGTAATCCCAGCACTTTGGGAGGCCTAGGAGGATGGATCATAAGGTCAAGAGTTTGAGACCAGCCTGGCCAAGATGGTGAAATCCCGTCTCAAAAAAAAAAAAAAAAGAAGGTAATGAGTGGAAAATGAAAAGATCAGACAAAATGCCTAGGATTTCCTAGGGTTCAAAATGCAAAGGAGTGAAAGAAGTCACTCCTAGCCCATCTGAAGACATTTTATGAACTAGGAGGGAGAAAAAAGATTTCTTCTTATAGTTAATGGCTGGACAAATATGTGTAAACTGGACTTCAGCCCCACCAACCCTCAATTGGGCCCCTTTGTGCAGTGAAACACAGTGGCTCTGAGTGGATGGAGATGTAACCGGAAAGATTTCCAGGATCCTGAGCTGTGCATTAAATAACTTCATAAACATAGACAGTTCTCACATCCAAAGGAAAGAATAACTTCTGCATTCATTTTTAGAAAGACCTTCAAAGAATCTCAACCTTGGTACATTTTTAGAAGTTTCACATCCTGCATGACTAAACTTTGCTCTTTTTGTTTCAAATAATCTCATGGGAATGTTTTCTATTTCTTCTTTAAATTTCATCTTTTTGGAAAAATTAGGAAGGCAAGGGTTTGGGTAAAAGAGGAAATATGAAAGTTTCTGATTTATAGTTAGTATTGAATATTAAATAGCCCAAAGAAAATTACCAGCAATAATTCTCAGGAAGAACCTTTAAAGGAGTCTTTTCTCTCTTTCATTGAACACACTCATTTATGCATGCACACATATTCCATCTGTGCTACTACAAATATTAATTTAAAACTTGACAGATGATTATCTTAAAAGTAAGTCATCAACTGCCAAATTAAGAGTTAGCTCCTAGCATTTAAAATTATGATTTGATTTTTGTATCAAAATTTTACTCTAGCTTTCAAACTAAAGGGAAATAGTATTATTGTATCTTCAAGAAAAGAAGCAACATTTTAAAATAATTTTTCTAATTGTGCCCTCAAAATTTATGTTTATTAACTATAAAACTATTCACTTATACTCTAGAAAACTTTAAAAATACACATACACCGAGAGAGAGAGAGAGAGAGAATTGGAAAAACCTAAACTTTCATCATCCTCTCACTCAGCAAAAAGTCATGCTAACATTTTTGTTTCCCTTATGGTCTATCTTTTCTGGATACACAGACACTTTCAGACAACATAAAAAAGTTCTTTTTAGTAACAGTTCTTTTTAGATTATACTGCTTTAACAGTTTTGAATCTTTTCCTTCATTTAACCAATCATTAAAGATCTTTCAAACGCATTATTTTAGGTATCTGCCATAATTACGTATCTCCAAGATGGCCTCCAGTGATTATTTCCTCCTGGTATTCATGCCCTTGTGCTGTAGCCCTCACAATGAATACAGCTAACCTAAGTAACTAATAAGATGCAAGAGACAGTAGCATGAAAGACACTTCGGCTTCCACCTTGCTCTTTTCTGGACTACTCACCATGGGAAAAACCAGATGACATGTCATGAGGAGTCAAGCATCCCTATGGAGAGGTCCACATAATGAGGAGTTGAGGCCTCCTGCTAAGAACCAGCACGAATTTGCCACGTATTTGAGTTTTTCATCATGGAAGTGGATCCTCCCACCTCAGACAAGTTTACACATGACTGCAACCCTGACCAACACTTTGACTGTAACCTCATAGAGACACGGAGACAGAACATCCAAAGTGATCTGCTCCTGGGTTCCCCCTCTCACAGAAATTGAGTGCATTAGTAAATATTCATTATTTTAAACATCTAAATTTGGGGATAACTTGTTGTAAATAGATAACTAATAATTATTTTGGCAACAAAAGTGGGGTACTACTCGAACAAAACCCCAAACTGTCGAGTGGCTTCACAACAGAGAAAAGAAAACGATTTGAGAAGTGAAAGAATAAAGTCCATTGCAGCAAAGGAAACTACGGACAGAGTGCACAGACACCTGGAGAATGGAAAAAATTTTTTGCAAACTATTTTCATTTGATCTGATGAATACATGGAAAATACAAGACAGTATTGAAAAACTATTATAAATAACGAAAGAATTTAATAAGGTGATAAGAGACAGAAGAACTATGTTTCTACCCTAGGTGCATTCAAGGGGCTTTGAATAGATGTCCGACCAAGTGTGTTTATAGGCAGTGGTAGGAGAAACATAGAGCTGTTTCCTGATTGTGTCCTACTTAATTCAGCTTATTCTGCGAACAAGTTACACAAATAGATGCAACAATTTTAGCTGTATAACACTTGAATACTACATGCATAGTCCTCAAATGTGGGCACATGCACTTATAATCCCTAATTACTGTGGGGAAGTTGTTGCTAATTTTGAAACTACAATTAGCAGGATGGAAGTAATGGTGCCTCTGGTGATTAAAGCAGTGTGTCCACCTCAGTGCGAACCACCTCACTCCTGACCTCAATCCCTACAGCTTCTCATACTCTTTCAGATCAGCTTCTCTGAGACTCATCAGCAGGTCTTTGCTGTTTAGAATCTTGCTTTCTGGCCCACTGCTGAGTCACCCTCCCACTCTTGGCAGGCTCTTACTTGTGTGAGTTTCTGCTGAGTTACACAGTTCCTATCCCTAAGGGTATGTTCAAGCCCTAAAGCCTAACTAGTTTCTTGTTGAAGCTAAAATTTGCATGTTGTTAACTCTCAGCTACATATGGTTACAAGTCTCAGGAACAGGTGGATCTTGTTGCTGAACCACAAACTAGATTCTGCCTCTGAAATTTACCTGCTTTACCAGGTCGTTTAGCAAGTGAGAGAGCTAATCATTACGTGTTGCGTTTGCTTGCTCTATCGCAGATTCCCTGAAAAAGACATCAGTGACAAGGGAAGGGGATAACATAGAGAGAATAAGAACACAGTAGGTCCAACAAGTGAACAGCACTTCTTTGGAGCCACAGTGACTGTCAGTAATCTCACCTGGCACTTTCAAGGTATATCTCCAGGCTCAGAGCCCTTGCAGTGATGTTTGATACACATTTGGCCTTTTTGCCATGTTTAACAAAAATCCCTAAGGCTAAGATGCATCGAAACATAGAAATATATTGGTGTGTCCCTTTCTGCAGTCTTCCCAGACTCCGGAAAGATGAGTGTGGCTGCCACTAAGAGGAGACTCTGCAATCCCCCACGCAGAGTTGGCATGGAGGCACTGGCGATGAGTAAAAGGACAGGGATCTTCAAGTGGCTTTTCAAGCACACACAGAGAGTAGGTGGTTCTCCATAGACAAAGATGAGAAATTGCCAGAAGTCAAAATGGAGACAGTTGCTGTAATGTGTGTGCTTTCTCTGAAATGAAATACAGAAATCCTACACTTCCATTTTATCAAGTAAAGGTGAGGATTGTGAGAATCTCTCATTCTTTGCTTGGAAACTCTATGCTGAAGCATCTGCCATGTTTACTCCCAGTAAACTGCAACCTAGGCCTACAGAGAACAGAGTGACCAAGTTTTACATGTTTAGAAAGAAAAAACGAGAAAGTTATCTTCGGCATTCACCCATTTATGAAGCTATTGAAATAGCACATCCTGAAATCCGCAGACTAAATTTTCCATCCTGGTTTCATAACATTTTACAGTCTCTCTGTTTATCTCATGAGATATTAAGGAATTCACAGAACAGATTTACAATTAATTTTTTTTCAAATGAATGTATAGCATATCACATTTGATAAGTCAGAAAGAGGAAATTTGAAAGAAAGTAAAAATAGTATGTTGTAAACTTAAAAAGAAGTTGAAAATCCTGTCTCTATAGATAACTCTGGCATAATAAACGTATATAGAGCAAAAGAGTGAGTACCTCAGTGTCCTTTTGGAAAGTCAGTGTCACTCATAATGCTTTGGGGGGTTTAACCTTGATTCACACAAAATTTGAAAAGCCTTTGTTTCAGCTCAGGACTCAGTCTGATTCAGCCTTTATTATGTCCCTCACACTGAGCTAGGCACTGGTGATTCAAAGAGGAATAGCACCAACTTGCCCAGGGAAGAGTCTGAGAAGATGGCATTTTTGCTATCCTACTAGCAAAAGGAAACAAGGGACCAAGTCAGTTTAGCAAACATTATTGTGAGCTGACTGTAAGACTCTATGCAAAGCCCTGATAAACCCCCCAATAATGCCAAGCAGCAAATGACTTTTTAAAGCCATATTACATATTGACTTTGTAATGCATAATGTGCATCTGGGCACAGAAGATTTCCTTCCCTAATTATGTGTTGCTTATGCTAATATTAAAATTAGCCTGTATCCCCTAATCACCTTCAGAGGAAGAAGTGGCTTTAGAAGCATGCTGGGCAACAGATTAAAAAGGATTGAAGATACCTGTGAAAAATTTTATAAGAAAAAATTAACATCCATGAGCTTTTAAAGATAAAACATGGCTTTTCTTTCCACCTTCTATTCCTTTTTCTTCATACCTTTTTTCTTCTTTTTTTGTGAAATAATATGTGACTCCTTAAAAGTATGAAAAACGTTTGTTCCAATCTTTATAAAACCATGGATTATGGGAGGAGCCCCCTACTAAGGGCCTAGATACTGTACTAAGTATGTTACATAAGTTATCTCTTTTAATCTTCCCTAGAGCTGTGTGAAAAAGAGATTATTATCATAAGTTTAGAGATGAGGAAACTGAAGCCCATAAAGTATTTACATAACCAATAAAAAATCTAACCAGAATTTAAATATTGGTCCATCAACTTTAAAACATGCCTTTCTTCTATCCAATACATTCTAACCATTAATATCCCACTGTACCAGCAGCCAATAGAGAAATGGGAAAAGGATAGAAATCCACAGTTCACAGAAAAGGAAATACAAATGGCCCTTAAACATATTTTGTAGATGTTCAGTTGGGCTCATAAGAAATGCAAAATAATACTTCACCTGTCAAAATAGCCGAGAGAAAAAACATTTAGTATCACACTGTGTTGGCAAGGATGTGGGAAACAGCCTTGCTCATTCATTGCTGGTGAGAGTAAAAGATTGATGCATCTGCATTAGAGGGCAATTTGTCAATTCCTGTGAAAATTACCCTTCTATAATTTTATCCTTCGAGTATATACTTGCACTTGTGAGATATGACATGTACACAAGATCATTCATTGCAATGTTGTTTATAATAGGAAAGGATTGAAACAACCTGATGTTAAGAGTCTTATAAATTATGTTCATCTGTACAAAGAATTATATGCAACCATTAAAAAATGAGAATTATTGTTGATGTAATTTGTTAAGTGATAAAATGAAGGCGCAGAACAGCAAGTGCTGTGTTCCCATTTGTGTAAAGGGAAAAACAGGCACAAGTCTTTGTATGTAACTAGACTACATCTGGGTAGGCCAGGGTGGAAGGGAGACATTGCTGCACACTCCTTGGGTCCTTTGAATTTTGAACCATGTAACGTATAACCCCTATTATTTTATTTTGTTAGAGATGAAGGTCTCACTATGTTGCCCAGGCTAGACTTGAACTCCTGGGTTCAAGTGATCCTCCCACCTCAGCCTCTCAAGTATCTGGGACTACAGGCACATGCCACCACGGCCAGCTTACATAGCCAATTTTTTTAAAGTAAAACTTAAAAATTAAAATGAATGCCAACTGCTTCCCTTTGATTTAAGAACACCACATTTAGCTACTGAATAACAGAAGGAGGACAATGATACCCTATTGAGTTGAACCTGAAAGTTGTGCAAATTTTTATGAAATCACCACCAGTTAGCTTTCTCCTTGACCATTCATGTCATTGGAAATACTTCTTCCCTAAATTGTTGTTAAGGCTATAAGTTGAGCTCTTTACCTCCTTCCTCTTATAACACTGTAACAACAAGGAGAATAATATACAGGAGGTCTGCTGCTTGCAAAGCTCTGAGCTTAGAGCTGTGGCTGTATTGCCTCATTTAATCCTCACTATATCCCTAAACAGTAGAAATACCAGCCCCACTTTAAAGGTAAGAAAACAGAGACTTAGAAAAAGTTAGTATTTCCCATTTTAATTGGTTTCCAGACAGTATGAAGCAACTGTTTTTCTTAATCCATGTATCTTTGAGAGGAAAGAGAAGTTTTTTTAAAAAGAATCTTTAAAAGCCACCATGCCATGTGGATAAAAAAAAAAAGGATGCTGACGCAAAATTTATTCCACAGAGATTATTCTCAAGGACTCCATCGTGCATTCAGAGTGCTACTCAGAAAAATAGTCCGTGAGTTATAGAAGAGATTCTATTATTTTAAAGGAGGAAAATAATCCCATAAAAGATGAGTTGCCAGGCTCCTCTGCCCATTAGTCAATTTCTCAAGTCTGCTGTGTTCAAAGCAAATTCTCTTACCACAAAGAGTACTCTGTTCTTTTCTTATTGCATTATGATAAAAATCATATAGTACATCCCCTTTACCACTCTTTGCGTCAGCCTCAAGCATTGTCTCACAAGTTCTCAAGTCAAGGGTAAAAGCCTACCATACTAATAGGTTTCGCAAAAGCTTTCCACTAAAAAATATACTTGATATGTTAGTACTGAAGAAAGGACAACAAAATCAACCATTCAGCCTTGCGCTTTATTCCCGTCACTGCTTAGGAGGCTTGAACCGAAGTTATAGTGCTTGCAAGAAGTGCGTAGGAAACTGACCTTCAATTCCCCATTGTCCCAGCTGATATCCTCATCGCCAGAGTTCTCCAGTCTCCTCTATCTCAGCCATGAAGAAGTGCATCAGACCTCACTATGGAGCTCCCAAGAGAAGGGCTACTGTGTTCTCGTTCAAAAACTAAAGAGACTGAAAATAGTTTTCCCACCAAATTCCCATTTTGGCTCTTAAAAGGTTTTCACTGTGCTCTGAGGTTTGTGCTAGAATTCAGACATCTTGATAATGAAAACTCTGTTGATACCGGTGAACCGAAGTGACTAAACTGCTACTCCCAGGACAGAATTTGGTGTGCAAAGCACACAACAAAGACAATATAAAAATTATTTTCTTTTTTGGGTTTTAGTTGATATGGTTTTTTTTTGTTATTGTTGCTCTGCACAATTCAATCCAATGGGACATATTATAATCATCACCTATTTATGGCAAGGCATTGTTCTAGGCACACAGGATACAGGCAAATGCAAAACCAAGTCCCTGTGCTCAGGACTTTGATATTCTATGAATATTCTTCCAGATTCTGCAGACAGTATACAAGTTATTACATATAATATGTCAGGTGGGTGATATGTGACGTGAAAACAATTAAAGCAACTAAGGGGGTAGAAACTAGCAAGGGGTACATCTCAGTTAGGGTGGCCAGGAGGAGGTGCCACTTTCACGGAGATCTGAGAGAAGCCTGTGGTTATCCAGAGGAAGAAACTCCAGTGCACAGGAAACAGCAAGTTCAAGGCCCTGAGACAGGAGTGAGCTTGGCAGAAATAGCAGAGACTTGTGTAGAAGGATAAAGGAGGAAAGGGGTGAATGGAAGGAGTTGGGGGTCAGAAAAAATAGCTGAGATTCCTAACGAGCTCTGCAGGTCAAAATAAACACTTTGGACATTGGGAGCCACTGAAAGGTTTTAGGTAGATGAGTAACATGATCTGACTTATATTTTTTTAATGTTTTTTATTACTTTTTAAAAAATTATTATTTTAGGCTGGGCACGGTGGCTTATACCTGTAATCCCAGCACTGTGGGAGGCTGAGGCAGGCAGATCACTTGAACTCAGGAGTTTGACACCAGCCTGGGTCTCAAAATACAAAAATTAGCCGGGAATAGTGGCATGTGTCTGTGGCACCGCTACTTGGGAGGCTGAGGTGGGAGGATTGCCTTGAGCCTGGGAGGCAGATGTTGCAGTATCCCAAGATCATGCCACTTGCACTCTAGCCTGGCTGACAGAACCAAAACCTGTCTCAAATATATATAATTATTATTATTTTTAAATAGAGACAAGGTCTCACTCTGTTGTCCAGGCTGGAGTGCAGTGGCATGATCATAGCTAACTGTGACCTCAAACTCCTGGCCTCAAGCAATCCTTCTGCCTAGCCTCACAAGCAGCTAGGGCTACAGGTGCATACCACCACACTGGCTAATTTTTAAATTTTTGGTAGAGATGAGGGCTCTCTACGTTGCCAAGGCTGGTCTCGAACTCCTGGCCTCAAGTGATCCTCCCATCTTGGCCTCCCAAAGTGCTGGGATTATAGACATGAACTGCTGCCTCTGACCTATTTACATTTTTAAATGACATCCTGGAATCTATAATTATCTCCAAATAAAAACATTTTTAAGAAGATATCTTTGGCTACTGAGTGAGAGAGATGACTATAGGAGATATGGCAGGCAAACTCTCAGATGGCCCACGAGTGAGCCCTACCTTCTGGTGCTTCCACCTTTAGAATCAGTACACAGTGGACTTATTGACTCACTAAGGAGGAATTGAATATGACAGAAGTAATGGGATGTCACTTCTAGATTAGACTACAAAAAGACTATGGCTTCCACCTTGAACACTCTCCCATATTCTCTCCACCCCTCACCCCCTCCCCTGCCATCTTGCTCATTGTGGGTGAAGGCAGCCGCCACATCGTGAGCTGCCCTAGGTCTACATGATGAGAAGCTGAAGCCTGTGACAGCATACGAGTGATCCTGGAAGTGGATACCCTACCTTAGTCAGATCTAGAGATAGCCACTGCCAAGCCAACAGGGATGGTGACTTCATAAGAGACATGAGGCACCTAGCCAAGCTGCTCCAAGATTCCTGACCCACACAAGCTGTATAATAATATATGCTTGATTTGTTACACAGCAATAGGTAGCTAACACATGCAGGAGAGTGAGAGAAGTAGAAAGACCAGTTAAAGGCCAATGCAGTCGTTAAGAGACAATGACTTAGAATAGGGTAGTGGCATAGTAATAGCAGAACTGGTGAGAAGTTGGCTGCCTAGGAAAGACGAGGAGATAAGGAGATCAGCTCTTTGTGACCTGGAGAAGAAAAGCAAAACAAAAACAAAACAAAACCAATCGTGGCCCTGATTTCCACCCGGTAAAAATAAGCACCCAGGCCCACAGTGGAACAGGCGTATTTGCAGTGATGAATGGGGAGAGTGGCCTCAGGAGGTCTTTGACAGCAGCTCCTTACAGAAAGTGTGGGGACAGGAAACCTGAAGAAAAGACCTCGCCTGAGCCTAGTCCAGGACTGTGTGACAGAGATTAAGCTGATTCCAGAAGGCCAGGAGAGTGGAGATGACAGTGGTTAAGACCATGAGTTTTGATGTCAGGAAGGCCAGAGTAGGAATTCCAGCTCTCTATTGCTGTGTGACCTCAGTGAACTTACTTAAATTCTTCAAGCTTCAGTATTCTGACTGCAAAATAAGGATAATAAAAGTACTTCTCTTTAGCACAACACTGGGTGGTTGAAAGAATTTGCTAAGATAGCATATGTATTTTCCTTAGCATAGTGCCCAGCACATAGTAAGTTCTCAAGTGATGAGCCTGGAGCGGCCACGACGTGAACTGTCACCAGCAACTGGTGCTTCGACTCCCCAGAAGCACACAAGGTGATTAGAGGAGGCAGCAGTGCCCTTCTTCTCAAAGCGGAGTTGCACTGCTGTGTCAGAGATTACAAACAGTGAGGTGCACATAATCGCTGTGCAGCTATTCTTCTAGGAAAAGCTGTGATCAAAAGCCCGCTTTAGCCTATCAGGGAACACAGCTGTAGGTTCTCTCAGCTCTCTTACCATGCTTGATAAGGGAGCCTTTAAAATGCCCTAAAGATAAGCCCTGCCGCTGAGCTGAAAGAGGTCCAAGCGGGGGACAGGGCTGATTCATTAGAGAAACAATGCTCCACAGAGTGTCACTCCTTCCAACCACTCCACGCACACTGTGTCACCACATCTGCTTCCTGGCAGCTACTGTCTGCTTTGTGACCCACTGATATACAAAGAGACAACCCAGAGAAAGGCAGTCCAAGATGTTGGTGGGTCACTAAAGGACCAAGTGCCCACCAAGGCACCCACAAAGTGCTGGCTAAGCCCAGGGGCTCTCATGCCACGGCTGTGAGACACGCAAGTGCCTGGATGGCACACCCCTGTCTGGCATTCGGGGCTTTGTCATTAAGAGCTAATGCATAGCATCAAAGGGCAAGACTGGCTCAGCAGCAGGTAAGTTCAGGGACAAAAATCATTGCAAAGTAAAGCCGCCAGCACAACCCTGCTGGAAAGAATGGTCACCTTCATGGATTATGACACCACAAGCCAACAGCACATGAAAACAAGGAACAATGTTATTGACAGGCCAAACAAATATATGCAAACAAATATATATATATACACATTTTTTTTGGGGGGGGGGGGGATGGAGTCTCACTCTATCCCAGGCTGGAGTGCAGTGGTGTGCTCTCAGCTCACTGCAACCTCCACCTCCTGGGTTCAAGTGATTCTCCTGCCTCAGCCTCCCAAGTAGCTGGGACTACAGGCATATGCTACCACCCCCAGCTAATTTTTGTGGTTTTTGGTAGAGACGGGGTTTCACCATATTGGATAGGTTTGTCTCGAACTCCTGACCTCATGATCCACCCGCCTCCGCCTCCCAAAGTGCTGGGATTACAGGCATGAGCCACCGCGCCCAGCCTGTATATATTACATATAGAATGTGTGTGTGTGTGTGTGTATGTGTATATTATATGTTATCATAAAAACTAAATGCTAATGCTTACCAGTTTCAAGAGGCCAAAGAAAATTTTTTTTTTATTTTTTATTTATTTATTTATTTTTTTTTAAAGAGAAAAAGAGAAAGAAGGAAGGAAAAAAGAATGAAATAAAGAGAAAAAGAAGAAGAAAAGAAAAAGGAAGAGAGAACGGGAATCTTGCTCTATTGCCCAGGCTAGAATGCAATCTACAAATGGATATTAAAAGCTTTTTTTATACTAATAATTGTGTTATACAATGGAGACAGGAAGGAATAAGGGAGGAAAATAACAAACAAACAGCCAACCAATATTTCATTTAAACCTATGAAATGCTATGCAATTGCTAGGGAGTGATTTACTCCCAACCATGTGGTCACTTTTAGAATAAATGTGATGCGTTACTGAAAAAAAAATGTATATTTTGTGGATTTGGAGTAGAGAGTTCTGTAAATGTTTATCAAGTTTACTTGTTTGAGGTTTAAGTTCAAGTCCCGGGTATCCTTCTTAACCTTCTGTCTCATTAATTTGTCCAATATTGACAATGTAATGTTAAAGTCTCCCACTATTATCGTGTGGGAGTCCAAGTCTCTTTGTAAGTCACCAAGAAGTTGCCCTGTGTATCTGGGTGCTCCTATATTGGGTGCGCATAGGCTTAGGGTCGTTAGCTCTTCCCGTTACATTGATCCCTCTACCGTTATACAATGTCCTTCTTATCTCTTTCGGTTTCTATTACTTTAAAGTCTATTTTATCAGAGATGAGAATTGCAACTACTGCTTTTTTTTTTTTTGCTCTCCATTTGGTTGGCAAATCTTCCTCCATCCCTTTGTTTTGAGTCTCTGTATATCCTTGCATGTAAGATGGATCTGGATGCAGCTTACTGATGGGTCCTTTGAAGTGGCTGATACTGGTTGTTCCCCTCTATACATAGTGCCTCCTTCAGAAGCTCTTGTAAAGCAGGCCTGGTGGTAATGAAATCTCTGAGTACTTGCTTGTTTGCAAAAAATTTTATTTTTCCTTCACTTATGAAACTTAGTTTGGCTGGATATGAAATTCTGGGTTGAAAGTTCTTTTCTTTAAGGATGTTGAATATTGGCCCCCACTCTCTTCTGGCTTGTAGAGTTTCTGCTGAGAGATCAGCTGTGAGTCTGATAGGCTTCCCCTTGTGGGTAACCTGACCTTTCTCTCTGGCTGCCCGTAGTATTTTCTCCTTCGTTTCAACCCTGATGAATCTAATGATTATGTGCCTTGGGGTTGCTTTTTTTGAGGAATATCTTTGTGGTGTTCTCTGGATTTCCTGGACTTGAATATTAGTCTGCCTTGCTAGGTTAGGAAAGTTTTCCTGGATAATATCCTGAAAAATATTTTCCAGCTTGGATTCATTCTCTTCGTCACATTCAGGTACACCTATCAAACGTAGATTAGGTCTTTTCACATAGTCCCATATTTCTTGGAGACTTTGCTCATTCCTTTTTCCCTTTTTTCTCTAATCTTGTCTTCTCGTTTTATTTCGTTAAGTTGGTCTTCGACCTCTGAAATCCTTTCTTCTGCTTGATCAATTCGACTGTTAAAACTTGTGCATACTTCGCGAAGTTCTCGTATTGTGTTTTTCAGCTCCATTAATTCACTTATATTCCTCTTTAAATTGTCCATTCTCATGAACATTTCGTGAAACCTTTTTTCAAGGTTCTTAGTTTCCTTGCATTGGGCTAGAACATGTTCTTTTAGCTCACAGAAGTTTCTCATTATCCACCTTCTGAAGCCTGATTCCGTTGATTCCTCACATTCATTTTCTATCAGGCCTTGTTCAATTGGTGATGAGGCACTGCAATCCTCTGTAGGAGGAGAGGCATTCTGATTTCGGGTGTTTTCAGCCTTTTTGCGCTGGTTTCTTCCCATCTTTGTGGATTTATCCACCTGTCGTCTGTGTAATTGCTGACTTTCAGATTAGGTCTCTGAGTGGACGTCCAGCTTGTTGGTTATAAAATTTTTTCTATTTCTTAATTTTCCTTCGGCGGATGCCCCTCCCCCCACAGAGCTGGACCTTCCCGCGTTCAGCTGTACTTGGTGTGAAACGCTTAATCCTCAGCAGTTCCAACTGCTGGTTTTTTTTGTTATTGTTGTTGGGGGGGACCAGCTTGCCCTGCGGCGACCCACTACGCCGGCTGAAACAGCGGCGTTAAGATTCGTGGCGCTTTTCTGCCCGGGAATCTCCCGGTCTGGTTCCCCACTTCAATCCGCTTTTTAATCAGCTGAATGGGAGACTCTGCTTTCCCGGAGCTCCAAACGCCAACCAAAAGGGCACTCAGTCCCGTATACTCCGGACTGAGAACCGCCGCGTCGGGGCGCCTGCAAAACGGCCGCGCCCTCCAAAAGGGTCGCACTGGCGACCCGTGGGGCTCCTCCGCCAAGAATCTCTTGGTCCGTAGGCTATGAAAATTCGTCTGAAAATGTGGCGTCCACTCACTCTCTGCGCTTTCAGTGGGAGCTACAATCCTGAGCTGCTGCTAATCGGCCATCTTGGATCTCTCTCTCGAAAATTTTTTAAATGTTAATGTTTATAGCAGAAAAGAACACGTGAAAAGAACAAAGTGTTTTCTTATGTATACATCTAATCTTCAGGTTCACTGTTTAGTTAAAGATATCCACCTCAATCCAAGAAGATGCCATCAGGCTCGTCTCTCTGTTCTAAAATGGAAGAAATTCAAATGTACTTATAAATCCCAATATGCTTCATTTTGGCCCGTAACTGAGCCATAACCTCCTGCTAACACCCATAAACATATTTGGAAATAGAAATATCAAAAGTTACACGATTTGCAAATTTTCTTAATATTCCTCCTCTCTGTGGATCTTTGCCAGCATTCTGTCATTTCTAATCTACGGTGTCAGCTTGACAGTTAAAGCAAACAAAAGCTAATGTTTTTGGCAGGAGAAAATAATCAGCACATCCATTCATTAGCATCCTGCTCACACATTCTTTGTCAATTATAAATATTTGCTTGAGCTAAACTCTGTCACCATCATTGAAGCCATTACTGCCTGTAACTTAGTGATATATTTGAAGAGTCAAACTTCTGGCATTTTGCAGCTGGGGCTCAAGCATAATCGAAATGTTCATAAACTAACACTTGGGTCCCAGCAGAGTGTCTTACCCAAGATAACAAATGATGATCCTAGACAATGGAACTACAAGTCAAACTCTGATTCATGAGTTTCATAATGGTGTTTCTGGGCTATATCCATTAGCTTCTGATAAAAGCCTTTCCAATTGCTATTTGGGGACATTTTTAGGGGACATTCAAGTACACAGTGGGACTTGTACATTGGCAGATGCTGCAACATTCTTGGGGGAGCTCCAGATCCTACTAAATGTAATGAAAGTTGTTGATGCCCCATCTAGATTCCCTTTAAAAGCAGGTGCTCCTGTCCTCAGCTGCTGTGAGCAGTGGCTGTTAACAATTCACAGCTGCCCCCTTCTCCACACACCTGCCCTTGGCCAAGTGGGAACAGTCTTGATCTGGGAGCTGTGCCCTCTACACTCATCCCCTGCCCTCAGCCAATGACTTAGTGACATGGGGCGTGAAGGGCAGGCTCCCTTCTCTCAAGGGAGCGACCAACTCTGTGGTGCAGTTCATGCTTCAGAGTTTCCCCCTGGGACCAGGCTGAAGCTGATCTTCCAGGGAGACACATTCTTGCTTCACCTTTTTCCTATGACCTATGCTGATTCTCTCATTCACTTTCTCCTGGGAATATTCAGAAAAAAACATCACTTGTAAGAGAATATCCATCTCAAGGTCTACTTCTAGGGAGACCTACCTGAGGCACTAAGAACTTCTCTTGCCCAGGGTAGGACTTTGCCCCTGCCTGGTCCACCAAAAACCCTGGGCTCCAACAGTTGAACTGGTGGCTACTTCAAGACTCAACACAGATGCGTATTTTCTGGTGTGATCTGGAGGGTTTTCCTACAAACCACGAGATACTCAGCCCAATGACAGTGTCTCATTCGCTCCCAGCACCTAGTACAGTTCTGGCAGAATTTCTTATCTCCGCCCTGACCGACAAAATCCTTCTCAACCTTTCCGGACATCAATTAGAATAAAGACTGAAACCCCAACAGATAAATAGGCATAGAATATGAACAAAGACAGCTCACTGAAATGGAAACATGAGACCAGCTCATTCTCACTCATAACAAGTGAAATGTGAATTAAAACTACACAGAGATACCATTTTTCAACTCTCAGGCTGGGAAACGTCCAAAATATGATTTTTATTCTATCCCTATATCCAGCCCAGGGATAGTGGATTCTTTTTTTATTTTTATTTTATTTATTTTTTTATTTTACTTTAGGTGCATACTATATCTGGCATTTCTCCCCATGTTATCCCTCCCAACCCTCCCTGTTACAAATGAATTGTTATTCCAAGAAACGCCCCTATGGGAGTTCACTGTTGGGAAGTAAATCTGATGAAATTCTGTAAAACCCTTCTGAGCTGTGGGTGACGTGAGAGCCCAAACCCTAATCATTAGCCTGAACATCCACCTCCTCAGGAATATTATATATGGTTCTTCTCTAGGTCATGAAAACATACCGCTTTCCTTATTTCCTCTGTCCTACCAAGCAAGAGTTCTTATTGTCACTTTTATCTATTTCTCACTTTTGCCTGAGATCTCTCTCTTCAAGACCACAAAACGACTTGCTACCCTGAGTCATACCTTCAATTTATTGTATTTTCCCCCACCCATCTTACTGCAAAGTCGGATTAGTGGAGTGTGTATTTTCCTCTATCATACAGTGTCTGCTAGTTGTGTGTGTGTGTGTGTGTGTGTGTGTGTGTATGTTTCCTCCACAGATCTGTGTCATTTGTGGCATTATTGTTATCAAAATTGTGCTTCCTCTCTCTGTTGAAGGAGAAGAGTTCTTTGCTTCAATGGTGTCCAAGTTTGGTCCTGAAATTTTCTCTGGTCAGTAAAATTGAGCAGAAGTGATACGAGCCACTTTCATCGAGAAGCTGTGAGATCCATCATGTGGTTCCATCATCACATTCTTTCCTCTACTGCAAGACCATCCCCAAGACCAGCATATCCCAGAAAAAGTGTATTCCCTTAGCCTGGCTCCTGGAACAAAATAGCATGGAACAGAGACACGAAGTACGCAAATGTGAGTGAGAAATACACTTCTGTGGTCTTCAGCCTCTGAGATTCGGGAGTCATTCGTGACTGCAGCAGAACTTCTCCAGATGTCTGCTACACTCTGTAATCTCCAATGCATCTTATATTCCTTTCTACTCAAAACAGCATCTCATAATTCTTTCCCTATAGTACACATTCAATAAAAACTGGCCAAATACAATTTTTCTTTTCCACTGTTGTTTCCCTTCCCTTTTCTTTCTGAACAATTCAGTTCAAAGCCATTAGAGAAGCCAAGGAAGGTAGGTGTTTGGGAAAGGGGTGGAAGAGATGGAGTCTTGCTTTGTTGCTCAAGTTGGTCTTAAATTCCCAGTCTCAAACAACCCTACCTCGACCTCCCAAACTAGTGAGATTACAGGCATAAGCCATGCACCCAGCCACTTAATACTTAATGTTGCTGAAGAGGTAGATGTCCTTATTAATAATTGTTAATTAATTAACAATTAAGGATTATACTCCCCTTTCATCCACAGCTCAAAAGGGCTTTATTCAGTTTTGTAAAATTGATTTTCCAATAATAGGATGCCACAGGGGCATCTCTTGATCTAACAATTCAGCTACAGCGAGAGAGAAAAAGAAACCACTGTCATTGGGCCGGATATATGGGTAGAATAAGAGCCCATCTGTTTATTTGAATTCAAGCTGATTCATTCCGATGTGTCATTTTAGTGATGTTTATATATATATATATATATATATTTTTTTTTTTTTTTTTTAATAGTGACGGGGTTTCACCATCTTGGCCAGGCTGGTCTCGAACTCCTGACCTCGTGATCCACCTGCCTCGGCCTCCCAAACTGCTGGGATTACAGGTGTGAGCCACCATGTCCAGCAATGTTTATATTTTTAAATCATGTTATTTAACCTGATTTTTTTCAGAAGGAAAAGCAGCTTTAAGCATTATCAAAGTTCAGGGCTCATTTTGCTACAATGACTAATGCATTTTGTAACTACCTCATTAGGAAAAAGACCCATGGGAAACTTTTGTGCTAGGTGTTCATAGAGCAAGAAATCCAGGCCCATCTGCTCTTACAGGATTGTATTAAGAAATGCTTCTCTTAGGACCAGATTTTGAGGGAGCTAGAGCCCCAGGGGTGTGAGGACCTGAGTTTATGTAGAACTATCTAATCCACTCACTATAGAAGAGAAAGATGAGAGTTCAGAAGTGGCAGAAACAAACAACTCATTCTGTTTCAGAAGATGATACTATTTCTTCTGCCAGGGACATAATGCTCATTCTTGGACCTGGCTTCTCGATGAGGCTGAGAAATGTCTACTCTCATGGCTTCCTAGTTCTCTGGTTTCCCAGGAATATCAGCTGTGAAAAGCTATGTATCTCAAGCAGGGAATCGAGGGACAGTGAACTGAACCATCAATAACCATGATAATCAGGCATTATACACAGTTTTGTATCAGATGCTGTCCTGGGTACCGGGGGATACAAAGATGACAAAACATGGCCTCTGGTTCTTACTCTAGTGGGACAGACAAATAAACAAGTCACTGGGATACATGAAGTGGAACAGCCACATGCCAAGAGTTGGCAAAACACAAAAGAGGGAGCAACTAACACTGTCTGAAGGCCTGAGGGCCTGCGTGGAGGAGGTGACCTTTGAGTTGTATTTTAGAAGATAGTTAAGAAACTAACAGGAGAGGAACAGGAAACAGAGGGCTCTGGAAACTTGGAGCTTATTTTTTGCTTATTTACTTACAGGTTTTCTAATTATTCAAGTAAGAAATATTCACTTAAAAAATATGGAAAGTAGGGCTGGGCATGATGGTTCATGCCTGTAATCCCAGCATTTTGGGAGGCCGAGGCAGGCACATCTCCTGAAGTCACAAATTCAAGACCAGCCTAGCCAACATGGCAAAACCCTGTCTCTACTAAAAATACAAAAATTAGCTGGGTGTGATGGTGCACACCTGTAGTCCCAGTTACTCGGGAGGCTGAGGCAGGAAGATCGCTTGAACCCAGGAGAAGGAGGTTGCAGTGAATGGAGATGACACCACTATACTCCAGCCTCCAGCCTGGGTGACAGAGTGAGACTCTGTCTCAAAGGAAAAAAAGGAAAGGACCCCCTGCAAAAGAAAAACCAATGACCCCCCCCCAACAAAATGACCCATGTCTCCAATATCTAGGGGGCAATACTGTAGCAATGATTAACATTTTGCCATAATTCCTTGTTTTCTTTTTCTTTGCATTTTCATATAGAATTGTATTTATACTGTATTGATAACTTTGCATATTATTTATACTCAAAACATATTCTATCATCAAAAACTTGGTAAATCAATATTTGATAGTTTATTAATTTCTCATCAAAACAGATTTAACATGTAAATATTATTTTGAATTTTTTTTTTTTTTTGCTCAAAGTTTTCGGTTACATAAAAGATGTCTGTGTGTAAAATTTTGTCATGTTTTAGAAGTTGAAATCCTGGGAAGTATATGAATATGATTAATGCTCTTGATAACTGTCCATATTGCTTTCTACAGAGGTTGTACCAATTTAAATTATCTCTAGCAATGTATGGCAGTATCTTTCTTACCAAACCTTTACCAACACTGTACAGAGTTTTTTAAAATGGGTTTTCATTAAAGTGTCCTAATGTTAAATGCACAGCTCACTGGAATAGTACCATTTCAAAAAACATTTAATAATTTAATAGGTAAAATTTTGCTCTTCTTTCATTACTGATAAAGACAAGTGTTTTCTCAAGTTTACTAAATTCTTGAGCTTGCTATTTTGTGAATTGTCAGTTTATACCATTTATCTATTGAGGTCTAAGTGGTTTTTAAAAGTCTGTATGTTTTATTTGTACTTGTCATATTTACTGCAAATATTTTTCCCAGCTTCTTGTTTCTTTTCAGTTTCTTTCTGATGTGTTTTGACAATCAAATCTTCACTGTTTTTGTGGTCAATTTTTGTAGCCTTGTCCTCCATGACTTTTTAAAAGTAGGATTCAAAATATTTTCAGAGTTCTTTAAGATGTCTTTGACTTATGGGCTATTTGGAAGTATATTCTTTAATTTCTAATTTCCGGGAGATTTTCCAGATATCTTTCTGTTATTGATTTCTAGTTCCATTGTGGCTAGAGAATATTATTTGTATGATTTCTATACTGTTACATTTGTTAAGGTGTTTAATGGCCTACAGTGTGGTCCATCTTGGTGAATAGTCCATGTAAGCTTGAGAGAAATGTGTATTCTGCTATCGTTGACTACAGATCCAGTGAGATCCGGTTGGTTGATGATGTTATTTACATTATCTATATCCTTATTGATTTACTGCCTGCTTGATCTATCAATTACTGACAGAGGGATGTTGAACTCTCCAACATAATAATGGATGTATTCATTGCTCCCTTCAGTTCCATCAGTTTTTGACTTATATATTTTTTTAGGTGAATATATGTTTACAGTTGTTATCTTTTCTTGGAGAATGAGACCCTTTATCATTATGCAATGCCCCATTTTATTCCTGATAGTCCTTCTCTTCAGAAGTAGCTTTGTCTGAAATTAATATAGATATCTTTTGATTAATGTTAGCCTAGAATATGTTTCTCTATCCTTTACTTATAATCTGAGTCTTTATATATAAAATGGGTCTTTGCAGGGAATATATAGGTAGGTACTTTATATATATATACATATATATATATATATATATATTTTTTTTTAATATACAGCAAAAGCACCATCAGAAGAAATATTTTTTTTTTAAGAGATGGGGTCTCACTATGTTGCCCAGGCTGGAGTGCAGTGGCTATTCACAGGTGCAATCCCACTACTGATCAGCATAGGATTTTTGACCTGCTCCGTTTCCGACCTGGGCCTGTTCACCCCCTCCTTAGGCAACCTGGTGGTCCCCCCGCTCCCAGGAGTTCACCATACTGATGCCAAACTTAGTGCGGACACTCGATCGGCATAGTGCACTACAGACCAGAACTCCTGGGCTCAAGCGTTCAGCCCACCTCAGCCTCCCGAGTAGCTGGGACTACAGGCACACACCACCATGCCCAGAGGTAGGTATTATATTTAATCTGTGCTGACAACCTATCTTTTATTGGTATATTTGGATGACTTACATTCAGATCTTTACTGTGAAAACTGGGTAGGGCTCCCTGTAGGGGTGGATGGCAACATATTCAAGCTTATGTCCAAGGCAATTGAAGTCGGGCATGAAAAACACTGAGGCACCGTGTATGTTATTTGTGCATGGGAATGAAACTCCTTGACCCTGAAAACAGGACAGGGAGTGGGGTGTGTGATGTGATAAGGAATGCTGAAAACAGTCTCCTGATAATGCAGTTTGAGTGTGTACGAGGTCACAGGTGCCTCAGCAACCCACCTCAAAAGTGGATGTTTGTAGTTAATACAAGCCCCTTCAATAAATACTTGGTGGATGGATGCTGGGGCGGACTCTCTCTCGGAAGAGCTACCCCCCATCCCCGCTCAGCTGGGTCTGTCTGAGTACTTCGTTCTTGGCGTTCACTGAAAGCTGTAAGCTCTGCACCTGGTGCCCCTGACGTGATCGCCTTGAATTTACACGTGAAGATGGAGAGCTCATCAATTTTTGGGGAATCCTTGTAAGGGACAGTACTGAATCCCATCAGGAGGATGGGACCCACACATAAAATATCAGGGGCTAGATTATCATGGGTCAAGACATCACCAAAGAGTAGAAAGCATTTTTTAAAACAGTGCAACAGCTACTTAAGACTATCCAGTGCACTGTAGAGCCTGGAGCTCTACACAAGATTATGCTCTTAATTCAGCAGGAATGTCCTTGGTTTCCTGATCAAGGAACCTTAGATTTAGAGTTATGGGAGCAGGTATGTCGCTGCCTGAAAGAGGATATGAGCAAGGTCATTTTACTGTTACTATTTTGACCACCTGGGTGCCGGTACGCTCTGTGTTGTATCCTCTTTATCTGCTAGATTGCAGTGAGTCAAACCACGTGTCTTCTCCACCTGAAGGAAATTCAGGAGATTTAATGGAGAAGGAAAAGCAGGAACTAGAACAACAGGGAGGGGACTCCTCTCCCTCCTTCATTCCCTTCTATGGGGAATAAGGAAGAGATTTTTCCAGTGAGGATAAGGATGGACCCGAGCCTTTTCCTCCCCCAGTGGAAAAGCCATTGCCTTCTTTTCCTCCACCCTTAAAGGGAACTGCGTTTGTTGCCCCATTCAGCCAACAGCACCTCCCATCCCCCTTGAGGAGACAGGAGGCCGCCCAAGGGACGGTTCTTGGATAAGACCCCTGGTCAGCGAACATCTATATGATTGGGTGGCTGTGTCCCCCTTAACAAACTTGCCTGTTGGAGGGGTGCCTCCAGGACAGAAGCAAAGTGACTATGATTGTCTTCCTAATATGCAAATTCTCACCTCTTACTTCCAGCATCGGCCTTTCTGGCCTTGTCTTTTTTCTGTTTCCCTGGAGTATAAGGGAAAGTTGCATGCTGCCTCCTAGATTTTTATCCCAGAAAGCTCTGGCTTTCTTGCTGCCCACAGAGGCCTGGGGCAGGAGAGTTGCTAAGATGCCATGGAGTGTCCGTTTGGTCACTGGCTGTCTAGGCAAGTTGCCCCTTTCTGGGTTTGTGGTGACAAAGGGGAGGCCAAGAGGCACAGACCGGGTCCCTGGGTAGCTGCAGGCAGCTCCAGCCCAGTCCTAAGAATCCTCCTCACCAAGCACACGTGCCTTGGTAACAGTGCCCCAGAAGGCGGCTGCTGCTTGCTGTGCTGCTGCTTTTCCTTCTTCTCCCCTTCCCTGCCACCCCTCGCATGTCTCAGCTGACAAGCAATTCCTTGTTTTCCTTGCTCCTCTAGAAAAAGGGCTAAGAAACAGTCCATGTGCACCCTGACCTTATTAGCCTAAGGTGGGCAGAGGGGTGTGGAGCAGCCTAGAGTACAGAGCTCTGGGGGAGAAGCCCGCTAATGAGGGGGCGCTCTCCCGTAGCCATATGTTAAATGCTAACTAGGCTGAGGTGGACAAGCTCTGCCAGCTGCTGTCATCTTCAGAAGCTAGATGCAGCAGTAAGGAATGTTTGTTTTGCTTTTTTATAAAATGTTTAAAAATACCGTGGCTGGGAAAATTCAAAGCAGACCCTGTGCTATGTGTCTGCTCCTCCCCCTGAGCCTCTCTGCTTGGGGGTGGTAAAAATAATAAAAGCCCAGTATATTTTCAGGACCTTACCTTACAGACTTGGCTCCAAGCGTAGGTGGTCTGGAGGACGAGGGGAGTGATCTTCTCCCAGCCTGTTACCCTCTCGCCTCCTGCCGCTGCACTTACCCACGCACTTTACCACCTGGTCATTCTCTGACCTCTTGCTGCCACTTGTAGTCTTCCTTCCTTCCTCTCAGGGTAAGGAGAGCAACAGGTGGCAGGCTATTAAAAAGAGAGGCTGCCTAAGGAGCCCGGAGCAGATGGGAAGAAACCGGCCACAGCCCTGCTTTCCCAAGCTCGCTTCTAAGACATTCCAGCTAAAGGCTGATGCAGAAGAATGGCCAGCACCTGAGGACATTTTTTTAAACTTTTTTTGTTTTTTTTTTTTTCTTCGTTTCTTTTGTTACATTCTTAAGCTAACTCAATGCAGGTTTATTATCGTGGCGACTTGTACTCACATTCTAATGACTTTCAAAGGCCAGATAATACGGTAAAAATCGGCTTAAAATATCCATCCCTTCCATGCCTTAGTTTAGCAGGTAGGGTTTATCTTTCGCCATTTCTGTATTTTATGTGCTGTGTACCTGTCTCATAACCCCTCTGAAACAAATACAAAAGACCACAGATTTAATAGCTTCTCTCTCATAAAGGGGCACCGACATTGCATCCAGTTGTCAGAATATGACCCTGCTACTCTTTTCCTACCGTTAAGCAAGGAACAGTTTCATGCTCTCCCAGTTTGTGAGCTTGATTGGCAAATAGCAATGGCTGACTTCACTGGTAATATCGGCTTTCATTTACCAGAGAGTCTAGGCTTCTAAACGTTTTGCAAACTGTGCCTATTAAATTTGTGCCTATTGCCTCTGAGTCCTTGTTTCATACCACTACTGTCTTTACAGATGGTTCAGGAAAAGACAAGTAAGACAGCTATAGTGTGGCAAAATGCCACACAAAACTGGCAACACAAAATCCAGGAACATTTTAAAACTGCACAACAGGTGGAGTTAGGTGCCCTAATATTGGCCTTAGAAACTGTTCCCCACCAAGACGTAAATATAGTTAGTGATTCTGCTTATGCGGTGTATAGCATTACTCATTTAAATCCTGCACGTGTGAAGGGCATTACTAATGAATCTCTACGAGCTTTGTTTCTTACAGCACAAGAGCTCATCTGTGCCCATCGTCACCACCTTTACATCACCCATATTCACTCTTATTCTAGGTTACCTGGTCCCTTATCAAAAGGGAACGCTTGAGCTGATGCTCTGGTACAACCACAGACGTGGTTTGTAGAGTCTGCTGCTTTTTCCGAGCTCAAGCTGATCATGCTTTTTTTCATCAGAAAGCCCACAGTCTTAAGCAACAGTTTTATTTCACATTTGCTCAAGCTCACATGATTATTAAAACTTGTCCTAATAGCTAATGGCATTCTCCTCGCTCCTTTTCCCTAGGGCTTGGTGCCAATCCACGAGGTTTGGTGCCTAATGCTATCTGGCAAACTGATGTTACTCATATCCACCCTTTGGATGTTTGAAGTTTCTCCATGTTACCATGGACACTTATACCGGCTTAATACATGCTACCCCCTGGACAGGACCAAGAAAAAACTAAAGATGCAATTTTTCATTTGTTTAAATCTATGATAACTTTAGCCCTTCCACAGACTATTAAAACTGATAATGGACCTTACTATCTTAGTGCTACATATGCATTGACACTTTAACACATACAACATAAAACTGGCATCCCTTATAACTCAACTGGTCAGGCCATTATTAAACAAGCTCATCAAACTCTTAAAGAATATCTTAATTTTAAAAAAGGAGGAATATGGAGCTCTCTCCTCAAGAACAAGACCTGTCACTGGAGAATCGACCAGCAATGACAGTGATGACTCAGAAGGCACCTGACATTATCTGAGGACAGCTAAAGAAATTGGATCAAGAAGCAACTATCCAGCTTCCTACCATGGAAGCCCCTGCAACTGCAGAGAACTGGTTTCTTATGTATCTGGTGGTAATTGGGAAAGGACTGAGAAAGCAAGACAGGTATGATTGTTAGGGTGGCTGGTAATTCTTGTCCTATGCCAAGTGGGATCAGCTCAAGAACATGTTTATTGGAGTCATGTTCTAAATCCCCTTGTTTTTAATGTTATTACATGGTGGGATGCTGACCCACCTTTGTCATCTAATGATTCTTCTTGGACAGGAGGTCGATGGATGCCCCTGTCTTACCTCTTATTTGAAAATTTGAGATGGATTAAATTTAACGACTCCTTGACTTTATTGTCTAGTAAAGCATCTCTCTGCTTTTCCACAATAGCACATGATAAGTGTGTTACTCTCATTCCTCAGGAGTATCTTTACCATCAGCCCAAAAAGGATGCTAAGCTTGCAAATTTGACCTTTATTTCTGCTGTTACTACTAATCTTACTGAGGTCTCTAATGAAGCTACACAGGTGCCTGATCTTCCTATATGCTGTCTGAGTAGGGACTGGTGATATAAGTTTGAGGCTGTCCAGTGGTCTCTGTGCGGACAACCTGCGCCATGCCAAGGGCCTCTGTTCAACGATGGCACCTTACTTGATTGGACTTCCCATGGTTATCTTATGTCTGCAAATCAAACTATTGGATTTAGGAGTCGCTCCAATACTTCTGTCACCCGGTCAGAGTATAAGCTTTCAGGACCAATATTACAACTAAAAGGGAAACAAGCTTTAAGCCCTGCTCATACCCAAATCTGGAGACTAGGTCTTCCTTTTTTTGAGCAGGTTATTTCACATGGTGAGTACATTACTAGTAACTATACCTTCTTTTTGCAGAATAATGTTACTGACACAGTCCTGATTTATGCTATGCACCCTGATACACTTCTGTGTGGGCAAGGTGTTCCTAACATAGAGCAGACTCAATCCTTTTATAATATTAGTCTCTTCCAGTAGCTGGTATGCTACATGCTTGTCTCATCAAAATGTTATACAGTTAAATATGACCTATGTCGTGATCTTAATATGGTGAGCAGAATTGTGGCTGCCTGTAGATTTAACCCAAAGCTGGGAAGGAGGTTCTACCTTGCAGTCATTTAAAAAAGCACATCTGCAATGAGCTTATCATGACCATTTGTCTTCTCAAATTTCCACTCTTGAGTGTGAATTAAAGAAACAACTTGAAGAATGGTTGTAGCAATACAAATAAGTACCCTTCAGCAATACAAGACAGCTTTCAATGGTTAAACCCAAACACTTGATTTTCTGGGTTAAACATACACATTTGGGTGATGGCCGCCATACTTATTTGTATCTGTTTGCCAGGCATCTGCAGATGGCCCTGTGCTGCCACCAGACATGTCTACAACCAGAGAAGAACAATAGAAGCTTACCTAGCATTGAATGATCAGCATGCTCTAAGAATTAAAGAAGGGAGAGATGTAGGGAGCACATGGCAACATATTCAAGCTTCTGTACATGGCATTTGAGGTCGGGCATGGAAAAATACTGAGGCACTGTGTACGTTATTTGTGCATGGGAATGAAACTCCTTGACCCTAAAAACAGGACAGGGAGTGGGGTGTGTGGTGTGATAAGGAATGCTGAAAACAGCCTCCTGGGAATGTAGTTTGAGTGTGTACAAGGTCACAGGTGCCTCAGCAACCCACCTCAAATGACCATCTAGTGGATATTTGTAGCTGATACGAACCCTTTCAATAAATACTTGATGGAAAGATGCTGAGGTGGACTCTCTGAGAAGAGCTACCCCCTATCCCCGCTCAGCTAGAACTGTCTGAGTACTTCGTTCTTGACATTTGCTGCAAGCTCTAAGCTCTGCACTGCTGTAAGACCACAAAAATGCAGAGACTCCCTTAAGACTGTGGCCCTCAGGAGTTTCTCACTCCCACACTAGTCCATACTCAGCCTCCAAAACTTGATTCAAAATGACCACTTAACATACAACTCTTTTTTTTTTTTGAAATTTTGCTTTTTCATTTTTAAGAAATGAATAGAAAACATAGTCTAGAAAACATGAAAGTATTTTTTGAGACTGTTATATCTCATCAAAGAGGTCTTCTGGGCTGCTGTTTCTCAGAGTTTCTAAAGACATGTTTTCAGCTGAGATGTTCTCCTTTTTCAACTCTTAATTGACTAATGTCAGTGGAAATCTACGCCAAGGAGGTAACGATCAACACATCTAAAAGACCATTTGTTTTCTGATATACAACAATAGCATAAGCATTCTGTCTTGAAAGTTTCTGTGAAGCATCCCTTTAAAATGAATTTGTTTCTATGGACACCAAAAGCATCCGGCCACTTTATATCTACAGGAGATCTCAGAGCCAAGTCTTTAGAAGCAGAGAGCCAAGGAGGAGTGACATGGGAGTCAGAGTGGCTGAAATGGTGACCTTTCCTGGGATGCCCTTAGGCTATGCGGATGCAGCTCTAAGAGCTTCTCAGAAACAACAAACTAAGCAGGGATTTTATGTCTTCCCAAAGCACCTCTCTTTATCCTGCCTGTTGACTTTATATCTATTCAGAGCTAGTCAGTTTATACATCTGGCCAATGTCACACCATGTTGCTATGCCCTAAAACAGTTTCACAGCCCCTATATACCTCCTACCTTCCTACTGTCGTGAAAGAATAAAGGTTCCAGTCCTCATTTAGAGCAAAATAAAAATCCGGACAGAGTTGGGTGAAGTCACCTGGACAGCTCTTGCAGATCGCCAAAAGGACTCACTAAAAACAGCATGTTAAGGCTGCTTTGCCTGTGGAGTGAGGAGCCATACTTTTATTCCTTTACTTTCTTAGTAAACTTACTTTCACTTTACTGTATGGATTCGCTTCACATTGTTTCTGTCTGTGTATTTGTAAGTGTTGTATGTGATGTTTATATATATATATGTACATATGTATGTGTTGTGTGTGATGTTTATATATGAGTGTATTTATATGTGTTGTGTGTAATGTTTATACATGATGCTATTGACAGCTTTTAACAACTAAGTAACATATACTCCTGTGAGCAAACTTTGGAGTATACTTGTTTCTCTCTACTTCATTTCTTCAGAATTTGGAAACTATCTGTTTTCTTAACTTATGGCAATATAGTTATTTGCATAAGTGCAATAAGAATCTGTTTTCATTTGTAACAGGACACAATTGGAGAAACTGGTTATTTTACCAAGGATTTGACTGGAATGATGTGCTTTCCTTTAAGGAATCAAACTTAACTTATAGAGCCAAGAAAAGCCCCCTCGGGACAACTGACCTCATTCCTTGTCTATACTCCCTGTACAGGGTTCCTGACTTGTGGTAAGGAAAGAATGTCACTTTCTGAGAGACCAAGGAGGCTTAAGCTATCCTGGGACATCAAGAAGAGAGGAATTTACCCAATTCGTAGGTATTTGAGTGTACAAAGCCATGGCTGGGCTCGGCTTTTTTTTTTTTTTTTTTTTTGAGACAGAGTCTCACTCTGTCACCCAGGCTGGAGTGTGGGCTCAGCTTTTTAAATAAGTCTTATCAGAGTTCCATCAGAGCCAATTAAAAACAGCTTATGTGGCCAGGCACAGTGGCTTACACCTGTAATCCCAGCACTTTGGGAGGTCGAGGTGGGTAATCACTTGCAGCCAGGAATTTGAGACCAGCCTGGGCAACATGATGAAACCCCATCTGTACTAAGTACAAAAAATTAGCTGGGTGTGGTTGCAGGCACCTGTAGTCCAGCCACTCAGGAGGCTAAGGCAGGAGAATCGCTTAAACCTCGCCTGGGGTGGAGGTTACAGTGAGCCAAGATCGCACCACTGCACTCCAACCTGGCCGACAGACTGAGACTGTCTCAAATAAATAATTAATTAAAAAGAGCTTATGTGAAAAATAATCATTCTTGCTGAACTTTATAAAAATAATCAGGCCAAGTATAATAAGGCAAATGAGTCTTACCATGATTTGTCTTTAGTAAAAATGGGAAACTGGAGACAGAAAAAAATATATTTCAAGAACTATGGTACACTTGTTATTAAATTCTGGTCTCATCAGTTGTTTTTAAGTTTTTGTCTGTAATTTAGACTAACTCTACTTATTCCTGCAAACCAACCAGTGATCTCTAACTGCAGCTCGGAAGAAACAAGAAGATGGGTAATGTGAGAATCCAGATAGGTATTCTAATTCCGGGGCAGGTACCGGACTCAGCCAGCAACCTCATATTAGCTTGGTTCCAGCAGTTGCCCAGTTCATGGAAAGCCTTCTTACTTGGTTTACTTGGGATAATTTTGCTTTACTGTTGTGGAATATATTGTTTTGTACTCTTTGTGTAGGAATTAGGATAAGCTTACTGAATGTTTTCTAAATCGAACACTTATTAATCTTCCAGATATTACCTTTTATTGGAACTCAACATTATGAACTGCCCTCACCACATTGATGCTTTCTGACTGAGCTCCACTCTGTCCCGAATACAAGAGACGCTAATAGGCAGGAATATCATTGCACCCATTCAGCCTGAAGAAGTTCAGAAGATGGATCTTCATCCCTCTACAACCCTTAAAATTAAGGGTTCCCTTATAAAAGGGAAAGGGAAAATGTCAGAAGCGTGTGAACCAGAGCAACTCCATTTTGAAAAGGGGCTGGGTAGAATAAGGCTGAGACCTGCTGGGCTGCATTCCCAGATTGGTTAAGCATTTTAAGTTATAGGATGAGACAGGAGGTCAGCACAAGATACAGGTCATCAGGTCATAAAGACCTTGCTGATAAAACAGATTGCAGTAAAGAAGCTGGCTAAAACCCACCAAAACCAAGAGAATGACCCTGTGGTTGTCCTCCCTGCTACACTCCCACCAGCACCATGACAGTTTACGAATGACATGGCAATATCAGGAAGTCACCCTATAGGATCTAAAAAGGGGAGGCATGAATAATCCACCCCTTGTCTAGCATATCATCAAAAAATAATCATAAAAATGGGCAACCAGCAGCCTCCAGGGCTGCTCTGCCTATGGAGTAGCCATCCTTTTTTTCCTTTACTTTCTTAATGCATTTGCTTTCACTTTTTAAAAAAAAAAAGCATATTAAATGTTATTACCACAAGATTCAAGCCACAACAAAACTATGATAATCAAGACAGTGAGATGCTGGCTTAAAGATAGACATATAGATCAGTGGAATAGGATTGAGAATCCAGAAATAAACCCTTACATTGTTCTTTTTTGTGGAGAACGGGGTCTCCCTGTATTGCCCAGGCAGGTCTCCAACTCCTGGGCTCAAGCTATCCTCCCGCCTCCGCCTCCCTAACAGCTGGGATTATAGGCGTGAGCCACAGCACCCGGCCAAACCCTTACATTTTTGACAAGTGTATAAGGACAATTCAATGGGGAAAAGAATAGTCTTTTCAATAAAATGGTGCTGGGACAACTAGACATCCATATGCAAAAGAACAAAGTTGGTCCATTACCTGACATCATGCAAAAACTAACACAAAATGGACCAGAGACCTAAATGTAAAAGGTAAAGCTATAAAACACTTAGAAGAAAACATAGGCATAAATCTTTGTCACCTTTAATTAGGCAATGACCTCTTAGATATGATACCAAAAGCACAAGTGACAAAAGAAAAAAAAATCGATAGTTGGACTTCATCAAAATATGAAACTTTTGTGCTTCAAGGCACACTATAAAGAAAGTGAAAAGGCCACACAAAGAATGGAAGAAAATATTTGTAAATCATATCTGTGATTAAGGACTTGTGTCTTGAATAGTTAAAGAAGTCTGATAGTTCAGCAATGAAATAAAAATAACCCTAGAATCCAAATCTTGGCTTCTAACACCATTCTGTAATGGTATCAGTTAAAGGAACGGGGCTTCTGGAGAAATGGTTGATTCTAGGACTAATGCAAGAATATGCAAGATGAGCATAGAACGTTTTGTAGCTCCACAAAGTAAGAAAGTACTCAAACACTCCCCCATAACCATACACACACATAACCATGGGGCTATCAAGAACACAGGCACCAACTGAAAGAAATCCCAATGATAAAAGCTGGAATAATGTGAGCAGCAAGACAAATAAAGTAGCACTGAATTATAAACCAAAATATAAAATAAATATTCATGAGTCTAAATGAATATAAATAAATGAGGGAGAAGACAAAATCTCACATGCAGAGGAATGCTGCCACGGTTTGAACACATCCCCCAAAGTTTACGTGTTGTGTACTTAATCCCCAATGCAACAGTGTCGAGAGGTGGAGCCTTTAAGGCGTGATTAGGTCATGGGGGCTCTGCCGTCATGAATGGATGAGTGCCATTACATGGGAGTGAGATGGTTTTTGTGGAAGTGGATTAGTTATCACAGGAGTGGGTTCCTAATAAAAGCATTAGTCTGGCCTGCTCCCTTTTGCTCTCTTGTTTTTTTACCTTTCACCATGGGATGACACATTAAGAAGACCCTGACCAGGTGTGTCTCTTGATCTTGGATTTCCCAGTCTCAAGAACTGTAAGAAATAAATCTCTGTTCTTACATAAAATATTCAATCTGCTGTATTCTGTTATAGCGCAGAAAATAGACTGAGACAAATTTCAAATAATGTATGTAGATATTCTGCCGTCAGGAGGCAGCTCATAACTCCTTAGACCTTAGAGGCAAGCTGTGCCTAATAACTTCCTCGCAAAGAGTACAATATGGAAAGGGGTGGGGGAAGAAACTGGACAAATACTGCCTCAGCTCGATCATCCGGGTCAATATCCAATGATAGACCATGTCAATAGTGTATGATGAATATGCCACTTTATATGGTCTTCCTCCCCAAAACACACAAACTCAATCTAATCATGAGAAAAAAATCAGAAAATCCCAACAGAACATTCTGCAAAATACCTGACCTGTACTCCCCAAAACCCTGGAGGTTACCTAAAACAAGAAAGATCTAAGAAACTGCCAGAGACAAGAGGAGCCTGACAGGTGATTTGGTATAGACACCTCCAGCATACAAAATGAATCTTATCAAAGCCTGTTGAATGACCTCTAACTGACCAACTAGAGAAGGCCATGAAACCTAAGGAAATGACAAGTTAAGCTCTAGAATTCCCCCCATAAAAAAAGAAGAAACTCTTACTTGTCTTTTCTGAGTTTATCAGATAACAGGGATTATAATAGTAATGATAGTAAATTAAAGGTTAATTGTTGAATTACTAACATTAACAGCAAATTTTATTATTTTAAAAGTTAGCATTTAAGAACCAATTATTACATTCCAGTATTGCATAAATTTCCTTTATATTCATAATCTCAGTTAAATCTCACCTTAGTAGAGGAACTATTACTATTTCTACTTTATACATGAAAGAATTGGGGCTGGCACAGTCTCAGTCCCTGCCAGAATACTTTGCGAGGTGTTATCTTATAAAATAAATGATAAGACCAAATTCTGCTTTCAGGAAGCTGTAATCCAGTTAGCACTAGAAATAAAAGGCAATGCCATATGTGATTAAACCCCAGATTAATTATATAAACTATAAATGTTATAGGATTTTGCTGGAGAAAAAGATTGCCTTGGGTCAAAATGATCAGAGAAGACCACTGAAGAGGCAAGTTTTGGTCAAGATCCCAAAGGAGAAGATGGAAGATGGAGAGGAAGCTGATTCCAGGAAGGAGGGAGGAGAAGGAGCAGCCTGGCTTTGTTGAAGTAGCTGAGTTTTTTGCTAGGATAACATGAACAATAAACAGAGATCAATTAGACAAGCCCTTAGATTCCAAGCTAAGGAATTTGAATTCAACTCTATCTTGTATTGAACGAGCAAGAAACTCTGAGCTTTAAGGGACCAGGTCAAGATAATACTATATTAATGAGACATCTTGAAGATAATTTTCACTGTAAAGGGCTGTTCCAAATTGAACGTTAGAGAATTAAGGATTGTAGCAGTTATTGAAATATGTATAAGGGTTAACCATATAAGCAGCATTTCAGGACCATGAAGAACCTATGCTGAAGACAGGAGGCTCCCAGAAAAAGGAAACAGTCGTGTAAGCTGTATCAGTGACTCAAAATCAAATCAAGTGCTTGTCTAATTTTCTTTCCCCGTGTTCCTTTTTTTTTTCTGTTTTGCTGTCTCTTCCCATCTCTGTATTTTCTCCTCCTTTGCTATGACTCTTTCCCATTCACTCTCTCATTCTCTCTTCACTCTCATACATACTGAGCCCGAACTGTCTCTCCTCTGTACTTCCATTTCAAGCCTTTTTTCTTTAAGCTCTCTTCCTCTGTTCATCTCTCAAAATGTTGATTTATATCCCATGTTCTCCCAGTGCATGTGAGTGTGTGTGTGTGTGTGTGTGTATGTGTGTGAAGAAGAAAGGTGAAAGCAGATGCTATTTCTACATGACTCTCTGGTTGGCTCGGGCAACAGAAGCTATGGGGTGTTACTTAAATGTTAATCTCTTCTCCATCCCAAAATAAAGTAGAGGTGATTTGGGTAAATTAGGAAAAAGTATAAGGAGTTGCTGCAGTATTCTGTAACCGAAAGGGAAAATCTCCTTTGTCCATATTTCCTATAACTAAATTAATGTTTTCAGAACAGGGAAAATTATACATTGAATCTCTGACTAAAATATTTCAAGAACAGACAGGAAAGACCAACAAATGAATGTACTATAGGTGTCTGCTCACTTTGGAAAAGAAAAGTGTGTGTGCTTTTCGAAAAGTAACAACACACACGTGGATGCAGCAACATTACATGTGCGTGCACTCCACTGCTTTATGTCTTCCCTCAGCTTCCCCAACAAGGCAAGGCCCTCAAAGGCAAGAGTGCCCTAGACCACAGAGAACACTGCACCAAGCTTGATAAGCACTCCTGCCCTTTCAAATGTTGTTGGTATTGCAATTTTTTTTCTTCTTTTCTTTTCATTTTTAATTTTTGTGGGTACAGAGTAGGTATATCTATTTAAGAGGTACATGAGACATTTTGATACAGGCATACAACACATAACAATTATGCCAGGGTAAATGGGGTATCCATCATCTCAAGCGTTTATCCTTTCTGTTACAAACAATCCAATTATATACTCTTTTAGTTAATTTTAAATGTACAATTAAATTATTATTGATTATAGTCACCCTTCTGTGCTAACAAATACTGGCTCTTATTGACTCTTTCTAAAATACTTTTTGTACCCACTAACCATCCCCACTTCCCCCAATCCACCCCTAACTACCCTTTCCAGCTTCTGAGTAACCATTATTCTACTCTCTACCGTAATTTTCTTAATTCAAATGTATGCTATTTAGAAAAAAAGAGAATAGAATCAGAAAGGACAGTTACTGTTGCAAAAGCAGGACAGAAATGCTTTTAAGATGAGCAGATACATAGACCAGGAGCTCTCTGTGAGCTGCTATGAGAGAGTCATGGTGGCACACACCTGTAATCCCAGCTCCTCGGGAAGCTGAGGCAAGAGAATCACTTGAACCCAGGAGGCGGAGGTTGCAGTGAGTCAAGATTGCACTCCAGCTTGGGCAACAAAAGTGAAATTCCATCTCAAAAAAAAAAAAAGGATTAAAAAAAGACTACATCTGTCCTGTTCACTACTGTATCTTCCTTGAACCAGGCATAGCAGATAGCATACAGCAAGTATGTAACCATCATCTGCTGAATATAAGAATACAGCTCATTCATTGTTCAGCGAATATCTTGGCTGTCTTGGATTATTTTTCTGAATAAAAATAATCAACAAAAAATAACAACAAACACAAAAATATATCTATTGGCATAGAAAGATTTAGAAGCAATTTACAACAATCCCATTTTTGTTAAAAAAAATTATACTACAAATGTATTGACATAAGAGGTTAAAAATGAATACTTCTAATTATGTGGGACTAGAAGGATCTTTTCTTTTTGCTTACCTAATTTTCCTGTAATGAGCATGTATATTGCTTTTGTAATGAGAAAACACAAAATAAATTTGGAGATTGGGTATAAGATTGACTAACAAAACTCTTAATAAACAAACAACAATAATAAATTCTAATGGTTGACCAGGCACATTGGTTCACGTCTATAATCCCAGCACTTTGGGAGGCCGAGGCGAGAGAACTCCTGAGGTCAGGGGTTCGAGATCACCCTGGCCAACATGGCAAACTCCATCTCTATTAAAAGTACAAAAAATTAGCCGGGCATGATGGTGCACGCTTGTAGTCCCAGCTACTCAGGAGGCTGAGGCAAGACGATCATTTGAACCGGGAAGTGCAGGTTGGAGCTAGCTGAGATGGTGCCATTGCACTCCAACCTGGGCAACAGAGTGAGAATCCAACTCAGAAAAATAAAATACAATATAAAATTAAATTAAAAAGTAAGTAAATTCTAATGACTGCACCAAGAAGGGTACCTCACCCATTTTCTTTGATGTTCATAACTGATATTTTCTCAAAATTTGTAAGGTGAAAAAAAAGGCAACGACAATCCCCTTTCCATCTAGCTTCCTCATTTAAGTTTCTCTTGATAGAAAATCTTATCACAAATGCCTTTACAACGCTATGTTGAAAAATAAAGATAGGTGGGGACAACAGACCCCAAAGGGTAGATTTTCATAGCACACTGGAATCTCTGAGCCTCAGTTTCCCCAACTATGATACAGAATAAACTAGACTGGAGATTTTTAAGGTACTATCAGTTCTTCTGATCTTATCACCCTATTAATTATATAATAGGTATAAGAGTTTATAAGCTTTAAAAGATCATATATGGTAGACTAGGTAGATAGAGAGGCAGAGAGAGAGATAGGACAGATAGATACTTCTGTATATCGAATCTCTTTTGTACAGATGTATAAGTAGATTTTACTATACCAACAATGCTAATGTATGCTAAAATCCACAGCATTTCATTAAAAGTAACATAAGTACTTAAATAACCAACATACCCTTACCAAAAACGTTAAAAAGTTAAAAAAAAAAAAAATCAAAAGTTCTGTCTGACGGTTTCAACGTTCTTTTTACTAGAATTTTTTCTTAACAAAAGCTTAGGGTTTAAAGAACTGGTCATAACGTACAGAGCTTGAGAGCGCAAATTGCTGGTTAAACACATTTATCCATAAGTTCAAGCTTGGAATTTTTAAGAGGAAAAGTAGGTAGACACTGGTAATTTCTCCTAAATTATAGAAAAATGTGTCTGGCACATTGCAAATACCCAAAACTTTTCTGTTGGATTAATAAACGAAAGAATACAATATGGTGAATACAAGGACTCCAAAGCCACAAAACCTTCATTGCAATCACACATTACAAGAGACAGTTCCAAGTTTAGAGAATTACCCTCCTTACCTCGCTTTCAGCTCCCCTCAACCTCTTGCCAGCGTATTTCTGCTGAGGATGGTCATTTTACCTCATAAATGTGTCCTCTCACTACCCTTGAAATAATTTATTCATAATATAGGAAGAGACAATAGACAGGGGAAAAGAGGTTACATTAAATCAGCAATGTCAATATAACACATATTGTAAAGTTAAGAGTTTGATCCCAGACCTCACAAACCCAGTTTAAATATTGGCTCTAGCAGTGGACTCTCTTCCACTCTCCAAATCATTGACTCTCTTCCAATCTCAATTTTCTCACATGTCTAACTCACCTACTGATTATTTAAAGATTTTTTTAAATAATAAGGTTGACATATAACTCACATGTGACACAGTTCACCTACTGAAAGCATCCAATTAAATGGTTTCTAGTGTAGCACAGAGTTATGCAACGACCACCACCACTTTAGAATGCTTTCATTAGCCCTATACCTATTAGTAGTCACTCCACATTCCTCTCCATTCTCCCTCCCTCAGCCCTAGGAAACCACCAATCTATATTGTTTCTATAGATTTTTCTATTCGGGACATTGCATATAAATGGAGTTATACAATATATGGTCTTTTGTAACAGGCTGCTTTCACTTAGCATCATGTTTTCAAGGTTCACCTATGTTGTGGCATGTATTAATATTCCATTTCACTGCTAAAATATACTCTATTTTATGGATGTACCATGTTCTATTTATCCATTTGTCTGTTGATAGATCTTTAAAGATTTTTTTAAATGGCTTCTGTTCCTTGAAGTGACATTTACTTAGGTGGGTTGCTTTTTTTCCTTTTAGTTACCTTATCTACAGCCGATTTATAAATGAAATTCCTCATTAAAATAGGTAGTTAGCCAACACCAAGCAAATGTTCTTAAAATCCCATCATTGTCCTTAGCTCTATAAATCAAGCAGTTGTAGGATACTGCCACATTTGCCATCTAGACCTCATTCACGGCCACATCTAGACACTGTCACTACCAACAACTGCATCACCGTCTAATCCTGGATTTCGATAGTTCTGCTCTGGTACCTTCTACGTTTTCAGTTCACTTCCTCAACTACTGTCACTCACTCCAGCAATTCTTTGCCCTCATCAGAATATCCAGTCCATCCACCCTACAACCTTTTCACTGTCCAGCAATCCCTTCATGTTTTTTTCCTCTCTTTTTTTTTCTTTTTTTGACATACCAAGGTCCAGGCAGGAAACTTCATGTTCTCTTTTCCTTCCTTACCCAGTTTAGATGCCATGTTCCATCATCTTCATCGTGATCATCATCATTCTCCTGCAGGAAAACTCCGCTCCTAGTCCCTCTGCCCTCTGTTGTCCTTGCCCAGCAAAGTTACAGCCCTTGTCTAATGCCCTGCCTACTCTGTCCCCCAAATTTGAGAAGCCGAACATGACTGGAAAAAGCCACCAGTATGCTGAGGTTCATTACTTTAAATGAGTAATCACAAATCTCAAGAGGGCTTCCAGTATGCCTAAAAAATACAGTTTCATTTCCCATGTTTATTTACTCTGAGTTTCTTCTACAGCTGTTTCAGACTTTCTTCCCTCTTCTTAAATTTCGAGCCTCTTGCCCTTTCTCACTCTCACTGATGAATTTGCTTTTTATTTCACTGAAAAAACAGCTTCAATCAGAAAATAACTTTTTTGACATTCCTCCAACAAATCTACCTTCGTCTATATGCATATACTCTGCTGGGAATCCTTCCAATTACAACGGATGAACCAAGTTTGTCAGAGTGAGAGTGTACATAACACTGATGAAAGTTCTGAAAAAACACTTAGCTAATGGTGGAGATTTTAGAGTTAAATTAGTGGAAAATACATAGAAAACTAATTTTAGGGCCAAATTCTCCCACTTGTCTGCTAGATCCCAACCCCTCTGGCATTCTGCAAAAAATCGCACAGCAAAAAAAAAAAAAAAAAGCCATCCTAGTTTACTACCTGCCTTATCTGTAAATAAGGTTTACACAGTCATAATAAAAGAACCTGAAGATAGGCCTAACAAAAATTTTGAGGTTAGGCATCATCTATTAATTTCCCACCAAGGAAGATGAAAATTTAGCTTTCTGTTCTTCCCCACAGCCTCTCTGATAAATAAAAACTTAAGAAGGCAATCGTCTCTACTCTGTCATCTCTTTCTCACTGCTCATAGGAGAGCCACATCAGAGCATTTTTGAGCATTTTCCTTCATGAGGAAGGCTCTGGGGTGGTTCTTAAAAGAAAAAAGAAGGATGGAAGGAAGGGAAGGGAGGGAAGGAGGGAGGGAGGGAGGGAGAAAGGAAGGAAGGAAGGAAGGAAGGAAGGAAGGATCACTGATGTCCCTCTTTCCCCCCATACCACAGGGATCTAGGGTGTTCCCTGTCCAGGTGCTAAGGTTTTTGCTCTCTCTTCCATTGCTACAAAATCCAGTCCAGTAGCTATACCTTCACCTTTTTCCAGTCATATCCTGCTTTCACTCATCATTTTCTTTAAAAAGATCAGGTGTAAGATGAAAAAAACATTTTAGATAAAACTTACACAGGCCTATTTTGTCACACACTGGCCAATGTGGGCCACTACATGGGGACTTGGCAAGCAGTGTGCTCAACTTAGTGGTCACTATCTTTATGATCTAGGACCATGTCAATGTGGCAAGAGAAACCCAGTGCCTGAGTCAGAATTAAGTTGGACTCTTCTGTGCCCCTTTTGGCTAGCTGTCACTTGGAGGGTATGTCAACCAGGCTGGCCCCCTGGTTGCTCTAGGAGATAGAGAGAAGCATCATGCCCAAGAATGGTCAGGACAGAATCCCACTAAGTCCTACATAGCCCCTCACCTCTGGTCATCACCCAGGGAGTGACTGAGAGGAAATGACTCCTTTTTGGAAACAGCTGCATTCAATAATCAGATTGCCTCACTAAAGGTGTGTGTATTGGAAGGAGGTGAAGGAGGGAGAATTACAAATCTTTTTGAGTAGGTTTTTTTTTTAGGAGGCCATTTAACATTCAATGATACCAGATGCCTGTGAATGGTAGAGAACATGGAAGGTCCATAGAATTTCTTCACAATTAGCCCATTGTTGAGTGGCTAATTTTGTGATAGTCACTTTTATGATAAAAGTGTGCTAATATCAGACTACAAGTGGTCCAGAAGCCCAAGTACCTAACACAGGTGACTCTCAAGGACCACAATTCTTGGAAAGTAAATGAACTTTTCCCCTACTTGAGAGGAAAGCACTACCTCCTATCTTCCATGACTGTTCACTACAACAATGTGATAAAAGTGTCTGGACACAGGCAGGCAAAGCGTCTGCTTGCAATATGCATAGAAACATGAGAGACCCATTTCTTTCAACAAATAGTTGGATACAGATTAATACCGGAAGCAACAACAAAAGATATTTACATATTCATATGTACAGGTATAAGCATATACACACATACATACACACATGCATGTGTATATCACAATGAATTACAATACAAAATAGGGCCAGGTGTGGTGGCTCATGCCTGTAATCCCAGCACTTTGGGAGGCCAAGGCAGGTGGATCACTTGAGGTCAGGAGTTCAAGACCAGCCTGACCAACATGATGAAACCTCATCTCTACTAAAAATACAAAAATTAGCTGGGAGTGGTGGTACATGCCTGTAATCTCAGCTACTCGAGAGGCTGAGGCATGAGAATCACTTGAACCTGGGAGACAGAGGTTGCAGTGAGCCGAGATCACGCCACTGCACTCTAGCCTGGACAACAGGGCAACAGAGAGAGACTCTGTCTCAAAAAAAAAAAAAAAATGGGTTAATTATTAAAACTAATATTGCTAAAATAAGAAATAAATGAGCCTGTGAATATGATACCCCAAGAACACAATAGCATTCATATTGTTTTCCAGCCAAAGTTCAAACCCTGAATCTGACTATGAGAAAACATCAGACAAATCCAAACTGAAAAACATTCTGTAAAACAGCTGACCTGCATTCTCCAAAATGTAATTCTTACGAAAGACAAAGAAAGACTGAGGAATGTCCCCCTAAAGGAGAGTGAAGAGTCATGATAACCAATGATCCCGGGACTCATCCTGTCCCAAGAAAGAACAAAATTGCTACAGATGACATTATTATGACAATTAATGATACTGGAATATGGGCTTCAGATAAATTAATAGCATATAGCAATTTTAAATTTCCTGAGTTTGATTACTGTATTGTTACAACATAAGAAATCTTTTTGTCTGTAGGAAATACACATGGAAGAATTAACAGGTAAAGGGGCATGATAAAAGTAACATGCTCTTCAATGTATCTTAAGAAGTGTTATCTACACTGAGAAGAGACAGTAAAATAAATATGGCAAAATGTTAAAACTTGGTGAATCTGAGCAAGAAGAGTATGGGATCTCTTTGTACTATTTTTGCAACTTTTGGGTAAGCTCGAATTTGTAAATAAGAAGGAAAAATAAAAAAGATTTAAAATGACAAATACTTGGGGGGTAAACTTAAGAAGAATTGTTCAAGATCTCTAAGAAGAAAACTTTAAAACTCTACGAGGCAAAAAAAGGAGGCTTGAATAAGTAAAAAGGCATCTTAATGAAGAAATAGCTTCATTAAGATGTCAATTTTCCTCTAACTAGATGCATACATTTTATGCAATTTTTATTAAAATTTAAACAGCAAAAAATAGCACAAAATCATTTTTAAAACACTATAGTAAATATTAAAATGTACTATAAAGCCACAGTTGAGTAACGTTATAATAAGGTAGACTGCTCAGTATTACAAAGGCAGAAATGCATCCAAATACATACGCATGTTTTTGATCCAGCAATTCTTTTTTTCTTTTACTTTTATTTCTTCCGTTAATTTATTTATGCACTTTTAGAGTTAGGGTCTTTCTCTGTCACCCAGGTTGGAATGCAGTCTTGCAATCATGGTTCACTGCAGCCTTGAACTCCTGGGATCAAGCGATCCACCCACCTCAGCCTCCCAAAGTGCTGGGATCACAGATGTGAGCCACTGTGCTCAGCCTGACCAGCAATTCTATATTCCATATTAGCAAGTCTAATATTCTATACATGCAAATATTACCTACCTCATAAAATAGAGGTACACGTCCTGTACCTGTATTTTGTCAGGTAGCTAATATTTGCATGTATAGAAAATGACATATGTAAAAAGTCATTCATTACAGCACATTAGTAATAGCAAAACATTGAAAATAGCCTAACTGTTCATTAATAGGGGTCTGATTAAATATATTATGATCCTTCCACACAAGGGAATTTCATGTATCCATAAAGGAAAATGAGAATATTATCTGTGTACTGATAACAAATGACCTCCTAGACGGAGAGCAAGATATTTAGTACACCATCACTTAATTTTTTAAAGGAAAGGAGGGGAAAATTATATGTGTTTATATACCTGGAATGATACATTGTGGTTGATATGAAACAAAGAATGGCAATGGGAATTCAAAATACTACCTTTATTATTGGTAAAGCTCATGTCAGAGAACACAACTCAGGTATGTGCCAACAGTAGATTTCCCAATACTAAACCCAAGAACTAGGCAGTCTCATTCACTTGAGCTGGGGCCCCACAAGCCTCCGCATGTGAGGGCCACTCCTGTCCATGCTTAAACATGATTGGAGAGCAAAAAGTTTGTTTGCTGGGGTCACCTTGGCTCTGAAAAAGCAGGGCAGGAAGGAATTAACTAAGCTCCATGCACCAATTTTTCTACCAACCTCTTCAATCATATAACTCATTATTTTCTGAGGAGAGAAGAAAGGGATGGGGTCAGAGGCCAGGAAAGTTAGGAAAAAAACCTTCTTCAGGTAAACCTTGTGGGTGAACAAGAGAAGTCCTTCCCCACCCCCTTCCCCAAGAGAATAGACAAGAAATTGGTAACTCTGAAGGCCTCTGGGAACACGCACCAGATAAGGAGGCAATTTACTGGGTTACCTTTTGTATTTTTGAAATGTTGAACTAGGGTTAGTGAAGTATAAATAAAAATATTTCTAAGTGATTCTGTACAGATAAGAGCTGTAAGGAAAGAATAAAGGAAAAAGATTGAATTCATGTATCATTTGCTTCACGATGAAATGGATGGAATTTTACCTAACTTGACATAATTGAAAAATGTCTTCAAAACACAGATAACCTACCCAGAAAGTATAATCTATCCATCCATGCTTTTGCTCTTCTGCATGAAATGTATTGTTTGCCCATCAAGAGACCAGAGATGGGGGAGCCGGGGTGCAATGGCTCATACCTGTAACACTTTGGGAAGCCAAGGTGGGAGGATCACTTGAAGCCAGGAGTTAGAGACCAGCCTGGACAACACAGGGAGATCTTGTCTCAACAAAATATTTTAAAATCAGCTGGGCATGGTGGCATGCACCTGTAGTCCCAACTACTCAGGAGGCTGAGGCAGGAGGATTGTTTGAGCCAAGGAGTTTGAGGCTACAATGAGGTATGATTATGCCATTGCACTCTAGCCTGGGTGACAAAGTGAGACCCTGCCTCAAAACAAAAGGAAAGAGGCCATAAATGAGGTAAAGAAAGTAGCTACAGGCTGGATCTGTGAAGAATCCATAATCTAGAGAAGAAGGTAACATGATCAGTAAAATGTCTTCTCAGCACCTGGGGCTCATAACAGGTGGGCAAGGGTGCTCTGGATTGAGAGCTCATGTTGACCAACATTTATGATGTTGAAGAATGTCTTCTCCGTACTCTAAGGGTCACTTCTCTTTCAGGGCCGGAGTTGCTCATATAGGTGTGTTTACTCATGCATGAGGGGCAATATGAATTTGTCTGGGTCCCCCATTTTGTGCCTCTTCGGACTGACTTCTTCTTCGCCTTTTGGACATTAACAAATGGAGAAACTGAAATATATTCAGTAGCTCTGATGGATGGATAGATAGATAGAGAGAGAGTTATAGACAAGTTATAGATACATGTCTATAACTTATGTATATCTATAACTAAGGTAGGAGTAGTCATAAAACCCATATATATACATTTGTTTATTTTTTGCTAATTTTCACACCCTTTTTTACTCATGTTCCCATACTTCTGATAGACTCTGAAGTGTCAAACCAGGCATATTTTTAAAACAGGTACTATAAATAGGTCATGGGAGGCAGCCAAGGAAAATGTCACCAACTCACAGTGGCATGGGAAAGAAACATTTCAAAGAATAATTGACTCAAAGTGCTTCCTTGCTGAGCATGCAAAGGCTGAGGCAATCGTGAAAGAATTTAATGTGCCAAATTCAAAAAGGGCACTTAGGACAACCATTCCACCTTGTTCTACCCGTCGTCCCCTGACTTCCTCCCGTGGAGAAATCAGCTTCTCCCTGACTGGCTCTGCTGGATTTGAAAAGATGTTGTGTAATTTTGGTTCTGTGTTTTCTGGTTAAGGTAATGGATTCAGGGGAATAGATTGTGTATCAATGAAGGAAAAAATGAGAAAGAAATGGGTGTTAAGAGAAAGAGATAACATAAAAGAAATAGCAAGCAATATTGAAAACAAAACCAACCAATCAACAAACATAACCCAACTTTTCTCCCAAACACTGCAGCGTAGAGGTGGCCTCAGGAGATGTATTGCCTAGGGCAGGACATTTGTCTCCCTGAAACTTGGCCTTCCAGGCAAGGATGTTCTTCACACCTGGTTGAAACAGTGGCTGGTCCCTGGACCAGAGGAGTTGTGTGGTGAAGCTTTCCCTAATCCACATGAAACTGATGAAAAGGGAGCAATGCAGCTGACCTTTTATGAAGCTAATGTTCAAATAACTCTTCGGAGTCTTGTTCTGTTGCCCAGGTTGGAGTGCCTTGGCGAGATCTCACCTCACTGCAACCTCCGCCTCCTGTGCTCAAGCGATTCTCCTGCCCCAGTCTCCCAAATAGCTGGGATTACAGGAGCAGCTAATTTTTGAATTTTACTCACACACCCAGCTAATTTTTTAATTTTTAGTAGAGACAGGGTTTTGTCATGTTGGCTAGGCTGGTCTCAAACTCCTGACCTGAAGTGACCCACCTGCCTCGGCCTCCCCAAGTGCTGAGATTACAGGAATGAGCCACCATGCCCAGCCTAAATAACTCTCCTTTTTTATTCTGATCTTGTCTGTCCTAAATTTATGGTGCTAAAATATTGTTTTAATCTTATGGAAATTGCATACACTAGTTGCTTTTGCTTTTTTTTTTTTTTTTTTTTCCTAGTTTCTTTTAAATATACCCGACGTGGCAAAAAAAAAAAAGTGATTGGGAACTCCCACCTTCTCCAGTATGTTTAGAAATATATATCTTATTGACGGGGGCACAGTGACTCAGGTCTGTAATCCCAGCATATTGGGAAGCCAAGGCAGGTGGATCACCTGAGGTCCAGAGTTCAATACCAGCCTAACCAACACAGCGAAACTCCATCTCTACTAAAAATACAAAATTAACCAGGTATGGTGGTACATGCCTGTAGTCCCAGCTACTCACAAGGCAGAGGCAGGAGAATTAATTAAACCTGCGAGGCGGAGGTTGCAGTGAGCCAAGACTGGTCCACTGCACTCCAGCCTGGGTGACAGAGCAAGACTCTGTCTAAAAAAAAAAAAAAAAAGCAAAGCAAAGAAATACGTATTTTACTGATTCATGAAATATGATATCTTATGCTATGGTTGGGCATGGTGGCTAATGCCTGTACTCTGAGGTGGGAGGATCACTTGAGCTCAGAAGTTTGATACCAGCCTAGGCAACATAGTGAGACCCTGTCTACAAAAAACTTAAAAATTAGTTGGGCATGGTGACATGATACCTGTAGTCCCAGCTACTTGGGAGGCTGAGGTGGGAGGATCTCTTGATCCCAGGAGATTGAGGCTGCTGTGAGCTATGATCATGTTAGTGCACTCCAGCCTGAGCAACAGAGCGAGACCCTGTTTAAACAAAACAAAAAACAGATATCATTATGGTTAAAATTTACTTCAAATGAATATCAAAAATCACAATGGGCAGGTTAGCAAGTACATATAATTTTTGAATTGCAAATAATGCGTAAACATACCATTCTTCAAAAATTAGAAGAGTTAATTTAAAACTCTATTTGTCAGGCCGGGCGTGGTGGCTCATGCCTGTAATCCAAGCACTTTGGAGGCCAAGGCGGGTGGATCACCTGAGGTCGGGAGTTCAAGACCAACCTGACCAACATGGTGAAACCCCATCTTTAAAAAAAAAAAAAAAAACTCTATTTGTCTTTAAAGACACTGCTTTCTTTATAAGTCGCATCTCTCACTTTAATAGTTCTAACAATATCCTTAAAAAAATAGAAATTTACTCTTACTTTAATATATTTAGTAAAGTCAGAGAAAACTATTAATGTAAAATCTATAACTTTTCATTCCTGTGATCCAAAAATTGTATCTTACTAACAAATAATAATCATGTAATGGCATGTCTGTATTTTTCTTCTGAAGTATTTTAGGATTCAAGTTTGCATTACTGAACAGTTTTTAGACCCATTTACTTCCCATCTCTGGCTTCCTGGACAAATTATCAAGACAGTAGACCTAAAGTCTCATACCAAGATGTGAGTGTAGTCCCTAAAGGTTTGGAATAATGGCCTGGAAATCGTAATAGAATCATGGTATTGGACAGTAATTCAGAGTTCTCTGGGTTCAGCAGTTCTTGACAGTTGCTTCTATTAAGTGCTTTTCAGTAACAGAATTCTTTAGCCAGGCAAATTTAGGAGATCCTGCATAATGCATTTCCCCCTTTGAAAATCCACAGTACACATTGGCATATTAAAACTTCTGAGAAATCCTACATTAAAGAAAACTTTAACTTGGCTTAATCCAATATTCCCAAACTTTCTTTAGCATTTAATACTCACGAATGAAGCACACTTTGGGAAACAGTCATTGAATACAACCTGCCTTACTGGTTGAAAAAGGGAGATCAGTAAAGGTTAAGAGACTTGTCCAAGATGACCCCAGTAGGTAGTAGAAGAGCAGAGTCAGGACCAGAACCCAGGCCCCCTAGATCCTAACCCAGGGCACTGTCTACTATGACATGCTACCTTCCTTTCAACTTTAGAAGTGATAATGAAAAGTCTGTTATGAAAATAAAGTAAACCCAAATGGATACAAAGTGCATTCTTACCAATTTCCATGCTTTTCCAGTGGATGTTGTTAACACATTTTTTAAAATTTGAAGGTTACCCAGATGCAGTGGCTTACGCCTGTAATCCCAGCACCTTGGGAGGCCGAAGCAGGAGGATCACCTGAGGTCAGGAATTCAAGACCAGCCTGACCGATATGGTGAAACCCCATCTCTACTAAAATACAAAAATTAGCCAGGCATGGTGGCAGGCACCTGTAATCCCAACTACCCAGGAGGCTGAGGCAGGAGAAATGCTTGAACCTAGGAGGTGGAGGTTGCAGTGAGCCAAGATCACGCCACTGTACTCCAGCCTGGGCCACAGAGAAAGAATCCATCCAAAATAATTAAATAATTAATTAAACTTGAAGGTTAAGTGTGTGCATATATAAGAAAGAAATAAGGCTTGTGATTGGTGGATGATGTGAGAAAGTTGCTTTTTTCCCTGGCTGTTATTCAGATTATATGTTTGCATGTATGAAAGTTGAGTCAAAGATGTGAGCTTCTAAATAACACACTGAAACCCTCTCTGAGGATCAAATTATACAAATTAGACTATGAACTTGCATACCTTGTGTCGGAGATTATTTTGGGCATGTGTCTGACAACTGATCTTTGGAGTACAAAATAATACACTGTACAATGTAAGTTCTCCACAAAATATGTTCATGCTTATTTAGTAATCTCTAACACCTTTAAATGGATTTTTTTTAAATCAGGAAGTTGCTTAAAGGTAACCTAACAAACCTTAATTTTTAAAAATGATCCTTTTAAAAATTTTGAAATAATTTTTATGTAGCATTGGTGTTCCATATCAGAATAGAATTAGTCATGCATTTCCCATTAGTTTGGAATATTGTGAGATGGTTAATTTTAGTATACCTGGATGACTTCCATTAGCCCCTTAAAACAAGCCTTACTGATCCATTTCGTAAAATTAGTGAAAAAAAAAACACACTTCCAATTTAATAGCTCTTTATTTTGAAAAAAAATTTAAAGAAATCCTTCTTCAAATTATCCCACATAAAAATCTTCTTGTGATGATTAGAGAACAGAATTTTTGAGTGATCTTCATTTAAATAATGACAGAAGTGGTTGGGGGCAGTGACTGTGTGCTCAGCACTGTGCTGAAATTAAAATAATATTAGGTGAGTGCAAAAGTAATTGCGATTTTTGCATTGTTAAAATTTGCCATTTGCCATTGGAATGCATTCTTAAATAAATCTGGTTATGTTATACATCACCTTAATGGGTATTTCTCACTTTTTTTGCTAATAACTTATTACTGGCTATTTATGTTTATTTGAGACCATGGAAGTGATGTTACACAAAAAGCAATTTTCTTATTGTGTTCAAAATGGGTCATAAAGCAGAGAAGATGACTTGCAATATCAACAGTGCATTTGGCCCAGAACTGCTAATGAATGTACTGTGCTGTGGTGGTTCCAGAAGTTTTGCAAAGGTGGCTAGGCATAGTGGCTTACATCTGTAATCCCAGCACTCTACTAAAAATACACAAATTAGCCAGGCATGGTAGTATGCACCTGTAATCCCAGCTTCTCGGGAGGCTGAGGCAGGAGAATCACTTGAACTTGAGAGGCAGAGGTTGTAGTGAGCCGAGATGGCACCACTGCACTCCAGCCTGGGCGATAAAGCAAGATTCTGTCTCAAAAAAAAAATTTTTTTTTTGCAAAGGAGATGAGAGCCTTGAAGATGAGGAGCGGAGTGGCCAGCCATTGGAAGTTGACAATGGTCAACTGTGAGCAATCATTGAGGCTGATCCTCACAACTTCATGAAAAGTTGTCAAAGAACTCAATGTCAACTATACTGCGGTCGTTCAACATATAAAGCAAATTGGAAAGGTGAAAAAGATTGATAAGTGGATGCTCCATGAGCTGAGTGAAAATCAAAAAATCATCATTGTGAAGCATCATCTTCTCGTATTCTATGCAACAACAATGAACGATTTCTAGATTGGATTGTGACATGTGACAAAAAGTGGATTTTATACAACAACCAGCAATGACCAGCTCAGTGGCTGGACAAGAAGAAGCTCCAAAGCACTTCCCAAAGCCAAACTTGGACCAAAAAAATATCATGGTCACTCTTTAGTGGTCTGCTGCCGCCAAAAGTGGTTGGATCCACTACAGCTTTGTGAATCCTGGTGAGATGGTTACATCTAAGAAGTATGCTTAGCAAATTGATGAGATGCACTGACAACTGCAATGCCTGCAGCCAGCACTGGTCAACAGAAAGGGCCCAAATTCTTCTCCACAACAATGACTGACTGCATGTTGCACAACCAACACTTCAAAAGTTGAACAAATTGGGCTACGAAATTTGGCCTCATCTGCCATATTCACCTGACCTCTCACCAACCAAGTGGTCATCAAATCTCAAAGCACGGATCTTTATGCTACAGGAATAAACAAATTTATTTCTCATTGACAAATTGTGTTGATTGTAGTGGTTCCCATCTTCATTAATAAAGATGCTTGAGCCTAGTTATAATGATTTAAAATTAACAGTCTGAAACCACAATTACTTTTGCACCAACCTAATTTATTCAAAAAATTTGCAATTTAATATACAACTCTTTTTTGTCTTTTAACTTTTTTATGAGACTATTTTTTTTCCCAATGTAAGATTATTTTTAAATTAGAGAGGAAAAAAATCGCATGTTAAATTTTCTTTACAGCCTAAGGCTATTTCTCTCCATTCATGCGAAACACCATAACTTCATAATCCCGTCCTTGTTTCTCCAAGCTTCTGTTGCAGGCACAATTCTAAGATGATCTCCATGGTCTCTGCCCCCTGGTGTTTATCCCATGATTATATTAGTTACCTGGCAAAAGTATTTTGCAGGTGTAATTAAGGTTACTAAGCTTTTGATCTTAAAATAAAGAGATCGAGTACCTTGGCTGGTGTAATTTAATCACATGAGCCCTATAAAAACAGATTTTTCTCCAGCTCGTAGTAGAACTGGAAGTCAGAGAGACTCCAAGTGTCAGAAACACTTGACATGTCATTGCTGGCTTTGGAAGTGCAGGAAGCCACGTGGTGAGAAATATTAACAGCTTCCAGGAGCTGAGAGCAGTCCCCCGCTGACAGTAAGCAAAGAAACAGGAAGTACAGTCCTACAACCACAAAGAACTAAGCACTGCCAACAACCTAAAAGAGCTTGGAAAAGGATTGTCCCCCAGACCCCCTAAGTAAAAGCCCAGTCCAGCCTATACATGACTTCTTTAAAAATATGTTAAGAACATTTCTACTAATTATTATTATATTTTAAAAATCAAAAATAGATATTGAGTTTTTAAAAAAAATACTTGTATGCATCAACAAAAATAATCCTATCATTCTCATTTCTTATCTATTAATCTGGTTAGCTATTATTGTTTCCTTTGTGACTGCTCTTGTATTTCTGATATGAATCCAACTAGAGCATAGACTATTAACTGTATTAATGTGCTACTAGATTCTAATTATTAATATTTTTTGTTTTGTTTTTTTAGACAGATTCTCGCTCTGTTGCCCAGGCTGAAGTGCTGTGATGGGGGTTTTGGCTCACTGCAACCTCCACCTCCTGGGTTCAAGTGATTCTCCTGCCTCAGCCTCCTGAGTATCTGGAATTACAGGTGCGGGGTTTCACCATGTTGGCCAGGCTGGTCTCCAACTCCTGACCTCGTGATCCACTGGCCTCGGCTTACCAAAGTGCTGGGATTACAGGTGTGAGCCACCACGCATGGCTCTAATTGTTAATATTTTAAAGTTTGTGCACTGATACGTGTGCAATTACCCTGTAGCCTTCATTTGTGATACTGGATTTGTCGGGTATATTAACTGATTTTTATTAGACCATCCTAACATGCTGATACTTATCATTTGCATGGTATATCTCTTTCCATCCATCTGTTTTTAATATATCTGTCTTCGTATTTAAAGTTCATTTCTTATGCATAGTATACATTTGAGTCAATCTTGCTTTTTTAATCTATTCTGATCATCTCTGACTTTTAATAGTTTAGTCCATCCATATTTAATGCAGTGATTAATATGGTAGGATTTTTATCTACCAATGTAATGTTTTTTCAAGATAGCCTCACTCTGTCGCCAGGCTAGAGTGCAGTGGCACGATCTCCGCTCACTGTAACCTCCACCTCCTAGGTTCAATGGATTCTCCCGACTCAGCCTCCTGAGTAGCTGGGACTGCAGGTGCGTGCCACCATGTCCAGCTAATTTTTGTATTTTTAGTACAGATGTGGTTTCCCCATGTTGGCCAGGATGGTCTCTATCTCCTGACCTCGTGATCCACCCACCTCAGCCTCCCAAAGTGCTGGGATTACAGGTATGAGCCACCGTGCCTGGCCTACCAACAAAATTTTTAAAATATTTGACCCTTCCACTTTTTGTTGGGCTTTTTAACTTTTGCAGGACTGTTTTTTGCCTATCTGGTGGGTGTGGGATACTATCTCGTGGTTTTAGTTTATATTTTCCTAAATATTAATGAGATTTAGTACATTTTCACAGGTTTGTGAGCTATATGGGTGTCCTCCTTTTAAAGTTGATTAGGTGTTTTTGCCATTTTTCTATTGTGTTTTCTTATCTTTTTCCTTCTTGGTGCTGTAGGGGTACTTTATATGTTCTGGTTGGCCATATATATTGCAGTTGTCTTCTTCCACTCTATTGTTCGTTTTTTACTATCTTAATGGTCTTTTTTGAGAAATACAGACTCAAAATTTTAATGTAATCAAATTAATTATTTTCTTAACATTAGTGCTTTTTGGGACATGGCCAAGGCCATGAAGACATTATCTTCTAAATGCTGCATTGTTTGGCCTTGTATTTAGGTCTCTGATATGGTTTGGCTGTGTCCCCACTCAAATCTCAACTTGAATTGTAACTCCCAGAATTCCCACGTGTTGTGGAAGGTAGTGGGAGGTAAGTGAATCACGGGGGCTGGTCTTTCCTATGCTATTCTCCTGATAGTTAATAAGTCTCATGAGGTCTGATGGTTTTATGAGGGGTTTCTGCTTTTGCTCCCTCATTTTCTCTTGTCACTGCCATGTAAGAAGTACCCTTCGCCTCCCGCCATGATTCTGAGGCCTCCCCAGCCATGTGGAACTATAAGTCCAATTAAACCTCTTTTTCTTCACAATCTCAGATATGTCTTTATCAGCAGTGTGCAAAAGGACTAATACAGTAAACTGATATCAGTAGAGTGGGGGAGTTGTTGAAAAGATATCCCAAAATGTGGAAGCGACTTTGGAACTGGATAACAGGCAGAGGTTGGGACAGGTTGGAGCGCTCAGAAGAAGACAGGAAAATGTGGGAAAGTTTAGAACCTCCTAGAGACTTGTTGAATGGCTTTGACAAAAATTTTTATAGAGACATGGAGATGGAGATGAGGAGTTTGTTGGGAATTGGAGCAAAGGTGACTCTTGTTATGTTTTAGCAAAGAGACTGGCAGCATTTTGCCCCTGCCCTAGAGATTTGTGGAACTTTGAACTTGAGAGAGATGATTTAGGGTATCTGGCGGAAGAACTTTCTAAGCAGCAAAGCATTCAAGAGATGACTTGGATGCTGTTAAAAGCATTCCATTTTAAAAGAGAAACAGAGCATGAAAGTTTAGAAAATTTACAGCCTGAAGATGCAATAGAAAGAAAAACCCATTTTGAGGGGGTAGAAATTCAAGTCAGTTGTAGAAATTTGCATAAGTAGCAAGGAGCCTAATGTTAATCCCAAGACCATGGGGGAAAATGTCTCCAGGCCATGTCAGAGACCTTCACAGCAGCCCCTCCCATCACAGGCCTGGAGGATCAAGAGGGAAAAACTGTTTTGTGAACCAGGCCCAGGGTCCCCGTGCTGTGTGCAGCCTAGAGACCTGGTGTCCTGTGTCCCAGCCACTCCAGTCATGGCTGAAAGGGGCCAACATACAGCTCAGGCTGTGGCTTCAGAGGGTGGAAACCTCAGGCCTTGGCAGCTTCCATGTGGTGTTGAGCCTGCAGGTGCACAGAAGCCAAGAATTGAGGTTTTGGAACCTCTGCCTAGATTTCAGACAATATATGGAAATGCCTGGATACCAAAGCAAAAGCTTGCTGCAGGGTCGGAGCCCCTCATGGAAAATCTCTGCTAGGGCAGTTTGGGAGGGAAATGTGGGATCAGAGCCCCCACTGAGTCCCTACTGGATCACTACCTATTGGAGCTGTGAGAAAGGGCCACCGTCCTCCTGACCCCAGAATGGTAGATCCACCAACAGCTTGTACTGTGTGCTTGGAAAAGCCACAGACACTCAACACCAGCCCATGAAGGCAGCTGGGAAGGAGGCTGTGTCCTGAAAAGCCACAGGAGTGAAGCTGCCTAAGACCAAGGGAACCCACCTCCTGCATCAGCATGACCTGGATGTGAGACCTGGAGTCAAAGGAGATCATTGTCAAGCTTTAAGATTCAACTACCCTGCTGGATTTCAGGCTTGCATGGGTTCTGTAACCCCTTTGTTTTGGCCAATTTCTCCCATTTGGAAAGGCTGTATTTACCCAATACCTGTACCCTCATTGTATCTAGGAAGTAACCAGCTTGTTTTTTATTTTACAGGCTCATAGGCAGAAGGAATTTGCCTTGTCTCAGATGAGACTTTGGACTGTGGACCTTTGGGTTAATACTAAAATGAGTTAAGACTTTGGGGACTGTTGGAAAGGCATGATTGGTTTTGAAATGTGTAAACATGAGATTTGTAGGGTCCAAGGGCAGAATGATATGGTTTGGACGTGTCCCCATCCAAATTTTAACTTGAATTGTATCTCTCAGAATTCCCATGTGTTGTGGGAGGGACCTAGGGGGGACGTAATTGAATCATGGGGGACGGTCTTTCCCGTGCTTTTCTGGTGATAGTGAATAAGTCTCATGAGATCTGATGGGGTTTATCAGGGGTTTCTGCTTTTGCTTCTTCCTCATTTTCTCTTGCCACTGACATCAAGAAGTGCCTTTTGCCCCCCCCACCATGATCCTGAGGCCTCTCCAGTCATGTGGAACTGTAAGTCCAATTAAACTTCTTTTTTCTTCCCAGTCTAGGGTAAGTTTTTATCAGCAGCATGAAAATGGACTAATACACTCTTTATCTCATCTGGAGTTACTGTGTGTGTGTGTGATATGAGTTTGGGCTAAAGCTTCCTTTTTTCCACAGCAATATCTACTTTTTCCTGCACCATTTGTTGGAAAGGCCATCTTTTCCCCTCCACTGATATGCACTGTCATCTTTGTCATAAATCAGGTGTTTATATATGCATGAGTCTATTTCTGGGTTTTCTATTTATTCCATTGTCTTATTTTCTGATCTTTGCAGCAAAACCTTGTATTTTTTAAGTTCCTAATATTTAAAAATAAGTCTTGACACTTGGTAGGTTAAGTTCCCTCAAAACAATTCTTCTTTATTGAGTGTCTTGTCTATTATTAGCCTTTCATTTCCACATAAATTTAAATCACTGTTAATTTATACACAAAATTTCCATTGCCATTCTGATTAATATTGCATTAAATCTATAGCTCTATGGGCAATTTGAGTGAATTGACCGCTTTACAGTATCGAATTTTTCATTCCATGAACATTACATATTTCTTCCCTTATTCTTTCAGTAATCTATTAACTTCCTGCATAAAGGTCTTTCACATTTTTTTTCATTAGAGCTATTTCATTGGATCTGTTTCATTAGACATTTTTGATGCTAATGCTAATATTGCCTACTTTAAATTTTATTTTCTAACTGCTTATTAATGATATATAAAAATTTGATTTACATACTGCTTATGAACCCAGGAACCCTGCTAAATTCTAAGTTCACAATCCTACTATCAGCAAATAATGACAATTTTATTTTTTATCCCATACTTCTGTGTATTGCTATTTTCAGATTTAGTGATCTTTCTAGGACTTCCCTTACGATGTTGAACAGAAGTGGGCAAATTTATCTTTCTCCCATTCTTTTTTTTTTTTTTTTAAAGACGGGGTTTCACCATGTTGGTCAGGCTGGTCTTGAACTCCTGACCTCAGGTGATCCGCCCGCCTTGGCCTCCAAAGTGCTTGGATTACAGGCGTGAGCCACCGCGCCCGGCCTCTCCCATTCTTAAAGGGAAACATTTTTACTTTCTCTGGTTAAATATAACATCTGCTGTAAATTTTGGTAGATGCTCTCTGTAAGATTAAGAAAGTTCCCTGCTATTCTTAATTTACTAACAGTATTTTTTAAATCATGGATATTGGATTTAGTATAATCCTTTTTCTGCATTTATTAAGAAATCTTATTTTTCTCTACTAATCTATTAATTGGTGAGTTATGTTGGTAAATTTTCTGATATTAAGCCAACTTGAAATCCTTACATAAATCCAACTTGGTCATGATATATCATCTTTTTTTTTTAAGTTAAAATAAGTTTATTAAGAAAATTAAGGAATGAAAGAACATCTACTCCAGAGCAGTGGCTTGGGCTGCTTAGCTGCTTATACTTATTGTTACTTCTTGATTATATGCTAAACAAGCAGTAGATTATTCATGAATTTTCCAAGAAAGGGGTAGGCAATTCTGGGAATTGGGAGTTCCTCCCAATTTTAGACAATATAGGGTAACTTCTGATGTTGCCATGGCATTTGTAAACTGTCATGGTGCCGCTTGGAGGGTCTTTTAGCATGCTAAGGCATTACAGTTAGCATATAATGAGCAGTGAGAACAATCAGAGGTCACTCTCATCACCATCTTGGTTATGATAGGTTTTGGCTGGTTGTTTTATCAGCAAGGTCTTTATGATCTGTATCTTGTGCCAACCTCCTATCTCATCCTGTGACTAAGAATGCCTAACCTCCTGGCAATGCAGCCCAGCAAGTCTCAGCCTTATTTTATTTAGCCCCTATTCAAAATGGAGTTACTCTGGTTCAAACATCTGTGACATATTTCCCCCCCCTTCTCTTTTATAAGAGAACCTGTAATCCTAATGGTTGTAGAGGAATGAATATCCATCTTCTGTAACTTCTTCAGGCTGAATGGGGGCAAGGATATTCCTGCCTATTAAGGTCTCTTGTATTCAGGGTAGAGAAAACTCAGTCACAAGATATTTGTATGTTGAGGGCCATTCATAACTCTGAGTTCTGACAAAAGGTGATATCTGGAAGATTAATGAGTGTTCAATTTAAGAAAACATTCAGTAAACTTATCCTACATTCCTAAACAAAGAGTACAACAGCAATATTTTTCACAACAGTAAAACCAAATCAGTAAAATTAAATAATAAGGCTTTCCATGAACTGGGCAATTGTTGAAACTAAGCTGATATGGGTTTGCTGTCTGATTCCAATATGTGGCCAGAATTAGAATATTTATCCATATTTTTACATTACCCATCCATGATTCTTCTGAGCTACAGCCAGAGATGACTTGTTGGTTTACAGGAATACACAGTCAGTCTAAATTGCTGGAAAAAAAACCCTCAAAAACAACTGATGAGACTAGAATCTAATAACAGGTGTATCATAGTTCTTGAAATAATTTTTTTCTCTCTCCAGTCTCCCATTTTTAGTAAAGACAAATTACAGCAAGACTGATTTGCTTTATTGTACTTGGCCTGGTTATTTGTATAAAGTGCAGCAAGAATAATTATTTTTTACATAGGCTTTTAAAATGGGCTTTGATGAAACTTTCCATAAAAGGAATCTCAGATAAGACTTTTTTTTTAAAGCTGAGCCTAACCATGGGTTTGTACCCTCAAATACCCATGAATTAGGTAAATTCCTCTCCTCTTGATGTCCCAAAATAACTTGGGACTCCTGGGCCTGTCAGAAAGTAATATTCTTTACTTACCACAGGTTAGGAACCCTGTACAGAGACTATGTAGACAAGGTATGAGGCCAGCTTTCAGCTTTTATTGGCTCTACAAGTCAAATTGGAATCCTTAAAGGAAAGCACATTATTCTAGCCAAAGCCTTGGCAAAATAACTAGCTTCTCCAATTGTGACCTGTTGCAAAGGAAAAGATTCTTGTTGCGTTTATGCAAATAACTATATTGCTATAGGTTAAGAATATTCACAAATAGTTTTCTAATGCTGGAGAAATCAGTTAGTGAGAAACAAATATGCTCCAAAGTTTGTATGCAGGAGTATACTTTGCTCAATTGTTAAAAGCTGTAAATAGTTCAAGAGAAAAGTTTTCTTGGGTCTGATCAACAAAACAGGATCAGCAACATTTTAAGCAAAAGGTCAAAAAGATTACTTCAGTCTTCTATTAGTTCAGTCCATGTAGTTAACTCCTGTTTTGCTTGATATTTGTGAACATTCCAGCTCTCCAGGAGAGCTCTGAAAGTTTTTTCCTCTATTCTAATGTCACAATCACCAAAGTTACTAGAAATCTACATTCAAGAGCATGGCATACAATAATTGTACATAACAATTATAATTGTTATACACTAATATCAGAATTATAGGAGTTTCCCATAATTTTGGAACACATGCCAATAACATATGTGTACAAACACAGCCCAAAGAAAGCCAAACACAATTTCATATTTGACAACACTTTCTGTATGATTTTAATACACCAAATAAGCCAAATATGTCATTTTTGGACTTTAGGGGACCTAATATCTAAAAGATTAATTAGGTAAGAAAAAGGCATACTTTATGATTTGATTTTGGAAAGTTTGTCAAATATTAAAGGTTTAAATATGTGATATTTTAAAATAGAATCTGAGGTTACTGTAAGCCATTCATTTAGCCAAAATGATAACTCAAAATTTTCAAAAAGGAAAACCTTTACATATTAATAGAGAGAAGACTTAGCTTTCCAAACATTCTGTTTGGAAACATTCTTTTTTCCCTTCTTTTTCCTGTAGTTTATTCAAAAGGCAAACCAAAATTTTTCATTTTTTTAATATAACATGAAAATATTGATGAAGAGAAAGCCTAAATTTCACCTTTGCATTAATGTATTATTGATGTTAAACCCAATTCCTTTTTTTTTTTTTTAAAGAGGGGGTTTCACCCTGTTGGTCAAGCTGGTCTTGAACTCCCGACTCAGGTGATCCACCAGCCTTGGCCTCCAAAGTGCTTGGATTACAGGCATGAGCCACCGCACCCGGCCAAACCCAATTCTTAATAAAACCTTATGGACAAGCCTATCAAATTTTAATCAGTTAAATTATAAGGTAAGATTCTCATAAATCTTTCATAACCCCTTACAATTTTTTTTTGTTAAAGAACAGATCATTTCTCTCAGGAAACCCTGTTGTGCTTTTTTTCCAATGTTCAATTTATGGAAAAAGTGAATAATTCCCCTTTAATTTTAGCTAATATGTTCAGACATAATTTTTTTACAAGACTAATTTTTCATAAACCTTCCAAAACTTTTCCAAACCTTCAGCTTTTTCCTAGCTAACTTAAAACAATCCTTTAACACTTTAGGCAAAGAAGATCCACATTCCCATCATTTCTTAAAATTTTTTTACCGAAAACACATTTCACTTTCCTTATATACCTAGCATGTAAAACTGTTTCTTCAGTAGTCTCAATTATATATTATAATGTTGACTCTTAGAAACGTTTACTTTTGGTAAAAACCCTGAGACCTAAGCGATTTTAATTATGTAGTAGGTGTGGAGCCTAGGACATCAGACAAAGTGCAGATAAGGTCTGCCTCTTCCAATAGCGAGGGGGGCACAGCTGACTCCACATGTCCCCATGCCTTATCTAGAATCAAATGCTCCAAAGTAGTTAAGTGGAACAATTTTCAAGAGTCAAAGAAGCTGGGCACAATTGCTCATACCTGTAATCCCAGCACTTTGGGAGGCTAAGGCGGGTGGATAACTTGGGGCCAGGAGTTTGAGACCAGCCTAGCCAATATGGCGAAACTTTGTCTGTACTAAAAATACAAAAATTAGCCAGGTATGGTAGTGCATGCCTGTAATTGCAGCTACTCAGGAGGCTAAGGCATGAGAGTCACTTGAACCCTGGAGGCAGAGGTTGCAGTGAGCCAAGATTGTGCCACTGCACTCCAGCCTGGGTGACAGAGTTAGACTTGGTCTCAAAAAGGAAAAGGGGAGTCAAAGAAGCTGTTTTTGATCTTAAAGCATTTAGTAAATCTGATATCTGACCTTAATTTAAAACAAATGTCTAAATTTTGAAGACATTTTAATTATACCAATAATCTTCAAAACGGTCTTTATTTCCAAAAGATTATTAAAGTCACATGAACAAAAAGACATTAAAGTTTCTATTTATTTTTATGAGAAAATATTATTTAAGTGCTTATTTTTCTAAGTCAATTAATCAGAGCTCTTTTACATATAAACATCACACACACAACACATATAAGTGCACAGACAGAAGATCCCAGTAGTTGTAAGGTTTTTTATTTGCCTATTCTTAATTGGATTACTGGCTTCAGGGTGGAGCCCTTGGAGGAACAGGGCCAGGAAGGTATGCCGTTTCTAGGGCCTAATAAGCAGGCACAGCTGGAAGGCAAAACCAGACCCCCCAAATTAAGGGTACCATTTTACACTGGATCCTGGATCCTCACAAAGGAGAAAAATACTACAGGAGAAATTAGTGCAATGCTTCTATCATGCATTTCATTGCAAGGCAACCCAAAGCTAATCAGCCCATTCTGTGATTAGCCCATCCCCCAGGGGAGTCTTCTCTCAGTGAGGGGTGAGGTATGGGGTGGCGAAATATCTCCATACCTTCCAGGTGGCCAGTAGCAAGCTTCTCTTATCCAAACGTGCAAAGTGCTGAGTATCCTCCACAACTGCCATTAGACATCCCTAAAAGTACATCTTCTATCTAGTTATTACACACCAAAACTCTCTCATACTGTAAAGTAATTTCTGATCCCCCCCAAAAGTCAAACATGTCAGATAATGCAATGCAAAACATAACAGAGCCTTAGATTTTGAGAGGGATCTATCTACTTTCAATTCCTGGGGTTCCATGAGGAAAACAGGTTTTTCTCAAAACAGGATCTTGGCGCCTCCTCAGTTCTTCCCAAGAAATCTCAGCCTGAATATCTGCTTTTAATCAAGCTTTTAACCATAGCACTCTTAAAAGAAAAAAATGTCCTTTTAAATCTCTTATTACCTGACTTTAGCCATGCCAAACCATCAATACTTCTGGCTTTGAACTTTACCAAAGATAATATCCCAGGTGCTCAGAGAAAAAAAAATTCAAGATGATTCATGGAAAGGAAGAGAATCAAAAAATGTCAAAGGTCATTCAAATATCAACCAGAAAATACTCATTCCCTAAATCAGGATTGAACCCAGGCTGCCATGGTAAAATGGCAAAGCCTTAGCTGCAGAGCAACAACATTGGGTGATTTCCGTTGTCCAACCCAGAAGGAGTCCATAGCAGCCAATTGTGAGCTTACAAAGGCTTTTTGCTGCTCAAGATAATTTTTACGGCTAACTATGACAGGAGCCCCAAAATTCCTGTTCCATGGAAGATGGAGACCAAGAGGAAGGGCCGCTGCATTGTTACAAGGTCACGCTCCCAAGGACATTTTTCAACACATGGTCTCTGGGCAGGATGAAAGAGTGGACAGTTGCCCTGAATAACAGAAAAGACAGAAAAGAGAAATGAAATAAAGGGAGCAAAGCATTGTCTGCAGCAGAGTGGGGGAAGGTAAGGACTTCAGGGAAGCCAGAGAAAGGCCCACCCATTGCAGTGACACTGAATCAAAACTTCAGGTGGTTGCTTGTCAATAGCGAAGGAATCTTTTCCAGCAGTCCCATCAGCTCTCAAGTTTCTCCCTTTGGGGAGAAAAAAAAGTTCCTCATGTCCCATGATCCTGTACATGCCTAATCCTGTCACCCAGAGCCATCAGCAAAGAGTACAAGGCAGATTAAACCAAAAAGAAAAGCAATTAACATCCTGTAGTGCCAAACCTGTTCTTAGCTGAGGGACTTTACTGAGAGGGATCTCTAAACCTCATAAATCTTAGGAAGAACTCTAACCTTCCTAAGTCAGGCCTTGAACCCAGGTCCAGTCAAACGTCCCTGCCTTTTAAGAGGGCCCTTTAACCAGCTCTGCCTTAGGAGAGACTTTAACTCTCCTAAATTGGGCCTGTTACCCAATCACATACTTAACCCCAGGTACCCCACCACTTACCCAAAGTCGGCCAATGGGTGTTGTAGTCTACTTCCTTTGGGTCAGGGGCCTCCTCATTATAGTCCCTTTGGGGTTTGCCAGGAAGATGTCACCAGAAAGGAGTCCTGATCCAGACCCCAAGAGAGGGTTCTTGAATCTTGTGCAAGAAAGAATTTGAGGCAAATCAGTGGAGTAAATTGAAAGCAAGTTTATTAAGCAAGTAAATAAGGCCAGGCACAGTGGCTCACACCTGTAATCCCAGCACTGCAGGAGCCGAGGCAGGTGGATCCCAAGGTCAAGAGATCGAGACCGTCTTGGTCAACATGGTGAAACCCCATCTCTCTAAAAAATACAAAAAAATTAACTGGGCATGGTGGCACACCCCTGTAGTCTCAGCTTTTCAGGAGGCTGAGGCAGGAGAATTGCTTGAACCCAGGAGGCCAAGGTTGCAGTGTGAGCTGAGGTCAAGCCACTGCACTCCAGCCTGGTGACAGAATGAGATTCTGTCTCAAAAAAAAAAAAAAAAAAAAAAGAATGTAAATAAAGGAATGGCCACTCCATAGGCAGAGCAGCCTGTCATGATGTATTATTTTTTAAATGTATTGCTAAATTTGTTTTGAAATTATTTTATTTAGCATGTTTGCATCCACGTTTATAAAGAAAATTGGCCTTTACTTTTCTTTTCTCATTTTGTCCTTGTTGAATTTTTGTATCAAGATTTTGCTAGACTTACAAAATGAGGTGGGGAAGTTTTTCTCATTTTCTATTCTCTGGAAGTATTTACAAGATTGAGATGACTTCTGCCTAAATGTTCGGCAAAACTTACAGTTGATGCCATCTGGGCCTGGACACTTTTGTACGTGTGTGATAGGTTTTTAATTATTAATTCAATTGCTTTAATAGTAATATGATTCTATTCCTCTTTCTTTCATAGGTCTAGCGAGTTACATTTTTGTTGAAATTTGTCCTTTTAAATCAAACATTCAAATTTATTGGCATAAAGTTATAAAAAATGTTTGTCATCTTTTGAATGTTTATAGAATCTGAAGTGATATTTTTCTTTAAATTCCTCATCTTGGTATTTCATTTTGCTTTCTTTCTTGATCAGACTGAACAAATTAATCAAATGTATTAATCTTTATAAGGAATCCACTTTTAGCTTGGTTGGTCCTTGCTTTTGTAGATTTGTTTTCTGTTTCATTCATTCTCTTATGCTTTTCCTGAGCTGTACATTTGCTTTCATTCTCTTATCTTTAATACTTCTTTCTTTTTTACTTTTTTTCTAATTTTAAGCATTAAAAGGAATGCTTAGCTTATTAGCTTTCAGCCTTTTTCTTTTCTAATGTAAAGTTTTCTCTAAATAGTGTTTTCATTGCATCTCACAAGTTGAGGAGCCACTGTTAATTTACATTTATACTTAGAAAAAAAAATGATTTCCTAATGTTGATTTGTCTCCCTCCTCTGGAATATAAGCTCAATGAAGGCAGATATTTTTGTTCACTGACTTATTCCCAGAAACTATTACTGTGCCTGGCAGACAGGAGATAATCAAAAAATATTGAAGGAATGAACAACTTAGAAGTCGAGGGCACAGTGGCACTCACTTGTAGTTCTAGCTACTTGGGAGGCTGAGGTTGGAGGATTGCTTGAGCCCAGGAGTTCCAGACTGCAGTGAGCTATGATTGTGCTATTGCACTCCAGCCTGGGTGACAGAGTGAGACTCTGTCTCAAAAAAGAAGGAAGGAAGGAAGGGAGGGAGGTAGGGAGGGAGGGAGAGAAAGAAAGAGAGAGAGAGAAAGGAAGGAAAGAAGGAAGGAAGGAAACAGAAAAGAAAAGAAGTTGATGCTTGTGAAAAAAACGGAACTGGGTGAAGAAGATTGGGAAACAAAATGGACTTTTTACAATTTGAGGAATTAGAGTCAAGTTAGAGCTCAATGAGCAATGACTTGAGGAAGAGTGGAAATATGCCATATGGATAGAGGAAAGAGGCTCTAGGCAGAGGGAAAAATGGAAAAGCCTTGGGACTGGAATACTCTAGAAACATCAAGGAGAACAGAGTGGCTGGTGTGGAATGAACAAGGAGGAGATTACTAGGTGATAGGAAAAAAAAAAGAGATAGGGCCAGAGCACAATGAGTCCTTTGGATATTGAAAACTTTGGCTTTTATTATATGACATGAAGAGCTATTACAGTGTTTTGAGAATGCACATTGCATTTTTAAAGGATCATTTTAAAGAATCATTCTGGCTGTGCTGAGAATATAACAGAGAAGCAAGGATAGAAGTAGAAAGACTAGTTAGAAGGTAGGTTAAGACTTACTGAAGTGACTTCAGGCAAAACATGGAAGAATTAAATTGGCTACAACAAACACAACCTTTTTGAGTTTTGCAGAAAAAGGAAACAGAAATGATTTAAGCAACGGTTTTATTTTTTAAGATGGTAGAGATAAACAGATATTTGTACACTAATAGAATGACCCAATAGAGAGTAAAGCATGGGGGGGGTTCCCAAAACCCGGGATTCCAACCTCTGGGAGAGGAAAAGAACCAGTACAAGAGGGAGAAGGGAGAAGAGCAAGAAAGATATTATGGCCTGATGAAGAGTAAGGTCACTGAGAAGACTTTTATGTAAACACTAGTTTCAAATTATAGCTACCAGAAATACCATTCCCCCCTGGAAAGTTTCAAAGTAGGGTGGCCTATCTCCATCCCCTTCCACATAACCATTGCTACAGTTACAAACCAGGGAAGATTGGTTTCACATAGAACTGACAGTGGGTTTGTCAGCCTTTTCTCCAACCTCCATGGGGGAGCTGCTGTTGACCCCGTAGTTCACATTACCACCATTTCTTCTTTGCGTTCTTGATTTTATTTTCTGGTAAACTGCATGTGTTTTATCATAATATTTAAATCCTACTTCCCCACTCCTGCACCATGTTCTCTCATCAAGACAAGTACTGTCCGTTCTCTTTATTTTTCAAATCCCATAGCAGAATTAAGTGGGTGGGTTATTTGCTAGCAGATTATTCCTTTAGAGAAAGATGTAATCATCTAGATTGGGGTTTCTTAACCTCAGCACCATGACATTTGGGGGCTGAATAATTCTTGGTGATGAGGGGTGCTTTCTGGTGCATTGTGGAATGATTGGCAGCATTCTTGGCCTCTCCTCACAAGATGTTAGTCACACCTTCCTCCCTGCTTTCCCCTCATCCCAACTGTGACAAAAAAGGAAGTACTCCATGCATTGCCAAATGCCCCTAGGTTTCAAAAATTGCTTCCAGCTGGGAACCACTTATTTAGATGTAAAATTTCTCAATTCTTTAGTCAGGAGCAATGGCTCACACCTGTAATTCCAGCACTTTGGGAGGCTGAGGCGGGTGGATCACCTGAGGTCAGGAGTTTGAGACCAGGCTGGCCAATATGGTGAAACCCTGTCTCTACTAAAAATACAAAAATTAGCTGGGTGTGGTAATGGGCACCTGTAATCCCAGCTACTCAAGAGCCTGAGGCAGGAGAATCACTTGAACCCGGGAGGTGGAGGTTGTAGTGAGCCAAGATCACACCACTGCACTCCAGCCTGGGCAACAGAGCAAGATTCCATCTCAAATAAATAAATAAATATAAATAAAGAATAAGTAAATAAAATTTCTTAATTCATTATCAATAAATCCTGGTGGTGTCAATAATACATGGAAAAAAAGCTGAGGATTTATTATCTTATATCTTTATTCTCTGAGTTTATTTATGTCATGGGTATCAGTGTTAACCTTCCACTTCTTACCACTATTCCAAAATGAGTATCATGGACCCTCATTTTAACAACTGTTACATTTCTGCACATGATTGGCCTGGAGAGAATAAAGGAATGAGAATAGTTGGACTACAGAAATTTAAAACACCATTGGTGAGATTCTACCATCAGAGCCTCTTCAAAATATTTGCCTTAAGCATCATGGAAGAGACTTTTTTCTATCAACTGATTGCTGATAACCTAAAATTGATGTTATCTGCATTGGGCCCATAAATATGTATTACTTTGTGAGGTACAAAAAAAAGAAAAAAGCGCCAGAAAAGCTCAATCAAGCTTGAAAAAGATGAATTTGAAGAATTTACACTACCAGAATTCAAGACTCAGTGCAGAGTTGCAGTAGTTAAGATAGTGTGGGATTGCCACAGGAATTTACAAATGGACCAGCGGAAGAGAAAAGTCAGAAAAAAGAGCTGATTTGTGACAGATATCAGTGCAACTCTGCAAGGGAATGAATGGCTGGTCAATAATTGGTATTGGAACAACTGGACTTACAGGACAAAATTAAACTTGACCCCTTCCAATCATGATATGCAAAAATTAATTTGAGATGTATCACAGCTCCAAGTGTATAAAATAAAACAATAAAGCATTTAGAATAAAACAAGAGAACATCTTCAAGACAGTCTTAAATACAACACTAACCATAAAAGACCAGCTTCATTAAAATTGAGTACTATACTCGTCAAAAGACACAACTAAACATGTCAAAAAGCAAACCACAGGCTCCATAGGCTGGGCACAGTGTCTCACACCCGTAATCTCAGCACTTTGGGGGTGAAGGTGAGAGGATAACTTGAGATCAGGAGTTTGAGACCAGACTGGAGCAACAAAGTGAGACTACATCTCTACATCTCAACTATACTTAGAATTAAAAAAAGCAAATCACAACTGAGAGATTTTTATGATACATATATCCAACAAAGGCTCATATCCAAATCAGCAAGAAAATGACAAATAATCCAATTTTTTTTAATGGGCAAAAGACCTTAACAGATCTGTCACAAAAGAGGCTATTCAGGTAGCCAACAAGAATATGCAAAGGTGTTGAATATAATTATTTGTCATAGAAATAATAATTAAAACTACAGTGAAGCCAGGTGCAGTAGCTCATGCCTATAATCCGAGCACTTGGGGAGGCTGAGGCACGTGGATCACTTGAGGCCAGGAGTTTGAGACCAGCTTGGGCAACATGGCGAAACCCTGTCTCTACTAAAAGCACAAAAAATTAGCCGGGTGTGGTGGCAGGCACCTGAAGTCTCAGCTACTCAGGAGGCTGAGGCAGGAGAATCACTTGAACCCGGGGGACAGAGGTTACAATAAGCTGAGACGGTGTCACTGCACTCCAGCCTGGGCAACAAAGTGATACTCCGCAAAAAAATAAAAATAAAAAAAGCTACAATGAGATAACTCACCTACCATAATGGTAAAAATTAAAAAGATTGTCAATATAAGACATTAATGGGGCTATGAAACAACAATTGGAGCCTTCATATATTGCTGATAAAAAGATAACTTTGTTCAACCACTTTGGAAAATGGTTTGGCAATAGAAAAATTGATGGCACTATGTGCTAAAACAAAACAGTTCTACTTCTAGGTACACACCCAAGAGATGAATACATGTGTCCACCAAAATATAGCTTTAAGAATGTGCACAGCAGCTTAATTCATAATACTAAAAAACTAGAAGCCACTCAAATGTCCCTCAATAGGATGAATCAGTTATGGTATGGTCTTACGATGAATAGTACACAGTAATTAAAAAAACTCAAAAACCTTGACACTTGCAACAAAACAGATTAATAGTATAGACACTGTGTTAAGTGAAAGAGGTCGCAACAATACATACTGGATGATGCATTTATATGAAGTTTAAGATCAGGCAAAACTAATGAATAATGACAGAAGTCAGAATAGTGACTGTTAAGGGTGGTATTGACTAGGATGACTAGGATGGAACATGAGGAAACCTGAGGAGACAGAAATGTTCTACAGACGTATATGGATGATGGTTTCATGAATCCTCTAGAAAGCGCAGATCACTCTTCTGAGGCATTTTGCTGTAAAGCAGAGAATGAAGGCAGTGGTTGGCAGAGGAAGTGAGGTTAGAAGTTTCCTAGAGAATGAAGAAATAACATATTTATGTGCTAATAAAAATAATTAAATAGCAAAGGACAACTGATGATGATAGAGAGAGAAAATGATGGAGTGAGACCAGGGTGGGAGGTGATGAGACAGTGTGCTTACTTGGAGTTCGAAACAGGTTCTAAGGCTGGGCACAGGGGCCCTCACCTGTAATCCCAGCACTTTTGGAGGCCAAGATGGGAGGATCACTTGAGCCAGAAGTTAGATATCAGCCTGAGCAACCTGGCAAAACCCTGATTCTACAAAAAATACAAAAATTAGCTGGGCATGGTGGTGCATGCCTATAGTCCCAGCTCCCCGGAAGGCTGAGGTGGGACAATCACCTGAGCCCGGGAAGTTGAGGCTGCAGTGAGCCAAGATCATGCCACTGCACTCCAGCCTGGGTGACAGAGACGCTGTCTCAGAAAAAAAAAAAAAAAAAAAGCAAACAACAAGAACAACAAAAAAAACAGATTCTATAGGAGCAGAGGGGACATCAGGATACCTGTGAGTCATTGTCTATGTGAGCAGATGAGATGGGGAGCTAGGAAATTTTCTTCTGATTGCCTCCATTTTCTCAGAGTTAGAAAGCAAAAATCAGCAGAGTGAGGACAGAGGAAGTGACTTGGAAGTATGGGGAAAGAGCAGCACGAGATAACTGGAACAGGAACACAGTGAATGGACTAGGGATACACACTACACTCACGAGGTGGGTTCAGGGCGGGGAATTTCATGTGGGTGGGTTTCTCTCCAGTTATGTTCTGCTGCACAGAGCACAGGCACTTCTTCGAGAGGAAACTTGGATTTAAACAGTCTTGCAGTTTTACTGTAGGGTAAACATACATTTTGTGCATGAGATCATGTATACCTACGAATCTTATTTTTACCAATTGGGGCATCATCAGATCTAGGTTCTTTCAGTGCACAAAATTAGAAAATTATTTAAATATATTTGAAGATTACAGGGATCTTTCTGAACTTTTGATGTGATATTTGCATCTCTTTTCTCTGGCAGTGAAAATCTTGGTTGATAATTACAATACTGATATTACTATCAGCAATAAAACTACTAGTAAAGTTTAAGTTGAGTTCCTTTTTTTCTTAGAATGTATCCTATTAAGGATGTACAAGTGGAGTACTATATTCAACAGTCACTGGGAATCATTACTTTCTCTGTATAGAGCCTAACAATACAAAATAAAAAGAGTTTCCTTAATTGTTTGAGTTAAATTTGGATGTTTGCTTTTTACACTTCCAGATTAATTTTTAAAACATATAAAACACGTTGGTAAGAAGAAAATCAAAACTATAGAAAAGGTTATACTCAGAGAAGTCTTGCTTCTTTCCTTGTCCTCTCCTCATTCCCTTCCTCATTCCTTATAGGTGACCATTTCTTACTCTGAAAGCTGGTAGTTTAAAGGAAAGAATTAACCTCTGAGGACAAACCAGAATTTATCTGCAGCTGATGAGTGAAAATTCTTGCCTACTGAGAAAAAATGTCAGCTAATAAATGAAGAGGAATTTACTTGGAAAATCTTTCTGCAAATCTCAGTAAAGTAATTCAGACAAGGATGCTAAGACCATTAGATATAACGTTGTTGGAGAAGAAAATATTGGCACAGAACCAAAGTATCGCCCCATTCTGAAGCTGAGTTCAAAACAAACAAACAAACAAAAAGTATCACCCCACAGATTACCTGCTTGTTGTAAAGGAAAAGCGTATCACTACAACAGAGAGATCTCATGTTATCGTCTTAGCCGGGTAATCAAGCTTGACATTACGTGCTTACTGATGGGAAGCAATATGCCATACACAGCATCAACCATGAAGCTCTCTTTCAAAAATAGTTAACATGATTCCAGCCAAGCTATTAGGTTGAACTTCCAGTTTAGAACTGGAAGAGGGCCGGGCGCGGTGGCTCATGCCTGTAATCCCAGCACTTTGGGAGGCCGAGGTGGGCGGATCACAAGGTCAACAGATCAAGACCATCCTGGCTAACATGGTGAAACCCCGTCTCTACTAAAAATACAAAAATTAGCTGGGCGTGGTGGCGTGCGCCTGTAGTCCCAGCTGCTCGGGAGGCTGAGGCCAGAGAGTTGCTTGAACCTGAGAGCCGGAAGTTGCAGTGAGCCGAGATTGTGCCACTGCACTCCAGCGTGGTGCCTGGTGACAGAGTGAAACTCTGTCTCAGAAAAAAAACTGGAAGAGGATAGAGAAACAAGTTAAACCATCGGACAAATCTGGGGTGTGGATCATACCACAAAACAGCTGATCTTGGTTCTTCAAATAGGCGGTGACAAGGGAAAAATTACAGAGCTGTCCTACTTACAAGAGACTAAATGAGACTAGAGTTTTAAAGACAGAATGATGCAAATAACAAAGTACTCATACCAGGTACCCAAAGTGCACCACTCTGCAATATTAACCCAACTCATTATTACTCTTAAATGTATGTATAAGTAGTTGAAGAAGTAATATGTGAAATGTACTAGTGATTTTTTACACTGGCAACAAGGTGGACATTCAACATTAGAATCGCAGAGTGTTATCATGTAAACCGTTTAATAACATTTTATTAAAGTTTCAAAAATTATTTTTATTTAAAATTAAGACAATTATATTTATATTGTGTCTTTTAAAAAATAATTTTGAGGCTGGGCACGGTGGCTCACGCCTGTAATCCCAGCACTTTGGGAAGCCGAGGCGGGCAGATCACGAGGTCAAAAGATCAAGACTATCCTGGCCAACATGGTGAAACCCTGTCTCTACTAAAAATACAAAAACTAGCTGGGCGTGGTGGCGTGCGCCTGTAGTCCCAGCTACTCGAGAGGCTGAGGCAGGAGAATTGCTTGAACCTGGGAGGCAGAGGTTGCAGTGAGCCGAGATCGCGCCACTGCACTCTAGCCTGGCACCTGGCAACGGAGCGAGACTCCGTCTCAAAAAATAATAATAATAATAATTTTGAATATTTTAAAAGACTTTTGAAAACATCAAAATAATTTTTAATATTTACTTGACTTTTCATTTTCAATGAAATGTATATAAATATTATACATTTGAAATACATTTGTTATATTTTATATTACTGCCAACAGAACACAAATAATGAGAAAATTCATTTAGAGGCAGAGGCCAGAAGATTGCTTGAGCCCAGGAGTTAGAGGCTGTTGTGAGCTTGCACCACTGTACTGCAGCCTGGTGACAGAGCAAGACCCTATTTCTAAAAATACACACATACACACACACACACACACACACACACACACAGGATTAAATTAATGATTTTGCTAGGAAGAAAGGAAGACAAAATTGAGAAAGTTTCTTCAGAATGAAGATTTGAAAAGACAAGAAGAGATCAAAACAATGAAAGAATAGTTAAATCTATAGATAATAGAATCAAAATAAGCAGAGCTCCTGAAAAAGAGATTATTCAGGAACATTAAAAGGAATATTAACCAAAGATATGTTTTCATCACTCACCCAAACATTGCTGCTAAACACCCACATAAGTGAAATAATGATCATTTTTGATGTTTTGCACTGTGTCACATATAAACCACAATGTTACACATCTTTCTTAATATTATTATAATGAAAAGTTATTTGTCAAAGTAAGAAGATAGAATATATTTTACATTTGCTAGCTTGATGTGAATATTTTCTTTTATTTTTTATTCTCCCTTTCTTTTTCTTTGAGGCAGTGTCTCACTCTGTCGCCCAGACCGGAGTGCAGTGGCACAATCACAGCTCACTGGAGCCTCAACCTATGGGGCTTGTGTGATCCTCCCATATTAGCCTCCTTTGTAGCTGGCCTAGAGGCCTGTGCCACCACACCTGACTGATTTTTGCAGAGACAGGGTCTCATCTTGTTGCCCAAGTTGGTCTCAAACTCCTGGGCTCAAGCAATCCTCCCGCCTCAGCCTCTTGAAGTGCTAGGATTATAGGTGTACCCACTGTGCTCAGCCAATACAAATATTTTAAATAGTTAGACATATCATACGCGGATCTTCATTTGAACTCTTGCCTTGGGCCTTACAGCTGCAAACATTAGTGAGTGAGCTGGACTGCAATTTTTAAATGCCAAGAATAATCAAGCAAGATCTGTAAAGTTTTCAAAGAAAAACACTGCAACTGAAGAATGTTAAATTATTTGTACCTATTCAAGTTTCTTTTAACATGTAAAAGAAATGAAAGAACATTTCAGATATTCAAAGGCTGAAAAATATACCATCTATAAATCCTTCTTGGAAAAATTATATAAAGACCAAACAGCACAAACTACAGAGCTCAAGATTAGGAGATTTCAGGGAAGACAGCCATATGAATGTGTTCCTGCCATTCGACTCTCTTTACTCCAGCTCAATACCAACTGCTTTCCCAAGTAGGCAGGTATGGAGTATGTGAGCTAACCCTTAGGTCTGCTAAGATCATTTCAGATAGAGGAAACAGGACTTTCCCCTCCGGGCCAGATGAAGACATGGGGACCCGTAAAAAGAACAAGAGCCTTGAGATGAGGATTGAAAAGTCACCAATATAAGATTGGCTGGCTCACACCTGTAATCCCACCACTTTGGGAGGCCGAGGAGGGCAGATCACCTGAGGTCAAGAGTTCGAGACTGGCCAACATGGTGAAACCCTGGTCTCTACCAAAAATATAAAAATTAGCCAGTCGTGTTGGTGAGTGCCTATAATCCCAGCTACTCGGGATGCTGAAGCACAAGAATCACTTGAATCTGAGAGGCGGAGGTTGCAGTGAGCCGAGATTGGGCCACTGCACTCTAGACTGGGCAGCAGAGGGAGACTCTATCTGAAAAAAAGAAAAGGAAAAGAAAAAAATGTCACTGAGATAAGATCATGCCAGATCTCATGAATATTTCTTTTTTGAACCTCTGGCTCTTGGGGACCTGTGGAGAACTGACAGGTGGATTGGATCCTTCCTGCCCAGAATCAGAAGTCAAGGGAATAGAGTGTTGTCAGCAGTGAATAAACACCTTCTGGCTTGGGTACCATTGGGCCACAAAATAGAAAACAACAGTGCCTCTCAGAACCAGTGGAATTGCCCTAGAGGGACACCAGCATCAGGACTTTAGCCCTGAGCAAGGGCGTAGCCATGCAGAGGCAAAGGAAAATAACAAGACCCCTAACCTAGCAGCCAGAGTAAGGAGGAACAGGCAGAACCACTACTACCTCCAGAAACAGAACCACTGGAGGACAAAGAAGCCACCTTGAACAAACCAAAACAAAATGCTTAAGAAAACCTGATTGCAAATCACAAACCACGAGTTTTAAACTTAGGAAAAAAGTAAATAAACTGAAGCAGAGAAAGGTAACTATTTAGATTTTTAATAATGAAATTTAAAGGTCAAGTTGAAGGCCTAGCTCAGAGACTTCAGCAAACATGCAAAAAATTGGGACTCAAGAGAGAAAAAGTAAAAACTGCCAGGACAGACCCAGAGTATCTCTAATAAAAATGACAGGAGTGCCAAGAGAAGTTAAAGAAATATAGATGAAGAAAAGGCAATAATTAAATAAATTAATAAAAGAAAACTTAAGTCTGAAAATTAAAGGGGTCCACTAAGTCCCAGTTAGGATGGTCAGAAAAAATATATATACCTACGTATGGTTTCATAAAATTCTATATTCCAAGGACAAACTCATACAAGCTTCCAGAGCCAACAAAACAGAGACAGTATAAGACAGAGAAAAAGAATCATCTTCTTACCCCCTCAAAAAAAAATACTTTTTTTTTTTTTTGAGACAGAGTTTCGCTCTTGTCACCCGGGCTGGAGTGCAATGGTGTGATCTTGGATCACCACAACCTCCGCCTCCTGGGTTCAAGCCATTCTCCTGCCTCAGCCTCCCAAGCAGCTAGAATTCCCTGGCTAATTTTGTATTTTTAGTGAAGACAGAGTTTCTCCATGTTGGTCAGGCTGGTCTCGAGCTCCCGACCTCAGGTAATCCTCCCACCTCAGCCTCCCAAAATGCTGGGATTACAGGCGTGAGCCACAGCACCCAGTCAAGATTTCTTTCTTAATCAAATCTGAGTCCTTTCTTGAACACTTGGTTAAAATGCTGTAGGTGGTTTGTATGGTCTCTGAATATTTTCATATCTGGAAATTCTTTTTCATTGAGCAAGTAAAAGATATCTTGGCTGTGTAACAGACATTTATATAATACTTACAATGTGCCAGGCACTGTTCTAAGCACTTTAGAAATATTAACCCTCTTAATTCTCATAACAATCCCATGAGATTGTTATAATCCCCAATTTAACAGAATGGAAGTATAGAGGTTAAGAAATTTACTCAAGGTCACAAGCTAGTGAGTGGCAAAACCTTTTCTCTTTGTTACTGTCAGTGCATGTGCATCTAATATTAAGGCATACACTTCAGCCACACACTGAAGAAAGAGAGGCATCTTATAACATAGCAATTTATGCAGAGATAATGGTCATTAACTTGTATGAACTAACAACATACATAGATTTGTATCATCATTTTTGGATGAGAAAACATTCAAAGTTTTTGGATGAGAAAAAGTACCATAATTAAAATCAATAAACAATATGCTTGCAAAAAATGCTATTGCAGTGGCCCCCAGGGAGAGAGAGCTAGGACTTACCCAGTGTGAGGAATAAACCCGGATTCTGAGCAACGCAGGAGAAAGAGATTCCAAACCACAGCGACCAGAGGCCTTGGCCAGGCAACCTCGTGCACCAGCCAAGATAGGAAACATTGCAAAGGGGCCACCAAGTACTTCTTTTGTGGTCAACTTCCGGAGGGTGGAGTGTGTGTGTGAACATGGTGTTGTTTGTGTGAATGGTGACAAGTCCTACGGCTGAGGAGTGGCCAAGGAGGATGGCACAAATGAGAAGAGCGTAACGGACCTTCAGAAGGGGGAAGGGAGGAACAGGCCAACCTCCCAGGGCAGGGAAGGCAAGAAATTCCTAGCTTGGGGGGTTGAGTCTTCTGTAAAAGCGGAATAGGTGAGAGAGTGTCAGCTTGGGGGTTGTTTCTTTGTAAAAACAGAATAGGCAAGAGATTCCTCGCTTGAGGGGTTGACTTTTCCGTAACAAATGATAAAGTATTGCTGTTTTATTTGTACTAAAGAACTGATCCTCAAGCCCACAGTTGTCTGGCCAAAATTTGAGTCCAATGACGATTAGGTCTGTCAACTCTTAATAATGTATGTCAACAACAAAAGCCCTTCTCACAAGAAGAAATAGACTATGCTCTCTGTGGGCAGCAGGGGCCAGTTCTCTACCCATTAAGAGAAGGAGGGAAAGAATCAGAGAGTAGAATAAAGTCAGGAGCAGTCTCACCTAAAAAGAGTGGAGCTTTTACCCGGGAGCAATCCACATGTAAATGGGACCCTTTAGACACCTTCCCTCGTTTCTGGCTTCAGTTCCTGCTCCCACCATCCCCAGGGCACTGCCTCTTCCGCCTCAGAACCCAACCCAGAATTCCCTACTCCCCCATATAACCTAGGGTCTTGGGAGCTAGCGTCTCAAATGCTTGATCATTGCCAGCCGGAGTCTTCTTTGAAGAAAGGGCTCCGTCTGGAGACAGAGCAATGCAATGGAGATATTCAAAGTTTTCCTTTCCCCTGTTTTACCAAGGAATCAGCTTCAGCTTCAAAGCTTTTTTTTTTCTTCTTCTCTAAAGGAGATGCCTCAAGAAGGAGGCGTGGTTAGTTTTGTGAAGCCTCACGGAGGAGACCCGGTTGGTTTTGTGAATGCTCCCTTACCTGCTTCTAAGGTCCAGAGACTTAAGAGAGAACTTAAGCCATTATTAGATGACCCTGATGGGGTAGCAGAACAGATTGATCAATTTTTAGGTCCCCAGTTATATACTTAGACCAAGTTAATGTCCATTCTAAGTATTCTCTTTTCAGGGAAGAAACAGTAGATGTGGAAAGCCAGAGAGAAAGAGAGTCAAAGAGAGAGAGACAAGGAGGCAAAGGAGAGAAATTAGGAAGAAGAGAAAGAAATATTAAGAAAGTTATAGATAAAGGATGCACCTTTAGTAAGGAAAGTTATAAAACAAAGTTAGAAAGTTAAGATTGTGATAGTTGTTAAAAATGTTATAAAAGGAGTTTATACAAGAAATGTTGTATAATTTTTTTGAAAGTTTAAGCAAGTTTTGAAATGTTAATTGTAAAGGAAATTCGGTGTGTAAACATACTAGATAAAGTTAAAGCAGTATCATCCAGTTTTTCTGTAAACTGGACATTAAAAGCACAACAGGTTTTTCTTAAAGCACTAACTTGCTCTTTAACAAAGATTATAGAAGATCTCTTAGCACAGGCACCACTTCTAGAATTTCCAGTACACCAGCACCAGCCTGGAGACCACCCTACCTCGTAGGCAGCCACCACGACTGCCGTTCGTACAGCAGGAAAGAGATAGACACATCACACCCGAGTCAAGAAAGTGCCATCACCATTAGAATCATGGGCTATTGTTCCGGGATCAGAACCTACCAAGTTAAAGCTAAGACAAGCTTAGTCTATCTATCTTTTCTTTTTTTTCTTTTCTTGCCTTTAGCTACTCCCCCATCTTGTTATTAATGTGATTAGATCTGGCTCACCTCAAGTAGTTGCTTTGATGTCTGTTTAAGTATGCCTTGTGGAGATTTGCATAACCAAGGACAGCTTGCTGCTTCAGAAGGATGTCTCTGTCCCTCTTAGACTTCCTCAGATGAGGAAGACATAATAAGTTCCTCTAAGGATACTAGTAATCCAAGGAATAGCAGCTGTATTAATTGGTAGGAATCATACCGTTGTCCCTCAAAAACGGATTCTCTATGTTCTGCTTAGTCTAATGTCATATGGAACACTAAAGGTTTAAGATAGACTGCTTCCACAGGTCGTTGTCAGTCCTTAAAACTATATATCCACTTTACCAAAGGAATTACTCCTTTTAGCTGTCAATATAACCTATGTAATCCTATATAGCTTACTATTGTTATTGCAACATCTGAAAACTCTTCCCCCCTCATTAAGTCATATTTATGGTATAGACCAACACTTCAGGAAAGGATCCCAAAGAAATTTTTGAAATGCACCTTATTGTTCCTTCAACGTCTTTATCAATCACTCCTTCTAGACACAATGACAAAACCAAAGTCTCAGTGGTAGAAGTAGAGGACCTAAGGCAAACCATAGCCAATGAAACAGGATATAAGGATGCAAACGCCTGGTTAGAATGGATTCAATATTCTGTTCTCACCTTTAATGAAAGCGACTGTTAGGTTTGTGCTCACAGTAGGCCAGAGGCCCAGGTTGTCCCCTTTCCACTTGGATGGTCCTCAAATCAAGTGGACATGGAATGCCTAGTAGCTCTTTCTCAGGATTCCAACGCCTAGAATAACAAATCATGCCAAGTTCTTTCTCAGCTATATCCTGAGATTCAACACCCTGTGGGATCAGCCCCAGAGGGCCATTCAGCCTCCATCTTCTGTGGTTGGGTTTGCCTCGTGCCTCTCATAGCAGGAGAAGAACTCAATATTCCTTGGAAATTTCACAGGATGCAGTGAAGTAAGGCACTTTCAAGAGCTAACCCGTCAGTCTTCCATCAGCCACCCCCCGAACAAAAGTCTGGTGGTTTTGTGGAGGACCCTTACTGGACACTGCCAAATAACTGGAGTGGTACTTGTGCTCTAGTCCAATTGGCTATCCCTTTTATCCTGGCATTTCATCAACAGAAGATAGAGGAAACGCACCAATGACATACAAGAGGAGCCCCATATGGGTCCTCTGATTCTCATATGTACTTTGATGCAATTGGGGTCCCAAGAGGAGTTCCAAATGAATTTAAAGCCAGATATCAGATAGCTGCTGGATTTGAATCAACCCTATTCTGGTGGGTGACAATAAATTAAAATGCAGACTGGATAAATTATATTTATTATAATCAACAATGATTTGTTAACTCTACCAAGTATGCTATTAAGGAAACTGCAGAACAATTAAGGTCTACCAGCCAAATGGCATAGGAAAACAGGATTGCTCTTGAAATGATGTTAGCTGAAAAGGGTGGTGTTTGTGTAATGAAAGTACAATGCTGTACTTTCATCCAAATAACAGCTCCAGATGGAAGTATCATGAGAGCCTTACAGGGACTTATGACCCTATCTAATGAACTAGCCAAAAATTCAGGAATAAATGACCCCATTTCAAACTGGCTAGAGAACTGGTTCAATAAATGAAAGGACACTTTGGCATCAGTCCTCACTTCCGTGGTCGTGGGATTAGGTATACTTCTTCTTGTAGAACGTTGTGTTATACTCTGTGTTCGAGGACTCGTGCAAAGGCTCGTTAATACTACCCTCACTAACCTAACTCCAACTCTTCCTCTACCCTATCCAGAAAAATTAATTCTGTTGGAAGACCAAGCCAAACAACGAAGCAAGGACCTGTTAGATAAGCTTGAAGAAGAATTATGAAATAAAAAAAGGAGGAAATTGTGAGAGATGGGAAAGTTCTTCTTCAAAGTTTAAATCTTAGACTACATTATAAGGAGTTACAATCTCTTGCTCTATGGCCATTATCCGCTATAGCATAAACATATACCCATGTATATATATTCTCCAAATCAGCTACATCTTAAATCAGCTACCTTGACTCACTCTGGCATGTCTGAACAGAGCTGGGCAAGCTCCAAACAAACCCTGGTGCATGCCATTCCTTATTTGAAACCCCCCTGACCTTCTCCTGACTAGCTTCCCCTTTTTCCTTGTGTTCTTCCTTGTGTACTTTCCCCTTATCTATTCAGGAAATTTCCAAGTTTTTAGTCAATTGGGTCAAGTAGAATGTGAGGTTCCGTTCCGGCCAATGGAAACTGGACACAGCAGTAGGGTGATTGCGTCAGGTTATGAGAGTTATTAATGTCCCTGTCTGCTTTGTTCAGGTGTGTTCTCGTGGCAAGACTGCCGGCGAGTTGCACCCTTCCTGCATGAAGTAAACAAGCCTTGCTGAGTGATCCATTGTCTTGGTGTGGACTTTTCCCGATGTTATAAACCCGTTTCCAACAAAAAAATATATTGTTTAAAAAAATAAAATGGTGATTTTCATCAGGCTATGCAACTGAAATCCAACCGACAAGCAAACAACAAAACAAAAAAGAGTAGGAGGTGGGTAGAGAATTCTTCGCTCACAGAATGGAGAAATTATTGAACATAAAAGTAGGAAGAGTAAGGAAATGTGTGAGTTTCAGGAAGAACTGGAACCAGGAACCCTAAAACACTAGTTCTCAAACTCTCATTGATCCTGGAGCGCGTGACACACACACACACACACACACACACACACACACACACACACACAATCTTGGGGAAAAACTATAAATGTGGCCAAAGTGGAGAGGTTTTACAAAAACAGAGCAGTTCCTTTTACAGTAGCAATTTTCAATCATGACTGCACATTTTATTATCTGAGGATCTGTCAAAAATAATCAGAATGGGAAACGTGATAGTAAAATGGGCAAGACATGAACAATTTTTTTTTTTTTTTGAGACCAAGTCTCTCTCTGTCACCCAGACTGGGGTGCAGTAGCATGATCTCAGGATCACTGCAATGTCTGCCTTGCTGCAACGTCCGCCTCCCACGTTCAGGCGATTCTCCTGACTAGCTGGGATTACAGGTGTACTCCACCATGCCTGGCTAATTTCTTGTATTTTAGTAGAGACAGGATTTTGCACGTTTCCCAGACTGACCTCGATATCTTGGCCTCAACCAATTTGCCTGGCTTGGCCTCACCAAGTGCTGGGATTACAGGTGTGAGCCACTGCACCTGGCCTGATGCGAACAATTTTTAAACACATAAACACCACGCGTCCCTTAAAATATGTTGTGTTACTCAGGATAAGAGAACGTAAAAACTACACCAAAATTCTATTTCTCATTTTCCATTGCCAAAAGTTGAAATATTAACAACATCCTCTGCTGGTGAGGCTCTGGGGAAACAGGCACTCTCATACACTGCAGGTGGGAAGGCACATTGTAAGCCTGAAGGACACAACTGGTTACGCTGCATATACACTTAACTTTTAAGCCAACAATTCACATTTCTAAGGGTTTATCCTGAAGATACACAAGAATACATCTGCAGATTATTCATTGCAGTATTTTTAGTCATATATATTAGAATACATATACATAGGAGAGTAGATGAATAAACAATGTACAAACAGACAATGGAGTACTATGTTTCTGCAAATAAGAACAAGTACAATCTCTATGAATCAATGCGGAGCAGTTTCCAGGATACACTGTCAAGTGAAATAAGCATAGTGCACAAGAGTGTCTGTAATATGTTACCCTTTGCATAAGAAAGGAGAGGAAATAAAATATACATGTACCTATTTCTTTGTGCAAAAAGAAATAAAGGAAAGGTAACCCAGAGACGAATGTGTTTGGTTACCTACAGGAAGCTGGTTGTAAGGACAGAAGGAACTAGGGGGAAGGGGAGGTAGAAAGGACAGAAGGAACTAGGGGGAAGGGCAGAGGCCATTTTTCCAAGTATAACTTTATAAGCCATTCCAACTTTTGGAACTTTGTTAATGTAATGCACGTGCAATGAAGAGGAAAGGGAAGAACAGAGGGGAAGGCAAGAGAGAAGAGGGAAAGAAAATGAAAAGGAAGGGAAGGAAAGAAAAGGTGGGGGGGGGGGAAAGAACAGAAAGAAAAGGTAAAAACAGAGAAAGAGAAAAGAGAAGGGGAGAGGAAGGGGGAGGCAGGAGAGAGGAGGAAGCAAGAAGTGATGGGGACATGGGGACCTCAAATGGAATACAAACAGAAACAAATGAACCAAATGACATTTCAAATTAATAACATAATTGCACAGAAGGCAGGGATGGGTGCAGGAAGAAGTGAAGTTTTGAATATAGTATTTAGACTATGTGCCCTACATCTAAAGGTAAAATAAACTCTGAACATATATTGGATTATATCTAGAAAGCTAGCAATTCTTAAAGTATTTTTTGTGTTTTCTAGGATGGAACAAATAAGTAAGTATGTTGGGAATGATGGTAACCTGCCTTCTCATTGTATGTAAAAAAAATTTATATATGGAAAAGGGGGAATAGAAAGCCCCCTCTGATACTGGATTGGAATTAGAGATATTGGTATGAACTCATGGATTTAAGGTATGTATATATGTATAAAGGGTTATAGAAATAGATGTGTGTGGGTATTTACACATATATACTTTTATTTCCTAGGTCTATCTGCTGTGAGAACTTATAAGCAATGACACTCTGGTAATAATAAGTACATCAGCTGCCTAAATCTTTGTTGCTAGTGGAATTCCATTTTCCACTAAAGAAATTGGGCTCTATGGAGAAATTGCCAATTTCATGACCGGAGTAAGGAAAGTACTAAACCAGCTAAGGTAAGCCCAGGAAATTCTTTTGTACCCAAAAGTAAATTACACTTAAAGAGTGATGATGAACTTGTCAACCAAGCAAGGAGCCAGCTTGAAGGGGCTCCCACTGGCCAAATCTGGGCCAATTTGAGCACCAAAATAAATGATAGTAAAGGATTATTATCAATGGAATAAAATGTAATTGAAACCGTGAGTCTGCACTGAAATAAATTAATACAGAAAATCATTTTATTAAAATAGGAAGCCAACAAATATATACAGAGAATGATGGAAGTAGAAAAATCACCCTTAGATAATTATCATCATAAATGATTCAGGCAAGGCCATCAATGGGTACTAAAACTTCCTAGGTAACATTTGAGGAAAAACAGGTTACAAAGTCTCAAAGAAGTTCCGCTACAAGATATTTATTAATTACAAAGGGGGAAATTAATTTATAATAGAGAAACTGCAGATATCCCCCTCAATCAAGCAATCAAAGTGATCACCAGTAATGGGAAAAATTGGTATTAAGTGTCCCATGATATGATGCCCTGAGAAAAATACATGATTTTGTTGTATTCCTGCTCACAGTCCTGACTCTACTCATGAAGAAAGATTATTCAAACCCCAACTGAGAAATACTCTACAAAGTAACTGGCATATACACTTCAAAAATGTTAATGTCTTTAAACACAAAGACTGAGGACCTGTTCCACATTAAAAGAGACTTAAGGGGTATGACAACTGAGTGCAACATATAAACTTTCCTTTTGCTATGAGGGAGAGTATTTAACAGACGGTAAAATCAGAATAAGGCCTATAAAATGCTTGAGGGCATTAATGCTAATTTCCTGATTTTAATCATTATACTATGGTTATGTAAAAAAAGTTCTTGGTTTTAGGAAACACACACTGAAATATTTGGGGTTAAAGGAGTATCATGTCAGCTTATTCTCAAATGGTTTAGAAAAAAATTTAGATAGAAAGAATATGCCAATTGTGGTGGCTTATGCCTATAATCCCAGCACGTTGGGAGATGAAGGTCAGAGTTGCTTGAGGACAGGAGTTCGAGAACAGCCTGAGCAACATAATGAGATCCCATCTCTATACAAAATTTTAATAAATAATAAAGTAAATGTAGCAAAATGCTAACATTTAATGAATCTGGGTGAAGGGTAGTCTTGGAAATAATTGTATTCTTGGCTGGGCGCAGTGGCTCACACCTGTAATCCCAGCACTTTGGGAGGCTCAGACGGGTGGATCACCTGAGGTCAGGAGTTCAAGACCACCCTGGCCAACATGGCGAAACCCCATCTCTACTAAAAATACAACAATTAGCTGGGCGTGGTGGCATATGCCTGTAATCCTAGCTACTCGGGCGGCTGTGGCAGGAGAATCGCTTGAACCCAGGAAGTGGAGGTTGCAGTGAGCCAAGATAACGCCATTGCACTCCAGTCTGGGTAACAAGAGCAAAACTCAGTTGCAAAAACAAACAAACAAAAAAATTGTATTCTTGTATTATTTTTATAATTTTTATGTAACTTTGAAATTATGTCAAGATGTAAAGCTAAAAAATACATTTACCTGGAATTTACACATAGATAATTCTAATGATTGGTCTAAAGTAAAACCTGTCCATTTGCAATTCTAACCTACACCAAAGGTTAGACTTAGACTTCAGTGGTTAGAGAGAAGCAATAGTTCCTAGAGGGGGAGCAGTTCAGACAGATAATATGAGGGATATATATTGCATTGGAGAAATAACAGACACTCCTCTGTGTAATAAAGCATACAGTTAGCAATGAAAATTGCCATCTTTTAGTATCAAATAACTTTACATTGAATTGTATAAGGCAAAAACTCTTAGAAATACAAGGGGGAGATGAGCATATCTACAAATTCATTAGAACAAAAGCATTAAACCAGGCATGGTGGCTCATGCTAGCTACTTGGGAGGCCAAGGCAGGAGGATTACTGGAGCACAGGGGTTCTAGACCCGACTGGGCAACACAGCAAGACCCCATTTCTACAAACAAATTTAAAAATTAGGTGGGTGTGCTGTTGCATGTCTGTATTCCCAGCTACTTAGGAGCTGAGACAGGAGGACCCCTTTGAGCCAGGCTGGGCAATATAGAAAGATTGCATTATTTAAGAAAACAAAACAAAACAAAAAACCCAAAAAGCAAACACTTCATTTGGGGAGACGCTTTTGTTCTGCTCTTTTACTAGTGTAAATCAGCACTTACGAGGTGCCTGGTATATAATAATAATTTAACAAAATGCAATAGTGAGATATTTGGACATATTTCGTAGATTTACAGATAATCATCATGAGGGTGAAACCATGTCCTATTTTGTTCTCCACTGTCTATTCAACACATAATAGATGCTCAATAAATATTTATTGATTGGCTGAATCTGCTCTTTGATACTTATGGGAGATTGAATAATAAAAACATCTTTTAATGGATCAGAATTCTAGCGGTATAAAAAAGGAACCTGCATATTCCCTCCACCTTCTTTTAAATTTGTAACAACTTGACACCACATTTGGATAAGGTAAATATGGGCTTTTCTGCTATACAAAACAAAAAGAAGTATTCATGTTATTGCAGATGACATAGGCTTATGGTCATGAATTGTGAGACCTTAAATAGGCAATCAGTCTGGCAATGTAATTAAATGTTCCATCATTGCCCCCCTGCCCCCTGCAAAACATATTCCACAGAGAACCTAAGACCAGCATTACACTTTTGACAGATTATTTAGCTGATTAATAATTAACAGTGCCATGTAACAAAATGATTCATTCAATTATTTAGGGATATATTTTGTATTTATGTTAAGAGTGTAACTTGAAGTTAAATTAACCAATTGTAAACAAACAATGAACGCTTCAGAGAGAATTTCTTATGACCAAGGTGGTCAATTGTTATAAATTGCTTTGCAATTTTCATAGGCCCACATTTCCGCAGATACTTATTGTGGCACTTTTTCATATGTGCACACGCATAATCCCAGCTACTATAGAGGCTGAGGTGGGGAAGATGGCTTCAGCCCAGAATTTGAGGCTGTAGTGCACCATGATGGCACCTGTGAATAGTCACTGCATTCCAGCCTATGATACATAGTGAGATTCCGTCTCTAAAATTTTTTTAAGTTTTTAAATGAAATCGACTAGCATAGAAAATCTCAAAACACAGGCCAGATTCTGTGGCTCATGCCTGTAATCCCAGCATTTTGGGAGGCCAAGGCGGGCAGATCACAAGACCAGGAGTTTGAGACCAGCCTGGCCAACATGGTGAAACCCCATCTCTACTAAAAATACAAAAATTAGCTGGGTGTGGTGGCACGCACCTATAGTCCCAGCTACGCAGGAGGCTTAGGCAGGAGAATCGTTTTAACCTGGGAGATGGAGTTTGCAGTGAGCCGGGACTGTGATATTACACTCCAGCCTAGGCAACAGAGGAAGACTGCCTAAAAAAAAAAAAAAAAACTCTCAAAACGCATTCCATACGGTAACACTGAGAACCATTTAATGAAACTTTTGTTTTGGTGTATACATATATCTACATAAACTGAGCCACAATATAGAATGTATTTCTTACTGTAGGTTGCAGTAAGAAACTTTTTGAAAAATACTTTATGTTTTAGAACTCTTTACAGCAGAACTTTGACCCACTGCTAAGATGATTTGGTGGCATTCCAATCAGGTACATTTCATTATCAGACTCAACAATAAGAACAACAATCTTATTTAAACTCAGCTCTCAAAGCATATGATTGCTCTACAGACACTTGTCCAAAAGTAAAATGCACTGCCATTAGAAACATTAAAAGCTCACCTGAGAAAAAAATGCATACAGCACAGCTGTTCAATAGAACTTTTGGAGGTAGTACAAATACCTGCACTGTCCAAAATAATAACCACTAGCCACACGTATTGAGTATCTGAAATGCAGCTAATATGAGGAATTGGTGAGTTTTATTTAATTAACTTTAAATAGCCATATGTAGATAGTGACTACTGTTTTGGATAGCACAGATACAGGGCATTATGCCTTAATACTTTCAAAATGTAGGTATATGAACAAATAAATTCTACATGTGATAAATATCCTAAATATCCCGATTTGATCATTACACATTGTCTGCCTGTTATCAAAATATCACACATGCCCCATAAATATGGACAATTATCAACAAAAAATAATTTTTTAAATGTGGTACATGGATTATAAGGATTATCTGAAATCATTTGGGAGCTTCTTAGAAATGCTGAAACACAGACCTGACTGCAAGCATAATTAGTCAGAATGACCAGCTGGTTCATGTGCACAATGAATTTGAAAAGCACTGATCTATAGGGCTGGTTCTCAATGGACACAGCACCAGTGAGCACTGCTGTACCAGTGAAAACTTATGGGACACTTTGGTTGGAACAATTACTGGCAAAGTGCTTCTGGCACTACTACACAGCTAAGAGCTGGCATCTCAAATGACATTCAAATATCTTGCCAGATATTTATGTAATTTTAAAATAATCTATTCATAATAGTGAACATTTGAATTGAACTCAATTTTCTAACATTATCTAGCACCAAGTATTTTTTGTGCAACTTTAATATATTCTGATTTTTCCAGGAATATCATACGTAAATTGAGAAAAACATGTATTTTTGTCCAGAACTTAAGTGTTGTGCCCCATTTCAGAAAAACGTATTTAATAGCCTACATTTAAAACTTGTCATGTGCACATTGATACTATAGGGGTTCAATTATCAGACTACTTCATTATGTAGTTATGTGGGAACTAAAACAAATATTTTATTTAAAACGACTGCCCTCTTTTTTCTCCTATTATATTATCTCTATTATTCTCCAGTTAAGACTTTTTTTTCTTTAAAAAAAGTAGATAAGCAAGTTATATACACATGAATTTCACTTCAGGTTAATAGTGTGCACTGATTTTACATATGAGGTGCTGGGTGTAACAGACTTAACCACTGATTTAAAGATTTGTGCACCTGTTACCATCCCTCTAGATCAGGGGGCCTTAATCTAGGAATACTATACAAGGATCCTCAGCCAAGATTTCTACTGAGTGCAACTTCAGGAGATATATAAAGTCTTCAGTAGTACATAATTTGATGTATATGTATCAAATGATAATTAATCATCAAGGTGTAGCCATCGTGGGGTGAAGAACACATAACTTTATCAGGATGTATTAGATGAAGAACCATACATTACACCCCGAGACTGTATAAATTTGGCTGGACTATAAACTTGGGCCTCAAAATGTGGCTGATCCACCACTCAGTTACATTTACAGAATTGCACTGTGTATCACTTTATCAACCTGCATTGATGACTTCTACAAAAAAACAAAAACAAAAACAAAACATGTGAGTTACACACTCCATTACTCACACTATAGGTGTTTCTTCATGGAGACATAGGGAAGGCTAACATCCATTAAATGTTTGCTACACACTAAACAATACACTACATTCTGTACACCCGGGAATTCATTTAAAAAGTCTCACAACCACCCTCTGATACAGATATTACTCTTTGTTTCACAAATGAGGAAACTAGCTTAGAAAGTTCAACGTTGACTAAGTTTATACAGCTAATAGCAGAACTAGAATGTGAACTCGGGTTGTCTGCCTCCCAAACATGCATGTACTTTTCTGGAGAGGGTGGCTATGTTTTCCTTAATGTTACCGTAAAATATCTATTGGATCTTGTCTTCCATTGGCACAGCCTGCTAGATTTCTTTTTCTTTTTTTTTCTTTTTTTTTTTTTTTTGAGATGGAGTTTTGCTCTTGTTGCTCAGGCTGGAATGCAGTGGCACAACCTTGGCTCACTGCAACCTCTGCCTCCGTGGTTCAAGCGATTCTCCTGCCTCAGCCTCCTGAGTAGCTGGAATTATAGGTGCACACCACCACACCCAGCTAACTTTTTGTGTTTTTAGTAGAGACGGGGTTTCATCATGTTGGCCAGGCTGGTCTTGAACTCCTGACCTCAGGTGATCCACCCGCCTCGGCCTCCCAAAGTGCAGGGATTACAGGCATGAGCCATCATGCCTGGCCAGCCTGCTAGATTTCTTAGGGCAGACGTTGTATCCCACAAATGACAGTTACCCAAGCATGACATCAGCATCTTTGAGTAAATTGCTTCACTTAGAGTGGTCACTTAGAACGGGCTTTATGGAATGCATCTGGCATGCTAAGCTTACTTTTGGTTTAATCTTTTTTCACATTCTCCCTTTTCTTCATTTTTAAATTTACTTCCTGCAATAAAACAATGAACAAATAAATGCACACCAAATGCTGCTTTAGATAACCCAGGAAGTACCAAGATAGTCCTACGGCTTTATTGGATGACTCAGAAACCACCTAGAATCATTTTTATAATTCAAAACACCAACTATCACTATGATAACAGTACATAAGTTTCAGTATATTCCACTTTGAGAGAACCCTGGTTTCCTAGGTTGCTTTCTAAAGAGTAGAAAAAGAACACCTAACAGACAAAACAATGAGCACATTTGAGGGCACAGGCAAAATAGGGAGATCAGCTGTCATGTCATTTAGGATAACTGAGACAGGGACAATCAGAAGACAAACAGAAACTGCAGTGGACTTGGAAACACTGCCTACGTGGAAGCTGAGAGGAAGTAGAGCCATGCAAACCAAGCTTAGCTGACTGTGGACAAAGTCATTAATGGTGTTAGGAGTTTGTAGGAAGTAAAAGGGAAATTGAAAGAGAGTAAGCTATTTGTTTTTTGCCAACACCACCATCACTACAAAACATTTAGAGCAAGGTGATCAGCAAACTCTTTTCATAAAGAACTAGTTAGTAAATATCTCAGGCTTTGCAGCCAGATAGTCTCTGTCTACTTTAAGACAACTCTGCCACTGTGGCACAAAAACAGCCATGGACATATGTAAACAAATGGGTAAGACCATGTTTCAATAAAACTTTATTTATAAAATAGGCGTGCACTTTGGGAGGCCGAGGCAGGCAGATCACAAGGTCAGGGGATCGAGACCATCCTGGCCAACATGGTGAAACCCCGTCTCTACTAAAAATACAAAAAAAATAGCTGGGCATGGTGGCACATGCCTGTAATCCCAGCTACTTAGGAGGCTGAGGCAGAAGAATTGCTTGAACCCAGGAGGCGGAGGTTGCAGTGAGCCGAGATTGCGACACTGCACTCCAGTCTGGCACCTGGTGATGGAGCGAGACTCTGTCTCAAAAAAAAAAAAAAAACATAGATGTGAGCAGTCAGAATGGCTATGATTAAAAAGTCAGAAATAACAGATGCTGGCAAGGTTGTGGAGAAAAATGAACTTATACAGTGTTGGTGGGAGTGTAAATTAGTTCAACCATTGTGGAAGGCTGTGTGGCAATTCATCAAAGACCTAAAGAAATAGCATTCAACCCAGCAATCCCATAACTGGGTATATACCCAAAGGAATATAAATTATTCTGTTATAAAAAGACATGCATATGTATGTTCACTGAAGCACTATTCACAATAGCAAAAACATGGAATCAACCTAAATGCCTATTAATGATAAACTGGATACAGAAAATGTGGTATACATACACTACAGAATACTATGCAGCATAGAAAAGTACACGATCACGTCCTTTACAGGGACATGGATGGAGCTTGAGGCCATTATCCTTAGCAAACTAACGCAGGAACAGAAAACCAAACACCACATTCTCACTTATAAGTGGGAGCTAAATGATAAGAACACATGGACACATAGAGGGGAACAGCACACAACGAGGCCTTTCAGAGGGTGGAGGATGGGAGGAGGGAGAGGATCAAAAAAAAAAAAAAACTAGTGCATACTAGGTTTAATACATGGGTGATGAAATAATCTGTACATGGGGTTCCATGACACAAGTTCACCTATGTAACAAACCTGCACTTGCACCCCTGAACTTAAAAGTTAAAAAAAAAAGTGATTGGCACAAAGTGACAGAATGGATAACCCAAGGGCAGTAGAAATGGAAGATGCGAACCTTCTTAAAGTACTACTTACAAAACAGCATGTAGAAGAGGAAAATTGTGGTTTCCTGAAAGGAGAAAAAAATGTGCTTAATAATCACTTACCATTCTGACTCAGTTACAAAACCTGTGTGTGGAGACCTGCAGGACATTGCGATATTTAACCATGATAATAAATCTAAAAGGCAGAGCTAGAACACAGAGTCCCAACAGTATATCTAATATGCTTAACACCTTGGCATAAACAATACAAAACAAGGTTCAAGTTGGGACAAATCTTATGCCTCACATGTCCTATGGCATATCCTACACATCAAAACGTGATGTCAGGCATCATGCACAAATCATTCACCCAACATTGAGTCAAATGTTGAAGTCACAAAACAAAGCAGAAAAATAATGCTCTTAAAAGCAAATTAGGCCAGAGGCAGTGGCTCGCCGCAGTGACTCATGCCTATAATCCCAGCATTTTGGAAGGCTGAGGCTGGCAAATCACCTGAGGTCAGGAGTTCCAAGACCAGCCTGACCAACATAGAGAAACCCCGCCTCTACTAAAAATACAAAATTAGCTGGGCATGGTGGTGCATGCCTGTAATCCCAGCTATTCGGGAGGCTGAGGCAAGAGAATCACTTGAACCCAAGAAGCAGTGGCTGTGGTGAGCTGAGATCGTGCCATTGCACTCCAGCCTGGGCAACAAGAGCAAAACTGTCTCAAAAAATAAAAATAAAAAAAAAATAAAAACAATCAAATGCCAAGGGAAACTGGTTACAAACGTAAGATGTGTTTGGGAAATGCTCTCATTTAGAAAATTGTGAAGTTAAATTTATAAGGCATAACAATAAAACTAGGTCCAATATCAGTACATTTGATTCAGTTTTATCAGTATTTACAGGTAAATAGGCAAAATGAAAGTAGATAATAGTTCATAGCCCATCTTTGGGAAAAAGTACAATCTAGGAAATAAATTATGTGTATAACAATGTTGGCTCATTAGAATAAAATAGATTAAAATCAATCTGAAAAAATATCATGAAGACCAAACCTGCGTAACTTGCAAAGCTGCATCATAGAACACAACGACAAAACAGATGATCTGTATACATGGATCAGAATGGGTTGGCATATGAAAAAAGCTCATCATCACTGATCATGAGAAAAATGCAAATCAAGACCACAATGAAATACCATCTCACACCAGTTAGAATGGCGATCATTAAACAGTCAGGAAACAACAGATGCTGGAGAGGACGTGGAGAAACAGGAACACTTTTACACTGTTGGTGGGAGGGTAAATTAGTTCAACCATTGTGGAAGACAGTGTGGCGATTCCTCAAGAATCTAGAACCAGAAATACCATTTGACCCAGCAATCCCATTACTGGGTATATACCCTAAGGATTACAAATCATTCTACTATAAAGACACATGCACACGTATGTTTATTGTGGCACTGTTCACAATGGCAAACACTTGGACCTAACCCAAATGCCCATCAATGATAGACTGGATAAAGAAAATGTAGCACATATACACCATAGAATACTGTGGAGCCATAAAAAAAGGATGAGTTCTTCATGTCCTTTGCAGGGACATGGATGAAGCTGGAAACCATCATTCTCAGCAAACTGGCACAAGAACGGAAAACCAAACACCGCATGCTCTCACTCATAAGTGGGAACTGACAGTGAGAACACATGGATGCAAGGAGGGGAACATCACACACCAGGGCCTGAAAAGCTGTGGGGAGCTAGGGGAGGGATAGCATTAAGAGAAATCCTAATGTAGATGACGGGTTGATGGGTGCAGCAAACCAACATGGCACATATGTACCTATATAACAAACCTGCACGTTCTGCATATGTATCCCAGACCTTAGGTATATTAACAAAAGAAAGAAAAAAAGAATGGTTTGGGTGTTGAAGGGGTAGATGGTAAGTGCCACTTGGTATTGCTGAAGAAAATCAATCTGTCTTTTTATGCTTAGGGTAAAAAGATACAGAAACAACTTGACAGTCTGTGAAGGCAAAAAGTCAACCAACAGGAGATACATGTGTACAATGGAACACCAGACACTAAAAATAATGCATTCTATCTACATGCACCGTGATAAGTAAAAATGAGAAAACAATGCTAACAGAATTTTGTGTCCAAAGAAAAAAGTTACACGTACTGTACATCTGTTTTTTGTTTTTGTTTAAGACAGAATCTGACTCTGTTGCCCAGGCTGGAAAGCAGTGGTGCAATCTTGGCTCACTGTAGCCTCTGCCACCTGGGTTCAAGTGATTCCTGTGCCTCAGCCTCCTAAGTAGCTGGGATTACAGGCGGGTACCACCATACCTAGCGAATTTTTCTAATTTTACTAAAGATGAGGTTTCATCATGTTGGCCAGGCTGGTCTTAAACTCCTGACCTCAGGTGATCCAGCCACCTTGGCTTCCCAAAGTGCTGGGATTACAGGCATGAGCCACTGTGCCCAGCCACACTGTACATCTAGTGTATGTCCAAGTTTCTAGACATTTACAAGAAATTTGAGTGGCACCTTGAAAAACAACAGTGGGGGCCGGGCACGGTGGCTCACACCTGTAATCCCAGCACTTTGGGAGGCTGAGGCAGGTGGATCCCGAGGTCAGGAGTTCAAAACCAGCCTGGCCAACATGGCAAAACCCTGTCTCTACTAAAAATACAAATTAGCTGAGCGTGGTGGTGGGCACCTGTAATTCCAGCTACTTGGGAGGTTGAAGCAGGAGAATCGCTTGAACCTGGGAGGCAGAGGTTGCAGTGAGCCGAGAGTATGCCATGTACTCCAGCCTGGGTAATAGAGCAAGACTGTCTCAAAACAAAAACAAAAACAAAAAAAGCATGTATTATGTTTGGTCAAACATTAAAGAAAAAAGTCACAGGTCAGTATTTTGGGAAGGTGTATGGAGAAACCTCTAAAGCTACACCAGTGCAGACACAATTGCATTTAAAATACTACAGTATGCTAAAAAAAATGTTAACTGAATGGTGAAAAAATTTTAAAGTACAATCACATACTCAAAAAAGAGCTACAAAATTTTACTTGGACAATCATGTAGAGTTCAGTAATATAAAAGTAGAAACGGTCTTGCAAAAGCTACAATTTGCTTATGCTGGTTTGCTAGGGTCCTCTTGGAATGTGATTTGTTTATAATCAATGGAGCTGGAAGAGTATTTAGAACAAACCAGGGCTTGGCATGGCTCACACCTGTAATCCCAACACTTTCGGAGGTCGAGGCGGGAGGATCACAAGTTCAAGAGATTCAGACCATCCTGGCCAACATGGTGAAACTGTCTCTACTAAAAATACAAAAATTAGCTGGGCATGGTTGCATGTGCCTATAGCCCCAGCTACCTGGGAGGCCGAGGCAGAATTACTTGAACCCCAGAGGCGGAGGTTGCAGTGAGCCAAGATTGTGCTGCTGCACTCCAGTCTGGTGACAAAGCAAGACTCCGTCTCAAAAAAAATAAAAACGAAACAAAAACACCAAACCTCATTTTATATTTACCTCTAGGCTACATAATCCCCCAGTAATAAAACCCTAGTTCTATTTTCAATAACAAAAGCTATTTGTAGAACCTCAAGGACAGATTCATGCTTTTTAAGATGGCATGTTGCCAGCACCCAGGCTGGAGTGCAGTGGCGCAATCTTGGCTCACCACAACCTCCGCCTCCTGGGTTCAAGTGACTCCTCAGTCTCCCAAGTAGCTGAGATTACAGGTGCACGCCACCATGGCTGGCTAATTTTTGTATTTTTAGTAGAGACAGGGTTTCACCATGTTGGCCAGGCTGGTCTCCAACTCCTGACTTCATGTGATCAACCCGCTTCGGCCTCCTAAAGTGCTGGGATTACAGGCATGAGCCACTGCTACCGGCCAGACTCATGCATTTTAATATATGTCTGCTTTTAAAACTTCTTTGGAGCAGGGTCCCAGACCATTCTGCTCTTCCTCTATGCCCAGCACATGAAACATAGTAAATAGAGGTGCTCAATATATATGTATGTGTATACATACATTTTTTTTTTTTCAGAAAAGGTAGGGAAGTGAGTTCTGTGCACAACTATGAGAAATCACAATGTATGAAATACAGAAAAAGCTGCAAGATTAAAATATGAAAATTAGTTCCCCTGAACTGGAAAAGACAGCAACATAGGCACGTGATCACATGCCTACAATTTCACTTTTTGCTTCTACCAGTGGAACAGTCATAAGAATACCGAACTCTAAACCATCTAAGGTAGTAGGAAGGCTACCTAATGACTACTTTGGAATTCATTAGTAAAGCAGGACACAAAAGTTTTAAGATGCCACAGAACAGGACTAAAGTTTTGACACCAAATCCATTCTGTATGAAGATGAAAACTGTAGACCTAACAGACCTGGATGTTTTAGGGAATGATGGGCAAATGAGACGCCCAGGGCTAAGGGGGAAAGCAACCTGTGAGCAGTTTCTCATACCATATGTGAGGGACCAGTCTTAACCCTTAAATTGCACTCTGCCAGACATACTTTATATATGTGTGTGTGCATATGTGTGTGTCATATATACACACACACATTCAAACATTTTTTAATTTTGTAGAGATGGGGGTCTCACTTTGTTGCCCAGGTTAGTGTTGAACTCCTGGACTTACCCAGTCCTGCCACCTCAGCCTCCCAAAGCGCTGGGATTACAGGTATAAGCCACTATGCCTAGCCTTTCAGATATATTATTTTTAAAACATTACCATAAAAGTGATGACATATTGTCACAGTAATATAAAATTGCTACAGAAGTTTCCAGATACAATTTCTACACTGACCTTGAGAGATACGCTGAAGTTTTGTTAATGTCAATCTGGCCTAGACTCTTGAATCTGTGTAAAAAAGGATCTGACATTTATTATTTTACTACTCAATAATAAAAGACATACTGTAAGAAACAATTAGAGGTAAAAGGTGCATAGATTTGTCATTAATTTTAAAATTTAACACTCACTTGGTCACAATGCCTAAAATCCTTTTGAAACTTTAGCATTTAAGAATCTCAATATCTCCAGTTTAGAGAGGAAAACAGGTAACTTTAAAAAAAAAAAAAATCTCAATATCTATCAATCTGAACAATTTTGCCTTATTTTGCCACTTAGAATAGAATACAGAAGCTTAAAAATGTACATGAAAACATGATCATGCATTGCTTAATGATGCAGATATGTTTTCAGAAATGGGTCATTAGGTGATTTGTGTACTTACACAAACCTGGATGGTATAACCTACTACAAATGTTGGCTTCATGGAACAGTCTTACTGCTCCTAGGCTAGAAACCTGTACAGCGTGCTACCATACTAAATACTCCACATGGTATTTGTGTATCTAAACATAACAAAATATAGAAAAGGTACAGTAAAAATAGTGTTATAATGTTACTGGCCCACCATCCTATATGTGGTCTGTTGCTGAGCAAAACTTCCTTATATAGCATGTGACTACATTAACTTACACTACACTCCTGTCAATTCCTGTACCTTTGCCTCCAAACTTCCCCAACACAGTGAATTCACTCCCCTAACACAGTTAATCTAGGGAAAATTTCCATCTTTTATTAGATTCATATCCAAGGGGAGTAAAACAGAGACATGTTTGTATGCCCAACATATAACAAGCTGAGGTAATTTACTATATTAGGCTATACCCTGTGGAAAAAGTGTTATGTAATTATTGTCTCTGGAACCCAATTTCCAGAATTCAAATCCACCCTTTGCAACTTACAAGCAAAAGTTCCTTAAATTCTCAGTAACACCACCTACATCTCAAAACATTATTGTGCAAGTTAATGTGCATGTAAAGTGACTGGAATACCGCCTGGCACATAAATTATTACTGTGTTATAATTATTTGATTACATAGTATTCATTAAATCCTTCTGTAGAATTGGGATAATCAACATTAAATTCATTAAATGAAATATGTCACATTCCTACAATAAAAGCGTCCACTAAAATCCTATTTCAATTCTCTATTATGAAAATACATCTATTTATATTATCTTGTCACACAGAGAGAAGAGAGTAAATCGGAAAATAACATATAACCTAATTTTACATTTAGAGAAGGTGCTAATAGTTATAAAAGTTGCTTAGTCACTGTACTATTTAAGTGGCAACTGCCCAAAGTGATTCAGAGTAATTTATCATCCTTTCTTGTCCCCAGAAAAAAGGTTTAAAATAAAATCATGATTCTAAAATGGTAATAACAATAATCAAATGCTACAAATTAGTTACTTCAAAAATTTAGAACTGTATATATTTAATGTATTATTCCTCCTTCCCCCCTTAAAACTGGACTTCATCTTAGAATTCAGGAAATACAACATTAATTTCTAATAGATACACTACTTCAGTCACACCCATTGCCAACACACCACTAACACCATCACTTTTAAGCAAGTTCTTCAAGTGCTCAGAACCATACATATCAACACAGACAGTATGTCAGCTTAACCAATTACCCAAGTTTAACCAGCAGATATTATGTATGGTATGCTGAGATTATAATAAAAACAAAAGATTCAGTATTTCCAGAATACTGAGCAAGAGGTGTTTGTGGCATTGAGAGAGTACTGTGATAACCTGTGGTACCCTTTAAACTATTTTAAAATTCTACAATGAAATCAGTGCTATTAATTTCATGTTTATTTCATACATGGTTTTTGTCAAGTTTATCAGTTTTAAAATGATTAAGTCATAGTCACCATTCAAAGACAATTTTCCTCTCAAACTAGTAATTTCCATTCTGCTACCTAGAGTTTGGCTTATCCTTTGGTCTGATAGCCATACTTCATTTCACAGGACTATACAAGTATGTACTATGTACAAAATATTTTCAAGTTTGTTTTCAAATGATACCTACAAAGAGTAGATCAATTTTCGAGTTTACAGAATACCATACTACAACAATTTATCACTATAAATATGTCTTAATACCTGTTTATTCCATTCTATTTAGATTGCAACACTAACAAAATTCTCAATGCATACATCCCCCACCACCTGTCCTTTCCCTATACTATCATTTTGACACTTGCATACAAACAACTCAATTCAGCAACGAAGTTTTACAACCACTGTTGCTACTAATCAAATGGTGATGCGTCAGATCCCAATTCTCATGAGTATTAACATATTAAGAGAGTACATTATTTACCTAAGACTGAAGGACTGTGCCTTACTTTATAAAAAAACAAAGATAGCCACATCAATTTAATTCCATATATATAATACTACCTATTCAATTTATTAAAAATTGTAATAAACATAATAATCAAACTAGTGCTCCAAACTTATGCTGTTCACATGGAAGACACCACAAAAGAAGACACAATATAGAGACTGCCTTGCAATAAGAAGTACAAATTCCTTCTATAGAGATGGAGAAATAAAAGGACAAATCTAGTTGTCTAAAAGACAATTCACTGTACACATTTTATTTACAGTTTTGTACACTGTCTTAATATGAATGGGACTGCTGTTCTACTTGAGCCATTTTTAACCAAAGCAAAATAACCTAAGTAATACAAAGTGTTAAAATACCGCATAAAGATACAAAAACAGACATACTAATTCTAGTTAGGAATGTAATTATGATGTTACATTTTTTATAATCCACAATTATGTTTAGGAAATCACACAAACATAGATCACTGATTTGAATGAAATGCATAAATTTGTAGCAAAGCTTTGTAGTTACAAAAAAACAAAAAAATTACCAAAGAATGCACAAAATTAATGTTTATTCCACCTTTGTGTCATATTCCTGGATCCTTCACCAATGTTACATGAGGAAAAAAAACAAAAGCAAAACAAATGAAAAACTGAAATCAGAATCACTAATATTATCAAGTAGGGAAACAAATAAATTAAAATCTAGCAGCCATCAGCAAGAGTACAGCAAAGACAATGCTGTAAAAAGAAACAGAAAATTGCTAGAAAACTGTATGCATCATAATCTTTCAAACCAGCAAAATATGCTCCTGCATACAATAGAACATCAACAGAATTTTTTTCCTGTAAAGTAGAGAAATGCCAAGTTGTTTTTTGAATATTGTGGATAGGTAAAATGTGTATGTAATTAATGGTAATTCTACTGAACTATTACAGAGTGGGCCAGGAACACATTTATGGATTCTGGGGATGTGTACTGTAATTCTTTGATTGGGATAGTGGACACTCTAGCCAAAAAAAAAATATATATATATATATATGAACACAGAAGTACAAGACAAAGGCAAATGAGACTCTCTCTTATATCTCAGCAACATTTAGATGGAAATCAAATTTAAATGCAGTCCACTCTGCTTTTGGAAGAGGCTTTGGTTCAGCTCCCAAATCTCGATTGCTTGACGCAGTCTCCTATGAGAATACTCAGAAGGTGTCTTCTTAAACAACAAACCTATTTTTAGTGGTGGAGCCGCTCTTAGTAGCTGTGTCTGCATGGGACTCATAACCAATCACTATCTTTGGAGGAAGTCCTAACCTTTCCTTGTATACCCTCCTAGAAGAAAAAAAAAAAAAAAAAAGAAGTAGCCATTAATTTTTATTCACAAGAAGTAAATAAATTTAAAAATTTAGTGTTATTAGTCTTTACATTATAAAATACAGACTTGAGAGTACAATAGGAAATTATACAGCCTTTTTCTTTTAGCACAATTTACTCTTCCATTTTTGCAATATTCTTGGTTAATTACATTTATTTATTTATTTATGGATTTTTGCTCTTGTTACCCAGACTGGAGTGCAATGGCACGATCTCAGCTCACTACAACCTTCACCTCCCAGGTTCAAGCGATTCTCCTGCCTCAGCCTCCCCCAGTACCTGGAATTACAGGCACCCACCACCACACCCGGCTAGTATTTTGCATTTTTAGTAGAGTCGGGGTTTCACTATGTTGACCAAGCTGGTCTCAAACTCCTGACCTCAAGCGATACACCCACCTTGGCTTCCCAAAGTGCTGGGATTACAGGTGTGAGCCACTGCGCCCAGCCATTAATTACTTTTAAAATATTTGAGAGCCAATCAGGTATGATATTACTAAATTGTAGTAGCATTACTATATGATTATACTGTTATTTATGCTGGTACTATGATAATTATTACTAAATCAATAGTGAACAAAGCCAGGACAGTCCCTGGGCTCACTGTATTTACAGTCTCATTAAAAAAAAAAAAAAACAAATAATCACAAATACCTATGATGGACCTGTATCACATGCATACTTAAACAGAAATCTGTAACACAAACATGTTTATTTTCATTCTTTGATCTAAAATGTTACATTTCACATCTGAACCCTAGCACGTATTGTATTATTACTACACAAATTACATTTACCATACCTGTTACAAGACTGCACAAACAAAAACTAAACACTTAGAGGGAGATTAATTTAGAACATACATAATTTCTAACTTACTAACTTTACAATCTAATTTTCAAGTAAGACGTGACTCAAGCACACATTTCCAAGAACAAAATGGCACTTGTCACAAGTGCCAAAGAGTAAATATAGGGGCTGTGATACTGTATAACAAGGAGATTCTAATCTCATCTACAAAATTAGAGAAGTCTCCCCTTTAAATATCACGAGGTCAAAAGGATAATGTTAAGAGAATGAGCACATCTGAAAGCTGAGAAATAAAAATTAGACCGTGTGGCGATGGCCCATAAGGAAAGTGAATATGAGATAAGGCTGACAAGTTTTCAGAGGAAGAGAACTTCATAGGTCACCTTAAAAATTTGAATCTTTAAGAAAAAAATAAGGCTGGCACGGTGGCTCATACCTATAATCCCAGCACTTTGGGAGGCCGAGGCAGGCAGATCACAAGCTCAGGAGATTGAGATGGTGAAACCCCAACTCTACTAAAAACAAAAACTTATCTGGGTGTGGTGGCATGCACCTGTAGTCCCAGCTACTTGGGAGGCTGAGGCAGGAGAATTGCTTGAACCCGGGAGGCAGAGGTTGTAGTGAGCTGAGATTGTGCCACTGCACTCCAGTCTGGGCAACAGAGTGAGACTCTGCCTCAAAAAGAAAAAAAAAAAAAAGAAAAATATAGCAAAAATTCAAAAATAAGCAAAATCAAATACAAATAAAGGAACAGCCAGGCATAGTGGCTCACACCTGTAATCCCAGCACTTTGGGAGGCTGAGGCGGGCAGATTAGCTGAGGTCGTGAGTTCAAGACCAGCCTGTCTCTACTAAAAATACAAAATTAGCTGGGCATGGTGGTACATGCCTATAATCCCAGCTACTCTGGAAGCTGAGGCAGGAGAATCACTTGAACTAGGCAGGTGGAGGTTATAGTGAGCCTAGATTGCATCATTACACTCCAGCCTGGACATCAAGAATGAAACTCTGTCTCAATCAATCAATCAATCAGTCAATAAATAAAGGAACAAACATATTAATGGAGTTAAATCCTCCAACACAATACTAGGATAGTTTTTTCATATCTTCCAGAAGATTTACCACCTTCCCCCTAAAATAAAGTATTAAAAAGAAATTTTATGGTAAAGTGATAATTATCAAATTTGCATTATAATGCAATGCATTCCTTTCAATTATACTTAATTATTAAAAACGTCAGAAAGCAAGACCAATGCAAATTGGAAGGGTTAAAAAAAATCTTTCTTTGAAAATCTGAAGTCTTAATATAGACTCAAAAGCATTTAATATTGACAAAAATACAAAACTTCCACAGAAAAAAAATTCTTAATTTCTCTAACTCTGGTTTAAAATAAAGTAAAACCTCCACAATTAGCTTTTGATGCTGGCAGAAACATTAAAATGCAATGACAAATCAACTCCTTTCTCTTACTGAACCCTATACAGCATGAAACGTAGAAAATCCCTATACCTTTCGATCTAGAAATAAATTAGGTTCACAGAAAAATACATGGCCGAGAACAGTGGTTCACGCCTGAAATCCCAGCAATTTGGGAGGCTCAGACAGGCAGATCACTTGAGGCCAGGAGTTCAACACCAGCTTGGCCAACATAGCAAAACCCTTGCCTTTACAAAAAATGCTGTAGTGGCTCAGGCCTGTGATCCCAGCTATTCAGGAGGCTGAGGCAAGAGAGTCATTTGAACCCAAGAGGTGGAGGTTGCAGTGAGCCGAGATCGCGCTACTGCACTCCAAACTGGGCAACAGAGTGTAACTTTGTCTCAAAAAATTAATTTTAAAAGGGAAAATTAATAACATTTGAAAAAAATCACAACGGGGCAAACCAAACATTTTGTGACCACTGACTGACCAGCACTTAATTTTAACATAAAATTGTGAGTCAAATATTACTAATATAATTGAGGTAAAAAGAAATCTTAGAAAAAAAATGCCAGCTGGTTTAGCATGGTGGCTCACGCCTGTAATGTCAGCACTTTGAAAGGCTGAGGTGGCTTGATCAAGTCCAGGAGTTCATGACCAGTCTGGGCAACATGGCAAAATCTCTTCTCTACAAAATGTACAAAAAAAATTAGCCAGACGTGGTGGTACACGCCTGTAGTTCCAGCTACTCGGGTGGCTAAGGTGGGAGGATCACCAGGAGGTTGAGGCTACAGTGAGCCATGACTGCACCACTGCACTCCTGCCTGAATAACACAGTAAGATCCTTTCTCAAAAAAAAAAAAAAAAAAAAACAACACTGTTTTTGGAAAGAATAAAATTTCCAAAAATGGTCAAAACCCCCCCACATATGTGGGTTTTAAATATGGACAAAAACCAAGATATGTCATATAAATTTAATGAAAATTCTATGTAGTAAACACACATGCTTTAAATGCACATATACTGTTCGTCAATACTCACTGAATTATTTTTATTATGAGCATACATTAGCTCTTTTCAAAGTAGTACTTTTTCAAACAGTACTTTCAAAGTAGGAAATAATACATTCTCATTTGATGAATGAATAAAAAAAAATGCTACATGCCAAAGGAGTGCTCTAGTGGTTGCATGCTTGACTGCTGAGACAAAACAATTTTACAGAAATAAAAAACATATGAACAAGGCTGGGTGCAGTGGCTCACGCCTGTAATCCCAGCACTTTGGGAGGCCAAGGCGGATGGATCACTTGAGGCCAGGAGTTAAACACCAGCCTGGTCAACATGGCAAAACCTGGTCTCTACTAAAAATACAAAAATTAACCGAGCATGGTGGCATGCACCAGTATTCCCAGCTACTTGAGAGGCTGAGACATGAGAACTGCTGGAACCCGAGAGGTGGAGGTTGTAGTGAGCCTAGATCATGCCACTGTACTACACAGCCTGAGGAACAGAGTGAGACTCTCTCTCAAAATAAATAAATAAATAAATAAACAAATAAATGAAATAGTGGTGTAAAAAAACAAAATCAATAACAAAACCCAAAAATATACATATGAACAAGACACTGAGCACCAACAGAGCCATTAAAACTTAGAAAACTGTTCATGAAAACAATACAAGGAAAACAGGATCTACAAACCAAAGTATATCTAAAGCTACAAATAAAATAACTTCTGGTTTTAGTCATCTTAATATTGTAAAAATAAGTAGGCAAAGAGCAAAACTTACCCTATATGTGTAACAGCTTCTCTGTTTTCACATTCAGTAGTCCATATTGCTATCTTATCTCCTTTAGCTCTAACATTAACAACAGCGCCACATACATCGTCACTGTAGTCATCAAAAGATTCTCCAATAAGGCACAGCAGCTTAAAAAAAAAAAATCCCAAATTACATTTAATAGATTATAAACAAGCTATTACACTGCAAATGTCTCTTCTATATTTGTATAGACACAAAACTAAAGACAGCTTTTAAATCAAGAGTTAACTTTTTAAATGTCTAAATTTTATTTGCATATACAGATCTGTCCTGACTTTTAAATATTCATTCATTCATTTATTACCAAAAACATTAACAGCTGTCCTCACCTTTTTCAGCAAATTTGGCAGTTAATATCACTGCAGATATAAAAGCTGAGTTTATAATACTCATTTGCTCTGCTGCTGCTTCTATTTACGAGCAAACAAATAACAGAATAACAGAAATACTTATTCATGGTTAAATTAATTGCCTCTTGTTCTTATTTTTTATGAATAGTTGTTAATGGTTTGGGGTTTTTTTGTTGTTTTTGAGAAAGGGTCTTGCTCTGTCACCTGGCTGGAGTGCAGTAACACCATCACAGCTCACTGCAGCCTCAACCTACTGGGCCTAAGTGATCCTTCCACCTCAGCCTCCTGAGTAGCTGGGCCTACATACAGGCACATGTCACCACATCTAGTTAATTTTTTATTTTTTGTAGAGACAGGGTTTTCCCATGTTGCCCAAGCTGGTCTTGAACTTGTGAGTTTCACTGAGTGAAATACCTGGCTTGGCCTCCTGAAGTGCTGAGATTACAGGTGTGAGCCTGGCCCTACTGGGTTTCTTAATTGTGGTGAAACATAAATAACAAAATTTACCATTTTATCCATTTCTAAGTGTACAGGTTCAGTGGCATTAAGTACATTCAAAATTGTTGTACAACCATCACTACTACAATTCATCTCCACAACATTCTAACTGAAAAATGGAAATGTCCTGACTTTTTAATGTGGAATTCCAAAATGATACTTGCTGATGATCTTCCCCCTCAAAAACAGAATTAAATTACTTCTTAAAAAGTCGTTCATTCAGTAGCTGGGTGTGCTGACATGCACCTGTGGTCCCAACTACTTGACAGGTTAAGGCAGGATGACTGGTTGAGCCCAGGAGGCTACAGTGAGCTATGATGGCCCCACTGCACTCCAGCCTGGGTGACAGACAGAGCAAGACTCTGTCTTTAAAAAAACAAAATAGTCACTTATTCCAACATTTTAGTGATTAACTTAGTAAGTGCTAACTATAAACCAGGCACTGTTTCAAGTGCTAGGGATACAAAAGAGACTACAAATCTCACTCCTAAAACTTGGGGTTTGGAACCTCTGTCTACAGAAAATTCCTATTATCTCATATTTAATTTGTCTTGTGAAGGCAAAAGTACCAGTTATACCACAACATGTAGGTCGAATGACAGTACACAACAATTTTATTGTTTGCTTCACTGATCTAAAAAGTTTAGTGGGACAGGCACAGTGACTCACATCAGTAATTCCAGCACTCTGAGAGACTCAAGTGGGAGGATCACTTGAGGCCACAAGTTTGAGACTAACCTGGACAGCCTACCAAGATTCCATTTCTACAAAAAGATTTTAAAAATTAGCTGGCCATGGTGGCATGCACCTGTAGTCCAAGCTACTTAAGAGGCTTTGGTGGGAGGGTCGCTTGAATCCAAAGGGTGAGGCTGAAGTGGGCTGCATAAATAAATATCTGCACTCCATCCTGGGTAACAGAGCAAGACCCCAGCTCTAAAAATATAAATATTTAAAATTTTAGTATACATATAGCAATGCTGTAAGTGGGTTGCAAAAACTTCAATCATACAAAATGTAAGATTCTATAATTTTGGGGTTAATGAAATGACCACAAAATTGGTGGTGAGAGTCAACTGCCAATCACTCAAATATCTGACTTATAATATGGTAGGATGTTTCACTGCACTATAAACAGAAGTCACATGACAGAACAAAAGTAATTACTGACTCTGATTTTCTAGTGCTGGGCATCCTTCTCTCCTCTTAAATCAAGTAACAAATGTAAAATGTAACATATATTAAGTTTCAGTATTCCAAAACTACCTCTAAAACTGCTTTATACTCTTAAAACCTTACTGTCTCTAGCCAAAAGCGATCGAGGTCACTTCGTCTCTGCTGTTTGTTCAATGTAATTAGCCATCGTCCTCCCCGTTTGTTCTTCTCATCTTCCCACATAGGCTCAATACCATCCTACAGGGTTAGAAGACAACAGTATTACACAATATTGTTACCTTGACTTTGAGAGATAATCATTAGAAATAATGAGCAACAACACTGTTAACTTCTTATTCTCCATACAACTGTCACTGATGTAGTTTTTAAAAGCACATAAAACTTAAAGCCAGAGGCATGACACTGCAGAATTCCAGTTCTGACTTTGTCACTTATTAGCTAGAAAATCTTGGGTTTCACTTAATTTGAAGGTTCTTTTTCTAAGGAGCAAACATATTTTAGAAGCTCTGTACACTTTTACACCTAGAAAAATACATGCAAAAACTATTCAATTTCAGTTAATGAATGTCCCGTCCCCACACCTGAAAAAGCCCAATAATAAGTATTCCAAGGGCCTATGCTCCTAAGGTTAAGAATACCTGGTAAACTCAATCTGCTCAAGTATATAAAGGAAGGAGTAGACTGGATAATGAAAGCTCTCATCAAAATCAATCTCAGTACGGTACCCATAGAATAACTGTCTCTCAATTTTTAGAAACAAAAAGAGTAAGATATATTTATACTCAAACATACTAAAGCCACTTAAATTATCAGCCTGCTCACCATACTATCAAATACTCCTAAGTTTATGGCAAGATTTCTTAATGAATACCAAATGGTCCAGTCCTATAATAAATATATAAAAATCACAATTACGCATACCTTAAAAAGTGAGTAGTCACAGCCAGGCATTAAATTACTAGACAACTGGATATGGTTGTACAGACTAGGTAAAAGAAAATGACAATTAAAAACACAGAATATGTAATACAGAGTTTAGGTGCTTACATACACATACATTTAGAAAATATGAAAAACAGATAAAAGTTCATGTCTACTTGTTTCTAAGAAGTCAGTTTCTTAAATGGACAAAACAGATCTTAAAAGCAGTTCAATAATCAACTTCAGATGACAGGTATAATTTTCAAAAAAATTTCTAGTGACTGATCTTGACAAAAATATATTTTTATATGTTAGTTAACTCAGTGCATACATATGCGTGTATATAAAACTGAGAAGAGAGGTATATGGTGGCTTTAAGTAAATGAAATAATTTCTAAAGTTAATGAACAGTTTTGTTTTTTCACAAACACATTAGAAAAAAAAAAAACAGAAAAGATGAACTTCCTGACCATCGGGATTGTGTGACTGAAATAGTCAACATTATTATCCTCGAGGGTATCCAAGAGGAGAATAGACCAATGGTTCGCAAACACCACTAACTGTCGCTGCTCAGTCAACACAATAATCATTTTAAAAATGGTTTTAGAAAAATACAGTTGCAAGCACTACCTCTTGGGATTATAATCACCTAAATATGAAATGAAACCCTGGAATCTGTATTTCTAAACTATTTCCCAAATATCAAAATAACAGAAAAACATTCACAATGACTCAGTCGCTTGCCTGAAGGCAAGAGGCTTACATCATTTGATCTCCTATAGTCACAGCAAAATTGATTTTTAAAAAATTGGCAACACTTAAGAATCTTTTGCCTGTCTCCAATATTAGATGGCAGAAATAATGATCTTAGCTGTGTCTACAGACCATGGATGATTCTATTATCCTTAGTCTGGTTCTCCTGGTGCTATGTTAACCCCATCTAGGAGTATTTCAGGTAAAGATTTAAGATAGAATTTGGCATCCTTTAGATCAAATTCCATAATATAATACATAAATATCTTTTAGGTGAGACAACCTAAGACCACATAAGGTTTGTAGAGTCACTACCTAATGGTAACTCCAAACTACATCATCAATGACAGCCTACACTAGGCAACAAAAGCAGCTGGATACTAAGTGACTATGGGCCAGGTGCAGGGGCTCACGCCTGTAATCCCAGCACTTTGGAGGTTGAGGTGGGCAGTTCACCTTAGTTCAGGAGTTCAAGACTAGCCTGGCCTACGTGGTGAAACCCTATCTCTACTAAAAATACAAATATTAGCCAGGTGTGGTGGCGGGTGCCTGTAATTCCAGCTACTTGGGAGGCTGAGGCAGGAGAATCGCTTGAACCTGGGAGGCGGAGGTTGCAGTGAGCCAAGATCACGCCATTGCACTCCAGCCTGGGAAACAGGAGCAAAACTCTGTCTCAAAAAAAAAAAAAAAAATTAAGTGACTATAAAATTAGCACTACTAATTTCATAAAATAAATGGATATTGTGGGAATGACCGTCAAGAAAATACTTTTTTCTTTTTGCTGCCTTCTTTCTCTTCCATGGTGCTCAAAGGTCTTTCAAGTTCATAATGAGACTTTGTAATAGCACATCTAAACAGAATCCTAAGACTATGCAGTCTGGATAAATACAAAAGGACTCAATGGCTATTTGCAACAAATTTGCTAGAAAAAAAAAACAGAAATTAAGAAGTGGCTCACACATGTACAGAAAACTAACAAGTCTTTCATATCTCTAAATTATGGTTTAAAAATCTACTATGCAATGACATTGACTACACATAACTGAAGTGTGGAGCCCCTGTTCTAATTAGAGGGTACAATTATGTAAACTGGTAAAAGCCAAACAAACTAGATAAATGCAAATCTGATTGGGGTGACTCAAGGTTGCCTTTTCCTCTGTAGGAGAATGAAGAGCTTTTTTTTTTGGTGCAGAAGGCTGGAGTTATTTAAAAGTTCTAAATAAACATAATTATAGAAGAAAAACTACTTGATGTTTTGATGATGGGCAAAGAAGAATAACCCTAGTTTAGCTAGATAACTAGACCTATAAATTATTAGGACTTAAATGTAGTTATTATTAAGTTTCAATGCTTTCATGCTTATTAAAGACTTTTGCCTTTCATGGTCTCAAATAGTTCCTCCCTACTCATTCTCCAAGTAAATTAGACACACTGGATTAACTTTGTTTTTAAGAGAATCAATTATCAAAACTTCTTAATTTAGACTTTACAATTTTTATATTTTACAGAGAAACAGGAACTCATGTTGACCAGGCTAGTCTTGAACTCCTGGATGCAAGTGATCTTCCTGCCTCAGCCTCCCAAAGTATTAGTATTACAGGCATGAACCACTGAGCCCAGTCCTAAATTTTGTTTTGAAGTCATGCAAAAGTTGATGATCCCAATTCTTAGCTTTTTGCTATATCAGAAACAAAATTTCAAAAATATTTCAAATATTCTTCTTGATGTTGATAAAAGTATAATGAAATGAATAAAGTATCATGATAGATACTGGCAATCCCTTGACAAACCCTGAATTCTGAACACTTCAGCCTTTGATATCTTAAAATCTGTACCATAGGAAATTCTAGATGTTCCACTAAAAACAGTTCGCAAAAATGAGGACCCAACAATGCACTGGAATACCCGGTTATGAGTCAAATGTATCTTGTCAACTAAGAGAAGAACAAGTTCCAACTAACTGCCGAAAGTTCTAAGGGCAATAAAGGATTCCTGAGCAAAGGATATCTCAGGACAAGAAACAGAATAATCAGGGCTGAGGGATGACAAGATTGAAGTTTTGTAAAACTAATAAAGCATAATCACCAATTCAAACATTTGTGAGTAGATAAAAAAAACAGATGAACATTCGTTAACTGTTCACCTCACACTTCATTTTGTGAATTCAACTTAAAAATAAAGACTACACGGCTAATAAAACAACAAACATTCTAAAACAAACGGTTACTTACGCCCAAAAGTCTTCAACGGTATCAAACTTAGAGATGAGCCGCAGGTTTGCTTGCCAAGTTTTGCTTTTATCATTTTTAAAAAACCAGAGTGCCCATCTAAAAATAAAAAGTCAATGTCAAAAAATGATAGTTGCACCCCCATGTTAAAAGCAACATTATTCACAACAGTCAAAAGGTGGAAACAACCCAACTGTCCATCCACAGATAAATTTTAAAAAAGTATATATATACATGATGAAATATTTAAAAACTCTGATGAAGGAAATTCTAACACTTGATAAAACATGAGGAGAAGCTAACAACATTACATTAATAAGGCAGCCCCCTGCTCCAAAAAAACCCAAATACTATATGATTCCACTTATATGAGGTATAAGAAATCAAATTCATAGAAACAAAAAGAATGGTGGTTGTCACTAGCTAAGAAGAAGGGGTAATGGGGAGTTTAATGGGTTATAGAGTTTGCAAAGTTTTGAAAGATGAACAGTTCTGGAGATTAGTTGCACAGTAATTGGTTGCACAGAGTACTTAACATTAACTGAACTGTACAGCTAAAAATAGTTAGGATCGTAAATTTTATGTTTATCCCAAAAATTTAGGAAAAAAAAAAGTAAAATGCTAGTTGTTATTACAGTTGCAAATAATGAGAGCTCTCCATTGCTTTCATTTAAAAAAATGTTATTCTATGCCTACTACATAACAGATTCTCTGCTATACCTTGAGACCCAAGACACACTAAAACTCATCACTCAACAGAATTCACAGAAATGAGGCAGAGAGACAACTACAGTGTGCTAAGTGCTATGACAGATATAAGCAAGCAGAGTTATTTAAGAGAAACACGGAAGAAACACTTAACTATAAAAGAAGGCAAAGGGGTCGGGCATAGTGGCTCACACCTGTAATCCTAGCACTTTGGGAGGCTGAAGCAGGCAGACTGCTAGAGCTCAGGAGTTCAAGATCAGCCTGGGCAACATGGTGAAACCCTGTCTGTACTAAAATAGAAAAAATTAGCTGGGTGTGGTGGTGTGCACCTGTAGTCTCAGCTACTTGGGAGGCTGAGGCAGGAAAATCACTTGAACTTGGGAGAGGGAGGGAGGTTTCAGTGAGCCGAGATCGTGCCACTGCACACCAGCCTAGGAGACAGAGCAAGACTCGGTCTCAAAAAAAAAAAAAAAAAAAAAGGCTAGATGGCTCAAGTCTGTAATTCCAACACTTTGGGAGGCTGAGGGGATTGCAGATCACTTGAGGTCAGGAGTTCGAGACCAGCCTGGCCAACATGGTGAAACCCAATCTCTACTAAAAATACAAAACAATTATTTAGCCAGGCATGGTGGTGTGTGCCTGTAATTCCAGCTACTCGGGAAGCTGAGACACGAGAATCACTTGAATCCAAGAGGCAGAGGTTGCCATTAGCCAAGATTGTGCCACTGCACTCCAGCCTGGGTGATGGAGGGAAAATCTCAAAAAAAAAAAAAAAAAAAAAGAAGAAGGCGATGAACAGGATGACTGATTTTTCAGAGGAACAAATTAGTCAAGAAGAAATGAGAGTGCTGTGCTAGGAGTGGGGAAAATGATTAAATGTGATTCTGCATTTAATCAAACACCTAACTGGGAAAATAATAAAGATTAAGTAATGCTGCATAGATATGTTCTGAAATAATGTGTACCAGTTTTAATATATCTGTATATACTTACTTCTGTTCAAATAGTTTTACTGCTAGATAATATATAATAGCTTATACATACCTGACATATTATATAAAGAGGCATACCTTGGATATATTGTGAGTTCAGTTCTAAGTATCACAAAAAAGGGACTACCTTTAAGGAGAGTCAAACAATTTTCTGGTTTCCCAGTGCATATAAAAGTTATGCTTACATTACACTGTAGTCTATATTATGTCTGAAATAGCATTATATCTTAAAAATAAAATGCACATACCTTAATTAAAAATTCTATTGCTTTAAATGAAAGTTGCCAGGTTAAAAAATTCTATTGCTAAAAATGCTAACAATCATCTGAGCCTACAGAGAGTGGTAATCTTGCTGATGGAAGGCCTTGCCTAGATGTTCATGGCTGCTGACTGATTACAGTAGTGGTTGCTAAAGACTAGGGTGGCTGTGGCAATTTCTTAACGTAAGACAACAAGGAAGTTTGTCACACTGATTCAATCTTCATTTCACAAAAGATTTCTCTATAACACGCAACGCTGTTTGTAAGCATTTTACACACAGAATTTCTTTCAAAATTGGAGTCAATCCTCCCAAACCCTGGGGTTGCTATATCAATTCAGTTTATGTAATATTCTTAATCCTTTGTTGTAATTTCAACAATGTTTCACAGCATCTTCACCAGGAGTAGATTCCATCTCAAGAAACCTTTTTTTTTTTTGCTCACCCATAAGAAGCAACTCCTTATCCATTCAGGTGTTATCATGAGACTGCAGCAATTTAGTAACATCTTCAGGCTCCATTTCTTACTATAGGTCTCTTGCTCTCTATCTGCAGTAACTTCTCCCACTAAAGTCTTGAACCCTTCAAAGTCATCAATACGGGTTGGAATCAGATTCTTCCTAACTCTTGTTCTGACCTCCCATGAATCATGAATGTTCTTAACGACATCCAGAATGCTGAATCCTTTCCAGAAGGTTTTCAATTTACTTTGTCCAGATCCATCAAAGGAATCACTATCTACAGCACCTATAGCCTTACGAAATATAGTTCTTATTAATAAATAATAAGACTTGAAAGTCAAAATTCTTCTTTGTTGTTCCACAGGCTGCAGAAAGTACGCTGTGTTAAGACGCATGAAAACAATTCATCTCCATCAGAGCTCCTGGGCATCAACAATGATCACCTATTTTGAAAGGAAACTTTTCTTCTGGGCAGTGGGGTTTCAACAGTAGGTTTAAAGTATTCAGTAAACTATGCCATAAATCGATACACTGTCATCCAGGCTTTGTTGCTCCATTCCTAGAGCATGGGCAGAGTAGATTTAGCATCATCCTTAAGGACTCTTAAGATTTTGGGAATGGCAAATGAGCACTAGCTTCAACTTAAAGTCATCAACTGCAACACCCCTTATAAGAGTCAGCCTGTCCTCTGTAGCCTTGAAGCTAGGCACTGACTTCCTCTCTAGCTAGCTAAGTCCTAGATGGCATCTTCTTCCAGTAGAAGGCTGTTTTGTTTACATTGAAAATCTGTTGTTTAGTGTAAACTCCTTAATCAATTACCTTAGCTACATCTTCTGGATAGTTTGGTACAATTTCTATATCTGCACTTGCTGCTCCACCTTGTACTTTTATGGAAGTGGCCTCTTTCCTTAAACCTCATAACCAACATCTGCTACCTTTCAACTTTTGAGACAGAGTCTTGCTCTGTCGCCCAGGCTGGAGTGCTTATGGAGGTGGCTTCTTTCCTTAAACCTCATAACCAACCTCTGGTAGCTTTCATTTTTTTTTTTTTTTTGAGATGGAGTCTCTCCCAGGTTGGAGTGCAGTGGCACGATCTTGGCTCACTGCAACCTCTGCCTCCCAGGTTCAAGCGATTCTTCTGCCTCAGCCTCCCGAGTAGTGGCACTACAGGCAAGCGCCACCACGCCTGGCTAATTTTTTAGTAGAGACAGGGTTTCACCATATTGGCCAGGCTGGTCTCAAACTCCTGACCTCGTGATCCACCCACCTCAGCCTCCCAAAGTGTTGGGATTACAAGCGTAAGCCACAGTGCCCGGCCCACTTTCAACTTTTATTCTGCAGTATCCCCACCTCTCTCAGCCTTCATAACACTGAACACAGTTAGGGCCTTACTAAGGATTAGGCTTTGTCTTAAGGGAATGTTGTAGCTGGTTTTATTTACTACCCAGACCACCTGAACTTTCTCTATATCAGCAATAAGGCTGCTTTGTTTTCTTATCATTCATGTGTTTGCTGGAGCAGGACTTTTCATTGCTTTCAAGAACTTTTTCTTTGCTTTCACAACCTGGCTAACTTGTTTGGTGCAAGAGACCTAGCTTTCGGCCTGTGTTGGCTTTTGACATGTTTTCCTCATAAGCTTAGTAATTTCTAGCTTTTGATTTAAAGTGGAGAGACATGCAACTCTTCCTTTCACTAGAACATGTAGAGGCCGATGTAGGGCTATCAATTGGCTTAATTTCCATATTGTTGTGTCTCAGAGAATAGGAAGAACCAAGGATAAGAAGATGGGAATGGCTGGTGAGTAGAGCAGTCAGAACACATACAACATTTATCAATTGAGTTTGCCGTCTTATATGGCCAACATTCATGGCACCCCAAAACAATTATAATAGCAACATCAAAGAGCACTTATCACAGATCATAACAGATACAATAATCAAAAAGTTTGAAATATTGTGAGAATTACCAAGTAAGCACATGCCATTGGGAAAATGGCATCAACAGAATTGCCTGACACAGGATTTCCACAAACCTTCAATTTATAGAAAAGGCATTATTTGTGAAGCACAGTAAAATGAGGCATACCTGTATAATATTTTCTCTAATACCTTGAAGATAAACTCAGGGAACATTAAAGTTACACTTAAACATTATTATCCCAAGATGATTCTCCTTTAGAAAAACTAAACTGAATATTATCTCAATTACAATACCAAAGGAAAAGTCAAAGGGAAATTCCATTTTCTCATCAATACAAATGCTGTATGAAGAGTCTTCCAAACTGTGTATTTCATAATCCTATAATTAATGCTTGGTAACCTTACCTAGACAGAAAAATGAGATGCATTTCAACATGTACTTGGTATTTTGTCAGCAACTGCCACCCCATTATCAATAAAAAGAAAAAGAAAAGGGAAGAAAACCCCCAACAAAGTCAAGTGCTACACTCGGGATTTTTAAAAATAATTAACTCGGCTGGGCACAGTGGCTCACGCCTATAATCCCAGCACTCTGGGAGGCCAAGGCAGGCGGATCCGGAGGTCAGGATATCGAGACCATCCTGGCTAACATGGTGAAACACAGTCTCTACTAAAATTACAAAAAATTAGCCGGGCATGATGGCACATGCCTGTAGTCCCAGCTACTTGGGAGGCTGAGGCAGAAGAATCGCTTGAACCCGGGAGGTGGAGGTTGCAATGAGCCAAGATCGTGCCACTGCTCTCCAGGCTGGGTGACAGAATGAGACTCCGTCTCAAAAAAAAAAAAAATTCAATCTTTTTCAAAACAACAACAAAAAAACACTCCACCCAGCCATTTAAACATATAAAGAACTATGGGACCAGGCAAGATGGCTCACACCTGTAATAACAGCACTTTAGAAGCCTGAGGCAGGAGGATCACTTGAGCCCAGGAGCTCAAGACCAGCCTGAGCAACATAGTGAGACCTTGTCCCTACTAGACATTTAAAAAATCAGCGAGGAATGGGCCAGGCATGGTGGCTCACATCTGTAATCCCAGCACTTTGGGAGGCCAACGTGGGTGGATCACCTGAGATTGACACCGTTCTGGCTAACATGGTGAAATCCTATCTCTACTAAAAATACAAAAATTAGCTGGGCATGTATGGTGGCGCGTGCCTGTAGTCCCAGCCACTCGAGAGGCTGAGGGAGGAGAGTCACTTGAACCTGGGAGGCAGAGTTCCAGTGAGCCGAGATCGCCCCACTGCACTGTAGCCTGGCAACAGAGCAAGACACCATCTCAAAAAAAACCAAAAAAATTTAACCATGTATGGTGGCATGTCTGTAGTGCCAGTACCCAGGAAGCCAAGGTGGGAGGATTGCTTGAGCCCAGGAATTTGAGGTTGCAGTGAGCTTTGATCATGCCACTGCATTCCAATGTCCCTGTCAACAAACGGGACTGGGACAGGGGCAGGGAAGGGAAAGGCAAGAGGACTGCTTCAGGTCAGGAGTTTGCAAACAGCCTGAGCAACATAGCAAGACCCCGTATCTCTTAAAAAAAAAAAAAAAAAAAAAAACCATAGCCAGGCATTGTGGTGCATACCTGTAGACCTAGCTACTTAGAAGGCTGAGGCAGAGAGATCATTTGAGCCCAGAAGTTTGAGACTATAGCGACTTATGATCATACAACTATACCCCAGTCTGGGTGACAGAGTAGGACCATGTCTCTTAAAAAAAAAAAAAAAGAAAAAAAAAAGCCAGGCATGGTGGCTCATGCCTGTAATCCCAGCACCAGCACTTTGGGAGGTCAAGGTGGATGAATTGCTTTAGTCTAGCAGTTCAAGGCTAGCCTGGGAAATAGCAAAACTCCAACTCTACAAAAAATGCTAAAATGGTGGTGGTGCATGCCTGTGGCCCCAGATGGGGTGGAAAGATGGTTTGAGCATGAGAGGTCAAGGCTGCAGTGAGCTGAGACTGCACACTCCAGCCTGGGTGACAGAGCGAGACCCTGTCTCCAAAAACAAACAAATCATGTTTTTAGTTTCGGAAATTTTGAGAACTTACTAAGTGCTTATCAACAAGCAATTATCTAAATCAGCTGTTCTCAAAATGTGGTTTGCAGACCGGCAGGAGGCCCTAACATACTTTTTCCTAATAATGTTAAGATGTCACTTTGCTTTTCAGTGTTTACATTTGTACGAATGGTGCAAAAGCAATAGTAGTTAAATATCCTGGTGCCTTAGCAAGAATCAAGACACTGACACCAAACTGTGAGTAGTCGCTGTATCCTTTATTACTACCAACTCTCACAGTACTAATAATGTGAGTTTCATATAAGTATGCCTTTGGGCTGGGCGAGGTGGCTCACAACTGTAATCCTAGCACTTTGGGAGGCTGAAGTGGGCAGATCACCTGAGGTCAAGAGTTAGAGACCAGCCTGGCCAACATGGTGACACCCTATCTCTACTACAAATACAAAAATTAGCTGAGTGTGGTGGAAGGTGCCTGTAATCCCAGCTACTTGGGAAGCTGACACATGAGAATCACTTGAACCCAGGAGGCAGAGATTGCAGTGAGCCAAGATCGCGCCTCCAGCCTGGGTAACAGAGTCAAACTCCATCTCAAAAAAAAAAAAAAGAATGCCTTTGATGAGGCAATAAACATGACCCATTTCATTAAATTTCAATCTATTTCCATATTTTTCTCATAATCTGCACAAAAACTACTTCCAGTACAGTGCAACAAAATACAGTATCTAAGCAATTGTCTGAATTTAAGACTGTTGCTTAAAATTTGAGCGTTCAGTAGAAAAATCAGAATTTTAAAAGATTTCATCTACCACTGTAAGCTTGACAACTTCCTAAAAATCGAAGATACTTAGTAAGTTTAGAGGTAATATTAAGGAATTATTATTGCTTAATGCTATATAAAAAATGTGTCAACATTTGGAAGATCTGCATAACTCACTGAACCAGTATTTTCCAAATAAGAAATGTATGATGTTAAAAAATCTTACATAGGTAAGAGAGATCCATTCCAAATGCAAGACAGACCAATGGATGTGACAAAGTAGAAAAAAATTCTTGGATTTTAGATTCCACATTGCAACTAACCTCTAAGAAACCTAGTATCTCTTTGAGCATGTATCCTAGGAGAAAACAAGGGAGCTGGCGTCTCATGCCTGTAATCCCACCACTTTGGGAGGCTGCAGCAGGTGGATCGTCTGAGGTCAGTTGGAGACTAGCCTGGCCAACATGGTGAAATCCCATGTCTACTAAAAATCAGCTGGGTGTGGTGGCTCACGCCTGTAATCGTAGCCACTTGGGAGGCTGAGGCAGGAGAATCACTTGAACTCAGGAGGCGGAGGTTGCAGTGAGCTGACGTTATGCCATTGTACTCCAGCCTGCATAACGAGCAAAACTCCGTCTCAAAAAAAAAGGTGCCGGGGGGTTGGGTTGGGGGGGAAGAAACCTAGTAGTATCAAAGGAGAATATCAACAATATTTTTTTTTGAGATGGAGTCTCACTCTGTTGCCCAGGCTGGACTGCAATGGCACGGTCTTGGCTCACTGCAACCTACAACTCTCAGGTTAAAGCAATTCTCCTGCCTCAGCCTCCGGAGCAGCTGGGATTACAGGCGCGTGCTACCACACCCAGCTAACTTCTGTATTTTTAGTATAGAGAGACGGTTTCACCATGTTGGCCAGGCTGATCTCAAAGTCTGGACCTCAGGTGATCTGCCTGCCTCGGCCTCCCAAAGTGCTGAGATTACAGATGTGAGCCACCACACCCAGCTCAACATTTATTTTTAAAACCTATCCTCCCTTTTCCAACTTCTTATACTTCCAATGAAACATTGTAACTTCACAGACTGAATGCAGAAACAGCTATGAAAATCCAGTTGACTTCTATTAAGTCAGGAACTTAAACAGTGCAAAAATAATAGCAAAAATGCTATTCTTCCCATTATATATTTTTTATTTCAAATAATTATTTTCATCATAAAATGTCATTTATGTTAATGTGATGAATTTTCTAAACACATATTAATTTTACATTTCTCAAGTTTTTCAGGTGAAATTATATATTCTTTTTTTTTTTTTTTTTTGAGACTTTAGTAGAGATGGGGTTTCACCATGTTGGCTAGGATGGTCTTGATCTCTTGACCTTGTGATCCTCCCTCATCAGCCTCCCAAAGTGCTGGGATTACAGGCGTGAGCCACCACACCCGGCCAATACATTCATTTTTAAATGTGAAAAATAACATCTTAGCATTATTTACATAAAAATATAATAAACAGCAATAGATAAAAACCCACATAAAACTCTGTGGAGTCCTCAATAATTTTTAAGAGTATAAAGAGATTGGGGGACCAAATACTTGAGAACTGCTGATTTAAATAAAATATACATCCATGCAAGTGACTACTAGGCAACTACTAAAAAGTTTGAAAACAAAAGATTAGTTTAAACAAAAAAAGTTTGTGTGGTAAAGTTTTCCTAAAACTGACATGAAACCCAGAAGCTACCAAGGAAAAGCAGTATTTGCCTACATAAAAATTAAAGATCTCTTAAAAAAAAAAACAAAAAACAAAAAACAACCCACATAATTCCATAGACAATGTTAGAAGAAAAATGATTTGGAAAACTTGTTTCTGACTTTATATTCCTCCAGTTTCCCTTCCTTGGGTGAGCTAGGACTCTAATATAAAATGCTTGGAAATAAACTTGAAAAGTTTATCCATACCTTCTTAGCTTGAAAGTAGGGGAAAAAGATAATCCAAAAGAAAAAAATAGAAGAACTGAACAATCTGTCCTAAGATAAAAGCCACAGATCGTCAATATAATATGAAAATATTTTAAAACTTCAATTTTAAAATGCGGATTGAAAATACTGAAACTGTTTTCCCAAATCAGACTGGGACCAATCTGATTGGCAACAACGTAAAAGACTGATCACAGCAGTTGGCAAGGATGTAGAAACCAGGAACTCTCAAACTATGAAGTCTAAGCCAATAAAACAGAATAATGTGGCAGTTTCTGCACAAAGGTTGTTAAAGGGTATCTAAAATTCACACAAGTGCACAAGTATATAAGGATGTAAATTATAGCACTGTGTGTAAACAGAAAAATCTATACAGCCATTAATGTAAGCCTAATAAAACACATGGCTGTATATTAATATAATACAAGACAGTGGTTTAAAACAATGAGGTAAAATCTGCACATACAAACAAAAAAGTCAATTGTATGGACATTTATATTAAAAAGTATACACATGTTCATTTAATACTTCTGGAAGAATATAAACTAAATTTAACATTGACTACTCTGGAGAGTGGAGAAACAGTAAATGCAAGAAGTAAATAATGAGAAAACTGCCAAAATTTGAGCCATAAAACATGGTATTTTTCCAAAGGATATTTGCTATTTTACATAAAAAGTAGAATTTGTAGAGAAACTGAAGTCCCCAGATACTTCATTTTAGGATTTAAACCCTTTTTTTTTTTTTAAACTGATGAGGACACTTAGGAATCCCTTCCTAAATTTCATTCAAGGTGTGAGGGATATATGCCTTGTTTACTTCTCCAATAAAAGTGACACCAAGAACTGGGTTCACAGAGAGCTGAGAAGATGTAAGAGTTTGTTTTATATCACTGAAAAGATGGGAAAAAAGTAAGGGTTTTGGTGCTACTATTAGGTTAAACTATATAAAACTGCCACTAATGAATTCTTCAACCTAACACATGTGGTACACTGCTTTCCTGAGGATTTTATTCTTTATAGACTGACCTCTGATGTCCCCACTAGCTGACAATCTCCACTGTCTAAAAAACTGATTTGTTCCTCACTGGAAGATATGCTGAACCGAAGGGTCTCCTATGAGAAAACTGCAAACAGTATATTTGAACTATTTATTTCAGCAGGTCTTCCATGATGAATAAAGGAAACATTTTTTAAATATTAAGATCATAAAATTGTTTTTAATAAAAAGAAACTATATAATAAATAAGACTTGTGGACTCTTTTAAGTACAGAGTGAATGGTCTGCCCTAACAAAAAGTAAATTAAAAAAGGCAAAGGAGAGGAACTGAAATACTTTAAAAACCTCAGAAGTTAATTCCAATTTACTTTCCTCTAGATTGTTACAATGTTTCCAAGCTGCCATTTTCTTTTTTTCCTTTTTTTTTTTTAAGATGGGGTTTCACCCTGATGGCCAGGCTGGCCTTGAACTCCTGACCTCAGGTGATCCACCCACCTCGGCCTCCCAAAGTGCTAGGATTACAGGCGTGAGCCACCGCGCCCGGCCCAAGCTGCCATTTTCTTCCCGCCATCAGTATTCAGTGAACTCAAGTTAATTCTCATTATATAACCCAGAAAATAAGTAAAAACAAACCTACTGGGAAGGAGTGGGAAGAGTTGGGAAAAGCCATGTAATGAACTAATACTCAATTTCCTACTACACTGTTAACTATGAAAACTTAACTAATTTTAATCTTTCCCCTTTTTCCTCTCCTGTCTCTTTCTCAGTTACAAACCAATCAGCCTTCAAATTCCACTTTCCCTGGCTCTCATTTCTCATTCTCAGTCCAACTTCAAGTTAACTTTTCTTATTCTATACATCTGTATATCTCCTACTCACTCTTCAAACTAATCTTTTTTTCCATGTTTTATGGAACTACTCTATGGAACTTATACTCTATTAAAAAAACTTTTTCCTAAGTCAGTAGGGACTTTTTTTAAAGTGTTCAATCCAATGGATATTTTGACACCTTGCTTTATTTGGCCTTTTTAGGGTGCTGTTAACCACCCTATCCTTAGCGATAACAAACCACCTTCTTGGTTTCCATGCCCACCACTGTCTTTTTTTTTTTCTTTTCTTTTTTTTTTTTTTTTGAGACAGTTTCACTCTTATTGCCCAGGCTGGAGTGCAGTGGCATGATCTCAACTCACTGCAATTTCCACCTCCTGGGTTCAAGCGATTACCTCGCCTCAGCCTCCCAAGTAGCTGGGATTACAAGCACCCGGCACCATGCCCAGTTAATTTGTGTATTTTTAGTAGAGAAGAGGTTTCACCATGTTAGCCAAGCTTGTCTCAAACTCCCGACCCTCAGGTGCTCCGCCTGCCTTGGCCTCCCAACGTGCTGGGATTACAGGTGTGAGCCACCACATCCGGCAACCACCACTGTCTTAGTTTGCATGTCCATCCTTCATAGGCATTCTTCTTCAACAAAAGTCTCCTATATGATGCTAGTATCCCAGGTCTTTGCCCCTGAGTCAAGTTCACTTCTCTCTAAAGGAACTTATTTAATAATGTGGCTTCTATTACGACCAATATACTGAAGAATTTCAAACTTATCTCTCACCTAGTTTGTTTTGAGCTCAAGACTCACACATAAAACTGTCTGCTAGTCATGGATCATCCAAGTGAGAAATAGAACCCTCAACCTTAGCATATGTAAAACTAGCCTCATAATCTAACTTTCCCTTCAAACTTGCCCTATTCACCATTTACCTGTGGCCTAACTCAGAAAACCTAGGTGTCAGAAAGCTTACCTGTTCTGCAGAGGATGTTTAATATAGTGTTCTGGATTAGCAACCTCCTGGTTAGATTCTGGTTTTTCCTCTTCTGTAGTCGGGGGATTAGGAGTAGGGGTGGTTTCCTAGTAGAAAATATAAAACATTATTTTAAATTTCTTAACACACCTATGACAGCAATATTCTAACTAAATCTGAACTGACATGCTGATATTTTTTAAGAAGAAGTAATTAGAGCAGATTGCTTCATAAAACAGACCATAGACCAATCTCTAAAGAACCATTCTCTATTCTTGTATCTCTTCATTAGAGCAAAGGGTTTCTCAAACCGGAAAATATAATAGTATCTATGCTTATCCTTCCACTTGTACTTTTTTTTTTAAATAGCAGGAAGACTGTCACAAACTATGCAACAAAGTTAGGAAAATCTGCTATCTTTCTTAACATACCATCTCATTAAGAGATACTGTATATGGTATTGAAGGGGGATATCAGGAAGGATAGAGGATTAAAACTAAAGTTTCAAGAGTATAATAACTGTATCACTGGGCACTGTGGTGCATGCCTATAATCCCAGCTACTCAGGAGACTGAAATAGGATTGCCTGAGCCCAGGAGTTTGATACCAGCCTGGGCAACACAGCAAGACCCTGTCTCAAAAAGAAACAAACAAAACAAAACTATATCATGATAACAAAATAAGCTTTGTAAAGTGATTAAGCCAATGATATGCCGGTCTTGCCTTCATGGCATACTGTTTACCCTATGGTAACCTAAAAGTTTGGCAACAACATTTCCAATGGACTCTAAGTTGATGGACATTGGTTTGAACTTAAATCTTTTAGTTATAATAATTAACATTGTCATCTAAAAATATCAGGAAGAAAAGGAGAACAGTAATTTAAAAAGGTGTTCACCACATTCTTCCATGTAGCTCTTCACACTACAATAAATTGTTAACAAAACAAGACAGCCAAAGAAAGGCACTAGGACAAAGACCAATACAAACAAAAGGGGCAATGCAACAAGTGTCTGGATATCAGATTTACTGAAGCAGCAAACAAAAGTTAGAGATTTATGTTAACATAACAAGATATGTAGTCAAATATTTATTATCCAAAAGACCTCAGATAGGTAAATTCTCTTAAATTTACTCATAAGCTTAAAATCCTCACTATAAACCACACTTCTGCAACGCTTATTTAAACCTTTTACCTCAGCAGCACATAAACAGTGAATTACAATATGATTAATTACAAGTTTCATGCAGTCCAAAATATCATTTTAAAACTAATTCAGTTCTTTCCCTTCTTTTCTATTATTCCATTCTTTTCGTTCTTGGGAAAATCATGGAATACTAAGATGGTATCAAATCTTTGAACATATAGAAACTCATCACTCAGCAAAAACATATTCAGTTCCTAGAATTTTAAGTGTTATTTTGAATTAAAAATCCCACTTTAAGTAATTGATACTATAGTCTTCATATTAAGAACACATTATTTTGTACTTTTCCAACAACTTTAAAAAGCTATACATTTTTAAATATGTGTGTATGTATGAACCAATAGTACATGACTTTAAAATCTTTAATCTTCACTTTTAATTATAGATTACAAAACAAATGATCTATAATACCATAAAAATTTTTAATGGCCACAGACAGTCATCTTTTCATATCATCTATATGGGAACTAAAAAATATTTCAAGAAAAAAAGTTCTATTTTAAGGTGTATAATCTTATTTTTAAGGTTGCTTCCTATAGACATTAAAAAACTTTTAAGTTTACATTCAGTCTAAAAACAAAACTCGGCCGGGTGAGGTGGCTCACACATGTAATCCCAATACTTTTTTGGAGGCCCAGTACTTTCGCTCATGCCTGTAATCCCAGTACTTTGGGAGGCTGAGGTGGGTGGGTCATTTGAGGTTAGGAGATCAAGACCAGCCTGGCCAACATGCTGAAACCCCATCTCTACTAAAAATAAAAACATTAGCCAGGCGTGGTGGTGCTCGCCTATAATCCCAGCTACTCAGGAGGCTGAGGCAGGAGAATCGCTTGAACCCAGGAGGCAGAGGTTGCAGTGAGCCAAGATCAAGCCACTGCACTCCAGCCTGGGGGACAAGACAAGACTTACATCTCAAAAAAAATAAATAAATAAAATAAAAATACTGCAAAATCCTACCATATTCCCCTCTCTGCTCTCTCAGACTGGTGTTCTCTCAATGAGAAAATATCACTGGAAATTACATCCTAAATGACCAGCCTCGAGTTCTATTGGGGGAATTAAAAAAAAAAGGAAAAAAAATTAAATGACCAATATTTCTAGGTTTATAAACTGCCTGGACAAAAAAGTAAAGGCTAATTTAGCAGATTATGGCTAATCTCAAAGTAATCAAACACATTTTTAACCTAAAATAGACAATCTTCCCTTGAAAAAGCATTGCATAACATACTTTAGGTGAGTAGAACAGGGAGTAAGAGTGAGGCCATGGATGGTGCTGTGTTCATCCAGATAGTAACCAGTGTGGCTGAAAGAGAAGTTCATGAAACTGAAGAGCTAGAATGGCAGGTTGGAGTGAGATTGTTAAAGGCCTCAAAGGTCAGGCTAAAAGTGTACCTTTCATCTTGGGGGCAAGGAAAGCCATTAACAAGAAGGTCAAAGAGATTAAATCCAAATGGCAAGAGAACAAATGATCACCAATTTAAGAGCAAAGTATTAAACCTGGTTTTAGATTTGCTGAGTTTATCAGCTTCAAATAAAAATTTCAGTATTAAAATTTAGCAAACCCAAAGCTGAATAAACTGTCATAGCAACAAAAGAAAGTTGAAAGGGAAGAAAAAAGACAAGCAAGGGCGAGAAAACTCTAACAATTAGCTGCCAAGAATGTCAGGTAGCTTTTTACTACATTCTGCAAAATTAGCACAGGTATAGTATTAATCTTATGGGACAATCCTAATATTATAGAGGCAAGTATTTCCCAGGTCTAGCATCATTCTGTGGTGTTTTCAGTAAATCTAACTAAATTTTAGATTCTCCTCACCATGTTCAAATCTACATTGCTTAAATTCCAAAACTGTGATGTACTTTTCCATGGTTTTGAACATTCAAGATTTCTCAGCAACTCTCAACCCAAATACACATAAAAACCATCTTACTCACAGGAACTTCCAAAAATTATTTTCCAGGTTAAGACAAATCACCCAACACCTTATTTGAAGTATGTAATAATCATTAGTCCCTCTGGGCACTAATAATGGTTTGAACCAGTAACTCAAAGTATAGTCCACCGACTATTCACAGGCTACTACTGCTGGTCCACAAACTAGTCATGGTTTACAGTGAGGTTAAGTATAGAAATGCAAAGTAAACACAGAAAATTTGTAGCAATTTGACAATTTTATATCTGCTGAAACTAATCAAATTCAGGCTTACATTTTGTATGCATGTCTTCATGTTTATCATTTTACAAAAGTATTATATTAGAAATTTTTTTAAAAGGCCAGGCATGGTGGTTCATCCCTGTAATCCCAACACCTTGGGAGGCCAAAGCAGGAGGATCTCCTGAGCCCAGGAGGCCAAAACAGGAAAATCACTTGAGCCCAGAAGTTCAAAGGCTGCAGTGAGCTATGATAGCAGCAATGCACTCCAGCCTGGGCAACAGAGTAAGATGCTGTCTCTAAAAAATTAAATTAAAATTAAAAAAAAACACAAACCAGTTTGTCACCAGAATATGAGATGCACTAATTCAAGTTACGCCCTGTAGAACCATGTTACCCATGTTGGAATCCCAGCTCTGCCATTCACAGTTGTAAAATTAAGAGCAAGTAACTTCCGTGGCCTCAATTTCCTCATCTTAAAATAGGCACTGTGATATTTATCTCCTAGGATCACTAGGGATTAAATGAATTAAAAAAATAAAAGCATTTAAACTGTCTGGTACATGGGAAATGCAAAGTAAGAAACTGATTTTTTAAAAGTAGCTAAAAATTTTAAGTGTATGGTTACCTGGCTTTCCATTCATTCATTCACAGCAAACTGTATGGCCAGACACTATGCTGAGTTGTGTTACATGATTTTAGAAAGAAATTTTTTTAAAATTATATTTATCACTTCCTTCCTTCCTACATTCTTTCTGATGTATGTAGATATAGATATTCCTCCCAGAACAATAATAATTTATGACAATATAAAGTCATTTTAAAGTAACATTCAAGTGAGGAAACCTACTTTTCTTACTTTTAAAGGTACTCCCAGATACCATATTTCCCCTTCTCTGTACTGAAAGCATCATATCTTTGGCCTCATTCCCCATACTCTTAGCCTCAGTGAATTAATGAATGGCTAGAACATACCACTGGGCTGAACTATTTATTACCAAGCAACAGCATAAAGGACACTGAAATCAAGTATCAAAGTAAGGCACAAAAAGGGGCTAGAGGAAGAAAGAAATTCTACATCAGCACATGTATTCACATACCATCTTTTGTGCTTCCAAATAATGCTGCAACTGACAGTCTGTATATACCAGGCTCTGACTTCACTACTACAGTTTTCCTCTGATAATAGAAAAAGCAATCCCAGGTTTACCAATCTCTGATGCACTAGGAGGCCATACCGCAAAATGGGTAAAAGCCAAAGCTCAACAACACAGCCTGGATCCACCTTTAATCCATATTTGATGAGTCCTTTAGGTCTTAAGTACTGATAGGAGAAAATTTTCAGAGAACAATAGGGATTGTTTAAGTGATCCTTAGGGTAAGTCCTTAAAAGCCCCGTAAGGAGTGGTTTCTTCACTTGTAAAAAGTGCTGTGTGGGTTTTCATCAACAATCCAAGAGTTTGGCACTTAAGTGATCAATAACTGTCGGCTACCATTAGCAATCAGTACTTGAGATGATTTTAATTTAAAAGTTTACTAAGAGCTGAGTAAATGTGGCATACTGAACCAGACTTCAAACTCTGGAGGAGGTTTGGCTAGTCCTTTAAATTTTAAGATGAGGAAAAAATTTTAAGAACAATAGAAGATAAATCACTAACATTCATATCCCAGTAATATACTGAAGCGTGAGTGGTAACCTAAACTGCTTAGAGTATGTTCTCTAAATTACTGTCCTGGCTCATTAACTTCTATCTACCCTCAAATCCTTACACCAGCCCTTCCCCCACCTTCACCCCACCACCAATCATACACACAATAAGTAGGGATATGGAAAGAGAAAGAACTGGTGATTAACTTAGAAATAACTACCCAGATGACTGTTACCACACCCAAATAATTCTGATACCAACACTCTCCCCCTTCCTGATGACACAAAATACATGTGTACGGTCAAGGCTACAGCACCAAAAAATGAGTAACAATATGATTGGTAACCCGTATCTAGTAGCACTTCCTTATACTCCCCACTCCCCCCTTCCTTGCTTCACTTTCTGTAGCTGAACTGGAAAGACCATCTGTGTCCATATTAGAAATGTAAATGCTACACGTGGCAAAGACAGCTGCAATTATTTCTACAAGGTACTAACACAACATTCCAGTAAATTGAAGGCACTATATTAAATAAAGGTATGAAACAATGGGCAGGATAGGCATAGTAAGAACAGAAAGGGGGGTGCTTTATGATTTTGAAAAGCTCACACCTCATCCAAACTATGAGTTTTTACTTGATAGGTAACATTTACCAAGCAGTGACTACCAGGCCATGTGCTATATATTTTCATACACATTATCTCAATATATGATAAATCATCTCAATACAGTCAATCTTCACAATCCCTATGAAACAACTATTATTTTCTCCACCCTTCAGAAAAAACTTAAGCCCTGGAAAAATAAACATGTCATTTAAATCCAGGACTACCAGGGTTTACAGCTACAAATACCACATGTCCTAATTCTACCTGTTTGTTGTATCAGTATAATTGTTACTAGAACTCTCATTCACTCTCAAAGGTGGCCAGGACTGAATAAATTATATGGTTACAAAGATTCTTTCTAGGCAACATAACCCTATAATATATATTGTGCTCCGCTCTACAGCTTCAGGCTCAATACTTTTGCTCATCCTGCCAATGTCATGTCACTGCCAATAAACTAGTAAAAAAAGCATGAATGGTACACCTCACCCTTCCCCCGAGACACACAAAAAATTCCACTACCAGGAAAAAAAGCAACTATATATTGAGTTTACATTATTATGCAAAACAGGACACTAAATACCTATTGGTCAAATATCTTACACATATTGGTTAAGTGTAAGTAAAAACCTCTTTATGTGTACAAACAACTTTAATGAGAACATTATTTAATACAAATATGTAAACAAACTTCATACTTTTCCTTCTAGTATCCACTCAGTTCTCAGTTTTGTCATTTATTTGACATATTAAATCAGGCAAAGAAATGTATACAACCACGTAAAAAGAATCACATTCTCTCACCTGAACACATAGCAGTGGTCAAAAGTAATTAAATGTAAACTGGACCCCAGGATTTAATGCAAAAAACATCCTGTACAGAAAAGTTTCAGGCTTCTAACTTCACTGAATCCAGTACTAAGTGTTCTTTATATTTCTCAGCTCCTTCCAAGTCTTTTTCCCTTTCTAACATCTGCCAAAGAATGGTGTATGTAGCTTCCAACCTGGACTGGCAATCGAGCTTATCACCTGGGATTCTTGCAGGATTTCTGCCTGCTTTTTAATGGCATCATTTTCATCATCTTCAGCTCTTATGTTTTCTTTCTTCTTCTTGTTTTGCTTCTTTTCATACATCAGTTTTTCTTTTTTTCTTCCTTTCTTTTAGACAAGAGTCTCGTTCTGTTGCCAGGCTGGAGTGCGGTAGCGTCATCCTAGCTCACTGCAACCTCTGTCTCCTGGGTTCAAGTGATTCTCCTGCCTCAGCCTCCAGAGTAGCTGGGACGATAGGCACATGCCTCCATGCCAGGCTAATTTTTGTATTTTTAGTAGAGAAAGGGTTTCACCATGCTGACCAGGCTGGTCTCGAACTCCTGACCTCGTGATCCGCCCACCTCAGCCTCCCAAAGTGCTAGGATTAGAGGTGTGAGCCACCGTACCCAGCCACATCACTTTTTCTTGACCAACTGTTTCACCACAGGAGTCTTAATTTGTCTCAGGCCAGGATCAGCCATGGTCCCACAAGCACCAGGAGAAGGAAGGGACAGAGAGTCAGGGTAACCATGGAGGAGGCGGCTGTCAGTCCTCAATGCTTTCCAACAAACCATGCATTTCCTCACAGCACCCTCCCATACGTAAATTAGTGTAATTAATTAACTAGTACACAAGAACAAATATAGTCTCACCACCTGTCTTGTAAGGAATAAAAAATTTGGTGAAAACACTGAAAAATTGCCTCAGATAAACTGTTTTGGATTTTAGTTGTGGATTTTAGTTTCAGATAAACTGTTGAGTGATACCAACTAATATGGCATCACTCATGAAAGTGTCGCTCTGGATTTTGCAGGTCTTCTTCCTTATCTGCAATAAAGGATCAAAACTATGGCTTTGGTACACCTCCCTTAACCTAGAAAGTTGAGGCAGAAAAGCAACACATGGAGATTTAGCAAAATACAAATCTTTCAACATTAAAACACTGCTCACATGGAAAATTTTTTTCACATAAAAGACCCTGAGACATCATATATCAATTATGATTCAAAAGACAGTACTTCTTAACGTGCTTTTCAATTAATATAAAATGGCATCTAATCAATAACAAAAAATCAGTTAGCTGGGTTACTAAAGGAAAGAGTTGTGATGATGTGTACAAATTGTGCAGTGTCCAAAAATACTATAAAAATTCAACAGCTGTTTGCTCTATTTAAATAATCTAATTATTTAATCAAAATTAATAAGTAGCACTAAACTCATGAGTGAACAGAGCTGATTAAGTTTGTAGGGCTATAGCTAAAGATTTATATTTCTGAATACTCAGCAAGCTATATTTAAACATATTTTATTAATTAAAAAAAAATCTCAGCTGAGTGTGGTGGCTCACGTCTGTAATCGAAGCACTTTGGAGGCCAAGGCGGGTGGATCACCTGAGGTCGGGAGTTCAAGACCAGCCTGACCAACATGGTGAAACCCCGTCTTTAAAAAATAAAAAATAAAAAAAAATCCCGAGAGTCCACATTTGCATTTCTGATCTTCAAATAAACAATTTTAAAACTTGGATGCATTCTCTTTTTTTGAGACAGATTCTCATTCTGTCATACAGGCTGGGGTACAGTGGCACGATCTCAGCTCACTGCAACCTCCACCTCTTGGGTTCAAGCGATTCTCCTGTCTCAGCCTCCCGAGTGGCTGGAACTACAGTGCCTGGCTAATTTTTTTGTATTTTTACTACATGGGGTTTCACCACATTGGCCAGGTTGGTCTTGAACTCCTGACCTCAAGTGATCTACTTATCTTGGCTTCCGAAAGTGAGTGAGCCACCACACCTGGCTCTTTTTTAAGATGGGGTTTCACCATGTTGGTCAGGCTGGTCTTGAACTCCCGACATCAGGTGGTCCGCCCGCCTTGGCTACCAAAGTGTTTGGATTACAGGCATGAGCCACCACGCCCGGCCACCTGGCTCTTTTATATACCAAGGTTTTAAAGTCACCTTTCAAAAGAAAATATTTTGAAGAAATATATTTCTTTAAAAAAAGGAACAAAACCAGGTACAGTCAGTTTCATATGTCCCAAAATTAGAGTATGTAACCTTCTATTTACATAGTTTAAGTTAATGAACTATCAAGCTTCTAAACGTAACAATATGTACTGAGTTTCAAGTTAAAGCTAAATGAGAAAATAGAAAAATAATAAAATTAAAATAAAAATATCTATATTATTTAACCCAGTAATTAGACTTCTAAGAAACAATATATCTATCAACAGATATAACCAAAAGGTAACAGATAAACCATGGCATTTATGATGCAAGCACTAAACATGTTTGTAAAAATTACTTTAAAACTAATATAAATGTGAGCGAGGCACAGTGGCTCACGCCTGTAATCCCAGCACTTTGGGAGGCAGAGGTGAGCAGATCACCTGAGGTCAGGAGTTCAAGACCAGCCTGGCCAATATGGGGAAACCCCGTCTCTACTAAAAATACAAAAAATTAGCCGGGCGTGGTGGCAGGTGCCCGTAATCCCAGGTACTTGGGAGGCTGAGGCAGAAGAATCACTTGAACCCGGGAGGCGGAGGTTGCAGTGAGCCAAGACTGCGCCATTGCACTCCAGGCTAGGCAACAAGAGTGAAACTCCGCCTCAAAAAAAAAAACAAAAAAACTCCCACTAATATAAATGTGAAGAAAAGTAGATTACAGAACCATATAAAAAACAAGCACTTTTTTTTTGCTTTTGATCTATTTTAAGAAGTCCTAAATAAACTGTAGTGCATCCAGACAATGAAACATTACTTGAGTGCTAAAATAAAATGAGTTATCAAGCCATAAAGAGACACAGAAGGAACTTAAATGCATATAACTAAGTGAAAAAAGCTAAACTGAAAAGGCTACATACTGTATGATCCCAACTCTGTGACATTCTAGAAAAGACAAAAAGATCAGTGGTTGATGGAGAGGGTATAAACAAGCAGAACAGAGAGTACTTATTTTTAGGGCAGTAAAATCATTCTGTACGATATTGCAACGGTAGATACATGTCATTATACATTTGACAAAACCCACAGAATGTACAACATCAAGAGTGAACCCTAATGTAAAGTATAAACTTGGGTGACAATAATGTCAATTTAGTTTCATCAATTCTAACAAATGTGCCATTCTGCTGCAGGATGCTGACAGTGGGAAAGTTGTGCCTGCAGCGGGGCAAGGAGTAAGTTACGAGACTCTGTATTTTCTGCTCAATTCTGCTCTGAATCTAAAACTGCTCTAAGAAAATTAAGTAGTTAGTTTTTGAGACAGGGTCTTGCTCTGACGCCCAGGCTGGATTGAGGGGACACAATCACAGCTCACTGCAGTCTCCACCTCCAAGACTCAATCAATCCTCCTCCCTCAGCCTCCTGAGTAGCTGGACTACAGGTGCATGCCACCACACCCAGCTAATTTTTTGTATTAATAATTTTAGTAAAGAAAGTGTTTCACCATGTTGCCTAGACTGGTCTTGAACTACTGAGTCTGAGCAATTCACCCACCTCAGCTGGGATTTCAGGCATGAGCTACTGCACCCAGCAGAAAATAAAGTATTTAAAGGCAAGGCGGGGGTTGGGGGAGGTATGAAGAGGGATATGGTTAAAAAAAAAAAAAGTTCACAAAAAAGTGAACCAAAATATCACCAGAGAACACCTAGTTGTTGAGATTACAGATTTTTTTCACACTGATCTAAATGTTCCAAATGTCATATAACACAATTATATTAAAGCCCTAATATACATCTGAAACTACTCCAGGACTGTTCAGTGTATTCCAATAATCTGCACATCCCCTCCTATGCCAATATCATATTTTTGTACTACTTTTTTTTTTTTTTTTTTTGAGACAGAGTCTTGCTCTGTCTCCCAGGCTGGAGTGCAATGGCGTGATCTTGGCTCACTGCAACCTCTGCCTCCCGGGTTCAAACAATTCTCCTGCCTCAGCCTCACAAGTAGCTGAAATTACAGGCACCCGCCACCACACTCATCTAATTTTTTGTATTTTTAGTAGAGGTGGGGTTTCGCCATGTTGGCCAGGCTGGTACTGAACTCCTGACCTCAGGTGATCTACCCGCCTCAGCCTCCCAAAGTGCTGGGATTACAGATGTGAGCCACCATGCCCAGCTGTTACCTTTAATGTTTTTCCTCACGGTAGGGTAAGTTCCCCATTCACCTTTGCTCTTCCTTTTCAAAACTTTGCTTTTGCTCATACCTGTAATTCCAGCACTTTGGGAGGCTGAGGTGAGCAGATCACATGAGGTCAGGAGTTCAAAACCAGCCTGGCCAACATGGCGAAACCCCATCTCTACTGAAAACACAAAAATAAGCTGGGCATAGTGTTGGGCACCTGTAATCCCAGCTACTCAGGAGGCTGAGGTGGGAGAATTACTTGAACCCAGGAGGTGGAGGCTGCAGTGAGCCAAGATGATGCCACTGCACTCCAGCCTGAGAAACAGTGAGGCTCTGTCTCCAAAACAAACAAACACACATCTATATATTTCCTCAAAGGAATAAGTTAAGATTTTGCATGTATATAACAATTACAGGAAGCCATAAAAGTGAATATTCAGAGGACAAGAAAAAAAAAGATGGGATGGAGAAAATAAATACCTGGAAATTCAAAATGAAATTTAAAGTGAAGGTTGAAAAATGAATGAAATTTCCCAGAGAACTAGTCCAAGAGATCTAATATCTGATTAACTGTTTCAAAGACAAGAAAAAAGAGAAGAAAATGACCAATAAACCTGTGAGAAGTGATGGACATGAGTTGCCATATTAAAAAAGCCCAATGAGTAGCCAGTATAATGGATTAAACAGACTTATACTAAGGTATATCATTGTGAAACAGGAACAAGAAAAAGAGTCTACAGATTTCTAGGCAGTAAGGTAAGAGAGGAACAGTCACACTAAAACAATTTTTAAAAAGCTATCAGAATAATTTCAGACTCATGAACAGCTACAACAGAAGTCCACCATGGAACATGACTTCAAAATCCTGAAGAATTCTATGTTCAGCCAAAGTACAGGTATGATGCTTAATATTCAAGATCTCAAAAATTTTTTTACTATGTACTTGTTCCTCAAAAAACTGCTGGAGATGTCACCCACCAAAGTGAGACAAGAAACCAAATAAGAGGAAGATAAAAGGCACAGCAAATGCAGGGGTGGAACACAAAAGTCAATGAAAGAATCAGGAACATGGTAAAAGGAGATCCAGGGAACACAAATATTTACCATATACAGGGCAACAGTCCATATTAGAGCAATGAGATTCAGGTGAATGTGATTGGAACAATGTGATTTAAAGGCTGTTATGATCAAAATGCCTATTATTCTACCTTTTCTTTTCTTTTTTTTTTTTTTTTTGAGACAAAATCTTGCTCTTGTTGCCCAGGCTGGAGTGCAATGACCCAATCCTGGCTCACCACAACCTCTGCCTCCCAGGTTCAAGCTTCTCCTGCCTCAGCTTCCCAAGTAGCTGGGATTACAGGCACCTGCCACCACACCCCACTAATTTTGGTATTTTCAGTAGAGACGGGGTTTCACCACGTTGGCCAGGCTGGTCTCAAACTCCTGACCCCGTGATCCGCCCGAAGTGCTGACCTCGGCCTCCCAAAGTGCTGGGATTATAGGTGTGAGTCACTGTGCCCAGCCTTATTCTACCTTTTCTAAACACAAACATACACAAAACCCAAATGCTCAAGTGTCCAGCCCAAACTTTTATCTCTACTTAACTCTGCTTGACCACGTGTTCATTAAGTCCTCTTCTCTCCTTTATACCCTGCTAACCATATTAGATAATTTCATACCAAAAGAGTTCAGCTTTAATCTAATCTTAAAACAAGATACAAAGCAGCATATTACCAAAGACCACTCTCTTACTGAAGATTCTTTGCCTGGTCCACAAAGCAGCCTCACAACTATAAGTCCTGTGTTTCCCAGGACATGTTCATGATCATGCCCACTGGTTTCCTCAAGGCTCTAGTAGAAATTACAGGAAGCTGAAGCCAAACTATCAATGAGAAACAATTTTTATAAGCCTTCATCCAACAGTGGCAACACCGTCTTTCCCCTTATACATCATCTAGCCTTTTAGCTTTTTCAAAATTAAACATAGCTGAAAAATACATACACAGGAGAATGTTTTAGAAAAAACAAAAAGCAAGGAAATGATTAATTCAAACGTCAGAAAGAAGATGGAGAAGGGGCCAAACATACAAGAATGCAATGATGGAATACTAAAAAAGCAGAAATGCTGCTATGATGTCCTAGGTCACGGTACATGGCTCTTCAGTTTACTACTCTAAAACCTGGCCAGGTGTGATGGCTCACACCTGCAATCACAGCACTCAGGAAGCCCAAGGCGAGAGGACTGCTTGTGCCCAGGAGTTTGAGAACATCCTGACCAACGTGGTGAAACTCCATCTTTACTAAAAATACAAAAATTAGCTGGGCATGGTAGCATGCACCTGTAGTCCCAACTACTCGGGAGGCTGAGGCACACACCTGTAGTTGTAGCTAATCAGGGGGTTGAGGCAGGAGGATCACGTGAACCCAGGAGTCGGAGGTTGCAGTGAGCAGAGATCGCACCACTGCACTCCAGTCTGGGCAACAGTGAGACTCTGTCTCAAAATTAAAAAAAAAAAAAAAATTAAGATTAAAAAAAAACTTTTAACACAGAAAAGGAACATTAAAAAAAAAGATTAAAAAAACTTACGTACATATTTTATACTTTACATATAAACATTTTGTTATTTAAAAAAGGTAGGAGCACTAAAAAAAGAATTGTAGCCTGAAAGCCAATTAAAGTTGCAAAAGTGTTTTATTTGACCAAGAGTTTTAAATTTTTCGATTTGTTGTCAAAACATCTATTTTACAATACATTATCTCGTATATGGAATGATACAGAGAAAAGTTTATTCAAAAGTTTCTTGTTAAGTCCAGGAATACTGGTACTTAACCCAATCCCAGTACTGTTTCAAATAGCAAATGGTTGGAAATGACCTAAATATTGATTAACATAGAAATAATTATGTTAAAACCATATAGTGTAACATATACTATCAAAAAAACAAGTGAAAGCTTTATGTGCCGATATGTAATGCTCTACAAGACACATTAAGTGAAAAACACGATGTGCCAGAAAACTGCACATGGCTGGCTACCATTTTCTTTTTATAAATGTATATATTTGCTTGTATATGCACAAATCTCTAAGTTAAACAAATGACAATGCTGGTTGCCTCTAGGTCATCTGCCTGAATACAGATCAGTTTGAGGAGACTGTATACTCTTTTGCATAAAACTTGAGTTTCGAACAGTGTAAAGTACTGCCTATTTACATACACATTTAAAAAACTAGCAAAAAGGCCAGCGCAGTGGCTCACGCCAGTAATCCCAGCACTTTGGGAGGCCAAAGATGGGCAGATCATGAGATCGAGACCATCCTAGCCAACATGGTGAAACCCCGTATCTACTAAAAATATAAAACTTAGCTGGGCGTGGTAGCGTGCACCTGTAGTCCCAGCTACTCAGGAGGCTGAGGCAGAATAGTTTGAATCCAGGGGATGGAGGTTGCAGTGAGCCGAGATAGCGCCACTGCACTCCAGCCTGGGCGACAGAGTGAGACTCCATCTCAAAAATAAATAAAAATCCGTCCGGGCACGCTGGCTCACACCTGTAATTCCAGCACTTTGGGAGGCCGAGGCGGGCGGATCACAAGGTCAAGAGATCCAGACCATCCTGGTCAACATGGTGAAACCCCATCTCTACTAAAAAATACAAATATTAGCTGGGCTTGCTGGCGCGTGCCTGTAGTCCCAGCTACTGGGGAGGTTGAGGCAGGAGAACTGCTTGAACCCAGGAGGCGGAGATTGCAGCGACCCAAGATTGCGCCACCGCACTCCAGTCTGGCACCTGGCGACAGAGCAAGACTTTGTCTCAAAAATAAATAAATAAATAAATAAAAATCCTTTTTTCTTTTTTTGGTTAGATAGGGTCATTTTCTGTCACCAAGGCTGGAGTGTAGTGATGTGATCACAGCTCACTGCAGCTTTGACCTCCAAGGCTCAACGGATCCTTCCATCTCAGCCACCCCAGTGGCTGGGACACAGGTGCACACCATCACATCCAGCTAATTTTTTTGGAGAGACAGGGTCTCGCCACGTTGCCCAGGCTGGTCTCAAACTCCTGGGCTCAAGTGATCCTCCTTCGTCTCCCAAAGCCTCGGATTACATGTATGAGCCACCATGTCCAGCCCTTTTTTCCTGCAGCCATGATAAAGGACTTATGAAGGAACACTAGCGATTTTTATGGTAGGGATAGGAGAGCATCTGAGGATTGTGAGTCACAGGCTTTGCATTTCTTGCTAATGGCTAAGGATTGATAATTTAAAAAGCAGCGATGTGAAATTCCTAGAAAAGAGGGAACATGATATGTAAATGCACGGATATATCTGAGTATAAAACATTCATAGAACGTCAACTTTATCTAGTTCCTTATAGTTTACAAACTGTTACCTTTGAATATGGCATTTAAAAATTGAAATCACTGTAAGATATTTTATTCCAGCTTCCAGTTGGACTAAGAAATTTCAGTCTTCGAGATAACTCAGTTTTAAAGTAAGACTATAACCCATGCTCATTTCCACTTCTCACAAAAGTCTCTATGACTAAAATGGTGCAACTCACTGGTACTAATAGATTAAGGAAATTTCCAATGGTAGCAGAGGAGGAAAAGTAGAAATTACCATTGCTAGAACATTTCACAGGTTCCTTGTTACGTCCAGGGATGCTGGTACTTCTATCATATTCCTAACTTTATGTAAATTAAACAATATTTTACTTAAATTTTTTTCCTACAGTTTTCTGTCCAAATGAGAGTAAGCTTACATAATTCATTTTGCATATTATCACGTCTGTGTGTAAACTGTCTGCATTGAATTTCTCTAAGTCTAATAATCATGCACATTAACTCAGATTATAAAATGAAGTGTGAAATTTGGTGTGTATATATATATATATATATATATATTTTTTTTTTTTTTTGATGGAGTTTCACTCTGTCGCCCAGGCTGGAGTACAGTGGTGCAATCTCAGTTCACTGCAACCTCCACCTGCAGGTACAAGCAATTCTCCTGCCCTGGCCTCCCCAGTAGCTGGGATTACGGGCGCCTGCCACCACGCCTAGCTAATTTTTGTATTTTTAGTAGAGACAGGGCTTCACCATATTGGCCAGGCTGGTCTCGAACATCTGACCTCAAGTGATCCACCTGCGTGGGCCTGCCAAAATGCTGAGATTACAGGCATGAACCACCACACCAGGCCGGTATATTTTTTCTTTTAATTGAAGAAATCTGGAATAGGACCAGAGGCAAATTTATGTGGATTATCGAGGAACTCTGATACAGTGGGTTCTTTCATTAAGAAAAAAAAAAAACCCATTAATTTGCAGTCTGCTTGGCATTCAATAGTTCATTAATATGAATTAAATAGCACAACATATATTTGTCAATATGTACTTAAACCTTATTCTTATTAATAAACTGTGTAGTACAAAGCATGTTTCCAAAGTATAAAAAGGGAAGCATTAGATCAGCTGGTTGTCCAAGTTGATTTACTTATGAAATTAATAGTTTTAAAAAATTCAAGAGTAAAAATTATATACCTTCAGTTAAGCTAAAGAAACCAAAATTAATCTCTTACCTCAAAAAGAACTACAAAAAAAATTTTAATTCTAAAAGTGAAGGATGTAGAATAAAGATAAAGTTACAAAGAAACAAGACCCACTAGAAGTAAGATGGTCTAAGGAAACTGCCTTGCCATTTTCACACACTAGTATTAAACCTAATTTTGACCTAGCCACCATTCAAATGCCAATAGAATAACAGCAGAGTATTGTCTGTCCTAATGTTTAAATTTTTGCCAAATTATCTGTTAAGAGGTAAAATGGTTTTCCCTTTCAAGCTTCTCAACAAATTTAATATCTGTGGGCCACATCTTCCGTAACTGAACTCATACAAAGAGAAGAACACACAACAATATCAAGCTGAAAATATTTTATGTCATGTCCATGGAAAAAAATCATCCAGATACCTATGAGTAATGGGATAGGCAGGAAAAACTCATGGCTCTTTTTAAGTGTTTATGATTATGCACACCTGAAAAGCATTATGGAAGCTCACACGCTAGCTGAAGTAACAAAAAATATGATTTTTGCAGGCTTCCGCAGGGGTACCTCAAGTACAATCCAATTCTTACCAGTTGCTTCAAAAATAAATCCAGGCCAGGCTTGGTGGTTCACACCTGTAATCTCAACACTTTGAGAGGCCAAGGTGGGAGAATCACTTTAGTTCAGGAGTCTGAGACCAGCCTGGGTAACCATCACAACATTCCATCTCCACAAAAAGTTTAAAAATTATCCGGGCGTGGTGGCCTGGGCATGGTGGCCAGTGCCTGTAGTTCTTGCTACACAAGAGGCTGAGATGGGAGCATCTCTTGAACCCAGGATCACACCACTGCACTCCAGCCCCAGTAACAGAGCAAGATCCTGCACCCCCCCCACACACACAAAATCCAACTATTTAAAACTGCCAAAAATAATTCTACGTAACTAGCCTGTGGACAAGGGTACATTAAAAGTACTAAAAATTTTCATTTCCCACTAAAAATAAACAAATTGATACTATTTTATATACATTCTCAAAATACTTTAGTTTCCACCTTCACACACATTGTTTTTAGGTTCCCCCTACTCCCCAAACTTAAACTTACCATCCAAATGTCCCAGTCTGCACCAGAACAAATACTGTATCACTGACCACATCCCTAGGAATTAAGCTCCTTACGAATTTACATTCAACAAGGTAGAGTCACATCTTATATAACTTTGTATCCTAAAGAACACTTGGTACAAGACCTTGGATATATCAGGAGCTTTTAATATTTACTAGCTCAAAATAGTCCTTCATCACTTTGTAGTTCTGTTCTGTGCTGCTGAAACAAAACTGCATAAACTCTGCAAAATCCAAGGGACCTCAATGTGACAGGAACTTAACAGAATTCATTACTGTTTTGTAGTTTACAGACTTGTAGCCTTGCCCCATTACCAGATGTAATGCTTTGTAATGACACCAGTATAGTGGGGTAGGAAGAGATCTAGTCAAAAGTGGACATCAGAACCTGTCAAAAGGGTTTAACATTTATGTTTTACATACTTATCCTTCATTAGTGTTATGCAGCATTAATGTCCTAAAGTCAGTTAACCATATCAACAACTTGAAGAGTTTTTCAGTCAATCTAATTCCCAGGAACATAAATGAAAATTGGTGCCAATAAAAAAAAAAATTAAGCAAGCAGAAAAACTGCCCTGAATTCTGATAAGGTAAGCAGAGTTTACACCAACACAATGAAAAATAATCTGCTGTGTAGTCTATAAGAGTTTTTGAAATCGTTTTATAAAAGTCTTTAAAAGTCAAAGCAAACTGGTAAACCATTAGCAAAACCACAGGCTACCATTAAAAGACAGACAAAAGTATCTGGCAACCAAGTTCTAGCTGGTTCCAGAGTGGGAAAGGTTTTCTGATTGCTAATAAACTCCATTATGCACCCAAGACACTGTCACTTAGCTGTGTCATTTCTAAAAAGGCAACAGGGGCCCAGAAGTTTCAGTGAGCCAGTACTGGCAAACCAAAATATGAAAAATATACTCTCTGCTTTAAGAGTAACTACAAACCTTCTACCCTGGGACCAACTTCCTTCAGTTAAGTTTAAAACGGTGCCTAAATTCAAAGGAAAGCCTGTAGCATGGACAAAAAGAAAAAAAAAAACCAAATGGAAAAGTAAATTTAAAAGTTTCTATTTCCAATAAACTGTGTCTCAGAAATCTTCCAGGCGATAGAGACTCGAAGAACAGAGGGATCTAGATCCATTCGCATTCTCTGAGGCGTGCGCACTGCGCGGAAAGGATGAATGAATGGAAGACCGGCGCGTGTGAAATGCAGCAGGTCCGGCCGGCTAGCCGACCGGCTAAAGCGATCAGTAGGCCTCGCTCCTCCCCCTTTCCTCCTCCATGACAGCCCAGTCCCAAGCATGGAGGGGCGAGGACAATGTGATACCCCTTCTCACCACCACCATCCCTAATTCTACTTGGAGAGCTTCACCGTGAGACAGGAGTCCCCCTCCCCACCCCAAACCTTTCTCGCCTCCCCTGGCGCAAACCCCTCCAACTCTCCAGCACGCTGGATTAACAGGCGTTCGCCCCTCTCAACTCTCCGAGGCGAGGTCGAAGCTCCTGCGCGCGTGCAACGGCACCACTCCCGCCTAACCCACCCTCCGGCAACACTCACCCACCGGCTCCCCAGTCCACCCGCCTAAGGAAGACGTGCGCGCGCCCCGCACCCGAGCCCCGGGGCTGGAGCTCTGGAGGAAGGGAAAGGCTGTCCCGGAGCTCCCTCCTCCAACTCACTCCAGGCCGGCTCGCCGCCCACCCTGCCTGCGGATCCCAGTGCTCGCTGGGAGCCGGCCCCGCGCCCTCCGATCACGAAGACACCATCCCCACATACCTAGCACAGAGCCCCAGCTACCCTCCACCCTGTAGATACCTCGCGGCTCCACGGGAGGCGCCACGCCGCCCCTCCCCCACACCGCTCCCCCAGCTCTCGGGCCCCCACCAGAAAGTGTGCGCTACACGCCGCCTCGGCCAGCCTCCGGGACGTCCCCCACTTGCCCGCGGGAGGTCAGGTCCAACATGAGGGGGAGGGGGCGGCAAGGGGTAGAGTGCGCGCCGGGAACGCAGTCCCGTGGACTCCCCCAGTCGGAAGAGAGACGGAGCGCGGGGGACCCGTGGGGGTGGGGGCTAAAGGCAATACTCACCGGTTCGACAGTCGCCATCTTAGATCGATCTGATCGCACAACCGCTCCAGAAGGGGGGGGTGAGAGGAAAAAAATGAGATTCAAACCGGATTGGCCAGCCACTGGCCACGTGACGGACGTGTCCGTTTGGCCCTGGCCGCGCCTGCGCAAGACTGCAGCTGCGTGGGTAACGAGAGGCTTCTGGGAAGTGGAGTCTCTCCCCCGCCCTTTTTTTTTTTTTGGGGGGGGGGCAAAGAAGTTTTTTTAAAAAAAGGACTGGTCACGTGGTCGATGGGTAGGGTGCGCGGTTCTCAGCGCGGCGGACACTCGCGTGCTGCAAGGTAGTTGCAGTCCTCAGCTCTTCCGCTTGAATAGCTGCGGTCACGTTTACTGCCAGGCATGCCTTCTGTGGTCCTTGTCGCCGTGTCCTCCCATCTTCCCCGGAAGGTTGGGAACTGCAGGCTCAGCACACACAATAAGGCTTCATTTGCTTAGTCGAGGTCCCAGGACAAGTTGCCTGTGTGTTTACTTAGTTTTCTTTGACCTCCCCACCATTTTCTCTTAGTTTCAAAAAGAGGCAGCGATGCAGAGTCGTTTAGGCAATAGTCAACCCTCCCCCGTCCTCTGGCTCCGCTAATGCTGGTGGTCACTCGTTACCATCTCTGCGAAAAGGGATGGGCAGAACTGCCCGCTGTACCCGCTTGCCACCGGCCTGGGGCAAGGTGGAGGAGAGGACAGCTTTTCCTATCCCAAATCCTGTGATTAGGACCTCAGGGCTAAATCTTGCGTGGCAGTAAAAATTATTTGGAAGTTCTGTGCAGCCGTTCCAATATTCTGCTTTAACGTGCACGGAAATAGCCCAAGTCCAGGTGCCAGCCAGGGAAGCCACTCCGGGCCCCGCTGACTAAGCCCTGGACTGCTGGTCTGGAGTCGTTAGGCTGGGTCAACTATGACTCTTGCCGTTGACTCATTCTCCTTAGGCGAGTGACTTAATCACTCGGCGCCTCAGCTTTTTCATTTATGAACCAAAGGTGATGATACACTTACCTCACAAGGGTGTGCTTTGGTAATGACTGTAACCAGCTTTGAAAATGCATCGGACTCTAGAAATGCTTCATAATAAGCAATCTCGTGCCTTCTTAAAGATCAGCTGTTTCTCCTATTTGTTTTTTTAACAAAGTTTAAATTTTTTTCTTATGTTTACTTTATTTGATTATGATGTACACCAGTGTAGTTTTAAAGTTTCATTTTTTTTTTCCTTTACAACTGCAGCTGCCCTCAGTAGAGGATTTCATGTTCACGAAATTATTGTTAAGCTCACAACAATCACTGGCAATCAGAAATTTGTCCCCACACTGGCATCTTACATTTCTTTTCCCTCTAAGATGCTGTGCTATCATTTCTCAAGACCGTGTTTTTTGCACAATCTGGCTATTACAAATAGAGATGAAGAAATCTAGGAGATTCCCAAGGTTCTAATGAAGAAGACACTGTCTCATTACTATTTCTCATGCTTCTTAATAATGTTGACACCGGGAAAAGGAGTGTATGCAGGTTGCCCGTGGCTGTCTGCTTATAGTGTTACTGAGGTCCAGAGCTGTGTCATACCTATTATTGAGTGCATAATGGATGCTTGAGTTGACTAACACATAATTGAGGCTGTATAAGAACCCAAAGCTATTGCCTGTTCATATGTTTTGGTTTACCTGAATATCAGAAGTGATTAATGAAAGCTTTTGTCTAGTGGGCTTAGCTCTACTAGGTTTTAAAGTAGATAGAATTATAAAAGATAAACAGGTAAGTGGATTTCTGCTTACAAAGACTATCTACAGTTACTTAGTCTATCCAAAGTAATTCCAGTTCATGGCATTGAGATTTTATGTTGCTGGTGTCGGGTTATCTTCTTTGAAGAGACAAAGAGACAGCATAGATTTCCTACTTTGTTCCTATCTTCCTTCCTTTCTTCTTTCTTTCTTTCTTTTTTTTTTTTTTTTTTTGAGACAGAGTCTTGCTCTGTTGCCAGGCACCAGGCTGGAGTGCAGTGGCACGATCTCGGCTCACTGCAACCTCCACCTCCTGGGTTCAAGCAATTCTCCTGCCTCAGCCTCCCGGGTAGCTGGGACTACAGGCACATGCCACCACGCCCAGCTAATTTTTTTTGTATTTTTAGTAGAGACGGGGTTTCACCATGTTGGCCAGGATGGTCTTGATCTCTTGACCTCGTGATCCACCCACCTCGGCCTCCCAAAGTGCTGGGATTACAGGCTTGAGCCACCATGCCCGGCCCCTTCTTCTTTCTCTCTTTCTTTCTTCTTTCTTTCTTTCTTTTTTTTTTTTCAAGGTATCACTTTGTTACCCACGCTGGAGTGCAGTGACATGATTATGGCTCACTGCAGCCTTGACCTTCTGAGTTTAAGGGATCCTCCCACCTCAGCTTCCTAAGTAGCTAGGACTACAGGCATGGGCCGCTATGCCTGGCTAATTTTTTTATTTTTTGCAGAGATGGGGGGTGGTAGGGGGGCGCCAACTGTGTTCCCCAGGCTGGTCTCAAAGTCCTGGGCTCAAGTGGTCCCCCTGCCTGGGCCTACCAAAGTGCTGGGATTGCAGGCATGAGCCGCCATTCCTGGCCAGATGTCCTATTTTCTTTCTTTCTTCCTTCCCTCCCTCCCTCCCTCCATTCCTTCCTTCCCTCCCTCCATTCCTTCCTTCCCTCCCTCCTTCCTTCCTTCCTTCCTTTCTTTTGAGATGGAATCTCACTCTGTCACCCAGGCTGGAGTACAGTGGCACAATCTTGGCTCACTGCAACTTCCGTCTCCTGGGTTCAACTGATTCTTGTGCCTCAGCCTCCTGAGTAGCTGGGATTACAGGTGCACACCACCATGCCTGGTTAATTTTCATATTTTTAGTAGAGATGGGGTTTCACCATGTTGGCCAGGCTAGTCTCAAACTCCTGACTTTGTGATCCACCCACTTTGGCCTCCCAAAGTGCTGGGATTACAGATGTGAGGTACTGCACCGGCCTCAGACGTCCTATTTTCATGAAGCTGTTACATAACAGCAAAAAATCGATGAGCTTGGCAAGGAAATACTACAGGGGGCTGAAAACCAATGATGTTCTTAAAATCTTTTTTTTTTTTTTTTTTTTTTTTTGAGATGGAGTCTTGCTCTGTCACCCAGACTGGAGAGCAGTGGCACGATCTCGGCTCACTGCAAACTCCTCCTCCCGGGTTCAAGCGATTCCCCTGCCTCACCCTCCCCTGTAGCTGGGATTACAGGCACGTGCTACCACACCCGCCTAAATTTTTGTATTTTTTTTAGTAGAGACAGGGTTTCACCAGGTTACCCAGGATGGTCTCGATCTCCTGACCTCGTGATCCACCCGTCTCGGCCTCCCAAAGTGCTGGGATTATAGGTGTGAGCCACTGGGCCCAGCTTAAAACTTTTTTTAAACAAACAGTTTTCATTTTCATTAAGTTTTCTCTTGATCCATCAACAAAGACTTATATTTTTACAATACTTATGGATGCTCTATTCTTTACGGATTAACTTCTTTCCATTTTTTAAATAGTTTTCAACATTTTTCTTTATTTTTTTTCAAGCACAGAGTTTCAGGAAAATCTCTATTTTTGTATATGCTTTGTTGCATGTGTTTTATGACCATTCATGTGTCTTTGCCTATTTGAGATTCTACCTTGTCAAAGATTTAATGATTAGGTTTTTATGTATGTGTGTATGTGGTTGTTTTGATTCTGCCAATCTTAAATATACAGAGCTGAAATTTTATGTTTTATTTCTCTGTCCTTTTTCTCTGTTTATTCTCTGTTATTCTTTATTGCTCTTCAAAGGACTTAAGATTCCAAGTTCATTTACCGAACCTACCAGAAACCGTCCAACAAGTACTAAATTAGTAATGGGAACTATGTAATCAATGGAGGATATTTAAAGGACACAGGAAGTACGGGCACTTCCTTCCCTGACTGTAAAATCTGGTTGGCATACTAAGTCATAGAAATATAAATAGTTCGGTACCCATATAAAGAAGTGTGACTAAGAACCAAAAGGATGCAGTTAACAAGCACCATAACCAGCACACATTCACATAATGAATGAGAGAGTCACATACTTCCTTCCCTCATTTCATTCAGGACTCTGTTCCAAAGTCATCTCCTGAAAGAGGGCTTCCTTGATCACCCTATCTAAATTGCCGTTCCCATTACTCATTATCTCCTTACTCTGCTTTGGTTTTCTTTAGGCCACTTCATAACCCTAACTCTAAACTTGCTGTTATGTTAAAAATAACACTTAACCAGTTCCCAATGGTTACATTAGGAAATTACATTAGGTAATTTCCAGTCTTGTATTATAATGTTCTAATGCATACATTTATGAGAAATGTGTTTTCCTATTTAGATAATTCCCTTAGGAAAATTTTTCATCAGTAGAATTAAATAGTTTATAGGATACAAACATAGTTTTGACTGTTTATACAAATTGGAATTAATGTTGCTCTCCGAAAGTGTGGTATCAACATGTCACAACAGACTTACTAGTATTGGGTGGTAAAGGAATTAAAAGAATATATTGTTAATAATTCTTATTGCTAGCTTCAATATTTATTCATAGCCTTTACCTTTGTTCCATTACCTGTTATTTTGGAAGTGTTGAAATCTACAAAAAATTTGAAACAGTACAACAAAAACTTATAAACTCTTCACCTAGATTCTCTAGTTGTTAATCTTTGAATCAATAAGGATTGATAAGGGCCAGGTGCAGTGGCTCCCACCTATAATCCCAGCACTTTGAGAGGCCGAGGTGGGTGTATCAGCTGAGCTCAGGAGTTCCAGACTAGCCGGCCAACATGGAGAAACCCCGACTCCACTAAAAATATAAAAATTAGCCAGGCATGGTGGCGTGCGCCTATAGTCCCAGCTATTCAGGAGACTGAGGCAGGAGAATCGCTTGAACCAGGGAGGCAGAGGTTGCAGTGAACTGAGATCGAGCCACTGTATTCCAGCCTGGGCAACAAAGTGAGACTATCTCAAAACAGACAAACAAACAAATAAGGATTGATAAGAATACTGATGTAATTTTGAAAAGTATGTAGTAGCCAGTGGGCCTGTCCCTTATGGAAGAGTTATGGAAATGGTTAATAGAACATGGAGTCTCTAGGTGCAATATCGATGGGCAGCCAAGAAGAGTACTATTCAATCTGTACTATCAAAAAAAAAAAAAAAAAAAATCAGGGCTGGGCCAAGTGACACACGCCTATAATCCCAGCACTTTGGGAGGCCAAGGCAGGAGCATTGCCTGAGCCCATCAGCCTGGGCAACATGGTAAGCCCTGGTCTCTTAAAAAAATAATAAAAATAAAAATAAATGATGGCCAGGCATGGTGGCTTACACCTGTAATCCCAACACTTTGGGAGGTCAAGGCAGACAGATCACCTCAGGTCGGCAGTTTGAGACCAGCCTGACCAATGTGGAGAAACCCCATCTCTACTAAAAATACAAAAAATTAGCCGGTCATGGTGGCGCATACCTGTGATCCCAGTTACTCAGGAGGCTGCGGCAGGAGATCACTTCAACCTGGGAGCCGAGATGGCGTCATTGCACTCCAGACTGGGCAATAAGAGTGAAACTTCGTCTCAAAAATAAATAAATATATATATAATAAAAATAAAAATAAAAATAAATGATGGATGATAAGGAGACCATAGGCAGTTATACCAATAAAACATCACAATCTCCTGCCAAGTTCCTGGACCTGAGCCAATTTTTAGACCCAAAATCCATTGACTGAAGAAGTTATGTGACAGGAGAAAGGAACTGTGGCAAGCAATAGAGTTAATGATTCCCCCGGTTCTTTCCCAAAATGATTTATGGCCGTTTATTTGTGTAATTGTATACTTTGAAAAGGGGGAACACCCAAGCATTTCTAATATTGCTGGACTCAGGTCTGACTTGACATTGATACCCAGAGCCTGAAGTACTATCCTAGCCCTCCTGTTTGAGTGAGGGTATACGGGGTTCAGGTAATACATGAAAAGCAAATAAAAATGAAAGATCCAAAATTCCTTAAGAGTATTTTAAGCAACATTAATAGGAGACTATTATATACAGTTGACCATTGACCAACACATGTTTGAACTGTGTGAGAACATTTATATCTGGACTTTTAAAATATAAATATATCACAATTTTTTTTGGAGATTTGGAACAATTTGAAAAAAGTCACAAACTGAATAGCCTAGAAATATTGAAAAATTAAGAAAAATATCTTCGAGTATGTTTGAATTCAAGTTGAAGAAAAAAAGAAAAAAAAAGAAAAATTAAGGAAAATACATGAATGCATAAAATATATGTGTTAATAGATAAACTATTACGTTATTGGTAAGGCTTCTGGTCAACAGTAGACTATCAATAGTTAAGTTTTAGGGGAGTCAAAAGTTATATGTGAATTTTCACCTGGGCATGGTGGCTCATGCCTATGATCCCAACACTTTGGGAGGCCGAAGCAGGTGAAGCACTTGAGGCCAGGAGTTGGAGACCAGTCTGGTCAACATGGCGAAACCCGGTCTCTACTAAAAATACAAAAATTAGCCAGGCATAGTGTTGTGAACCCATAATCCCGCTACTCGGGAGCCTGAGGCACAAGAATCGCTTGAACCCAGGAGGTGGAGGTTGCAGTGAGCTGAGATCATGCCACTGCATTCCAGCCTGGGCGACAGAGCAAGACCCTGTCTCAAAAAAAAAAAAAAAGGTGTTTTAAAATTTTTAAAAATTTAATTAAGGCTGGACGTGGTGACTCACACCTGTAATCCCAGCACTTTGGGAGGCTGAGGCGGGTAGATCACGAGGTCAGGAGTTCAAGACCAGCCTGGCCAAGATGGTGAAACCCCGTCTCTACTAAAAATACAAAAATTAGCCGGGCGTGGTGGCGGGTGCCTGTAATTCCAGCTACTCAGGAGGCTGAGGCAGAGAATTTGAAACTGGGAGGGGAAGTTTTCTGTGAGCCAAGATCATGCCACTGCACTCCAGCCTGGGAAACACAGCAAGACTATGTCTCAAAAAAAAAAAAAAAAAAAGTTGTATGTGAATTTTCATCTGTGTGGGGGCTCAGCACCCCTAACTCACACATTGTTCAAGGGTCACCTCTACTGGGAAACCAACAGATGTGCCTTCTGTAATGAAAACCACACAGAATCTGTAGAATGTAGTCGTCACTCATTTTGTAGATTTGAAATGAAGAGGGAATAGCTGTTCTACTCTCTGGGAGAAGATTATCTGTAAGAGAACATCCAAACTGTTGAAATTGTTAAGGTACTGACATGAGATTACAAAGTACGTTTTATTCTAAGTACATAAGAAAGAAAAATAGGGTATTAGAGGAATCTGAGGCAAGAGAAACTTGGCAGGGGATAGTTCAAATATTTCTTTTTCTTTTTTTGAGATGGAGTTTTGCTCTATTGCGCAGGCTGGAGTGCAATGGCTTGATCCCAGCTCACTGCAACTTCTGTCTCCAGGTTCAAGTGTTTCTCCTGCCTCAGCCCATGCCCAGCTAATTTTTTAGTTCAAATATTTCTAAGGCCCAGCCTCTTGAGGTAGACCTATAGCCAATAATTTACACAATAATAACAAAAATGGCAAGGGAGTGAGTAAACTTAAGTGGTTCACAGGGCTAAAAGCAAGGCAGGATGCAAGGTGTGAATGGAACGAGAAAGTGAAATGTGTTGCCTGGTTATACAGAACTTGATATTTGTTTTTTGTTTTTTGTTTTGTTTTTGAGACAGAGTCTTGCTCTGTCGCCAGGCTGGAGTGCAGCGGTGCGATCTCGGCTCACTGCAACCTCAGCCTCTTGGGTTCAAGCGATTCTTCTGCCTCAGCCTCGCAAGTAGCTGGGACCACAGGCGCGTACCACCACGCCTGGCTAATTTTTGTATTTTTAGTAGAGACGGGGTTTCACCATGTTGGCCAGGATGGTCTCCATCTCTTGAACTCGTGCTCTGCCTGCCTCGGCCTCCCAAAGTGCTGGGATTACAGGCATGAGCCACCGCGCCCGGCCTCTTTTCTTTTCTTTTCTCTTTTATTTTATTTTCTTTACTTCTCTCTCTCTTTCTTTCTTTCTCTCTCTCTCTTTTTTTTTTTTGAGACAGACTTTCGTTCTTGTTGCCCAGGGTGGAGTGCAATGGTGCCGTCTCCGCTCGCTGCAACCTCTGCCTCCCGAGTTCAAGCGATTATCTTGCCTCAGCCTCTGAACGCCTCCGCGGGTATGCAAATTTTCGTAAGCAGCAAGGAGCCTCCATGTGGAAAGGAACCAAGACCTAGAACATTTCTCTTTTGATATTCCAATGCGTAAGAATGTTATAGATTAGATGGTCCCAACTGGTGCCCTCTGCCGGAAAAGAACACCAAAGCCACCAGGAGCTAGTCATGAAGAAAGGGGGCATCTGGAGGTGTTAGATATAGTGAACCCCAAGTTTCTCTTCAAAGAATCAGTATGTCAGAATGTTCAGCTCTCTTATTCTTTCTCTATTTAAAAGTTTAACTTACTTGTAGTTCCAGTAAACAACCTTTTCCACCAGTTCTAATCAGTAGTCCATATCTGCTCCCCCGGTCCCCTGCTGTGTCCTGACTCATCCTGCTCACCTGCTCCGGTCACCTGCTCTGGTCACCTGCTTTGACCCCTGCTTACTTGCCCTGACCTGCCCGTAACCATCCTTCCCACCAAACTGCTCACCCGCCAGTCCGGCTCGTACCCTGCTCCCTTTAAAATAGCCAGTTGGAATTAGACTAGACTGTGGTCTGCCCTAGTCAATAGGGGAACGACACAGCAGTAGGGGCTATCTCCGTCAGGGCATAAGTACCCCCTCCCCCTCCTTGTCCAGGTGTGCGCTAGCCATTTTTATATGTGTGAGCTGCACCCTTCTATAGAAGTAAATTTCCTCAGTCTTGCTGAGGAAATTTATATTTGAGTGCTACTTCTTTTGTGGTATTGAAAATTCTACTTATAACAGAGGGAAGTGACCAAGCAAGTGCCAGTACTTGGCAAAGCATGTGACTGACAAGAAGCTTTTCACCCTCCACTTCACATCTTACTTGTCTTAGAGAGTATGTTCTCAAATATAAGTCAAAAATGCACTGGGTGTGGTGGCTCACGCCTGTAATCCCAGCACTTTGGGAGGCCAGGGAGGATGGATCTCCTGAAGTTGGGAGTTTGAAACCAGCCTGACCAACATGGAGAAACCCCGTCTCTACTAAAAATACAAAATTAGCCAGGCATGGTGGTGCATGCCTGTAATCCCAGCTACCTGGGAGACTGAGGCAAGAGAATCACTTGAACCCAGGAGTCAGAGGTTGCAGTGTGCCGAGATTGTGCCATTGCACTCCAGCCTGGGCAACAGGAGTGAAACTCTGTCTCAAAAAAAAAAAAAAAGTATATATATAAGATGTCAAAATGTGATAGCTTGGGGCCCAAACCTAGGGTGGCCTGTAACCACCAATACTAGCAAGGTAATAATGGTTGCAGTAGTAGACAAAAGCATAATCGCAAACTATGGCTGCTGGTAGACTAGTCCACTTCTCTAATTCTCTCTTCAGCAGCTAAGTAGCTTGGAATTAGGACAGTCCTCTTTGGACTGGTAAGTTTCTAGGCTTTTTAATTAATTCAAGAGGAAATGCGAAAACAGAAATTACTTCCCCAATAATGAATGAAAGTACCAAAATTAAATAAAGATAACTAGTGTGTAATTTTAGGGAAGGACAATCGAATTGTGATTTTAACAAAGAAATGTTAAAACTAAGTGGTTGCAATATATTATGCCTGAACTAAAGAAGTGCTGTAACAGAGGAAAGGGAATTCATGGCAGTCTCCCTGTCACCTTGAAAAGGAAAGTCCAGAAAGATTTGGCTGTGTGTTGCTTGCACTGCTCGGGGCCCTGGAATACAAATATGGTAGCTGACTCACGAATGGGCTGAGTATCTCCCTATATCAGACCAGGAAAGTTAGTGACACTTGTCATTTTTGAATAGGTTATAAAACTCAAGAACAGGTAGGCCGGGCGCGGTGGCTCATGCATGTAATCCCAGCACTTTGGGAGGCTGAGGCAGGCGGATGACCTGAAGTCAGGAGTTTAAGACCAGCCTGACCAACATGAAGAAACCACGTCTCTACTAAAAATACAAAAAATTATCCAGGCATGGAGGTGCATGCCTGTAATCTCAGCTACTCCGGAGGCTGAGACCAGAGAATTGCTTGAACCTGGGAGGTGGTGGTGGCAGTGAGCCAAGATCGTGCCAGTGCACTCCACCCTAGACAACAAGAGTGAAACTCTGTCTCAAAAACAAAACAAAACAAAACAAAACAAAAAAACAACTCGAGAACAGGACAGATGTGGTGGCTCATGCCTGTAATCTCAGCACTTTAGCAGGCTGAGAGAAGAGGACTACTTAAGCGCAGGAGTTTGATACCAACCTGGGCGACATAACGAGATGCCGTCTCAATTTTCAAAAATAAAAAATAAAAACAAAACAAACCTCAAGGACAACCTCATAAAATTAATCCTGACAATTGCTCCCAGATGAATGCTGATGAAGATATGTGAAGTATTAATCTCCCTCTACCTCACCAAATATGTTTCTTTTCCTGAATTCTTTTTTGTCGGGGAGGGTGGGGAACAGAGTCTCGCTCTGTTGCCCGGGCTGGAGTGCAGTGGCTCCATCTCAGCTCACTGCAACCTCTGCCCCCAGGTTCAAGCAGTTCTCCTGCCTTAGTCTCCCGAGTAGCTGGGATTACAGGTGTGCACTACCATGCCTGGCTAATTTTTGTATTTTTAGTGGACACGGGGTTTCACAATGTTGGCCAGGCTGGTCTCGAGCTCCTTACCTCAGGTGATCTACCCCCCTTGACCTCCCAAAGTGCTGGGATTACAGGCGTGAGCCACCGCACCCAGCATTCCTGAATTCTTTATTCTGGTAAATGATAAAATCATCTTCCAGTCACTCTTTTTCTAAAATCTTGTCATCTTTCCAATGATGGTAACTCTTTCATCCCCCACATCTACTAAATCAGCAAGTTTTAGCAATTATTATTATAATACTATTTTTCAAGACACAGTCTCCCTCTGTTGCCCAGGCTGGAGTACAATGGCATGATCTTGGCTCACTGCAACCTCCGCCTCCCAGGTTCAAGTGATTCTCATGCCTTTGCCTCCCGAATAGCTGAGACTACAGATGTGCCCCACCACGCCAGCTAATTTTTGTATTTTTAGTAGAGACAAGGTTTCACCATGTTGCCCAGGCTGGTCTCGAACTCCTGACCTCAAATTATCCACCTGCCTCAGCCTCCCAAAGCACTGGGATTACAGACATGAGCCACTGCACCTGGCCATATTTTTATGTTCTCAAATATTCCCTCTCCTCTTCATTCTCACAGTCTTAGTGTCGTGGACATCTATAGATCTATAGTTCAGCTTTCTTTTTGTAATAATTGCAATTCTCATCTTTTGAGGACCTATTCCTTCTCACTCTAACCATGTGGTTCTACTGGGACTAGCCTTATGGTTTCCCTACACCAGCCACTATTGTAGGCACATGACCTGGGAGGAAAATTAGGAGTCATAACTGAATGCAGAAACTTGACTTTATGCAAATCAAGGTTATCGTTGTGGTCATGGTGGATGACTTTTTAACAAGGGTCTCTCACAATATTAGTCTAAGCCAGAAGCCACCATACTGTTGACATTTAGGGTCAGATAATTTCCTAGTTGTGGCAGTTGTTTTATGTATTGTAAGATGTTTAGCAGTATCCCTGGCTTCTAGCCATTAGATGCCACTGCACCCCTTCTCTAAGGTGTGACAACTGAAAATATCTTCAGATATTGCCAAGTGACCCCTGGAGGGTGAAATCATCTCAGGATGAAAATTACTGGTCTGAACTATTTGTGGCAATCATATTACTTTCTTCCATTGGCCTCCAAAAACAGGCCAATGTATAGCATTAAGATATTGTCCACTAGAGGGCTTCTGGGAAGGTTTCCACAATCCTAAGAAAGTGGACTGGAAGTAAGAGAGCATTTTCTTGAGAGAAGTTGTTTTTATGTGAATACTTAAACTAGCTGCAGCCAACATGGAGGGTGAAATGGAGAAATAAGGAATGTAAAGTAGGAGTTAGAATAAATTTTAATCCTTAACTATTGAGCTGATTTCCCCTGCATGCACTTAAAACAATCTTAGATAAAAAGAAAAAAAGAAAAAAAAAATACAAAAAGAAAAAACAGAACAAAAAAAATCTTATCTCTGTATTACCACTTATTTTTTAGTGTATATGTATATACTAAAAAAAATACACATGCTTGAATGGGAGTATACTGTATATACTTTGTGTTATTTCTTTTTACATATTTGTAGATGATGCCTCCACATAAGTATATGGAAAGCTGCCTCATTCTTTTCATTGACTGCAAATTATTTCATTTCATAAATAAGGAATAATTTATCTAACCAGTATCTTGGAGTCTTTTATTTTATTTTTTTTATTTTTCTAATACAAAGGATGGTTCCATAAACTTCCATTATACACAAGTCATTGGAATAGACATGAGAAGAGAAATTATTAGGCCAGGTGCCGTGGCTCACGCCTGTAATCCCAGCACTTTGGGAAGCCAAGGCGAATGGATTACTTGAGCTCAGGAGTTTGCAGCCTGGCCTACATGGTGAAACCCGTCTCTACTAAAAACACAGAAAAAATAGCTGGGTGTGGTGGCATGCGCCTGTAATCCCAGCTACTCGGGAGGCTGAGGCAGGAAAATCACTTGAACCTGGGAGGTGGAGGTTGCAGTGAGCCAAGATCATGCCACTGCACTCCAACCCGGGTGACAGAGTAAGACTCTCTCTCAGAAAAAAAAAAAAAAAGATGAATTATTAGGTGCGCATATGTGATTTTCATAGATATTATAAAACATCCCAGGCAGAGATTGAATTAACACTCTCATTATCAACATAACATATGGTAGTGCCTGTTACCTCATACTCTGATGAATAAAGTAAGTTATCAAACTTTTTGTGCTTTGGTAATTTCATGAAATATGATATGCAATGTCATTTCAGTTTATATAATAAAACTTGTCAGAATCAAAATGGAATCATTTGTGTAAAACCCTGGCAAATGGAAGTAATGAAAGGAGGGGTCTCACGCACATATGCCTGATAACAAGAACTATCACAAAAGATGGCAAAAACACAACCTTACACAGAGGCTCCTTCAACCTCACACAAAAAATACTTCTGTGAAAAATAAAAATAATTCTGTAAGCACATGTGCTGAGCAACTGCCTGTCCAACCTGGGACTGATACCATCCTTGTTATTGGTCTCTGTAGTCAAAGATAATTGTTTCAAAATAGTTATGTAATCCCCCTCATTTTTCCTTGAAAAACCTTTTACCTCCCAGAACTTGCTCACTGTATTCCCATTGCAATGCTCAATTCTCAAAACTATCATTTTCTTTCAGAGAGTCTCTCTCTGACTGTTATTGAGGTTGCCATAATCTGATGTCGAGAAGTGGGACCCAAAGTGAGCTCACCTTGATAGATCGGTGACCCCTGGAATCAAGTGAAGTTCCTACATTGAGCCCCTTTGAGTTCTCCAATCCTACAGCTCACCTTTTCTGTGACGGTGAAACTCCTCTCATTTTGGTGAGTTCTTTTGACTTTCTTTGGGATTTATTTTAGATAATGGCTGCCTTAATAAAAGACCACGTATCCCTCTTGAGACTAGAAAATATGTTTATTTTTCACTGGGAAATCCTTTCAGTACAAAGACATTTTATTTTTCTGGTGAGTATACTCTTCTGATTTCTGTAAAATGTACCTAATGTATTTTCTGGTGAGTTCTTTTTTTTTTTGCATGCCTCAGCAGCCATTATACGATTCAGTGAGTACTAGCTGTAATGTAAAAACACCTGAGAAACTAACCACTAAATTTGAGGCTTAAAAAAAAAAAAAGTTAAGCGAGAGTTTTTTCTTTTTACCAACTGCTATGGAGATGTCGGTAAAAAGATCCAACCAATGAATTTATGTTACTTATATTTTACAGTCTAATGAATACATTTAAAAGAGAAAGCTATAAGATCTTTGTTAACATATGTGTTTATGCATGTTATATATTGTGTCTACATAGTAAAAATCTGGCATAATTGACCAGACATCCCTTAAGGAATCCTATTTATTTTGGCTTAGAGATTAATGGGTGTTCATGCAAAATTATATCTAAAACTGTTCAAATATGTAGTAATTAACCCAAATGCCTTTTAGTTTATGTGATTTAAGTGAATCTTTGATAAATAAGCTGGTTTTAAATTTGTCAGTAAAATAGAAATGTCTTTGGAATTGTCAGTGTACATTTTTGCCTGCATTTATTGTTCAGGTAATTTCATACTTGTTCTAGCTGTTTTAAAGTGTCAGGATACGACTCAAAGGTCATAAAACTATAATTCCAGCCTTAAAAGCAAAATGATCATTGTATCACTGTTAATACTGAGTGTCAACTTGATTGGATTGAAGGATACCAAGTATTGATCCTGGATGTCTGTGAGGGTGTTGCCAAAAGAGATTAACGTTTGAGTCAATGGGCTGGGAAAGGGAGATCCACCCTTAATCTGGTGGGCACTATCTAATCAGCTGCCAGCAAATATAAAGCAGGCAGAAAAACGTAAAAAGGAGAGACTGGCCTAGGTTCCGACCCTACATCTTTCTCCCATGCTGTATGCTTCTTGCCCTCAAACATCGAACTCCTAAGTTCTTCAGTTTTGGAGCTCGGACTGGCTCTCCTTGCTTCTCAAGCTTGCAGACAGCTTATTGTTGGACCTTGCGATCATGTAAGTTAATACTTAATAAACTCCACTATATATATATATATATATATATATATATATATACACACATATATATATACACACACACACACATATACACATACATATGCATGTATATACATATATATACAGGATTCCCTAGAGGGAACCGTGACTAATACAGTTTGTAACACTTTTTTTTTAAGACGGGATCTTGCCCTGTTTCACAGTCTGGAGTGCAGGGACATGATCATGACTCACTGCAGCCTCAACCTCTCAGACTCAAGCAATCCTCTCACCTCAGCCTCCCACCAAATAGCTGGGACATTTTTTAAAAAGTTTTTTGTAGACAGGTTTTACTATGTTGCCTAGGCTGGTCTTAAACTCCTGAGTTCAAGTGATCCTCCCACCTTAGCCTCCCAAAGTGTCAGGATTACAGGCGTGAACCATCATGCCCAGCTTATTTTTGTGCAACTTTTTGATGAATAAGACTAGTTTAATAGTTACGTTAGTGAAAACAGCTATATCTTCAAAGTAATCAACAAAATATCCATATATTTAACTTTAAAGTTCTCATTTAAGGGGAACACCTAACATTCACATGCTGTAAAAATGGCTAACAGAAAGGTAACTTGAAATAATGATTAGTTCCATGTGATATCTGTTTTCATAAGTAATCTAGGTATAATTGTTAAAAAAAAAAAACCCTAGAAGAAAATCTAGGCAAAACCATTCAGGACATAGACACAGTCAAAGACTTCACTACTAAAACACCAAAAGCTTTGGAAACAAAAGCCAAAATTGACAAATGGGACCTAATTAAACTCCAGAGCTTCTGCACAGCAAAAGAAATGATCATTAGAGTGAACCAGCAACCAACAGAATGGGAAAATTTTTGCAATCTACCCATCTGACAAAGGACTTATATCCAGAATCTACAAAAAACTAAAACAGATTATTAGAACAAAACAAATAAGCCCATTCAAAAGTGGGCAAAGGATATGAACAGACACTTTACAAAAGAAGACATATATGAGGCCAACAAACATATGAAAAAATGCTCATCATCACTGGTCATTAGAGAAATGCAAATCAAAACCACATTGAGATACCATCTCACGCCAGTTAGAATGGTGATCATTAAAAAATCTGGAGACAACAGATGCTGGAGAGGATGTGGAGAAATAGGAACACTTTTACACTGTTGGTGGGAGTGTAAATTAGTTCAACTGTTGTGGAAGACAGTGTGGTGATTCCTCAAGGACCTAGAAATAGAAATTCCATTTGACCCAGCAATCCCATTACTGGGTATATATCCAAAGGATTATAAATCGTTCTATTATAAGGACACATGCACACGAATGTTCATTGCAGCACTGTTTACAATAACAAAGACTTGGAACCAACCCAAATGCCCATCGATGATATACTGGACAGGGAAAATGTGGCACATATACACCATGGAATATTATACAGCCATCAAAAACGATGAGTTCGTGTCCTTTGTAGGGACATGGATGAACCTGGAAACCATCATTCTCAGCAACTGACACAAGAACAGAAAATCAAATACCACATGTTCTCACTCATAGGTGGGTGTTGAATAATGAAAACACGTGGACACAGGGAGGGGAACATCACACACTGAGGTCTGTTGGGGGGAACTAGGAGAGGGACAGCAGGGAGTGGGGGAGTTGGGGGAGGGATAACATGGGGAGAAATGCCAGATATAGGTGATGGGGAGGAAGGCAGCAAACCACATTGCCATGTATGTACCTATGCAGCAATCTTGCATGTTTTTCACATGTACCCCAAAACCTAAAACACAATTAAAAAATATATATATATATATATGTATATATAAAATAAATTAAATAAATTAAGTAAATGTGGCTGAGCATGGTGGCTCACACCTGTAATCCCAGTTCTTTGGGAGACCAAGGCAGGTGGGTCACAAGGTCAGGAGGTTGAGATCAGCCTGACCAACATGGTGAAACCCTGTCTCTACTAAAAATACAAAAATTAGCCGGGTGTTGTGGTGTGTGCCTGTAATCCCAGCTACTTGGGAGGCTGAGGCAGGAGAATCGCTTGAACCTGGGAGGCAGAGGTTGTGATGAGCCGAGATCCCCACTGCACTCCAGCCTGGGCAACAGAGTGAGACTCCGTCTCAAAATAATAATAATAATAATAATAAATTAGGTATGTGAAAAGGGAATAAGCATTTATAAATGAGCTTTTCATGTAATTTGAGATCTTGAAGTTATGTTAAATAGGTAATAGCTATTAAATGTCTGGGTCACAGCCAAACATAAAATATACAAAATTAATAATAATTATTTTTTTCTTGTAGGTAGGCACCTAGAAAAAACATTAATTATTGAACATAAATTCAAATTAATTTGTTTTTGGCTTTTTTTTTTGGGTGGGGGGACAGGGTCTCACTTTCTCAACCAGGCTGGAGTGTAGTGGCATGATCACAGCTCACCGCAACCTCTACCTCCCAGGCTCAAGCAGATCCTTCCAGCTTAGCCTCCCCAGTAGCTGGGACTACAGGTGTGAACCCACATGCCTGGCTAATTTTTTCAGTTTTTTTTGTAGAGATGATGTCTCTGTATGTTGCCCAGGCTTGTCTTGAACTCCTAGGCTCAAGGAATCCTCCTCCTTCAGCCTCCCCAAGTGCTAGGATTACAGGCATGAAACACCACACCTGGCCTGCTTTTGGCTTAAGTTTTAAAGAAAGAGAAAAGATATTTGGGCCTATTAATAAATATGTTCTGTTTCACATTGGAAAATTGTTCTATGAGAAAGCATATGTTTCTACAGATTATGAAATACATATTCATAGGATGTTGATGTATGTCAGATAGTTTAGAGTTTGGTTGCTTCCTGGGCTTTCACTAGAAATTAGGGTTACTGAGAGTTAAAAATTCTAATGAACATATGTGAATTCTGCATGTAAGATGTAGAAATTAAGTTGTGTTTTTGATGAAAAAATTTTAAAGAATTTTTTTGAAGAAAAGAATATTTTTGTCTAAATTCAGAGGTTATTTAAGGTTATTTTTAAAAAGTAAATTTAGAAAGAAAATAACAGGAAGACAGAAAGGAACCAGTAGATAGAAGAGAGGCTTGCAAAGAAAGTAGAAAGTTATAGGTATGAAGATGTATTTTTGGAAAGGGAGGTTAAAAAGAGAAGTTGTTTTTTTTTTTTTTTTTTTTTTTTTTTAGTATGAGAGAGAATCTCAAGTGGTCAAAATCAAAAGAAAAAAAGAAGTAAATTTTGTCCTAAAGTAAAATGACTGGTTGTTAAAAAAAGAGCAACTATAAATAGGACAAAACCAAAGGTCTAAGCAGTTCACAGAAGGTCTGAGCTAGTTGTAAAAGGTTTGTGAAAGATGATACTTATGAAAGAAATTTTGTGTGTGATTAAGTTGGCTAAAATTACACTTGGTTTTACCCAAAAGGCCGAGAAGCGATGAAGTTGGCTAAAATTAGAAGAGAATTATTTATTAATATTTCTAAAGATTTAGATTGAATTATATATATAATTAAATATATATGGCTACATATGTATACATATATATAAATATGTCATGGATACAAAGCTAAAATTTTAGTCCCCTATGTTAGAGCAACTTTTTTTGTAATATCGATCTGTTCTTCACAAAATTTGTAAGAGGTTTTGATTTCTAATTCTGAAATCTGTTTCTTTAAGTTTTTAACCATCTTCTGAACTAAGTTTTCTTCTGTTTTATAGTCTCCATTTAATTTCCATAATTCCAGGTTAAAAATGTTATCTTCTTCATTTAGAATAGCAATTTCACTTCTCAAAATAGAGTTTTTCTTTGGAAGCTTTTCAGATTCATGTCTCAGAAGTTCAAATTTTGCTGTATCTCACCACATGTGATTTGCAGGTCAGGCATCATTACCTTCAGCTTCTCCTCTTTCTCCTCGAGAAGGTACTCTTTTTGTTTGGCTGGGGCCAAACAAAATGACTCTTTTCTTCAACTTTTTTGTCAGCTCCTTTAACTTTTTTCTCTAGTACTCACTCTGCTGTTGTGACCTGACACTGAATATGTTTGTCTTGAAGGCCTGGGAGAGCAATGCTTTCCTGCAATATAACTGGATTCTGTACTCTTGGCTTTTCTTAATGTATCTGGATTATTCAATGTAATCAGGCAATTTCACATACTTTTGCTTTTTCTAAGAGCCATATATTCTCCCTGCTCAAGGGACTGGTTTTCTTGTTTACTTCTATGATACAGTGTACACTCATAACCTTAGACATACAGTCTTCCAGTGTCTGATTGAATTCAAGTACCTTTACATCAAATCTGACTTCCAGGTTATCTGAATGTGCTTCCCATAAAGAAAAGCAATCAAAATGCTGGAGGTTTTTCTTCACCCTTTCGTAATTGGCCTAGGAAACAAAATTTGGTGTTTTATCGAGATAATTTCCCATGTGTAATATTGTTTTCATTAGGTTTTTGATTATGTAGGAAAACTGAGCTTTAAAAGAGTTAAAGGTTCTTTTCTTGTTTTGTTTTTGTTTTTATTTTGCATCTATGTAATATCCTGTGTTTGCTTTTGAAATATTTTAATTATCATTCTGGTTAAGTGAATGACAATTATTTCACAATGACATGTGATCCCATTTTGATCAGATGTTTTAAACTTTTGACATCTTTGACAGGCTTCCTCAGTACCAAAGTTCTAAATTAAGTTTTCTTGACCTACAACTAACTTTGAGATTTTCCAGTTGGGCCTCTGGAGAGCCTCCAAGAGTGTATTTCTCATCTGGTAGAGATGTTAATAATTAGGCTTGTTTGATGTATTAAATTACATGGGAGGCATTGTCAAATAAATGATGCTAAATCTTTGTTAAAGTTATATGAATATGATATTGATATTCTATATATTAACACTGTGACTGTTCTGAAGATTATGTAACATTTCTGAAAGTCTGATGATCCTGATGTGATGCTGTCAGTCATGATTCTGGTTGTTATTTTAAAATGATATATGAAATAGAAATAACTGAATTTCCTTGTCATTTGCTAAACTTTCATCAGATTTTTCACCATGATTATTCAGAGTCTCTGTCATCTACAATTTTGATTTTTCTCTAAAAGCATCTGCATTCACGCTGGGTGTGGTGGCTCATGCCTGTAATGCCAGTACTTTGTTTGGGAGGCTGAGATAGGAGAATCACTTGTGGCCACAGGTTCAAGATCAGCCTGAGCAACATGTCAAGACCCTGTCTCTATTTAAAATAAAATAAAATAAAATAAATAAAAAATAAAAGCATCTGCAATAAGATTCATGGAAAGACTCTAGCAAATGCTCTTGATATACGTTTCTGATAACTTTAAAATCAATGGCTCTAGTAAAAATTTCCAGAATTCTGTGGCCGGGCGTGGTGTCTCAGGCCTGTAATCCCAGCAGTTTGGGAGGCTGAGGCAGGCAGATCACCTGAGGTCAGGAGTTCAAGACCAGCCTAGCCAACATAGTGAAACCCCGTCTCTACGAAAAATACAAAAATTAGCTGGGCGAGATGGCAGGCGCCTGTAATTCTAGGTACTCAGGAGGCTGAGGCAGAAGAATCCCTTGAACCTGGAAGGCAGAGGTTGCAGTGAGCCGAGATCATGCCACCGCCCTCCAGTCAGCGACAGAGTGAGACTCTGTCTCAACAAAAAATAAAAAACAGGTCTCATCCAATTTCCCATGGCCATTTGATTTATTCAATTGGTTGCTGGTTGCCTTTAAGCCTAAGTTCATGGCTTAAAACCATTATGCAAACTGGGATTATCATATTACTATTAATTTTACCTAGTATTTTCTTTTTTAAACTTTGTAGCTGTTGCCTGTCAAATTTCTGCAGATATACAACTCTTTACAGAATAATGCTGGTCCAGCACTTTGAGGTGATAGAGAACACCTCTGGAACACACAGAAACTTAACAATGGACTCCAGGTGGATTTAGCCTGAGAGTCACTTCCTCCAAACCTCCTTTGATAAAATGGTTTTGCCACTGACTCCTAGTCACGAGTCACTCTCTCCAGTGTAGTACTAGACAACAACCTGGGACACATAAGTCTTGGCATTGAGGGACAATGAAAACCTAACTCCATAGCTGAGTGTGATGGCATCTGCCTGAAGTCCCAGTTACTCAGGAGGCTGAAGCAAGAAGATCACTTCCACCAGGATTTCAAAGCTATAGTGCACTGTGACTGAGCCTATGAATAGACACTGCATTCCAGCCTGGGCAATATATCAAGACTTTTTTTTTTTTTTTTTGAGAGTCTCACTCTGTTGCCCAGGCTGGAGTGCAATGGTGCGATCTTGGCTCACTGCAACCTCTGCCTCCCGGGTTCAAGCAATTCTCCTGACTCAGCCTCCCAAGTAGCTGGGACTACAGGCATGCACCACCATGCCTGGCTAATTTTTGTATTTTTAGTAGAGACAGGGTTTCACCATGTTGACCAGGATGGTCTCGAACTCTGAGCTCAAGTGATATGCCCGTCTTGGCCTCCCAAAGAACTGGGATTACAGGTGTGAGCCACCATTCCTGGCCTACTTTTTTTTCTGAGACAGAGTCTCGCCCTGTCACCCAGGCTGGAGTGCAGTGGCACAGTCTCGGCTCACTGCAACCTCTAACTCCTGGCTTCAAGCAATTCTCCTGCCTCAGCCTCTGGAATAGTTGGGACTACAGGCACATGCTGTCATGCCTGGTCTTTTTTTTTTTTTTTTTTTTACTAGAGATGGGGTTTCACCATGTTGCCCAGGCTGTTCTCAAACTCCTGAGCTGAGGAAATCTGTCTGCCTTAGCCTCTTAAAGTGCTAGGATTATAGGCGTGAGCTACTGTGTCCAGCGCGGCCCTACTTTTTTTAAAAGTAGGAAAAAAAAACACCAAAAACCTAAGTATGGGATAATTGATCAGCAATGCTTGTAGAAAAAGATTTTGATCAAAAGGGGGACATATAAAAGTTGTCAGGGTCAAAAAGAGTCACTTGTGTCAAACCCTGAAATATGGACCCAGAGAAGGCCACAAAGGGAGGGTTGTCACACTTGTATACCTGATAAGGACTATCACAAAAGACTGGCTGCAAAAACCACAACCTGGCACAAAGGCCATCGCAACCTTACACAAAAATATTTCTGTGAGTACATCTGCCTGGCAACTGCCTGTCCAGTCTTGGCCAGTCCAGTGATGCCACCCTTGTTATTGATTCTTATAATGAAGAATAATTGTTTACAAACACTTAAGTAATCCTTTCATTTTTTTCTTTAAAAACTCTTGTCTTTTATTGCCTCCCTGAATATGCTCACAATGTTCCCATTGCTATGCTCAATCCCAAGTAAATATCATTATCAATCCTGAATAATTATCAATAAATATTTTTAAAGTATTTTAAATGTAAAATATATGCATATATATATTTACAGTATATATAAATATATTTATAATATAAATATGTATAATATAAAGTATGTATGTGTATGCATATATGTGTGTGTGTGTGTGTGTGTGTGTGTGTATATATACATATATATACTTTTTGAGACAAAGTCTCATTCAGTCACCCACGCTGGAGTGCAGTGGCATGAACGGGGCTCACTGCAGACTCAACCTCCTGGGCTCAAGTGATCCTTCCACCTCACCCCTCTGGATCACAAGGACTACAGGTGTGCACCACCATGCTTGGCTAATTAAAAAAAACCTTTTTTTGCAGATAGGATCTCCTTGTGGTACTCAGGCTGGTCTCAAATTCCTGGCTCAAGCAATCCTCCTGCCTTAACCTCCCAAAGTTCTGAGATTACAGGCACTTACAGGTGAGCTACTGCATCTGCGTATATATATATATATATATTTTTTTTTTTATTTAACTTATTATTATTTTTTTTAGAGACAGGGTTTCACCATGTTGGCCAGGCTGGTCTCAAACTCCTGACCTCGTGATCTGCCCGTCTTGGCTTCCCAAAGTGCTGGCATTACAGGCGTGAGTCGCTTCGCCCGGTCTATTTATACGTTTTTTTAATCCACCCATCTGTACACTGAGTGTGTGTGTGTGTTTAATCTATTTTTATGCAGTTTCACGTTTTAGATCTTAAGTTTAAATCTTTGGATTATTTAGCAATTTTTTGGTTTAATGTGTTATATAAAAACCTTTATATAATGTGTTATATAAAAACCCTTATATAAAAACCTTTATTTTTTCTGAACTATTATCCGATAGTACCATGATGTTTTCTTTTAGTTTGTGTACTTATTTATTATAGTAGACTTTTTCCATTGTTCATTATAAGCAGTTATGTCCAAATCTGCTTTTCAGCCAAAAAATGTTGGTGAATTCTCCTTCACTGTCCTCTCTCTCTTTCCTGGGAACTATAAACTGTACCATAATATCAGGAATCAGTATTGTAATAACATCTACACTATAGGGTATGTAGTATGTACAAACCCAGCTTCTGGAACCAGAATGTCTGATTGTGTGTGTTGTTTACCATCTGTGTGCCCTTGGACTTTTTTTTTTTTTTTTTTTTTTTTTTTGAGATGGAGTCTCGCTCTGCGACCAGGCTGGAATGTAGTAGTGCGATCTTGTCTCACTGCAACATCGGCCTCCTGGGTTCAAGCAATTCTGCTTCAGCCTCCTGAGCAGCTGTGATTATAGGCACGTGGCACCACACCCAGCAATTTTTTTTTTTTTTTTTTTTTGAGACAGAGTCTCGTTCTGTTGCTGGGGCTAGAGTGCAGTGGTGCGGTCTAGGCTCACTACAACCTCTGCCTCCTGGTTTCAAGCGATTCTCCTGCCTCAGCCTCCGGAGTAGATGGGACTACAGGCACGCGCCACCACGCCCGGCTAATTTTTTTGTATTTTAGTAGAGACACTGTGTTAGCCAGAATGGTATGGATGTCTTGACCTCGTGATCTGCCTGCCGTGGCCTCCCAAAATGCTGGGATTACAGGCGTGAGCCACAGTGCCTGGCCGCCCTGGGACTTCTTCACTTTTCTGTGGCTCAGTTTTCTTATCTGCAAAATGAGACTATTGTTAGGATTGAATGAGTTAATGCTTGTAAGATGTGTAAAATGGTTCCTGGTACATAGTTAAGGATTCGCAAATTTTAGAATTTGGATTATTCCCCTTCTGTGTCTTAAGAGAGAGAGGAAGAGGGCTGAAGCCATGGGAAGCTTGACTATTTTGTGGGTCTTGGTTTCTGATTTAGAAATGAACTCAATCTTGCTCAGAGAGTCTGTTCTTAACCTCTAATGTTTGTCTCTCTCTTTATTTTTTCAATTTAGTCCAAATTCTTCTGTATTTGGAAGATGTTTCTCAAAGTTTAAAAAATTATTTAAATGTTTTAATATAAAAACTGTAAACATTAAACAAAAGCTGGAGGAATAACAATAAATCTCATTTACTCACCTACCAGTTTCATTTTTTATGTTATTTTCTTTTTGTTTGTTTGTTTGTTTGTTTTGAGATAGAGTCTCACTCTTGTTACCCAGGCTGGAGTGTAATGGCACGATCTCAGCTCACTGCAACCTCCCCCTCCTGGGTTCAAGTGATTCTCCTGCCTCATCCTCCCGAGTAGCTGGGATTACAGGCATGTGCCACCAAGCCCAGCTAATTTTGTATTTTTAGTAGAGATGAGGTTTCTCCATGTTGGTCAGGCTTTATTCTTTTTTTTTTTTTTTTAAGATGGGGTTTCGGCCGGGCGCGGTGACTCACGCCTGTAATCCCAGCACTTTGGGAGGCTGAGGCGGGCGGATCACGAGGTCAAGAGATCGAGACCATCCTGGTCAACATGGTGAAACCCCGTCTCTACTAAAAATACAAAAAAATTAGCTGGGTGTGGTGGCGCGCGCCTGTAGTCCCAGCTACTCGGGAGGCTGAGGCAGGAGAATTACTTGAACCCGGGCAGTGGAGGTTGCAGTGAACGGAGGTCACGCCACTGCACTCCAGCCTGGCGCCTGGTGACGGAGTGAGACTCTGTCTCAAAAAAAAAAAAATTAAAAAATAAATAAATAAATAAAAAGAAAAAAAGAGAAAACTGGTTAGCAAATAACTAGACAAAAAAATGGAAAAAAAGAAAAGATGGGGTTTCACCATGTTGGTCAGGCTGGTCTTGAACTCCCGACCTCTTGACCTGCACGTCAAATGAAAAAAAAATTTTTTTTTAATTAAGAAAAAAATAATATAAAATAAAATAAATGAACTCCCGATCTCAGGTGATCTGCCCGCCTTGGCCTCCAAAGTGCTTGGATTACAGGTGTGAGCCACCACGCCCGGCCCACTTTATTCTATTTTTTTTAGAATAGAGACAGAGTCTCACTATGTTGCCAAAGCTGGTCTTGAACTTCTGGACTCAAGTGATCCTTCTGCCTCAGCCTCCCAAAGTGCTGGGTTTTGAAGGCATGTGTCACCATTCCCAGTTCATCATTCAGTTTTAATTGTTATTGTCTTACGGCCTTCAAAGGTCTTGGTATATTGGGAGGATTACTTGAGCCCAGCAGTTTGAGACCAGCCTGGATGATATAGGGAGATCTCAAAAAAAAAAAAAAAAAAAAAAAGGTTTTGGTATAAGGTTGAGAACTCTTCCCTAGTTTCCACATAGATGGTGCTATTGTTCCTAGCACCTAAGAGAAGAAAGTTTTGTGGGTCTGTACGTATCCTTTCAGATTTGCTGTGAGTTGTAAACCCAATGTTGAAGTCTTTTATTTAAGATTATGCTCACATGGTGACCAGACCTATGATATGTCAACTGGTTAATATTTGTTTTTGGTTTTCTTTAGGCCCTTTGTAATTTGGGATCTTTTGCCTTGCCCATCAGCCCTGTTATAGGGATTCCCGCAAACCTCAGCATTCTCTTTATGTTTACGTCTCCTGGGTGCCTTTTTCTGTTCACATGCATGATAATTTCTATCCTGAAAATTAACTTCTTTCTTTCTTCCTTTTTCTTTCTTTTTTTTTCTTCTCCTTCCCTCCCTCCCTCCCTCTCTCTCCCTCTTTCTCTCTTTCTCTTTCTCTCTTTCTTTCTTCTTAGACAAGGTCTCTGTTGTGCAGGCTGGAGTTCAGTGGTGTGATCACGGCTCACTGCAGTCTCAACCTTAAGGACTCAAGCAGTCTTCCCACCTCAGCCTCCTGAGTAGCTGGGACTACAGGCATGCACCACCAGGCCCACCTAATTTTTTGTTTCTTTTTGTGTGTGTGTCTTTTTTTTTTTTTTTTGTAGAGAAAGGGTTTTGCCCAGGCTGGTCTCAAACTCCTTGGTTTAAGTGATTCATGTATATCGGCCTCCAAATAGGTGGCTCATGCCTGTAATCCCAGCATTTTGGGAGGCCGAGGAAGGTGGATCACCTGAGGTCAGGATTTTGAGACCAGCCTGATCAGCATGGTGAAACCCCATCTCTACTAAACACACAAAAATTAGCTGGGCATGGTGGCAGGCGCCTGTAATCCCAGGTACTCGGGAGGCTGAGGCAGGAGAATCACTTGAACCTGGGAGGCAGAGTTTGCAGTGAGCCAAGATCATACCATTGCACTCCAGCCTGGGTGGCAAGAGTAAAACCTCATCTCAAAAAAAAAAAAAAAAAAAATTAGCTGGGTGTGGTGGCTTGCAGCTGTAATCCCAGCTACTCATGAGGCTGAGGCAGGAGAATTGTTTGAACCCAGGAGGTGGACATGCAAGGAAGCAGAGGTTTCAGTGATCCCGAGGTTGGGCCACTGCAACCCGCCAGTAGGCAGTATTATTATCATCCCCATTTTCAGATGAGAAACCTGAGGGGCAGAGATGTTAAGTGCATTGCACAGGTCACGCTACTAACACATGCAGAGTCAGAATACGAACCCCGGCAGTCAGCCTCTGCTCTTCACTCCTGGCCACTTGGCCATGCTGCCTTAAAATATATAAGGGAAACATTCTTTTACACAGGACAAACATTCAGTTGCTCCTTTTCTCATACTATTTGGGATATATACTATGAAAAACATGATCTTCCACAAATGGTACAGACAATAGAAAGCAAGTGTCTAAGAATTCCAGAAACTGAAGAAATATGTAAACTCAGTACAAAATCAACAGTTTAATCAATTAGTGACATATTACAATCAGATTTTTTTTTTGAGATGGAGTTTTGCTTTGTTGCCCAGGCTGGCACCCAATGGTACTATCTTGGGTCACTGCAGGCTCTGCCTCCTGGGTTCAAGTGATTCTCCTGCCTCAGCATCCTGAGTAGCTGAGACTACAGGCATGTGCCAACACGCCCAGCTAATTTTTGTATTTTTGGTAGAGACAGGGTTTCACCATGTTGGCCAGGCTGGTCTAGAACTCCTGGCCTCAAGTGATCTGCCAGCCTCAGCCTCCCATAGTGCTGGGATTACAGCCATGGGCCACTGCACTGGCCTATAATCAGATTTGAAGTCAACTTTTACCTAGTTCATGATAAATTATTCTTGAATCCTCAATGAATACTTTTGGTATTTTTCAACAAAACAAATTCAAAACTTCATTTTATTTTTCCTATTTAATTCTGTTTAATTTGCATAAATACTTTGCTCTAAACAAATGTCATTTATTTACTTTCCATGGGTGATCATGATACATTCAGTCTTTATTTATTTATTTGTTTTGTTCTTCAGTTCTTTTTTTTTTTTTTTGAGATGGAATCTTGCTCTGTCGCCCAGGCTGGAGTGCAGTGGTGCTATCTCAGCTCACTACAACCTCTGCCTCATGAGTTCAAGCGATTCCCCTGCCTCAGCCTCCCAAGTAGCTGGGATTACAGGCACCTGCCATCATGCCCAGCTAATTTTTGTATTTTTGTAGAGACAGGGTTTCACCATGTTGGCCAGGTGATCTTGAACTCCTGACCTCAGGTGGTCCACAAAGTGCTGGGATTACAGGCGTGAGCCACCACACCCGGCCTTTTGTTCTTGAGTTCTGTGAGCTACTGACAGCTTTCTAAATTATTCTAAGATTCTGGATTTCAATGATTTATTATTTTTGAAATAGTTTCTGTAAAGTTGCTGAAAACTGCGTCTATAATTAATTACACACATTAGACTAAGCAGTTGGCTCAGACACAAATGAAGTGAGTTTTGTTTTTCTCATCTCAACAGTATTTTTAATCATTATGTTATCTCTTGCAAATGTCTATAGGGATGCCTTGATTGTCTTTCAATGGTGGATATAGCATATGTATTTGTGCATTACCTGAAGATCTTCCAATCTACCAGATGAAACTGGGAAAAGACAATGTACCAAATAGTATCCAAGCACAGCAGGGAATCTCAATTCGAAGTTAGGTCAATTTCCAACATGAACAGGGATGTCTGGCAAACTGGTATTGTGGACCCAACAGGAACCACTTTTATAAGGAAAAAGTTTCCTCTTGGGAGAAATCACGTTGAAGAAAGGCTGAGTCAGAAACAATAAACTTGAGTTTGTAGAGAGCCTTCGTAGGAGGGTAACAGTGCTCTATAGGCAGTCTGGTGGCTATCATTCAGCTCCTTATCATATACAAGTCCCCTGAGTGGGTGTCTGGGACCTAGGGAAAGAGTGGTCTGTAGGTAAAAATTGAAAGTGCTGTTTCACTGAAAGTTGTAAAACATTGATGCCACTGGTTTGGATTCCGCCTGCAGAATTGAATCCAAGAGGAAGAGAAGCATTCTCCCTTCAGTGCCTTTGTAGTGATGCTTGGTGAGAGATAGTGGTGAAGGCACTGCCTAAAGAGAGAGGCACTGGCAGGCAGAGCAGTGGTTGAGACCAGTGAGAACTGCCCTGCCTGGTGGAGCAGAGGCAGAAGCTGATGCTCAGGCTCTGCAGCATCTATAGGGAACTTGGTGTCTGAAGTGCTCATCAAATGATCCAGAGGCCTCCTTGAACCTTGCAGAACCCAGAAGAAATTACCATGCCAACAGAGCAGAACCAGATCCTCTAGGGAAACACAGTGCTGGTGGAAGAACTATAGCTCCAGTAAGCAAATGTGGTGCCCGGTGGGTGGTTGCTGAATCAGTGTGTGTTTGTGAGCATATGTGAGACACCCACTGAAGATGCCTAAAAACACCGCTGAAGTCCTGCATTATGCAGGTGCTGTGAGCCTGTGACTACTGGGTTATTCCACTTAATGTGACTTATTTGTATCTACAAGCTAGTGGAAGCTGGGTGCTATAGCTTAGATATTTGTCCCCCCAAACCTCATGTTGATATTTGATTCCTAATGTTGGAGATGGGACCTAATGGAAAATGTCTGGGTCATGGAGGTGGATGCTTTATGAATGGATTAACCTCCTCACTGTGGGGGTGGTGAGTTCTCACTCTCTTAGTTCCTTTGAAAGTTGGTTGTTAAAAAGAGGCTTGCCGGGCGCGGTGGCTCACACCTGTAATCCCAGCACTTTGGGAGGCCGTGGTGGGTGGATTACATGAGGTCAGGAGTTTGGGACCATCCTGGCCAACAAGGTGAAACCCTGTTTCTACTAAAAATACAGAAATTAGCCAGGTGTGGTGGCGCATGCTTGTAATCCCAGCTATTCGGGAGGCTGAAGCAGGAGAATCGCTTGAACCCAGGAGGCAGATGTTGCAGTGAGCTGAGATCATGTCACTGCACTACAGCCTAGGCGACAGGGAGAGACTCCATCTCAAAAAAGAAAAAAAGGGAAACTGGCACTGCCTCCCCGCCGCCCTCCGCCACTCCTCTCTCACCGTGTCTCTGCACACACCAGCTTCCCTTTGCCTTTTGTCATGAGTGAAAGCAGCCTGAGGCCCTCACCAGATGCCCAGTTTTGAAACTTCCAGCCAGCAAAGCTGTGTGCTAAATAAACCTCTTTTCTTTATAAAATACTCAGCCTCAAGTATGCCTTTATAGAAACACTAAACAGGCCAGGTGCAGTGGCTTGTGCTGTAATCCCAGCACTTTGGGAGGCAGGGTTGGGAGGATTTCTTGAGCCCATGTGTTCAAGACCAGGCTGGGCAACATAGTGAGACCCTGCCTCAAAAAAATTTTTTTAATTTTAGCTGGGTGTGGTGGCATGCACCTGTAGTCCTACCTATTCAGAAGGCTGAGGCCAGAGGATGACCTGAGCCCAGGAATTCAAGGTTACAGTGAGCTATGATCATACCACTGCATGCCAGCCTGGGCAACAGAGCGAGACACTGTCTCAAAAAAAGATACAATAAAATAAAACATTAAACAGACTAAGACACTGAGCAAATGGATCTACAAAATAATCTAGAGATTAGAAGCTGTCATCAAAAATGTCAGGAATATTCAGGGGGCCACGGGCAACTTATAGTAACTTAGGTTCAAATAGAAAGTGTAATTTCATCTTGTAATCACAGGTTACAATATGGTATACGTTCTTATTTAAGACTAAATAACCTAGACTGTGAGAATGTACCAATTTAGACTTTGGTCATTGTCTCATAGAAGTCATAGGACCAAACAATGTCTTCATGAGTTGGGGTGGGATTTTATTCCCAAAGAGAAAGGATATATTTACACCATCCCGAGGGTAATATTTACCTTATGTTCCTTACTTTTAACAGCAATACTGAACAAGCTAAGCCTTCAGATAGCTGTCTGCTTACAGTCCCTTCAGAAAAGATTTTCCCTATTGTCTTCTTCTAGAATATTACTTCTGTGTGTAATTCTTTTCTTGTATAAGACGACTCTGTCACCTTAACCACAATTGATATGAACGAGACTAGTTATCTAATCCAAGGAAAAGCAACCCATCGTTCAGTCAAAAACCTGTGAGTTGTCCCATCATGAAGAATGTTCAATGGAGATAATTGTAGCTAACTAGACTGAAGAATATCACCTTTCTTTGAAAGGAGTTCAACTGTTAGCCAAGGCGAAAACTGAAAGAAAAAGATTGAGAAATGTAACTAGTAGCAGCCTGCAAGCAGGAGAAGCCAAGAAGCAGCTAATACAACAGATGTCATTATGTTGAACCAAAGAAGAGAGTACATGCACTGGTGGCTTATTGGAAGGACAATCAGACTCAGAATAATTGTCTCCCTTATAGTGGAGCATACAATGGAGTCATTAGAAGCTACCCAGTTACCAGAATGGCTGGACATCAAGAAGGAATTTTAAATTTTCAAGTCATGTTCTGTCTACTTGAGTCCTGCAGGGTAGCTTCAGCATGTCTTCATTCCTATAACCTACTAAACTCTAGCCACTCCCACATGGCTGCAATGAATTTTACCAGTTTTAAAAAAATCAATACTGATTTAAGTAAATAGGATAACTAGTAGGCATTAGTAACAAAGTAAAATAAGACTGATAGAAATCAAAATTTAAGAAAAATAAACTAATAAATACTATTTTTTCCTTTTCTTTCTTTATCTGTTGTAAAAATGAGGTTTTGCTTTATTGCCCAGACTGGTCTCAAACTCCTGGGCTCAAACCATCCTTCCACCTTGGCCTCCCAAAGTGCTGGGATTACAGGTGTGAGCCACCATGCTCGGCCTTCTTTTTCATTTCTTTTTTCCCCCCCAGTGAAAACTGGAAAAGCTGCTAGACAAATTCTAAAAAAGACGTTAACACTAGTAAATATTCTTATTCTGTGGGTACTGAGCATGAAATTCGAATCTCGACTTCCAAGTATCTAATGTAAAAAGAAAAAAAATGAGAACAAAAATATTTTAAAATATTTAACTTTTATCTTCATTTATTTTTCCCTTTCCTTTCTCTCATCTTAGCCAGGTCTGCGTTTTCTTCTTCAAGGTGAAGTCTGTTGTAAGGATGGACATTGAACTTGCCTAGAAAACTATTGGTTTTATTTCAAAAGGCTTAGCCTCAGTAGAGGAGAGAAGTTGCAGGTAAAGATAAAATGACTTGCAGAAAGCTGAAGTAAAAGAACTTTGCTCAGTTGAGAAAAAATATTCCACGTGCTTAGTAATGCCAGAGGAACTTGCGTTTTGGACATGGGGCCCCTGATCATGATTTGCGGTAGTATTGCTAGGGAGAGAGCAGGAGACCCCAAGTATGAAATTCTCAGCCTTGGCAAAAAATACTCATGCTGCAAACCTGGTGTGAAAGCAGCTAAGCTCTACTTGACCTGGAAGAATAATGCAGAAAAAGCATGGAAAGGGCTATGAAGAGATGACCAAAGACCAGTGGGCCTTTCTGTTACCTCCTTAATGCCCTGGCACCGCAAAAGATTCCAGAACCACGAATGACCTTGGGGGAGATTGGCATCAAGCTTAAGGAAGGAACAAAGTTAAATATTTACATGCTGGGTAGAATTGTGGGGTGGGGGAGTGTTGCTCAGAATCGGAAAGTATCTTGATGTACAAAATTTTTTGCATATCTGTACCTGAGAACTGATATTCCCACCCACTATACCTTCTCAGAAAAGACAAGAATCAAGCTCACTTCTGAGTTTCAAATGACTCACAGTGGCTGCAAGGACAGTTAAATTTTTTTTTTTTTTTTTTTTTTTTTTTGAGACTGAGTTTTGCTTTTGTTGCCCAGGCTGGAGTACAATGGCATGATCTCGGCTCACTGCAACCTCCTCCTCCCGGGTTCAAGCGATTCTCCTGCCTCAGCCTCCTTAGTAGCTAGGATCACAGGCACCCGCTACCACGCCCAGCTAATTTTTTGTATTTTTAGTAGAGATGGGGTTTTACTATATTGGTCAGGCTGGCTCGAACTCCTGACCTCAGGCAGTCCACCTGCCTCAGCGGTGAGTACCACCGCACCCAGCTTTATTTAGGTCCCTTTCTAATCACAAGCCAAAATGACATACTTAGGGAATCTTAGGTAATGCGGTGTTAAAGTAAAGAAGACAAATTTCTGTCTTACTGCCAGTCCCCCACCCCCTGTTGGAATGAATCTGTAAAATCATTTGGGATATTACTAGTTCTTGCCGTTGTGTTCTCATGCTGCTGTGGATTCCTATTGCAGTCCTATACCATTCTGGTGACTCAGCTACTCTCTGTAGCTGCTATTCCTGCTACTGAGCAATGAACTGACTTCTCTCCATTGTCTTTCTTAGCTTTTGCCATTCATGGTTTCTGACTACTCTTGGCTTTTATTGTCTCATGGCTTCTGATCATTGCCTTTTCTATGGGTTTTGGTTGGCTTTGTTCTTTTCTTTTTTTGAATTCTACCCTCACGATAAACTGCTGACTTACTCTGTGTGTTACACACTCAGCTTTGTAAGAGAGAATATTGATCCATTCATTCAGACATGGGCATCTAAGTTGGGCAGGGCTATCACTCCTAAATTGTTTGCTTCTCCCCTGGTCCAGGCTGCGGCCAGGGATAGGGGTTCTCAAGCGTTTCTTTCTTTCTTTTTTTTTTTTTAATTTTTTATTATTTTAAAAATTTATTTTATATGTATATTTTATTGTACTTTAGGTTCTGGGGTACATGTGTAGAACATGCAGGATTGTTGTATAGGTACATGTCTTTTTTTTTTTTTTTTTTTTTTTGAGCTGGAGTCTCACTCTGTTGCCCAGGCTAGAGTGCAGTGGTACGATCTCAGCTCGCTGCAACCTCCGCCTCCCGGGTTCAAGTGATTCTCCTGCCTCAGACTCCCAAGTAGATGGTATTACTGGCTTGTGCCACCAAGTCTGGCTAATTTTTGTATTTTTAGTAGAGACGGGGTTTCACCATATTGGCCAGGCTGCTCTTGAACTCCTGACCTCGAGTGATCCACCCTCCTCTGCCTCCCAAAGTGCTGGGATTACAGGTGTGAGCCACTGTGCCTGGCCAGTTCTCAAGCTTTTCTGAGCTTACCTCACAAGAAGTTGTAATTGTGGCAGACCCTGCGAGAAGAATAAAAGCTAACACTTATAGAGTGCTAGCCATGGGCCAGACATTGTTCTAAGTGCTGTATAGTCTGTTTAACCTTCCAAATAATATACTCATTTTACAGATAAAAGAGCTAAGGTGGTTAAAGTTGACAGTACTTCCAGGATCATATAGCCAGTAAGCAGCAGAGCTAGGATTCTAGCCAGGCAGTCTAGCTTTTTTATAGGCAGTGCTCTCTGCTTGTATTCCGTGAAATCTCTTTATATTAGGGTCTGCTCCTTTATTTTCTGAGTTGAGACAGATAATCCAGCTCTTCAATTAAGCCAAGAATGTCCTTACTAACCTGTTGATTGCCTATTAATCTCTGAGTATCACTAACAGTATTAGTAAGGAAGATTCTTTCAACAATCCACAAATTCATTAAATGCTTTCTTCCTAAGTGAAACAGAAATAAAGAGATACTAGGGTAAATATTTTCTTTCAATATTATTCAGCATTCCAGACTATCAGAAGCATAACATATTTCTGTTCAGGGGCATCTATTTTTGTTTATTTTCAAAGAGGATAGAAGCCTTAAAAGAGCAGCTTCATTAATATGAGATTTTTCAGAGTCCTCCAAAAATGTTTTATAGGCATGTCATAGTCAGTTTTTCTAAATTATAGAATCAAGTATTTATAAACAATAGCATTGCTTTAAGTAAAATGAAATAATGTTAGGAACTGAAAGCATATCCTGTTCATCTTTGTAAAAAATATCAGAATAGTGGGAGCTTAAAAAATTAAGACAATTGAACTTATGGAGATATATAGTAGAATGATGGTTACCAGAGGCTGTGAAAGGTAGTTGAAAAGTGAATGGTTAATGGGTACAAAATGTAGTTAGATAGAATGAATTAGCACAACAGGATGACTACAGTACAATAATCGTACATTTTAACATAACTAAAATAATATAATTGGATTGTTTGTAACACAAAGAAAGGATAAATGCTTGAAGTGATGGATACTCCATTTACCCTGATGTGATTATTATGCAATATATGTCTGTAGCAAAATATCTCATGTGCCTGCCCCATAAACATATACATCTAGTATGCACCCACAGTTTTTTTTTTTTTAATGCAATCTCCCACTGTGGCCCTGGCTGGAGTGCAATGGGGCGATCTTGGCTCACTGCAACCTCCGCCTCCCGGGTTCATGCTATTCTCCTGCCAAAGCCTCCTGAGTAGCTGGGATTACAGGCACACACCACCACACCCGGCTAATTTTTTGTATTTTTAGTAGAGATGAGGTTTCACTATGTTGGCCAGACTGATCTGACCTTGTGATCTGCCCACCTCGGCCTCCCAAGTACCCACAAATTTTTTTAAAAATTTTAAAATATCAGAATATGTGTAATAAATAGTAATGAAGATAAAATTACTTGGGAATCCCTAGAGACACATTACTGATATTCTTGTAGTAAAGACTATTATTGAAAAAAAACTTGCCTAAATGCAGCAAGTGTTTTGAGAAGAAATATGATTTAACTGTAAGATATGGAAGGAGACTGAAAGGCATTAATCAATTGCATTATTCATTTTGATGCTGATAAGACTGAGATACAGCAAACTGGATGGCTTATGCAATCCCCAGGTTGCATATCGCCACTTTTTGAATTACCAAGAGACACTTGATTAAATAGCATCACACAGTCACGGTGATCATTCTCACAACAGCAGCTGTACTCACAGCTGGGTGTAGTAGCATTCTCACAAAGGCATTCTGACCACAGTAGCATGTCTGACCTCGCCTCTCAGCCTTCTCTGCTAGCCCCGTAGATCTCACCTCTCACACTGCTTTCAGATATGCCCAGAATAGAGCCGAAATGGAGTCCTGCCATAATTCAAAGTCTGTGAATGGATACTAAAAAATTCCTAATTTATATGCTATGTGGTATATGTTCCTTTGAGAGACATAAAGATATGCACATAGAGTAACCAGAAAGGACTGATGTAAAAGTACTATTTTGCTAAGAAAAGCAGCAGCAGAAATCAGTAAGCTCACTTCATGTGAGTGTACCACTAAGCAGTGTGAAATGGAGGCTGGAGAGGGGCTTGTAAGAAGCTGATAAACGTATGACTCAAACAGAGGCTCTTCTTTCATTTCCAGACTGGTTTGGTGTGATGTAGTTGTCTTTCCTGCTACCTACTTGGAAGACATGACAAAGTATTCTGTGTAATTTGAGCCCAAACTGGAAGGTATGAAAGAATTGCATTTCCTCTTGCTTCTTTCCTTTTCCTGGGCCTCTTTCTGCTGAAAGGGTTGCTGTGAACTTAAGCAGAATGTAAAAGGTTATTTCCTTACATACAAATGCCATGTTCCTGGACAATCAAGTCTTTAGATCCTACTAGCCTGTATGATGTATTACTTTTACAGCCCAAAAGAGAAATAAAGTTCAGAATTTGCAATGAGGCTTTGGTGTTAATGTACATATCACATATTCCACAATTTATGGATATTTGTCTTAACTGTAATTACTCAAAGTTTCCACTTATTTTAAACGTATAACAAGCACTCAAGACAGAAATCAGAATGGTGCTTATTTTATACCACATCTTTAGACCCACTTTGTAAAAAAATTACTTTTAGTTCATCTTGCCTCCATAATCAATCTTAGAACAGTTTTGTAACACATTGTATAATATGTCAGCAGAAATCAATTCAAGCAACTCTTTAGCATCTCGTGCTAACCTCAAAGGAATAGCAGATGACACCACTTGCTATTTTAATTTGTTAAATGGTATTGAGGGAAACCAGATGTGGAACACATATTTCCAATTAAACTTTGTAGTGCTTGGTTGATAGATTGAGGCACTGCATTTTAGATGCTGGAATTGTAGTAGCACAAAATTTTAGTCAACTAATTTTGAGGCTGAATTGTACAATGAAACATGCTGTTTTCTATGAAAAATAGAAAGGATAGTACCTGAAGTGTATTAGGCTTGTGGGTCCAGAACTCTTTCTCATGCTATTTTTTAGAAATGTTAATGTAGAATTCCCCATTTTTATATCTGAACTGAAATGTAGACCTTGTAATAAGTTAAAAGGAAGTCGGAAATTTTGAACAAATAATGTGGTCATTATATTATTGTAAACAGCATATTATGTAAGGTAAAAAATAATGCTCCTTTTAAAAATAGCTTTTCCCCTTCTTTTAAAATTATTTATTTATTTATTTATTTTTATTTTTTTGAGACAGAGTCTCGCTCTATCTCCAGGCTGGAGTGCAGTGGCGCGATCCCGGCTCACTGCAACTTCCGTTTTCCAGTTTCAACCAATTCTTCTGCCTCAGCCTCCCGAATAGCAGGGACTACAGGCACACACCACCACGCCCGGCTAATTTTTTGTACTTTTAGTAGAGATGGGGTTTCGCCATGTTGGCCAGGATGGTCTCGATCTCTTGACCTCATGATCCTCCTGCTTCAGCCTCCCAAAGTGCTAGGATTACAGGCATGAGCCACTGTGCCCAGCAGTCTTTACACTGTTAGTTGTTTCTTTTGCTGTGCAGAAGCTTTTTAGTTTGATGACATCACATTTGACTACTTTTGTTTTTGTTTTCTGTGCTTTGGGGACAGGTCGAAAAAAAAAAATCACAGCCAGAAAAATGTTATACAGTTTCTCTTCTATGTTTTCCTTCAGTAGTTCTACAGTTTCTGGCCTTTAACCCACTTTGGGTTGATTTTGTATATAGCGTGAGATAAGGGTCCATTTTCATTCTTCTGCATGTAGATAACAAGTTTTCTCAGCACAATTTCTTGAAGAGACTCTCCTTTCCCATTGTGCATTTTTGACACTTTTGTTGAAAATCAGTTGATTGTATATGTGTGAGTTCATTTCTTGGATCTCTGTCTCTCCCATTGATGAATATATCTATTTTTTTATTCCTAGTACTATGCTGTTTGGGTTACAGTAGCTATATAGTATATTTTCAAGTCAGGTTACTGTGGTGCCTCCAGTTTTGTTCTTTTTACTCATGATTGCCTTGGCTATTCTGTTTTTTTTTTTAATGGTTCCAAATGAATTTTAGGATTTTATTTTCTAAAATAACATTAGAATTTTGATAAGGACTGCATTAAATCTGTAGATTGATTTGAGTAGTATGGACATTTTAACAATATTCTTCTAATCCATGAACATGGGGTACTTTTTCATTCATTTGTGCCTTCTGTAAAATCCTTCCTCAACTTTTTTTTTTTCATGAAAATCAAATTATCTTGTGCATCCAAAGACACTATCAACAGAGTAAAAGGCAACTCACAGTATGGGAGAAAATATTTACAAGTCATATATCTGATAAGGGGTTAATATCCAGAAAATATAGTAAATTCCTAAAACTCAACAACAACATGTTTAATACCACTTAACCATACGCTTAAAAATGGTTAAAGAAGTTAATTTAATATATTTTACCATGATTTAAAAAAACTGGAAAAAAACTTACAGGATATCCAAGGTTTCAACCATATTCTCAACACTTACACTACTGTCTCCACTGACTCCCTTTTCCAGCCCAAGTGTGTGTTAAAAACAAAACAAAACAAAAACAGGATAAAGACACAAGAGAATACTGCAACTTCTTAAATGAATTCATATATTTAAAGTAGAGGCATTTTTTCCCACATTTATTTATTCATTTTATTTATTTTTTTGAGATGGAGTCTCGCTCTGTCACCCAGGCTGGAGTGCAGTGGCTCAATCTCGGCTCACTGCAACCTGCGCCTCCTGGGTTCATGCAATTTTTCTGCCTCAGCCTCCCGAGTAGCTGGGATTACAGGCATGCGCCACCCAACCCCGTTAATTTTTATATTTTTAGTAGAGACAGGGTTTCTTGGCCAGGCAGATCTTGAACTCCTGACCTCAAGTAATTCACCTGCCTCGGCCTCCCCAAGTGCTGGGATTACAGGTGTGAGCCACCATGCCCAGTCATTTTTTCAATTTAAAAAATAGGGCGAGGCTGGTCTCAAACTCCAGACTTTGGGCCTCTTTTATAACAGCACTAATCCCTTTTATGTGGGTGAAGCCCTCATGACCTAATAACCTCCCAAAGGCACCACTTCTTAATACCATCACATTAGGGATTAAGTTTCAATATATGAATTTTGTGGAGACACAAACATTTAGACCCTAGCAGATTATTTTCAAGTTTTGAAAAATAAATGTATGAGTTTATTTCTGAACTCTCAATTATATCCCACTGATTTATGTCCATCTGTCTATAAGCCTGTATGTTCTTTTTCCTGATAGTAGTTATCTACTCCTGATATTTATTTGATTACTGTCTGAGCCTTCAAAAACATAAATTCTATGTTGTCTACTGCTCACTGATGTATCTTGAGAACCTAGAACAGTGTTTGGAATATTGTAGGTGTTCATGAATTTACATGATAAAGTTGAATTTTGAACATATTCTTCTGTTTTTAATAATTTTTAAACAGAATTTTAGAAAATTCTAAATATCCAATTTTATTTATTTTAGTTATTCTTTGGCTAATCTTATCTTTAATTTTTTGTTTTTGCCCTTTAATTCATCATTTAAGATTTTTCTAAATTGTTAACTAATTATTCTGAAATTATTTATTTAATCATTCTTCCCTTTAATATGAAATTTGTAATATTTTCAGTAGACATCATATATAAATAAATTATCATATATAGGAGAGGATAGGGAGAAACTAACTGCAAAGCAGATGAATTAGAACTTAAACTCTGGCCAGGCATGGTGGCTCACACCTGTAATCTCAGCAGTTTGAGAGACTGAGACGAGAGGATAGCTTGAGCCCAGAAGTTTGAGACTAGCTTGGGTGACAAAGCAGGGTCTCATCTTTACAAAAACAAAACAAAACAAAACAAAACAAAACAAAACAAAACAAGAACAACAAAGAGAGAGAGAGAAGAACTTGAACTCAGATATTCTTATTTTTCCCTCTCTGCTCTCTAGACCATTTTGTCCCTTCGGACTATATTATTATTATGGTAGTATCTCTACATGGTAGTATTAGGCTTTTCATTTAATTTATGTCTCTTCCATAATTCGTGGCTATCCTTGCCTACTTCAAAAATTATTTAAATTATTTCAATACAATTAACAAAACAATAATAATATATCTCACTGGTTTTGTAGTTACAACTAAACTGTATATTAATTTGGGTACAAACCAACAATTTTTTTTTTTTTGAGACAGAATCTCACTCTGTTGCCCAACCTGGAGTACAGTGGCATGATCTTGGCTGACTGCAACCTCCGCCTACTGAGTTTCAGCAATTCTCCTGCCTCAGCCTCCCGAGTAGCTGGGACAACAGGCCTGTGACACTACACCTGGCCAGTTTTTGTATTTTTGGTAGAGATGGGATTTTGCCAAGTTGGCCAGGTTGGTCTCGAACTCCTGACCTCAGGTGATCTGCTGGCCTCAGCCTCCCGAAGTGCTGGGATTACAGGTGTGAGCCACTGTACCCAAACTCAAACCAAAATTTTTGAAAAATTTGTCTTCCTGTGTATAAATATGTGTCTTTCCATTTATTTAAGTCTCTCAATAAAGTTTTCTAAATGTTTTCATCTTGTTATTAACCCATTTCTCAACAAGCTACTCATTGGTATTTTAAAAATTGCTATTATAAAAGACATAGTGGCTGGGTTCGATGACTCGTGCTTATAATCCTAGTACCTTGGGAAGCTGAGTAGGGTGAATCATTGGAGCCCAGGAGTCTAAGACCAGCCTGGGCAACATGGTGAAACCTTATCTCTACAAAAAATATAAAAAATTAGCTGGTGTGAGGATGTATGCCTGGAGTCCCAGCTACTTGGGAGGCTTAGGTGAGAGGATTATCTGAGCCTCAGGAGGTTGAGACTACAGTGAGCAATGACTGTGCTACTGTATTCCAGCCTGGACACAACAGAGTGAGACCTTGTCTCAAAAGAAAAAGAAAAGAAATATTTTTTTGTTATATTTCTTAGTTTATTATATCTACTAGATGTTCTTTACAAAGTGAGAAAATCATCCTCTTAAAAGCACTAATAAAGTTGGGCACAGTGGTTCATACCTGTCTGAGCTCAGGGGTTCCAGACAAACCTGAGCAACATGGTAAAATCTCATCTCTATTAAAATACAAAAAATTAGGCCAGGCGCAGTGGCTCACGCCCTGTGATCCCAGCACTTTGGGAGGCTGAGGCAGGCGGATCATGAGTCAGGAGTTCAAGACCAGCCTGACCAACATGGTCAAACCCTGTCTCTATTAAAAATACAAAAATTAGCCGGGCATGGTGGCACATGCCTGTAATCCCAGTTACCCAGGAGGCTGAGGCAGGAGAATTGCCTGAACCGGGGAGGCAGAGGTTGCAGTGAGCCAAGATTGTGCCGCTGCACTCCAGCTTGGGCAACAGAGCAAGAGACTCTGTCTCAAAAAGAAAAAAAAATACAAAAAATTAGCCAGGGTGGTGGGTACACCTGTAGGCCCAGCTACTCAGGAGGCTGAATCATAAGAATTGCTAGAACCCAGGAGGCAGAGGTTGCAGTGAGCTGAAATCATGCCATTGCACTCCAGCCTGGGCAACAGAGCAAAATCTTGTCTCCAGAAAAAAAAAAAAAGCACTAACAGATGTTCATCATCTAATGTTTATCGAAAATTCATTTCTATATGGTTTTAAATGCAAATGTCATATTTTAAATATTTTAAGAACCTGTGTATTTATGTGTAAGGCAGGTGTGGGAGTTTCTTTTCCCTGATGATGATTCCACATACACATTGGTAATTTAAGACTATTAGAAATTTTGTTATTCATATAATTTAATCAAAACATCTATTAAAATGCATTCAGTTCTTTATAATTTAATAAGAACAAGATGTCTTTGCTTGGAATTATAAACAGCCTGTCATGATCTGGTTTTTAAAGAAAATTTAAAAAGCATATTCTGGAAAGGCACTCTATGGCAGTACAGTAAAGGAAATACTGACTGTTAGAGAGTCTGCAGCAAAACATGCTAATTCTATTGCAATTCATTGGTAAGAATCATTATTGGAGACGCAATTTACCATATCCATTGTCTAATGACCCTGTGGATATTGAGTACAGGCACACAGAGGTACGTTTTATGTAGCTCATGGTTGAAATGTGCATTTCTGCAACCCTGTTCTTCTGTTATTTTGTTACTCTGTACACACAGACATCCAAAAATGAATGTACAAGTATATGACATTTATTTGTTAATTGTACTCTACTTTTTAGTAGAATTAAAATATGCATATGCTAAAATTAGAGCATTTCAATCAAGGTCAAGTTATCTCCTCAGAATAGGTCAGGCAATTTTCACAACATCTGTGGGTCAGGCACTGGCTCTGCCCATCATTAAAAAAAATATTTTATTGTACTATACATTAGAAAAATACACTAAGTTGGCATACATAAAGCATTATTTTATAAATATCTTGCATAGGGTAGGCAACATTTCTTGAAATGATCTCAAACTTACAGAAAAGTTGTAAATATAGTATAAAAATTACTTTTTCTTAAACCATTTGAGAGTAAATTACCAGCCTGATGCCCCATCAGTTCCTCATACTTCAGAGTCTATTTTCTATAACTGGGACATTCTTCTACATAGCTAAACACTACCATAAAAATCAGAAAATTACCATTGGTACATTACTACCATCTAATCCTCAGACCTCGTTCAAGTTTCACCAAATGTCGGAATAATGTCCTTTAGAGCAAAAGGATCCATTTCAGAACCATGTCTTAACTTTAGTCTCCTTCAGCCCTGTCTTAGTTCAGACTGAGTGGCTTAAACAATCAACACTTATTTCTCATAATTCTGGAGGCTGAGAAATCCAAAATCAAGGCACCCGCAGATCTGATGTGTGATGAGGACATCCTTCCTGGTTAATTGGCTACTTTCTTGCTACATCTTCATATGGGAGGGTCAGGGGAAGAGAGACAGAGGAAGCAAGACTTCCTGTCTCTTTTTATGAAGGCACGAAGCTCATTCACGAAGCCTTCACCTTCATGACTTAATTACCTCCCAAACGTCCCACCTCCTCATAGCATCTCATTGGGAGTTAGAATTTCAACCTATGAATTTGGGGCGGGGGACACAAGACATTCAGTCCATAACCAATTCAAAACATGTCCTTAATCTTTCCATTATTTTCATGACCTTAGTGCCTTTGAAAATTGTAAGGCGTATCTGTATAATGTTCCTCAATTTTAGTTTGTCTGATGTTTCCTCATAATTAGATTCAGGTTATGCATTTTTGGGAGGGGCATCACAGAAGTAATGCAACATTCATTTTATTGCAGCCTATTACATGGAGAGCACAATTTCAATTTGTCCTATTGCTGATATTGTTTACTTTGATTACTTGATTAAGGTGGTGTCTGCCTGGCTTATCAACTCAAATTCCTTTTCCCTTTATAATTTTGTGAGGAAGTACTTTGGGATTATGTAAACATTCTATTACTCATTAAACTGTCAATTTATTCATTTATCATTTTATATCAGTATGACTCATCATTTCCTGTCAGTATGAAATCATAGCCTATTTCAACAGGCCGCAATCTATTACTATCATTATTTATTTTGGTGCTAATATTCTCCCTGATTTTGACTGTGGGAACTTCATCAAGCATATTTTTCTGGTTCTTTTATATACTTGTTTGTTTGATGTGTCTCCACAATTCTTTGAGCACTTCTTTGCTTTCTGGCATAGGATGCTCCAGATTTTGTTCTTTCCTGATTTTATCCTTTTTTTTTGAGACTGGCCAGAAGGAGACAAAGTTAAGACATGGTTAACTAAAGTTAAGACTTAAAGTTAAGCCCCGGCTGAGAGATCAGTTATTTCTTCAAGATGCCCTGGTTCCTTGAAGCAGAGTCTAATATCTAGAACCTGAGATCAGGCTACCAGTATGATCCTTGCTATTGGGATGTTTCAGGCCTCAAACTTGCTCAGTGGACAGAGCTGGGGAATGTGTACATTTATATACACACATATATACTCACATCTATATTTAGTTCTATAGCCATCTATATATGTTGAAAACTGTTGTTCACACTGATTTCTCCAAATCCAGTTCAATACTACACAGTTTATTTTCATTTTCTGCCTTCCCATATTTGTAACTTCCTTCTCTGAGAGTGAGAAACTAAATTATCCTTGACATATTTATTTACTTGATTGATACCCCTGTATAAAACCAATCGCCATTGCTGCTGCTGCTGCTTACCATCTTTGGGATCTAACAACCCACACTGGTTTCCCCTTTCTTTTCTTTTTTCTTTTTTTCTTTTTTTGAGACTGGGTCTTACTCTGTCATTCAGGCTGGAGTGCCGTGGTACCATCTTAGCTCACTGCAACCTCTGCTTCCCAGGCTCAAGCAATCCTCCTGCTTCAGACTCCCACCCACCTCAGCCTCACAAAATGCTTGGATTACAGGTGTGAGCCACCATGCCTGGCCTATCGTCTCTCCTTTCTAAGCGATGACTTCCTCATCTGGCTTAGGGCCCGACACCCTATGCCTGCCCCTTTCCCCCATGGCCTCCTCCTCACGGCATTAGAGTTCTGACTCCCTGTGCTGGTTCACCCCTGAAGGACACCCTTCTGACCCCACCAGGCTCTGACTTTTCATCCTGAGCCTCCTCCTGGGTGGACATCCTCCTCATCACACTCAGCAGATGATTCCCCTTGCCGGGCTGTCCCTCTGTGGCGATGGCCCTCTCACCCTACCCAGGTTATAACATCCCAGCCTGGACCCTTGCACTGCAGAGACGTCTTCATCATTGTTTTGAGGCTCTGACATCCTACTCCAAGCCATCCCTTTCAGGGAGACACCCTCTTGATACTGAGTATTAGAGCCTGACCAAGATTAAAAGGGAATTCCCAAAAAGAGGCAGTCTCGTGTGGGAGTCGGAACTTGAACAAGGTAAGGTGGGTGTCAGGCTCTGGCAGTCAGCCTCAGCGCTGAGCTGCTTCCTTGCATGGACCCCTCCACATCTTGTTTAGGTTCAGACAGTCTATTCTGAGCTGCATGGATCCTACCCCCTGCACCGACTATTTCCTCTTGAGCTCTTATACTCTCAGCCTTCCTTGGTGTTAAGAACTGCAACTATCTTGAAAAAAGAACTAAATGTGAGGGCTTGCTCTTTCAGATATCAAAACTTATTATAAAGCTACAGTAAATAAGGCTGTATTGTGTAGAGGCAAGGGATAGCCAAATAGAATAATACAGAATGTTAAGACATGAATCTGCTCACATACGGTCGCTTGGTATTAGACAAAGATGGTCTGCAGAGCAGGGGGTGAAAGGGTGGGCGTCAATGAATGAAGATTTCCTGTCCTCTTTAAGGAATCATTGCCTTTCATAAGGTCGTGAGGATACTGACCAGTGTTATCATCTAGATGCTATATCATTTACCTTATTTATGTCTCCAATCCCCCGAAAATCAAATTTTTAGGCAGCTAGCCATATAAGAAAAAGAAAAGAAATGTGACCCCTACACAAAAGTCTTATATGGTTGTTGGGTACCTACTGAGAAAGAGTGTTCTAAGAGGAGTTAAGGTTGAAGCTCCAGATCTCTGAAGGCCCTGACTTCAGAAGTTTCAACATTCACCTGATTCAGGGCTGCCCACCTATGAAGAAGATTGAGGTGGAATAGAAGCAAATCCTCAAGTGGGGCCACTTTTGCTCAAGAATGGAATAGAAAAAGGTTAGTTTCTTGGTCAACAGAAACATATTAGGAACCATCCAAGTGGGATTTTGAAAGCAAAATTTCAAGAAAAAGAACTTTTGGCTCTGCCTCCTGAGGAAGAGGTAGATGCTGTTACAACGTTATCAGAGAATGGGTCTAGTCCGTGAGGCCCACGCTAGAGAATGGGCCTAGTAACGGAGCAACAGCAACATTTAGTGACAAATTTCTCCAAACCCATCTCTGGGAAATGGAACTTTTTTTTTTTTTTTGAGCTGGGGGTTTCGCTCTGTCATCCAGACTATAGTGCAGTGGCACGATCATAGTTCACTGCAGCCTCAACCTCCTGGGTTCAAGTAATCCTCCTAATTCAGCCTCCTGAGTAGCTGGGGCTACAGGCATGTGCCACTATGCCTGCCTAACTTTTAAAATCATTTGTAAAAACGGGGGTCTCCTTATGTTGATCAGGCTGGTCTTGAACTTCTGGACTTAAGCCATCCTCCACTTGGTCTCTCAAAGTGCTGGGATTACAGGGATGTGCCATGACTCCCAGCCGGAAGTGGGCATTTTGGGAAACTACTATTCTCTCAGTGGGGCCTTAACAGCAAATAGTGAAAATGCTTTAGGCATTTTACCTGATGCAAATTCAATTCTAAGGCTTTATTGAGAAGCTAAAAAACCAAACCAAACCAAATGGATATTAGGCTACATTTAGATATGTATATTTTATTTATTTATTAATGTATTTATTCTGTAAATATTTATCAGTTGTTGTAGCAAAGACTGGCTAGATATTGATCAAACCAATTTTGTTTTATTCTCAAGGCCACTGCTGAACTACATTTTCTAGCAATCCTCAGAATAAGATGTGGTCAATGACTGAATTCTGTACAATGGAATGGAGTAGAGTGAAATACATCACTCCCAGGTTTTTTTTGTTTTTTTTTTTATTTTGAGATGGAGTCTCGCTCTGTCACCAGCCTGGAGCGCAGTGGCGTGATCTCAGCTCACTGCAACCTCTGCCTCCCAGGATCAAGTGATTCTCCTGCCTCTGCCTCCTGAGTAGGTGGGAATACAGGCATGTGCCAGCATGCCTGGCTAATTTTTGTATTTTTAGTAGAGATGGGGTTTCACCATGTTGGTCAGGATGATCTCGATCTCTTGGCCTCATGATCTGCCCGCCTTGGCCTTCTGAAATGCTGGGATTAGAGGTGTGAGCCACCGCGCCCGGCCAGCCTGTCAAATCTCATGCACGATTCTGTACATTTATGTGCCAGCCTCTTCTCGGGTGGGTATTCCAAGAACTTTGAAGTTGGTGGAGGCACAAGATGGATGTGAGACCTTTGCTAAGGAAGGGCTCCTCTGGCTGGTTTATAGCTGACTATGACATAAGAGAGAAATGAACTTTGATTTTCTTAAGCTCCCCCAGAGTTTTGAGATTGTTTGTTACAGCCATTAGTCGTCCCTCATTAATACAAATGCAATGCTTACTTATTCTGTGCCAGTCTCATTCTGGGTACCAGGGATGCAATAGGAAACAAATAAGAGAGACATGGTTCCTCCTCTCACAGGAGATACCTTATAAAAGGGGTGGCACAGAATAAACAGTGACAACTTACATTTGCATGGTGCTTTACTGTTTACAAAGTGCTTTCATGAGCACCAACTTATTTGATTTTTTTTTTTTTTTTTGAGACAGAGTCCTGCTCTGTCGCCCATGCTGGAGTGCAGTGGCGCAATCTTTGCTCACTGCAACCTCTGCCTCCCAGCTTCAGGGGATTCTCCTTCCTCAGCCTCCTGAGGAAAAAATTAGCCACCACGCCTGGCTAATTTTTGTATTGTTAGTGGAGACGGGGTTTCACCACATGGGCCAGGCCGGTCTGGAACTCCTGAGCTCGTGATCCGCCCGCCCCCACCTCCCAAAGTGCTGGGATTACAGGCTTGAACCACTGCGCCTGGCCCGATTTTTATAACAGTATTTTACAGATAAGGAAACAAAAAGCTCAAAGGTTTTAAATGTCTTACATGAGACAAGGAATGAGGAACTAGACACATGAATCAGTTTTCTGACTCCCAACCCATTATTCACAATGATTCTCAGGTATGAGGACATGACAGAGCAAGAAAAGTGCTAATGCTTATCAGAAAATTCCATTATTCAATTTTATGTCTTAAAATAATGTACTCTGCAGAAGTGTGAGAGTATTCATGGCAGCATTGATTGTAAGGGCAAAATATGGAAAACAAAGATTTAAATATCCATTGGCAAGAGAATGCACATATTGTGGTATATTCAGAGAACAGAAAATTATATGGTAGGGAAAATAAATAAATTAGGGATTCAAGTATCCCTAGTTTCAAGGATGAATCTCACAATTTTGATGAATAACGAAGGCAAGATGAAGACTACATAGAGTATAAACCATTACAAAGGTTTAAGGCAGAGTCATTTTATGCATTTGTTTTTTCAGGAACACCACAAAAGATAATGCTGTATTCTCCTGAATGGTTCATACAGAGAGGTAGACAATGTCTATTTGTCCAATTATTGGTGATTTTCACTTGGATCACAATAGAGTATCTCCCATGTCTCTCCATTGTAAAGTTACTGTTTTTCCTTTTTATTTTTATTTTTGAGATGCAGTCTCACTCTGTCACCCAGGCTGGTGTGCAATGGCACGTCCTCGGCTCACTACAACCTCCACCTCCTAGGTTCAAGCGATTCTCCTGCTTCAGCCTCCCAAGCAGCTGGGAGTACAGACACCTGCCACCACACCTGGCTAATTTTTGTATTTTTAGTAGAGATGGGGTTTTACTATGTAGGCCACGCTTGTCTCGAACTGCTGACCTTGTGATCCGCCCACCTTGGCCTCCCAAAGTGCTGGGATTACAGGCGTGAGCCACCGTGCCCAGCTTATTTTTCCTTTTTAAATGATAAATGTTTTGTAGGGAGTTACACTGAGATATGTAAAAATATGGCAAACTATATAAAGAAAAAAAGACAGTAAAAACTCTTGATGCAGCAATTCCACTTTTAAGAATATATCTGAAGGCTGGGTATGGTGGTTCATGCCTGCAATCGCAGCACTTTGGGAGGCCAAGGTGGAGGACTGCTTGAGACCAGGAGTTTGAGGCCAGCCTAGGCAACACAGGGAGACTCTGTCTCTATTTAAAAAAAAAAAAAAATATATATATATATATATATATATATGTTATATATTAAACTTTACATACATCCTTATCTACTTAGGAGTAGATATCTACACATATATATATGTGTCTCCTAAGTAGATAAGGATGTATGTAAAGTTTTAGCTAAAAGGATATTCACTGAAACCTTGTTTATAATAGGTAACAATTTAAAATAACCTCGATGTCCGTTATTAGTGGATTTGGTTCGGTAAGTTATCCATACAATAGAATATTATGCAGACATTAAAATTATGTGGTAAAAGTATAATTGATGACAACAAAGAAAGTTCACATGTTGGGTGCAGTGGCTTGCGCCAGTAATCCCTGCATTTTGGGAGGTGGAGGTGACAGGATCACTTCAGCCCAGGAGTTTGAGACCAGCCTGGACAACATAGTGAGACCCCCGTCTCTACAAAAAAGCTGAAAAATTAGCTTGGCAAGGTGCTGTGTGCCTGTAGTCCTAGCTACTCCAGAGGCTGAGGCTGGAACATCACTTGAGCTCAGGATGTCAAGGCTGCAGTGAGCTGTGAGCACCACTGCACTCCAGCCTGGTTGACAGAATGAGATGATGTCTCAAAGAAAAACCAAATAGTAAACAAAAAGTTCACATCATAGTAATTGAAGAAATCGGGTAAGTAAATTACTGTACATGGTATGGTACAGTTTTTATTTAAAAATATTTTATATATACATACATACATATATTCATACATACTCATAATACTGTTTTTTCTTTTTTCTTATATACAAAATATATGTATGCATGTAAACATTTCTATTACTTGATTTTATTACATCATTTGTACTGCTTATATTGCAAAACTAAGTTCTTTTTTTTGAGACATGGTCTTGCTCTGTTGCCTGGGCTAGAGTACAGGGGCAGGATCATAGCTCACTGTAACCTTGACCACCCAGGCTCAATGGATCCTCCCCTCAGCCTCGTCAGTAGCTGGGACTACAGGCACCCGCCACCACGCCCGGCTAGTTTTTTAAGTTTTTGTAGAGACAGGTTTTGCCATATTGCCACGCTAGTCTCGAACTCCTGGCCTCAAAGAATCTGCTGGCCTCGGTGCCCTGGATGCTCTGGCCTCTCAAAGTGTTGGGATTGATTACAGGCGTGAGCCACCGCTCCTGGCCAAAACAAAGTTCTTAAAAATAAAAGTATGAGCTTTTCGGGTGTATTAAGTACAGAGAAGTTTAAAAAATACAATATAACAAAGTTCACAGCCTTTTGTGATCAGTAAATACGAGTTTCTCGCTCCTCCCTAGCGACAGGGAGGCACTCAAGCATGAGCTAGAACACGGGGGATCTGGGATACAGCTGAAAAGATTGAGGCAACAGGTTCGCAGCGGAAGGCCTCTACAGCTTCTTTCGACTCTGACATTTCAGTATCAGCACAATTCTCCCCTATTTACCGCTGAAGCAATTAACTGGGATTATTAAAAAAAAATGATTATTTGTATTGACTACTTGATAGTTGACTAGCACTATCGGTTTTGAATGGAGGGTGGTGTGTGAAAAAAAAATCAGGCAGGAGGGGAGGGCAGATGTGAATCCCAACCCACCGTCTCGTTGACAGCTCTATGGCTCTCCTTTCTGTGAATGAGCGGTGGTCCTTAGGCCTCAGACCCCACACTGTCAGTGAGAAACAGGCGTAACCCAGGAGACTGCTCTCCAAGGAGCGGCCGGGTGGAACCAACGCAGGGGAGCGCAGCGCCCTCTCCAGCCGCCAGCGCGTGTCGGGGATGTTCAGGGCTCTTGGGCGTGCGTCAGTGAGGACGACTGCCTTATCTGATTGTAGGTACAGAGCGTGCGCCGCGTGAGGGCGGCTTCTCACTGCCAGGCGCCGGCAGGTCGCGCTGGCTGCTGGCAGACGCCCGAGGGCGCCAAGCGTGGGGGCCCAGCCGAGTTCCCTCGCTGCCTCACTGTGCGTGCCGCCGGGAGGCGGGTGCAAACAGGGACCGCTGAAGGGGGGGCGGAGCGAAGGCGGTGGGGGCGGGGCACCAGCTGCGCGCGCGGGGCGGGGGCGGGGGCGGGGCGCGCTGCGTGGTCCCGGCCGGCGCTGGGCTCCTCCCCCTCCCGCGCCCAGGCCCGCGGCTGGCTGAGCTCCTCCCCCGGCTCGGTCGCTCTCCCCTCCCCTTCGCCCGGCCATTCCTCCCTCCCGCCGCCTCCTCTTCCTCGGTGAGGCGCTCCTACAGCGGGCAGACAGCATGGCGGCCGTGGAGACGCGAGTGTGCGAGACAGACGGTTGCAGCAGCGAGGCCAAGCTCCAGTGTCCCACCTGCATCAAGCTGGGCATCCAGGGCTCGTACTTCTGCTCGCAGGTAGACGTCCGCTGCCCCGCAGATCTGCCGCCGCGGGACCCCTCTCGCCTCTCCCCTGCTGGCTCCTCCCGCCCTTGCGGCGAGTCGGGACGCGCTCCTCCTCTTCCCCTTGGCCGCGCTTCCTCCTCCCCCCAACCGTGTCGCCAACGCCCCCTCTGGTCTCCGGGGGCGCCGGGTTCCTCCCGAGTCGCGCGGGGCTCTCGCGGGGGCGGGGGCGCGGCCTGCCGCGGCCATGTGGGCTGGGCGGAAGCGGGCTTACCGGGAGTCTCGCGGCCTCGCTAGGGCTCTGCGTTCTGGGGCCAGTTCCTTGCGCTGGGGGCGGGGGCCGCCAGGTGTGCGGGCTGCCGGGGGCAGGTAGCGGCGCCAGGATAGCGGGCAGCCAGAGCGTCGCGAGCCTCCATAGCCGAAGCTCCGGCGGGGCTCGGGTCTGGACGCTCTAGGCTACGGGGCTGGGCGGTACCTGGGGTCCCGGCGGGATGGGGGGCGGAAGCCCCCCGCCCGGCTCTGAGAGAGAGGTGGCCCGAGGACGGTCGGAGTCGCAAAGAGGAGGGACGCTAGCTGGCTCTGGCCCCACTTCTTTGTGCTTTGCTACTGTGGTTTGACACTTAAGCAACTTTGAGGGTGGGGTAGGGAGAGTTCTGTGTAATTCATTCTTTTCCTTCAGCATCCAAAATTATTAATTTACAAAACTGTAAGTTAACCGGATGAGTCACTTCTCAGAGACTGAATTTCACAGAGTGAAAAGGACAGTTCCATTGAGGATTAGTCATGAAGGCTGTAGTCTGTTTTATTTTGTGCTGTAGAGAGCAAACCCAGCGTTGAATGGGGTCCTGACTGACGCGTGTGCTCGTGTTTCTGTTTACTAAAGAGTAGTAGTGTTCCTGCTGCATAGAGACCCAGGATAAGGCCTGGGTGGTAATAGTATGGCTCTTAGTTACAGTCCAGGTTTGCTGAAGAGTGGCACATGTATATTCAAATATTAAATTGGTAGTGCCCTGTGGGGAGGAGAGCAAGAATAGTTAGAAGGCCTGATTGGGGCCTGCCCTTGCCAGTTACTGTGAGATCTTGAATTTAGTCAAGTTACTTAATCTTTCTGAGTGCCGGTGTTACCCTGTACAGAAGGGATGAGTACAGCTTTCCTTGTAAATTTCACAGGCTTTTTCTGAGACCCAAATTATCCGAGGAACGTGAAATGCTGTTACAATGTAAGGCCTTTTATGTTTTAAAGGATTGTAGTACGATTTAACACTGCCATAAATAAAAGTATGAATAATGAAGGCAAATAATATGAACACAATACAAATAATAAGAATATTTTCCAATATACAACATAAATACAATCTTTACGTCATAGTACTTGTAGCTAAGCCATTGTAAGAGGTCTTAGTTGTGTTATATGTTATATAGTCTTGGTTTTAGATAGGATATGATCTTTGACCTTGTTGGTATCAAGGTCCCATGGAGTAGTGTTGCTGGATCTAAAAATAGCATTACTCAACAATCTGAAGGACCTGTACTAGGTTTAACATGTTGAGTATTACTCGTGTTAAACCTAGTACAGGTCCATTAGATTCTTTAAAATTTCCAAATTCTATCTTGTGGCCAGTGTGGGACCTGAACTTAAGAAACAGTAGTTTGCTTTTGTCAGTTGTGTACCATCTGAGTAGGATAACTTTTAAACAGTTATTAATTCATTTATCATCGCAAAAGCAATGATAAATGAGTTAATATGTATAGACACTCTTCTATATAAAATTTTTAAAAGTTAGCGTGAAACCACATTAGTGAAACATTAGGGTTTGTGAAAAAATGTTAGACACATTTGTGAAAACAAAACATCCAGGGTTTAGTCCGTATTTTAGGATTGAAGGTATTTAGATGTTGGATTCTGCAGGTATATTTCTGGTACATTGTTAGACATTCACATATTCCCAGAGTGGCTGTCGCTGCTGTCTCTTTCTTCATTTCTGTTACCACCTCCTATGGCCAGCTTTTAAAATTTCCTACCAAATGAGTTGTCTAGTCTCTTCATTTATTTCTCTGCTATAATTCCTCCCCTTGCAAACACCCACAAAAAAACCCAACCAAACAAAACCTTTTGTGCAGAAGTTATTTTTCCCGCAGTCTGGTTATGCTTATAACTCCATTGCTTCCAGGATTCCAGCCCCACAATCAGGGCCCCTCTTCTGAGTCTCTTGCTCTAGCCAAAGGCTGTGTTTGTATTCTTTCCTTTCCAAAATGTCAGCTGTCTTCTGAAATCACAGCTATTCCCTCAGTCTCAGCTTGAGACCTTGATCAAGTCACTGTAACTTATCCTAAGCTACTTTGTACATCTGTGATAAAATATGGGGTTGGCCGGGCACGGTGGCTCACGCGTGTAATCTCAGTACTTTGGGAGGCACAGGCAGGCGGATCACCTGAGGTCAGGAGTTTGAGATCAGCCTTGGCAACATGTCGAAACCGTGTCTCTACTAAAAATACAAAAATTAGCTGGGCATGGTGGCACATGCCTGTAGCCCCAGCTACTTGGGAGGCTGAGGCACGAGAATCCCTTGAACCTGGGTGGTGGAGGTTGCGGTGAGCACAGATTGCACCACTGCATTCCATGCTGGGCAGCAGAGTGAGACTCCAACTCAAAAAAGAAGAAATTAGGGATTTTCGTTAACACTTCTGATCATTTTTACTAGAAGTGGTCTTTCTTCTTTCTACTGCTCTGGTCCCTGGCCTGGCTGTCTAGCCAGCTTGTCTTTGGGAACAAACAGAACAAAACTGCAAGAAGCCTTTCTATCACACCATTAGCAGAAGTAAGGCATTCCCAGTTACTTGGTCACACCACCTTATTTATTCCTTTACAACGTTTTTTACAATCTATGATTACCTCACTTGTTAGAAAAATGAGAATATCTGTTTTTTAGTCAGAAGGTGAACTTCATGAATGATCTGTCTTGTTCACTGCCCTGTCCTCATTTCCTCATATAATGCTCTCTGTATGCAGTAGGTGTCCATTAAATGTTTGAATTAATGAATAAATACGTCAAAAGGCAGAATAGAGAGGTATCCCATCATTTACTGGTTATGTGACTTTAGGCAAATAACCTCTCTTTCAGCCGTATCTTTTTAAAATGGGGCTATTTATAATACCTGCCTCAGGGTTTTGATGAAGACTACATGCAAAATATGTAAAGCTCTTAGCATATTAGTAAACTTAATGAATGTTAGTTCATTTTACTGTTATACTGTTTTATGTTTAGGAAGGTAGAAATATTTTATGTAGGATGCTTAATTTTTTTTTTGAGGTGGAGTTTGCTCTGTTGCCCAGGCTGGAGTGCAGTGGCATGATCTCTGCTCACTGCGAAGTCCGCCTCCTGGGTTTAAGCAATTCTCCTGCCTCAGCTTCCTGAGTAGCTGGAACTATGGGTGCATGCCACCACGCCCAGCTAATTTTTTGTGTTTTTAGTAGAGACGGGGTTTCCCTGTGTTAGCCAGGATGGTCTCCATCTCCTGACCCTGTGATCCTCCTGCCTCAGCTCCCAAAGTGCTGGAATTACAGGCGTGAGCCACCACTCGGCGTAGGATGTTTAAGAAAAGCTTTTGTTCCTTAGAGGAGCACAACCAGTTTTACTTGAAAATTGAGTTTTCCAAGAGTTCTTGATGTTCGATTGTATTTATTGATAGAAGTTTTCCTTCCTATTTGTGTATGTATTTTTCATTTATGTGTAAGAATTTTTTGAGGACAGAAGGTGTGTGTTACTCATTTTTGTATTTTCCAAAGTGTCTTGCCCATAGTAGGCACTCCGTTCATTAAATGAAAGAAAGGAAATTAGTGGTCTTGCAATAGAAAACAAATTCTGTGTTTACATTATCCTTTGTAAATGCTGAACAGTATACTGTATTGTGGATATACTGTCATTTATTTGCTTGTGGTTGAATTTAGTTACTTTTCAGTTTTTTAGCTGCTGTTTAACTTTGTGAATCGCATAGGACAGTTGCTGTCTCCTCTGGTTAGAGGATCAGCTGGGAGGGACCTGAGTGATTTGTAGCTGTTTATATTTATAAGGCATAAAAACATAAAAGATAGTAAGCATAGTGTAAGTGTAAGGAGACCTGGGTTTTGCTCCTGTGTCCCTGGGTAAGTCTCCTCCTATGCCTAATGAAGTATCCTGTTCATGGAGTTCAGTGGAAGGTGAGTAAGAGAGCGTCCAGAGTGCTTAATACAGTGTATAGTAAATTTGGGCTTTATTATGCATATAACCTCGTATATAATGTTATTGAAATTAGTACCAAGGAAGGCTTAAAAATCTTTGAGGAGAAATGTTACTTGTTTATGAATATTTTTGACAAATCCCATAATAGATTCTTTCAAAGAAGTGGCAGGTAGCATGATTAAGTGAATCCAGAAAGTCTTTTTTTTTTTTTTAACAATAAGACAATTTTTCTTTTGTTTTCTTTTCTTTGAGATGGGGTCTTACTCTGTCACCCAGGTTAGAGTGTTGGAGTGCAGTGGCACGATCTTGGCTCACTGTAACTTTCACCTCCCAGGTCAAGTGATCCTCCCACTTTAGCCTCCCAAGTAGGTAGGTCCACTGGTCCGAGCCACGACACCTGGCTAATTTTTTGTGTTTTTGGTAGAGACGAAGTTTTGCCATGTTGCCCAGGCTGGTCTTAAATTCCTGAGTTCAGGAGATCCACTTGCCTCGGCCTCCCAAAGTGCTGGAATTATAGGCATGAGCCACTGCACCTGGCTGGAAGAAAGTCTTGTTGAATGTCTTGTAGGTTGGAGTTAGAAGGTAGGGAAGGCATGCAGTATCTTTGAAATGCAACCCTGTCCTCTGAAACTTTCTCCTTCAGTAACAACGTTCCTGCCAGTGCAGGGTGTTTCTGGAATTCATCTTCATCATTGGAGATATGAATCATGTTCTGCTTTTTTATTTATAGGGATTTTCTTTAAATTCTTCATATCACTTCAGACCACCCTTAGACACTGATATGTAAGTTAGCTGGATTTAGGTACAAATCTCATAGCTTCTTTTTTTTTTTTTGAGACAGAGTCTTACTCGGTTGCCAGGTGCCAGACTGCAGTGCAGTGGCGCGATCTTGGCTCACCGCAACCTCCGCTTCCCAGGTTCAAGCAATTCTCCTGCCTCAGCCTCCCGAGTAGCTGGGATTACAGACATGCGCCACCACGCCCAGCTAATTTTTGTGTTTTTAATAGAGATGGGGTTTCACCGTGTTGGCCAGGATGGTCTCAATCTCTTGACCTTGTGATCCGCCTGCCTTGGCCTCCCAAAGTGCTGGGATTACAGATGTGAGCCACCGCGCCCGGCCATCTCATAGCTTCTTATAAGCAAAAAGATAGGATGAAGGTAAAGAGAAATTGTAAGTCTTTTTAAAACAAAAATAATTTCATGAATTTTTATTGTATAAAAATAGAGAATATAGGTGAAAATAATTAATTACCCAGTGATCATTTCTGTGAAATTTGGTGTGTATTCTTAAGAACATATTTGCTTATTTATTCATGTGCACATAGTTGTGTATGTTTTTACAAAAATGGCAACCATAGTACATATAATCTTAGAGAATTTTCTCATCCTTATGTCTTAACCAGTGTTTTGGTAGTGTCATGTCATGGCTACATTTACATTATCCTTAATAAAGACTGTTATGAATTCACTGTCATTTATTTATTCACTTATAGTTGAATTTAATTTCTTTTCAATTTTTTAGCTGCTGTTTACTCTTCAATAAATGTTTCTGGAAAATTTAAATCATTTTGGCTTACTCAGGAACGTAGAATAATGGTACATGAATTGGTACATGAACCCAGGATTGAACCATCCTAAACTGATTCTATATCCTTGTCCAGAACAGTAGTTCTCACAGTGTACTTAGTGAATTATTGCTGGTTTGAGGGCCTTCTGGTCACCTGTGAAGTTTTGGCATGAAGTTATGGTAGAATCTGTAAAAACAACAATAACAACAACAAAACAAGCGTCATTTGGTTGGTAGGCAATCAAAAGTTATACAGGTCTTTGAGTTATCTTTTTGGAAATTGAAGTGCTATAGGAAATGTGATCTTATACTGTTCACTTAGTTTGTTGATTGAAATCAAGTGTTAGTCACGGTTTTTTAAGGTGAATCTTTTTCATGTTTAGCATATTTGCAAAATTTTAGTTAGGTTTTAGTAAATTTGGTAGGGGTGACAGACATGAGTACGTAGCTAAGCTCATTCCAGCTCTAGATATTAGGAAGAAAAGCAGTGGCATGGTAACTGGTTCTGTAATTGTCTTTGGTATTACTGTAATAGCAAACCCTTTTAGATAGATATTAAATAGACAGAAATACTTTATAAAGCAACCATTGAGCTTCATTCTGTATTAAAGTTTTAATGTAATGGAATGTAAATATAATTATAACCCTTTCTGCTTGATCCTGAACTTCTCCGGACCTTGCAGTTTTAACATGAAGCATTCTTTTATTCATGCTTGGGCAGGTAGTGCTCCCAGCTCAACAATGCTAAGTATTTTACTTTGATTTCTTTGATTGGTATCAGTCTTGTCTCTGGCTTTGAATAAAGAGCAATTCAAAACACTCTATAAGCTAGGCCTGCCTTCCTCATTTTGTGTGTGTGGGGCAGCTTTTAGATGAAACTAGGATAGGGACCCCATGGAACTTCTCATGCTTTGTAAGTTGTAAGTTCTCTCCTGTTTTTATCGCAACCTGACTTATTGCAAGTCTCAGTAAAGATTTCTTCCTGATATACCAGAGCTGTGCCATGTCTGTTAGAAAGCATTTCTAAAAAGGCCAGGCTTGTGGTGGCTTATGCCTGTAAGTCCAGCACTTTGGGAGGCTGAGGCAGGCTGGTCTCTTGCTGTAAGATCAGCCTGGTCAACATGGGGAAACCCTGTCTTTACTAAAAATATAAAAGTTAGCTGGGTGGTGATGGTGCATGCCTGTAATCTCAGCTACTACTTGGGAGACTGACGCACAAGAATCGCTTGAACCCAAGAGGTGGAGGTTGCATTGAGCTGAGATTGTGTCACTGCAGTCTAGCCTGGGCAACAGAATGAGACTCTGTCTCAAAACAAAACAAAACAAAACCCAAAAAAAGCCCTTGTTAATTGGGGTCTCCTATCTGCTAATGTGGCATTTATCTGGGTCACAGGCTCAAGCCTTTAAAGAGTGGTTAGCATATAAATGATAAGTGAAATTATAACTTCAGCAATTTAAAGAGTGGTTAGCATATAAATGATAAGTGAAATTATAACTTCAGCAATTTCCCTTATCATTATAAAGTGGGAGGTAACAGAGACTTCTCCGTGTTTTGAATGTGTGTTTAATGATTCTGCCTTGATTTAAGTTCACAAGTGCAAACCCATCTTTGCATCACATTCTGAAGGTTAACCCTGTCTTATCCAGCAAGTTACAGGCTTTAAATCATTCAATAAAATAGGTAAATGTAAGTGCCATTAGGTTTTAGATATGCATAACTTTTTTTTTTTCTTCTGAGCGGGGATTTATGTTATTACTAATTATTTCACTAACTGTTAATAGGGATGGGATTGATTGTTAGAATACTGATAACTTCTCACTGTTCTCTACTAAACAAATGATAGAATAATTTAATATTGCTTTTGAATTAAAGTTTTAAGGACCATAAAGTCAGAATCTATAGATGTTTGTTTTCTAAATTGTTTTTGATATTGAATAGAATAAAATATTAGTAAATGTTTGAGGAAAAAACCTCAAACTTTATTCCCTCTATTCTCATAGCACAACAGTCATCAACACAGAAGAATTCTATAACCAAATGTATGGGGTGGTTTTCCTCACTATCAAGTGAGCAATTATTTCTGCAGCGGACACCAACTAGGTGTCCTTCAGTTCATTTCCTACACCATTTACCTGGAGACAGTGTCAGATCCCATAGATTGAGGGCTTAGTCTTCAAAACTGCCGCTTTCCCACATCCTTCATACACCAGTCACAAGTTTGGGTCTCTGGAACTTAAAACTTGACTAGCTTCAGAGTTGGAGTTCCCATGCCCCCACTTTGGGTTTGATTAATTTGCTAGAGCAGCTCACAGAACTCAGGAACACTTACTTTGCAAGTTTATTTTAAAGGATATTGCAGAGGATATAGATGAAGAGATGCACAGGGCGAGGTGTGGGGAAGGGACGCTGAGCTTTCATGACCTCCACTAGTTCAGTGTTCAGCTAGCTATTCGGAAGCTCTCTGAACCCAGTCCTCTTGGGTTTTTATGGAAGCTTCATTCCTCTAGGGTATGGGCGAGACCTTCTCTAGAATGAGAGTCTTACAGTCCACAAACTAAAAGTTGGAGGGTGGGGATTAGAGACCTGCCTTCAGGCAGGGTGAAAGGAAGAGAGCAGGAGAAGGTTGGAATGAGTCTGTTTTCCCAGCACTAAAGCTGCCAATATTATGACAAGATTGCAGCAAGGTCTAGGGGGAGTTACTAGCCAGGAACTGTGGATAGATACACACACGCACGCACACGCACACGCACACACATAATAAATCATCCACGGGATCTAAATATGCATGCTATAGTAATGCCCATGTACCTGCCATCTAATTTATTAAAAAGAACATTACCAGGAAAACAAGTGAAAATAGAAGGCTCCTTTGTCCTTGTCCCTCATCCAAGAGGTACTCCATATCCTGAATTTTGTGTTTATCATTCATTTGCATTTCCATGTTTGATTTCTTAAAAAATGTATTTTTAATGTTTTTGAAATTTTTTGGTGAAAAAAATCATTACATGTATTCTTCTACAACATACCTTTTTTGTTGTTTGTTTGTTACTATGTTCCTGAGATTTACTCTGTTTCAGTGTAGCTCTGGTTTATTCATTTTCATTGTTTTCACTGCTGTGTGATATTCCAATGAATTAGTATGTCACAACTTTTTCATTCTTCTGTTAATGGAAATTTGGGTTGTTACAGGTTTTTCTATTATAAATAGTACTGCTCTGGACATTTTTATGCCTGACTCTTGGTGCCTGTTTGCAAGAATTTCTCTTGGGTACACTCCTAGGAGAAAATTTTTTGGGTCATAGGTTATATGTTTAGCTTTACTTTGATGATACCAGATGTTTTCCAAAGTGATTGTACTTTAAAATAAATAAATGGGACATAATTAAAAAGCTTCTGCACGGCAAAAAAAAAAAAAATCAATCATCATCATCAGAGTAAACAGACAACCTACAGAATGGAGAAAATATTTGCAAACTATGCATCTGACAAAAGACTAATACCCAGAATCTACAAGGAGCTCAAATAAATCAGAAAAAAAAAAAAAAAAATCAAATAATCTCATCAAAAAGTGGGCAAATGACCTAAATAAAATTTTCTCAAAAGAAGATATGGCCAAAAAACATATGAAATATGCGTAATATCACTAATCATCAGTAAATGCAAATTAAAACCACAATGAGATACCACCTTGCTCCAGCCAGAATAGTCATTACTGTACTAAAAAGTCAAAAAAAAAAAAAAAAATAGATGTTGGCATGGAGCGATGAAAAGGGAATGCTTAACTGCTGTTGTGAATGTAAATTAGTACAATCACGGTAGAAACCACTGAATACCCAAAGGAAGAGAAGTCATTATATAACAAAGACATTTGTACACGTGTTTATCTATCGCAGCACAGTTCACAATTGCAAAGATACGGAACCAACGTAAGTGTCAGTTAATGAGTAGATAAAGAAAATGTGATATATGTACATCATGGAATACTACCCAGCCATTAAAAAAAGAATGAAATAATGTCTTTTGCAGCAACTTGGAAGGAACCAGAGGCCATTATTATAAGTGAAGTAACTCAGGAATGGAAAACCAAGAACCATGTGGTCTCACTTATAAGCAGGAACTAAACTGTGGGTACTCAAAGACATTCAGGGTGGTATAATGGACTTTGGAGACTCAGAAAGAGGGAGGGGTAGGCTGGAAGTGAGGGGTAAGAAACTGCATATTTAGTACAATATACGCTACTTGGATGACTGCACTGAAATCTCAAGACTTCAGCATTAAACAAAAAACAGAAGTGGTTGTACTTATAGAGAGTTTATGTTGTTTCATATGCTAGTTAGGACTTGATATTAACAGACCTTGTGTATTACTGATGAACAGCAGTGTTCATTGGGCTATTTACATCAGTAAACTTGTAAAAATTTAAAAGGGCTTAACTGTCTTTAAAGGGCTTACGTCATTCTTGTATAGACAGGAAGTACTGGATAGAAGATAAATGACTAGGAAGTGCTAGTGAAAGTTATAGACAAGGAGCTGTTTTTCCTTGAATTTTTTATAATTTTATTGAGTTTCCCTTTTTGTTGTGAAAAATTTCAAACAAATAGAAAGACTTAAAGAGGAATATAGTATAATTGCAGTATACTCATCACCTAAGTTAACATTTTGCTGTATTTATTTTATTTATGTGTGCTTGTATGTGTATTGGGTGTGCATATAAGTGTATTTGTTGAAACATTTTGGAAATAAGACACAGGAAACACAACACTGCATCTATTAAATACTCAGCAGGCATTTTCTAATGACAAGGGCATTTTTAACTATAATTCCATTATCACACCTAAGAAAACTAACAGGAATTCTCTAATTTCATCAGATAGGCCAATTTTACTTAAATTTCTCAATTATCTCCCAAATGTCATTCATAAAAGCTTTTTTGTTTGTTTTGCTTTTTGGTTTTAGAATCAGGAACCTATTAAAGCTCACATACAGCATTTGGCTGCCATGTCTCTTAATTTAGAACAGTCCTCATCTTATTTTCATGATGCTAACTTTTTGAAGAGGCTAGTCAATTGTCTTGTAGAATGTTACACATTTTTGATGATCTGATTATTTCCTCAAAGTATCTGTAAGTTGTTCTGTTGTCCCTTGTAATTTCTGCAAGCCAGAAATCAAGCCCAACTGCTTTATTAGACTTTTATGAAACCCTTTTCTGAGAAAAGGTTTCATTCTGTTGTCCAGGCTGGAGTACAGTGGTGCAGTTGTGGCTCACTGCAGCCCCAACCTCCCGGGCTCAAATGTTCCTCCCGTCTCAGCCTCCTGAGTAGCTGGGACCACAGGCATGCCACCATGCCTGGCTAATTTTTGTACTTTTTGTAGAGATGGAGATCTCCCTATGTTGCCTGGGCTGCTGTCTAACTCCTGGGCTCCAGTGATCTGCCTGCCTCAGCTTCCCAAAGTACTGGGATTACAGGTGTGAGCCACCGCACCTGGCTGTGAAACTCTTGTTGACAAGACTCACAGGTGATGTTGCCTACTTCACATTTCATCACATTAGGAGGCACAGAGGGGCTAGTGGTTCTATTCCTAGCACATCACCATTGCACAGGTACTTTTTTTTTAAGCTCACAATTGGCATATAATCTGTGGGATGATACTCTGGCATTTAGAGAGTATGCATTTTCTCAACAATCTTTCTCCAACTGCTTTTAGCATCGCAATGATCCTTACCTGATAATTATTTCAGTGGGGGTTGCAAATGGTGATTTTTCTCCCAAATTCTGTCATTTAATAGCTGAATTTTTTTTTTTCTGTAAGGAAGAGTTTTCTCTTATCAACTGGTGAATGAACTATGTTCCACCATTCCTACCAAGAAGACAGATAATGGTTGTATACTGGGCACTTACAGTAGTTGCAAATTTTTGTTGTTTTCAGTTAGGACCTTTGGACTGTTTTCTTTTTCATATTCAAATTGTCTCAAATTTGATGAGTGTTATTGCCTTTAAAGTGGCTTCTATATCCTTTTGAGTCTCCTCCATTACTCTCTGATTGCTTCCTAGCTCTCTGGCGTATGATAAAACACATTCTCTTATACATTCCCTGCCCAAGATCTGCAATCAGTCTTGTTTCTAAGCAGCCCTGGTTTCTGGTAGGAATGTTTTTAGAAATCTAGATCTGAGCGCTAGGTGTGCTTCCTCCTGTAGTGTCCTTGCCTTTGGAAGAAAGGGGTAGTGACATCTTCAAGGAACGTGCTAATGTGGAGGACACAGATAAAACAGCTAAAGGACAATTTTTAAAAGCAGCACAGTATGAACAATGGTATAGGTAAAGACAAGCTCTGAAAGGCCTCATGAAGGAGTTAAGAACTGAATTTTGATAAGTGAAATAGGTGTGAAAATCAAATAGATGAGTAGGTAAATTAAAAAGGTGTATATTAAGGTGAAGGAGAGGACATTCTCTGCAGGGAAAGAATGTATTTATGGAAGTAGTAGCAAGCTGAGGCATATATGTAGTAGGAAGTAGATTAGCTTTACTTTAAGAGTCTAAGTACAGAACTATAAGGAAATGAAATGACTGTTAGAAGGGATAGAGGCCTTGCTGTTCAGTTGAATATTTTTTCCAAAATATAAGTATTTCCTTTTAAATATTTTTTTTTATAAAAAGCAGTACATGATCTTTGCAGAAATTTAAAACACAAGTGTGTTAAGTGAAAACTATCATAATTCTAGCATCCTAAAGGGATCGTTAACTTTGGTTTCTTATCTTTCCAGCCTTTTATGTATGTGTATATAGAGGTTAAGAGCATGGATGCTGTCTTAAGAGGCCCTGCATTCAAAACCTGGACTTGTCATTAATTACCTCTGTGTTTTTTGGACATGTTAATCTGTGCCTTAGGTTTCTTATTTGTAAAATAAGATATCTATTATAATAGTAACTACCTCTTGGTGGTGGTGTGAGGATTAACTGTTAATTCTCTGTTTTCTGTAGTGGTTGAATTGTTTGACAATTCCAACACAATGTACAAGGGTTCTGATTTCTCCACATCCCCACCAACATTTGTTATTTTCTGTTTTGCTTTTTTCATAGTAGTCATCCTAATGGGTATGAGCTGATACTTCATAGAGGTTTTGATTTGCGTTTTTCTGGTGATTAGTGATGTTGAGCACCTTTCATGTGCTCTTTGTATAGTATATATCATCCGTGGAGAAATGTATATTTAAGTCCTTTGCCCGTTTTAAAAATTGTGTTAATTCATTTTTTGATGCTATAGGAGTTTTAAAATACGATCTGGATATCAGCCCATTACCAGATAGGTTATTTACAAATCTTTCCTCCCATTCCATAGGTTGCCTTTCACTCTGTACCATAGTGTTGTTATCCCCAGGGGATATTTGGAGAGGGGCAGAACCTTGTAGCCTCCAGCTGCATGACTCCTGAAACATAATTTCTAATCTTTTGGCTAATTTCTTAGTCCTACAAAGGCAGTCTAGTCTCCAGGCAAGAAGGGTTTGGTTTGGGAAAGAGCTGTTATTTCTTTGTTTTAAGTGGTACCCAACCTATTTGGCACCAGGGACCAGTTTTTTGGAAAACAATTTTTCCATGGACTTAGGGGTGGTGGGGACATGGTTTCAGGAGGAAACTGTTCCACCTCAGATCTTAAGGCATTAGTTAGATTCTCATAAGGAGCGTGCACCCTGGATTCCTTGCATGTGCAGGTCACAACAGAGTTTGTGCACTCCTGACAGTCTAATGCCACCACTGATCTGACAGGAGGTGGAGCTCAGGCTCCACCTGGTAATGCGGTAATGCCAGCCTGTCTGCTGCTCACCTCCTGTTGTGCAGCCTGATTCCTAACAGGGCACCAACCAGTAGCAGTTAGTAGCCTGGGGTTTGGGGAACCCTCTTTTAAACTATCAGTTTCTCCTAAAGTTAGTTTGGGCTATGCCCAGGAATGAATAAGTTTGGCCTATAGCCAGGAATGAACAAGGACACAGCTTGGAGGCTAGAAGCAAGATGGAGTTGGTTAGGTAAGATCTCTTTCACTGTTTCAGTTACAATTTTTGCAGTGGTGGTTTCAGTAGGAAATGACTTGTTCTGGAAGTGAAATGAGAGCACCTTCTCTTAACTCTGACTTTTTCACTCTTCAGTGATTCACAGTACTGGAAATATGAATTACCTACATAGCAAATTCCCAGAGATTCTGATTTAATTTGAGGTGGAGAATAACATGGCTCTTTATTTTTAACAAGAGGTCAAACCTCCTTTGTCGTATAACCTATCACAGTTACACATTCCTCAGGTTCTGAGGAATAGGACAGGGGCATCTTTGAGGGGCCATTATTCTGCTTACCACAATTCCCATCCTCCCCAAAAGACTGAGTTCAGTTTTAGCTTCAAAACTGAAAAATCTTTAATGTTGTAGATACCTTTTATGCATTTGAAATCTGTTTAGGTTGTAGGTTGTAGAGATAGGCATGACCTGGATTTTCTTTACTTAACTGTTGCAGGCTGTGGAGGCTACAGGAAGAGTAAAGAGAAAGTAGTGAAGATTCTAGCACAGGATGGAGAAACTCATCCTTCAGAGCCCCTTGGGCAAACCTTTACAGAAAGCAGCTTTAGTATAATATGATTTGATCACTACATCGACCTGGGGGATATTTTTTCTGTGTTTTTTTCTTAGCTTTTTTCTTGTCCATGTCTTACTAGTTTTATGTTTACGAAGATAAAACGTTTGTAGGACTTTGTGAATTTTCTTAGCATTTTAAGTAATTTATTTGAGTAACTTTATACTCTTTGAAGGAGAGGCCATCAGCCTGAAAACATAAATAAAGTCTATGTCTGGTTGGATTATTCTTTTCATTTATTACTTGAGTGCCTTACTTGAATTCAGTTAATTACTTGGATTCATTTTCCCAGTTTGTCACTTCTTACTATTGTCTGACATACGTTACAAGAACATTTTTTCCGAAATGAAAAATCGTTCTAGTTATTAATCAGTCTGATCATTCAGTGAAGCATTTCCTGAAACTCTAGCATGTGCCAGGCCCTCTGCTTGGCTCTGGGAAGTAATGGTAAACTTTGATATAGTCCCTTCCCCCCACACAGCTTATGGCCTCGGGGCTGTGTCACATAGCAATTACATGGGTGATGTGTGTATATGACTGATTGGGAATCTAGTTACTATAAATAAGAATCTGCAAACATTTTCTTCCAATTTTTTCCAGTGTATGATTGGTTAATTGTCTAATGGTTCTTTTGAAATACTTCAGAATTATTTGTTGACATAGAAATTGAAATATAACTGTAACTACTATATAACATTTAGCCTAATGTTTCTTGCTTATTTGAAGTAAAGTTTAGGTTGCTTTTTGAAGTGAATATTGAACAGGTGTTAAGCTTTTCCCAAATACTTAATTTGCAAAGTTACAGGTCTTGGTTTTTGCAAATAGTTTACAATAACTATTGCTTATTTACAGTATTTCTTAAAATGTTTCTCATTAAGGAAGACGTGACACTAATTTCCTTTTCTGTTCTTCTAGGAATGTTTTAAAGGAAGTTGGGCTACTCACAAGTTACTACATAAGAAAGCAAGTAAGTACAATTACATATTTTTATACCATTTGTCTTAGAAGTGAAATTTGTGCCAGAAAACAAGAATTCTTCCAGTTCTGAAACCAGAATCCTGAAAACTAGAATTATGACATATTTTAAATTCGTTGTGATATGTAATCATGTCAATAAAATTTGTCTGAATAATATCTTAATCTTGCATTACATATTTAACATGAAAACATGAGATAATTGTTAGTATACATGAATCTTGCTTGAGCCATATCTGATAATGCTCTAATCTTTTGACACCCTCTTGTCTTTGCTAGAAGTGTTTGCATATTGTAGTCAGGGGTCATGTGAGTGATTTGGCTTCATTTAATCAGATCCCTGTTGCTGTGTGCTTTTTTTTTTTTTTTTTTTTTTTTTTTTGAGACGGAGTCTTACTCAGCCACCTAGGCTGGAGTGCAGTGGCACATTCCCAGCTCATGGCAACCTCTGACTCTTAGGTTCAAGAGATTCTCCAGCCTCAGCCTCCTGACTAGCTGGGATTACAGGTGCACACCACTGTGTCCGGCTAACTTCTTTGTATTTTTAGTAGAGATGGGGTTTCATCATGTTGGCCAGGCTGGTCTCAAACTCCTGACCTCAGGTGATCCACCCGCCTCGGCCTCCCAAAGTGCTGGGATTACAGGCATGAGCCACTGTGTCCGGCCCCTTTTGCCTTCTTTTAATTTCAATTTGTATTGATTTTTCTACTCAGAACTCTATTACTTTGCTTTTGGTGTTTTAATGTCATTACCTGCAGTCTAATGTTTAATTTTCTATTTTGAAGTTTTTTGTGTGATACCACAAAGTAAAACTATTAGCTGCTTCTTAGCTATTGCTGTCAGCCACACCGATGTAGCTGAGATTCAAATAGCCTTTTTTGCTCCAGCGAATTTATCTTGTAAATTCATGTCATTAGAGTGCCTAAGACCACCTGTCACAGTTACCGGGATGGATCAAAGCTTGGTGGACAGCACACGGTTCTTGGTATAAGGTCTTTGTTTCTACATACCTGATCTTGGTGTCTTATGTTCATCTACTAGTGTATTTTTTTTAGGAGTTAGCTTATTTAATGAAGTTTGAGTGTAGTTTGTTTTTACCAAAACAAATCTAATTGAAGTCAGCCTAACCACCATTTGAAGGAACAGGGAAATACAAATTTTAAAAATACATATTTTCTGTGGTTGTATAAAGTGACATCTACATTTAATGGACATGCTAGGCTGTTGTGGGAGAAATGTGGTTAGAGATGAGGAAAAATGATGTGACTCAGTGTAAGTTTATCAAAGCATAAAAGGCAGGACTTGTTGATTTGTTGATTTTTATTTGTTACCTCTGTCAAAGTGTAGACATGGGTTTAAATAATCTCATTTAACTTTATTCATTCATGCGTTACATCCTGTATTTCTAATGTGTCAGGTATTTTGCAGAGCTCTTTGAGCCAGTTATTAGCATTTTATACCCAGGAAGTTAAAGCATTGGTAAGTAATAAAGGGTTGAGGTTAAACAGTATGTTAGTAAAAAGCTTAAAATGGGTCTCTACCTCAGATTTGCTAATTCATTGATGTGGGCCTGTTTCTTCAATACTGGATATCTAAGGGCAGGGCTGTTTCCCTTTGACTTACACTACAAAGGAATAAACAGCAGGTGTTCCCTATGTAAATAGAAGGTAATGATTACAACATTGAATTTAGGCTATTTGCATTTTACTTATACCTCTAGTGTTTAGTGTGGTGCCGTCTTGTAACCGGTGTTTTCTTGGTTCTTTTGGGATTTTTTCATTGATGATTCTGCTGTTCTTAATCTCTTTGGCTGTGGTGGATAGAGATCATTCTCAGTTGGCCACCTCCGTATCTTTCATACCTTAATAAATTGATTACAAGGACACTGTTGTGAGTGACAGTTCTAGAGGAGGGAACGGTGTAGGGAAGGGTGATCTTCAGAGCCAAGAAGAGTATCAGGAAAAGCAATGGGGAAAAAGAATGTTGCGCCAGGAAGGAACCAGAGCATCTTTAAAGTTAACACTTCATTCCAAGAAATGATAGTGAGATAACACATAGCAAGCAGTTCTTGTCATGAAGATGATATATTAGGTTTTTTTTTTTTAATTGTTGTGTCTGCTTATCTCTGATTAATATTCACGTGGGATATTGATCTATAATTTGCTTTTAATATAGTTGACTGCTTTTGGTATTTGAGCAATTCTGTTCTCATGAAATAAAATGGGATATATTTCCCACTTTTGTATTTTCTGGAAGAGACTATGAAGAATTGGTATTATTTGTTCTTTAAATGTTTGTTAGAATTTACCAGTGAATCATCTGAATCTGGAGTTTGCTTAATCATAGAAGCTTAATTTTTTTTTCTTTTTTTCTTTTTTTTTTACTATCTCCAGTAATGGGTATAAGCAAAGAAGCTTAATTTTTTTTTTTCTTTTTTAAGATGGGGTTTCATCATGTTGGTCAGGCTGGTCTTGAACTCCCGACCTCAGGTGATCCGCCCACCTTGGCCTCCAAAGTGCTTGGATTACAGGCGTGAGCCACCGCACCCGGCCGAAGCTTAATTTTTTATACCGGCCTTAGGAAATGTTCAGAATTTGTTTTTTTTACTTGTCATAGTAAAGAAGACCATTCAAGATGGTAAAGTCCTTAATTACAAGGACATAGCGCTGATTCTTGGGTGCATGTTTTTTACCCTGTATCTTCTGTCACAGTGTACCTTAAGCAGCATTTACTTTTTTGGTATGATCTGTAGAAGTTGTAGCATTTCACATATCAAGTTGCAGCATTTCACATCTCAAGTGTATTATTGTACACTTTTTAATATATCACTGACATATTCAGTGTGTTTGTTTCTCATTTCCTGAAGTAAAAGGTTGAAGAATTTGACAAGTATCTTGAATAGCCAAAATTAAGGTATAAAAACCGCATTTAATAAAAGAACTCTCAGTAATACTTTTTCTTCTACTCCCCTACCCATTCACACTATTGTGCCTGATTTTTGGATTACAGAGGGAAAGTTTTATGTAATGTCTTAAACTGGCTCCTCGAAACTTTGTGACCATGAATTACTCTAAGGGTTACCTCCAAAATGCTGGAATCATAGGTTTATGTGAGGATTAAATAAGCAAATCCATGTGAAGTACTTAGCGTGTGTACCATGCATACTAAGTACTCAAAAACTATCATCTATGGAAGACTTGAGTCAGAATTTTCATCAGAAAATCCTGTCCCATGCAAAGCTTAGACATGTGTAGTTATTTTGTGTCAGCTGACCCGAGGAAGCAGCCTGGATAAAACTTTAATTTAAAGAATAAAGCCTGACTGTGATGAACTTTGGGCCAGACCTTGCATGTATCAGGTACTTATTGACACTACCTGCATTTTACCTGGGACTGTTGCATTGTGATGTTTGGAAGACAGCTTACAAGTATTTATTTATGCTTTCCTATTCTTGGACAGTCTTTTCAAAAAGACTAGTTATTATGCACTTTTGCTACCATCATCAGCTCAATTCAGATTTATTAGTTGTCTGTTATGTGGTTAGCACGTAAGGCTCATATCAAACTGATCCTAAAATGTAAACAAATTTTCTTTTCAAGTGTGAATTTCCATTAAGTAAATTACACCTAGAGATAAGAGAAGAACTTGCCATATTCAACTTCAGTTGTCTTGGTAGCTTTTGCGTCATATTATTTGTTTGCTTCAAATTGTTTCTTTTTTTTTTTGGCGACAGGTTGTTGCTCTGTTGCCCAGGCCAGAGTGCATGGTGCAATCATGGCTGATTGTAGCCTTGACCTCCTGGGCTTGAGCAGTCCTCCTGCCTCACCACAGCTTTCCAAGTAGCTTGGACTGCAAGCGTGCCCCAACATGCCCCGATAATTTTTGTGTTTTTTGTGGAGACAGGGTTTTTTCATGTTGTCCAACCTGGTCTTGAACACCTGAGCTCAAGCAGTCCACCCGCTTTGGCCTCCCACAATGGCTGGGATTACAGACGTGAGCTGCTGCACCTGGACCGAAATTCTCTTTTGAATATAGACTGTGGGAGGGTAAAGTCCAGATCAACAGGAAGCTTCAAAAGATTTTTACGCCCTCACCTTCTCCCTTTCCTTCCCCAGGAGTATGTTAGTGCAAAAAGCCTGCGTCTTGCTGTTCTCTCCTAGGTTTCAGGAGAAAGTTATTCTTGAGGTTCACGTGTCAGACAAAATCACTTGAGGCAATTCATAGCTGAAGCAGGCTCAGTTGGCCCCCATTTTGAACTGTTTTCTGTCATGTTTGACCCAAGTGTCAGTGAATGAAGTTTGTTTTTGTCTTGTGATGAGAAAGTTTTCCTATTGATGTTAACATTCACAGTGGCTTTCTTGAATTCCAGAGGTGAGAAAGCTATTTTAAAATTCAGTAGCATGGTAGAATCTTTCTATTCCTTTATTATTATCTTCCAAAGTAATGTGAATGGATTTTCTATATTTTTGCATTCTTGTCATTTGTACCTTAAGGGCCTTTACAAAGTTGGTCACATGCTCTTTAAGAGTGCTGGACAGGGGCTAGCATTCTTATGTCACTCTGCTCATGTGAACCACATAGTCTCTGTTTCCTCATGTGTACAATAAAGAAATGACACTAGATTGTCTTTAAGATCCTCTAGCTTTAATATTTTATGATTCCATCTACTTTCCTTCATTTTATATTTTAAATAGATTGTTTAATAGGGGTGTTGTTTTTTTTCCAGACACTTCTAAAATCAGTTTGAAGTTTGACTTTGAAAACCTATGGTAGAATGACAATAATCAGGAAAAGGTCTGAGTGCACTGGGCGATGTTTAGGCCAATACTTCGTCTACGAGGGACTTGTATTCCTGCTATTTAAAGTCTTAGTGGTAGTTTCATTTTACTATGTAGATAAGAGGTGCAGCCAGTGTGTTGACATTACAGGCACCAAAGAGGGTTTTCTGTGTGAGTGGGATTCTTGTGTACATTTCAGTCAGTACACGTAGATTAATAACTACACAATTGTGTGTATGGACATGATGCTTAATTATTCTGCTCAATTTTCAGTAACTTTAAGCTGATTGTTCCTTCCCTTTGTCTTTGCCTTTTTCCTGCTTCTTTCCTTTACCACTTTCTGAAAAGAGGCAAATGATGGTCGTAAAGTTTTCAAAGCAATTTGAAATATTGATTTGAAAGCCATTGATCAGCTTCGTGAGAAATAATTTTTTTTGAGACGGAGTCTCACTCTGTTGCCCAAGCTGAAGTGCGGTAGCGCGATCTTGGCTCACTGCAACCTTCGTCTCTCTGTTTCAAGCAATTCCCCTGCGCCAGCCTCCTGAGTAGCTGGAATTACAGGTGTGCGCCACCATGCCTGGCTAATTTTTTTTTTTTTGTATTTTTAGTAGAGATGAGGTTTCACCATGTTGGTCAGACTGGTCTCGAACTCCTGACCTCAGGCAATCTGCCTGCCTCAGCCTCCCAAAGTGCTGGAATTACAGGCGTGAGCCACTGTAGGCCCGGCTGAGAAAAAATTGTTTTTGATTTTAAATTTGCTTTGGGATTACTTAGGATCTGTTCTTTTAGTAAGAACATAATTCATTTGTAACATCTCATCTCACTCAGTTGGGTACGTTTTATGAGGGCTTATGTTGCATATTTTTAAATGGGCTTTCTGTAAATTGGTGTGGCAAGAATGCATTTAGAAAAGCTGTTTATGCTGTTTCTGTTCGATGTTGTGTAAAAACGTAGAATTATGTTTATGTGGAGTTTTTTTCTTCCAAACCCTTAGCTCTTAGAAAAGGTGTTAATGACGGTTTTGAATATTAGCAGTAAAGCAGTAGCTTTGGTGATTTAGGTTTGGGTAGAAGTTTGGTGGATTTTTGTGCCTGGGCTTGTTGGCTTGGTTTTAAACAGGTGATACTCAAAGTATGCTGCCGTTCACTAGCTTGACCACTGAAACATTCCTTTCCCTCCTTCTCCTCCTGCTTCACATCTATATCTCCGTCTCCCAGAGGATGAAAAGGCAAAGCGAGAAATGTCTTCGTGGACTGTAGAAGGGGGATATTAATACTGACCCATGGGCAGGTTATCGATATACTGGTAAACTCAGACCACATTATCCACTGGTGAGTAAATAAAGGTAATAAGAAGTTAACATTCCAATTTTCTATTTTCCAAAAATGATACTTGTAATTTATTTTCCAATAGTGAATCAAATAATCAGGATTGAGTTTACAAAGGAACTTGCATTTTAGCTCTTGAGCTCTTATGGTGCATCATTTGGGAACTGGTAGTTTGGCAATCATGGAAGAAGTGGAAAAAAAATTTAGATGAAAGAACTAAAACTCCATCTCTACTAAAAATACAAAAAAAAAAAACTAACCAGGAGTAGTGGTGCGCAGCTGTAATCCCAGCTAGAGATGGGGTTTCTCCATGTTGGTCAGGCTGGTCTCAAACTCCTGACCTCAGGTGATCCATTTGCCTCAGCCTCCCAAAGTTCTGGGATTACACGCATGAGCCACTGCGCCTGACCCACACTTCTTTTGTTTTTATTTTTAATTTTTATTTTTTTCACACACTTCTTTTTAAATTAAAAAAGTTTTAGTTCTTTCATCTAAATTTTTTTCCACTTCTTCCATGATTGCCAAACTACCAGCTCCCAAATGATGCACCATAGGAGCTCAAGAGCTAAAATACAAATACAGATTTTGTAAAAATACAAAATTAGCTGGGCATGGTGGCGCATGCCTGTAATCCCAGCTACTGAGGAGGCTGAGGCAGGAGAATCACTTGAACCTGGGAGGCAGAGGTTGCGGTGAGCCGAGATCGTGCCATTGTATTCCAGCCTGGGCAACAAGAGCAAAACTCTGCCTCTAAATAAATAAATAAAATAAAAAGAAGTGTGGGGTAAGGTAGAATAGATATTTTGTTGCTGGCCTTATGGTGGTGTGTACAGTTGTTCCTTGGTATCCATGGATGATTGGTTCTAGGACATCCTCCTCACTCCCCCACACAGTTACCAAAATCCACTGATGCTCACGTCCCTTAAAGTCAACCTTCCATATCATGGATTGTGCATCAGCAGATGCGGAGCCCAGAGACATGGAGGGCTGACCGTATTACACTTTTCTAAAATTACTTTATTATGCTATATTGCTCTCTTTCCGTTCTTGGCAGGTAGGACTCAGTGTTTTAATATAATAATTAATTCAAGTTGAAATCTATTTGTCACCCTGAAATATTTAAGTTCTCTTTACTGAGGATTTTCTTTTTATAAAAGGAATACATCTTTAATCTTTAAAAATTGGAAATGTAGGAAAAACATAACAAAATCTCCTTAATTCTGCCTTCCAGAGATAATGACTAGGAACCTGTTGGTATATTTACTTTGAGACATTATTTTATTGTTTATTGTTGATAGCTTGCCAGTTTGTTTGGAATAACGTGGGTGTCTTATTATTAGTCTCTAATCTTAAATCTTTGATGACCCTGGGCACTTTCCCCCCTTTCTAAAATACTGAGAAAGGGGTAGCATTAACACTAGAAAAAGTAAAGTGTAATGTTAATGAAATAGTTATCTGTTATAATATTTAAGGTATCATTTAAAACTTTTAAATGGACTTTTTCTCCCCAGTTTTATTTATTTTTTTGTTGGTAAATCAGTTTTAACTAACTTCTTTGATGTTTTTAGATGCCAACAAGGCCAGTGCCAAGTTACATTCAAAGACCAGATTATGCTGATCATCCCTTAGGTAAGCTCTGCTATGTTGATTCTTCGTTTTTCAATTTGTGGGCTTGATGACTACTGCAAAGGGAAGGAATGCTTTTCTTATAGAAATTTTTCAGTGCTATAATTCTAATAAATGTAAACAATGTGTTTTCAAGCAGCATTAAAATGTTGAAGAGAATTAAAGATTCTTGCCCCCATTAGAAATCTACCTACTTCTGAAAACACTGTTTATGTAGCTGTTAGACTATATTTAAAATAATACTGTATTTTATGTTGTAATAACAACTTCTAGACTTAGTAAAACACAGTTTTAATATTTCCTCCTATCTAAATTAAACAATATTTATTTAGGTAAAAGCAGATGGTAGAGGCCTGAGTGAATGCGTAACTAAAGACTTTGGACTAACATTAACAGAAGTAGTAGTGTTGGTGATGGTGATAGTAATGATGAGAATGATGATGGTGGTTCTCTTATAGTAACTGGTATTTATTTTTGCTTAACTATGTGTCAGGCACTGTGCTAAGTTCTTTGCACGTGTTACTCCATTTAACACTTTCAACACTGCTGAGGTAGGTTCTGTTGTCTTCTCCATTTTTATAGATAATGATACTGAGACACCCAGTGAAGATAGGTAATTTGCAACACAGGTCAGTGGAACAATCTCTGACCTTAGGGCCTGTACATATAATTAATTTAGGCTTTGTGAAATTACTGATTTTGCGTGTCAAAAAGGGTCAACTATCAGCGATTTTGTGTGGTTTAATCTAGCAAGCTAAGCTGTCTTTGCTTTGTTCTCTAAGAAGTGGGGAACTGTATTACATACATTCTTATGAATATCATTTAAAAATTTTAGTTAAACTCTACTATTTCAGAAAAATTGAAGGGAAAGATAGTCTGAATGATAGAACACTGTTGAGGATGTATAATTTCATTATTTTTCTATTTAATATTCTTAAATGTAGTTTTAGCTTGTATTTAAGAAAAACAGACATAGATAAGGTAAATTCTAACAATAAAATGTTATGTAGTCAAAGTAAATTCTGTTCCTTAGAAATAACCACTATTACCCTTTATGTACAGAACTTTTCAGAACTATTTTATATGTTTAAACACGTTAGGACCCCGTCCCTGCCATCTGTACACAAATGCCAAAAACTATCTATACCTTTTCACCTTGCTGTATTTGCTTAATATGGTCTTAGAAATATTTCATATAAAGCTACCTCCTTTTTAGTGAATGAAGTATTCTGTTATGTGGATTGTGTATCATATTTCTTAAGACAGGCTCCTACTAACGAATGTTTAGATCATTTACAGGTTTTTGCTTATTGCAATTTGACTGCAGTAACTACTCATATCTTTGTCCATGTGTCAGAGTATTTCTGTAGGTTGATGGTCTAAACTAGGTGGATCAAAGGATATAGATAAACATTTTTGATTTTGGGAGATAATACAAATTTCAGATACTTTTTGCCAGTTGTTACTTCCATTAAAAATACACGGGAGTCTCTTTTTCTGCTATATTTTTCCCAGCAGAGTATGTTACCAAGTTTTATGATCTTTGCTAATCTGAAAGATGAAAAATGTTATTTTGCCATTATTTTAATCTGCATTTTAAAATTATGAGTAAGGTTGAGCATCTTTTCATATATTAAATTCATTTATATTTTCTTCTCTTTTGAAACGTTATTTATATCCTTAGCCTTTTTCCTCTGTTAGGTTACTAGTTTTTCCATATTGATTTATAAATGTTTGTCTATAAGGGAAAAGAATCTTTTGATGTATGTTTTCAAAACTATTTTTTCCCATTATATTTTGTCATTACATTTATTACAGACTGAGTATCCTAACATAGTAAAATTTATCAGTGTTTTACAGTGTGTATGGCTTTATGACCTAAAAAGGCCCTTTTGGTTCAGAAGTTATAAAAATATTTCCTGTGATTTCTTACAGCATTTTTACGGTTTCTCTCTTTTTATGTATGATAAAAATCATTTCTATATCTGAAACTTACTTAGTATTAGGAGTTAAATGGGGATGCAACTTAATTTTATTTTCTCAGAAGAATACCTGGTTATTACATCACCGGTTATTTAAAAAGTCAACCTTTCCTTACTGATTTGAGATGTAACCTATATTACTGTATTACGTTCTCACATGTCTTTGGGCCTATTTCTGGATTCTGTTCTCTTTCATTAATCCATTTGTCTAATCATGTACCGTTGCCAAATTCTTAATTATCATAGCTATATAATGTTTAATATTTGGTAGGCCTTGTTGCCCCTGCCTTTCCTCTTTTTCAGAATTTTCCTGGCTATTCTTGCATGTTTGTTTTTCATGTGAAATTTAGCATCAGCTTGTCTGGTTCCCAAAATTATCCTGTTGACATTTTTTATTGGGATAGTATTAAATTTGTAGATTAATTTTGGAAGAATTGACATCTTTACGATATAGAGTCTTCCTGTCCAGGAACAGGGTATGTTTTTAAAATTTTATTTGACTCCTTTTATGTCTTTCAGTGGCATTTTTAGATTTTCTTCATGTAGGGCTTTCATTGTTAAATTTATTCCTGGGTACTTTATTTTTTTCGTTCTTTTTGTGCATAATATCTTCTGTATTTTTTAGTTCATTATTTGTATGTGGGAAAGTTACTGATATAGCTGTATTTACCTTACAATATGCCAGCTTGCTGAATTCGTATTTCTGGTCATTTACCAGGTAATTCACCAGGTAATTCTTCTAGAGATATGTAATCATATCTGAAATTGATAAGAATTTTGTTCTTTCCTTTCTAGTTTTACATGTCTTATTTCTTTCTCTTGTTTAATTGCATCTGCTAGTATTGCCAGGACAGCGTTAAGTAATATTGCCGATAGGGGGCATTCTGTGATGTTGGTTCTCCATTTGAGATTTATATTTATCATGTCAATGTGGTAGCTGGCCGTGTTGTCAGAATTATTTTCCTTCTAGATGATTATTTACCTTTTCTTTCTTAATTTATGAATGATGAATTGGATTAATAGTTTTGCCAGTATTGAACTATCCCTGTCTTCTGGTATGAATCTCACTTGCATCATGATGTATTATGTTTTTTTTCCCATTACTACTTGTAAATAAGATTGGTTGATGATATTATTTTTTTAGATTTTGAGGTAATTGCTATCCTGGCTTTATTGCTTTTCATGTATTTAAAACTTTAACAAATTTTATTAGTGAAGATTTTTAGGGCAATATTTTAAAAGCTTTGTCATTAGAAATGGCTTTTATAACATGATCTTTGTATGGGTATGTGTATATAAATTAACAGATTTCATGGCAGTACTTATTCTTACTCCATATAATACGAGTATGATACTTTGTTATGCCAGTCTAATATTTTCTATCCCATTTATTTACTTTTAAAAATATTAATTGTGGCCCAATAGAAGGTCACAAACTGCGGTTTAAAAAACACTTACTTTGGCGGCCGGGCGCGGTGGCTCACGCCTGTAATCCAAGCACTTTGGAGGCCAAGGCGGGTGGATCACCTGAGGTCGGGAGTTCAAGACCAGCCTGACCAACATGGTGAAAACCCGTTTTGAAAAAAAAAAAAAACCACTTACTTTGGTTCCTGTTTCAGAAAATAGTGTAATTCATTAGTTCTTGATGTATAGTTGCTTCATGAGATGATTATGAAAGTAATTTGTAAATTCTGTGGTACTTTCCAAATGTGTAACATGGACTAAGCTTGATTATCACACTGCCTGGCATATGATAAGTACTGTATAAGTATTGGCTGATTTCTAACAGGTCTGAAAATTTGTCCTGTAGAATTTTTCTTCAATTGGTTTAGCAAGCTTCCTTTTTTTAAAAAAATTAAATTACATTTAATTAATTAATTTTTTTTTTTTTTTTGAGACGGGTCTCGCTCTGTCGCCCAGGCTGTAGTGGAGTGGCATCATCTAGGCTCACTGCAACCTCCACCTCCCAGGTTCAAGCGATTCTGCTGCCACAGCCTCCCAAGTAGTTGGGACTACAGGTGCGTGCCACCACGCCCGGCTAATTTTTTGTATTTTTCATAGAGACGGGATTTCACCATATTGATCAGGCTGGTCTCGAACTCCTGAGCTTGTGATCCCCCCTCCTTGGCCTCCCAAAGTGCTGGGATTACAGGCATGAGCCACTGCGCTCGGCCTATTTTTTTTTTGTTTTTTGAGATGGAGTCTTACTCCGTTGCCCAGGCTGGAGTGCGGTAGCATGATCTCAGCTCACTGCAGCCTCTGCCTCCCCAGGTCCAAGCGATTCTCCTGCCTCAGCCTCCCGAGTAGCTGGGGACTATGGGCACGTGCCACAATCCCTGGGTAATTTTTTGTATTTTTAGTAGAGATGGGGTTTCACCATGTTAGCCCGGGTGATCTCGATCCCTGACCTGAGGTGATCCACCCGTCTCGGCCTCCCAAAGTGCTGGGATTATAGGTGTGAGCCACCTCACCTGGCCCACAAGTTTCCTTTTGATGTTGAAAATGTTTTTTTAAAAAATCTTATCTAGACCATCCCAAATTATGAGTTACTGTTGTGTGAAACAGTGAGACTATTTTTATGCCAGAGGTATATAATTACACTAATAAATACTACATCTTTGCATTCATTTTAGTTTTACTTACCAATTTTTCATTCTAGGAATGTCTGAATCCGAACAGGCTCTCAAAGGTACTTCTCAGATTAAATTACTCTCATCTGAAGATATAGAAGGGATGCGACTTGTATGTAGGGTAAGAGTTATTTTTTCCCCATGGGCTAAGAAATGTTTAAACAGTACATGACATGGAGTCAGGGATTTGCTGATTTATAAACATAGCAAATGTTATATTGTTAGACTGACTAGCCACACTCTTCATTAAACTATTGTTAGTATATAATTTTAGTCAACAGTTGTTTTCTTCTTCAAAGATTATTTCAAAATTAATATGGTGGATAATCTATATTTAGATGACAGTTCTTTACTTTCTGTATTCCTTTTTAAAAGAACCAGGTTTTTAATGATATTTAAAAACATTTTGTCATTTTATTTTCACAAGTCATAACATAGGAGTAAGTTTAAGGCTCAGAGAGTTACACTAAAGGCCTTTTTGTGAAATACCTATGATCAGTGGTAATAGTGGTTGGTACTTATCAGGTGAAAAAACATATTCTGAGGCCGGGCGCAGTGGCTCACGCCTGTAATCCCAGCACTTTGGGAGGCCGAGGCAGACGGATCATGAGGTCAAGAGATCGAGACCATCCTGGTCAACATGGTGAAACCCCGTCTCTACTAAAAATACAAAAAAATTAGCTGGATGTGGTCGCGCTCGCCTGTAGTCCCAGCTACTCGGGAGGCTGAGGCAGGAGAATTGCTTGAACCCAGGCGGCGGAGGTTGCAGTGAGCTGAGGTCACGCCACTGCACTCCAGCCTGGCGCCTGGTGATGGAGTGAGACTCTGTCTCAAAAAAAAAAAAAAAAAAAAAAAAAGGAGAAAAATATAATATATACATACTATTCATTTAGATATGATTCTTAAGGTTTTTATTCAGTGCTTTAAAAGTGATTTGATTGTAATTTTGTTTGATATTCTGGAGAACTTTCTATTCCTATGATTTACTTGCTGTGATTCTTTGAGGAATTAATTCATCTTTTTTTTTTTTTTTTTTTTTTGGAGACAGGATCTTGCTGTCACTCAGGCTAGAGTACAGTGGCACAAGTATAAATCATATAGATCATAGCTTACTGTAACCCCAAACTCCTGGGCTCAAGCTACCCTTCCACCTCAGCCTCCTGAGTAGCTGGGATCACAGGCGTGTGCCACTACACCTGATTACTTTCTTTTTTTTTTTTTTTTTTTGGTAGAAACAGGATCTACAGAATCCATTCTATTCAGGATCTGTTCTTTTCTTTTCCTCCACTTATCCCCATTATAGAAATGAGAGAAGACTACCTCCATCAGTTGATGATTGTTTAGATTACCTAGGATGTATATTTTCACATAGAAATCAGCCAGGTTTACTGCTGCTTGCTCATTAGCCCAATTTTTTATAAAATTTATCTGTCTGTTTTTATACATTTACATATTATATATTTATATGTTTTCTATAAAATTGTAATATTCAAGGGGAGATTCATTTTTACCAATCTTCCACAGTCAAACAGTAGAAAGGGTATAGCTTTCTATTTCTATGTCTTTTTTAATGTATTAAATGTTCCTTTTTTACAGCTTGCTAGAGAAGTTTTGGATATTGCTGCTGGCATGATTAAACCAGGTGTAACTACTGAAGAAATAGATCACGCTGTACACTTAGTAAGAACTTTACTTTTTTACTTTGAGAAATTTTGTTACATTACTAGATGCTTTGAACTGAAACATTAAGTAGACTTCAGTTTTGAGTGTCTAAAGTAACTTGGGTAAGCTCATTTGAAAGCAAATTTTTGCTTTCTTTCAAATATGGAAAACATTCAATGATCAGTTTTCCCGTCTTTAAGAATCTGTGATATTAAGGTTGGAGGTAAGGTTGAAAAATCTTGTTTCTGAAACAGGATATTTATAATAAGCATTTCAGTTGAGCTTTTTATAAAATGATTGATTTTTATCTGCTTTAAATAAATCCTGCTTCTACAGACATCAAATATTCTGAAATAAAAAAAGAATAAAACTTTTGATGCTAGATTAATGTTTCCTTTTAAATCTATAGTATCAAGGCAATGAACAGTCCAGATAAATATCTGTAGTAAGTATAGGGATTTTTTAAAAAATAAAAAGATTGTCCATCAGAGACCTTAAGACTTTAGTAGATGAGTGCACACATTATATGAATAAATCAAAAAAGATGAGTGATAAGTAATTAATACAACATTTGGAAAACAGATCAAATGTGTTCTTGTAAACGAATGCAAATTATAAAGGCCTAGTAAATTCGTAAGTATTTTAAAGATGTTTATATCCATTGATTTGTGGAATGATGAAACTGGTTCTCTCTTCTGCTTGGTGATAGTATTGTAAATTAGAACAGCCCTTTTGAAAGTATTTGACAGTGTGTATTGAGCTATGAAAATGTTTATAATTTTTTTATTCAGAATCTTATTAATCCTGACTTTTGAGTATTGTTTCATATGTTAGTATAAGATGTATAGTATGCAGTAATAGCATTTTGAGTATGTTCTGTGGGCCAGGTGCACAAGTGTTTCTTTTACATTAACTCATTTAATCTCACCAACAACCTCTTGAGGGTAGGTAATATTGTAATCTCCCTTTTATAGGTAAGGAAACTGAGGATTAGAGAGGTTAATTAACGAAATTGTCCATGGTTACACAACTTGTAAGTTATGGAATTGGCATTTTCAATCTAGAAAGTCTAATTCTATATAATGCTATGAGAAGTAAGAAGTATATTCCTAAATGGGGGGAAAAGCCACAAAGGTAGTTATTGTAAGTTATGGAATTGGCATTTTCAATCTAGAAAGTCTAATTCTATATAATGCTATGAGAAGTAGAGAAGTATATTCCTAAATGGGGGGGAAAAGCCACAAAGGTAGTTATTGGTTGTAAGATTTTTTTTTCTAATTGAAGAAACTTCGTATTAATTTAGATTTCCAGTAAGAGTGGAATAGCTAATAAAATCATGCTATATTCTACATATTCTACAAATGGTATATTGTGCAACCATTACAAATATTAGCCTGAAGACTCTGGAGCGGGATGGACACAGAAATTATGTATGCTATGATTACCACTATGTAAAAGCATCCAGTAAAGTAAGACTTGTTAAGAAAAAGCAGACCATGTTTTTCTCTAAAGGTTCTTTGTTGTTCCACTAAATGTGGTTATTAAAATGTCTGGAAGTACTTGACCATTTCTTTTTTCTTTTTTTTTTTGAGACGGAGTCTGTCACCTAGTCTCGAGTGCAGTAGTGCTATTTCGGCTCACCCCCAACCTCCGCCACCCAGGTTCAAGTGATTCTCCTGCCTCAGCCTCCTGAGTAGCTGGGATTACAGGCACACACCACCATGCCTGGCTAATTTTTGTATTTTTAGTGGAGATGGGGGTTTCACCATGTTGGTCAGGCTGGTCTCGAACTCCTGACCTCGTGATCTGCCCACCTCTGCCTCCCAAAGTTCTGGGATTACAGGTGTGAGCCACTGTACCCAGCCACCATTTCTTAATTATACTAGTAGTTATTTTTGGGGCAAAGGGATATAGGTTTGTTTCAACATAAGAATTATAATTACATCAAAGATGCTTGTTAATATTGACTTTAAATATTATATTTTTACTTTAACATGTTTTTCATAAGGACTAGTTAATTCTAGAGTAATTCTAAAGTAAAATCTTCATATGTGGTAATATTTGTATGTATTTGTAATACAGGTTGAGTATCCCTTATCTGAAATGCTTTGGACGAAAAGTGTTTTGGATTTTGGATTTTTCTTTTTTTTGGATTTTGGGATATTTGTATTATACGCAACTGATTAAGCATCCCCAATTCCAAAATTTGAAATTCTAAATGCTCCAATGGGCTTTCCTTTTGAGTGTCCTGTTGGTGTTCAAAAAGTTTCAGATTTTGGAGGATTTCAGATTTTTAGATCAGGAATACTTGTATGTAATTTTACTTTTCCTTTGTGCAGTTACCAGTAAACTGGTTTGTATATGTGTATCTGACTGGCACAAACCCTATTGTATATTGTTTAAGATAATATCCACTATTGTTACTAAAATAAAATATTAAGTTCTTTATAGTGGCATGTGTACAACTTTTTTCACATTTTTCAAATTTTAAAATCTGATTCATTTCATACAGATGTTTTTCTTTTGTATATCCCAAATTATTTTTTATGTGTTTATTATAGGCATGTATTGCAAGAAATTGCTACCCTTCTCCCTTGAATTATTATAATTTCCCCGAAGTCTTGTTGTACCTCAGTGAATGAAGTCATTTGCCATGGAATACCAGACAGACGGCCCTTACAAGAAGGTGACATTGTTAATGGTAAGAAAAATATGTTACCTTCATTACTGTGGGCAAAGAAACAACAAAGCTTGGGGAATCTGACGGTGACTTATGTTTTCTTGACTTGCTTCCTGAATTTAGACTTTTTCCTATTTAAAATTCAGTATCACTCTAACTCTTAAATCTACGGAAAGCTTTCTTATGGTTTTGTGCATGTTGCTTTTAAGATACTTCTGGTGTGATGTGTTTGGTGCAATTTGTATTTCTTTAATGCTTATCTCATATGTGATTGGTAAATAGGTCAAAGATGTCAGTGAAATGTGGAAGTGATGTGGAGTCTAGTTGTTTTCCACTAGAATTTCACTAATGGTTTTGAAGAGACCAGGGCAGGCTATAGATAAAGGAAAACCGTTAGTAATATATGAAGACCTAAAGAGAAAGCTGAAAATCTTGCAGAAGTACCTTACTTGAGTGAAAGTTAAAGACCTCCTATATTAAGCTACCTTGGGAAGCTACAAGTATAGAGAGTAGAGGAAGTAGCTTAAAAGACATTAACAAAGGCTTTCCTAAATGGTATTTGTTTTTGTTTTGTGTTTTATTTTTCTGGAGACAGGGTCTCACTGTCACCCAGGCTGGAGTACGGTGGCGCCATCACGCCTCACTGCAGCCTGGACTTCCCTTGCTCAGGTGATCCTCCCACCTCAGAAGTAGCTGAGACTATAGGCTTTTGCTACCATGCCCAGCTCATTTTTTGTATTTTTTGTAGAGATGGGGTTTTGCCATGTTGCCCAGGCTGGTCTCAAACTCCTGAACTCAAGCAATCTGCCCACTTTGGCCTCCCAAATTCTTGGGATTATAGACATGAGCCACCACGTCAGGCCTAGATAGTATTTTAATATTGATGACATTAGACTCTTTGTTAATAAGATAACTTAAAGGACCTACGTATCAAATGAGGAAGCATGAGCCCAAATGTTAGAGGCTGCAGATCATTGATTGTGATGCTAGCTGTGAATGATAGCTGAAATTTAACTGTGACACTATTTTTATTAGAATTGCTACTGCTTCGGTTAGGCTATCTGTTCATGAAGTTCCATAGGTTTTGAGGCCAACTCTATTTTTTATATAAACCCTGTTATTTTTATTATATGCAGAATGTATAAGGTTTTTCAGGAATGTATGTGTTGTGCTAGAACCAAAATATCTGTATTGTGATGTTACAGGTTGATTGAAATATATGGTTTAAAAATACTCAGTGTGCTCCCTAGGTAGATTATAATGGTATAATAGTAATCTGTATTCTTAAACATGGGGACGAAGAGAAGGATGAATACTCACAAATAAGTGAAAAGCAAATGAGTTTCTAAAAAACAGATGTAGAACAGTGTAAATTTCTATTTTTCTTTAGCAGGAGTAAGGAACTTGTAGAAGATAAATGAAAATGGTATTTTGTATTTAATGTTATAATGTAGCAAAGTCTTCAATTTAATATTACTCTGGTAATTTATCTTGCATGATTGTATCCCACATACATTTTTCTATATGAGTATAAAACCCCCTATCTGTTTCATGTTCCATGGGCCATATTCCCGCTCTCCACAGTGAGTTCAGTTACATCACACTCAGGAAGCTTCTGTTGGGCAACAACTATCCATTGGTGTCTAACTTGAGAATACGGAAGTTATCTTTTTCATTAGGTTGCTAGATGCTGTCATATTGGACAAACACTTGAATTTTGAAGTGAAGATAAGTATGGTCTTTATATTTGCACATTCTCTTGCAGTGGACATCACTCTTTATCGCAATGGTTATCATGGGGACCTGAATGAGACATTTTTTGTTGGAGATGTGGATGATGGAGCACGGAAACTTGTTCAGACCACATATGAGTGCCTGATGCAAGCCATTGACGCAGGTCAGCCTCAGTGTTGGGCACCTATTGGCAGTCCTGTGTGTTGATGGGCCAGGAATGACTAGGTGCTGCAGCTCTGTGCATTCCTTGTACCTTCCAGGTTTGTCCCCCGTTCAACTTGAGTTAGTTTTGGACATTAGCAGTAATGGATGAAAGGGTGATTTGGGAATCCTTTGGTGGTGATAGACCAGATGAATAGTTAGCGTTTTTTGTTTCTTCTGTGATTTATCTTCTTTTTCTTTGCCTGATAAATGAGGAGGACTGTGAAGATGGTTTTTTAGTGCAACTTTTACTCTATTTTTAAAATTCAACTACATAAATATTATGTTGTCCTTATAAAAAATTAAAACTGAAGATTGTGAGTCAAAAATGTGTTTCTACTTTACACTTGCCTCCCCCTCTTTTAATATTTCTCTGTTTTCTCTAGAGATATCCACTGTTACCTTTTAGGTTTTTTCTCTCTCCTATGAATTAATGCACACATGTATGTGTATGTGTTAAATTAGGTTAAATGGAATCATAATATTTGTAATGTGTAACTGGGCTGTTTTTTCAACTGTCATAGAGATCTTTTCAAGTTAACATATTACCTGCAGACATAGATTTACCTCATTCTTTTAATGGCTATGTATTATATTCTGTAGTATTAAAATGTCTGTAACTATTCTGTTGGATTTTGGTGATTTCCAGATTTCTTGCTGTTGTATTAATGGGTTAGGTGTATTTCTGGAGGATTTTTCTCAGGCTGTCTTTGTACATATAAACAACTTATCCAGGCTTTTTTGTTTAATCAGTATCTTATGGGGATATGAGAAGGAAAGGGGCTGGGCGAGGTGACTCACGCCTGTAATCCCAGCACTTTGGGAGGCAGAAGCAGGTGGATCACCTGAGGTCAGGAGTTCGAGACCAGCCTGGCCCACATGGTGAAACTGTCTCTACGAAAAATACAAAAATTAGCTGGGCATGGTGGTGTACGCCTGTAATCCTAGCTACTTCGGAGGTTGAGGCAGGAGCATTGCTTGAACCCAGGAAGTGGATCATGCCACTGCACTCCAGCTTGGACGACAGAGTGGACTCCATCTCAGAAAAAAAAAAAAAAAGAAGGAAAGGAAAGCTTTTAACAGCATCTTGTTGGAGTTGTTAACAAACTGTTAATAAATGGGCAAACAGCTTTCTAGTTAATCCTTATCATTTGAACTTTATTATCCAGTGTACTATCTGCAACCCTCCCCAATCTCCCCAAATCTTGATGTCATCAACAGAATAGTGAATAGGACAGAGTTCTTAGACAAATACACAGTTATCTCTAATAACATTGATCCAGTTTTTAAAAATTGTTTTTAGTGCATTCTTTAATGTGTATGGGAGATGAAATTTTTACTCAGGTTGGAGGAATGGAAATGAAGGAATGATACTTTTGTGTATCAACAGGTGAAAATTTTAAAACTTATTCATTGTTGATCATTTTAATTAATTAATTAATTTACTTTTTTAAGTCGGAGTCTCACTCTGTCAGGCTCTCACCAGGCTGGAGTGCAGTGGTGCAATCTCAGCTCACTGCAACCTCCACCTCCTGGGTTCAAGCGATTCTCCTGCCTCAGCCTCCCAAGTAGCTGGGACTCCAGGCACGTGCCACCACGCCCAACTACTTTTTGTATTTTTAGTAAAGACGGGGTTTCACCATGTTCACCAGGATGGTCTTGATATGTTGACCTTGTGATCTGCCCACCTTGGCTTCCCAAAGTGCTGGGATTACAGGCGTGAGCCACCATGCCTGGCCAGATTGTTGATTATTTTAAAACGTTAATACAGGAGGTAGAATTGTGAGATAAGACTTTTTTTTTATTTTTTTAAGACGGGTTTCACCATGTTGGTCAGGCTGATCTTGAATTCCCGACCTCAAGTGTCCCCCCCCCCCTCTTGGCCTCCAAAGTGCTTGGATTACAGGTGTGAGCCACCATGCCCATTTTTTTTTTTTTTTTTTTTTTTTTTTTGAGACAGAGTTTTGCTCTGTCGCCCAGGCTGGAGTGCAGTAGCACGATCTCAGCTCACTGCAACCTCCACCACCTGGGTTCAAGCGATTCCCCCTGCCTCAGCCTCCCGAGTAGGTGGGACTACAGGTGCCCGCCACCACGCCCAGCTAATTTTTTGTATTTTAGTAGAGACGGGGTTTCACCATGTTGGCCAGAATGGTCTCGATCTCCTGACCTCGTGATCTGCCCACCTCGACCTCCCAAAGTGCTGGAATTACAGGTGTGAGCCACTGTGCCCGACTGTGAGATAAGAAATTTAATGTTTAGTTTGTATGTGTAAAAGCTTATGTTTGAAATAATTTTTAGCATTTCTGCCAGATAATGTAGTCAATGTTTCTATTATTTTTGTTTCTCTGTGAATCAACTGAATAAACAAAAAAAAAAAGAAGGAAAAACCAGATCGTTAGAATGCTGTTTTACATGACGTATGACTGGAACTTGCCAACAGTCTTCATAACAGTAGCCAGGAAAGAACCTGAATGTTGCTTGCTCTTTGCAAAGTGCTATGAATACCTTTGTATATGTCATTTTTGCCTCTTTCTTTGCCTCTTTTTGCACCCCCCCAATTCCCCAGGTAGAGGGTTTGAAAAGCTGTTGAAATTAGGATTCTTTTTTTTTCTTATTTTTATTTAATTTAATTAATTAATTAATTTATTTTTTGAGATGGAGTTTCACTCTTGTTACCCAGGCTGGAGTGCAATGGCGCAATCTCGGCTCACCGCAACCTCCGCCTCCTGGGTTCAAGCAATTCTCCTGCCTCAGCCTCCTGAGTAGCTGGGACCACAGGTGTGCGCCACCATGCCTAGCTGATTTCTTTGTATTTTTAGTAGAGACAGGGTTTCACCATGTTGACCAGGATGGTCTCGATCTCTTGACCTCGTGATCCACCCGCCTTGGTCTCCCAAAGTGCTGGGATTATAGGCGTGAGCCACCGTGCCTGGCCAATTTTTTTTTTTTTTTTAAGAGACAGGGTTTTGCCATGTTGGACAGGCTGGTTGCGAACTCCTGACCTCAAGTGATCCACCTGCCTCGGCCTCCCAAAGTGCTGGGATTACAGGCGTGAGCCACCGTGCCCGGCCAGAAATTAGGATTCTTAAGTAGGGTTTTTCAGTTTATGCATTTAGTGGCTTTTGGGCCTGATAATTTTTTGTTGGAGAGGCCTGTTCTGTGCATATAAGATGCTTCACAAGTGTTCCTGGTCTCTACCCACTAAATGCCAGTTATACCACCACCCTGTGTTTAACAACCAGAAATACTAATATATCTAGATACTATCGTTGGGGCCACAGTTGGCCCAGTTTGAAAAGTAAGGAAGAGTTCCCCTGTCACTCCTTCTATGCAACATGGATTGCAATTTTGTTCCCCCCTCCTACCTCAGGCTGATAGGAAGGCCTGGATAGGAATGAAAGAAAATCATTATGAAAATCAGCATGAATTTGCTTTTTTGTTTGTTTTAGACGGAGTCTTGCTCTGTCACCCAGGCTGGAGTGCAATGGCGCAGTCTTGGCTCACTAAAACCTTCGCCTTCCAGGTTCAAGCCATTCTCCTGCCTCAACCTCCCAAGTATCTGGGAGTACAGGCCCCCCCCCACCACACCCGGCAAACTTTTGTATTTTTTAGTAGAGATGGGGTTTCACCACGTTAGCCAGACTGGTCTCAAACACATGACCTCAGGTGATTCGCCCGACTTGGGCTCCCAAAGTACTAGGATTACAGGCGTGAGCCACCATGCCCGGCCACAACATGATTTTTCAAAACTAGAAACCTCCTTCTTTCTCCCCCCAAAATGAAGCTGGAAGATGCAGTTAAGAGCAAGTAAAAATGTTAATTAAAATGATTGCTTGAGCTGTTTATCCTGAAATGGATGAGAAAGCTGCATTGTATCTGAACCTCAGGTTGGGAATCAGATAGGCTGAGTAGGAGACTATAGAGAGTTAAGGATCCCCAGTCATCTTGAAGTTCCCTAGGAGACTTACAGTGCCCAGCTCCTGGGTTTCAGTGTGAGGGGAGAACCTTAATAATGATGAAAACCACTTCTTTTGTTTTGTGTTTTATTGAAACACCAGTCAAATTCATAGAAGTTAAACAGGTCAGGAAGTGTATATAGCGAGAAGTACCTTTCCTATGCTGTATCTCTAGGATTGTCTGTAGAGGGAGCTATGGAAAGTTTGAGAACTGTGTTTATGGGGAATAAAGAAGCCCAGGGGATGTAAGTCTTTCAGAAGGTGTCCAAGCTGAAACTCAGGACAACTTGTTACTTTTTGGACATTCCTTTCACTCCTAGAGCACTTTCTTACCTCTTCTGCTCACTTTAATAGAACACTTGGCCTTAGGGAAGGATGGGAAGAGAAGTGTATTTTCTTCTCTATTGTTTGTTCTCTATTGTTAGAGAAAGCAAAAGGTGCCTACTCGAAACCCCTTAATACTGTTGTGAGTCTAACATTTTTGGCATGAAAGGAAGAACCGCAGATGCCCTTGGTTCGAATTTAGTTTACCAATTACTGGCTGTTTGGCCTCCCTGCGCCTCATCTGTAAGTTGAGGCATGGATGCCTAAAAGTGTTTCGAAAGCTTCCTAGCACAAAGATAGTACTTGTTTTAGTTGTTGTTTGTTTTGTTTTGTTTTGTTTTTGTTTTTTGTTTTTGAGACGGAGTCTTGCTCTGTCGCCAGGCTGGAGTGCAGTGGCGCAATCTCGGCTCACTGCAACCTCCGCCTCCTGGGTTCAAGCGATTCTTCCACCTTAGCCTCCCAAGTAGCTGGGACCACAGGCGTGTGCCACCACACCTGGCTAATTTTTGTATTTTTTTAGTAGAGACGGGGTTTCACCATGTTGGCCAGGATGCAGGATGGTCTCGATCTCTTGACCTCATGATCCACCAGCCTCAGCCTCCCAAAGTGCTGGGATTACAGGTGTGAGCCACCACGCCCGGCCTAGTTGTTTTTTTATATTGAGACAAGGTCTCTCTGTTGCCCAGGCCAGAGTACAGTGGCAGGAACACTAGAATCTCGGCCTCGTGGGCTCTAGTGATCCTCCTATCTCAGCCTCCCAAGTGTAGCTGGGACTATAGACATGCACCACTATGCGGGACTAATTTTTATATTTTTTGTAGAGACTGGGCTTTGTCATGTTGCTCAGGCTGGTCTTGAACTCCTGAGCTCAAGCGATCTTCCTGCCTTGGCCTCTCAAGGTATTGGGATTACAGGCATGAGCCACTGCACCTGGTTGATAGTAATTGCTTAGTACATGTTAGTTATTATTCATTTGTCATGAATTTTCTCTTTTCCTTTCAGTGAAGCCTGGTGTTTGGTACAGAGAATTGGGAAACATTATCCAGAAGCATGCCCAAGCAAATGGGTTTTCAGTAGTTCGGAGCTATTGTGGGCATGGAATCCACAAGCTTTTTCATACCGCCCCCAATGTACCCCACTATGCCAGTAAGTACTATCCCGAGATTTGGTACATGCTCACCATTTATTCAACAAATACACACTCATGCGTTTAACATTACCTACTATTTTGTATTCACTAGAGTTATCTCTAGCAGTAATAGATAGATTCCCAAAATGTGTATTTGCAATACAGTGCAAGTTCGTATCTTACTCACATAATAGTCCAAGGCAGGTGTGTTTGGTCACTGTGGGAGCAGGGCAGTTACTGTGTGACACAGGCTGTGTCATCTTCGACCTGTGGCTTTCAACGTCACTTCGGGAGTTGTCCTCCTGGTCAGGAGATAGTTGGGAGTGTGGAGGTTGAAGCTTGCAGGGGTATGCTTGGGAAGTTTTAATAGCCTGGAATTGGCATAAATCACATTTATTTTCCACTGGCAGGAATTCAGTCACATGGCTACATCTGAATGCAAGGGAGGTGGGAAAACATAATCTAGTTGAGTGGTATGGAAGAAAAGTAAACTTATTTAGGCAAACAATCAGCAGTCTGCCACAGGCCTAGCCATTGCTATTCTGACTCCTTAGGTGAAGTCAGTTCATCTTGCTTGGTTTGAATGCTTAGTGTGTGTCAGATACTGTAGTATTTGTTCTTATAAATAGAGGGGAATAAACAAAATACCTTTCCTTAGGTTGAGTGCCATATGATATAATTACAAAGAAAGTGTAAGACAGCTAATGTCTTACAGAAACCTTTTCTGTAGAGAGAAGACATGTGCAGGAATAAATCTGTTATTTAGTGCTGGAAATGAAAGCTGTCCACAGTAAGTGACCTAGGAAGGAACTTAGCACATAATTATTGAGCCACTGCTAGATAAACACTTTGATTTCCTTGTGCTTAAATGTTTTCATCTGTATAATAATAGGGAGTGGTACCTACTGTAGAATTGTTATGAGGATTAAGTGAGATGATACATGGAAAGCACTTAGAAATCTGCATGAAAACAGTACATGAAAAGCATTTTATGTTAATGTTTACAATGACAGTAATATGCATCATCTCATTTCATCATTGCAAGTCTATGGATAATTTCTTAGCCCTATTTTTTTAAAGCAACTCTGTGCTTACAGAGGTCATTTACTTGCTCAAGGTCACACGAACTAGTAATTAAATACCAGACTAGCATTGATACCTGGGTTCTGTCTTGCTTTCTAGAGTCAGTTTTCTCTCTTATACTTCATGCTGACAAGTAAGGACTGAAGAAATTTGGTGCTGGGTGCTGGAGGAGAACTAAAGAGTGGTTGAAATTTTGGTTGGGTGGAGATGAGAAAAAGCATTCCAATTGGAGGGGGGAATATGAATAGGTGCTTCAAATAGAGATGAACAGAGACAAGATAAGGTTGGCCGAGTTATATGTTAAGTGCTAGCAGCAGGCAATCCAGGTGCGCTGAATGCCAAATGGAAGAAATTTGACTTCGGTGTCAGAATCTCAGAAACACTTTTGAGCAGAAGAATGGCATAACGAAGCTGATGTTTTAAGAAGGCTAATTTGGCAGTGGTGACCAGGATGGATTGCAGGTGGGAGTTATGAAAATAGTTGGCCTGATGGGCAGTTGTTGCTGTGAGTTCAGGTGTGAGGTGGTAAAATCCTAGACATGGATGAGTTGTGAAAAGAAAGTGAAATGAGTGAGCAACCTTTCTAAAGGAGAAGCTGGAGCAGTCATTACAGAGCAGGAGTCCCCAACCCCTGGGCCGCAGACAGGGACCGATCCATGGCCTATTAGGAACTGAGCTGCACAGCAAGAGGGTAGTGTCAAGCAAGCGAGGGGTTACCACCGGAGCTCCGCCTCCTGTCAGATTGGTGGTGGCATTAGATTCTCAGAGGAGTTTGAACCCTATTGTTAACTGTGCATGTGAGGGATCTAGGTTGCTCACTTCTTATGAGAATCTAATGCCTGATGATCTGAGGTGGAACAGTTTCATCCCAAAAACCATTCCCCAAGGCTTGTAGCCCTGCAATCACCCTGGTCCATGGAAAAATTCTATTCTATAAAACCATTCCCCTAGTGCAAAATAGGTTGGGGACTGCTGGTTTAGAGCACAGGACCTAATGTGTGTGAATAAATAGTTATTAGCAGACCACCTAATTCTTTTTATTTAAGCTGTGAATCACGCTTGAAATAAAAGCTAGCAACAGAAAATAGGTAACTGACTTCATTCCTTGCTGTTAAACCCTGTAATCATCTGAATAATGCATTCCCTTTCACAGAATGGAAGGAGCTATTCTGGTTACAATGAGGGGTGTATATGTAAGAGTATGTGCAGGGGGAGGGAATAAAAACGGACAGTCCCCTTACTTGCAGAGGCAATAAAAGTTGAGTTTAGATATGGATTTGAGTGAGAAAAGAGACTGAAGATAGTAATATTTATGGGAGAAGGGGATTTTGGTCAGTGGTTATAGTGTCAGCAAAATATGTTGCCACTGTTATACAAAAGATGTCATGTGAGTTTCCTATTAAAGCATTTAATTAGACATAACAAACAATTATGAAAAAAGACACAAGGACCAGTTATACTTTATATAGCTTTTTGAGACGGGATCTCGCTCTGTCACCCAGGCTAAAGTGTAGTGGTTTAATCATGGCTCACTGGAGCCTTGACCTCCCAGGGCTCAAGCAGTCCTCCTACCTCAGCCTCCTGAGTAGGCCACCATCCCCGGCAATTTTTATACTTTTGTAGAGGCAGGGTTTCTCCATGTTGCCCAGGCTGGTATCAAACTCCTGGGCTTAAAGCAGTCTGCTCACCTCAGCTTCCCAAGGAGCTGGGGTTACAGGCATGAGCCACCACGCCCAGTATATTATGTTTATGAAGAGTCAGATTTATATAAAACAAAATATGCTATGATCACTGTAGGGAAGTGTTACACTATTGAGGGATATGTTAAATATAGCAGAGATATCTTTTGAGATGTAAATACTCTCTGCTTTAGTTTGTAACTCTATATTCCTAATCCAAAAGAGAGAAGAACCAGGAAATTAATTGTGTACATTTCTCCACTCCTTCTATGTAGGAGAAATCCTTGTTAGGTGAGAGTTTATTTGCTTCTATATTTGAGTCATTGGGTGGGAAGTAATGATGATAATACCCTACTCCTTGCCCTTGCAATACAGTGAATATTGCAATAAAGCAAGTCATACAAAGTTTTTGGTTTCCCAGTGCATAAAAAAGTTATGTTTACACTAGACTGTGGTCTGTTGTATGTGTAGTAACAATGCACAAACCTTGATTTAAAAATACTCCATTGCTAAAAAAATGCCAACAGTCATCTGAGCTTTTAGTGAGTTGTAATCCTCTTGCTGGTGAAAGGTCTTCCCTTGATGTCCACTGACTGATTAGGGTGGTGGTTCCTGAAGGCTGGGATGTGTATTACTTTCTCACATTGTTAGAAGAAATTCCTGAATCTGGGTAATTGATAAAGAAAAGAGGCTTGGCCGGGCGTTATGGCTCACACCTGTAATCTCAGCACTTTGGGAGGCTGAGGTGGGCAGATCACAAGGTTAAGGGATCGAGACCATCCTGGCCAACATGGTGAAACCCCCTCTCTACTAAAAATACAAAAATTATCTGGGCATGGTGGGGCACATCTGCATTTCCAGCTACTCGGGAGGCTGAGGCAGGAGAATCTTGACGCGGGAGGCGGTGGTTGCAGTGAGCCGAGATTGCAGCACTGCACTCCAGCCTGGGGACAAAGCGAGAATCCATCTCAAAACAAAAAGAAAGAAAAGAGGCTTAATTGGCTCATGGTCCTGCAGGCTATACAGGAAGCGCGGCAGCATCAGCTTCTGGAGAGGCTTCAGGGAACTTAATCATGGTGGAAGGCAAAGAGGGAGTGAGGGGTCTCACATGGTGGGAGCAGGAGGAAGAGAGTGCATGGGAGGAGGTGCCACACACTTTTAAACGACCAGATCTCATGACAACTCATTCACTATACAGTACCAAGGGAAGTGGTGCTAAACCAGTTCATGAAAACTCTGTCCCCATGATGTAGTCGCTTTCCACCAGGCTGCACCTCCAGCACTGGGAATTACATTTTAACATGAGATTTGGGTGGGAACACAGATCCAAACCAAATCAGGCTGGTTGTGGCAATTTCTTGAAATAAGACAACAAAGTTTGTTACGTTGATTGACTCCTCCTTTCATGAAGGATTTCTCTGTGGCTTGTGATACTGTTGGATAGCATTTTATCCACAGAACTTCTGTCAGAATTGGAGTCAGTTCTCTCAAACCCTGCTCCTGTTTTATCAACTAAGTTTTATGTAATATTCAAGTCTTTTGTTGTCATCTCAACAATGTTCACAGCATCTTCGCTAGAGTTAGATTCCTTCTCAAGAAACTACTTTTTTTATTATCTATAAGATGCAGCTACTCATCTGTTCAAGTTTCATCATGAGATTGCAGCAATCCATTCACATCCTCAGCCTCCATTTCGAATTCTGTTTCTCTTGCTCTTTCCACCACATCTGCAGTTACATCCTCCACTATGTTTCGAACCCCTCTTGGTCATCCAAAAGGGTTGAAGTCACCTTCTGCCCAGCTCATGTTAATACTGATATTTGACTTCCTCTCATGCATCATGAATTTTCCTCCCATGAATCACAATTTTTTTGTTTTTTTTGTTTGTTTGTTTTGAGACAGGGTCTCACTCTGGTTGCCCAGGCTGGCGTGCAGTGGTGTGATCTCAACTCTCTGAAGCCTCCAACTCCTGGACTCAGGTGATTCGCCCACCTCAGCCTCCTGAGTAGCTGGCATTACAAGTGCGCACCACCATGTCCAGCTATTTTTATTTTTTTATTTTTAGTAGAAACAGGGTTTCACTAGTTGCCCAGGCTGATCTTGAATTCCTGGACTCACACAATCCACCTGCCTCTGCTTCCTATAGTGCTGGGATTATAGGTGTGCACCACCATTCCCAGCCTACAAATGTTTTTACTGGCATCCAGAATGGTGAATCCTTTCAAGAAGATTTTTCAGTTTACTTTTATGCAGATTCATCAGAGAAATCACTGTCTGTGACAGCCTTAGAAAATGTATTTCTTAAATAATAAGACTTGAAAGTCAAAATTCCTTCTTGATCCATGAGCTACAGAATAGATTCCATATTAGCAGGCATGAAAACAACATTCATCTCCTTGTACATCTCTGTTAGAACTCTTGGGCAATCAGGTACATTGTCAGTGAATAGTAGTACTTTGAGAGGAATCTTTTTCTCTGAGCAGTAGGTTTCAACATCAGGTTTAAAATATTCAGTAAACCATGCTATAAATTGAGGTGCTGTCATCCAAGCTTTGTTCTTCCGTTTCTAGAGCACAGGCAGAGATTTTGCTTCCTTTTTCAGAAATCTTAAGATTTGGGGAATGGTGGATGAGCATTGGCTTTAACTTGAAGTTACAAGCTGTGTGATCCCCTAACAAGAAAGTCAGCCTTTCCTTTGAAGCCAGGAATTGACTTCTCCCTAGTTAGAAAGTCCTAGGTGGCATTTTCTTCCATTAGAAGGCCGTTTTGATGTGCATTGAAAATCTGTTAGTATAGCCACCTTCATCAGTTACTTTAGCTGTATCTCCTGGCGAATTTGCTACAGTTTCTACATCAGCACTTGCTGCTTCACCTTGCACGTTTATGTAATAGAGACGGACTATTTAAACCTCATGACCAGCCTCTGCTAACTTTCAACTTTTCTTCTGAAGCTTTGTCACCTCTTTTTAGCCTTCATAGAATTGAGAGATTTAGTGCCTTGCTCTAGATTGGGCTTTGGCTTAAGGGAATGTTGTGGGTTGTGTGATCTTCTATCCAGACCATTCAAGCTTCGTCCATAACAGCGATAAGACTGTTGTACTTTCTTTGCATTTGTGGGTTCAGTGAAGTAGTGCTTTCAGTTTCCTTCAAGAACTTTCCCTCTGCATTCACAACTTGGCTTAACTTTTTGGCACCAGAGACAGAGCTTTTGGCCTGTGTAGGCTATTGACCTGCCTTCTTCATTATGTTTAATTATTTCTAGCTTTTGATTCAAAGTGAGAGACATGTGACTCTTCCTTTCAGTGGAATACTTAGAGGCCATTGTAGGGCTATTAAGTGGCCTAATTTCAGTATTGTGTTTCAGGGACTAGGGAGGCCTGAGGAGAGGGAGAGAAAGGGGGGCAGGCTGGTGGAATACACATAAACATTTATTAGGTTTGCTGTCTTACATGGGCACAGTTTGTGGTGCCCCAAAACAATTAAAATTGTAACATCAAAGATCATCGATCACAGATCACTATAACTGATAAAATAATAATGAGAATGTTTGAAATATTGTGAAAATTGCCAAATTGTGACACAGAGACATGAAGTGAACATGCACTGATGGAAAAAATGACATTGCTAGACTTGCTATATGTAGGGTTGCCACAAACCTTCAATTTATTAAAAAAAAAAAACAGTATCTAGCCGGATGTGGTAGCTCATGCCTCTAATTCCAGCACCTTGGGAGGCTGAGGCAGCCTTATCACTTGAGGATAGGAGTTCAAGACCAACCTGGCCAACATGGTGAAACCACGCTTCTACTATAAATACAAAAATTAGCCGGGCGTGGTGCACACGCCTGAAGTCCTAGCTTACTCAGGAGGCTGAGGCAGGAGGATCACTTGAACCTCAGAGTTTGGAGGTTGCAGTGATCTGAGATCATGCCACTGCGCTCCAGCCTGGGCAACAGAGCAAGACTCCGTCTCAAAAAAAAAAAGAAAAAGAAAAGTAGTGTCTGTGAAGCACAATACAGTGAAGTGCAATAAAACAAGATGTGCCTACATGTTACAGTCATTCTGTGGGAGACTATAGATTAGGCACAAATTTTTCAAAAAGTACCTAACATAGTGTCTGCAATAGTATAGTCACTCAGATAATGTATATTGGTTGAGTGAGGTATGCTGGGAAACTGAAACTTTACTCAGTATAAAAATTATTGAGAGGCCGGGTGCGGTGGTCACGCCTGTAATCCTAGCACTTTGGGAGGCCGAGGTGGGTGAATCACCTGAGGTCAGGAGTTCAAGACCAGCCTGGCCATCATGGTGAAACCCCATCTTTAAAATTAAAAAAAAAATTTTTTTTTAAATTATTGAGAGATATTGTACATGTTGTTTTAGTCTTTGAAATCCAAAGTGTCTTTGAACTGATAGCCTGTCTCAATTCTGATTAGCCACTTTTCAAGTACTTTATAGCTATGTGTGGCCAATGCTGCCATATTGGACAGCAGAGTTCTAGATTCTTTCTTCCTTTTTACTTTCTGTGACACCACACTGACATTCTTGACATTCTCTTTTTGGTTTCTCCAAGGGAATATAGACCAGTTCTGAATAATTAAGCATGTCATTTTGAGAGACAGTTTGTGAGTTTAGAAATTAAAAGTCAAATGTTTCTTTTTCTTTTCCTTTTTTTTTAATGACCTTAGGATTTTATAGCAGTTTAGAAACTCCAGATTTGAAACCTGCAGTAAGTGTAGTTTGGCAATACCTAAGATAGTCGAAAGGAGCACAATAACTATTCATTTGGAAAGTTATGCAGGAATATCCGTGGGTAGGGGAGATTAGACCATACCTGGAAAGAGGACAGTTTAGTTGAGTCAGCCTCAACTGGAGGGGAAATTTGCCATTCATTACCAAAGTTGTGGATCAGAACAACTGCACAGAGGAACCCTGAAAAGCCGATGTACTAGCCATCTGGTGGTCAGATTCGGCATTGCAGTCATTCATTTAGCTGATAGCCTTACTAGGTTTTGTTTAATGTTGAATTTAAATTAGTTCTCCATTTTTGTCTTAAAAAGCCTTAGTTTTAATATTTTTGATCTTTTTGAGGGGTATGGCAGGTCTGGTCACTGTAATTTATTGTTGTATTTCTCATGATGATCCTGAAAAAAAACTTGTATCAATGAACTTGGACAAAGAAAAAAGTATTTGGAGAGAGAAATGGAGTTTGCTTTTTTGCTTTCAATTAAAAAAGAATGATCTTCCCAGTTTTTTTTTTTTTTTTTTGAAAAAAGAGTCTCACTCTGTCACCCAGGTTGGAGTGCAGTGGTGCAATCTCAGCTCACTGCAACCTCCGTCTCCTGGTTTCAAGTGATTCCCTGCCTCAGCCTCTTGAGTAGCTGGGATTTCAGCTGCTCGCCACCATGCCCGGCTAATTTTTGTATTTTTAGTAGAGACAGGGTTTCGTCATGTTGGCCAGGCTGGTCTCAAACTCTTGACCTGCCTGAGGTGATCCACTCGCCTTGGCCTCCCAAAGTGCTGGGATTATAGGCTTCAGCCACCGCGCCAGGCCTATTTTTTAAAAAGTAGGTTAGTGTGCATTGACTTTGTTCTTCTTTGAAGATGAGAAAAAGACAATAGCTTTTAAAACATTATGAAAGTCATGTAGTTTCCATGCGCTGTGCCCCTATGTACAAACACATACATCCCCGCCAAGTGGTGGGAGATTTTTGGCATAATCTGAAACATCTGTCATTCTCCTTGAAATTTCTCTACCTGGATGAGTAGTGGAACTCTTGGTTCTGTGATTGCAATTCTAGTCATGAGGTAATAGAAATCAAGGCACTTTTCTTTTATTCTTTGTTTTTATTTGCCACTTTTCTTTTTATAGAAGTGATACTCATATCTGAAATGCAGCCTACAAATATCTATTTTCCTAGAGAACACATAAGCATAATGAAATGTTCCTAGGACAGTATGTACACCATATTAGATGGCTACCAGTATAACCTGTTTGTTGAACTTTAAGAAAGGGAAAATCAGGAGAGGACAAAGTAATTAAGAATCACTGATGGGAATTTGATTGTGTACTCTTTCTAATTAGCTGTTCAACAGTACACTGTTGGTTTTGCTACCTTTTGAGATTTTTTTTTTTCTTTAATTTCAGAAAATAAAGCAGTTGGAGTGATGAAGTCGGGCCATGTATTTACAATTGAGCCAATGATTTGTGAAGGTGAGAAAAAAGGATGCCGTGACATTCTTCAATTGAATTTATCTGTGTTTTAGGTTATTCATCATGTCAGTGGTCTCCTCTGCCTGCTTGCTTTTTGTTTCCTGCTCCCTATCCCCTCTCAAGCTTGATTCAGTATCGTGGAGAACTGAAAATTGTGGGGGTTGGCAAGAATGACATGGTTTCTGTGTGGTAATCTGTCAGGAGATGCTGAAGTGCTTGAATCCTGGTCCCTTTTCATGAAGATCATGTCAGAAGGTGCATTGTAATAATGAGGCGCCCAGGTCAAGTTTTTGTGGATGTTCTTGCTTGACGTAGGAGAGGGAAGAGGAAGGAATGAAGTAGAGCATTTGATGAGCCACCCAGTTTGAGGTAGACATGATTATATGATTTAATTCTTCATAATTTATAAGGTAGGTGTTATCCCCATTATACAAAGTAGGAAACTGGTCCTTGAACAGGGTAAGTAGCTTGCCTGTAACTTAGCTCGTTACCTGGCAGAATTTGTCAGATTTGGCTCATGAGCTGTTCTGACCCTTCATGGTCTGCACTCACGTCATCACGTAGCATCATATAGCTATTGTGGGGGAAACACACCAAGGACACACTTGGCTCTGGCAGCCTCCCCCACTGTTGTCCTTCCCTGCAGACAGGCTTGTAGCAGAGATAGGAGACATGGAGTCACGATTAGGGCTCCTCACTGAGATTTTCAGAGTGATTCTGTTAATGGAGCTTTCTGGTAGGGGATGCAAAGTGAGGCAGTAGTAGTAGGGCTTGTGTGTCCTGAGCCCTGTATTAAAATACACTCCCTCTTTGGATCCTTCCAGTCTTTTTATAACCCAGTCTTGGGAATGACTGTCATATTCTCTTTCTTAGAAGTGATTCACTGAATCCAGCCTGCACTCAAGGGGAGCAGGAGCCCACACAAGGCCGTGCATGCCAGGAGGGTGGGGATCACTGAAGTCACTTTAGAGGCCGCCTTCTTAAGCTGATTTCTTACTGCCTTTTCTGTAAAATGAAAATTAGAATCTCTGTCTTGCCAACACCCAAGGCTGCTGTAAGAACTGAGACGATTTATGTTCACATAAAGTACTTTGTATAAAAAGGACTGCACAAATGTAGAGTTTTTGTCACGCTCTTGTAATAAGGATAAAGTTCTGATCATGTGCAACCAGTTGTAAAGACGGTAAGTATTTAGCAGTGGAAAGAAAGACAGTGGGAGGAAAGTGTCATTTTGGCTCCATGTTTCCATTAACTGGCACCTGGTTGATGAGCCATGATGTAGTGTTTTCAGTAAGCAAATAACTTTCTATACAGCCAGCACAGGTAATTAATCATCAAATTATCGCAGGTATACTTTAGTGTAACTCAGCTAGATTAAATCCCAGCTCTGGAATATAAAGTCTCAGATCTGCAGGAGAATTTCCTCAGAAGAGCCAAATACGTTTGACTTGACATTACTAAAAATCCTGTTTTATCAGATCACAATAAAATCATAGTAGTGGTGTTTTAAATCTGTTGGTGTAAAGGCCATTACACTGAAAACATCTGTTTACTCATCTCTAGGTGCTTGATGAGACATGAGTTAACTTTTTTAGGCTGCCTCATATTTTCTTTTTAGCCTGGGATTTGATATTGCACAAAAGTAGTTTACTTCACTACAGAGTTTATGTTCTAGGATTTGTCTGTCTGAGTCAGTAAGTCCTTGAAGTAATATATTTCACCTAAAGAGTATTCAAAATGAAAGGTTTTTTTTTTTTTAACATCTAATTTTGAAACATGAAAGCTCTGCAAGTACATCTTTTACAGTGGTATCTAGAATTGCCTTTCTCATTCCACCTCTGCTTCACATTCTCTTGGGCCTTTGCTTTCTGCTTTCCCTCCTTGTGCCCCCCTCACCCCCTTTCCGGCCTTTCCCTGAGTTTTTTTCATGGCCTCCCAGATTCTTTCACTGTCCCTTCACTTCCCTTCTCTGGTTTCAGCTCCTATCCAGACCGTTCTGCTTCATATTTTTCTTATCCTCTCATACCAGTCTTTCTCTTTGTCCCTCTTCTGGTTCCAGAGATAGAGTTCACAAAAATTTCACTGTAAAATGTGTTCTCACCATCTGTTTGTGTGCCTACCATTTTGAAATTATATCAGGAATTGAATACTATAATAAAACTATAAACACATGATTTCCTTCACAATATATGCTGACTATAGTTTTGTCAGATGCCAAAGTTATACTTGGAAAGAGCTAACTTCATTAATTCAAGTTGTTTTTCTTTCCAGTTTTTTATTGTAAAATATACATCTCAGTCATTTTTAAATGTACAGTTCAGTATTATTAAATATATTCATAATGTTGTACACCCACGACTACCATCCATCTCCAGAAGCTTTCATCTTGTAAAACTGAAACTCAACCCATTAAACACTCCCTTCCCATTCCTGTCTACTCCCAGCGCTTGGCATCCACCGTTCTGCTTTCTATCTCCATGATTTTGACTACGATACTGTACCTCATATAAGTGGAATCATTAAGCATATGTCTTTTAGTGACTGGCTTATTTCACTTAACATTATGACTTCAAGGTTCATTTGTGTTCTAGCATATTGCAGAATGTCCTTTTTAAAAAATTTCATATTTTAAAATTGACAATTATTGTACATATTCATAGGGTACATAGTAATGCTTTGATGCATATAATGAAACATATAATTAATTAAAGTTTATACTCAAAGTCATGATTGGTATCAATGTGTTGTCTAAAATGAAATCTAGCACCTTTATTTTGGAAATTCCATCTTGATTTGATATTTAGGATATATAAAAAATGTGATTGTAATACATCTGAAGAAATTTAAACATCAAACATACTGAAGACCAAAATGAAGTTGGAAAGGCATTTAGCTAAAACAGTTGGCGTGTAAATAAGGATCTTCGTATTGAATTTTCTACTTCGTTTTCTTCTTGATAGAGTTCATTTAGAAAACCGAGTGACTGAATTAAGAAATTGTTTTTGTTTAAGGCGGATGGCAGGATGAAACCTGGCCAGATGGTTGGACTGCGGTGACGAGAGATGGAAAGCGGTCTGCTCAGTTTGAGCACACCCTCCTGGTCACGGACACTGGCTGCGAAATCCTAACCCGGCGCCTTGACAGTGCACGGCCTCACTTCATGTCTCAGTTTTAATTCTCCCAAGATGGCACATCTCAGTGATATCTTCTTACTGTACTATGCATTTTATTGAGAGTACAGAAAGGAAGAGGAACCTTTTTTTTTATCACTCGTTTTGTTTTGACTATAGATACGAAAGGACTACAGCATTTGATGTGTGTCCTCAAGAACTTGTCTTGGGTCTGAAAAAGTGAGAAGAATAAAGGAAACCTTGCTCAACTCTTCAGCCCCCTCCCCTCTGCACACCTGTTTTCTCATTTGCCCTTTGAGCACTTTTACTTAAACTTGCTTCTAGTTGCTTTTATCACTGCCACAAAATGGCCGTCAAGAGCCAGCTGCTTTCCAGGTGAACATTGGAAATGAAAATCCTTGAACCTTTAGCAATATATGTTGCACCAGATTTTTTTAAATTATATATATGGAAATATATATGTATACATTTTAAATTCCATATACATAATTACCAAACACTATGAGACCCAGGGTTTGTGTTGGTTCTGCTCTGACAGGTTTATATGCTCTCACAAATGGATCCACAGTTTGCAGTGATTTAATTCCTGGTTGGGATTTGGCCTCCCCCTCTCCCCCATGCTAACCATTTACCCTTGTAATTGTGCATAGGGAAGCACTCACCCAAGGAGACTTTTCTCCAGTGTGGACTCTGTGTGTGTCAGTGAATGAATGTAGTAAAATTCACTTTGGAAGGTTATCAAGCTTTTTAAAATCTAGTTTATGGCAAAAATAGCCGTTTTCCAAGTGGTAGCTGACTGTTGCAGGGCATGAGAATTTTCATAATACACTGCTATTTCAGACCTCTGTTTGGTCAGAAATGGAAAAGAAAAAGCCCCCTTCTTCCCTTTTCTGTTTTACTTCAAGGGCATACCCTGGAGGTGATCAGAGAAGGGTGGATGCACTGTGGCAGAGGATGGGGAAAGAGTTCTAAACTGTCTCCAGCTGTGAGCCCAGGAGGTCAAGTGGGCTATTGAAGTCTAACGTTTAGTAAGTAAGCGTGATAGTGATGAGAAAGGAACTTTGTGTACTGTAACCTTGCAGTAGAGACGCAGCTGTCCTTGGTGTGCTGAAATACACCTCACCTTTACATAGTTGGGAACCTCAGTAGAAATGACCTCAGCTGCCCAATATCTGTGTTCCTTTCAGCAGTTGTTTAAGTAGGAGTGTATCAATGAAGACATATCAGATCATGAAGTCATTGTCATTAGAGTGTACTTGATTACTGGGCATCCTTGTAATATAATTTCATACCACTGACACATTATACTTGTAAGAGAACATCTTTCCCAGAGTGCCTCAGACCTTATTGCTTTAAAATATAATAATGTTTTCATTACTTTTATTATTTTAATGATTTAGTAAAGTTGACTGAATCTGGTATAGACTTTTGGGGTTATGTGTGTGAAGTTTTTATCAAACTGTAATATTTGTGAATGGAACGCCTTGCAATATGAATGTTAATATAATGTGTAAAGGGAGATTAAAAAGTTTGAATGATTATCCCACCATGTAGTCATTAACTTTGCTGCATTTCTTTGGGATTTCAGAGGGAAATGGTGGGAATGGGAAGGCTGTTTGATAATTTAAAATAAATTCATGACCATTTGAGTAGAAATGCTTTTTCAGGTGTAATGGCTATATGTAAACTCAGCAGAGCGCCAACAGCATTTGAGATAAAACCATATTTTTGAGAGCTTTTAAGACAGAATGCTGAATATTAGGGGAGTGTTTTATGTGCTGATTGTGGAATTAACAGTGTGGGCTTATTCAGTGTCTGTCATTAGAAGATAAGCTCAAGGAAAAAGATCTTGGTGGTGCGAGAGTTTTTTGGTTAAAAGATAAAACACACTGGTGACAATGCTTTTCTTGGTTTGGGAGATTTTAAAACAATATGGGCTCTAGTCTGATTGCATATATCTAATTATAAATGTTCATTGGATTTAGGTGACAAAACATCTAGTTTCATCATTCTGCCACCTTTTTACAAAATAAGTCAGCTTGGTGTGCAAGCCTGTAGCACTAGCTACTCAGGAGACTGAGGTGGGGGAATTGCTTGAGCCCAGGAGTTCAAGGTTACACTGAGCTATGATTGTGCTGCTACAGCTGGGTGAGAGAGTGAGACCTCATCTCTAAAAAAAAAAAAAAAAAAGGATTAACTTCTTTTTTTACATTAACCTTTAGAATCTTTCTTTTTTCCTCTCAGAAACATGATCTTCATTTTACGTCTTTTGTTGATAAAATGGATTAACCAACACCTTTATACCACTTGCACCCATATATCTAAGTTAATAGGCAAGAGGAGGTGAGGCGGTTTAGGAATTTGCCTGATTCCTCAGTTTGCTCTTTAATGACTAGGGTTTTCATTGGATTTGGTTAAAATTGAGAGCAGGATGTTCTCCTTTGCTTAACTTCTGCTCAATGGTATCTGTAAGTGATTTCCTTCTTGTTTTTCCCTGCTTTAAAAATTCTTTTTTATCTCCAACTTTTTATATTGAAAATTTTCAAATTATAGAAAAGTTGAAAGTATAATATAGTGAAATCATATCCTTTACCTTTATTTAACAATTGTCATTTTGTCACCTTTGCTTTATCTCTGTATAAGCACTTTTCTTTTGAAAGAAGGAACATTGTACTTCACCTTACTGTCAGCTTGTATCTCTTAACCTAAGGACATTCTTTTACATGATCATTATATAATTAGAAGTTTAATACTGATACAGAATTATCTAATGTGTAGTACATAAACTTTCCCCAAAATGTTTTTTAATGCTTCCAAACCCATGGCATTTCATTGTCATGTATCTCTAGTGTCTCTTTTTTTTTTTTTTTTTTTTTTTTGGGAGATTGGAGTTTCACTCTTGTCACACAGGCTGGAGTGCAGTGGCACAACCTTGGCTCACTGCAACCGCTGCCTCCTGGGTCCAGGCGATTCTCCTACTTCAGCCTCCTGAGTACTTGGGATTACAGGCACCTGCCACAGCGTTGGCTAATTTTTGTATTTTTAGTAGAGATGGGGTTTCACCATGCTGGCCAGGCTGTTCTCAAACTCCTGACCACTGTTGACACCTGCCTCGGCCTCCCAAAATGCTGGGATTACAGGAGTGAGCCACCACACCCGGCCTTACTCTTCTTAACTCTAGCAGCCGTGGCTAATCCATTGAAGCGAGGATCTTTTGCTTATCCGTGGTGGCGGATATCACAAAAATTATGCACGGGCCTTTATTTGAACTCATCAGCTGTTGTTAGTGTATTTTGTGTGTGGCCCGAGACAGTTACTCTTCCAGTGTGGCCCAGGGAAGCCAACAGGTTGGACACCTGTGCTAGAGTAACCAACACACGTGCTAGAGTAACTCACACCTTTTTTGATGGCTTATGAAATGGGTACTTGAAAAATCAGGTTAGTTTACAAAAGTCCGTTTGTATGATTGTTCCTCATGAGGATAGATTGAGGATAAACATCTTGGTGGAAGACTACAGAGATGTCAGTTGTATGCCCCATTTATTGTACAACATGAGGTACATAATGTTCTTGGCACCTTATTGCTGATGCGAAGTTTGATCACTTGGTGTTTGTCAGACCTTTTCACTATAAAAATACTTTTTTTCTTAAACAGATAGCTGGGAGATTAATATTTGCTCATTTGCTTGATGCTACAAGATAGATATAAAATTGTTTCAAAATTACTACACCAAAATCACTGCTAACAATAAAGTATGTAATTTCTTTGTGATTCTTCTTTTCTTAGAACATATCATTTGAAGTAATTTAGATCTTATTGTATTCTGAATTTCATAAACCATAGGCTGCTTTTAAACAATGAATGCAGTGAATCTTGGGGGCAAAAAATACAGTAGGGGAGGATATTTTAGTGGTCTGGAAGTTAGAAATACTGGAACTGTTTGAGACGGTGTAGTAAGATTCTGCCTACATTTGATGGCATTTAACTTTTACCAAGCTCTCTAGCTACAAGAGGAGCAAATTATACCTCTTGTAAATTATGCCACACTTGTGGCAGTGTGGCTCGTTTTCCAACTCCTTTATATTAGAACATAACATCTAGACGTTCATATCTTAGGAACAAATTGCAGCCTTCATAACATAGGCTGCATTAGGCTAAAACCTATGAAAATTGTGTTTTATTTTAAAAATCGACACCTAAGGAAAGGTTAGCTTAGCACACAGTCTATGTATGGCAACTCTCTGGCCCTCTTGTTGCAGCCTTCTCTTGTCTTCCTTTTGGTGCCAAGTAGGAAAAGAGAAAAATAGTTTGCATTTATTTGGATGTTTGCAAGATGATGCAGGAATAAGGTGGCCCTGGCTATGTGTTATCTGCTGCTTTTCATTTTGGGGACTGTGGGTGAGCAACAGCAGAACTGTCTATATATGGCGATTCTGGTTATTTTTGAAAAAAATGTCGACAGGTATTTTACTAGAATGGTCCAAAAAGTTAATATGTGAAGCACTCAAGGACCTCCTATAAAAATTTTCACATCACTATTGTGCTTGTTAGTCGTTCACAGTATTTTAATAGTTTTTTGTTGTTGTTGCTGTTCCCCAGGCTGGAGGCAGTGGTATGATTATGGCTAACTGCAGCCTTGACCTCCTGGGCTCAAGCAGTCCTCCCACCTCAGCTTGCCAAGTAGCTAGGACTACAAGCGTGTTCCAACACATCTGATTATTACTATTTGTTTTTGTTTTTTTTTCTATAGAGACAGGGTCCCACTATGTTGCTCAGGCTGGTCCTTGAACTCCTGGCCTCAAGTGATCCTCCCACTTTGGTCTCCCAAAGTGCTTTGGATTACAGGCGTGGGCCACCACACCTGGCGGATGTCTACAATTTTTAAATTGATTCTATGGCTAGGGGAACAAATCACCACACTCTCTGTGGCAGTCTCCTATTTGTTCAGTGATGTGGCAACTACCAACTGTTTTATTCTATATAGAATGACTTGCTATAAAGCAAATTTGTCTTATTTCAGTAGTAGGGTCAGATATCGCCAGACAATTCAGGGTAGAATTTTTTAAACTTAAATCTGAATTTGAGTCCTGGATGATTCTGAGGAAACAATGCCAAGGATAAGAACATTTAGTATTAACATGTAGATTAGAGAAAGAGATCAATGTATTTTAAAGTGTGTTCTGCTGTTTTATCTTGCTTAACATTACCTTGATATTTTTGGCAGTCAAGAGTACATGTTTAAACTGAAGGTAATTCCATGGTGGGTTATCACTCCTTTCTTGAAAGGAGCATGTGCATATTTCTCTTATACATAAGGAATTCTGTTATGATGTCCAGTTTGATAAAAATCAGTCTGCTTAAGAGCCCATTACGCTGCTTTGTCACCGCAACGTTCCACCAAAAGAAATCTTGTATAATGGGGGACTTTGCACATCCTTGTTCACTTGGTAGTTGTTCTTTAAAGACACAATTGCCTTGGTATAGTTCTATGCAACTATTATCTAAATAGCTGTTTATACAGTACTTAATAAAATGTTTTCCAAATGTGTTTGTGGTAAACTTTTTCTAAAAGGTATTTGCTGACAAAGAATTTGATCTTGTGTATGAACTGAAAAATATTGGCTGAAACCAGTTAGTCAACAAAGTGTGTCTGTAGGCCCAAATAACTCACTGTACTTAGGACTTTGATCATCAGCCTGCTTGGCATATTGGTAGCCAAGCAGAAAAGTTCTGAAGCATTCTGTGCATGTAAAATATGTTTCCCCTTCCCCGAGTCTTTTGGTAATTACCAGCTAAGTAAAATTTTCCATTCACATGGGATGAACAGAGTGCTATATGTACTTTTGTGGAGCCATTTTTGTTAGGTGTAAAGTTGTACACTTTGACTGGCTCCACTGTAGTAAAGTTTCGGACATAATACCGTTTTTTCCCATACCTCCATCCCAAATGACCTCATCCCATACATTCTACTCTATGTGTTCATTCCGTGTGAATAAAGAACTTGTCCCATGTCAGACATGCCTGTATATGGACTGTCTCCAGTGAATATCAGTAGGTAGGTTAAATAGAATAGCCAAACATGCTAAAAATGGCAATGCAGGAAATACTGGAAGAGAAATTTTTATATTTCCAATTAAACATAATAAAGATGCTTAAGTTCCTTACATGGAAAACTGTTAGATCCTTTAAAGAAATTTTACTAGCTTTAATGAACTATACAGTGGAAGTTAAAATCCATCTGTATTGCCATTATATAGCTCTTGTCCAAAAAAGCAGCTTAAAGATACTTTCAGTTTTCCGACAATTAATAATTTATTATATATTTCAAAACAGCTAAAAGAGCAACTTTGGAATGTTCTTTTAGAAATGATCGTTGAGGTGATGGATATTCCAGTTACTCTGATTTGATCATTATACATTGTATGTACATGTCAATATCATGTGCCCCGTAGGTATGTACGACTATTATGTATCAGTTTAAGAAATTTCTTAACAATACTTCCAAAGTGGTTGAATCCCAATTTTGGACAACCAAGGTAGATTTGCTGACATGCACATATTGAATGGGTTTTGGATTTTTTTTGAAACTGAGTCTCGCTTTCCACCCAGGCTGGAATGCAGTGGCACGATCTCGGCTCATTGCAGCCTCTGCCTCTGAGTTCAAGTGATTCTCCTGCCTCAGCCTCTCAAGTAGCTGGAATTACAGGTGTGTGCCACCATGCCCAGCTAATTTTTGTATTGTTAGTAGAGACAGGGTTTCACCATGTTGGCCAGGCTGGTCTCGAACTCCTGATCTCAAGTGATCCACCTGCTTTGGCCTCCCAAAGTTCTGGGATTACAGGCGTGGGCCACTGCACCCAGCAGTTTTAGTTCTATGCTTTATTTGTACTTTGTCCCCAAAACTATTTGGTTCCTCAACATATATATCATCGATTCCATTCAAGACGATGTATTAAAATGACCTTAAAAAGAAAGACTTGGCCGGTTGTGGTGGCTCACACTCTAATCCCAGCACCTTGCGAGGCTGAGGTGAGCAGATCGCCTGAGGTCAGGAGTTCAAGACCAGCCTGGCCAACAGGGTGAAACCCCATCTCTACAAAAGTACAAAAGCTGAGCATGGTGGCGTGTGCCTGTAATCCCAGTTACTCAAGAAGCTTAGGTGGAAGAATTGCTTGAACCCGGGAGGCAGAGGTTGCAGTGAGCTGAGATCATGCCATTGCTTTCCAGCCCAAGCGACAGAGACTCTCAAAATCCAGGAGTCTGGATTTTGAGATCCAGTTCTAATAGTAAAGATTTTGTAAAATTGATTTTTATTGTTTTTGTCACAGGGTTTCACTCTGCCACCCAGGCTGAAGTGCACTGGTGCAGTCATAGCTCACAGCAGCTTCAGCCTCCCAGGCTCAAGCACAGATTTTGTAAAAGTGATTCTTTATTACTAGATCTCTGACAGTTGTGCTTTCAGCCTGGAAATGCTAATACTAAACTTAATCAGCTGGCTCAATAACTTAATTGTGCCAGAAATGAAAAGTAAATTCAATAATCGGCTAGCTCCAAGAACTGGAATAGTATTTTAATCTTTTTGTTTTTTCAAACAGGGTCTGTCTCTGTTGCACACGCTGTGCAGTGTTGCGATCGTGGCTCACTGCAGTCTTGGCCACCATGGTTTAAGCAATCTTCTAAACTCAGCCTCCCAAGTAGCTAGGACCACAGGCACATGCCACTATGCCTGGCCAGTTATTTTTCTAGAGATGAGGTCTCTATGTTGCCCAGGTTGGTCTTGAACTGAGGCCAAGTGATTCTCCCACACTGGACTTTCAAAGTGCTGGGATTACATTTGTGAGCCACCACACTTGGCCTACTTTAATATCTTAAGACTGCTTTACATTTTCATAGTGGCGAACCTAAAAATGTTTGCCATTGCAATTCATGTGTATCTCATGTAGTATGAGAAGAAAAGTAAAGGGAATAAGACCTTTAGGAGTTATTAGCTCTCCTCTGTAACTATTTTATTATTGCAGTTGCCAACATAGGATACTTTTGTTCCTAGAAGGCTGGGCTACACCAAAGATTAAAAGCACATTTCCTACAGGTGGAGTAGAAGCTAGTTTTAATTTCTCCTTCCTTGCAGTTCACTTAGGATAATAGTTTAGGCCTTCATGTGTCTCCAGCCCTCTAGTTAAAACAGGAGGGAAGCTGTACTACATTGTCGGGCACTTCAAATGCACCCAAGTTCCAAAAAGGGGAAGTCCTGACTATAACTATCAGTTTCCCACTTTTCAATCAATATCATATTACTCTCTCACGCAATCCTGTGACAGCATTTAAACCCTATCAAAATAAATTAAAAAGGCACATAGCATCAACCCAACCAAAAGATATTTGCATGGTAAATGTGATGCACTGATAGTCTAAAATACGCTATCACGTGGAGAAAAAGGGCACAGAATAGTGTTGGCAGTATTCCTTTTGTGTAATTTTAAAGGACATGCTATTGTGTGCACAGAAACTCCTGAGAAAATACATAGGAAACTTAACGATGATCACCCATTTTTTGAGGGGAAGTATGTAGCTTTTCTTTCTCATTATGTAATTTCCTGACAATTTGTATTTTCTAACCCTTAGGTATACTGCATTCATGAATTTGTTTTTATGTCAAGGATTATCAGGATGGTAAGATCCTGCACCATTTTTGTTTGCGTCTTTATACTTCTCAGGATTAAATAAATGTTACTGCCACCAGGAAGATTTATATATGTGACTACATTGAAACTTTGTTCAACAATATACCATAAAGTAAAAAGTCACAAAATAGACTAGAAGATATTTGCAACATATAAAACTGACAAATGATTGATGTCTAGAATAAGAACTACTAAAAATTATTCAGAGAAATAATAGAAAGTGGGGCACAGGATACGAACAGGTTTTTCACAATAAAATAAAATATCCATGAGAATGAAAGATTTAATGAGTAGTTGAGGAAAATGCAAACTATAATAATAATAAAACACCATTTCACACTCATGTAATTCACAAAATTACAAATCCACTTTAAAGAGCAATTGGTAATTTAAGGCTAAATGTGTTTATTCTGTGATACACATCTTAAGTAACTAATGCAGTGAGCCCAAAGCAGAAGCATGTTCCACTGCAGTGTTTTAATATAAACCTCTGGAAACAACTGCATGCTTTCAGTTGGAGAACAGATAAATTGCAATATAGTTCCCATAATTGAATACTGCTACACAGTACTAAAATTAATGAACGAGAGCTTAACATACAATATAGATTAATTCTACAATAATGAATGAAAAAAGAAAAGCTGTAGAATGAGTCAATTTAAGTTGTAAAAACAAAACAGTACTAAAGAGTAGATGGTTTAGGATATATACAGTGAAAGTATAACAACACAGGAATAATAAACAAGAAATTTTGGATGATGGTTATCTCTGGTGGGGAGGAACGGGAATGTGATCCGGAAGAGGCAAAATGTTAGATTTGAAAAATTTCGTGCTGGGAACTTGGATATCCAGTACGTAATTCACTCTAGAAATAGTACAGCCACAACCAATACAAATATACACCTATTTAATCCCAGAATGCTGTTTCAATAACATTTTAGTGCTCCCTGTGGCTCAGATGCCATACTAGGAATTTGGGGTACAGGTATGAACAAGGCACAGTACCTGCCTTCAAGATAATCTCACAGAAGCAGGCTTGGATCCTGATTAACTTTGTCACTGATGGCTAAGATCTGTTCTTTAATCAACGGGCCTGAGACATTTAAAAGTTTAGCCAATGTTACTGAGGTTCCTCCAGACACTTCCCTGCTTCCCTTACCTTTCCTTTACAGAATGAAGATAATGGGCAGACAAACCATGACAATGATTACAGCATAAAACAAAGAAGAGAACTTCCACACAAATGTAGAAATTACTTTTATTATGTTAAAATATTCCTTAATGAGCTAGCAATTATTTATGTGGAAGAGGGGTCCAGAAAACACGTTCATGACTGAATTATCCTTGTCCTTGATTACAGAGATGCAAGAATTACACATATCACACTATAGTGTGGCGTAGCTGCTGAAGGTCTACGAGGCTGTGAGCTTGGAGGCGCTTCTCCCTGCCCGTTAGGCTGCTCCCATCGCATCGCAACAGGATGGACGTTATTTTTCTCTTTTGAATTAAATCTTTACAACAGTGCGAATGCTGTAATAGGAGGCAATATACTAAGTTTTAAATGATACCTTTAAGACCCCTAAAACTGTGTTTTTCAACCCTCCGTCCCCCCAAACTCCACATCGTTATTACATTCTATGACATACAGTTAAAGAGAAAGCTTACCTCTTTCCAGAATGCATCAGTTCAAAGGCTTTGTTAATTTCATCAAAAGACAGAGTGTGAGTCACAAATTCATCAACTTTTATCTTTTTGGACATATACTCAGACACCAACTTTGGGACACTTTCTACACTCTTCCATCCTAAAAGAAATCACACATTAATTTATTCAACAAATTTTTGCAGTATGCTTATTACTTATAGTGGAGGACACAAAGGCATTTAAGAGAATGAATTTTTTGATGAGTTAAAAGAGTAAAGAAAAACTCCAAAATAGCATGGAGATGAAGAATTTGACAAGCACCTTTCAGTTAAGAAGTAAATACTTCTGAGAATTTTCCTTTCTCTGTATTAAGATTTACTAAAACTTCATTAAAGTTTTGGCCAACTGAGACTTTTAAACTACCCAGGACAGAACTCTGGAAGTCTCAGCAACTAGCTTATTTAGGTCCACATCAGCAAAGATTTCTATAATCATGATATTCAAGGAAGAAAAACTGATATAATACAGGACTTTATTTCTTTGTTTTGAAATTTAACAATGAAATAGGGATAGTATCTCAGAACAGAAAACTATGAAACTGAAAAATGAAGTAGAACTCTTTAGCTAAATGGTAGGAATTTGAATAAAATTAGGTGCTACAATTTCTCACTGTCTCTAAAGAAGGAATACAATCAACGAGAAGCCTTCTCACCTTCCAAGGATGCATTCAACCGTATTTCAAACCTCTTTTGAGCCTTTTCCAAATCTCCTCCCTTATATTGCCAATAATTATTTTTACCCACAAATTGTGGGGATTTCTTTCTTCCTTAAATCTCCTGGTAACTGAGATGACCACAGCCACTCCTGTTCTCTAGACAAAAGCTTCTATTATCTTTGGTTCATATTTTAGCAATGCAAGGGGCCTCAATGACACAGCGAATTACCCAACCAGCATGTAGTAGAATGAGGCTTCAGTTAGGGGTTACTACCAATACCCCCTGGATCAGCCAGGGTTGGAATGCCCTTTCAAATACAGCTATGGACTTCAAGTTGATGCCCCCGAATAGCATACATGGCTTAAAAAGTTTCTTCTAAGATACTCAGCTGTGCCATATATCTAGCGCTTTGAAGAGGAGGACAAGTCAGATTGACATTTCCTTTTTTTTTTCTTTTGAAATGGAATCTTGCTCTGTGGCCAGGCTGGAGTGCAGTGGCACAATCTTGGCTCACTGCAGCCTCTGCCTCATGGGTTCAAGCGATTCTCCTGCCTCAGCCTCCCAAGTAGCTGGGACTACAGGCGCATGCCACCACACCCAGCTAATTTTCATATTTTTAGTAGAGACAGGGTTTCACCATGCTGGCCAGGCTGGTCTAGATTTCTTGACCTCATGATCCGCCCGCCTCAGCCTCCCAAAGTGCTGGGATTATAGGTGTGAGCCAAAACGCCCGGCCCAGACTGACATTTTCTAAGGCAAATTCTGTAGTATTTTCTAAGGCAAATTCTGTAGTATAAAGAAGGAAGACTTTGGCCAAACCCCTCATTTTAGCATACTTTGCAAAAATATTTCTTCTGGCCTTCAAAAAAGCTGGCATAATATGAGGTAGAGAACCTTAAAAGACAACCTGTTAAACACAGATCATTCAAAACACACGCTATGTGATTTTTTTTCTTTAGGAGGATGATGAAATATAAATATGTATTTTTAAAGCCCTTTACAAACTTCAGGTTCACTCATCACCACCATTGGGAAATATGAACACACGCTATCTTTTCTCTCCTCTGACTGAGCAAAGATGGAAAAGACAGAAACTGTTTCCCCCGCAACCCCAAGCCACAAAGGACTTTTTAGGATCACAAAGGGAAAAATGATCAGTCTAGCAGCTTTTGATTTTATGATAAGGTTTTGTCCAATTAAATAATTTCAGTTTGAGACTCAATATTGGTTACTGCTAAAATCAGACAGAGGTATGATCACATCCAGTGACCACTGCACTCCCTAGAAAAATGAATAAAAATTTAACAAGCTACTTGAGTCCACAAGATGAAACACACCATGCCTGATACTGCTGTTTGCTTACTTTGCAATCAACTTCCTGCCCCCTGCTCTACCCATAACTACTTCTTCACTAACAGAATATTGAGCTTTTCTTTTATAGAATATGTACCAAGTGGCCCTATGCTTCAGGAGATTGTACCTCCCCAATCCCAGGGGTAAAAAATGATTGAGTCTGAATCCCTTCTAATAAACAGCCTTGCATGCAACAACTTACAATGAGAAGGTAGCTCATGAAGATTCTTGCTAACAAAAAATTAGGCTGGGATTAAACACCAGTGCAAATAACAAAAGAGAAAATGCAGTCATCTCATCCATCGAATTACCTCCAAAGGCGGTGCCTTTCCATGTGCGACCTGTTACCAGCTGGAATGGACGAGTGGCAATTTCTTCACCTGAAGCAGCTACTCCAACCACCACGCTGACACCCCAGCCCTTGTGACACGCCTCAAGTGCTGCTCTCTGCAGGCACAGAGATATGACCAAATCACAGAAGTCAGTGCATTCTCCTGAGAACAACTGCTTCCACAGAAACTTCAAGTGATGTCATAGTTTTTAGAGAAAATGGCAACAAAAGGCCAAACTTAACATTTAATGAGCCCAATTTTATTGAACAATTTACATTTTTATTTACTGTTTGGTTTTTTTTAAGAGAGAGAGTCTCCCTCTGTCACCCAGGCTGGAATGCAGTGGCATGATCTTGGCTCGTCGCAACCTCTGCCTCCCGGGTTCAAGCGATTCTCCTGCCTTAGCCTCCCTAGCAGCTGGGATTACAGGTGTGTGCCACAACACTAAGCTAATTTTCATATTTCTAGTAGAGACCGGGTTTTGCCATGTTGCCCAGGCTGGTCTCGAACTCCTGGCCTCAACTGATCCACCCGCCTCGGCCTCCCAAAGTACTGGGATTACAGGTATGAGCCACCACACCCGGCCTGAACAATTTATTTTAACAAATTAACCTGGTTAAATATTAACATAAATTAAAATAGTGTTTATTTGCTTTCTATTTTAAAAAGTAAACTGTAGTTCAAAACTCGAAAGGATTTAATTTTAAAAAGCAGGCAGCAAAACTATTAGTAATACCTGTATTGAGTGTCTATGTAGGTATGTTTAAGTAGGTGCTGTTGCTACAGGTTGATTATCTTTTATCTGAAATGCTTGGGACCAGAAGTGTTTTGATTTTTTCGGATTTGGAATATTTGCATCGTATTTATTGGCTCAGCATTCCTAATCTGAAAAGCTCCAATGAGTACTTCCTTTGAGCATCATGCTGGTGCTCAAAGTTTCAGATTTTGGAGCATTTTAGATTTTGGATTTTTGGATTAGGGATAGATATTCAATCTGTACCTGCATTTTACAGATGAGGAAACTGAGGTTGAGAGAAGCTGTTTGTTCAGGGTCACTGAGTTAGTAAATGGATGTATATTTAATTTCAACGCCCATGCTCTGCACAACTGCTTTATTCTGTCTTTTCATTTCATGAGACATGCACTTAGCAGGCATTGAAAGGTGAAGAAACATCTTTTCTCATCTTTCCCTGAGCTGTTCTTGTACCATTTCCCACTGTAGTTCAAATAGATATTTTTCACCTTCTTCCAATAGAATAATTCTTACCAAGAGATTTTTCCTTTGCCAAACAAAACAATTTTTAATCTTAAACTGCATTTCAAAAGTTCCATAAAACAAAAAAGGAATGAAGCCCATACTCACCATCACCTTCACATTACCAATACATTCAAAGGAATAGTCCACTCCTCCATCAGTCATCTCAATGAGCACTTCCTGGATAGGTTTACTAAAATCCTGAGGGTTAATACATTCAGTGGCTCCAAACTCTTTGGCCCTTGCAAATTTATCTTTATTGATGTCCACACCAATGATCCGGGGATGCACCAGCCACTTTACAGCCCATGATAACTGCCAGTCCAACTCCTCCCAGGCCAAAGATGGCACAAACAGAGCCAGGCTCAACCTAGGAGTAAAGACAGTTTATAAAGCACTCATTCTACCAGAGTCAAGAGAATCACTGGGTTTCATACAGATGGGCCAATTTCACTTATTCCAGGGAAGTTTCACTGAATTAAATTAGAAGGCAGAAGCGAAAACTCAAGTCAGTCTCTTACCTTGGCAGTGTTCACAGCAGCACCGTAACCAGTTGAAATGCCACACCCTAGAAGGCAGACTTTATCCAAAGGTGCTAAAGGATCTATTTTAGCAACAGAGATATCAGCCACAACTGTGTATTCAGAAAATGTGCTGGTTCCCCATGTAATGTAAAATTGTCTTTCCTTTGCAAGTAAATCTGCTGGTACCATCTGGCATTAATCCTTTCCCTTGAGTGACTCTAAGGAAAATAAGAAAGGAAAAAGGCAAGTTGGAATTAGGTTTCTTAAAACCCACAGAAAAAAGAAATCAGTTTTAAAAATAATAACCAGTAAATATTCAGAAAGTGTTCTAAACCAAAATTTTGAAGGTATTCATTAATAATTTAGCACCTTGCAGCAATGCCTGATGAAGGAAATTTATAAGAAGTTTATAATCTTATCCATCTTTTCCAATATTCACTATCCTTCTAGATCTTACTGTCAGAATATTGAACTCATTTTAAGAGGTACAACTTATGGATCAGTTGAAATTATTTTAAAATCCCATCATTAAAATGGTGGGCCGGGTGCAGTGGCTCATTCCTGTCCGGCACTTTGGGAGTTGAGACAGGAAGACTGCTTGAACCCAGGAGTTCAAAAGTAGCCTAGGCAACATAGCAACATCCTATCTCTAAAAAAAATAAAATTAGCCAGGTGTGGTAGAGCAAGTGCCGGTAGCCCCAGCTACTCAGGAAGCTAAGGCAGGAGTTCACTTCAGCCAAGGAGTTTGAGGTTGCAGTGAGCCATGACTTGCCCCTACATTCTAGCCTGGGTGACAGAATGAGACCCTTTCTCAAAAATAAAAAAAACTTCTGTGAGCAAATATAACTTCATAAAGGATAAAGCCAAAACCAGTATCCACGCAAGTAGAGATTACAAACCATTAACCAGATCGGCTGATGAAAATAGATGGCCAAAGAGCTTCTGAAAGAAGCACTATATACAGAAAGGAACAACCAGTATCCGCCATTCCAAAAAACCCATTGGTAAGCTGCATCCAGACCCATCTCACATGCAAGGATATACAGAGACTCAAAACAAAGGGATGGAGGAAGATTTGCCAACCAAATGGAGAGCAAAAAAAAAAAAAGCAGGAGTTGTAATTCTCGTCTCCAATAAAATAGACTTTAAAGTTATAGAAACCAAAAGAGATAAGAAGGACATTGTATAATGGTAGAGGGATCAATGTAACGGGAAGAGCTAATGATCCTAAGTCTATGCACACCCAATATAGGAGCACCCAGATACATAGGGCAACTTCTTGGTGACTTACAAAGAGACTTGGACTCCCACACAATAATAGTGAGAGACTTTAACATTATATTGTCAATATTGGACAGATTAATGAGACAGAAGGTTAACAAGGATACCCGGGACTTGAACTTAGACCTCGAACAAGTAAACTTAATAAACATTTACAGAACTCTTTACTCCAAATCCATAAAACATACATTTTCTTCAGTAACCATCACATCTATTCTAAAAGTGGTTAGGAGTAAATCACTCCCCAGCAATGGTTGGGAGTAAATCACTCCCCAGCAATTGCATAGCATTTCATAGGTTTAAATGAAATATTGGTTGGCTGTTTGTTTGTTATTTTCCTCCCTTATTCCTTCCTGTCTCCATTGTATAACACAATTATTAGTATAAAAGAGCTTTTCAATACCCATTTTTAGACTGCATTCTAGCCTGGGCAATAGAGCAAGATTCCCGTTCTCTCTCCCTCTTTTTCTTCTTCTTTTTCCCTTTCTTTCATTCTCTTTTTTTCCTTCTTTCTTTTTTCTTTTCTCTCTTTCAAAAAAAAAAAAGATGTTTTCCTGTATTTAGTCTCTAATATCTCATGTCCTAATATCCCAGAGAGCAAGTCTATGCAGGACCTAAAGGGAGCGATAAGAATGAAGAGATACAATGCTTGCCCAACAAAGTTTATAATCTTGATGGAGTGGCTGTAAAGGAAAAAAAAGAAGAAAATAGATGGCCAAACTAGCTAATTTAGATCTTTTAGGAAGCATTTTTTTTTTTAAAGTATACCTAACAGTCCTCAAGAAGGCAAGTTAAACTACCTCTTCACTTTGTTTTGCCTGTGTACTTGGTTACAGTAATAGGAAAGAAAACCCAAAAACGTCATGAAGGCCACTTATACCATAAATGGTAACAAAAATTCCTTTTGCTCTTCTGAACAGAGGTGATATAATATCTTGCTTAGCAGTACCCACCCTAAAGTTGGAGCACTTGGGTTCAAATCCTGTGTGATCTGAACAAGCTAACCTTTATGCCTCCGTTTTCTCACTACAAAATGCTGAGAAACAATGGTAACTTCCTTTAAGATTGCTAGAGAAGTCAAATGAGATGTTATATGAGGCTTTAGCATTATGTCTGGCACAGAACTGATGTTTAGTAATTATGTTATTTTTAATAAAATAAACACTATAATTGTTTTTTTTTTTTTTTGAGACAGCCGACTCTGGAGTGCATAGCTCACGACAGCCTTGAACACTGAGGCAGGAGGATCCCTTGAGCTCAGGCGATACCCCTGCATCAGAGTACCAAGTAGTTGGAACTACAGGGGCGTAGAGACAGGGTCTTACTATATTGCCCAGGCTGAACACTACAATTTGATGTATACTCTTAAACTCTTTGGAATATACATATGAATAAATACACAGATGAAGAGAAAATGGACTGCCTCTAGATTCAAAGCAAATACACTTCGAGAGAAAAACAAAAATATCACCAGAAACAGAGAACAGGTGACAAAGCTCCACCAGAAAGAATTTTTTTTAGTTTTTTGAGACAGGGTTTTACTCTGTTGCCCAGGTTGGAATGCAGTGGCAAATCATGGCTCATTGCAACCTTGACCTCCAGGGCTCGTGATCCTCCCATCATAGCCATTGAGTAGCTAGGAACACGGGGACGTGCCACCAAGCCTGGCTAACTTTTTACATTTTTTTTTTATAGAGACAGAGTTTCACCAATGTGTGTAGGGTGCTCTCTAACTGCTGGACTCAAGTGAACCGCCTGCCTCGGCCTCCCAAAGGGCTGGGATTATAGGTGTGATCCACTGCACCTGACTAAAAATAACTTATATCTTACTAAGAACAATTTAAGTTTGTTTAGCCCTCCTTAATGTGAGAATTCACTGTATTCCAGAGGAATTTCTTGAATAAAAGGTGATGTGGAATATATTTTATGCTTTGAAAGAATCACAAAAAGCTCATCACCATTATTATATTTGATGTATTGCAAAATTTTTAAGACTGTGTTTAAATTCTCCTTCAAAGTGTTGAGGTTTTTTTTTTCTTTGGTTCTAGTTTTACCAAAGTCATTGGATTTGATTTATAAAATAAATGGAGTTTTGTTTTCAAAAAATATAAACTGATTTTGTCAATGGCATTAGAAACAAATGGATCTCCCATAGAATGCTGGTGCAAGTGTCAACTGGTACGAGTACACCAAAGAGCTGTAGATGCATATCCTCTGACTCAGCAGCTATAATCTCAGGAAAATGCTCAAGAGAAAGCAATGCTTATATCCATCGAAAGACATGTATAAATAATAATGTTCCTAGCAGCATTAACTGTAACTGCCCCAAACTGGGAGTAACCTAAATGTCCATCAACAGGAGAATGGATCAATACTGGTATTTTGAATGGAATATGACAGAGCAACAGAAAAGAACTACTGACACATATGCAACTTGGATATATCTCACAGACATTATGAAAGAAAGAAACCTGATGAAAGAACACACGCTGCATGACTCTGTTTATACAAAGGCCATAGTGAAAGGAATCAGGATAGCGGTTACCTAGGAGGGAGGTTCTCACTTGGGACTTGAGGGACCTTGTCGGGTGCTGGCAGGGTTCTCTATCTTGATCTGGGTGATGGTTCAAACCATCAGGTGTGTATATACGTAATCATTCAATGAGCTGTACACTTAAGATCTATAAACTTTAAGTGCTTTATAATATGCATGTTCTACCTCAATTAAAAAAAAATGGAACACATGCAAGGGGATCTTAAATTTCCTCAACAAGGTAGTTCTTTCAGTGTTGTTACCTACTACAATAAAAACAAGTACCTTTTCTGTGTCAAGGAGTTAGGTTATCTCCTGCAGTCTTCCCAATAGCTTTAGTGGGTAAGTTTTATCACTCTCACTTAAAGGACAGTAAAATGGTTCATAAAAATGATTTCATGTTGGGCACGGTGGCTCACGCCTGGAATCCCAGCACTTTGGGAAGCCAAGGAGGGCAGATCACGAAGTCAAGAGATGGAGACCATCCTGGTCAACATGGTGAAACCCGTCTCTATTAGAAATACAAACATTAGCTGGGCGTGGTGGTGCATGCCTGTAGTCCCAGTTACTCGGGAGGCGGAGGCCAGAGAATATTGGACCAGGAAGGCAGAGGTTGTAGTGAGCTGAAATCGTGCCACTGCACTCTAGCCTGGGCAACAGAGCGAGAGTACATTTTAAAAAAAGACGATTTAGTTGAATTGCATGAGCATGTCTTTCCTTACTACATATTTTGGCAAATTTAGCCTAGTGTTATGTGAAGAGAATGGGTACAGAAAATTCTGTTTTATATCTTAATGGCCGGTGATCCTGGGCAAATCCCTTAGTTTCTCTTTTTCTGTAAGAAAAGTCAATATATTTATGGTTTGCTTTGTAAGTTACTATAATACAATGGTACACAGTATTGAATTCACAAAAATATAAACAAATATTTACAGAAGACACACTCACAACGGGAAACATTGCTTCAAAACAAGTTACATCCAGATGACAGAGTATATACACACAAACATCCCTAAAACTTATCGGTTCTCTTCTTTGCAGTGGGAGGGAGGGAGAGAAAAAAGAAAAAAAAAATAGTAGACACCCTCAACTCTTCAAAAGCAGAGACTTGTTCAATTAAAAATAAAGGAGTTGAAAGAAAAAAGAGCCAACAAACTTCCAGATTACGACAAACCATTCCAGGAGTGGGATGGGGGATCCTGGGGGAGAGGAGGGTCCAGGGTCCAGTTGCCTTTGTGAAGATGAAGGTTAACACAGGGCACAATAGCTGGGGAAGGTGAGGCCAGGGTGAGGGGTAAGGTGGAGTCACTCTCCTGGTCTCTTCACACCCCCCCCGCCCCCCGTCTTCCTTTTATGGCACAGAGAGGAATCAGAATGCAGACACTCCTTAGGGGCTGCACAAGTTACTTAAATCAGCCACCTCTACAAGCTACGTATTTCCTCATGTGAAAAATAAATGTTTCTTTCTTCAGCTGCACAATTAGGTAGAAAACTGCAAACAGCAGAGAAGGTTGTTGCTGTGCCCAGGTACTCTCTGTGTCAAAACCTCTTAATTTCGGAGTCTTAATTCTCTCAACTGTGAAACTGGGGATAGTAGTGAGGCTGCTATAAAGATGGAATGAATCCACTGATGTACAATGCACTGTGTAAACTGCCACACCATTATTTATTCTTATCATTGTTAATATGACCTTGTGTTTCAAGAAGAACATGAAAAGATACTAACCTTATCTTCTGGCAAAGGTTAGTTTTAGGATTTAGACAAAATTTGCATTCTCCACACTGTGGGATGTAAAGTGGGATGACAGTGTCACCTGGAAATAAATGCAAAGACATCCTGAATAGGTAGTATCTATTTCTAAATGAAAACATCAACTCTTGCAAACTCCTGTCAACTGATGTGACTTTGCAAAGCTAACTTCAAGTCTTAGAACTTCACCTAGGTAACATCATTAAGATACTGCCTGATCATGCAAAAAGTATGTTTCAAAATTTTTATCTAAATGAAACTCTTTAAACAATAACTAAAGAACAAGGTAGTTACGTGCTTCAAAATCCTGCTTCATTGATGCATCTCTCAAAATTCTTGCTTGATATGCCAAAATCGGTTTTGGAAATGTACTTAAACAGTTTCAAGCAAACAGTAGTCTGCAAAACCACAGAGAAAAAAATATCCAAATATTTGTGCTTCCCCAGATGAGGAATAAACTCAATCTTGACAATCTACTTAGATGATACCTTTTCATGAACAGTGTGCAGTTTTATCAGAAAAACAATTTTCCTGTAGGAATAAGCCAAAATCATCAAACAAGTGGTTCAAATATTCTCCTTACCCGCCTTCAGCTTAGTAACTCCCTCGCCAACACTTTCCACAATTCCAGCACCTTCATGTCCCAAGATCACTGGAAAACAACCCTCAGGATCAGCTCCGCTCAGAGTATAGGCATCGGTGTGGCAAACCGCAGTGGCAATGATCTATCAGGACATTAAAACAAACAGCGTTTAAGTGTGTGTGTATGCAATTCAGAGCAAGGTACAGATGAAAGAAAAGTCATTTTATTTTAATACTATATTTCACTGACCGTACACATATTTCTTTTGTATTTTAACCTCTGTAAAATCAGCATGTGCTTATAATCCACGGCATCTTAACAATTAGGATTGGCAGCAATTTTTTAGCGGTACATAAAAGCAATGGCGTATTTATATGCAACGGAATAGGGAACATTTAGTTCTCCTTTCAGTGTATGTTAGCAAGAGAAGGTAAACAAGGTCATTTTATGGGCACTATGCCTTCAGGCGTGGAGAGGAACATCACCTGTGTACAAAACAGGTGGAACCTATCTAACTGCTAGTTTTCTCACGACAGCTGGGAAATATGATTTTTAAAGCGGTATTGACTATTTCTGAAATATGCCAGTCTGCTGAGTCTGGGACAAAATTCAGAACTTTTAGAGGAACCAACTCCCTTTTTACGAACCACATACAAGTTCTATTTAAATAAGCCTGTTATCTCTATCTCTGTGGCTTTCAAGTAAGTTATCTTTTTTTTTTTTTTTTTGAGACAGAGTCTCGCTCTATTGCCTAGGCTGGAGTGCAGTGGTGCAATCTCGGCTCACTGCAACCTCCGCCTCCTGGGTTCAAGTGATTCTCCTGTCTCAGCCTCTCGAGTAGCTGGAATTACAGGTGTGCACCACCATACCCAGCTAATTTTTTGTATTTTCAGTAGAGACAGGGTTTCACCATGCTGGCTAGGCTGGTCTTGAACTCCTGACCTTGTGATCCACGCACTTCAGCCTCCCAAAGTGCTGGAATTACAGGCGTGAGCCGCTGCTGACCGTAACTTATCTTTTAAAGCCACCAAAAGCAAAGAAAGGCAAAATCTTGGAGTGTTTCTATTTATGCTTCTCTGCTCCTGGCTTACATATCCACTTACAATGTAACAATCTTTGCTACCTGTCTGCAGTTTTGCAGGGAAGATGGTTATACTCATTGTGTCCATACAGCTCAATGAGCACAATGAATACCCATTGAGCTGTATGGGCACTTAATACATCCCAGGACAAACATCTTCAGTGGCAAAATCACAATCAGCTTAATTTCTGAATTTGAAGAAAAAAAAAAACAATTGTAAGATTTCAAATTCCTGGGTATGGGTTGCAAAGGACCTTAAGATGTTATTTGGGCTGGATGCAGTGTCTCACTTGAGGTCAGGAGTTTAAGACCATCCTGGCCAACATGGTGAAACCCCGTCTCTGCTAAAAATACATTTGCCAGGCATTGTGGTGCAAGTCTGTAATCCCAGCTACTTAGGAGGCTGAGGCAGGAAAATTGCTTGAAACTGGGAGGCAGAGATTGCAGTAAGCCGAGATCGTGCCACTGCACTCCAGCCTGGGAGACACAGTGAGACTCTGTCTCAAAAAAGAAAAAAAGATGTCATTTGGTCCTGGTCCGTTCCACCTGGTATGTATGATCTTTGGGAACATGAGCCACTATGTGTGGTGTGTTTTGAAAGTGAGATGGTAAGGGAAGTAGACTCTAAGTCACAGCTCTTTTTTGCTGTGACTCTTTTCCTAGAATGTTAATAATCACTACTTTAAAGCACTAATTTTATATCAAAACAAGTAGAGAGTAGAATGCTAAAAAAAAAAGCTTTATAAATACCAAGGTTTCAAAGATCTCTCCAGCTGGCTGCCTTGTACAATAAGCCTCTCTCCAGGGGTAATGACTTTCTCTGCCATCAGAGAGGTTGAGAAGCATCAGAATAATGAATTCCCTGAACCATACCCTTGTCCGTCAGGGTGGGGGCATTTTTAAAGCTCTCTAAGCAAGCTGAGTTCACTTGCTTGTTGCTCTACTCAATCAGGAGCCTCTTCCAAAATCTTGTTTAAGTTGTCGTAGCAAAACCGAAGACCATTTCTGTCAGAGGCATTTGAACCAGAGAGACTCCATCTTGGATAGGGGCTGGGTAAAATAAGGCTGAGACCTACTGGGGTACATTCCCAGGATGCTAGGCATTCTTAGTCACAGAAAGATATAGGAGGTCAGCAGAAGATACAGGTCACAAAGACTCTGCTAAGACAGGCTGCAGTAAAGAAGTCCGCCAAAACTCATCAAAAGCAAGATGGCAATGGAAGTGACCTCTGGTCATGCTCACCTCTCATTATATGCTAATTATAATGTATTTATAAGCTAAAAGGCAGTCTCACCAGTGCCATGAGTTTACAAATGCCATGGCAATGTCACAAAGTTACTCTATATGGTCTAAAAGGGGGAGGACTCCTTAGTTCTGGAGATTGCCCACCCCTTTCTTGGAAAACTCATGAATAATCCATCCTTTGTTTAGCATATAATCAAGAAATAAGTATACTGAGTTGAGCAGCCCATACCGCTGTTCTGTCTATGGAGTAGCCATTCTTTTGTTTCTTTGCTTCTCTAATAAACTTGCTTTCACTTTACTCTATGAACTTATTCCAAATTTTCTTGCGTGAGGTACAAAAATCTTCTCTGGGGTCAGAATAAGAACCCCTTTCTCATAACATTTCTTCTTTTGTTTCTAACGTGCCACCATAAAGTTATGTAATCAGCAGAAAAATGAGCATCCTACAGAGTTACCTTAAACCCAAACTGCAGAAGATAAATTTCGATAATCCAGTGACCCACGGGGATGGCTCCTCGGCCCAAGATCAAAGCTAAGAAGATGGAGAAGTGTGCTGCAAAGGTGAGGAATAGGAGAAGGATGTTGTGACTGTAAGGCTGGATGACTTTGAACACCTTTTCTTTGATACTGTCCTTTGGGATTTATCCTCTGCAGATCTTAGATCTATGCATCTATTCAGAGACCTAATTGTGTCTTCTTTTTCCAGTGCCTGAAATACATCATTACCTTGATTCGAACTTCATGAGCCTTTGGGGGTGCCACCTCTATCTCCTCTATGGAGAGAGGCTTTCCAGCCTCCCAGGCAACTGCAGCCTTGCACTTGATAACCTGAAGTGGGGGAAAAAGGGAGTAAGCTGTTTATCCTCCTAAACAAATAACTACTTAATAGCCAATTTAAATATGGATTAATGCTAATCTTAAAAAGCATATCACAGATTCACAAAGAAACATATGCGTCCAAGAGATATGTTTTTAGATGTCATACAAATAGTATACATCAAAAATGATTTAACTGAAATGATCACCTGGTCAGATAGAAAAGCATCTTTTGGTTAAAAAGTTGTATTCATCAAATATTTAATGGCCCTCTACAATGCATAACCAAGAGCAGGTTAAGAACACAAATTCCAAGAGAATCTGATTCAGGTCTGGCATAGGGTCCAATGATTCTGCATGTTTAACACGTGCCTGAAAAAGTTCTTTTGCTCTGCCTGTTTTGAATAGCACTGGCTTGGTGCAAAACTGCAGGGTGAGAAGGAGAATTAGGAGTGTAACAATGAGGAGCTATATACCTTGTAAATGCACCAACCAATACAGCAGCCACTTGCCACATGTGACTACTGAGCACTTAGAAAATGGCCACTGGCTGGGCACGGTGGCTCACACCTGTAATCCCAGCACTCTGGTAGTCTGAGGTGGGCAGATCACAAGGTCAGGGGTTCAAGACGAATCTGGCCAGCATGGTGAAATCTTCTCTCTACTAAAAAAATTTCAAAAATTAGCTGGGCATTGGTGGCGTGCGCCTATAGTCCCAGCTACTAGGTAGGCTGAGGCAGGAGAATTGCTTGAACCAGGGAGACAAAGGTTGCAGTGAGACGAGATTGTGCCATTGCACTCCAGCCTGAGTGACAGAGCGAGACTGTCTCAAAAAAAAAAAAAAAAAGAAAAAGAAAATGGCTTATCTGAACTGAGATATAAATATAGCTGGACTTTGAAGACTTAGTTCAAAGAAAAGTAAAAATATCTCATTAATAGTATTTTTTAAAATGCTGCTTACATGTTGAAATGGTATTTGATATTAGATTAACTATTATAAATAAACTATTAAAACTTCACTTGTTCCTTTTTACTTTGTAATGTGGCTACTGAAAAATTTAAAATTACACATGTGATTACAGCACACAGAGCTGCTTTAGAGATTACACTCAGTACACCCTCCACTACCAGAGAATCACATGTATTGAGAAAGGTTTGGATTAGTTTACATTACGCTTAAGAAATGTGTTGACAGACTAAAGGTTGCAAACAACTGGGTTTATAGGAGACAGATTTTAAATTTAATAATTACAAAGACTGTGATTTAAAGAGACAGGTACAAAGTAATACAGAGAGCAAAAAATAAGAAAAGAGTGTAGCTTTGCTTGGTTTGGGAAAGCTTCACTTTTAAAAAACCAGGATACTGAAAGATGAGGAAAGCTAATTATAAATGGTGATAAAACACCTATATATAGGGTGATTGTGAGGAGTGAATGAGCATGAATATGAAGTCCCTAACATAATCCTTGGCACAGCATAGCTTTGCAAAATCCATTAGTAGTTATTGGTAGCAATAGAACAGAGGGTTGAGGAAAAGGAGAGGTGAACTATACAGAGATATAAAGAATGGCCTCTGTAAATCGGTGAAGCTGGAAATGATCGTTTTTAAAATTAAATTGTAGATATTAAATCTCATAGTACAAAGAATCAGAGATTGCATTACAATCTTTTTCACTTCAATGTGCCATAAATTTTAACTCCTTAGGTCAGATGCAGGATGCTAACAATTTAGTATCACATGTGACCTAGAAATCCAAAGAAACAAGAATATTAAATTTGATGACCCGCTCCCTTTAAAAAATGTTTTAAAGGAACCTAGCCCTTTCCCTTCACTGACAATTCTAAGCAAAACAAAACCCCACTCTAAATCCGTGGGAAATGGCCCTACTTCAACATTTGAACTATAGTAACAATTATAATTATAATTATAATTATAATCTTTCACCTTCTCTGAATAGACAGTAATAAGGAAAAGCAATTACCAGTTTAGGTCTGAAAGACTGTTTAAAGTTTATTTCTTTCAAACTCCAATATTTTCAAGGCCATGTCTTACTAGAAAATGTTCCAAATTTGTAAAGCATTAAAATAATCAGCAACTTTAGACTGATTATTTGCTATTCGTAATTTCTGTCTTTCTTTTCTGCCTAATGTGAATTTTATGAACTTGTCATAGAGGAACAGACCCGGGTCGGAATACCAGCTGGCCATCGTTGGTGTGACCAAGCACAACCAACCTCAAACCTCAGTTTTTGATACGATGGGGATAACACCTCGCAGAGGTGTTTGTTATGTGAGGACTACAGGGTATATAAATCTCTTGGTGTTTAAGTGCTCGAAAATGTTTCTGAAAGGAACCTAGGAGTCTTTCCAAAATACACTCATTGTTGGCACAATAATTAAGGCGTAGGCTCAATTATGAAACACAAGCAACCTAGGAGTTAGGAGCACGGGCTCTGGCTGCAGCTCTTGCAAAGTATGCAAGCTGCAAGAATGTCCCAGAGCGCAAGTTACTAAATTTCGTGTAAGAAGCAATGTGTGGCCGCTCCTAAGCCATTTCTACTAGACTACGGACCTGACCAGCCCCTGCGCCCGTCTCCGACTCGCCCCACCCCCACCCCCCACCCCCACCCCGTTCTGGCAGTCCCAGAAGCAGCGGCTGCTTCCCAACTGAAGAGCCGAGACAAAGCTTCCTTCTCTTTTCTGCCCCCGCTAAGCGGCTCGCCGGGGGCCCAGTTTCAGAACCAGGGGCCAGATCCCGTCCTAGGCCGACCCTCGCGCGCCCCCAAGGCTAGCAGCCTAGTCCAGGGCCATGCACTCCCTCCCTCGGACTCAGGGCCCTCCGCGATGCTGGCGGTACCTGATTCGCCATGTCTGCGGGTTATGGTCGGCGCAAGGGGGCGGACATCCGGGGGTGGGCCGCGCGGCGCCGGAGGCGTAGTCGTGAGGAGCACTTGGCGAGGGGGCGGGGCGTGGGGGCAGGGTTTGCAATGGCTCCGACCGGAAGGGCGGTGCCTGAGCTGTGGTGCTGGCCTTTAGGTTGCGGGTTCCCAGGTGCACTCGCTGGCGCGGTTTCGGCGAGGCTGGACGGCACCGGTTTCGTGGCTAACATCCAACAGACTTACTGCAGAACTCGTTTTTTTCTTTGGTCCGGAAAGGGCTTTCCCGTGTAACTTTACACCAGTTTTGTAGATAAGGCTTGCAAATTAGAGATGTGGAAGGTGAGCGAACGGGAATTTCACTGAAAGCGCGTGAGAACCAGTGAGAGGCCTGCAATAGCTTTGTGCTCCACAGGCAAATGCTTCCTCCCCTAATGCACATTCTGTGTACTTGCGGGAGACAAGGATGAGTAAGATACAGTCCCCCAAGGGACTCGCCATGGTGAGAGCACAGAGCTGTGAGAATAAAGGAGAGAGTTGTTTGCTGAAAACTTCCCAAGCTCCCATTCCGGCAGTTTCTGAAGGGTAGGTAGGATTTTGGGGGAGACAATGGAACGTGGGCACTTTTTTTTTTTTGTTTCGTTTTGAGACGGAGTCTCGCTCTGTCTCCTAGGCTGGAGTTCAATGGCGCCATCTCGGCTCACTACAACTTCGCCTCCTGGGTTCAAGCAGTTCTCTGCCTCAGCCTCCCAAGTAACTGGGACTACAGGCACACGCCACCACTGGTCTGGCTAATTTTTGTATTTTTAGTAGAGACGGGGTTTCACCGTATTGGTGAAACTAATATAATTAGTTTCCTGATCCTGGAGTGCAGTGGCGCGATCTCTGGTCACTGCAATCTCCGCCTCCTAGGTTCAAGCGATTCTCGTGTCTCAGTTTCCCGAGTAGGTGGGATTACAGACACATGCCACCACACCGGCTCAATTTTGTATTTTTAGTAGGGATGGGGGTAAGGGGCAGTCTCACCAAGTTGGCCAGGGTGGTCTCGAACTCCTGACGTCAAGTGATTCGCCCTCCTCGGCCTCCCAAACTGTTGGGATTACAGGCGTGAGCCACTGCACCTGGTCTGCCGGTTTACTCTTAAACTGTTGCAAATGCTGAATTTTGTTAAAATAGCTCTAGCAGACACACTGTTCTTCTCTGTTTTTCAGTCCTTTTCATGACTCTTTTCCTGGGTACATAAGGTAAGATTCTGCCCAAAGTCTTTCCCCTCCCTTCACTCCACTCTCTCACTCACACTATGGGTTTTAAATTTTGTTTATGGAAAGATGACTACCAGATTATCTCCAATCAGGATGCCTCCTCTAAACTCCAGACTTGGACATATAACTGCCTATTGGATTTCTGTCTCCGTTAGGATATCTCACAATCCAACTCCTAAAACTCATATTAATATTTTCTCCTTAAAGGGACTCTTCCCTCTGCTGGTGTGTTGACACTATCCACGTACTTGCCCCAGCCAGAAACCTGGGAGTCACAACTTCACCCTCTCCCTCAGTTCCTACATTAAATTTGTCATCAAGCCCTAAATCTCTCTCCGGTCTTGTGCCCCTCTCTCCCCACTACTGCTGCATTAGTTCAGGCTTTCATCATTTCTTACAAGATTACTGAAAGAGCTTCCCATCTGATTTCCTTGATGCCAGGCCCTTGAATCTAATACATATAAAGGAATGCCCTGTTAGTGATCTTTTCAAAACGTAACATCAATCAATGCCATTTCTTATCTGCCTCCAATAATTTTTGAATGAGGTAGGCTATAAACAAATAAATGCCATTCTTCTATTTAAAAATATTTAAGGGAGAACAAATGGATAAAATCCAAACTCTTTCAGCCAGTCAGACCCTGAGTTACTTTATTCTATATACATCTCTATCCTTATTACCAGCTGTTCTACCAAATTTCACACGAACCTTCTGAAACATTTGTAGTTCCTTAAAAGGACGATGCTTTTTCTTGATTCCAGGCCTTTGTGTATGCCAATACTTCTGCTTGGAATGCAGCAAGCAATTTCTGGTGGAAAAAAAAGCTTTCGGCGGAGAGTTTTCTTTTTCCTATTGCAGATATATTGTCTATTTTCTGGGAAGCGACACTTGCATTTTGGTAGTATCTTGTTTAACAATAATGGGCAAGACTTTAGGTTTCTGGTCTGACATGTAAGGAGTTTAGAAGTCATCACTCCATCCTAACAACAAGTAAAAAGCTGAAAAAATGAGAAATTAATAACTCTTCTTTGACCTGTGAGAGAAGTGAGGTCCCAGGAAAAACAGCTTCCCCAAAATTAGAGACACAGATGGGTGGATACAAAGAATCGCAACTTACCATAGAAACACACCATTGCAGGAACCTACTGGAGTAGGAAAGTCTGAGCTGTAATTGATGAATTGCTGGAGGCTCATTATGGATTAGTTTGCAAGTTAAAGATTCTTGGGGGACCCAATCATAGGGGGGGCTGTCACAGTTTTGTGAGTTTTACCTCCATTAGTTCTCACAGAAGATGAGAGAAAAATCCCCAATTATTTCCTGCATGGGAAGTGGAAAAGGAACTATTTTGAAATAGTCTAGAGCATTCTGTTTTTAACAAGGCTTGCCATCAAAAGAAACTATTTTACTAGAGCCTAGTGTACCGGGATGTTTACAAATGGTTAACTGACCTGAGGGGAAAGGAAATACCCAACTCCAGTTCCCTCTAGACATTCTGTACTACCTAAGGGGGTGAAAAAACAAACTAAGAAATGTGAAATTTATAGCCCAGGGACACAGGCTCAATAAAAGATTGAGATAAAGTGGTAGAACTATAGGACACTTCCACTTCCTGTATATCTTACCACTACATTACTAAAGACCTATTTACTGCAATTTCTTTGACCCAGTATATTATGTGTGCCTTTTAATAAAAAAATTACAAGGCACATTAAAAGGCAACACAGTTTGAATGGAGAGAGCAAACATCGGAACCAAACCCAGAGGATGACAGGGATATTGGTATTATCAGACCATGACTTTAAAACAACTATGATTAATATGCTAAGAGCTTTAATGGGAAAAGTAGACAACATGCAAGAACAGATGGATAATGTAAGAAGAGAGATGGAAATTTTAAGAATTGAAAAGAAATGACAGATAATAAATACCGTAACATGAAAAATGCCTTTGATGGGCTCATTAGTAGACTGGATGTGACTAAGGAAAGAATCTCTGAGCTTGAGGATATGTTAACAGAAACTGTCGAAACAAAGAGAAGAAATGAATAAATGGAACAGGTTATCATATACATGTATGGGAACACCAGAAAGAGAAGAAAAAGCAAAAGGAACAGAAGCAATATTTGGAGCAACTATGACTGAGAATTTTTCCATATTAATCTCAGACAACAAACCATAGATCTGGGAACTTACAGAACACCAAACAGGTGTTCCTTCCAGAACAGAAAGCGCAAAGCCCACATGGGCTCACTGATGAATTCTTCCAAACATTTAAGGAAGGAATTATACCAATTTTCTACAATGTTTTTCAGAAGATAAAAGCAGAGAGAATACTTCCTAACTCATTTTATGAGGCCAGCATTACTGTAATACCAAAGCCACAGACATGAAAGGTACAGACCAATATTCCTTATGAACCTAGATGCAAATATCCCCAACAAATGGTGATGACATTTACATTACAACACCAAAGGCATCTATGAATGAAATAATTGATAAGCTAGACTTTATTAAAATTAAAATTTCTGTTTTATGAAAGACAGTATCATGAGAAAAGCCATAGACTGACAGAAAATATTTACAGAATATTTACCTGGTAAAAGACTGTTGTCCAAAAAACACAAAGAACTCTTAAAATTCAACAATAATAAAACTAAAAACCTGATTTAAAAATCGGCAAAAGACCTGAACAGACTTCTCACCAAAGGAGATTTACAGATGGTAAATAAGCGTATGAAAAGGTGTTCATCATCATATGTCATTAGTTAATTGTAAATTAAAACACTGATAAGATATTACTACATTAGAATGGCCAAAATTCCAAACACTGACAATAGCAAATACTGGTGAGGTTGTGGAGCATGAGGAACTCTTATTCATTGCTGATAGGAATGCAAAAATGGTACAGCCACTTTTAAAGATAGTTTGGCAGTTTCTTACAAAATTAACCATACGATTACCATATGATTTAGCAACGGTGCTTTCTAGTATTTAACCAAATGAGCTGAAAACTTATTTCCACATAATAACATGCACACTGATGTTTATAGCAGCTTTATTCATAATTGCCCAAACTTGGATGTCCTTTAGTAGGTGAAGAAAGAAATAAACTGTGGTACAGTCAGACAATGAAATATTATTAAGCACCATGAAGAAATAAGCTATCCTGCCCTGAAAAGACATAGAAGAACTTTAAATGCATATTATTAAGTGAAAGAAGCCAATCTAAAAAGGTTATATATACATACTGTAAGATTCCAAAGATATAACATTTTGGAAAAGGCAAAACTAGGAAGACAGTAAAAAGATCAATGGTTTTCTTAGGTTTGAGGGGGAGGGAGGGATGAATAGTTAAGGCATAGAAAATTTTTAGGACAGTGGCACTATTTTGTATACTATAATGGTGGATACATGTCACTATGTATTTGTCAAAACCCGTAGATTATACAACACCCAAAATGAAGAACAATAAACTATAGTCTTTGGGTGATAATGATGTGTCAGTGTAGGCTCATTCATTGTAACCAGTGGGCCAGATGCGGCTCATGTCTGTAATCCTAGCACTTTGGGAGGATGAGTCTGGGCAACAGAGCAAAACTCTATCTCTACAAAAAACAAAGCAAACAACAACAAAAACCTAGCCAGGCATAGTGATGCATGCCTGTAGTCCCAGCTACTCAGGAGGCTGAGGTGGAAGAATTCCTTGAGTCCAGGAGTTTGAGGCTGCAGTGAGCTATGATTGGGCACCACTGCACTCCAGCTTGGGTGACAAGAGTGAGAGCCTGTCAAAAAAAAAAAAAAAAAAAAAAAGTACACTCTGATATGGGAGGTTGATAGTTGGGTATATTGTGCATGTGTTCAGGCAGGAAGTGTATGGCAACTCTCTGTACTTTCTGCTCAATTTTGCTGTGATCCTAAAACTGCTCTAAAATTAGTCTATTAAAAATAATAGACAGGAGATACAAGCACATGTGTAAGTCACATCTACTTTCTATGAGAAGGAAAAGTTGTCACCAGGTGAAATCAAAGCCCATCAGTCTCATTAGGGAATTTTTTTCCTGAAGGATTTTCATAATGTTTGGATATAAGGAGGAATGTACATGAATAAATGCTGGTGTGGACTGTATTAGAAATAAGATTAAGAGTTGGATAATACAGATTATATTTTCAAAGTACAGATCACAAAATGGGCATATGTTAGTGTTGGGTAACCTCAACCTTCTGGCATCATTTGAAGTAGACCCTTTATTAAATTCTTTTTTTTTTTTTTCCACATTGGACATTTGTACAATAAATTCTTTTTTTGTTTTTTGAGATGGAGTCTCGCTCTGTTGCCCAGGCTGGTGTGCAGTGGTACAATCTTGGCTCACTGCAACCTCCACCTCCCAGGTTCAAGCGATTCTCATGCCTCAACCTCCTGAGTGCTGAGATTACAGGCGCCTGCTACCATGACTGACTAATTTTTGTATTTTTAGTAGAGTCAGGGTCTTGCCATGTTGGCCAGGCTGGTTTTGAATTCATGGCCTTGGGTGATCCACCAGCCTCAGTCTCCCAAAGTGCTGGGATTACAGGCATGAGCCACCATGCCTGGCCCCTTTATTAAAGTGTTGACCTATCTTTCTGTCATTTCATCCAGCAGAAGAGAGAGGAAATTAAGAGAAGAAACAGAGAACCTCTAACTTGTACTTAATTTTTACCCCTAAGAAAAGATTATTTTAGACTGAGGGACTCACTAAGTGAAAATGATTCATCATTTCAGACTTTGTAACAGGGAAGTGAGTATGCACTAGATATAGTCAAACATTTCAAAAATTTGAAGCATATTTTATAAAACTTATAAGAAAGAAAGGTAAGTACTGGATGAATTGAAGGAAGAATTCATAAAACCATATGTGTCTGCTTCATACTGAGGGAAGCTGTATTTTTTGTTGTTGTTGTTTTACCTCCCACCTACATACTCCATTAGAGTAGAGACAGCCATTGCCATAGTCCTGTGAACTGAAACAGGAAATTGTCCATAGTGGAGGCAGTCACAGATGGGTTAAACACGAGGGAGTCAGAAGTGATAGAACTAATTCTAAATACTGAGATTCCATACTGAGAGATACCAAAGCTACTCACACAACAAACTCTTTTCCACTTGGGAAACACACATACACATGACATAAAACTAAGATGGACATTTAGTTTTTAGCTGTCCATCTCAATAGCATTGTATAATTTTTCCTGTGACTTTTCAAGACCAACACATATCACAGTATAGGGCAGCCAGAGACTCTTCAGGGCAGCTCTGTGATTCTGAAGCAGTACATTTCTTTTATATTTTTGTAGGTAGTGATTTATTGTAAGTTATCCATAGTCGTAAGTAACCTGAGCATATATTTTCCTTGATACTATGGAGAACGTGACCGGTTGGAGAAATACAAGGTCTGATTTCATGATTAAATGTAACAGAAAATTTAAAAGGGACTTTACATATGATCTCAGTTCAGCTAAGAACTCAAAGCCAAGCTATACAGACACCAAATTACCCCCCACATTCTAAAGCAAGGGGCTAGACCACCTTACGTAGGACATGCTGAGATAGAGAAATAGCTTCTACCAGCATTAGCCCATTTCCTATCTCTCATTATGTAAGGGAAGGCAAATAATTCATGGCGAAGGGTGGAAGTATTTGAAAATGAAGATTTCTTTGGAGATAGTTGTGAGTATGCCGTGTTTGCCCTTCCCATCTCCATGGTGAGGGTGGTGAAAGCACTTCCCCTTCATCTGAAGCCAAGAGAAGAAAACCGCTCAGAAAAGCTTGAAATGTTTTATCTGGAATCTAGAAAATTCAAGGTCTGGTATGTGAAAGAAAAAAAATTTAAGATAAGAGGCTGCTGTCTTACTCTACTTTCTGGTGCTATAACAGAATACCTGAGATAACAGCATTAATTCATTCATGAGAGCAGAGCGCTCATCCTCTAATTGCCTTTTATTTTTATTTGTTTTTGGGACAGTATCTCGCCCTGTCACACAGTCTGGAGTGCTGTGGTAATCACAGCTCACTACCGCCTAGAACTCCTGGGCTCAAGAGATCCTCCTGCCTCAGCCTCCCGAGTAGCTGAAGTTACAGGTGCGTTCCACCCTGCCCAGCTTCTTATCACCTCTTAAAGGTTCTTCCTTTTAACACCATTACAATGGCAATTAAATTTCCCCATGAGTTTTGGAGGGGATATTCAAATAGTAGCATCTAGCTAGAGCAGGCTATCTGTTGGCAGAATGAAGTAGAGCAGTTTAGCGGGAACAAGGAAACAAGTGTGTTTTTCATGGATAAAATACAGACTCTGGAAAAGATACAGTTGTAGATTATCTGAAAAATAACTTCACCAAAGAGATAGGTGCACAGATGGACAGGGAAGGTCACACTGGTGAAAGCCAAGGACTGAATGCAGAATCTTAAATGGCCAGTTGTGGAAAGAATCATCCTTATAAAAGAATTGAGGTAGGAGGTCTCTCTAATAGGGGAGGATTTTTTTGTGAAATCCACAGAAATCCACCCACTCAAAAAAAAATTCAATATTGAAAAGGTAGGGCACCAATATTAGATTGCAACTGTACTGGCCATATACAATGTAGGGCACCAATATCAAATCACAGCTGTACTGGCCATATACAATGTAGTCTATTCCTCCAAGTATCCCTTCCCTTCTAGGCTGAACAATGGAGGAGGCTTGAAATAGTAGCTGGCAAGTGGTGGAAGAGATGGAGCAGGGAAGCAAGAAGCAGCAGGCTGTTTTGAGGCGGACCTGAGTTGAGAGAGGCGAGAGGGGGAGACGTTTTAATTGGCTGAAATATTTTTTTAGTCTTGTCTACACTTTTCTCTTTATAAAATTCACTGGAAGAGCTATGAAATCTGCCCAAGATTTCATTCAGGTCAGGAAAAACCAAAACCCAAACCAGTGAGTTTACAAAGGAAGTTTATGGTGGATATTTTTCATTATTTTGATACCTGACATTGGGGTCCATGTTATGAGTCTGAAAATATTTCTTCACAGCCAGGGGAATATACACATTACTCAGGCTCCACCAAAGAAGTATGTGTCTAAGACCTCAAGTTGAAAGCTGTGGACTGCATAGGGACTCTCTGGCGAAATTGTTGCAAGCATGATTTATTTCTTGGGGCAGCAATGGCAGCCAAGCCAGTGGTGGCATCCTGTGTCCAGGAGTGGTATAGGTGATTCAGTTTGCAGTCTCTGGAACGTAAGGATAAGGAAAATGGTGACCAGGTCAGTTTTGCTGCCTCGGATTAGACATGATTTCAAGCTGTATATCTCTAATCCTCCTAATAATTCTATGACCTAGACAACATCCTTTAAATAAGTGCCTTATCATTTAAAATAATTCAGAATTGATTTCTGTGACTTGCAATGAAATCAATAAAAAAACAGTACCTGGAGTATTACTAGAAAACAGACCATCAGGGTAATGGGTCAATCTGGGATTAATTTTCTGACCCAGTTTAGGCTGAAGGCAGTGAAAATTCAGATGACTCTAAGGGGTGGAGCAGCTCTAGATATGCAGGAGTGGAACAGTTAATTAAAAAATCAACTCTGACTTCTTGAAAGGAAATAAGAGATAAAGGCAAGGGCTTGGAGACCATCGGGTTGTTGCCATGGAAGAATATTGATTAGCATGAGCTATTCAAAGTCTGTAAAGTAGGTGGCTACTTCATTAAAGTGTTGGGCAGTTTAGTTAAGGAGAATGGTAAGCTCAAAATTTCAGATTCTTGGCTCATGGTATGAACTGAAACCTAAGGATGTTTTACGACGTTAATTTCTTGAAGCCATAAGGTTAAACTAGCCAGAAGCCAAATAAAAAATTAGAGCCTGTAGGTTTCCAGCTCTAACAGTGATTAAGTTCACAGGAACATACAAGATCTCTTATGTGAAAACCAAGGCATTGATTGGGAAATAATAGGATCCCAAATATTGTAATGAGCATATATTGAAAGATTCAAATGCCTCAGATTATCCCGAACTCCCAGTCTCCACTGATCTTTCTTTGCCTACTGAAGCATTTTATTTTGCCTGTCTGATGAGGATGTCACTGCTTGATTTGAGGACCATAAAAGGACCTTGGCTCAGCAGCAACCCTGTAAGGGGAAGCCAATTTCTTCATGTCCTGTTCACTTCCATCTCTCATTGTCTTCAGACCTATAATTATAGTCAGACTAAGCAAATTGGAAGGAGAAGGGTTAAATACAAAAATAATAAGTATTATATTTTGCTAATTCATGCTGATCAAACTTTGACCAACTCTTGTAAAAATGAATTCTGTGGGGGGCCAGGGCAAGTGGGGAAGAACATAATTTTAGATCAAGCTAAATGGGTTATGATGGGTGCCTTATTAGAAATTCTATATTGATCACACTAGTTAAACAAACAGAAGTTAAAATTGTTTGTTCTATTTTATAGGTAGAAATCCAAGCTCCAAAATGATCCGTGTTCAATGAAATTGAGATGCCAGATATTTCTTTAGATAATATAAAGGAAGGAATAAAAGGACACAGAGAGAGGAATGTAGGGAAGAATTTATCATGTGCTACATGCTTACTTAACCCATGTTCTATGTTCCTTGAGAGAAGCCCAGAAAGTAAACTTTCCACCAAGGGATTGAGAAATAAATTGTTAAGGGGAAGTGCTGTGGTTCATTTTTCCCTGTAGGTTGGTGGAGGATGCTTTGGCTGAAATGGGCTTCGTGATTTCAACTAGGATACCAGATACTGGGGTGGTAGAGGCTAAGTAGTGAGGCAGGAGAGGCCAGGTAGGCACGGTCACTATGATAGGTAGCTGGAATAGTTTGGTAAATAGTATTGTCTGATCCATTATAACTTTTCGAGGTGGCAATAGAGGTACCATATGTATCAATTAGATTGTTTTGCCCAAAAATAATAGAAATTTGAGTAAGATAGGCTTAAAAAATGAAGATTTATTATCTCACATAACCAAAAGTCTGGAGGGGGTTGGTAAATCCTCCTTTTTGGTGACGCCAGGATCCTAGTTCACTTTTCTGCCATTTTCTTGTCTTTCCCATCATGGTTGCAAGACAGCACTGCAACTCCAGCCTGTCATGTCTTTACATGACAGCATCTAAAGCAGGAAGGAAGGGTCTTCTTTTCACCCTTCCCTATTCCTTTCTTAATTTTTTTTTTAATTAAGAGGGAAATGGCTCCTAAAGTCCTCCAGCAGACTTCCTTTTATGCCTCATTGACTAGAACTGAGTCACATGTTCACTCCAAATCAGTCACTACCAAGGGGAATAGAATTAGACTAATCATGGATCATCTCCTGGAGCATAGGGATAGTCTCGTCTTCCCTGAGCTCATTATTGCCTGTTTCTTGAACAGAATTGGGGTTCTCTTTCCAAGGGAGAAGAGAGGAATGACTGATGAATAAGCAATCAGTGTAGGGAGCATCCTCTTGGGTAAGTTTTAACTATTTATAATGTAACTTAAAAGACTTCTAGCTTTGAGTAGAGCTTAGAGCAGGAGAAGTCTCTTTAGCTGGTCTAAATTGTCATGAGAACAATTCTGATTCCTTCCTTTTATGGAATGAATGGTTTTTAAGCATCTGTGGCAGGTGTTGAATGTAACCTGTGGGAAGCTCCAATAGTAGAAGCATTATGGAGAACCTCGAGTTTTAGAGCAAAGTAATGCTTGTTTGAGTCCTGTTATGATTAAATGCCTGACTATGAGACACACTGGGTGATTGTGCTCCCTGAGTTTCTCACCATGAACTGGGTATTATCCGATCCACAGAATTATATGGCTGGACATGCCCAAAAGAATACTATTATTAAGTGGAAGTGATAAATCTGTGCTATCTGAGTGGGCTCTCTCTCTCTCTGTATGTGTGTGTGTGTCTGTGTGTGTGAGTGTACATATATATACTGGACCCCAGCAGATCTCGAAGTTACGGTAAATTGCCTGGGCAATTAACACACACTCTTCACTTCCTCTCCTTGGGGAATTTCCCATTAGCAGTCCACAGAGCAGGAAGAGAATTACCCTTTGGTTTAGAAATGCTCTGCACAATATTCAGGAAGTTGGTAGTGGCAGACTTGGAAAAATCTTGCTAGTGTATAGAACTTCAAGCATTATATTTCTGTGAGTCCTCTTGGACAGGAATGAAATAGCCTAAGGTAAAGACCTACATTGACTTATGGGTAGTAATTAATGATTTGGTCAGATGATCAGAGACTTTGAAGGAACATGATTGTCAGATTGATAACAAGGAAATGTGGAGTAGAGTTATGATGGACCTTTCGTAATGGTCATTGAGTGAGGAAAATTATGTTCCATGTGCTTCTTACCAGAAGGTCTGATTTTGAAGGATGTTGTCAATAATTAGGTGAACAAGATGATCCACCTTGGGGTTGTTGTTCAGCGGGGCATCCAAGTGCTTGCTTAGTGGGCTTGTAAATGTAGTGGTCATGGAGATGAGTGTGAGCCCAACATCATAGATATTTTCATATTAAGGCCGTTCTAGCTCTGCCTCTGCTGAGTACCAGACTGAGAAGTAGCACCACCAACCCTGGGTCCCCCGGTATGGTATAATAACTCAAGGGGACTAGACAGTTGCTATGGGACAGATTGATTACATTTGATCTCTTTCATCATGGAGGAGGCAAAAATTTGTTCTCACTGGGACCAACACTTACTCTGGATACAGAATTGTTTTCTGGCTCTGTCATGCTTCTACTTCTACCATCATCCATGAATATAAATATAAATTAAACATAGACTCAGACTCTGAGATTTAAAAAATTAAGGCATAAGCTTTAAATTATACCATTATGCATGTAGGAGGAAAGGAAAGTGTTAATGATTTTCTTTTAACTTAGCAGAAAAACTAAAAGTCTGCTTAGAAATACAGAGATGTATTCTTACAACATTCTTCCCAGGTCAAAACCTTGTCAGTAAGACAATCAGAATTATAGATTCCTTTTGGAGGTTATTTTCACAGGACAAGGCAACACTTTCTAACACTTTGGAGTCCTGTAAGACATTTTGGTTCAAATAACATTTATATTACGGAGAATGGATTTCTTTTTAGCAAGGAACAGAAGATGTTCTAGTAACAGTTGTGAATATTCACACAGCTCCATATTGCTAAGGAGAACAAACTGATATTTTTTGGGAGCATTGTTAATTTAATACCTTATCAAATCAGATATTTTGAAATAGTTTATGATGCAGAATTGTACTTCTCTTTTCATAGTTGCAAAGAGAAGGGACATCTTTTTCTCAGACTTCTTTGGTTAATTATAAAGACTTTTATTTTAAGGCCAGGTTCTGAAATGTTATTAGCTGTATTATAAGCAGGCCTATAGAAGATAATTTTATTGGCAGAAATGGAGAAAGTGATAAAAGTTATTTAATACCAAAACACAGGACAATAGTGTTTTTCTTCTGTATTATTAAGTGCTTTGTTTACCTAAAATTTCTTTCAAAAAGACCTTGAAACTTCAGAGAAGATAAATGGTCTATCCTTGAGTTTAAAGTTATAGAATAATAGTGCCTATGAGATATAAAAGAAAAAAGTTAAAAAATAAAGTTACAGAATAAGAGTAGTCTGGTTTAATAGCATTTCAGAGTGGATTTATTTAGGAATTTTATAAAGCTCAATATTTGTCAACAATAGGAGATGGCTGACAAGAGAATACACAGATATGCATTTACTGGCATATTTTTCCAAATGAGGTTGTTATTCAGACTGCATATAGAATATTGAGTTTAAGTTATACTTAGAGACATTTAATTAGGAATAGAGAGGACTTGGTGGGCGTGGGAAGAGTAGGGGAGAGGCATGCTGACTGTCTTCTACTCTCCAAGGGACTGGGCTTATTCTGTGATGCTCCAGAGAGCAGAACTAGGAAGGTAGAGTTTAGCTTTAGCCATAAAGAAGAACTTGGCCTGTGTATGTGTTAATCCCAAGGTTGGCTGACCTGTCAGATGTATTTTAAAAAGTGATTTCTTTATTGAATTTGGAGTTGGAAACCATCTATCTTATATATATATATATTCATTTTTTTAAAATTGCACTTTAGGTTCTGGGATTCATGTGCAAAACATGCAGGATTGTTGCATAGGTACACACATGGCAATGTGGTTTGCTGCCTCCATTCCCCCGTCACCTATATCTGGCATTTCTCTCCATATTATCACTCCCTAACCTCCCTACCCCGCACTGTCCCTCCCCTAGTCCCCCTCAACAGACCCCAGTGTGTGATGCTCCCCTCCCTGTGTCCATGTGTTCTCATTGTTCAACACCCGTCTATGAGTGAGAATATATGGTGTTTGTTTTTCTGTTCTTATGTCAGTTTGCTGAGAATGATGGTTTCCAGATTCATCCATGTTCCTACAAAGGAAACAAACTCATCGTTTTTTATGGTTGCACAGTATTCTGTGGCGTGTATGTGCCACATTTTCCTTCTCCAGTCTATTATTGATGAGCGTTTGGGTTGGGAAACCATCCATCTTTCTTCACCCAACTTTTTACTTTGAAAAGTTTCAAGCTTTCAAAATTTAAAATATAGGACGATAAAATTCTCTATGTCCTTCACCTAGGTGTACCAATTAATATTTTTTGCCACATTTATTTTCTCTCTCTCACACACACACACACACACTTTTTGATGAACTGTTTGAAAGAAGTTGGAAAATTCATGAAATTCACCCAATCTTCTTCAGCAAGTATCCCCTAAGAACATAGATGTTTTCCTACTGTTCCCATTCATCCTTAAGATAATGTTTGGTTTGCAGGTGCTATGATTCTCATAAACCAGTAAGAAAAATAGTGCCTGTTTTCCCTGTAACACAGGATTCAATCAATAAAGTTAATAAATTCTGCCCTGCCTGCTTTACAAGGTGCATTGCTGGAGGCCTGCTCTCTGCAAGCCTCTCAAAGAATATGAAAATTGTCCTGTCTTCAAGAAGCTTATCAGATGAAATAATACATATGAAAATACTTAAAATGTCAACTATGATATAAGTGAAAGATGTTATTATTCTCTTTGTCAATTCTTTTCTCAAAGAAAATAGGAATTAGCAGATGGAAAAACCGTAAAAAAAGAAAACACTAGAGGGCACTGTAGTAGCATTTGTAGTAGCATTTGGAAAGCAATGTTTGAAGGCATGGTAAATATATCTTAATGGGGGGGGAAAAAGGGGAGGGGATAGTGGGGGGTGGGGGAGTTGGGGAGGGATAGCATGGGGAGAGATGCCAGATATAGGTGATGGGGGAGGAAGGCAGCAAATCACACTGCCATGTGTGTACCTATGCAACAATCTTCCATGTTCTTCACATGTACCCCCAAACCTAAAATGCAATAAAAAAAAAAAACAAAAAACAAAAACAAAAACAAACAAAAAAATATATATATATATCTTAAAACTGTATTACTTTTTCTTCTCAGAGGAATATACTATGAATGTATTGCCTTCTAAATTCAACTGTTGTGCACTTCATTAAGTAGTGTTCTTAAAGATCTGTAATAATTTCAGACCAAAAAAATAAATTTTTTTACTTAGACCCATGTGTCTTCTTTCTTTTTTTTTTTAATTGTATTTTAGATTCTGGGGTACATGTGCAGATCATACAGGATTGTTGCATAGGTACACACATGGCAATGTGGTTTGCTGCCTCCATCCCCCTGTCACCTATATCTGGCATTTCTCCCCATGTTATCCCTCCCTGACCTCCTGACTCCCTCACTGTCCCTCCCTTGGCCCCCCAACAGACCCCAGTGTGTGATGCTCCCCCTCCCTTCGTCCATGTGTTCTCACTGTTCATCACCTGCCTATGAGTGAGAACAAGTGGTGTTTGATTCTCTGTTCTTGTGTCAGTTTGCTGAGAATGATGGTTTCCAGATTCATCCATGTTCCTACAAAGGACACAAACTCATCGTTTTTTTACGGCTGCGTAGTATTCCATGGTGTATATGTGCCACATTTTCCTTTTCCAGTCTATTGTCAATGGGCATTTGGGTTGGTTCCAGGTCTTTGCTATTGTAAACAGTGCCACTATGCACATGCGTGTGCATATGTCTTTATAATAGAATGATTTATAATCCTTTGGGTATATACCCAGTAATGGGATTGCTGGGTCAAATGCAATTTCTATTTCTAGGTCCATGAGGAAGCACCACACTATCTTCCACAATGGTTGAACTAGTTTACACTCCCACCAACAGTGTAAATGTGTTCTTGTTTCTCCACATCCTCTCCAGCATCTGTTGTCTCCAGATTTTTTAATGATTGCCATTCTAACTGGCGTGAGGTGGTATCTCAATGTGGTTTTGATTTGCATTTCTCTAATAATCAGTGATGATGAGCATTTTTTCATATGTTTGTTGGCCTAATATGTCTTCTTTGAGAAGTGTCTGTTCATATCCTTTGCCCACTTTTGAATGGATTTGTTTGTTTTTTTCTTATAAATCTGTTTTAGTTCTTTGTAGATTCTGGATATTAGCCCTTTGTCAGATGGGTAGATTGCAAAATTTTTTCCCATTCTGTTGGTTGCTAGTTAACTCTAATTATCGTTTCTTTTGCTGTACAGAAGCTCTGGTGTTTAATTAGGTCCCATTTGTCTATTTTGGCTTTTGTTGCCAATGCTTTTGGTGTTTTAGTCATGAAGTCCTTGCCTATGCCTACGTCCTGAATGGTTTGGCCTAGATTTTCTTCTAGGGTTTTTATGGTGTTAGGTCTTCTGTTTAAGTCTTTAATCCATCTGGAGTTAATTTTAGTGTAAGGTGTCAGGAAGGGGTCCAGTATCTGCTTTCTGCACACTGCTAGCCATTTTTCCCAGCACCATTTATTAAACAGGGAATCCTTTCCCTATTGCTTGTTTTTGTCAGGTTTGTCAAAGATCAGATGGTTGTAGATGTGTGGTGTTGCCTCCAGGGCCTCTGTTCTGTTCCATTGTTCTATATCTCTGTTTTGGTACCAGTTCCATGCCGTTTTGATTACTGTGGCCTTGTAAGATAGTTTCAAATCAGGTAGCGTGATGCCTCCGGCTTTGTTCTTTTTGCTTAGGATTGTCTTGGCTATGTGGGCTCCCTTTTGGTGCCATATGAAGATTAAGGTGGCTTTTTCCAGTTCTGTGAAGAAGGTCATTGGTAGCTTGATGGGGATAGCATTGAATCTATAAATTACTTTGGGCAGTATGGCCATTTTCACAATATTGATTCTTCCTAACCATGAGCACGGAATGTTTTTTTCAGCTGTTTGTGTCCTCTGTTATTTCCTTGAGAAGTGGTTTATAGTTCTCCTTGAAGAGGTCCTTTACATCCTTTGTTAGTTGTACTCCTAGATATTTTATTCTCTTTGTAGCAATTGTGAATGGGAGTTTGCTCATGATTTGGCTCTCTGTTAGTCTGTTATTGGTGTATAGGAATACTTGTGATTTCTGCACATTGATTTTGTATCCTGAGACTTTGCTGAAGTTGCTTATCAGTTTAAGGAGATTTTGGGCTGAGATGATAGGGTCTTCTAAATATACAATCATGTCATCTGCAAATAGAGACAGTTTGACTTCTTCCTTCCCCTAATTGAATACTCTTTATTTTTTTTTCTTGCCTGATTGCTCTGGCTAGAACTTCTAATACTATATTGAAAGGAGTGGTGACAGAGGGCATTCTTGTCTAGTGCCGGATTTCAAAGGGAATGCTTCCAGTGTTTGCCGATTCAGTATGATATTGGCTGTAAGTTTGTCATAAATAGCTTTTATTGTTTTGAGACATGTTCCTTTGATACCTACTTTATTCAGAGTTTTTAGCATAAAGGGCTGTTGAATTTTGTTGAAGGCCTTCTCTGCATCTATTGAGATAATCATGTGGTTTTTGTCTTTGGTTCTGTTTATGTGGTGAATTACGTTTATAGACTTGCATATGTTGAACCAGCCTTGCATCCCTGGAATGAAGCCTACTTGATTGTGATGGATAAGCTTTTTGATGTGCTGTTGCAATTGGTTTGCCAGTATTTTATTGAAGATTTTTGCATCTATGTTCATCATGGATATTGGCCTGAAGTTTTCTTTTCTTGTTGAGTCTCTGCCGGGTTTTGGTATCAGGATGATGTTGGTCTCATAAAGTGATTTGGGAAGGATTCCCTCTTTTTTGTATTGTTTGGAATAGTATCAGAGGGAATGGTACCAGCTCCTCTTTGTAAGTTTGGTAGAATTCAGCTGTGAACCCTTCTGTACCTGGACTTTTTTTGGTTGGTAGGCTATTAATTGCTGCCTCAACTTCAGCCCTTGTTATTGGTCTATTCAAGGTTTCAACTTCTTCCTGGTTTAGGCTTGGGAGGGTGCAAGTGTCCAGGAATTTATCCGTTTCTTCCAGCTTTACTGGAAGAAAAACTCTTTGTTTGCATAGAGTTTTTTTAGTAATCTCTGATCGTAGTTTCTGTGGAATCAGTGGTGATATCCCCTTTATCATTTTTTATTGCATCTATTTGATTATTCTCTCTTTTCTTTTTTATTAATCTGGCTAGTGGTCTATTTTATTGATTTTTTCAAAAAACCAGCTCCTGGATTTATTGATTTTTTGAAGGGTTTTTTGTGTCTCTGTCTCCTTCATTTCTGCTCTGATCTTAGTTATTTCTTGTCTTCTGCTAGATTTTGAGTTTTTTGATCTTGCTCCTCTAGCTCTTTCAATTTTGACAATAGGGTGTCGATTTTGGATCTTTCCTCGCTTCTCATGTGGGTATTTATTGCTATAAATTTCCCTCTATACACTGCTTTAAATGTGTCCCAGAGATTCTGGTACTTTGTGTCTTTGTTCTTGTTGATTTCAAAGAACATCTTTATTTCTGCCTTCATTTTGTTGTTTATCCAGTAGACACTCAGAAGCCAGTTGATCAGTTTCCATGAAGCTGTGTGGTTCTGAGTTAGTTTCTTAATTCTGAGTTCTAATTTGATTGCCCTGTGGTCTGAGAGACTATTTATTATGATTTCCATCCTTTTGCATTTGCTGAGGAGTGCTTTACTTCCAATTATGTGGTCAGTTTTAGAGTAGGTGCAATGTGGTGCTGAGAAGAATGTATATTCTGTGGATTTGGGGTGGAGATTTCTGTAGAGGTCAATTAGGTCCACTTGGTCCAGATCTGAGTTCAAGTCCTGAATATCCTTGTTAATTTTCTGTCTCGTTGATCTGTCTAATACTGATAGCGGAGTGTTAAAGTCTCCCACTGTTACTGTGTGGGAGTCTAAGTCTCTTTTTAGGTCATTAAGAACTTGCTTTATGTACCTGGGTGCTCCTGTATTGGGTGCATATATATTTAGGATCATTAGCTCTTCTTGTTGCATTGATCCTTTTACCATTATGTAATGCCCTTCTTTGTCTCTTTTGATCTTTGTTGGTTTAAAGTCCACTTTATCAGAAAATAGGATTGCAACTCCTGCTTTTTTTTGCTCTCCATTTGCTTGATAAATCTTCCTCCATCCCTTTATTTTGAGCCTATGTGTGTCCTTGCACATGAGATGGGTTTCCTGAATACGGCACACTGATGCGTCTTGACCTTTTATCCAGTTTGCCAGTCTGTCTTTTGATTGGGGCATTTAGCCCATTTACATTTAAGGTTAATATTGTTATGTGTGAATTTGATCCTGCCATTTTGATACTAGCTGGATGTTTTGCCTGTTAGTGGATGCACTTTTTTAATTGTGTCGGTGGTCTTTATCCTTTGGTATGTTTTTAGAGTGGCTGCTACTCGTTGTTACTTTCCTTGTTTAGTGCTTCTTTCAGGAGCTCTTGTAAAGCAGGCCTGGTGGTGACAAAATCTCTCAGCAATTGCTTCTCCATAAAGGATTTTCTTTCTCCTTCACTTATGAAGCTTAGTTTGGCTGGTTATGAAATTCTAGGTTGAAAGTTCTTTTCTTTAAGGATGTTGAATATTGGCCCCCACTCTTTTCTGGTTTGCAGGGTTTCCGTGGAGAGATCCGCGGTGAGTCTGATGGGCTTCCCTTTGTGGGTAACCTGACCTTTTTCTCTTCTGCCCTTAGCATTTTCTCCTTCATTTCAACCCTGGTGAATCTGATGATTATGTGCCTTTGGGTTGCTCTTCTGGAGGAATATCTTTGTGGTGTTCTCTGTATTTCCTGGACTTGAATGGTGGCCTGGCTTGCTAGGTTGGGGAAGTTCTCCTGGATAATATCCTGAAGCGTGTGTTCCAGTTTGCATTCATTCTCTCTGTCACATTCAGGTACACCTATCAAACGTAGATTAGGTCTTTTCACATAATCCCATATTTCTTGGAGGCTTTGTTCATTTCTTTTCACTCTTTTTTCTCTATTCTTGCCTTTTCATTTTATTCCATTGAGTTGATCTTCAGTCTCTGATATCCTTTCTTCTGCTTGGTCGATTTGGCTATTGAAACTTGTGTGTGCTTCATGAAATTCTCGTGCTGTGGTTTTCAGCTCCATTGAGTCGTTTATATGCTTCTTCTCTAAGCTGTTTATTCTAGTTAGCATCTCATCTAACCTTTTTTCTAAGTTCTTAGTTTCTTTGCATTGGGTTAGCATATGTTCTTTTAGCTCTGGGAAGTTTGTTATTACCCATCTTCTGAAGCCTGTTTCTGTCAATTCATCAGATTCATTCTCCATCCATCTTTGATCCCTAGCTGGTGATGAGTTGTGATCCTTTGGAGGAGGAGAGGCTTTCTGGATTTTGGTGTTTTCATCCTTTTTGTGCTGGTTTTTTCTCATCTTAGTGGCTTTATCTACCTGTGGTCTTTGTAGTTGGTGACTTTTGGATGGGGTCTCTGAGTAGATGTCCTTTTTGTTGATGTTGAAGCTATTTCTTTCTGCTTCTTAGTTTTCCTTCTAACAGTCAGGCCCCTCTGCTGCAGGACTGCTGGAGGTCCACTCCAGACCCTGCTTGCCTGGGGGATAAGCCATGGGGGCTGCAGAACAATAAGGGTTGCTACTGGTTTCTTCTTCTGTTATCTTCAGAAGGGTACCTGCCAGATATCGGCCTGAGCTCTCCTTTATGAGGTGTCTCTTTGGGTATATGGGGGTTGGGGAGCTGCTTAAGAAGACAGTCTGTCCCTTATAGGAGCTCAAGTGCTGTACTGGGAGCTCCACCGTTTTGTGCAGAGATGCTGGGCAGGTACTTTTAAGTCTGCTGCAGCATAACTCACAACTACCTCTTTTCCAGGTGCTCTGTCCTAGGAAGGTTGGCTTTATTTATACATTCCTGTCGTGGTGCTGCGTTTTTTCATAGATACCCTGCCCTGCATGGAGTAGTCTAATCACAGTCTGCCAGCAGAGGCATTCCTGAGCTGCCTCAGGCTCTGCCCAGCTGCTGTGTGAACTGCCTCAGTAGTGGCAGACTGCCTCGATAGTGGTGGTCGCCCTTCCCCCACTGAGTTGGACCGTCCTGAGTCCAGCTGTGCTTGCTGGGAAACTCCCAATCCAGAGCATTTCAGATCCTTGTTTTGTGGGGGGTGGTACCTGCCGAGCCAGATCGCCTGGCTCCCTGTCTCTGCCCCCTCCCTTTCAGTTTAATGGGTGGCTCTGTCTCCCAGGCATTCCAGGCTCCAGTTGAAATGGCCACCCAGATTTGTGTGAGTTTCTGTGTGCCAAGCCAGCGCTGGCTGAAACCGCCGTGCTGAAAACTCTTGGTGCTTTTCGGCCCGGGGAATCTCCTGGTCTGTGGGCAGTGAAAATTTGTTTGGAAATGCGGTGGGCACTCACCCTCTGCGTTGTTCTTGCTGGGAACTGCACTCCGGAGCTGTTCCTATTCGGCCATCTTCCCATGTGTCTTCTTATGCTGAGCAATATAATTTTTGTTCCTGAAAATGTATTGATCTTTAACATACTGACAGTCCATGGCTTATGTGCCTTGTACAGATTTCCATTTGGTCCAGAGCATTGGGGGAGGGGGAGCAGTAATTCTGATGAAATGTTTAGAACCAGGGAAGGTAAATCATCCATCAAACCTTTAAAATACCACTTTCTGTTTTTTCTTTGTAGGGGTCATGTTCCACTCCAGTTTTCTTTCACTGGCTTAACTCTCTTGAAATATTTTAATTTCTGTTGTCCCTAGTCTTTCAAAAAGCAATATTCTTTAAGTGAAGAGTGAATATAAGAATACTCAGGAAAAGTGGACAACTGTCAGTAGTTTACAGACTTTTAAAAATGCCTTTGAAGTGTAGTTCTTAAGTGGAGGCTTTCTACATATTGCCAATGGCATCATTGATGCATAAATTTTGTTATCTCTGGAATATCATATAGAGATTCACCATTCATTCCTCATTTTGAGAGAGATATTTGAGCAACTTAGGCACGTGGTTGCTCAAATATACTATAGGCCAGGTGTGGTGGCTCATGGCTGTACTCCCAGCACTTTGGGAGGCCAAGGCAGACAGATCACCTGAAGCTGGGAGTTTGAGACCAGCCTGGGCAACATGGCAAAACCCCGTCTCTACTAAAAATAGGAAAATTAACTGGGGGTGGTAGCACATGCCTGTAATTCCAGCTATTTGGGAGCCTGAGGCAGGAGAATCACTTGAGCCTGGGAGGTGGAGATTGCAGTGAGCAGAGATAGTGCCACTGCACTGCAGCCTGGGTGACAGAGACTCTGTCTTAAACAACAACAACAAACAAAACAAAACAAAAATAATACTATACATTACTAGGACTTTCAACTGGTGCATAGACGAGAAAAAAAAGCCTCCATTGCTGAAGGAATGATGGAGGTGAAGCCTTAAACTCTATACATCTCACTCTGGGGTTTCTCAGTTTTATTTTTGTTTCTGAGGCAGAGTCTTGCTCTGTCACCCAGGCTGGAGTACAGTGGTGCGATCACAGCTCACTGCAGCCTCGATCTCCTGGGCTCAAGTGATCCTCCTTCCAGCTCAGCCTTTCAGGTAGCTAGGACTACAGGCACATGCTGACATTCCCAGCTATTTTTTAATTTTAGTTTTATTTTTAGTAGAGACAAGGTCTTGCTATGCTCCCCAGGCTGGAAATACCTGCACTTAAGTCATTGTCCTGCCTCAGCCTCCCAAAGTGTTGGGATTACAGATGTGAGCCACCTTGCTCAGCCTCTTTGATTTTATAAATAATTCTAACACCTCTGCCAAAGATAATCAGATTTTTTTTTTAAATCGCTGAACTAGATATGAAAATTAGAAGACTGATAGAGACAGGGACATTTACTATAGCAGTGATTGCTGAGAGAGAGAGACAGAGAGACAGAGAGGGAGGGAGGGAAGAAGGGAGAGAGGGAGGCAGGAGAGAGAGACTGAGACTACTGAATCAAAATTTAGCATAAAAATTAATGATCATAATAATATGGATAGGAGACAGGGAAATACTGGATAGAAGAGGGTGGTTCCCCAGCCAAGCCCCCACCCTCAAGCCTGGAGGCCTCTGCCCTTAAGTGGGAATGGGCATTTATGCTTTTGTGCCCAAAAAGTTGCTTTTTAACCTGGTATGCCCGCTATCCTGTACCCATATAAACACTGAACCTCAGGTTCCAGAAGCAGACGAACAGATAAGGAGATGAGGAGACAAGCAGATGAATGGCAGAATGATGTGGCAGAGAAAGACAGAAGAGGAGGAACATCTGAATGCCAAGAGGAGTTAGGCTGGGTGCAGTGGGAGAGGGGTTCAGCCTCTGGATGGCCAAACTCCAGGGCAAGATCATCTTCCCACTCCATCCCCCACTTCCAGCTCCCTATCCATCCTGCTGAGAACCACCTTCACCACTCAGTAAAACCCTGCATTCATCCTTCAAGTCTGTGTGTAACCTGATTTTTCCTGGATGCTGGGCAATTGCTTGGGATACAGAAAGCTGTCACACTGGCCTTCTGCCCTCGCGAAAAGGCAGAAGGTCTATTAGGCTGGTTAACTCGCTGTCTGTGGACAGCAAGGCTAAAAAAGCATTGTAACACTGGGGCTGCTGGCACTCATCCCTAGACACTGCTGCGGGGTGGAGCCCAAAGCACTTGCCCTGGCCCCTGCACCTGCCCATCTGCAAGCTCCCCCTCCTATCAGGGGTTTTAGCAATGGTGACTGAACAGGCAAGTCACACCCCTGTCACACATCCTGCAAGGGGGATCAGGGAACTCTTCCATTTCAATAATGACTATTCTGAGTTGTTAAGCTTAGATTTGGGATTATCTATTTAGGAAAAAAAAGGAAATATAGAAAATACTTTGGAAAAATTCCATTCAGAAGGGTGAATATAAACTATTCAGACACTTATGAGGATAAACTTTTGTTATCAAGCAACATATATATATCGAGTATCTCTGATAGAGGGATGGATTCAAAGATTGTTCTGCTTTCAGGGAGTTTACAAACATGTACTTGAAAAACTAGCAATGGAAACATCATGTGATAGGATTTCGATAAAAACACTAAGCATCAAAGGAGATCAGGGAATAAGAACAGCTTTGTGGCTGCAAAGATCTGAAAAAGAGGTGGGTCTGAAATGGAATCTAGAAAGGATTCAGGGAAGCAAAGGAAAGGAGGAAAGGGATGAGGAGAGAGAAAAGAACTGATATAGGGAATTGCATGAGAAAGGTCAACAACCTGTGGGATGCATTTTAGTCCCACAATGCCAACAAAGGAAGCATTTACAGATAGACTAACTGGCTTCCATTTCTAATGAGAGAGAATCTTAAATAAGCAAGAAAATAAGTTTCTAGTTTCAGGTATTAGTTACTATCCTCTCAGCCAAAACTTCAGAGATGTTTATCTTCTCTCAGAATTCAATACATGGTAAATAATTTTTAAAGTAAACTGATAGGTGTCAGAAATTACTCCAAGGTGAAAGCGAGTCTTTATTGCTCTGATCTAAATTATCTATCTTATCTGATTTTTTTTTTCTTCAACTTTTAAGTTCTGGTCCAAGGTGAAAGCTAGTCTTTATTACTCTGATCTAAATTATTATCTATCCTTTTCTTACCTTCAACTTTTAAGTTCTGGGATACATGTGCAGAATGTGTATTACATAGGTAAACACGTGCCATGGTGGTTTGCTGCACAGATCAACTCACCACTTATGTATTAAGACCAGCGTCCATTAGCTATTCTTCCTGATACTCTCCCTCCTGCCCCCTGTAGAGGCCCCAGTGTGTGCTGTTCCCCACCATATGTCCATGTATTCTCACAGTATAGCTCCCACTTATAAGCTAGAACATGTGGTGTTTGTTTTTCTGTTCTTGCATTAATTTGCTGAGGTTAATGGCTTCCAGCAGCATCCATGTCCCTGCAGGGACATGATCTCATTCCTTTTTATGGTTGCATAGTATTCCATGGTGTATATGTACCACATTTTCTTTACCCAGTCTATCATTAATGGGCCTTTAGGTTCTATCTTATCTTTTTTTTTTAAATTAAAAAAGAAATATGGAACGCTTCACGAATTTGCGTGTCATCCTTGCGCAGGGGCCATGCTAATCTTCTCTGTATCGTTCCAATTTTAGTATATGTGCTGCCGAAGCGAGCATGGTTCTATCTTATCTTCTGAAATTTTTTTTTATTTTTTAAGATTATACTTTAAGTTCTGGGGTACATGTGCTGGTTGTGCAGAATTGTTACATAGGTAGACACATGCCATGGTGGTTTGCTGCATCCATCACCCCGTTATCTATATTAGGTATCTCTCCTAATGTTATTCCTCCGCAATCCCTCCACCCCTTGCTATCCCTCCCCCAGCACCCTCTACACCCCTCAATAGGCCCCAGTGGGTGATGTTCCCCTTCCTGTGTCCATGTGTTCTCATTGTTCAACTCCCACTTATGAGTGACAACATGCGGTGTTTGGTTTTCTGTTCTTGTGTCAGTTTACTGAGAATGATGGTTTCCAGCTTCATCCATGTCCCTGCAAAGGACACGAACTCATTCTTTTTTATGGCTGCATAGTATTCCGTGGTGTATATGATCCACATTTTCTTTATCCAGTCTATCATTGATGGGCATTTGGGTTGGTTCCAAGTCTTTGCTATTGTAAACAGTACTGCAACGAACATACGTGTGCACGTATCTTTATAATAGAACGATTTATAATCATTTGGGTATATACCCCATAATGAGACTGCTGGGTCAAATGGTATTTACTATTTCTAGATCCTTGAGGAATTGCCACACTGTCTTCCACAATGGTTGGACTAATTTACACTCCCACCAACAGTGTAAAAGTGTTCCTATTTCTCCACATCCTCTCCAGCATCTATTGTCTCCAGATTTTTTAATGATTGCCATTCTAATTTTCGTGAGATGTTATCTCAATGTGGTTTTGATTTGCATTTTTCTCATGACTAGTGATGATGAGCTTTTTTCATATGTTTGTTGGGTGCATAAATGTCTTCTTTTGAGAAGTGTCTGTTCATATCCTTCACCCATTTTTTTATGGTTTTTTTTTTCTTGTAAATTTGTTTAAGTTCTTTGTAGATTCTGGATATCAGCCCTTTGTCAGATGGTTAGATTGCAAAAATTTTTTCCCACTCTGTTGGTTGCCAGTTCACTCTAATGACTGTTTCTTTTGCTATGCAGAAGTTCTTAAGTTTAATTAGATCCCGTTTGCCTATTTTGGCTTTTGTTGCCATTGCTTTTGGTGTTTTAGTCATGAAGCCCTTGCCTATGCCTATGTCCTGAATGGTATTGCCTAGGTTTTCTTTGAGGGTTTTTATGGTGTTATGTCTTATGTTTAAGTCTTTAATCCATCTGGAGTTAATTTTTGTATAAAGTGTAAGGAAGGGGTCCAGTTTCAGCTTTCTGTACATGGCTAGCCAGTTTTCCCAACACCATTTATTAAACAGGGAATCCTTTCCCCCATTGCTTGTTTTTGTCAGGTTTGTCAAAGATCAGATGGTTGTAGATCTGTGGCGTTGCTTCCGAGGCTTCCGTTCTGTTCCATTGGTCTATAACTCTGTTTTAGTACCAGTCCCATGCTGTTTTGATTACTGTAGCTTTGTAGTATAGTTTCAAGTCAGGTAGCATGATGCCTCTGGCTTTGTTCTTTTTGCTTAGGATTGTCTTGGCTATGTGGGCTCTGTTTTGGTTCTATATGAAGTATAAGGTGTTTTTTTTCCAGTTCTATGAAGAAGGTCATTGGTAGCTTGATGGGGATAGTGTTGAATCTATAAATTACTTTCGGCAGTATGGTCATTTTCATGATATTGATTCTTCCTAACCATGAGCACGGAATGTTTTTTCAGCTGTTTGTGTCCTCTGTTACTTCCTTGAGCAGTGGTTTGTAGTTCTCTTTGAAGAGGTCCTTCACATCCCTTGTTAGTTGTATTTGTAAGTATTTTATTCTCTTTGTAGCAATTGTGAATGGGAGTTTGCTCATGATTTGGCTCTCTGTTAGTCTGCTATTGGTGTGTAGGAATGCTTGTGATTTTTGCACATTGATTTTGTATCCTGAGACTTTGCTGAAGTTTCTTATCAGCTTGAGATTTTGGGCTGAGACAATGGGCTTCTTTAAACTGTTCATTGTAACATCTAAGAGTATAATAATTTGAAACCTCCCATTTGCAATTTTTATATAAATCTTTTTATTTGTTAAATCTTATAACTATAAATGTTTACTTACTACATTATTTTAAGTATGTCAATTTTTGTCACTTTTACTTGACTATTGAAAATAGCATTAATTAGTGCCAGTTGCAGATCAATAGCATTAATTAGTGCCAATAACAGATCATTAAGCTCAACATTGTGTTGTAAAAATTATCAAAGATCACTGATGATTAGAGAAATGCAAATCAAAACCACAATGAGATACCGTCTCATGCCAGTCAGAATGGATGATTATTAAAAAGTCAAGAAACAACAGATGTTGGTGAGTTTGTAGAGAAAAAGGAACACTTTTACACTGTTGGTGGGAATTTAAATTAGTTCAACCATTGTGGAAGACAGGATGGTGATTCATCAAAGATCTAGAGGCAGAAATATCATTTGAACCAGCAATCCCATTACCAAATATATCTCCAAAAGAATATAAATTATTCTGTTATAAAGATACATGCATGTGTATGTTTATTGCAGCACCATTCACAATAGCGAAGACATGGAATCAACCCAAATGCCCATCAATAATAGACTGGATAAAGAAAATGTAGTACATATGCACTATGGGATACTATGCAGCCATAAAAAGGAACAAAATCATGTCATTTGCAGGGACGTGGATGGAGCTGGAAGTCCTTATCCTCAGCAAACTAATGCGGGGACAGAAAAACAAATACCACATGTTCTCATTTGTAAGTGGGAACTGAACAATGAGAATACATGGACACATGGGGGGAAACAACACACTCTGGGGCCTGTTGAGGTGGGCAAGGGCAGGGAGAGCATCAGGAAGAATAGCTAATGGATGCTGGGCTCAATACCTAAAGTTATGTGTTGATCTGTGCGGGAAACCACCATGGGACACATTTACCTATGTAACAAACCTGCACATCCTGCACACATACCCCAGAACTTAAAATAAAAGTTGAAGAAAAAAATTATCAAAGATGAAAGGGCAGTTATTTTATAGAGATAGAAATTTGAGAGTGTAGAGATGCTTTTTTTCTTTTTAAAATATTCACTTGGTAAAAAGAGCTTTGTAGAAAGTTGCAGAGGGTGGCTATAAAATAGTAAATTCCTGAGGAAGAACTTGATCTTGAAGAGAGGGACAACTTCCTCCAGCAGCTTTATAAGTTTATGGAAGACAGAGTACTCCAATCAACAAACCACCTGTTTTGGGCTATAAAGATCTCAGTCTCTTCAAACTGTTTAGAATGGTTTATCATCAGGGTGGATATGACAATATTGATAGTGGTGCTGTGTGGAAGCAAATTTATATGGACCTTGGCATTCCTATTTTGAATTCAGCTGCTTCTTACAATGTTAAAACTTCTTATAGACAGTATCTCTGTGGTTTTGAGGAGTACTGCCGTTTGGCAAATATTCAATTCAGAACGATTCATCACCATGAACCAAAAGTAAAAGCGGAAAAAAAAAGACTTAGAAGAATCAATGGAAGAGGCTCTCAAATTAGATCAAGAAATGCCTTTAACAGAAGTGAAGAGTGAACCTGAGGAAAATATTGATTCAGACAGTGAAAGCGAAAGAGAAGAGATAGAATTAAAGTCTCTGAGGGGACAAAGAATAATTGCTCAAGACGTAAATTCTATTAAAAAGGAAATTGAAGAAGAGAAAACAGAAGACAAATGAAAAGATAATGATACAGAAAATAAGGATGTAGATGATGACTATGAAACTGCAGAGAAAAAGAAAATGAGCTGCTACTGGGGAGAAAAAATACACTAAAGCAAAAAGAGAAGAAAATTAAAAAACAGTAGAATTCTGACAAAGACGCAGATGAAGAGGAAGAGAAAAGCCAAGAGAGTGAAGAAACTGAAAGCAAATGTGACTCTGAAGGAGAGGAAGATGAGGAAGACATGGAACCCTGCCTAACAGGAACCAAAGTGAAAGTAAAATATGGATGAGGGAAGACTCAGAATTATGAAGCCAGTATTAAATGCACTGAAATTGATGATGGAGAAGTTTATATTTGGTACATTACTATGGATGGAATGTCAGGTATGATGAGTGGGTGAAGGCTGACAGAATAATCTGGCCTTTGGACAAGGTGGACCAAAGAAAAAACAGAAGAAAAAAGCTAAAGATAAAGAAGATAGTGAAAAGGATGAAAAGAAGGATGAGGAGAAGCAGAAGTCAAAACGGGGACGACCTCCTTTAAAATCAACCCTTTCATCAAACATGCCGTATGGCTTATCTAAGACAGCAAACAGTGAAGGAAAGTCAGGTACCAGAAGTAATATACCAGACAGCTCACTTCTGTCAAATGGAATGGAAGGTGCTCGATTTTGAGGATTGCTGACTTAAAAAAAATCAACAATATAAATAATAAAACATCCATTGTGTGAAATATTCATGGTAAAAAAAAAATATATTCACTTAACTAGATTCTGATATCTCCTTACATATGATTGCAGTTAATGATAGAGTGGGGCTAAGAGAAAAGAAATTAACAGATGTTAAAAAGAAAATTATTTAGCAACTTATTTTTAAAAAGTAGCTTGTGGCTTATTGGAGCACAAATTATATAATAGTGTTTTATGTATATATATGTATATATGTGTGTATATTTTAACATATACAAACATGATCACAAAAATTACTATATATATTCTTATATGTAGTGTATACATGTACACATATATATGAAATATAGTGATTTTTTTCCAGTAAAAATCTTATTATGGTAGAAAATCTTTTTTTCTTTATTTTTATTTTAAAACATTTTTATTTTAATTTTGGTGGATATTAGTAGATGTATATATTTATGGGGTAAATGAGATGTTTTGATATAGGTATGCAATATGTAATAATCACATCATGTAAAATGGGGTGTCCATCCCCTCAAGCATTTATCCTTTGTATACAAACAATTCATTATACTCTTTTAGTCATATTAAAATGTACGATTAAATTACTATTGACTATAGTCTCCCTGTTGTGCTATCAAATACTAGATCTTATTCATTCTTTTTTTAAATTTCCAACTTTTATTAAGTTCCAGGATACATGTGCAGGATGTGCAGGTTTGTTACATAGATAAACATGTGCCATGGTGGTTTGCTGCACAGATCATCTCATCACCCAGGTGTGAAGCCCAGCATCCATTAGCTCTTCTTCCTGATGCTCTCTCCCCAACTCCCTGCCCTCAATAGGCCCCAGTGTGTGTTGTTCCCCTTCATGTGTCCATGTGTTCTATCATTTAGCCCCCAGAAAATTTTTAACATAGACAAAAGTGGAGAGAAAAGTATAATGAAACTCCATGTATTAATTACCCAATCTAAAAAATTATAAACATATGGCCAATCTAGTTTTATTTATTATCTCTTCAATCCCCACTTTCACCTTCCCAGAACTAATTTTAAACAATTTCTAAAGATCATATGATTCTATTAATAAACACTGGTTATCATTATTATTTAACATAGGTAATATTCAACATGTAATGGGTACAATGGCTATAATATTTAAAGCTCTTTTTTGTTGCCATATGAAATGTAAATATTTGTTTAAACTCATGGCTTTCCTTGGTTCATCAATTCAGGTAATAAATGAACTAGACAGGCTTGCATTCAGTCAGACAGTATTCCAAGTTGCTCCTGGCATCTTCAAAAGATCAGGATTGTTCGGATGCTGTTAATAACAATAAAACATTAATAAATATAATTTTCATTATAAATTTAACCAAAGCTCACAAGTAAGTTTTGCTTTTTCATTTCAGGATCTGGTCTTCCTTTATAGACATCTAAGTATTAAGCCTAATTTCTTTTCTCCCATCATCCTCTTCCATTCATGGTGTTAATAATATTTTATACATGTGCTAGTAAACTGGGGGAAATTGAGGACCCTCACTCACCTTAGACAGTGTCCTTGTTGCTCATTGGTGCTGTTGAGGAGAATCAGAATGTACCAAGGAGGGAATAAGGTTTTAGATTTGGAATAGTCACTGTTCTTGGATCTTCTATAGCTGAGGGCAAAGTTGAGCATCAAAAGAGGGAGTGGGCATGAAAGCTGGTGTGTTGGGATGCTACTTTTTGAGAACCCTGATATTCTTATTCCTGGATAACTCCAGTATGTAGATGCAAAGAGGTGGATAAGCCTCAAGGACAGAGCAGTCCTTATCTCAGACATTACTGCTGAAGCTGTGGAATCCCTGCTATTAGCAGGGTGCTACACATAAGTGTTTTCTTCACCCAGGACTGGAAGCTACCCCTACCTGTGGAAGGAGAACCTCTGTATACTGTCCTCACTCTGGGGCAGGGTCATTAAACCTCAACAGGCCACTTGGTCATTGTATTTCATCCTCTTCCCTCCACTTCCTTGCTTCTTTGCAGTTGGGTGGTAGGAGGGCCTGCCCTCTCTTGTGCTCTCCTGTGCCCACATGGTGGACACACCTGAGGAGGCACAACCTCTGCCTTTCCCATTGCCACCTTTCCATCTGTATGGGCAGTCAGGTGGTATTCTCAGTGGGTCAGAGAAGGAGTAGGAGGCCTCAATCTGGTGTCTAGTCCTAGGCTGACTACCAGGGAAGCCTCCTTGGAGAATATGGAAGACTTGCCCATAAAGTAATGCAGCATTTTCCACCTGGCTGACACTTAGCATTCCTTATGGATGTATTCCATAATTGAGAACTCTAGGAGAAAAGGTTTCTGTTAGAAGATATGAGTACAAGGTGTAAGGCCTCAAACCCCAATCCAACTTTTAACTTCTAACTTGAGGAGTATTCTTTATGGGGATATTGAGATTGTATAAAATATTGCAGGGCTTATATACTAAGTTTACATGGTGTAGCTTAAAAAATAATGCTTATATTTTCTTTTCTTTTTTATTGAACTTCCTTTTGGTATGTTGTGACTAACACATTTGCAAATTGGGGGAGTTAATGTCAGTGGGGATATTTCCTCAGCTTTCTTCCCCCAAGAAGTAGTCTGGGTCCTCATACCATGAAACTATCTTCTTCTTCTGCAACATTTATTCCCTTCTTCAATTTTTTTTTTTTTGAGATGGAGTTTCTTTTTCTGTTTTTTTGAGATGGAGTTGTTTTTTTTTTTTTTGAGATGGAGTTTCTTTTTTTTTTTTTTTGAGATGGAGTTGGTTTTTTTTTTTTTTTTTTTTGAGATGGAGTTGGTTTTTTTTTTTTTTTGAGATGGAGTTTTGTTCTTGTTGCCCAGGCTAGAGTGCAATGGTGCTATCTCGCTCACCACAGTCTCTGCCTCCCAGGTTCTCCTGCCTCAGCCTCCTGAGTAGCTGGGATTACAGGAATGCACCACCATTTTGTATTTTTAGTAGAGACGGGGTTTCACCATGTTGGCTAGGCTGGTCTCGAACTTCTGACCTCAGGTGATCCACCTGCCTTGGCCTCCCAAAGTGCTGGGATTACAGGCATGAGTCACCATGCCCAGCCCAAATCCCAGTCATTTTAATCTTACTTTAGCCTTTCCCCTCTTCTCTTTTGTTGTGTCTTCTCTTTCATTTCTTCTTTGTCCTGCATATCCTCTATGTAACATTGTTCCTAATGTTTTTGACTTTTCTTTCTATTGATCAAGGTTGTGCTTGAACATTTTACCTAAAATCATTGAGCCTAGTCTTACAATTCCCCAACCCCTAGGAATCTTCCAGCTGGAATATTTCTATACATCAGTTCCTGGGATTCCTGACATGGGAGCACTATAGTGGATCAGAAGGTATCTTATAGGAACTCCATGACAAAGCAAGAGAATGAGACAGTTGGGGCATCCTTTACATGTCTGATCCCTGCCACTGTCTGCTCACATAGCCATGGTTTTCACCTCATTCTGATTGTGAAGGGTCTGGGATAGGCACCCTGTGTCAAACTGAAGAATACAACAGTGCCCAACTCAGGGGTACACTGGACCAGAGGTATCTAACATTATACTGTACAGAAACCTCTCTTTCTAGGGAGCAGCCCCAACTGAGTCAATGGTTTGTGTAAGGGAAATACGTATCAATTTATACCATGATTCTATATTGTAACAGTGTACAGATGTGCATTATTAAAATGGAAGATCCTCCTCCCCCCTCATTTGCCACCAAATGGCCACTATTTAATCTTTTAAACACATCTAGTACCTGGGATGTAGAAAATGTCAGAATAAACAAGCTGATTAGTTCTTAATGTCAAATAAAAATAGAATCATTGTAAATATTTTTTAAACCATTCAATCATCTATTGGTAATGTACCTTTTTCCTTGGTTCATTAGGTCAAATGCCTCACTGAGTTTGTCAAAAGGCAGGGTATGGGTCACCAATGCATCCAGATTGAATTTCTTATTTTTATAGTCGGTGACCAGCTTTGGGATAGAATCACTTTTCCAACCTGTAATGTGGACAAAATGCAAAATAAAGACATGGCACTTGACACAAAGTAGTTTAATCAGAATTTGCTGAACAAATGAAATTATTATGTCAGATTTGGGTTGCTTCAAATAGATTAAACTCCTTCTATCTTTAATTTTCTGTACTTATGTCTATTCTAAAAAAATTTTTTTATAAGAAAAATTCAAGATTATTTTCCACTCTAGATAAGAAATTACCTCAATTAGGTCAATGTTTACTTTTTGTTTCTTTATGTTGGTTCATTCAAATGCAAGTTAAATTTCAATTTGCAAATTATAGTTACCTTTTTATATAAATTCTTTACTTATAAGTAATTAATAGTTTTTATGTCTTTGGATATCCTCTAGGCACTCAAAGTTTGAATAAATTATTTTTATTTCCTCTCAATAATCTTCACTCTAAGAATTTCAGTACCACTGTGAAGAAAATTTAAAGCAATGAAGAAAAAAAACTGACCACCAAAGAATGTTCCATTTATAGTACGGCCGATTATTAGCTCCTCTGGAAAAATAGTCAATCCTTTGCTACCAGCAGCTACCCCAATGAAAGTACATGATCCCCAGCCTGCAGTTGTACAGTCCAGGGCTGCTTTCTGTAAAATCAAACACAAAAGACTACTTGAGTCAGTGGAAAAGTAGAATATAAACTCCAGTGTGGGAATGTACAATGCTTTAGAAAAAAATTAATCCAATTCTCCATGTAAGATAATGGGATTCAAGCTAATGACATCATAGTATCATTGTAGATTGAGCCTTGAGAGTCCAGTTTGCCATTACAGGTAGAGTGTTCAGCATAGTCTCGGTGCAGTGACTCATGTCTGTAATCCCAGAACTTTGGAAGGCCAAGGTGGGCAGATCACTTGAGGCCAGGAGTTGAAGACCAGCCTGGCCAACATGGTGAAACCCCATCTCTACTAAAAATACAAAAATTAGCTGGGTGTGGTGGTGCCACCCTGTAGTCTCAGCTACTCTATAAACTGAGGCTGGGGAATTGCCTGAATCCAGGAGGCGGAGGTTGCAGTGAACTGAGATCATGCCATTGCACTCTAGCCTGGGTGACAGAGTGAGACTCTGTCTCAAAAAAAAAAAAAAAAATTAGTAAAATAAAAATAAAGATGTCTCCAAAATGCACATACATTTGTGTGTAAGTGAATAAGTTTTATATTTGCCTCTGCTAAATATTTAAAGTGTCAGGGTTTGGCACAAAGGTTGTGAGACTATAAACCCAGCTAAAAACATAGTAATCTATCTTTGTGTGACTTTTTTTTTTTTTGACAAATAAGACTAATTTAAAATTGTTAGGTCAATAGCAGCTAAATCACCTAATTTATCAGAAAAATACCTATGTATTTAACCTTAAGGTTCTCACTTGGTTTTAACCTGATGTTCAGACTTTAAAAATAGTTAACAAGGGTCAGGCATGGTGGCTCGTGCCTGTAATCCCACCACTTTGGGAGGCCAAGGTGGGTAGATGACTTGAGGTCAGGAGTTCGAGACCAGCCTGGCCAACATGGTGAAACCCCGTCTTTACTAAAAATACAAAAAAGTAGCCAGGGACCATGGCATATGCTTGTAGTTCTAGCTATTCAGGAGGCTGAGGCAGGAAAATTGTTTGAGGCCAAAAGGCGGAGGTTGCAGTGAGCTGGGATTGTCCCACTGCGCTCCGGTGGGCGGCAGAGGGAGGCTTTGTCTCAAAAAAAAAAAAAAATAGTTAACAAAGAAATAACTTTAAATAACGACTAGTTCTGCATAATATCTCAGTTTTCAAAAGTTATCTAGATAACTGTTAAAAATTAAAAAGTATATGCAAATGAAATAAATGCTTATAAGTGGACTTTTTGTGTAATATAAAATCTGAAAATTATTTTAGATTAATAATAAATGCTGGATGTCTGAGTCATTTCCAATTACAAAAATTATGATATAGGAAAACATATTTCTAAAATTGTGAAATGATTTCATCTATAAAATGCTTACATCTAACAGTTCAGGATTTCTTGCTTTCTAAGGTTCCATGAAAATTTAAGGTTACTAGGAATAAGAATGCTAATTCATATATAAATATATAATTGTATTCTCTCTTTTTTTTGAGGGAGTCTCACTCTGTTGTTCAGGCTAGAGTGCAGCTGGATGATCATAGCTCACTGCAGCCTCAACTTCCTGGGCTAAGTGATTCTTCCACCTCACCCTCCCAAGTAGCTGGGACTACAGGCGTGTGCCATTACACCTCCCTAATTTTTGTGCTTTTAGTAGAGGTGGGGTTTTGCCCTGTTGCCCAGACTGCTCTTGAACTCATGGGCTCAAGCAATCTGCCCACCTCAGCTTCCCAAAGTGCTGGGATTATAGGCGTGGGCCACTGTGCCTGGCTTGTATTCTTATTAAAAAATAATTTTATGTAATTTGTAGTTTATTTTAAAGTTATTTATTTAAAAAGATAAAAAAACAGTAAGGGGAGAGAAATATAAAGAAATCTATCAATATAAAAATATATATTTAATAAAAGGGTTATTAAAAAAAGAATAATTTCATATAAAAAAGGATCTTATGGTAAAATCTTGTCCTAAAATAAAATGACTGATTATTAAAAAAAAAAAACAGAATAAGTCAAAAGCCCAAGCATGTCATAGTTGGTGTGTGTAAGTCATAATAAAGTTCATGAAGAGGAATTTATTTTTAAAAATTTTGTATATGATTAAATTTGCTGTAATTAAAGGAAGATTATTTAGAATAGTCTAAGATTATTTCCCTACGTTAAAACAAAGTCTCTTTACAGTACTGATTTGCTCTTAATAAAATTAAAAGAAATTTAACATTTAATTTTATACTTGTTTCTTTTGAAAACTTCTCACAATCATATGTCAGAAGTTCAACTTTTGCCATGTCTCCCTGCTTTCAGCTTTGTTTCCCCTTGGACTGAGTTAACTCTCTCCTTTAGCTTTTTTATTAGCTCTTGTAAGTTTTTCCCTCCAGTTCTTACTATTCTTATGGCCTGATACTAAAATGTTTTATCTTAAAGGTCTAGAAGTGAATGTTTTCCTCTACAACTTGATTCTGTACTCTTGGCTTTTCTTCATATGTTTAAATTTTTCAATGTAGTCAGAAAATTTCTCATGCAGTTACTAAGAATTATGTATTCTCCTACTGTACACATAATCCTAAACACACTTTTCTCATGTCTGATTAAGTTCAGTACTTTTCCATCAAGTTTATTGAGATGGGCTTCCCATAAGGAAAAACAGTCACACTGCAGGTTTTTCTTTTGCTTTCTGGTAACTGACTTAAGAAACAACATTTTACATTTTATCAAAATAATTCTGATGTTGTCTTTATTAGAGTTTTAATTGCTTATAAAAACTGAGACATAACAGGGTTAAAGTTTTTACATCCATATATCCTTATGTATTGCCTTTAAAGTCTTTTGATGATCTATTTGGCTAAATAAGCAACTATTGTTTTACAATGACCTATGGTTCCATTTTAATCAAATGTTTTTAGGTCTTTAACATTTTTAACAAACACTTTCAAAATTAAATTCTAAATTAAGTCTCTGAGTTATTGCTGGGGCTTATCAAAACTATAAAAACTTCCTACAGCTTCCAGTCAGGTCATAAACTCCAGTATCACTACCTCCAGCTCCTTAAAAGAGTCCTTAGCAGGTGTTAGTAAATAATCCTTGTGCTGGTAAGTTACAGGGTGTTGACCCTTGGTTTAGAGGGTTAGAGGTCATTGAAATCAAGTTCATACCCATTATTGAAATCTGCTCTGTAACCTAGGAACATAGCTTTTCCTAGCTGTAGAAACTTTTGGTGGGAGCGTAGGTAACTCATCTTTTGGCTATTAAATAAATCCTTCTCTTTCCATTTGGATTCTCTAATATAATTCTGTTCCATAATTGAAAATACCTTTCATGGTATAGTAAGTCAGTTTAATAATAGAAGTTGCTAACTTTTAAGTCAGTGGTTTTCAACTTGAGAAATTAATTTTAAAGATGTTGTCAGTGGGCCCCCAGCACACAAGAATATCCTGGGTATGGCCCATTTGTTAGTATTAAATAAGCAATGAAACAACAACAAACCCCTCAGGAAATTCTAACATACAGCTAGTGTTGAGAATCTCTGTACAAGAAAAATAAGGTGAATCGGCTAAATTTTAGTGTTTGTAAAAAAAAAGGAGCCATGGGAAGTGGAGTGACGGATGTGGTATGCTGCAGACTACAGGTACCAATATCAAGTCAAAAGCAGCGCCTGAAGCCTTGAACACAGGTGAGCAGTGCCAGATTAGGAGCCCTTAATGCATGCATTTTCAGTAATATCTAATGTTTATTGTGTGCTTAGCACCTGCAAGATACTGTTTTAAGCAGTTTGCATGTATTATAATGAAACTGTTCAGAGAAGAATGACTGAGGAACAGCAGCCTGTGGCTCTCACCATAGGTCTTCCTGGGTCTTATTCTCTTACGGGGAATACACCAGTCATGTAAGAACCAAGGGGGAAGAACCAGCACAAAACTTGCTTCTGGGAAGTATAGAATTTTATGCTTCATATCTTGCCTAGAGGAGGGCTTGGGAGCTAGGCTGAGTGAAGTTGCAAGTAAAAGAAATAACATCACAAGTACTTCATGGCACTCACTAATGAAATAAGAATCTACAGGCAGATAATTCAGTTGATGAATTCTTTGGTCATTTCATTAAAAACAAAAAACAAAATCCCAAACTCTGCTTAGTGTCTTTGAGTAAATACACATTAGGTGATTATTTGCTGATACTCTGAAGAATAAGGCTGGACACTCCAGCAAGGTGACTTCTCAGTATATTGCCTGTATGTTGTGGATGGCTTTTTATCCCACTTTTTGGAGATCGAATAAACAGGCCAGCTTCATAGGTGTGCAACCAGTGTGGTCACTGAGGGCTCTGTAGCCTGTCCTGAGTTGAGAATACATCTGAATGATACAACATTGTAGTGTTCAGGAAAAAAAAAGATGATTTAAATTTTGTGGTGTGTTATTTTTTGAAATATAGAAAATTTCAAACGTATAATTTGGACCTAATTTTGCAGCGTGTTTATTGAGCTGTGATGGACAGAGCTGGGTTGTTTGCAGGTTGCTAGCCTCTCCCCTGTTCTACTTTAATATGGGAGCATATGTGTTGTAGCTGTTAAGAAGCACCAGTCACCCTCTCTTATTTCTTCCTCTAAATCTGCCTTTTCTATTTTTCTTCTGTTGGGGGAGGGGCTCACTTCTGATTAAGCACAATTCTTTTAAAATGTTCATTTCTAAGTTTTCGCTTTATTTTTTGCTGAATTTCATATAGAAGAATGAACAAATATTAATAACATTAATATTAAGGACTAATAAAAATAGTTATACATTAATAAACATTACTTTTAATAGATTATTGTATAATGTATGATAAGTATTAACAAATATTGTTTATTATCATCTATAAATGTGTTAATAAATATATCAATACATGCACATATTGTTTATTAATTTTAAATATATACTGTTATGTAAAAGATATACGACATTACTAACAAATATTAATATTAATAACATGTATATAATGTATAAGATAGCTAAGCAAAACAGGTGTTTATTCCTATTTATGGTAACTTTTGTTTAGAAAAAGTTTTATTTATTGCAGTTGGTTAATTCATCCCTTTATATCTTTTGCTAAAGAATACTGTCACTTAGTTAATGCACTTGGCATTTTTTCTGATTTAAAAGTCAAAAGGAACATTTCTCTAGTTAATTAAAAATGAAGAAACCCCAAAAATTATCTCCAAGAAACAGATATTGGAATTAGCATGGAAAACAAAATTAGAAAATATTATCTCCAGACAAGTAATATTGAGCTTTTAAAGGGATCTCAAAAGAAAAATCAACATCTGTAAATAATGGTGGTATGGCTTCTTATCACAGGAAAAGACTGAACTCACCAAGATATTACTGGCATTTGGGGGGGGACACATTCATGAGCAATGAAGGAAATGGAGTATAGCTGAGGGAGTGGGAAATGATTCTGTGACTTTCAGTTTTCCTCCCCTGTCATCAATTTGAAAATATTAAGAAGGAATGATTATAGTTACCATAATAAACATAACCACTTTCCCCTATTATTTTACAGTCAAAGAATAAATTGAAAATATGATCCAAGAAAAAAAATATGCATACCATGGTTTCAGACTCCACCAGCACAGTCAAGGGCAAAATCCACACCTCCCTTGGTCAATTCAGTGATAACCTCCTGGACGGGTTTATGTAGGTCTCTAGGATTGAGGCATTCAGTGGCTCCCAGGGCTTTAGCCTTTGCAAACTTCTCACTGTTGATGTCAACACCTATGATCCTGGAAGCTCCTGCCATTTTACAACCAATTACAGCAGAAAGACCCACGCCTCCTAGGCCAAAGACAGCACAAGTTGAACCAGGGGTGACCTGCAAGCAGGAAAATTATAAAGTAACTTCTAAAGCAGCCGGACCCACTTTTTTTCTTTAAGGGGCAGGAGGAAGTAGGGACATGAACATATGAACTAAAGACTGCCTGCTATTAAACTCTATGATATAGCCAATGGAGGAAATCTGCCGCTGTGAAAATGGATGCATTACTACCTAAATTTGGAGAATAATTTAATGTTCGTTAAGATTATCTACTTATAAGAAACAAATCAAAGTAAGAATAATTTCCTTGATTTACTTTTTCCCTTCAGCATTATCAGAATAAAATTTGAAAACCCACACATTCTGAAGGGTTTATTGCTTTCTTTTAAAAATTGAATCACTAGTAATTTGACATCTATATTTCTAATAAGACCTCATTTGGTTGTATTAATATTACAATGATTTACTTGATCATACCAAATCACAAATTCATTTCAATGAAATGAAGTCCAATTTTTTTTTTTGCATGGCATTGAAGGATTTTTATTGTCTGACCTCTGTTTACCTTCCAGCTTCATCGCCATGATATTCCCAGTACAACAACTGCAAACAGATTGTTGCACTTTCTTCTCCTCATGCTGTAGTTGATGCTGTTCCCTCAGACTGATATACTTTTCACCTTATTTTCTTCAATTAAAATATAACCTCTACTTCTAGGCCTGACTTCAAGGACATTCTCTCTATGAAACTTTTCTTGATTTTTCAATCAGAAATCAATGCTTATCTTCTTGCTTTTCCTGTATCATATAATTTATAACCTGACTTGATTGTGTGTGTATGTGTGTTTCTTTAAAAGACTGTAAATTTTATGAAGGCAGAGAATTTTTTTTTTTTTTTTTGAGGTGGAGTCTCCTCTGTCAGCCAGACCCAAATGCAGTGGCGCGATATTGCCTCACTGCATCCTCTACCTCCTGGGTTCAAGCAGTTCTCTGCCTCAGCCTCACGAGTAGCTGGGATTACAGGCATGCACCACCACGCCAGGCTACTTTTTGTATTTTTAGTGGAGATGGGATTTCACCATCTTGGCTGTGCTGGTCTTAAATTCCTGACCTCGCGATCTACCCACCTTGACCTCCCAAAGTATTGGGATTACAGGTGTGAGCCACCGTGCCTGGCGGGCAGAGACTTTTTAAGTTCCATATTATTATCAAAGAGCCTTCTGTATGTTGAGTCTTTTATAAATATTTGTTTCATTGCATTAAATGGAAATAATAGATAAGATGATAAGAAAAGATGGTGTAACTAGAATATGTTGTTCTACAGAGTAGTATAGTGACAGAAAAATACTATATACATAGTATTTTCTAATGAGGATGCATAACTGTTAGGCTTAAAACATAAACAAAAGGGAAAGAGAAAATCTGCTCAAGGTAAGTATTAATACATTCTAAATTGGAAACAAAATTACTAAGCAACAGAGAAACTGCAATCTTTTGCTTATTTATCTATATTAGTTATGCACACTTCTGCCTTTTGCTACTCAGAGGAAATAATATATGTATTTTGCAAATAGTAAGAATATTGTTCTTATGTGGCTTCTTCACTATAATATTGTGGCATGTGTTCAGTATGTTTCTCAATATATTTCTCCAGAGTCTCTTTAAAAGAGCCTGTGAGTCTCTTAGGAAGTGGAAATGCATTTTTCCCATTGCAGCAATGTTGTAACTAGTAGTTGGATTCTCAGGTCAGCTCACAACAGCATGTAAATAGAATATGCTGCACTACTTGTTTTATACAACTGGACTCCTGTTTGTAAAAATGCCTTTGCTAGGCTGGGTCACTATAAATTGCCCCCACAATTTGCAAATAGGGCTACATATAGTGGATGATTATCTGCAAGTGTCACCATTAGAGGACATTTCCACACTTCCAAAGGTCTCTGTGTAATGTCGTTTCATTGGCGGTGAAGGATACAAGCACTTCAAAAAGAAATAGGAGTTCTGGTGATGCTGGTGTGTTCTCAATAATTATACAGAGAGGTTACTTCACTTTTCTTCCCAGAAGTAAGTTAAATTTTATTAAAGCTCTTGCCTTTTGGGTGCAATTACTGATACTTCACTTTCCTTAATTTCTTCCTATCAGATTTATTTCTCTCTGAGGATCTCATGAGGTGGCTTAGCAGCTAGAATCTCTTCCTTAACAGTGGGAAGAACAGCTCCTGGAAATTTAAGTCAACTTTGACTGGATTTAAAAGAGAGCTGTACAATTCCATTTCTGGATATATATCCAAAGGAAGTGAGATGTGCACACCCGTGTTCAATGAATCATTATTCACGATAGCCAAGATATGGAATCAATCCAAGTGTCCAAGAACAGATGAATAGATAAGAAAAATATGGTATATATTATATACACGATGCAGTACTACTTAGGCTTTAAAAAAGAAGAAAATCCTGTCATGGTGAAAACATGGATGAACCTGTAGGACATTATGTCAGGTGAAATAAGCCAGGCACAGAAAGCCAGATACTGCATCATCTCAGTTATTTGTGGAATCTAAAAAAGACAAACTCACAGAAGCAGAGACTAGGATGGTGGTTACCAGAGTCTGAGGGGGAGAGGGATAAATGAGGAATGGGATGATGTTGGTTAAAGGATACAAAATTTCAGTTAGACAGGAGGAATGATTTCTGGAATTCCATTGTACCCAATGGTGACTATAATAACAATATATATCAATCTGAAAATTGCTGAGAGAGTAGATTTGTAATGTTCTTACCACAAAAAGGTAAGTATATGAGGTGATGGATTCATTATTAGCTTGATTTAATTATTATACAATGTATACATATATCAAAACATCACATTGTACTTCGTAAATATATAAAATTTTTTTTCAATTAAAAATAAGTAATTAAGAAAGAAAACTGTAGCTGAATCTCTAGTGCTAATAGCCCTTAAAAGGACTGGACTAGTAAAGAGGTTGGACTTCATGGAGCCCAGCAAAGGAAGACCTGAAGTGTGATACTTCTTCCCCAAGTCTCCAGCGCTTTACAACAGAAAACAGGCTTTGACTGCCACATGCGCATCTGCTATCAACTCCACCCAGCTGCCAGTACCCTTCTCTGAAAGCCTCCAGATTGTAGTTTGGTTTCTAATACAATTTTTAAATTTTAAATTAATGAGTAATTGTATGCATGAATACATTTTTAAAGGGAGATAACATGCTGATAGCGAAGAGTAGCATTTTTGTCTATGTGCCTGATACAATTCTGAATGAAGAGTCATACTCTGGTATCCTGGCTACTAGATCAACCTATTATTGTGGTGAGACTGACTTTGTTTCCTTGACACTGAACAACTCTAGGTAACCCGATAAAAAGGACTTTTCTGGATTACAAAGCCGAGGACCAGGCCTCACTAGGATGTTTTAAGCGTTTCACGTGCACCTGGTTTTATTTATTCATTCACTGAAAAATTATCAAGCTCCTATTATGTGCCAGGCACAGTTCCAGGCTCTGGAGCTATCACAGTGAACAACAGAGAGTTCTTCCCTTTAAGGAACAAATAGTATAATAGCACAAAAAAAGGGAGATTTCTCTATAATGTGATAAGAATGAAGACAGGGAGTGGCGGTGGCTCGCGCCTGTAATCCTAGCACTTTGGGAGGTTGAAGGGAGGGCTGTTTGAGCCTAGGAGTTCAAGATCTGGGCAACACAGAGAGACCCTGTCTCTATAAAAAAAGTCAAAAATAGTCAGGCATGGTGGTGCATGCCTGTAATCTCAGCTACTTGGAGAGCTGAAGTGGGAAGTTTGTTTGAGCCCAGGAGTTCAAGGCTGAAGTGAGCCACGATCAGGCCAGTGCACTTCAGCATGGGGAACAGAGCGAGCCCCTGTCTCAAAAAAAGAAAAAAGAAATTTGGGGAAAACTGAGAGGAAGACTCAAAGCATGCCTGAGAGCCTGAAGTAGATCTCTGAGAGGAAGTGATATCTAACTGGAGTCAGCCTGAAGGAGGTAAGGGAGTCTTCTGTGCACTGTTGCTGGAAGCCAAGTGTGGAAAGCCTGGAGACCACAGTGACTGAAGCCTGGAGACTCAGAGTGGAGCCAAGGGAACAGTGCGCGGTGGAAAGGGAGAAGTAGAAAGTCACCATAGCCTACTGTGGAATTTGACTTCACCCTGAGGGGAAAGTGAAAGAATGCAGGAAAAATGAAATCTTCAGACTTGTTTGAAAGGCCACTCTGGCTCCATTTTGCAGTTTTGAGTCAGGAATAAAGATTGATGTCAGGGAAGTTCAAATAAGGAGGTTGTCTGAGATGTCCAATTGTGAAATCCCTCTTTGATATCTGTCTAGTTCTAGCTCAGATGGTTTGTAAGAGTTTCTAAATTCTAATATGGGATTCTAAAGACACATGTGGTCAACATCAGGGCTGCTACCAGAGACCCTCCTTTGAAACCACAAAAGGACAGGATGGGAAGCAGAAATGAATTACTACTGGCTGAGGGAGAGAAATCTGTAGCATCATGGAGAAGACAGGGGTGGTTGTGTGAAGATGGAAATGAGTTTCTGTCATTTTTCTTGCCCTTTGACTGAGTCAGCTATCCTAGGATGAGCATTCATCTTTAGGAGACGTATTTAAACAGGCTATATTTAAATCAGGGATGATCTATAACCTAATATGTTAGTATAGCATAAGAACATATGCTGGGAGCCAATTATATGCAGGCTACTGGGCCATATGTTTTATGCATATAATATGATTATATTATCCTCATAAGTATTTGTAGTAGATTATTCTAGAGGCATTAAATAACTAGCCTAAAATCACAGAGGTAATAAATGACACAGCCTGTGTTTGAAGATGACTAACTCTAGTTCATCTGTATCCGACCTCCTAGTAACTGTTGTTTTTCACAAACTGTTATTTTACCATTTACCTTGGCATTGTTGATTGCAGCCCCATAGCCAGTTGAAAACCCACATCCAAGCAGACAAACTCTCTCTAAATTTGCATCATCATCTATTTTGACGAGATTAATATCTGACACCACAGTGTACTGAGAGAATGTACTGATTCCCAAGAAATGGTAAACTGGTTTTCCTTTGCAGGTAAACCTGCTGGTTTTATCTTCCATTAGTTGTTGATCAGTAGCAGGACTTTTAAGATTACTAGAAAATTAAAAAAACAGAGATATCAAAAAGAGAAAGTATAATAAATGGAACACTGATCATTTTCCTACAAAATATGTTGAGCATTATATATTTGTCATGACAATTTACAAGACAGAAAAATTAGGGGGAGCAACACGACTTTTCACAAAATATAATTTGTTGGAAGTATTTTAAAGGTAACAATTTTTTTTTTTTAAGTGACAGGGTCTCATTTTGTCACTCAGACTGGAGTGCAGGGGAACAAACTTTTATTGAATGTTTTTTTTGTGTGTACCAGAAATGCTTTTAAGGGCTTTATGTGTATTAACTTTTAAAAAATGTTTTATTATGGAACATTTGAACACATCTAAAAGTAGAAGGAATATCATAAAAAACCCCTGTGTATCCATGTCCCAGCTCCAGTAACCATCAACTCATGGTCAATCAAGTTTCATCTATTATTCCTCCACAATGCCTGCTCCCTCCCCCCCACATTGGAATATTTTGAAGCAAATCCCAGATACCACTATTTCATCTGTAAATACATTAGCATGTATCTCTAAAGGATTCTTTTAGGTCCACGTATTTGTTGTCTCTTAAATTATAGATCCCTTCGCTCTCTCTTTTCCTCTTGCAGTTTATTTGTTGAAGGAATTGAATTGTTTGTCCTCATTCTGGATTTTGCTCATCACTTTCCTGTAATCTGGTTGAACATATTTCTCTGTCCCTATATTGCCTCTTAAATTAGTATTTTTAGTCTAAACACTTGATCTGATTCAGGTTTTATATTTTTGTGATAATAGTATATTATAGGTGGTGGTGTATATTTCATTTGGAATATCTAATTATCCCTCTTTTATGACATTTATTAGAAAGAATTTATGGTCATTGTCTAAATCCATTATTTCATTAAAGCTTTGCAAAAAAATATATTAGTTCTTTGACTACCTAGAAAAAATCTATGAAGCAGGCATTATTTTGATCCTCAAAGATGAAAGAATTAAGGCACAGTAATAGGTGTAAGAGTAGTACAGTTTTAGCTTCTTAAATAACTGCTTTCAATTAGTGTTAAGGACAAAAGGATCCTTCTGTAGTCTCAGTAAAGTAAAAACAAGATGATTTAGATTTTAGATTCTGGAGCCATACTGCCTGGGTTAAAAACGTGGCTCTAAGACTTACAGCTATGTGGCCTTGGAGTAAATTACTGTGCCTTATTGTATCCCTCTGTCATCCCTGTAGAAGTAGCTATTATTCTGAATTTGGCATTTAGTATTTCAGTGATTTATTTATACTTTTACTACATACACATATAACCATAAAAAGATAATATTTTTTATGACACCTTACAACTTGCTTCAGCAACTTGCTTCTTTCCCTTAACATTACGTGTGTGAGATTATTTTATGTTAATACATGTAGCTCAAGTTTAGCCATTTTCATTTTTGTATAGTAGTCCATTGTGCTACTACATAGCAGTTTTAAAGTTCATTCTCTTATGATGGACATTTGTGCTGTTTTAAATTGCTTACTATAATAAACAATGTTGCAATGAACATTCCAGCACATGTTTCTTTGTGTGCACTTGCGCTAGTATCTTGTACACACCTAGGATTAGAATTAGTGGGTGGAAGTTTTGCACCTCTTCAAGGCCATTTAGGTAATGTCAGTGTCCTTTCCAAAATATTCATTTGCATTTATATTAACAGTGTAGAGTGCTTACGTGATTTTTCCACAAAGATTTGTGAGTGGACTCAGACAAAACTTGCATTTTCTACATCGAGGTGCATAAAGTGGAATTACTTTGTCACCTAGAAAGAAAGACCATATGTTGGATGGTGCCTAAGATGTTCTTATAACTTCTACCAGATAATTCAGTGGAAAACACATTTTCTTTATAGTATACATTTTATATTCAGCAGAAAATATAGGTGGCTATAATATTTCATTACCTTACAAGACTGCAGATTCCCCCGAGGATTGCATATATTGTATTTTTTAAAATTACTGTTGGGCAGTCAAGCAACAAATCTGTGTTGATATCATCAGACACAGAACTCTGGGACTTTGCTGTCATTGCACCTCTCTGCATCATGACTATTGTTTATTGCATTTCCAAACATTGTGTATGAAACATAACATTCTTATATAATAGGAAAAGAGAACAATTATAGGCTAGGTATAAACTTTGTATCATTGCCATGTTTCACCATTTAGATTCACTCTAAAATTCCACATTTTTCCACTTTTTACTAAATTCCGATTTAATAGTGGCTTCTGTACTTTGATGCCTGAGGTCTAATGATGTTAATTCACGTTTGTTCAACATTTAACACATACCACACAGCATTATAACTATTTACATGTATTATTTTAGAACTTAATTCTCAGAAGAACTCTGAGATAAGGCCTATTTTTATTCACACTGTAGAAAACAGAAATCTGAACTGAATCACAGAAAAGTGACATAACTGGCCAAGATCACGTAGCTGGTAAGTGGCAGAACTGGGGCTAAAGGGATTATATTGGCCAGATTCCTTCATGGACACAAAATTTTGGGAAGCGATTTTTTGTACAATCTTTTTTGGAATGGAAAGATACTAATATACCTCTAAGTTTGGAGCATTCTCATTAAAAGAGAAAAGAGTGGCATGGTTCATCTGGCCTGACAAATGAGGATTACATAGCCCATATTCCAGTATCTGGAGGACCTGTTGTAAAACGTGGAGTAAATAATTTCAGCTATTAGGGTGCTTCATTTAGGTATTAGTTTTATCTTACAAACTTCCAAAAAGACACTTCAGCTAAAATTGACATATGTATTTCTAAATTAAGCTACCTTTAAGTCCTCATTCTTTACATAGTTTGCTGTCAATATTAAAATAGTTTGCTGTTTTATATAGAAATTGTTATAACATGTCATTAAAAACCTTTTATTTTATGGAAGATGCAGTGGCTAATGCCTGTAATCCCAGTGCTTTGAGAGGCCAACGCAGGCAGCCAACATGGTGAAACCCTCTCTCTAATAAAAATACAAAAATTAACTGGGTGTGGTGGCTCATGGCTGTAATCCCAGCTGCTCCAGAGGCTGAGGCACAAGAACCCCATGAACTCGCGAGGTGGAGTTCAAGATTGTGCCACAGCACTCCAGCCTGGGCAACAGAGTGAGACTCTGTCTCAAAAAACAAACAAACAAAAACACCTGGCATGGTGGCTCATGCCTGTAATCCCAGCACTTTGGGAGGCCAAGGTGGGTGGATCACTGGAGGTGAGGAGTTCGAGACCAGCCTGGTCAACATGGTAAAACCCCATCTCTTCTAAAAATACAAAAGCCAGGTGTGGTGGCATGTGCCTATAGTCCCAGCTACTTGGGAGGCTGAGGCAGGAGAATTGCTTGAAACAAGAAGGTGGAGGTTGCAGTGAGCCGAGATCATGCCACTGCACTCCAGCCGGGGTGACAGAACAAGACTTTGTCTTTTTTCTTTTCTTCTTTTCTTTTTCTGTCTGATGAGACTCAAGAGACTTTGTCTTAAGAAAAACAACACCAATTCAAGATCCAAGATGGCCAAATAGGAACAGCTCTGGGGTGCAGTTCCCAGCGAGAACAACGCAGAGGGTGAGTGCTCACTGCATTCCCAAACAAGTTTTCACTGCCTACAGACCAGGAGATTCCTGGGCCGAAAAGCACCACGAGTTTTCAGTGCGGCAGTTTCAGCTAGTGCCATGTCAGTGCACAGAGACTCACACAGGTCTGGGTGGCCATTTTGACTAGCGCCTGGAATGCCTGGGAGACAGAGCCGCCCATTCAACTGAAGGGGAAGGGACTGAGACAGGGAGCCTGGCGATCTGCCTTGGCAGGTTCCACCCCCCACAAAACAAGCAATCTGAAGCGCTCTGGATTGAGAGTATAGCAGTAAGCTCATTTGGACCCAGGATGGTCTAGCTTAGCACAGGGAAGGGCGTCCCCACACTACCGAGGCAGTCTGCCAATACTGCTGTTCACACAGCAGCTGGGCAGAGCCTGCGGCAGCTCAGCAATACCTCTGCTGGCAGACTGTGACTAGACTACTCCATGTGGGTCAGGGCATCTATGAAAAAAGGCAGCAGCATGACAGGAACTTATAAATAAAGCCAACTTTTCTAGGACAGAGCACCTGGGTAAAGAGGGGGTTATGAGTTCAGTTGCAGTAGACTTAAAGGTACCTGGCCAGCAGCTCTGCATAGAACAATGGAGCTCCCAGCACAGCACTTGAGCTCCTATAAGGGACAGACTGTCTCCTCAAGCAGCTCCCCCCGACCCCCATATACCCAAAGAGACACCTCATAAAGGAGAGGTCAGGCCGACATCTGGCAGGTACCCTTCTGGGACAAGTATAGCAGAGGAAGAAACTGGTGGCAACCCTTACTGTTCTGCAGTTCCTGTGGGTGATCCCCAGGTGAGGAGGGTCTGGAGTGGACCTCCAGCAGTCCTGTAGCAGAGGGGCCTGACTGTTAGAAGGAAAACTAAGAAGCAGAAAGAAATAGCCTCAACATCAACAAAAAGGGTGTCCACTCAGAGACCCCATCCAAAAGTCACCAACTACAAAGACCACAGGTAGATAAAGCCACTAAGATGGGAAGAAACCAGAGCAAAAAGGATGAAAATGCCAAAATCCAGAAAGCCTCTCCTCTTCCAAGGGATCACAACTCATCACCAGCTAAGGATCAAAGATGGATGGAGAATGAATCTGATGAATTGACAGAAATAGGCTTCAGAAGGTGGGTAATAACAAACTTCTCAGAGCTAAAAGAACATGTGTTAACCCAATTCAAAGAAACTAAGAACCTAGAAAAAAGGTTAGATGAGATGCTAACTTGAATAAACAGCTTAGAGAAGAATATAAATGACTCAATGGAGCTGAAAAACACAGCATGAGAACTTTGCGAAGCATACACAAGTTTCAATAGCCAAATCAACCAAGGAGAAGAAAGGATATCAGAGATTGAAGATCAACTCAGTGAAATAAAATGAGAAGGCAAGAATAGAGAAAAAAGAGTGAAAAGAAATGAACAAAGCCTCCAAGAAATATGGAATTATGTGAAAAGACCTAATCTACATTTGATAGGTATATATGAATGTGATGAGGAGAATGAATCCAACCTGGAAAACACTCTTTAGGATATTATCCAGGAGAACTTCCCCAACCTAGCAAGGCAGGCTAACATTCAAGTCCAGGAAATACAGAGAACACTACAAAGATATTCCTTAAGACAAGCAATCCCAAGGCACATAATCTTGAGATTCACTAGGGTTGAAATGAAGGAAAAAATGCTAAGGGCAGCAAGAGAGAAAGGTCAGGTTACCCACAAAGGGAAGCCCATCAGACTCACAGCGGATCTCTCCCACAGAAACCCTACAAGCCAGCAGAGAGTGCGGGCCAATATTCAACATCCTTAAAGAAAAGAACTTTCAACCTAGAATTTCATATCCAGCCAAACTAAACTTCATAAGCAAAGGAGAAAGAAAATCCTTTATGGAAAAGCAATTGCGGAGAGATTTTGTCATCACCAGGCCTGCCTTATAAGAGCTCCTGAAAGAAGCACTAAACAAGGAAAGGAACAAACAGTACCAGCTACTCCAAAAATGTACCAAATGGTAAAGATCATCGACAAAATGAAGAAAATGTGTCAATGCCTCAATCAAAAGACACAGACTGGCAAATTGGATAAAAAGTTAAAATGCATCGGTGTGCTGTATTCAGGAAACCCATCTCATGTGCAAGGAAACACATAGGCTCGAAATAAAGGGATGGAGGAAGATTTATCAAACAAATGGAGAGCAAAAAAAAAAGCAGGAGTTGCAATCCTAGTCTCTGATAAAATGGACTTTAAACCAATAAAGATCAAAAGAGACAAAGAAGGGCATTACATAATGGTAAAAGGATCAGTACATCAAGAAGAACTAATGACCTTAAATATATACGCACCCAATACAGGAGCACCCAGATATATAAAACAAGTTCTTAATGAGCTGCAAAGAGTCATAGACTCCCACACAATAATAGCGGGAGACTTTAACACTCCACTGTCAATATTAGACAGATTAATGAGACAGAAAATTAACAAGGATATCAAGGACTTGAACTCAGATCTGGACCAAGTGGACCTGATAGACATCTACAGAAATCTCCACCCCAAATCCACAGAATATACATTCTTCTCAGCACCACATCGCACCTACTCTAAAATTGACCACATAATTGGAAGTATATCACTACTTAGCAAATGCAGAAGAACAGAAATCATAACAAATAGTCTCTTGGACCACAGGGCAATCAAATTAGAACTCAGAATTAAGAAGCTAACTCAGAACCACACAACTTCATGAAAACTGAACAACTGGCTCCATAATGTCGACTGGATAAACAACAAAATGTAGGCAGAAGTAAAGATGTCCTTCGAAACCAACGAGAATGAAGACACAAAGTACCAGAATCTCTGGGACACATTTAAAGCAATGTCTAGAGGGAAATTTATAGCAATAAATGCCCACATGAGAAAAGAGGAAAGATCTAAAATCGACACCCTATCATCAAAATTGAAAGAGCTAGAGGAAAAAGATAAAAAAAAAATCAAAACCTAGTAGAAGACAAGAAATAACTAAGATCAGAGCAGAACTGAAGGACATAGAGACACAAAAAAGCCTTCAAAAAATCAATAAATCCAGGAGCTGTTTTTTTGAATAGATCAACAAAATAGACCACTAGCCAGATTAATAAAAAAGGGAGAGGAATCAAATAGATGCAATAAAAAATGATCAAGGGGATATCACCACTGACTCCACAGAAGTACAAATTACAGTCAGAGATTACTACAAACAACTCTACGCACACAAACCAGTAAAGCTGGAAGAAATGGATAAATTTCTGGACACTTGCACCCTCCCAAGCCTAAACCAGGAAGAAGTTGAAACCTTGAATAGACCAATAACAAGGGCTAAAGTTGAGGCAGCAATTAATAGCCTACCAACCAAAAAAAGTCCAGGTCCAGACAGGTTCACAGCTGAATTCTACCAGACGTGCAAAGAGGAGCTGGTACCATTCCTTCTGAAACTATTCCAAACAATCCAAAAGAGGGAATCCTTCCCAAATCATTTTGTGAGATCAACATCATCCTGATACCAAACCCTGGCAGAGACTCAACAAGAAAAGAAAACTTCAGGCCAATATCCATGATGAACATAGATGCAAAAATCTTCAATAAAAATACTGGCAAATTGATTGCAACAGCACATCAAAATGCTTATCTATCACGATCAAGTAGACTTCATTCCAGGAATTCAAGGCTGGTTCAACATAAGCAAGTCTATAAACATAATCCACCATGTAAACAGAACCAAAGATGAAAACCACATGATTATCTCAATAGATGCAGAGAAGGCCTTCAACAAAATTCAACAGCCCTTTATGCTAAAAATTCTCAATAAACTAGGTATCGAAGGAACATATCTCAAAATAATAAAAGCTATTTATGACAAATCTACAACCAATATCATACTGAATGGGCAAAAACTGGAAGTATTCCCTTTGAAATCTGGCACTAGACAAGGATGCCCTCTCTCAACACTCCTATTCATATAGTATTGGAAGTTCTAGCCAGAGCAACTAGGCAAGGAAAGAAAAAAGGGTATTCAATTAGGAAAAGAGAAAGTCAAATTGTCTCTATTTGCAGATGACATGATTGTATATTTAGAAGACCCTATCATCTCAGCCCAAAATCTCCTTAAACTGATAAGCAACTTCAGCAAAGTCTCAGGATACAAAATCAATGTGCAGAAATCACAAGTATTCCTATACACCAATAACAGACTAACAGAGAGCCAAATCATGAGCAAACTCCCATTCACAATTGCTACAAAGAGAATAAAATATCTAGGAGTACAACTAACAAAGGATGTAAAGGACCTCTTCAAGGAGAACTACAAACCACTTCTCAAGGAAATAACAGAGGACACAAACAGCTGAAAAAACATTCCGTGCTCATGGTTAGGAAGAATCAATATTGTGAAAATGGCCATACTGCCCAAAGTAATTTATAGATTCAATGCTATCCCCCATCAAGTTACCAATGACCTTCTTCACAGAACTGGAAAAAGCCACCTTAATCTTCATATGGCACCAAAGAGAGCCCACATAGCCAAGAAGTTCCTAAACAAAAAGAACAAAACCAGAGGCATCACACTACCTGATTTCAAGCTATACTACAAGGCTACAGTAATCAAAACAGCATGGTACTGGTACCAAAACAGAGATATAGACCAATGGAACAGAACAGAGGCCTCGGAGGCAATGCCACACATCTACAACCATCTGATCTTTGACAAACCTGACAAAAACAAGCAATGGGGAAAGGATTCCCCTGTTTAATAAATGGTGTTGGGAAAACTGGCTAGCCATGTGCAAAAAGCAGAAACTGGACCCCTTCCTGACACCTTACACTAAAATTAACTCCAGATGGATTAAAGACTTAAATGTAAGACTTAACATCATAAAAACCCTAGAAGAAAGCCTAGGCAATACCATTAAGGACATAGGCATAGCCAAGGACTTCATGACTAGAACACCAAAAGCATTGACAACAAAAGCTAAAATAGATCTAATTAAACTCCAGAGCTTCTGCACAGCAAAAGAAATATTCCTTAGGGGTGAACCAGCAACCAACAGAATGGGAAAAAAATTTTTGCAATCTACCCATCTGACAAAGGACTTATGTCAAGAATCTACAAAGTACTAAAACAGATTTACAAGAAAAAACAAACCCATTCAAAAGTGTGCAAAGAATATGAACAGACACTTTTCAAAAGAAGACACATATGAGGCCAACAAACATATGAAAACATGCTCATCATCCCTGGTCATTAGAGAAATGCAAATCAAAACTACATTGAGATATCATCTCACACCAGTTAGAATGGTGATCATTAAAAAATCTGGAGACAACAGATGCTGGAGAGGATGTGGAGAAATAGGAACAATTTTACACTGTTGGTGGGAGTATAAACTAGTTCAACCATTGTGGAAGACAGTGTGGCGATACCTCACAGACCTAGAAACAGAAATTCCATTTGACCCGGCAATCCCATTACTGGGTATATGTTCAAAAATTATAAAGCTTCTATAAGGACACATGCACACGAATGTTCATTGCAGCACTGTTTACAATAGCAAAGACTTGGAACCAACCGAAATGTCCACTGATAATAGACTGGACAGGGAAAATGTGGCACATATACACCATGGAACACTATGCAGCCATAAAAAATGATGAGTTCGTGTCCTTTGTAGTGACATGAATGAATGAATTTGGATCAATCTGGAAACCATCATTCTCAGCAAACTGACACAAGAACAGAAAGTCAAACACCACATGTTCTCACTCATAGGCGGGTGTTGAACAATGAGAACACATTGACACAGGGAGGGGAGCATCACCCACTGGGGTCTGTTGGGGGGATCAAGGGAGGGACAACGGGGTGGTGGGGGAGGTCGGGGGAGGGATAACATGGGGGAGAAATGCCAGAGGTAGGTGACGGGGATGGAGGCAGCAAACCACATTGCCATGTGTGTACCTATGCAACAGTCCTGCATGATCTGCACATGCCCCCCCAGAACCTAAAGTGTAATTAAAAAAAATACACCTTTAATTTTATATTTAGGGGTATATGTGCAGGTTCGTTATATAGGTATACTTGTGTCATGGGGCTTTGGTGTACAGATAATTTTGTCATCCGGATACTAAGCATAGTACCCGACAGTTATTTTTCTGAGCCTCTCCTTCCCTCTATCCTTCATCCTTAAGTAGGTCCCAGTGTCTGTCATTGCCCTATTTGTGTCCATGTGTTCTCATTATTTATCTCCCACTTATAAGTGAGAACATTCAGTATTTGGTTTTCTGTTCCTGCAATAGTTTGCTAAGGCAAATGGCTGACAGCTTCATCCATATTTCTGCAAAGGACATGATCTCGTTCTTTTATAAAGTGTCATCATTTGTTAAACGTGAAAATTTCAGTTTAAGCTAACCTTGTAACTTTGCTTCAGAGGACAATTTCTCAGTGCTATATGTAAACAAAGTGACACATTTCCCAGATTTTATTAGACAGTTCTGATTTCAAATATTCTGTCCCATTGCTAGACTGTGATAGACTGTGTGTCTCAGTTTTACTTTGGAAAAGATGGTCCCCCTTTGTAAACAGAGATCATTTGTAGCATTCCAAGCCAGGACTCTATCAAGAATTATCTCTGAAATATTATGACATTTATATTTCATCTGAGTAAAATAAAATACCTGGTTTGAAGTTGGTCACTTCTGGCCCAATACTTTCCACAATCCCTGCAGCCTCATGGCCAACGATCACGGGGAACGCTAGGCCCTCAAATTTAGAATCGATAACAGTGGCATCAGTATGGCACAGGGAAGTAGCAACGATCTACAAGGTAATCACAGACTTGAATTGTGTTTCTGCAACTATATTATTGAAGTGGATGTTACATGTAATATTAGGCATGATATTATTTTGAAACTTTATAGCACTTCTAGAACTCAATAAAAGAATCCCCCTCTTGAAAAAAAGAACAAATAGAAATATACTAGGTTAGATTATTTTCTTCTTATAATGCATCATTGTTTTCTATCTTTTATTGTTGTCAGAAAATCATAAGAGAGATAGGATTGGCAATCATTGCCTCCAGGAGAGGAAAAACAAAAGGTAATAGGGCATATCTGAATTTTGCTGAAATGAAGTTGAGGTAATATACCTTTTACAGTTGAAAGAGCAGTATCAAATAAAGGTTTGTCTAAATTAATTACCAATGCATACCTATGTTATTCTTCTTCAAGATTCTGTCCACAAGGATGTCCCATTCACTGTCATGTACAGACACATAATGTGGGAGTCCTCAGGGAAAATATGTCTAGCCAGCTTGGGAAAAATGGGGAAATTGTCCAAACTTGCCATCAGTGATCTCACCCCATTCTGTGCAATCTCTTCTCCTGTGACCTACTCCTATCTCTTCCTCTGCGTACCCAGGACCCTGGGCAGCACGTCAGGCTTTTCTTCTTTCTTCTTTTAGATCAAATTTCTATCTTCCTTTTAGTAACACTTTCAAATAATTGGCAATTGGAAAACAAAAAGAAAACCTAACTAGTTCAAATCCAAAGTGAATTCCTTTATCTGATTCTTAGGATAAACGATTAATGTTAAGATCTATTAAATTTTAAGCCCATCATTTGAAAATAACTAAAATAATGGATAATTTATTTCTTTTTGGGATAATGTCTATTTTTGACTGAACCTAAAAATACAAATTCCCTGTACTAGAAACTCCCAAGTGCTCTGAGTCATAGCACATAGGACAGAAGCCAGGTCTCCACTTAGGGCCCTGTCTGTTCCCACCCAGGGAAAGTCTCCACTCACCTGAATGCGAACTTCATGAGCCTTGGGGGGGAGCTACTTCAACCTCTTCAATGCAAAGGGGCTTGCCTGCTTCCCAGGCGATGGCTGCTTTGCATTTAATAACCTGAAAGAGAGAAAGAAAAGGAAGAAAGAGATAGAGATGTTGACAGGGTTGGGGGTGGGAGAGAGGATATCATGAGAAAAACTTAGAAGATATTGATACTACAATTTCATGACAAGGAGTTAAAGAGTTTGTGACTGGATCTTATAGATATTATTTTAAAGACAAGGGATTTTAATTAAAAATAAGAAGTTAAATTCTACATTATAGTCATTACATTTTTTATTTCTTGAAAAAAAAAGGTGTATTAAAGTTTACCTTAATATAATGCCTCAACTTTTCCCCCTCTATAGCAGAGAGGAAACTCTATAAAGAGTTTATAGAGTTTGAATGGGGTAGATGGCCTATAAAAATCTATTGACTGAACTGTTTAAAGTCAGCTCTGAATTACCTGAGTTAGATAATTGCTAGAGAATAGATGTGTTTTGCATCTTTGCCACTTGAAGTGTGGTCCTTGAACAAGCATTTATTCATATCACTTGGGAATTTGAGATGAAAGCCCTGCCTCAAATCCACTAAATCAAAATCTGCATTTGAACAATATCTCCAGAGAATTCATTAAAAGTCTGAGAAATGAGACTTACTTCATTACTAAATTTATCAGTAGGATATAAATTAAATAAAAATTTGGTCTCTTTGCAAGAATTTGGGCAAAGATGCATGAACAAAATTAAGTATTTAGGATTCCATAATCCCAATTTTTTTTAGCCTCAAATTATATTTTTAATTTCAACTATAAGCAACATTGAAAGAAAGTAGAAAGAAATCAACCTATAATCTTCTAACACTACTATGCTTCCTTTTGGTATACTTTTCCCAAAGACTTTGACCACACGAATATCTATTTTTCAATAGTTACATAATTTTGAATTATGTTTTTGAATATTATTTGTTTTATTTCAAATGAAGTACATATTAATTATAGGAAGTTTCAAAATCCCAAGGCCTATCAAGTTTTTAAAGATAAAAAAATTCATCTGTAATTTCATCACTCACTTTATGCTTTTGATGCAAATTCTTTGAGTATCCCCAAATAAGATATACTGTATATAGTATTTTGTAATATAATTTTTCTGTGACTATTTTCCCATATTCTCCTGCAACATTATTTGTAACATATGCATATTCTACTTTATGGTTACAGCGTAGTTGCTTAAATCTTTCTACTTTTGGCCATTTAAATAATATTAATATTAACTGAACACTCTTGTAATAAACATTTTGGCAATCCACAGTTAATTTCCCTAGAATAAATTCGTGGCATAGGGGCCACTCATATCCTCTTGATCAACTGTAAGTCACTGCTTCCTGAGTTCCTAAAGGAAGCTTCTTGTAGCCATATATACAAAGACACAGAAAAGCACAAACTGAACAAAGACACAGATTATTTGCTTACTTTGCCCTTGGTGCTCATTTTTCTTTGAGAAACTTGTGTTGGAAGGTTCTTTCTGAGGTAAGAAGGCTTCCACTCCTACCCAGGGAGTTCTGTGTCCTATAATGAGCTGTCTTTCAATAAATACCACTGACGTTGCTTTGTTCTCCAATCACTTTCTATCCTTCTTTGTTACTGTAATTCACAGCTCTGACAGCCTCTGACCATGTCATTTGTACTATTGGACTTCAGCTGCAAACCCTATTGCTCCCAGTGAGCTCCAAGATTTTTTAAATTCCTTTTTTCTTTCATTGAAAAATATAAAATAATAGAGAAAAGCCCATTAAACATATAAAGATGACTTAACAAACAATTATGAAGCAAAGGAAATTTTCAATCCTTAGAATCCCCCATTTAACTTACCTATCTTTCTCCTTCACAACCTGATAATCATTTTCTTGCATATTTAGTGGTTTACTACCCTATTTATGCTTCTCTATCCAATAGTTTAATCTAGAAAAGCCTTTTTATGGACTCATAGTGTATGTATTCTTTCGTGTCTTTTTTTTCTACCCTCTAGTCTATGTGAGACTCATTCACATTGCCTGTGGCTGTAGCTTATTTTCATTACTCTAGAATATTCCACTGTATGAATTGACCATAATTTACTCACCCATTTTTCTTTTTACTGTTTTTTTTCCTCTTTGCTTATGATGAATTCGTGGTTACATACAAATTATTTTCATGTACTTGGTTGCACATATGCTTGAGTTGCCTTAAGGAAAATTCAGAACTGATATTCAGCCAGTACCCACTATGAAGGTGATGCCAATTATCAAACTACTGAAATATATATATATATATATTTTTATATATTTTTTATTGCATTTTAGGTTTGGGGGGTACATGTGAAGAACATGGAAGATTGTTGCATAGGTACACACATGGCAGTGTGATTTGCTGCCTTCCTCCCCATCACCTATATCTGGCATTTCTCCCCCATGCTATCCCTCCCCAACTCCCCACCCCCCCACTGTCCGTCCCCTTTTTCCCCCGACAGACCCCAGTGTGTGATACTCCCCTCCCTGTGTCCATGTGTTCGCATTGTTCAACACCCGCCTATGAGTGAGAACATGCGGTGTTTGATTTTCTGTTCTTGTGTCAGTTTGCTGAGAATGATGGTTTCCAGGTTCATCCATGTCCCTACAAAGGACACGAACTCATCGTTTTTGGTTGCTGCATAATATTCCATGGTGTATATGTGAAATATTTTTATTCAGCTTGGTAAAAAGTCACTGTCCTGAATCCCCAAGTTCCCCTTCAACTCTGTTGCAGCCCTGGGCTTCTATTTAGTTACTGCTAAGGAGCTACTCACTTTGTCTTGCCTGATGTGTGTGAGAGCCCTCAGTCAGCCCTGATGGTTCTGGGTCTCTGGCTGTCCCTGCAAACAGAGTAGTTCCTGGAACCCCAGCAGCCAAATACCTAGTGTCCATCTGACCTCCTGGGGCTGTGGCCATCACTGCTGTGAGTCAGAGCTCCCCTGGAGTCACAAATGTATGGCCATTTGTGAGAAATGGAGTGTCCTGTCTGTACTGGTTTTTTTTTTTTTTTTTTTCCACAATGTATCGCTTTTATTTCGGTATGCATCCACATTTCAGCATTTAGTTGTCCTGAACAGAACGGGGAAAGACACAGCAATCTGCCAGGAGGTCAAGCCCGCCAATTTCGGGGCTCTGCTGTGCACACCAGGTTCTTCTTAATCCCTGCTGAGGATCTTGAGAAGCAGCAGCACCAAAACCAAGGCATGCACTGATTCAAGGTTCTTTTTGTTCCAGTTGTCAGATTCCAAACTAGACCCCAATGGATTGCAAGGATGGCAAAATGAAAGCCCTGTTTAAAACTTCTTCAATTTTTAAAAGCAAAAGCAATTAAAGGAAAGTAAAACAATTCAGAGGGATCATGTGTGCTTACAAGTGTCTTGGTCTTTCTCCGAGTTCAACCACCAAGGACTCTGAGAGCTGGCAGGTCTGAGTAATCCTGGTGACTATTCTTTTCACCTTATCAAACCCTGAGCTAAAAACAACGCATCAGCTGGTGACAGCAGAGGGTGGCAGGGCTGAGGACCCAATATTCATTTCCCAGGCTGGTGGAGAGTGAAAAACTATGGTTCTGAAACTAAACAAGGGAGGTCAGAGACTCTTTCCAGCCTTACCTCATGACTTCTAGCCAAAGCAAGGAAGTGTCATGGAAGGTGTTGGGTGGTGATAGTGTAAAAAGGAACTTCAGGAGGAGGGAAGAAAAAGCAGCATCCCTCGATAAAGGTTGGGGAGAGAAGATATGGGGAAAGCCCTGAATTTCTCACCAAAGATCAATCTCAGAGGGGGAGCGGGGGAGGTTACAATCTATGCTTCGGCCAAGGGCAGGAGTGGAGGAGCCTGGGGACAGGATGATGGCTTGGAAGGGGCATCATTTAAGACAAAGAAACCAGGGGTGCAGGCAAAGCACCCCACACACCCAGCAGTAGTCCCACAGGCTGCGACCTGAAACCTTCACATCTACTCTAACAAGCCCTCCAGGCTAGAGGGCTGTTGTTGCAGGGAGGGTGGGGAGGCAGGAGGGTAAGGGGAGAAGGCAGAGACCCCAGGCCGTGTAATCAGCAGCAAGGTGATTGTGTGATGTGTCTTTTCACAGTTGAGTTAGATGTGCCCCTCCAGTTATGATGGGAATCAATTTAAATAGACTTTCTTGATCCCAGAAGTTCAACTACGTGGACAGTGGTTACACTTGACAGGATGATTTGTTATAGCACAACTTATATATTTCAAATGGACAAAAAGTTAGTATCATTTACAGTATCTTAAGATAAATTTCCTTTGAATGGGAGCTTCCTTTCCAATACTTTGAGGTCTACAAGATGTATCTAGAAAATTTACTACTGTGGAAAATGAAGACTGCTTAAATCGAATGGGGGGTGGGAGGGGAAAGGCCTGTGGTTTTTCTTTTTGATTAATTGCTGTAACACCGTCCTTCAGGCGGCTGAGGGAGTTTCATATTTTCTTTAGACATCATTAGGTGCCGAAGCTCTTGAAGGACAACTTTGATGCTATATGAATTCTGCCATTTTGCTAGCCCTGATATGGCTCTTGGGTCCACCACTCCATTAGAACTATTAACTCCATTCATATTAATTTTTGTTACAAATCTTACATAGGGGGGTGCTTCTGGGTATTTAGGTCCACATTCTATTTTAAGGCTGTATATTCGGTTTTCATAAGTTGTTCTTGGAGGCCCAATTATCATCCCTGTCCATCTTGTAAGTGTCATGTCTTCGTCATCTTCTAGACCCCAGCTAACTGTGCCATCTCCTACTCCTTTCTGGCCTTCTCCGAGTTCTTCCAACAGTCGGAAATTGTGAGGGACTTTTACTCCAGAGCCCGTGGTGGCTGCCATCTTGCATTGCTGTCGCTTCTGTACTGGTTGTTAAATATTTTGACTAGGAGTGGAATTAAAGTCTTCAACTTTGATAGGCAGGGCCAAGGAAATTTACAGAATGGCTTCACCTAACAGAGCAGCAGTGTATAAGAGTCCTTATTGCTCCACATCCTCATCCATGCTTGGAATTAGCAGACTTTAAAAATTTTCTTAATCTGGTGGTGTATAAAGATATCTAATTGTATTTTTAATTTGTATTGATCTGATTATTGATAAGGATAAGCACCAGTCTTGTACTGGAGTCAGCTCAAACTGATTTTGTTGTGCTTACTCTGTTAACTACTGAGAGATGTTTAGAAATCATTATGATTACTCTGATTACATTGTTACACATTGAATATGTGTATTGAAGTATCGCATGTACTTCATAAATAGGTACAGTTCTTTTGTACATATTAAAATAAAAAATAGACCTGTTCTGATCCAAGATGGCCGATTAGGAGCAGCTCAGGATTGCAGCTCCCAGTGAAAGCGTGGAGGGTGAGTGGATGCCACATTTCCAGAAGGATTTTATTGCCCACAGACCAGGAGATTCCCAGGCGGAGGAGCCCCATGGGTCGCCAGTGTGGCTGGTTTGGCCAGTGCGGCTGTTTTGCCAGTGCCCTGGCGCGGTGGTTCTCCATGCAAAGTACACGGGTCCGGGTGCCATTTTAGCTGGCAATTGGAGCTCTAGGAAAGCAGAGTAGCCCATTCATATGATTAAAAAGGGGACTGAAACAGGGAGCCAGGCCAGGAGATTCCCAGGCAAAAAAGCGCCAGGAATCTCAGCGCCACTGTTTCAGCCAGTGCAGTGGGTCACAGCAGGGGAAATCACACAGATCCTGGCGCCTTTTCAACAGGCGACTGGAACACCTGGGAGACAGTCGACCGTTCAACTAAAAAAAAGGCTCTGAGGCAGGGAGCCAGGTGATCAGGCTCGGCTGGTCCCACCCCCCATAAAAAACAGCAATCGGAAATGCTCTGGATTGAGAGTTTCACAGCAAGCACAGCTGAACCCGGTACGGTCCAGCTCTGTGGGGGAGGGGCGTCCACGATTACTGAGGCAGTCCATCACTACGGAGGTAGTTTGCCATTGCTGAGGCAGCCCGCCATTGCCAAGGCAGGTCTAACTACACCCATATAAACAGGACTGCAGGGAAGTTCACACAGCAGCTGGGCAGAGCCCACAGCAGCTCAGCAAAGCCTCTGCAGGCAGACAGTGACTAGGCTGCCTCCTCGCTGGGCAGGGCAGCCCTGAAAAAAAGGCAGCAGCACAACAGAAACTCATAAATAAAGCCCTAACTGCCCGGGACAGAGCACCTGGGGGAAAAAAGGGGGTTTATGAGTTCTGCTGCAGCAGACCTAAAATGTACCTGCCCAGCAGCTCTGAATGAACAACGGAGCTCTCAGCTCAGCACTTGAGCTCCTATAAAGGACAAACTGTCTCCTCAAGCAGCTCCCCTGACCCCCGTATATCCAAAGAGTCACCTCTTAAGGAGAGCTCAGACTGACATCTGGCGGATATCCTTCTGGGGCAAAGATAGCAGAAGAAGAAACTGGCAGCAGCCCTTACTGTTCTGCAGCCACTGGAGGTGTTCCCCAGGCAAACAGGGCCTGGAGTGGACCTCAGGAGCCCTACAGCAGAGGGGCCAGACTGTTAGAAGGAAAACTAAGAAACAGAAAGAAATAACTTCATCATCAACAAACTGGACGTCCACTCAGAGACCCAATCTGAAAGTCAACAACTACAAAGACGACAGGTGGATAAATCCACATAGATGGGAAGAAACCAGTGCAAAAAGGAGGAAAACACCCGAAACTAGAATACCTCTCCTCCAACAAGGGATCACAACTCCTCACCAGCAATGGAACAAGGCTGGATGGAGAATGAGTGTGGTGAATTGACAGAATCAGGCTTCAGAAGGTGGGTAATAAGAAACTTCTGTGAGCTAAAAGAACATGTTCTAACCCAATGCAAAGAAACTGAGAACCTTGAAAAAAGATTTGATGAAATGCTAATGAGAATAAACAACTTAGAGAGGAATATAAGTGAATCAGTGGAGCTGAAAAACACAACGCGAGAACTTCACGAAGGATACACAAGTTTCAATAGCCAAATTGACCAAGCAGAAGAAAGGATGTCAGAGGTCGAAGATCAATTCAATGGAATAAAATGAGAAGGCAAGAGAAGGCAAAAGGGTAAAAAGGAATGAACAAAGTCTCCAAGAAATATGGGACTATGTGAAAAGACCTAATCTACTTTTGTTAGGTGTACCTGAATGTGATGGAGAGAATGAATCCAAGCTGGAAAATACTCTTCAGGATATTATCCAGGAAAACTTCCCCCAATCTAACAAGCCAGGCCAATATTCAACTCCAGGAAATACAGAGAACACCACAAAGATATTCTTCAAGAAGAGTAACCCCAAGGCACATAATCGTCAGATTCATCAGGGTTGAAATGAAGGAGAAAATGCTAAGGGCAGCCAGAGAGAAAGGTCAGGTTACCCAAAAAGGGAAACCCATCAGACTCACAGCAGATCTCTCAGCAGAAACCCTACAAACCAGAAGAGAGTAGGGGCCAATATTCAACATCCTTAAAGAAAAGAACTTTCAACCCAGAATTTCATATCCAGCCAAACTAAGCTTCATAAGTGAAGGAAAAATAAAATCCTTTGCGAACAAGCAAGTACTCAGAGATTTCATCACCACCAGGCCTGCTTTACAAGAGCTTCTGAAAGAAGCACTAAACATAGAAAGGAAAAACCAGTACCAGCCACTCCAAAAACATACCAAATGGTAAAAAGCATCAACACAATGAAGAAACTGCATCAACTAACAGGCAAAACAGCCAGCTAGCATCAAAATGGCAGGATTAAATTCACACATAACAATATTAACCCTAAATGTAAATGGGCTAAATGCCCCAATCAAAAGACACAGACTGGCAAACTGGATAAAAAACCAAAACCCATCGGTGTGCTGTATCCAGGAAACCCATCTCACATGCAAGGATACACAAAGGCTCAAAATAAGGGGATGGAGGAAGATTTACCAAGTAAATGGAGAGCAAAAAAAAGCAGGAGTTGCAATTTTCATCTCTGATAAAATAGACTTTAAACCAACAAAGATCGTTCTACTATAAGGACACATGCACACAAATGTTCATTGCAGCCCTGTTTACAATAGTAAAAACCCTGGAACCAACCCAAATGCCCATTGATGATAGACTGGACAGGGAAAATGTGGCACATATACACCGTGGAATATTATGCAGCCATCAAAAATGAAGTTTTGCTTCATTTTGTCTTACATTCTGTTATTTGTACCTTTTTTGAAAACCTCTTTCGTACCTGTAGCATCCTTAACTGTAGAGATTGTATTGTATTTACATTTCACATCTGAAGAGTGTACTTCAGAGCCCCCCCCAAAATGCTAGGTGATTACTGAATGCTGGCCAAATTGAATATGGACCTAGGAAACACAATCGGTGCTAGCATTATTGTCTTTTTTTTGGTCTCTCCTTCTATGCTGCACTTTGATGAACTTCTTTGAAGATAAGGATGGTGTTTTCCTTTCTGTAAATATCAAAGAACCTGCTAAGAATTATTTTGAGAGAAGGGAGAAGAGGTTTCAGAATAGTAAATCCTGGACATATGAATGTAAGGGCTTTTTCTAATGGTTAAAAAAAAGGATTCTTATGAGAATGGTTTTACCTTTTACCTTTTCATTTTGGACTTCTAGATGCTTTCAAAATTCCCAATGTTATATATACCTTTAGAAATATAAGTTCTCTCCCAATATATTAGCATAAATAATTTTTATAATAGTCCATCAATCTCAACTTGAATACCCAAATAGCACATTTGAAACCCAAGATGTTTTAAATTGAAGTCATTGGGTTTCTCTGCACCAACCATGCCTTTCTCCTTATTTTTAAAATAATTGTTTATTTTCTACATCTAATGACATATCTCCTTGATTCTAAAACACTTTCATTTTCATATTAAAATCTCTGAAATCAGTTGCTTCTTACTATTGATGGCATGTCATAGTTTAATTGGCAGCATTTTTCTTTCATGGTGGTACATAAAATTATGGCATATCTGACAATTGATGATAAGCCCTGATGAAGTAGATGAGTTGTAAAAATGTATAGATTGTAATTCCTCAGCATTTCATCCATTTGTCTTTTTTTTTTTTTTGGAGACAGAGTTTTGCTCTGTCTCGCAGGCTGGAGTGCAATGGTGCAATCATGGCTCACTGCAACCTCCGCCTCCCAGGTTCAAGCAATTCTCCTGCCTCAGCCTCCCAAGTAGCTGAGATTACAGGTGCCTGCCACTGCACTCAGCTAATTTTTGTGTTTTTAATAGAGAAGGGGTTTCACCATGTTTGCCAGGCTGGTCTTCAACTCCTGACCTCAGATGATCTGCCCACCTTGGCCTCCCAAAGTTCTGGAATTACAGGCGTGAGCCACCATGCCCGGCCCATTTGTCTTTTTTCTCCCCCACACACTTCTACATTGGTGTTCATTTCCAATTTCTTTTTTTCCCATTTAAAAAAATTGAGGTAAAATTTGCTTAACATAAAATTTACCATTTTAACCATTTCAAGGAGTACAACTTAATGTTTTAAAAATATACTCACAATGTTATGCAACCATCACCACTGCTAGTTCCAGAACATTTCAGTCACCCCAAAAGAGGCCCCATATGTGGTAATTCCTCCTTCCATTTAGTTCTGGCAACCACTAATCTATTTTCTGTTTTTATTGATTTGCCTATTCTGGACATTCCTTGAAAGGGAATAATAACACTGGAGAGTTGGAAAAGTGGTGGACATGTTAGGGCAGGAGGAGCCTAGGAGAGCCAGAGTGACATCATTTTAAAATAAGCTGTATCTTAAAACTAGCAAGGTGTATTCCTTGCCAGTCATCACCTATGATCCTAAGATGTTTACCACTAAAGAAGCAGTTTGGTGATGCCTGCAAGGACAGACTCCTACAATAGAAAGTCCAGATGTCACAACACCCATAACAATATATGCTTTCAAGATATAGTTATGCTTTGATGGACTTACACACTAAAATATCAATAATCATTTTCTTTAAATCGATAGAATAATACCTGTAGTCATGCTGTCACCCCACCTGCACATAGGTACAGCTTAGTTTCATCTTTACATAGATAAGACACCTATATAAGAAAAACTTAAAACAAAGACAGTGCATTCCTCCACTTGCATTTTGAGGATACTCTGCTGGGTAACAGAGTGGATTTCAGTAAACTATCTCTTCTCACAGAACTCTGAGGCTCACCCTGAATTTTTTTCCTGTGTGAGATCCAAGAACCTTTTCTTGGGGTCTGGATCTTGAAAAGACCCGTTTTTAGCAACATCTTCTGGGGACACATGAAGGGACCTTAAGGTGAGACCCAATGCCGAGGAAATTTGGTCTGCACAGCACTCATTGGCCCCTCTGGTAAGTTGGGTCCATCTTGGTGTCCTCTATTAGGTTTAGGCAAAGCTGATATTCAGGTTAGGGTCTGAGCCAGTGAGGTTAGAGTCCCAGGGGTATAATAAAAATGGAAGTAGTTCAAGATCTTTGCCACTATGTGCTTTGGACTAATCCACTTGTTCCTGTTTGCCAGGTATGGAAAAGCTATAGTTCTTATTATTTTCCAGCTTGATGCCTTTGCTTTTACTGCAGCTCTATGCTGGCCTCATATGGCTGGCCCAGCGGTTCACTACTTTCACTTTTCATGTTTGCCATCTGCTCACCACATCTGAAGTTCTCTGTTTCTCTTTTCTTTCTGCCTGCTTTGAATCTGCTGTTACTAGGCTACTGGTATTGAGATAAAACTTGCTTAGAGTTACTTGGAGATTTTGTTTTTGTTGTACAGTTCAACCAGTTCTGGCTAAAATGTAAACATTAGAAACTCATTTGAAACTGAAGAATAAAAAGGTGAAAAAGCCCTTTTTTAAAAAGCCAACCCCCTTCTAAAGACAACTGTACCCAAAATTTTGGTTCACAGCTTTCCTTGGATTACTTACTGGGTGATTTTCAATTAATGATATGGGAAAATATGTTTCTAAAATTGTGGAATGGCTTTATCTATAAAATGCTAACATCTGACAAACAGTTCAGAATTTCTTGCTTCCTAAGTTTTCTAATTCATGGATGAATGAGTGCCCTTTGTTGTCCCTTCCCTTCCCTTTCTTGTCCCTTTTCCTTTTTGCACTGTGCTTAGCCTTCTGAACCCAAGGAGAGATGGAGATACCCATGTTCCTTTATGTTCCCAGGTATTGGGAGACACAGGTCCCTGCCAAGGGTTGTTGGATCCTTTGGGCCATGTCTGCTGAGGAGCCTGGAGTTATGGGATTGCCCAGCTTGGCTGCCACCCTGTTGGACAGGGTTTTTCAGCCTTTAGGGGTCTAGGGTTGCAATGTCTCCCTGATGGATAAGCTGTTTGAGGTACAGAGAAATATTTATTAGCACCTACTGCTTCTTGGTCCCCTTTTTCTGCCGCATACTTGCCGTATGTGCCTTACTAGTGATGCATGCTGCCCTATTCTTGCATGCCCTGAAGTTAATAGCTATCATTTTCTTTCTGGTCTTGATGATTTTTGTTCTTTGGGTTTTTAAATTTGGCATCTCTCTGGATGGCACTGGAGAGAAAAGCCTCCTGGGATCTAGTCTTATTGAGAAAAAGAATGATTTTGTCAAAATCAGAAGTTATCTAAAAGTCAACTCAAATTATGAACTTGAAAATGATTACTTTTGAAACAAAGTGGGAAAGAACCAGTAAGTAGGGGAGAGAGAGACATAAAGAAAGTTGTGGATATGAAGATATACTTTTTGGTAAGGAAGGTTATTAAAAAAGAAAATAATTTTGCATGAAAAAGGATCTTGGATGGTAAATTTCTGTGCTAAAATAAAATGCTGATTAAGAAGGAGGGAAGTTTAGGACAAGTCAGAAAGTCCAAGCTTGTTGTAGATGGTCTGTATAAGTTGTGATAAGCTTTGTGAAGGGGAATTTATGAAAGGAATTTTGTATATGATTAAGTTGGTTATTATTAAAAAAAATTATAATATTCTTTCTAGGATTAGTCCGCTATGTTAAAACAAGAGTTTCTTAAGGTGCTGATTTACTCTTAATGAAAATGCAAGAAATTTTACTTTTAATTTTATAATCTGTTTCTTTTAGAAATTTCTCAGTCATATCCCAGTTCAACCTTTCTGTGTCCTGTTCCTTTCAGATTTTTCTCCCCCTGGAGAAAGCCTAAGATAACAACTTTCTCCTTCAGCAACTTTTGCTAGCTCCTGTAACTTGTTTCTTCTGGTTCCAACTGTTGTTGTGGCCTAATGGTAAAGTGTTTTATTTTGCAAGTTTAGAGAAGCAATGCTTTCCTCCAGTATAATTTGATTTTGTACTCTTAGCTTTTCTTGATATGTTTAAATTTTCAGTGTAATTATAAAACTCATGCTCTTCCTAAGAATCACATATTCCCCTGCTCTACTGATAACCTTGAACACACCTGTGTCTTGTTAAATTCAAGCACTTTTTTTCCCATCAAGTTTGACTTCCAGATTATCTAAGTGGGTTTCTCAAAAAGAGAAGCAGTCATGTTGCAGAAGTTTTTTTTTTTTTTTTTTTACTTTTTGGTAACTGACCTAAGAAACAATATTTTGTAATACCTATGTGTTTATCAGGGTTTTCAATTGCTTTAAAAAAACTTGAGATTTAAAAGGGCTAAAGTTTTTATATCCACATAACCTTCTGTGTTGTCTTTAAAGTCCTTTAATTATCACTTTGGTCAAGTGAGTAACTATTATTTAACAATGACCTGTGCTTCTGTTTTGATCAAATGTTTTAAGCCTTTGTTATTTTTAACAAACATCCTCAAAATTAAATCCTAAATAAAATCTGACTAATTACTGGGGATTATTAAAGCTATAAAAATTAATCACACAAAGTTATAAAATCTTTTTCAGCTTCCAGTCAGGTCACGGACTTCATTATCACCATCTCTAGCTCCCTTGAAAAAGGTTCTTATCAGGTACTATTAATTAATCCAGTGCTATTAAGTTACAGGGCTTTGACTCCTGAGTACACCTATGTTATCTAAAGAAGGGATTGACTCATGCAAGTATCTAACATCAAACTCAGGTTAATCAAACCTTGCCTCTGGACCTGTACAAAGGCCACAATCAGAGTAAACAGTTTTGTTTTGTTTTACCTCCAGAATTTGAAACTATTAAATCCCTCTAGGTCCAGAGACTATCACATGAGATTCTAAAGGCTAGTTTTGAGGAATAAAATTAATTCAGCCCCTCAAAATCAAGGATGGTATACAGATTCCTAAACAGATAAACAAAATGCTGTGATTTGTATAGCTAATTATTAAAAGCCAAGATTGCAGTAGGTCAACGTACAGAATTTATAGATAAGTCAATTTTGTAACCTTGCTTTTTGGCTTTTGGTTTTTGGCATTTATTTTGCACAAAAGAGGTTTTAAGGTTAATGAGTTCCTACCCCCTTCCATTTCCATCTGGCCTAGAGCATTTAGCTGGCTATAAGTCTTTTGACTCTCAGTTTCCTAGTCATAGAGGTTCTACCAAGTGCCATGATGGATCTGGGACATGATAACACACATTCGGCGTCAATATGAGATAAAATAAAAGCTTGGCATACCTTGACAAAAAAGAGGGGATATAAATGCAATAAAATAAAATAAAATTCTAAGAACCCCAACAGAATGAACCCCTCTCTTGACTAGAAGGAATAATAACAATTTAAAAAACCTTTAAGGAATAGTTTAGGCCATGATGGGAAGCTGGGGGTCACATAAGTCTCATTATACGTTCCCCACCCCCCTGATCCCAGAATTCAGGCACAACTGACCAGCATTAACATTAAAATAGTGATCATAAGATTGACAGAACAGACTCTTCCTTTTTTAGGTTTTTATATATTTATTTTCAAAATTGTGTTAGTTTTGGGGAAGAGGCAGTTTTTGGTTACATGATTAAGTTCTTTAGAGGTGATTTCTGAGTTTTGGTGTACCCATCACCCAAACAGTATACAGTGTACCCAATATGTAGTCTTTGACCCATCAATCCCCTTCACCCTTCCTCCCAAATATCCAAAGTCTGTTATATCATTCTTGTGCATTTGAATCCTCATACCTTAGCTCCCACTTATGAGTAAGAACATACAATATTTGGTTTTCAATTCCTAGTTACTTCACTTAGAATAATGGCCTCCAACTCCATTCAAGTTGTTGCATGGGACATTATTTCATTTTGTTTTATGGCTGAGTAGTATTTCATAGTGTCTATGTTCTATATTTTCTTTACTTGTTGGTTGATAGGCACTTAGGTTGGTTCCATATCTTTGCAATTGTGAATTGTGCTGCTATAAACATGTATGTGCATGTGTCTTTTTCACATACTGACTTTTTTCCCTTTGGGTACTGGGATTACTGGATTGAATGGTAGTTCTACTTTTAGTTCTTTAAGGAATCTTCACACTCTTTTCCATAGTGGTGGTATTAGTTTACATTCCCACCACCAGTGTAAAAATGTTCCCTTTTCACCACATCCACACCAACATTTATTATTTTTTGATTTTTAAATTATGGACATTTTTGCAGGAGTAAGGTGGTATCTTATTGTGGTTTGAATTTGAATTTCCCTGATAATTAGGGATGTTGAGCATTTTTTGCATATGTTTGTTAGCTGTTTGTATATCTTCTTTTGAGAATTGCCTATTCATGTCCTTTGTCTACTTTTTGATGGGATTTTTTTTTTCCTTACTGATTTGTTTGACTTCCTTGTAGATTCTGGACATTAGTTTTTTATCAGATGCATACTTTGTGAATATTTTCTCCCACTCTGTGGGTTGCCTGTTTATTCTGCTGATTATTTTTTTTGCTGTGCAGAAACTTTTCAGTTTCATTAGGTCCCATGTATTTATTTTTGTTTTTGTTTCATTTGCTTTTGGGTTATTGCTCATGAAATGTTTGCATATGTCAGTGTCTAGAAGAGTTTTTCCAATGTTATCTTCTAGAATTCTTATGATTTAAAGGCTTAGATTTAAGTCTTTACTCATCTTGAGTTGACTTTCGTATGAGGTGAGAGATGAGGATCCAGTTTCATTCTTCTACATGTGGCTTGCCAATTATCCCAGCATCTTTTATTGAATAGGGTGTCCTTTCCCCATTTTATGTTTTTGTTTGCTTTATCAAAGATCAGTTGGTTGTAAGTATTTGACATTATTTCTAGGTTCTCTATTCTGTTCCATTGGTCTACATGCCTATTTTTTTAAAATTATACTTTAAATTCTGGGATACATGTGCAGAGCATGCAGGTTTGTTGCATAGTTATACATGTACCGTGGTAGTTTGCTGCATCCATTACCCCGTCATCTAAATTAGGTATTTCTCCTGATGCTATTCCTCCCCTTGCCCCCCACCCACTGACAGGCCCTGGTGTGTGATGTTCCACTCCCTGTGTCCATGTGTTCTTATTGTTCAACTTCCCCTTGTGAGTGAGAACATGCAGTGTTTGGTTTTCTGTTCTTGTGTCAGTTTGTTGAGAATGGTGGCTTCCAGCTTCATCCATATCCCTGAAAAGGACATGAACTCATCCTTTTTTATGGCTACATAGTATTCCATGGAGTACATGTGCCACATTTTCTTTATCCAGTCTATCATTGATGGTACATGCCTATTTTTATACCAGTATCATGCTGTTTTGGTAACTATAGCCTTATAGTAATAAAGTCAGGTAATGTGATGCCTCTAGATATGTTCTTTTTGCTTATGACAGCTTTGGCTATGTGGGCTCTTTTTTGGCTGTATATAAATTTTAGGATTTTTTTCATAGGTCTGTGAAGAATGATGATGGTATTTTTGTGGGGGATCACATTGAATCTGTAGGTTGCTTTTGGCTGTAGGGCATTTTCACAATATTGACTCTATACCCATTCAAGAGTATGAGATATGTTTCCATGTTTGTGTCATCTATGATTTCTTTCAAAAATGGTTTGTAGTTTTCCTTGTAGAAATCTTTTACCTCCTTGGTTAAGTATATTCTTAAGTATTTCATTTTATTTTTATTTTTTCTTTGTTTTTTTGCAGCTTTTGTAAAAGAGATTGAGTTCTTGATTTGATTCTCAGCTTGGTCATTGTTGGTGTATAGTAGTGCTACTGATTTGTGTACATTGATTTAGTATCCTGAAACTTTGCTGACTTTATTTATCAGCTCTAAGAACTTTCTGGATGAGTGTTTAGGGTTTTCTGTATATAATAATACCTTCAGGAAACTGCAACAGTTTGACCTCTTCTTTTTAAATTTGTATACCCTTTATTTCTTTCTCTTGTACAGATCTCAGCTCACTGCAACCTCTGCCTGCTGGGTTCAAGTGATTCTCATGCATCAGCTGCCTGAGTAGCTGGGATTATGGGTGCACACCACCATGCCTGGCTAATTTTTGCATTTTTAGTAAAGATAGAGTTTCACCATGCTGGCAAGGCTGCTCTCAAACTCCTGGCCTCAAGTTATCTGCCCACATTGACCTTCCCAAGTGCTGGGATTACAGGTGTGAGGCACTTTGGCTATAATAGATTTTCTTTCTTTTTCTTTTTTTTTTTGAGAAAGAGTCTTGCTCTGTCTTCCAGGCTGGAGTGCAATGGCGCGATCTTGGCTCACTGCAACCTCTGCCTCCCTGGTTCAAGCAATTCTCCTGCCTCAGCCTCCCAAGTAGCTGGGATTACAGGCACCTATGACCATGCCTGGCTAATTTTTTGTATTTTTAGTAGAGACGGCCTTTCACCATATTGGCCAGGCTGATCTTGAACACTTGACCTCAGGTAATCCACCTGCTTTGGCCTCCCAAAGTGCTGGGATTACAGGAGTGAGCCACCCTGCCTGGCCAGAAAAGATTCTTTATGGCAGTAAGATGTCAAATTATAAACCGGATCTAAGACCATGCCAGGTATGGGTTAAGTCTCCATCCAGTGTAAACAGTGTCATATGTTACATGCACATTCGCTCAATATGCATGCATCAGGACCACGTCCATAGATATTCATAGCTCCCCTGTTCAATGAGCGGACTTAGTTTTATTAAAAACTTGGAAAGAGGGAATCCCCCAAAGGTCAGTTATAACCCAAGTGGAAGGGTCCCTATCAGGTTATTTTTAAGCACCCTCACTACTGTTAAACTTCAGCTGAATCACTAGCTGGGTACACCTGTCCAAAATTAAACCTGTTTCTTATGAGTCCCTGCAGGCATCTGAGAAAATCACCACAACCCACACTTGTGAACCCCTAGAAGAACTAAAGGTGTGGTTTTACAAATAAACAGATAAGTAACATTCCTACTCTTTCCTATAGGTACTCAATCTTCTTAACAACTCCCATCCCACACAGGTTTGCATCCCTGGCAGATTCCTATGGCTATGTGGTCACCCATTTGATAGGCCTATAAAAGACTTGTCTCTCATTTGAGATTGTGAAACCCGTGGTAATCACTGTGTATGAAAATGTTTGTTTCAGGGGTCAATGTATAAAATGACAAGCAAAGTCCGCTAACATACAGTTATATAGCATCACTCACCTGAGAGCTAAGTGGACAATTGGCCTTATATTGGCTGGAGTTGGAGCCCCATAGAGAAAACTTGCCTGTTTTTAGGCAACTCTTCAAAACTTTACTTCTTCATTTCTAAACACTGTCTCGTAAAATGGGGGATGCTTTAGATAAATTAAGACTAGCACTAGATTACCTATTGGTTGAAAATTAGCACTAGATTACTTTTTGGCTGAACAAGGAGGAGTATGCACCATAATCAATATAACCTGCTGCAGTTGTGTAAATACCTCAGGTCACATAGAAGAAGATACACAGAAAATACATGAACAAGCTGTCTGTTTGCATAAATATAACCAAGACGCCAATTCCAACTGTGTCTGGTCAGCCATTAGAAGTACCCTCCTGAGTCTCAACCTTCTGGTTGTTGCCCTTCCTGGGACCTTTGATAGTTATCTTATTATTAATCTTTGGCCCTTCTTGTTTAACCTCTTGGTAAATTTGTGTCTTCTAGATTACAACAATTCCACCTAAAGATGATACTGACACAAAGCTTTCAATCCATCCCATCTTCTGCCCAGAAAATAAAGACACACAGCCTTTAGGCCTCAGAGATCAGGCATCTAGAGATTTTTACTCCTCCAATACTTGGTGGGGTCTATGACCGTAGACTCGTCAGGATACCATATAAATAAGGACCCCCTCTGGCTCCCCAGAGGCCAACTGCAGACCCTTATGAGAGAATCCTGTCCCAAAAATGAACATCCACTCTCAGCAGGAAGAAGTTACAGAAGACCAGCCTTTGCCCTTCATCTCCCCTTACGATTATGGGTCCTCTTGTAAGTAGAGGGGGGAATGTTAGGAAAGCAGGAGTCTAGGTGATCCAGAGTGACACCATTTTAAAATAAACTCCATCTGAAAACTAGCGAGGCATCTACACACATTCGTTTAGGCAAGTATATCCTTATGTAACTGGAAGAAAGAGCATTATTTTAGAATCTGGCTATAGTTTGTAATAATTGGCCAAGGGAAAAAAAGTTCACATTGGTGTAGGAAAAGTACCCTAACAGTGACGGGTAATAATGTGGGACAGTGGTTCTGGTCAGTGATTTGATGGAAGGGATGTAGATAATATTTTATTGTAAGTAATAAAGTAGGAGAAATATTTGGTCTTTTGCTTTTGGGTGAGTGCAACAGTAGTACCATTACTTGGAGGAGAGGATAGAGAAGGAGAGGAATAGGCTTGAATAAGATGAGTGAGAAGAGAGAAAAGTTCTGTAAATGGAGATGGCCAGGGAATACCAGGGCATCAGAATCTAACTCTAAATTTAATGCTGTTGTCTGTTCATATTGCATTGCACTGTAATCTTTCTATCTTTCCTAAACCATCATCAAAGTCTGTTATCCACTAGGGCCTTGGGTTGGTGGTACTTTGGGAAATGCCAGAGAGGGTAAGTACAGCAAATGTGCAGTGTCGCAGATGATAGGAGGAAAGCTGGCCATTGGGATGATTAAAAAAATAATTCAGTGGGAGTGGGAATTCAGACCATGTAAATGTAAACCCCCAGAAATTCTCAGAAAGCATGGAGGAAGTATTTTCATGGAGACTTTAGCCATTTTGTGTGTGGGAGAGGTAGTAGTGAATGAAAGGTGAGGACACAGGTGTGGCAAATATATGGATTACATTGGTAAAACAGTTTTTCCTTCCACCAAAGCCTTTAGTTTTTATTTTAAATTAAATCTTATTATGCTTTTAAGCAGTACAAATGGAGGCTGTTTTCTATGCATTCTGTCATTTTCTAGGGTTCTGCTATGGGTTAATATAATGTTATTTGTTATCAAAATACTTGCAGAGGGGTTAAGAAAATTTCAAGAAATAAAAAATCTTTCTAATGAGCAAAAGGGAAAGCTCTTCATGAAGATTTCATTATAGAGGCTCTCTAGTGTTTGTCCTCATTTCCTGAAATCTCACGTGTATCTGACTGCCCTGGTGCCCTTTTCAAACATTCATGGTGGGAATTATATAAGCAGCCTGGAGAATCCGAATCCCAGTGGTCTCACTCCATGGATCTACCTTCTCTTAAAAATCATTCCCCTAAGTTTCTGTCACTTGGCTGCAGTTTAGTAGACATCTCTACGTCTCCAGCCAGAACAGCACCAGAATTTCAGGACCAGGGCAATAGAGTCTGATATTAAATTATCTCTCTCTCTCTCTTCTCTCTATCTATCTTCCACAGAACAATTTGTGGGATAGTACCTTTGGAGTCTCATATCTAGGATGGGCCTGGTCCTCCATGCTGATTCTCCTGGGTGATATTTCTGTTAGTTTGAACAGTAACCACACTTTATTACTGTTTCATCTTTTTTTTTTTTAACTCTTAGATTGATTTTATCATGTGTATAAAACATACTCATACCTACATCCCAAAGATAAACAATAACTCTCAGAAAATATGTGGTCTAAAACTGTACTGAGGAGAGGAAGAGCGGACACTTTAATTGCCACATAATTAACATGAGGTCACCACACACCTTTCACAAATCTACAAGTCATTCTATTTAGGCTAAATCAAGTTCTCCCTTGGGCCAGCCAGAGCACAAATAATGGAGCAATTTGACTTTTCAATGACAGATCTCTGATTTCCAGAAAAGAGACTTTGAAGTACCCAGTTCTAGTAAATACTCAATTAAATTTTCAGGTAAATGACCTCTGCTCCTGTAGTCTTTATCGTGAAGAAGGGAAAGAAGGAGGCTTATTCTGTTTGATAGTTTGATTTTTATAATAGGGTTTGTTTCTGTTATAGTTCTTTGTTTCTGTTATAATTCTCTCAGCTATAATTCTTTATTAGCTGAGAGAAAACTTCTGTTTGGTTTTATTTAGTGGGAAGAAACCTACCCCTCATTGAGTACCTAGTTAATATCAGGCACTTTGTACACATAATCAATTTAATCTTGACCGCAACCCTGTAAAGTAAGTATTATGTACTGTATTAACAAATAAGATAACATGCTTACCCTGTTTGATCTTTTCAGTGTTTGTTAGGGAAGCAGAGGTTTCATTTGAAATTGGTTTGATTATCCTGTTTGATCTTTTCAGTGTTTGTTAGGAAAGCAGAGGTTTCGTTTGAAATTGGTTTGATTACAAAGTTCATGTTTGCTGTCAAATTGCTGATCTTGAAAGTTTTAGACTGATGAAATTTGGACTTTGTAGTCTCCCCTCTCTTGCTGTTGTCTGTAAATAGAACTTTGGGAAATTGTTCAGTTTTATGTTTGAGAGATTGTTTACATTTGAGAGTATGTACTTTTATTGTTGTAAAGTGAATAGTTACTCTATGGAATTACTACTCTAGGTCATAGTTAGAATGCAGGAAAATATTTTTTCATCATTAGGTGAGTATCTGTAAGGCAACAATTCATTCTAATATAATTAGTTTAGCATTGAGATACCTGGCAAATGTAACTTTCCTGTTACTCAGATTTTATCTTAAACATCACCTCATCAAGGCTGGCCTCCCTAAATCTCTAAGACTAGGTCAGGGACCCCTGTGTTAACAAGCCACCTATACTTTTCCTTCATGGTACTTTACACTTTCCTTAATACTTGCAAAATTTGGTAGGCTCACTTTTATCTCAGTTTCATCTTGCGATTTCTCTAGGGTACATTTAGCATGCAAGATTCAAGTGCACTTTCAGAATAACAGAAACATTCACAGAATGGACCTGAGCTGCCCTGAGGCAGGGTCAACATAATGGGTTGCTCCTCAAGAAGGTGAAGGTCAGAGACTGGAAGATAATGCAGAAAGAGACACTGAGTTGTCAAATATCGCATACATTTTATTGAATATTAATGAAATACAAAATGAATAATTAAAGCTCAAACATCGTCACATTCTGCTAATGGTAGAAGCAAAGCACAGTCGTCAGACCAAATAATAAAAACCTAAAAGCCAGAGGACATAGCTCTAAAGACAATGAATGCCATATTTTCTAAAAGGCTTAGTATAAATATAAAGATATTTAAGTATTTTATACGCACACATTACTATTTTAGTATTTACAGTTTACCTTAGGACTCTACTTTCAGAGTTTATTTCTATAGTTTGTTACAGCTTACTTCAATAACTAAAACCTGCTTTCCTATATAAAATAAGTCCACCTTTTCATTCTGGCTTGGAACAGCCAATAATCTTTTTCTAATATTTACCACAATGTCTAATCATCTATTATTTGTGTGTTTATGTGTTTAATGTCGATTCCCCTTATGAGGCTGTAAGCTCTGTGAAAGTAAGGACCATGTCTGTTCTGTTCAAATCATGTACACAGTGCCTGCCTACCAGTAATGCCTGATGTACAGTCATTTTATAGACTACTTGTTTACTGAATGTTGAGTGACTAGGGTAAAGAATGTCTGCACACTGAGCCAGCTTGAAATAATGAAAGGATAAATTTGGCCTCTGTAGCATGAACGTTAATATTGCTCAAAAGCCTTTCTTGTTAAAAATCCTTTCCTTTAATCTTTTTTTTGAATTAATTCTTTTTTTAATTGTAATTATCTGCATATAGTCATTGTATGTTTTGCAGATCCATGGATGATTCTGGGTTTAGTTCTTTGTGAGAGTGCCAGAAACTCCCAGAGACTGACTCTATGCATATAGACAGGCCATTGGAGAGAATGTTTACTTGATTGCTGAAGACAATTGCTACTGAGGATGGATCATAACTCAGGAAGGAACAATTCAGCACCAAAAGAGGGAATGGAGCCCTTCTGGAAAACACGAATAAGGTACCTCAAGACTTATAAACGCTAGATAAAAGTAGCATGCTGTTGGAGAGTTTTGAAGTCCTAATTTTTTAGTTATTTGTTTTTAAAAATTACATAAGTAGCACATTTGTTATAGATGTAAGTTAGGGTGGTTTTAATTCATATTTCCCCCAGGTAAATAACTGTGTATAATCGTCTTTTGATAATGGCCTGCATGCCTTTACATTCTTCAGGTTTCCTCTTCCAGATACATGTACTATCTCTTGGTCTATCTATGGCACTCTAGCTATCAGGATACCATGAAAAAAAAATCTGGGATATTGGAAAGGGCACATTTTTTTGACGTCATCAGGGAGCTCAATGCAAACCATGGTTGAACACTTGAAGATGTCGAGTAGCTGCTTGAAGTTCCTGATAAAGAGCTGCACAGCACCATGTTCTGCCAGTAGTCATAGGCATTTGGATTTCTCTCTTCAGATTTAGCTCCTTCTCCTTTTGTCAAACTGCCTGGACAGAGCTGCAATTGCTTCCTTGTTGTAGAGTCTGTCCACTGGTCTCAACTTTCTAGTTATTATCTCACCAGAGATAATATGAGTTACAATCTCTCCGAAGATGCTAGATGTCTAGAATCATTCAGAATGTTCCCTGGACCATCATACAAATAAAGCACCAGCTGATTCCCCCCAGGACTCAGATCATACCTGTTCATATATTTTCCATTCAATTTGCAGCAAATCTCTGTTAGGACGGTCTTTCTCAAGTGATCTTCAGTGAAGGATTACATTTTGTTTGTTTTTATTTTCAGTGTATTGTGGACTGGTACTTTGTGTGAAATATAATAAAATTAGTTCTTAGAAATGTAAAATGGTAAATAAAAACAGATATACAAAGTACAAACCCTATTTTTTATTAGTAGATTCAAAAGATAAAATTACTCTGCCAATGTGCTCTATTAATTTCTTTTTTGACATTTAAAATTCAAATTAAACAATTTAAATCAGAAGCATAATTCTAAATTGCATTTAGTCAATATCCCTTTTATAACCTTGTTATAAAAATCAGAAGGAATATTTGTAAGTAAAGCAGATATCTTTATAGGTTAATGAGGCCAGATTTGACTTTGGATTTTGTTCTTTAAACAGATTCTAGAAGATAGAGGAAAAAATAGGTTATTTATAGAGAACAGTATCTACCTGTGTACTCAGAGGTATAAATTTCTTGATGGAAATGCTTCAGTACATGCTGGAATCTCAGAAGCAATTTTCAAAGAGCTTAGTTTTATTTTCTTGGATTTTAAGAATATCTAAAATCCTTTTTCATCCTCAATTTTGGGAGCCAAATAATACTTTAAATGTTCCATATCCAGCAATTTTATACTCTATAGCAATAGGTGCATCTGCAGACATACTGAGTGTTACCAGAAGAGAGAGTGGAGTGCCTTTATAAAGAAATTCAAGTATCTTAGTGCAAAAGTTAGCTGAGCTGGCTCATTCATCATTATGGCAACAGCTTTGTCTTCCTTATTGTCATTACTTGTTTGTGACAATGTTTCCATTTCCACCTTCTCCATTTGCAGAAAATTTCACTCCATCTTTTGCACAGGAAATTATCGTACCTTCTCCAATATAACTGAGATCTTGGCATATATGAACAAATTTAGCAGAATACATCTTTACTACACAGCTGTACTCTTGTTCTGGAATTTCAAATTGCTCAACATCTAAAATCATTAACTTCACTTCATAGTCTAAAAGTTCTCTTGATTTAGTTCTTTGGATTCTAGTACCAAGAGGTCCATGGTACCTTCAGCCCTCCATATAATGATGTCTTCATTGCCATCATCATATTTTTTGGACATGTTGGTGAGGCTCATGCTCATGGCTAGGTTGTGGTCACAGCAGTATGTGCTGAAGCCCGGGCATGCAGGGTGAGCTGCACCAGGGAAATGTGTGATACTGTCATGCTGTGTAGGTTCACCTGATTGAACTGTTGTCCCAGCAGGCCTATCTCTCACTTTGAATAGGGATGACTGTACAACTAATAAGATGTTGTGGTGATGATGGTGTGTGACATCTAAGGCAGGGTCATAAAATACATTGTGACTTCTTCTCACTGTTTCTGGGAGAAGTCAGCTTTCATATCACAAAGAAACTCAAGCAGCACTATGAAGAGGTCCAGGTGGTAAAACTGAAGACCTTTACAAACAGCCAGTACTAATCTGCCAACCTAATGAGGGACTTTGGAAAACAGATCCTCTGGCCTCAGGTAAGCCTTCAAAGACTTCAGTCCCAGTCAACCTTTTCACTGCCACCTCATGGTAAACCCTGCACTAGTACCATTGAGCTAAGCTGCTCCTGAATTCCTGACTCACAGAAACTGAGAGAATAAATGTGGTTGTTATGACACAATAAGTTTTGAGGTAATCTGTTATGTACCAATAGCTAACAAATACAGACCACTACATAAATCAATACATAACTTCCATCTGTGTGATAGGTGTTATGACAGACGCAGGATACAAGGTGTAGTAAAGACAGAGCGAATCTGAAGTAGTAACCTGTTGTCTTAGTCTGTTTGTGCTGCTATAATGCAATTTCACAGACTGGGTAATTTATAAAGAACAGAAATTTATTCTCTCACAGTAATAAAGGCTGGCAAGTCTAAAATCAAGGCATGGTCAGGTTAGGGTTCAGTTTCTCTGCTTTCAAGATGGTGCCTTGAACACTGCATCCTCCGGAGAGGAGAAACATTGCATCCTCACATGGCAGAGAGCAGGAGAGGAAAGGAGACAAATGGAAATTAGGCTCACCCTTTTATAATAGCATTAATTAATTCATGAAGGTGAAATCTTCATGAACTAAACACCTCCTTTTAGGTTCTATCTTCCAACACTGTAGCTTTGGAGATTAGGTTTTCAACAAGTTAGCTGAACTGGCTCATTCATCTTTACAGCAACAGCCTCTTCTTTATTGTCATTACTTGTTTGTAACAATGTTTCCATTTCCAAGTTCTCCACTTGCAGAAATTTTCCTCCCTCTTTTGCACAGGAAATTATAATTTGGGGGACACATTCAAACTATAGCATCTTCCAAATTAGTAACTCTACCAAGGCAATGCTACAATTCAAGTTTTCATATTTTCCACAAGCCTGTTGTAAATTATTTGTTGATTACAAAATAATCAGCAAAATACAAGTATTTATTCCTTTTGCATGGAAGCAACCAAACACTTTCTTTTTTTTGATATGAAGGTCTACAAGTGAGGACAATCTATATTTGTCTTCCTAGTTAAGTACAACTTTAACCAAGGGGCTGAATTGTTGAATTCATGTTTCTCTTTATTTTTTCAATGTTGAGAAAGTAACCAATAATACATGTGGCCAAATAAAAAGCTCTGAAATAAAACATATCAGTCGGGCGCGGTGGCTCACGCCTATAATCTCAGCATTTTGGGAGGCTGAGGCGGGTGGATCACGAGGTGAAGAGATCGAGACCATCCTGGTCAACATGGTGAAACCCCGTCTCTATTAAAAATACAGAAATTAGCTGGGCATGGTGGCCCACGCCTGTAGTCCCAGCTACTCAGGAGGCTGAGGCAGGAGAATTGCCTGAACCCAGGAGGCGGAGGTTGCGGTGAGCCGAGATCACGCCATTGCACTCCAGCCTGGGTAACAAGAGCGAAACTCTGTCTCAAAAAAAAAAAAAAAATTTTTTTTTAAGATTTTTAATTCATTGATCCTCTCCTTCCCTAACCCCCAATAAAGTTTTTAGTAAAGTGGGATGCCTCCTCATTCACAGAATGGAGGACCCATGCTAGCATTTGGGTTATCTTGGTATCAATGTCAGCTCAGACTCTGCATCTGAGAGTTCTTTAAAGATACGGGTATCTGGCCAGGTGTGGTAGTGTAGGCCTATAATCCCAGCACTTTGGGAGGCCAATTTGGGATCGCTTAAGACTAGGGGTTCAAAACTAGGCTGGTTTGAGCCTGGTCTACAAAATCCTGCCTCTTCAAAAAGAAAAAAAATTAGTCAGGCTTTGTAGCAAGTGCCTGTAGCCTCAGCTACTTGGGAAGCTGAGGTGGAAGGATTGCTTGAGCCTGGGAGTTTGAGATTGCAGTGAGCTATGAATGTGCCACTGCACTCTAGCCTGGGTGACAGAGTGAGACCCTATCTCAAAAACAAACAAACAAACAAACATTTCCTCTTTCCCCATGTATAGTAATACTGGTTTGTCGAGTGTGGATCTGGAATTAGGTAAACATTGTTGAAGTCCATAAACTGCCCCATGCAGTGACTGTCTAGGGAAGTGCAATGACAGGGATTGGAAAGAAAGATTTTGCTTTGTGCTTGGCACAGAATGATGTGGTCAAAACAGCAGGACTCAGAGACAGTTCACAGAGTCTATTCACAGAGTTTACAGGACCTAATAGGATTCAAATATGGTCTTGAAGCTGGCAACAACTTTGAATGGGTATACAGTGATGTGGACAGTCACCAGTACATGCTAATATGTTTGAGTATATATTAACAGGAAGGAAAAAAAAGTTCCTGCATTTGTGATAAAATTAGAGTTAATTTTGCAGTAAGCTACAACATAACAAGACATTCAAAATAGCTTAAGGAACTGAGCTTTATTGGAACAAAAAGTGTGGACACTGTTTACAACAAAACATTTCTGGGGAAACTTGGAATTCCCAAGACCTGAAGACTCCTCCAAGTTCTCACTGTTAGTAAGGTTAATTTGGGGGCAGAACAGGAGCATGCCTTGGCTGCTATCAGGAAGTAGAAGAGCAGAGCAGAGTTGGGCATGGAAGCTCCAGCTCAAAATTGGGAAGATGGAGAAGAGCCATCCCAAGTCCAGCATGAAGAGGTTTTATAGCACCCATCTCCTCTATTTGCAGGAAGCAGACCCCTAAAGGGAAGCATAGGATGCCCAACTCATGAGAATTAGACTCTCATGAGAGTCCTTTGATATCATGTGAAAACCATGATGGGAGAGAGGGTGCAGCCCACCTTCCTGGCCAATGTTAAATCAGGAAATCTGTTTAGATAAAAAAATGATACTCCATTTTTTGGTCTCCCAAGATCAGCTAAAATTTGCTGACACGCAGAGGCCCCTGTCTGATCTAGTGGGAGCCCAGAGCTACGGGAGTCCAGCTGGAGCAGAAGAGTCTGCAACTAGGAAGGGACCTCCTGTTGTGTGTATGGGGTGTGGTAAGAGACTCTTTTTGTATCTAGAGGAAAGGAAGAAAGTCATATCCCAAGAGGGTACTTAACCTTAGTCCTAATTCTAGGAGAACTGAGAGGGGCTGGGGCAGAAATTCAAATGGTCAGGGTAGAAAGATTGGATGCCACAAAGTATTACTGGGGCTCATTTTCCCCTTAGCCACTTCTTGGAGGAAAAAATCCACGGGACATATTAGTAAGAAAGTATATAATTATTCCTGTTTTATGAGAAGATTGGAATTAAAAACAGTTTTGTTGTTTAATATTACAACAGCTTTCTAGGAAGTGTGGATCCTGGTAAATGATGACTCCCCTCACCCCTCTTTTTTCTGCTGAATCCCCCAGGTGGCTTAGTTATAAAGCCAGGTACTATGAGCTGCTGATAGTCAAATCACCCTGACCAATTGAAGAAGAATTTGAACTTCCTTTGGCAATCCAGGAGAGAAGAGATTTGTGCTAAAGAGATAGGATAAATGAGGGTTTGAGACTAGGTTAACTTGATTCAGGTTAACCTGAATCTTCAATAAACTCATGAATAAGGAGTTTTGTTTCTTTGGAGTAAAATGGCAATGTTTCATGTCTAGGCCTGTGGGAGAGACATAGTGTATAAGAATATAAAGGTCCATAGATAGAAGCAACTATGAAAATGAGAGCATCTTGCACTGACCTTGTATATCTGAAGGATGTGGAGTTGAGTGATTCAAGCCAACCTTAATCTAGCTCTGAAAGGGAGGCTGATCCTGGGTGACAATGGATTACATAAGAACAATTTTGATGAAATGGTTAGGTCAGAAGCCAGATATGGTCCACTGCAGAGTGAATCAGAAGTCAGAATATAGAAATAGGATTGTGCAAATAATTCTAAATCATGAAAATTACATCGACTGCAATTGAGTTGGAGAAATATCCTTCAGGTCTTGCATGAATTACATTGTACTTAAAGTAACAGGACACAGCAGATACTATAGAAAAGAAGAAAAAAAAGGTTGGAACATTTCTAGAGCAACATTTGTGTTTTGGATTTCAAATTCTCACTTTGTAGACAAGTAAACTAGATTTTTTTTCTCTTTAGGTAAAAAATGGGAAGATTAAATAAGCCATGAGAAGGTTTTTCAAAATGACATGAAGCTTGAAGGGTAAGAAGTAGGTAAGCAGGCTTATACTTCTGTGGGGAATGCCAGTTCCTGGGTTATGGCTGGTTTCTGTTTTTCTGGCCAAAGATAGGACTCAGAATTTGGAATTCTATGAATAATTATTCTCCCCACCAAAGTAGAACAACAAATACAACAATGGCCTATTTGTAAACTACTTTCTTAAGTTTTTAAACCTGAGCTACAATTTTACAAGCTGACTTCCATTAATGTGTCATGTAAAAAAAGCCAAATTGGAAATACAATGATAATGGCAATGGTAATGATAGGTGAACACTTAAATACTTTCAAGATTCTATATTTTATTAGCTAGAAATAAAATGCAGAGGGGGAAGGAGACGCTTTACAAATTCCTGAAAGCCTCTTCAATGATCTGTATATAGCTTCTGCAGCAGGGATGACCCTTCTCCTACTCCCAAGCCCATGCACCCTTTCTCTTGGTCTCAAACACACAGACATAAAAATTATGTGGGCAGTTTACCATTTTCCAGTATTCATTAGTTCAACTTCTTCATTGATTTTTATCAAAATTCAGAGTATGAGTAATTACTGGGTCTAGATTAAACTTCTCTGCCATATAATCTGCAACCAGTTTAGGGACGTACTGTCTGCTCTTCCAGCCTGTAAATACACAGATTAGTGACAAATTTTATACATGAGGCTTCATTATAAAAGAAAGGCCATTCAAAGCAACTACTGAAGATGTTTGCTTTGACTGAGAAAATCTAAGGCTGTCCCATTTACTTGCCTCAGTCATCACGAGAATGACTACCCAAACCACACACTTTATGTAGAGGGTTGTGTTCCTAAAGGAGACTTCTGGTACTATGGAGGAGAATTAATTCAAAGCAGATAGAATGTGGACCTTGCCTTGAGATGTTCCTGGTATCAGGCTGCAATCTCTCAGGAGTAGTGAATCCATATCTAATGTGTAACAAAGGCCAAGGTCTTGGGAATCATGAAAAGAAGCAATTCAAATGTTAATATAGCACATTTTTTTGTGTGTGCATGCCCTCGTGTATGTTTTGATCTGCTGCTTCATGAGTCAAATAACTTAAAAGAATTTTCACCATGGCAGTGGTCCCAATGAAAACTCTTGGGAAAAGAATATGTACAAAGCAACATAAGAATAAAATGTGCTTTCTGGAAGAATTGTACAAGCAAAGATGGAGTTAGCTAAGGTAAGATAAGTTTAGCATTGTATTTTCTCTATTCTCATGATTTTTCAAGAAATGAATTAAATTTAGCACTGTGCTAAGTGCCATGCTCAGTGCATTACCACACAGAATTTGGCACTCTGCTCATTTCTAGAAAGGGTGGGTGTGGTGTAATTGTGCAAAGTGTAATGTGACATAATCTGCTCAGGGTTCTATGCAGATTATTCTGTGATAGGATCTTGGCAGTTAGTTGCTTTTCTTGGTTCCAGCTTAGGTTAGGCTTTCCCACTTATTCTCAAAACTACCACAAACTCTTCCAATAGATTTATTTTAAATTTGAGTTGGTTTCTGTTATATGTAACCAAGAATTCTAAGTACTGCTCTATGTCATGACATGAAGGGCCAAGTGTCTATTTCCATTTGTTTTTATCTTTTGGTTGGTGATCTGATAAAGCTTTTTTACATCTGTGTCACCCCCCTACACACACCTTTTCTTCTTTCAACCAAATGACATAGGAAGGAAAATTCTAGGACCACAGATGGGACTAGGCAGTGTTTCTCAACAAGGCTCTACTGGTATTTTGGGTGGGGAACATTCTTTATTTGCACATTGTAGGAGGTCCCAATGCAGGACTGTCCAACACCCATTAAATGCTATCCTTGATTGAAAATAATTGAACCAGAGGACTATACTATCTGTGGAAGAAACTAATTTACATTAATGATCACTATATGAGTGTTAGAGTGGCCAGTGAATTAGGTTCATTCACTGAGGGTTTTAAGAATACTCGTGATCTTATTTTTACAAGACTGAGCTGAGCATATGTATTTAGAATTATCATCTACAAATACAATAGAGAGAAATGGCAATGGTCGTATTCAGTGATCTTAAATAGAAGAACTGAAATTACAGTTTTAACTGGATTATTTCTTTTTTTTCTTGCTGGTCCTGCCATGTATCTACTCTTTATAGATGAATTAGGTAAGACTTATAATATCTGTAATAACATGCTGCCATAGCTAACTTGGGTACTACAGACAGCTCACTAGTGCAGATAATTCAGACAACTCCTCTAATTCTCACCTCTTTTTGCCCAGGCATTCAAATTGTCCAGAGTTTCTGGATAAATACATTTCTTCATAAATTCCAGATTGCTAGCTTATAAACCCAGAATCTTAAGCAGATTTATTTAATTTAGTTTGTCTTCTGTTTTTTTCAATAAAATACTCTTCTAAAGTCTATAAAAATGTCCCAGGACAGGTAAAAAAACAGAAAATCAAAGGATTCTATGATAAGATATTTTTCCTCTGGGTAAAATAATTCTCATTTTTAAAAATCAATAGTACTTCTTTTAAATCATGAATTCATTGTGCTTAATATCTTTGAGTTGGTAGCATGACAACTCATTTGCTTGGGATAAGATTTTACATGAGTTGAACAATGACAACTAATGGCTAAGTACATCTTCCAAAGAGTCTTAGCTGGCAGGTGTATAATTTCACTGAAGTATAGTTATAGATTACAATATTGCCTTTTCTTTTCAATTTAGAGTTTGCTTTAAACTTTGGACACTGGATTCTTTACCAATCAATTAAAAAACCTCTTCTCTCTCTTTGCACTAGAAAAAGCTTTCTAAGAGGCACTAGATACACCCATTATCCATCGTTTTATATTGGGTATTCATATATTGAAACAAAATCTGTAATCTAAAGCTATTGTTTTATGTCCTTTCTTAAGCGTTTATGGTGCATTTTTCTATTTCTCACCTTCACCTTCTCAGGCATTTCCACCCTTCCCTGCTTCATCCATACCTCCAAAAACAGAACCCTTCAAAGAACGTCCTGAGAGGAACAACCGGCCACTGATGTTGAGATGAACACTGGCAGGCAACACCCCAACAGTCACACAGACCCCATAGCTCTCATGGCAGGAGGCCAGGGCAGCTGTCTGTTCTAAAGTGATGCAATTCAGTATAGGGGTTAAAAGATATATGTGAGGATTGAGCCTACGTCTTAAGTTCAGCCTAACTTCTGAATGGTTTATGACTTTCTTTTCTGATTCTCCCTATTCTCATTTGAACTAATACTTATTTTAAAAGGATGCTATGAAACACAGATAGGACCTTGTATGCTGCCTAGTATAGTACCTGGCACTTTAGGACTCAGTAAATGGAAATAACAAAAATGAAAATAGTAAAGACATACACAGTAGTGATAATAAAAATAATTTTTATAAGACTTTTTACTGATGCAGGTAGCTGGTAAGAATTGACATTTTTCTTTCAGACATCTAAGAAGACAGATATTTAATAAGATGCTAGCAAAGTAAGAAACATATCTTTACATTTGTTACATTCAAAGGCTATTTCTCATAGTAAGACTGTAAGAAAGGTTTTGCTGTATCTTCTTACAGATAAAGGAATTTATGTAGGGTGAATCATGAAAAGATTTTTTATGCTGGGAGAAGGGCCCAGGTTGGAAGAGGCAATTGTTAAATTTCCATACAGCTGACTAGAAGATAAAGCCATGCAACCCAATAATACACTATTTCTTCAAATCCCCCAAAGAAAACAAGCCTCAGATTTTGAATTAACTTCCCCTCTGTTTCTGTTCTCTTATATAAACCATGTTCAGCCAGAGAAGTCACCACATTTTTTCCCCTTCAGTTTGAAGTGAACCTGTTTAATCATGACTAGTAAATATTTTTCTTGGTAACTTATCTCAGATCCAACATGAAAGACCACTGAAAGTGAAAAGCACATTGATTTATAAGGTAATTAATCAAAATTTAACCTTATCTTGCTTAAAACTTCTGGCTTTGAAACTATATGAAAGTTCTAGATTTAGTATCTGGGATAGTGAACAAATCTGTAGGAGTAGACAGAGGGCACCAGCTGAGATGTCGTGGAACACAAGGAAAATTAGAGGAATGTGGAGGGAATTTAAGAAAGCTCATTCAATTATAATCTAGAACTATGACTGGTAAAAATATTGGTAATTTTCACTCCAGAGGATTACATACCACAGTGTCCAGATTTCCAATGGCCTCAAAGCAAAAGTCTATACCAGCATCTGTCATATCAAATAAAACTTCTTGAATGAGTTTCTTGAAGTCCTGAGGGTTGATGAACTCAGTGGCACCCAATTTCTTTGCCTTTTTAAATTTATCCTTGTTAACGTCCACTCCAATGATCCTGGCTGCTCCTGCTGCTTTACAACCCATGACAACAGACAAGCCTACTCCTTCCACGCCAGACATGACACAGGTAGAACCTGGAGTCACCTAAACACATACAGGCAGAAAACCCAGAAAACAAAAAGCAAAGAGAACATACACCTTTACTCAGTTGGGAGGGCCAAGTCTATATGCATGCATTTTTGTGAATCATAAGCATATGTTATGTTTATATATATAACATAACTAAAAAGTTTTGATTTTTCAAAATATTTCTAGATATGGGATACTCTTGACACAGGAACAAAAAACTACCTGAAAGTAGAGTTTCAACTCCCAGGAATTAGTCTGAGTAGTAGTTTAAATGAATTTTCATTGAATCTTAAGACTTATTTGACCGTATTTAATTACAGATATGTTTGAGTTATTTAAAATTATCTCCATCTTCCTACAACCCTTTCTCTCTCTCTCTCTGCTTCTTTTGGTATATGTAAAATTTTCATTATTTATGGGGTCAATGCCTTGTGAAGGCAAAGGCTTATTATTATTATTTTTTATTGAGTACTGTCCTACATAGGATCAATTTAAATAGAATTCTTTCCATTCTGTCTCTCTGTATAGTATGGGGACTGATGGACACTGGAAAAGGCAAAGTCCTAAAATTCAACAGCACCTTTAAAAGGGAGCTGGGAAGGTTTGAGTGATGTTTTAGAAATAAGAGTTCTTATTTCTAAATAAGAACTGGCAGCCTGTTCAGCCAGAGTGGGATTTTTCTGGTCAATGTGTCTAACATAGTAACACCGCCTTCATCACTTGGTTCGTTTATTCTCCTTTTCTTTTTTATTAGCATTTATCAATACCTAATATATCATGCAATATAATATTAGCTTCATGAATTTTGTTAGCTGCTGAATTCTAGCCTGGGACAGTGAATGGCTCCAAAAGCATTTGCCGAATGAACGAAAGAATAAACTGGAATATGAAAGGCCACAGAGTCACGTTGTAACTATGTTAGATTTAATTTTCAGGAATTCCTGATATTTCCACTTGTGAATGGCATCCCGACTTAATCTGTCATTTACTACTGACCAAGAAGGAGTGGGAAAATTGTTGAAGGGGGGTGTGGGATGACTTGGTAGACAGTAGAGAACTCAGGGATGTTTGGAGTCAGGCTTGGGATTTTTTCTTTGGTATGATAAAACATGATCAAGATGCATGAGGTCTTTCAACTCCCAATAATTCCATTCCAAATAGGTATAAATGCCTCTCACCTTGGCAGTGTTGATTGCAGCACCAAACACAGTGGAAAAGCCACAGCTAATTAGGCATGCTTTTTCCAGAGAAGCAATTGCATCAATCTTGGCAACCGAGATTTCCTTTATCGCTGTGTATTCAGAGAAGATGCTGGGATTACAAAAGTGATCTATTGATTATCCCTTGCAGGTAAATCAGTTGGGATTTTGACTGTCTTTTATAGACAAAAATAAACAAAATTTATTTTGATTTTGAAATCTTAGATCTTCTCCAATGAAAGTGAATTAAGTTTTTAAAAAGAAAATATAAGTGAACACTTACTTTAATGGTATACAAAAATTGCCCTCAGAATTCAGGCAAGAGGTACATTCTCCACATTGTGGCAGAAGAGTGTGATAACTTTGTCACCTAAGAGAACAAAATCATGTCTTATTAAGATATTGTTTTTTAAAGCAAAGTTATAGCTGCTTTTCAGGATTTTGGCAGCAAGTCACCCAAGAAGAAATGACAGCTGAGAAATTTCCACACTCAGTTGTGCTTGATACCACAAAGAATATAAAATACTTACAAAAAGAGAGGATGTCTTCAGCATCTAGGTCCAGCCCTGGGCTCAGTGGCTGAATCATGAGGAACTGGCCCCAGATTTGCCTCCTTTGTAAGTTCTTCTTGGAGTATCAAATAGTTTTTTGTCATATATCCATTCAATCAAGCCTTATCTCTTCTTACATTTTTGACACTAATTTCTTTTCTCAATGATTGAATTTAAAATCATATGGGCCGGGCGCGGTGGCTCACGCCTGTAATCCCAGCACTTTGGGAGGCCGAGGCGGGCGGATCACGAGGTCAAGAGATCGAGACCGTCCTGGTCAACATGGTGAAACCCCGTCTCTACTAAAAATACAAAAAAAAAATTAGCTGGGCGTGGTGGCGCGTGCCTGTAGTCCCAGCTACTCGGGAGGCTGAGGCAGGAGAATGCTTGAACCCGGGCAGCGGAGGTTGCAGTGAGCCAAGGTCGTGCCACTGCACTCCAGCCTGGCGCCTGGTGACTGAGTGAGACTCTGTCTCAAAAAAAATAAAATAAAATAAAATAAAATCATATGGATACCACATACTCACAGAATAAGGAGTATGAAGAAAAAATTGGATTAGGAAGAAAAAATTGCTTCTCTGCTGTCCTCTGTGTTAGACATCAACCCTTTCTTCTTGACCTTAGAGATCAAAAGTAGGCAGATTTCTCTAGTAGTGGTCAAAGTATCAGGACATGATTAGAAGAGCTCACCTGTGATGCATTTATTGGCTGCCCCCATGGTTTAACACGGTAAACCAGAGAAATTTGTTTTATACTTGTAGTTAAAAACCTTATTAAGATTTAGATTCTTCTGCTTTATTTATTTTTATTTTAAAAAAGTAACACATACATATGGTAAAAATTTAAACTTCACAAAAGTGAAAATTGTCACTCTATTCCCCAGATCCCCATCTTAGAGACAGGTACTCTGACTAGTAACCATGATATTTTTCAGCGCTGTAACCCCTTTAAAAATGAAAATGTGAGCATACTATCTACCCTGTTTTGGGCCTAGCTTTTTTACTTAATACTATATCTTGGAGCTTTGTATTTTAGTACATATAGTGCTCCATCATTAACCAGTGCCATAAACACTGATAGATATTTGGGTTGTTCTTTGTTTCCCTCCACCCAACACTGAAAACAATAATGCAATGAGTATCTTGTGGTAGGCAGAGTTCTAAAATGCCCTCCCAAAGATGTCCTGCACAAATCCCTAGAAACTGTAACTATGTTGTGATATCATGCCTGTGAGTATGTTATGCTACATGGCAAGGGGTGCTCTGTAGATGTAACTAAGGTTACTAATCAGTTGACATTAAGACAGGGAGATTATACTGAATTATCCAGGTGGACCCAAGGTAATCACATGAGCCACTGAAAGAACAGAGGGAGGCAAAAGCGGAAATAAAAGTTACTTAACACCTGTGAAGGATTTGGTGGGCCACAGCTGCTTTGAGACTGGAAGGTGCCACAGAAGAAGAAATGGGAGCAATTTCAGGACGCTGACCACTGGTGAGGGAATAAGGACCTCAGTCCTACAGCCTCAAGGAACTGGATTCTGAAAACTACTTGAATGAACTGGATGTGGATTTTTCTCGAGAGGCTTCAGGTAAGAACCCAGTTGGCTACCACCTTGATTTTGACCTTGGAACATAAGTAAAGAACCCAGCCAAGCCCACTCAGATTTCTAACCTATAGAAACTGAGATAATAAATTTGTGTTGTTTTAAACTGTTATATTTGTGGTGATTTTTTTCTAGCAGCAATAGAAAATGAGTACGTGAACATATATCTATGGAATAAATTTCTAGAATTGAAATTGTTGTGTCCAAGAATATATGCATTTAACTGATATTACATATTACTCCATTTAGAGGTGAGCAAATCTACTTTCCAAACAGTAAGATATGAGGAAGCTGTCTGCATAGGCACTCTTGTCAACTCTATATATTATCAAACTTTTTAATCTTTGTCGATCTGCTAGATAAAAAGTGTTTTTTCATTACATTTTAAAATTTTATTGTAAATTGACAAATTATTTATGGGGTACAACATGATATTATGTGTTTATAATACAGAATGATTAAATCAAGCTAATTACCATGTTCAACATGTGAAGAATACTTATATTTTGTGGTGAGAACATTTGAAATGTATACTCTTAGCGATTTTGAAATATAATTCATTATCAACGATAATCACCATGCTGTTCAATAGTACTCAAAAAACTTACATTTTTTATCTAGCAGAAACTTTACTTATTTTATTATTATTATTATTTTATTATACTTTAAGTTCTGGGGTACCTGTGCAGATCGTGTAGGTTTGTTACATAGGTATATACATGCCATGGTGGTGGTTTGCTGCATCCAATGCCCCATCATCTACATTAGGTATTTCTCCTAATGCTATCCCCTCCCCAATCCCCCTACCCCCTGCTATTCCTCCCCTAGCCTCCCACCCACCAGGCCCCGGTGTGTGATGTTCCCCTTCTGTGTCCATGTGTTCTCATTGTTCAACACCCACTTATGAGTGAGAACACATGGTGTTTGTTTTCTGTTCCTGTGTCAGTTTGCTGAGAATGATGGTTTCCAGTTTCATCCATGTCTCTGCAAAGGACATGAACTCATCCTTTTTTATGGCTGCATAGTATTCCATGGTGTATATGTGCCACATTTTCTTTATCCAGTCTATCATTGATGGGCATTTGGATTGGTTCCAAGTCTTTACTATTGTGAACAGTGCCACAATAAACATATGTGTGCATGTGTCTTTATAGTAGAATAATTTATAATTCTTTGGGTATATACCCAGTAATGGGTCAAATAGTATTTCTCTTTCTAGATCCTTGAGGAATCGCCACACTGTCTTCCACAATAGTTGAATTAATTTACACTCCCACCAACAGTGTAAAAGCATTCCTATTTTCTCCATGTCATCTCCAGCATCTGTTGTCTCCTGATTTTTTTTTAATGTCTCTAGCAGAAACTTTATACCATTTGACCATATCTCTCCATTTTTCCCGCCCACAGCCTTTTAAAATGTTATTTATTTTTAATATGTCTGAGGTTGGGCATATTTTCATGTGTTTAAAGGCATTTGTATATATATTAAAATGCTATATATATATATGAGGGAGAGAGAGAGAAATATATATATATATATTTAAACTAGATATGTATTTTGTTTGCCCATTTTTCTACTGAGCTTTTAAAAATTGTTTTTAAAGAAATTATTTCTATATTAAGAAAATTGGTCCATTGTCATATTGGTTTTTGACTTTTTGGGTTTTTTTTTAACATGCAGAATTTATGTCATTTTTTAATTATCAAATTTATGTATATAAATATCTATTTTATGTCTTCTGGGTATTTTTTTGTATTGATTAAAATTTCCTTCCCTCCTCTGAGATAATACAGTATTCTCCCATGCTATTTTACAGTACTTCTATGGTTTTACTTTTCACATTTAGTTTTTAGATTTGTGTATAATTTTTATATAAAGAATGAGATGGCAACCCAATTTACTTTTTTAGCCTAGGTAACTATCTAGTTGTTTCAACACAATTTGTTGAATAATCTATGTTTGCACTCTTGCGTTTGAAAGACAAACCTCCTACTGCATTAAATTCTTACATTTATTTGGATCCAATTCTGGACTGCTTCTTTATCTGGTTCCACTAATGTGTTTGACTATTTATCATATACCTCATTTAAATAATTGTTCAATAGTTTACCTCAGTCTACCTTTTTTTCATAAATTTTTTGTCTCATTTGTAATTTCAGGTCCAGTTTTAGTGCATTCTACTTGTGTTTTTTAAAAATTTTCAAAATAAAATGCAAAGAATACAATATATTTAGTATATCATGTAATTTACAAGTAATCATTCCTCCTTTTAAGAAGTTGGCAGCATTTCACCTTTTATTTCACTTGATCCTGACATATGTAAGGGATGCTTATCATTTTCTTGATGTTGGTTCCAAGTTGTTGCTGTTTCCTATTCCCAGGTGCTAATTCTTACATGGTTGCACTGTGCTTACTTCTTCTCCCCACACTCTGAACGATTCCTCCCATGTTCAAGCTATTCTCCTGCCAGCCTCCTGAGTATCTGGGATTCCAGTTGTGTGCCACCATGCCAAGCTTATTTTTACATATTTTTAGTAGAAATGGGGTTTCACCATGTTGGTCAGACTGGTCTCAAACTCCTGACCTTGTGATCGGCCCTCCTAGGCCTCCCAAAGAGTTGTGATTACAGGTGTGAGTCATTGCGCCTAACCTATTTTCTTTGTTTTTGAGATGAAGTCTTGCTCTTGTTGCCCAGGCTGGAGTGCAATGGTACAATCTCAGCTCACTGCAACCTCTGAATCCTGGGCTCAAGTGATTTTCCTGCCTCAGCCTCCCGAGTAGCTGAGATTACAGGCGCATGCCACCATGCTCAGCTAACTTTTGTATTTTTTTAGTAGAGACCAGGTTACGCCATGTTAGCCAGGCTGGTCTGGACCTCCTGACCTCAAGTGATCTGCCAAACTCAGCCTCCCAAAGTGCTGGGGTTACAGGCATAAGCCAGGACCCCCGGCACAGTCCTGCTATTACTTATATTGTATTTTTTTCATTGTCTGACAATTAGAAAATTTACATTTGCAATTGACATTTAGCTTGGTTTGCAGTATAGCTTTCTGCTGCTGTTTATCAGGGACTAGGTTTCTCAAGTGTTGCTCAGAGAAGATTGGCAACCATGGCTTGGAGTGCCTGTGGGGTTGGTGCCAGATGGGCTGGGAGTGGGCATTGACTGAATTAGATATTGGAGTAGATGACCCCTCACCCCCCAGGCACCTTCTATTCAAATGACCGTAGTTAGTGGGATAGTGACAACTCCTACAGAATCTGCATCTTTGCATACAGCTCAGGGCCTGGAAAAGGGTCAGCACTGAGTGAATATTTACTGGCTGGCTGAAATTCCTGCAAAAGCCTAACTCTGGTACAAGATTCTCAGGTGAATGCCGATGATGACTTTAAAGTTCTTGTACAGTTCAGAAACTCTATTCACATGTGCTACAGATAGTTTTAAGAATTCAGGGCTGGACTGGGTGGCTCACATCTGCAATTCTAGCATTTTGGGAGACCCAAGCAGGAAGATCGTTTGAGTCCGGGAGTTTGAGACCAGCCTGGGCAACACAGGGAGACTTCATCTTCACACACACAAACACAAAAATTAGCCTGGTGTGGTGACAATGCCTATAGTCCCAGGTACTCAGGAAGCTAAGGTGGGAGGATCACTTGAACTTGGAAGGTGGAGGTTGCAGTGAGCCGTGATTGTGCTTAGTGATAAAATCACTAAGGACAAATTTCTCAGAAAGTATGGATACTTATCTTTGTGCAAACATCATAGAGTGTCCTTACAAAACCTAGATGGTGTAGCCCACCCCACACGTATTTCAGGACTACCAGGAGGGGTTGCGTGCCCGCTGAGAAACTGTGACAAGAGCGTTTGTACTGAACCCTGGCACCACCAGAGGGCGCATGAACCCACCCCTGCCTCAGCCTCCACCAACTTGTCTCAGGTGCCAGAAGCAGCGAAGAGCTTTGACTTCCTCAGGACAGCACGAGGGTCGTGTCAACTAAGTGTTGTTCATTGAAACACATGGGCTAGCGGGTTGCATGTCAGTTTGCATTTCCAGAACGATGGCACTTAACACTTTGCCCTCTGTCTTTAAGGGCGTGTGTCCACCGTCAGTGCCATGAGCGCCAGGGCCCGGCAGTATCCCTGGCCACCAGCAGAGGGTGTCGAGCCCAGCTTTTCTAATCCCAGAGGCCACAGCCTCCTGCTCATTTCTTCCGCACAGGCCCCTGTGGGGGCAGGAGCCAGATTCTCCTCAGCACAGACCAGGGGATGCCCCCTGATTTTGGGACACCTCGATCCACATCCATGATGGAGTCTTGCTCTGTAGTCCTGACTGGAGCACAGTAGCACATTCTTGGCTCACTACAACCTCTGCCTTCCGGGCTGAAGTGATTCTCCTGCCTCAGCCTTCTGAGTAGTTGAGATTACAGGTGCACACCACCATGCATGGCTGATTTTTGTATTTTTGGTAGAGACGGGGTTTCTTCATGTTGGTCAGGTTGATCTTGAACTCCTGACCTTGGTGATCCACCCACCTTGGATTCCCAAAGTGCTGGGATTACAGGTGTGAGCCACTGCACCCTGACACTCTCAGGCATTTTGTTTTTCTTTCTTGTTTTTGCGATGGGATCTTGCTCTGTCAGTGAAGTTGGAGGGTAGTGGCCTGAATATAAGGTGGCTACAACCTCTGTCTCCTGGGTTCAAGCAATTCTTCTGTCTCAGCCTCCAAAGTAGGTGGATTACAGGTGTGTGCCACCACGGCTGGGTAATTTTTGTATTTTCAGTAGAGACCGGGTTTCAGCATGTTGGTCAAGCTGGTCTGTATCTCCTGACCTCAAGTGATCCCGTCCGCCTCAGCCTCCCAAAGTGCTGGGATGAAAGGTGTTGGCCACCATGCCCGGTGTTTCTTTTTTGAGACAGGGTGTTGTGCTGTCGCCCAAGCTGGAGTGCAGTGGTGGGATGTCGGCTTACTGCAACCTCCACATTCTGAGAGGAACCTATCCTCCCTCCTCAGCCTCCCAAGTAGCTGGGACTACAAGTGTGTGCCACCATACTCGGCTAAATCTTGTATTTCTAGTAGAGACAGGGTTTTGCTATGTCATCCTGGCTGGTCTTGAACACCTGGACTCAAGTGATCCACCTGTCTCGGCCTCCCAGTGTGCTTGGATTACAGGCATTAGCTACCGTGCCTGGTCTATTTTTAACCTTTTGAAGCAATACCAAACTATGTTAAAAATAGGCTGTACCATCTTATGTTCCACATAAATTATTTAAGCGTTGTAATTTGCATTTCTTGTATCTTAGCCTTTCTAGTGTGTGTGAAGGAGCATGTTATTGTGGTTTCTGTTTAGATGATAATGGTATTGATCATCTTTTTATGTGATTGTTTTCCGTTGGTGAAGTGTGTGTTCAACTCTTTCTTCATTTTGTAATTTTGTTGTTTTTGTTGAGTTCTCCACATATACATTGTGGTTAACAGACAAAAAAAAAAGAAAAGAAAAAACAATCCATATTTAAACATTTCATTTGACACTCTTGGTGACTTTTTTCACATATATCTGGGTTTTTCTTTTTCTTCCTTCCTTCCTTTCTTTCCTTTTTTTTGTTTGTTTGTTTTGAGATGGAGTGCGGTGGTGTGAATCTTGGTTCTCTGCAACCTCAACCTCCCAGGTTCAAGTGATTCTCCTGCCTCAGCCTCCAGAGTACCTGGAACTACAGGTGCCCAGCACCAAGCTGGCCAGGCTGCTCTCAAACTCCTGACCTTCTGTCACCTGGGCTGGAGTGCAGTGGCACGATCTCGGCTCACTGCAACTTCTGCCTCCTAGGTTCAAGCGATGCTTCTGCCTCAGCCTCCTGAGTATCTGGGATTCCAGTTGCACACCACCATGCCAAGCTAATTTTTATACATTTTTAGTAGAAACTGCGTTTCACCATGTTGATCAGGTTGGTCTCAAACTCCTGACCTTGTGATCCGCCCGCCTAGGCCTCCCAAAGTGTTGGGATTAGAGGCCTGAGCCATGCACCCAGCCTATTTTTTTGTTGTTGCTTTTGAGATGGAGTCTTGCTCTTGTTGTGCAGGCTGCAGTGCAATGGCACAATCTTGACTCACTGCAACATCCAAATCCTGGGCTCAAGCAATTTTTCTGCCTCAGCCTCCTGAGTAGCTGAGACTACAGGCACCTGTCACCATGCCTCGCTAATTTTTGTATTTTTAGTAGAGATGGGATTTCACCATGTATGCCAGGCTGGTCTCAAACTCCTGACTTGAGGTGATCTGCCCACCTTGGCCTCCCAAAGTGCTGGGATTACAGACATAAGCCACCACGCCCAGCTAATTTTTGTATTTTTTTAGGAGAGATCAGGTTTCACCATGTTAACCAGGCTGGTCTGGACCTCCTGACATTTTTTTTTTTTTTAAAAGCTCTTAACTCTTCGTAGTATTTATTTATTGACTTATTTTTTGGAGACAGGACCTCACTCTGTTGCCTAGGCTGGAGTGCAGCGGCACAATCTTGGCTCACTGCAACCTCTGCTTCCTGGGTTCAAGTGATTATCCTGCCTCATCCTCCCGAGTAACTGGGATTACAGGCACACGCCACCATGATCAGCTAATTTTTGTATTTTTTTAGTAGAGACCAGGTTTCGCCATGTTAGCCAGGCTAGTCCTGACCTCCTGACCTCAAGTAATCCGCCAACCTCAGCCTCCCAAAGTGCTGGGGTTACAGGCATAAGCCAAGACCCCCGATACATTCCTGCTATTATTTACATTGTATTTTTTTCATTGTCAGACAATTAGAAAATTCACATTTGCAATTGACATTTAGCTTGGTTTGCAGTATAGCTTTCTGCTGCTGTTTATCAGGGACTAGGTTTCTCAAGTGTTGCTCAGAGAGGATTGGCAACCATGGCTTGGAGTGCCTGTGGGGTTGGTGCCAGATGGGCTGGGAGTGGGCATTGACTGAATTAGATATTGGAGTAGATGACCCCTCACCCCCAGGTACCTTCTATTCAAATGACTGTAGTTAGTGGGACAGGGACAACTCCTATGGAATCTGCATCTTTGCATACAGCTCAGGGCCTGGAAAAGAGTCACACTGAGTGAATATTTACTGGCTGGCTGAAATTCCTGCAAAAGCCTAACTCTGCTACAGGATTCTCAGGTGAATGCCGATGATGACTTTAAAGTTCTTGTACAGTTCAGAAACTCTATTCACATGTGCTACAGATAATTTTAAGAATTCAGAGCTGGACAGGGTGGCTCACATCTGCAATTCTAGCACTTGGGGAGACTCAAGCAGGAAGATCCTTTGAGTCCAGGAGCTTGAGACCAGCCTGGGCAACATAGGGAGACTTCATCTTCACACACACAAACACAAAAATTAGCCTGGTGTGGTGACAATGCCTATAGTCCCAGGTACTCAGGAAGCTAAGGTGGGAGGATCACTTGAACCTGGAAGGTGGAGGTTGCAGTGAGCCGTGATTGTGCTACTGCACTCCAGTCTGGGCAACAGAGGGAGACCCTATCTCAAAAACTAAATAAACCGTTGTATCCGTGTTTTGCTATCAAATTCAACTATTTGAACTCAGGACTCTTTTCATCAAATCCTGTATTTACACCATCCAAAAAGAATTTATTTGATGGAATGAAAGCACTGTGTGCCCCCTGTGGTTCTAGGATACAGCACCTTTGGTGCTTGTCCTGTGCACCCCGGTCTCTGGTTAGATAACAACTCCTCACTTAAGCCCTAGGGTCTGAGAAAGAGACAGTGTGAGCAGCTCTGATAGAGGATGTGCAGAAAGAAGTCAGAATCTGACCAGGATCAACCCAGGCTCTGACCTTTCCAGAGCTTTCCCCAGCTCTGCCCTGCCCCACTCCTCCCTGGCGTGTCTCCTGGTGTCCCCCACCCTCAGGTGACAGGGGTGCTGTGCACTCCCCTGTGGTTTACCCTGCAGAGGAAATTCAGTCATTCCCAGGTTTATTCCATGTCACTGCAGTCCATTCTCCACAGAAACTGAGTTTCTCTCTCACTGAGTGACCTCCATGTGCTCATGTAGCACCAAAGGCTTTTTCTGTCACAATCGTTTTTTGATTATCCATTTAGTAGCATTTCCACAAGAAGAATTGGAAAGGCTAGCAAAAACTTAAGTAACATTTCCTCTGATTATGAAAATAATCTGGCCAGGTGCTGTGGCTCTTGCGTGTAATGCCAGCACTTTGGGAGGCAGAGGCGGGCAGATCATGAGGTCAGGAGATCGAGACCATCCTGGCCAACATGGTGAAACCCGTATCTACTAAAATACAAAATAAAAATTAGCCAGGCATGGTCACACGGGCCCATAGTCCGAGCTACTCAGGAGGCTGAGGCAGGGAAATCGTTTGAACCCGGGAGGTTGCAGTGAGCCGAGATCGGGCCACTACACTTCAGCCTGGTGACACAGCAAGACTCTGTCTCAGAAGTAAATTAATTAATTAATAGATAAATAAAAATCTTAGGCCAGATGCGGTGGCTCACGCCTGTAATCCCAAATTTTGGGAGGCCTAGGCAGGCGGATCATTTGAAGCCAGAAGTTCAAGACAAGCCCAGCCAACATGGTGAAACCTTGTCTCTACTAAAAATACAAACATTAGCCAGGCGTGGTAACACATACCTGTAATTCCAGCTACTTGGGAGGTTGAGGAGGAACCTGGGTGGTGGAGGTTGCCGTGAGCCGAGATGGCCCCATTGCACTCTAGCCTTGGTGACAGTGAGTGAGACTCTGTTTCAGAAAAAAAAAAGAAATAAAAGTAGTCTTAGCTTTAGAAGATTTGGAAAATCCAAGGAAAGCAGAAGGAAGAAAATAAAATTATCTGTTCATTCATGTGTGGGAGGAATTTTTAGGATTTTGTAGTAGACTCCTGTTGGATTTCTATTTAGTCATATGCAACAAGGCATACTTTACTCAGATGTGAATGTACTGAACATTTTGTTCTCATCTTCCTTTTCACCCAAATATATTATCAATATTTTAGTATATCAGTCACTTTTTTCTACCATGTTTTGTTATTATTATTTTTGAGACAGAATCTCACTCTGTCACCCAGGCTGTAGTGCAGTGGCATAATCATAGCTAACTGCAGCCTGGAACTCCAGGGCTCAAATGATCCTCCCACTTCTGCCACCCAAGTAGCTGGGACCACAGGTGCGTGCCGCCATGATCAGCTAATTTACTTAAAATTGTTTTGTAGAGACAGGATTTCCCTATGTCACCTAGGCTGATCTCAAACTCTTTGGCTCATGTAATTCTTCCACTGTGGCCTCCCAAAGTGCTGGGATTACAGGTGTAAGCAACTGTGCCTGGCCTTGAACCATGTTTTTAGAAGATGTATATATTTATTTTATATGTTAGGGAATCATAGATGTTTAGTTATTGAAGAAGTGCATTAATGTAGAAAATAATAAAATATGATATATACTTAAACACTTTATTTTAAATTTAAACAACAGTATATATATATATATTTATATAAATATAAATATATATATATATATATTAGCTGGACGTGGTGGCATGCGCCCATAGTCCCAGCAACTCAGGAGACTCAGGCAGGGAAATTGTTATATATATATGTGTGTATATATATATGTGTGTGTGTGTGTGTATATATATATACATGTATATGTATATGTGTATATATATATATATATATATTGAAATGGAGTCTCACTCGGTCACCCAGGATGGAGTGCAGGGGTGCAGTCTCAGCTCAGTGCAACCTCCACCTCACAGCTTCAAGTGATTCTCCTCCCTCAGCCTCCCAAGTAGCTGGGACTACAGGTGCCTGCCACCACGCCTGACTAATTTTTGTATTTTTAGTAGAGATGGAGTTTCACCATATTGGCCAGGCTGGTCTCGAACTCCTGACCTCATGATCCACCCACGTCGGCCTCCCAAAGTGTGGGGATTGCAGGAGTGAGCCACCCTGCCCAGCCCTAAACAACAGCATATTCACTTTGCTTTTTTTTTTTTTTTTTTTTTGAGGCAGAGTCTTACTGTGTCATTGAGGCTGGAATGCATGAAGTGTAGTGGTGCAGTCTTTGGTAAAGGCATCATCAGTCTTCTGGGCTGGAGTGATCCTCCCACCTTAGCCTCCTTATTACATGGGACTACAAGTGTGAGCCACCTCGTCCTGTCTCACTTTGCAATCTTTTGGCTACAGGCATAAAGTCCATTCTTGGAGAGTGGGTCCACTTATTCCAGTTTCTTGTCTGAAACATCCCTGTAATATTCAATTTTGATTTCGATAGAACAGATGAATAAAGACAGAGCATAAAAGACCTTTTTTTATTTTTTGAGACAGAGTTTTGTTCTTGTCACCCAGACTGGAGTGCAATGGTGAGAGCTCTCAGCTCGCTGCACAACCTCTGCCTCCTGGGTTCAAGGGATTCTCCTGCCTCAGCCTACTGAGTAGCTGGAATCACAGATGCAAACTGCCATGCATGGCTAATTTTTGTATTTTTAGTAGAGACGGGGGTTTCACCATGTTGGCCAGGCTGGTCTCAAACTTCTGACCTCAGGTGATCTGCCTCCCTTGGCTTCCCAAAGTGCTGGTATTTCTGGCATGAGCCACAGTGCCCTGCTCAGAATGTAAAAGAACTTTAAAGACACTTAACACAACCTCCTAGATCAGGTGCAAATGTTTTCAGGCTAGGCCAGGTGTGGTGGCTCATACCTGTAATCCCAACGCTTTGGGAGGCTGACAGGAGGATCACTTGAGGTGAGGAGTTGGACACCAGTCTGGTGACAAAGCAAGACCCACATCTTTATTTTTAAAGAAACAAAAATTTCCAGCCTTTTTTTTTTTTTTTGGATATAGAGTCTCGCTCTGTTGCCCAGGCTGGAGTGCAGTGGCATGATCTCAGCTCACTGCAACTTCTGCCTCCGAGTTCAAGCAACTCTCCTCACTCAGCTGCCCAAGTAGTTGGAACTACAGGTGTGTATCACCATGCCTGGCTAATTTACTCATTTATTTTTATTTGTTATCAAGGGAAATCTCAAACACAGTCCCCTACTACCACAAATCATGCAGTCGAGTTTCCCACATTTGGGGAAATCGCTGAGGTCAGCACATCCAGAGTGCAATGAATGAGCCTCCCCTGGGAAAACCACCTTCGTGATCATGGTATCTCCCCTGCCAGGTAATTTTTGTATTTTTAGTAGAGACAGGGTTTCAGCATGTTGGCCAGGCTGGTCTCAGATTCCTGACCTCAGGTTAACCACCCGCCTCGGCCTCCCAAAGTGCTGGGATTACAGGCACAAGCCACCTTGCCCACCCACACATATATCTGTTTTTCTAAGCTCTTCACTCTTGGTATTATTTATTTATTTGTTGGAGACAGGGTGTCGTTCTGTGGCCCAGGCTGGAGTGCAGTGGCACAATCACGGCTTACTGCAAACTCTGCTTTCTGGGTTCAAGTGATTCTCAGGCCTCAGCCTCCTGAGTAACTGGGATTACAGGCGCACTTGGGTAATTTTTGTAGTTTTTTTTATTAGAGACCGGGTTTCACCAGGTTACCCAGGCTGGCCTCAACTGCCTAATCTCAAGTGATCTGCCTATCTCGGCCTCCCAAAGTCCTGGGGCTACAGGCATGAGTCACCCTGCCCAGCCCATTCCTGCTATTATTTAAATTGTATTTTTTTATTGTCAAACAATAAGAAAATTTACATTTGGAATTGATATTTAGTTTTGCTTGTGGTGTCGCTTTCTGCTATTCTTTACCAGGGGCTATGTTTCTAAAGTGTTGCTCAGAGAGAATTGGCAACAATAGCTTAGAGTGCAATGGGGTTGGTGCCAGATGGCCTGGGGGGTCAATACTGTCTCAATTAGATACTGGAACTGATGACCTCTCACCCCCAGGCACCTTCCATTCAAATGATCATAGTTAATGGGATATGGACAACTACTAAGGAATCTGTACCTTTGTAAACAGCAGGGGCCCTGGAAAGAGTCATTGTTTAGGGAATATTTACTGGCTGGCTGAGATTCCTGCAAAAGCCTAACTCTGCTACAAGATTCTAAGGTGAATGCAGATTATGACTTTAACATTCCTGTACAGTTCACAAACTCTGTTCACATGTGCTACAGATAATTTTAAGAATTCAAGGCTGGACTTGGTGGCTCATACCTAGAATTCCAGCATTTTGGGAGACCCAAGTAGGAAGATCATTTGAGTCCTGGAGCTCCAGACCAGCCTGGGCAACACAGGGAGACTTCATCTCCAACAACAACAACAACAACAAAATTAGCCAGGTGTGGTGACAGCACCTATATTCCCAGCTACTCAGGAAGCTAAGGTGGGAAGATCACTTGAACCTGGGAGGTCGAGGTTGCAGTGAGTCCTGATTATGCCACTGCACTCCAGTCTGAGCAACAGAGGGAGACCCTACGTCAAAAACTAAATAAAGTGTTGTTTCTATGTCTTCCTATCAAAATTAGAACTTAGGACTCTTTTCATCAAATCCTGTATTTACACCATCCAAAAATAATTTATTTGATGTAATAAAACCACTGTCAGTCCCCTGTGGTTCTAACATGCAGCACCTTTATTTTATTTTATTTTTTTTTTTTTTTTGAGACAGAATCTCATTTTGTCCACCAGGCTGGAATTCAGTGGCATGATCTCGGCTAACTGCAAACTCTGGCTCCTGGGTTCAAGCAATTCTTCTGCCTGAGCCTCCCAGGAACTGGGTGCGCTCTCTATACTCAGCTAATTTTTGTATTTTTAGTAGAGATGGGGTTTCACTGCATTGGCCAGCCTGGTCTGGAACTCCTGACCTCGTGATCTGCCTGCCTCCGCCACCAAAAGTGCTGGAATTACAGGTGTGGGTCACCGAGTCCAGCAAAAACAGCACCTTTTAATACAGGTGCTTGTCGTGTGCACCCTGGTCTCTGGTTAAATACTAACTCCTCACTTAAGCCCTACGGTCTGAGAAAAGGAAACAGTGTGGGCAGCTCTGATGTGCATCCAGACCCTTGGCACCCTATGGAAGTCACACTCCGGCCAGCTGAATCCTGGGAACTTGTCAAGCCTTGCTCTAGTCACACTACTGGAGGCTGACTAGTCAACCCATGGCTGAAGCTTGAGGAATCTTCATCAAATAAGTAAATGCGGACTGAAATCTTAATACTTGGTACTGTTCTGGCAATACTTGCTGGTTTGTTACTGTGCTGTCACTGCTGCCATCCCCTAGAGGATATTTCTTGTCCCTGCTTTGTGTAACATGCCACTTTCTGCTTTGTCCATAATGACTTGGACATCCTGCCCTTCCGGCAGCCCAGTACCATCGCACACCCCCTACTACCAACCATCCCAGGCTACCTCAACTGAACTCATTCATTGCTAACCGAACTAATCCGACCCTAGCCAAAGATTGTTGATTATGTATCTCTCTCTCTCTCTGATGCAGCATATGCTGCAGTCCCAGTTCCAACAAAAGCCTGGGTCACCACCAGCATGTCTCATCACCCTAAATATGAAAGCCAGGCTATTTCAGGGCCTCTGACCCTGCAAGCCCTAGTCCAGTTTCCAATCTCCGAAACAACAATAACCACTTCAGTACAACAGGCACTCAGCCTCCTATGGTCCTACATGAATAATTTCACAGGCCCATCAAAGGGCCAGCCTGTTCATGGGCCCATAGCCACTAGCACAGAGTTAACCTTCCAGGCCCCCATTTGTATCCAGCACAACTTGCCATCAGACACACCCTTAGGGCACCTGCAGCCTCACCAGTGTAACTACACTTTACAACTTAAAATTCCTTGCGACTATGCAAGCTTCCAGGTTGTTCAGGAAGTCCTGTTCAGGAACCGTGTTCACTTTTCCTCATTCCCCAGCACAGGGGCCCTTCTAAGCCATGAGAAACTACTCAACAAAAATTCACACTTTTGCAATGGCAGACACAGCCCATGTTTAGCTATGCACCCATGGACTCCTTGTAGTTCACCTCCCCCTCCAACCGATTGTCTCCTTGTGCCAACCTTCCATCATTCATCTGAATGGATTCTGGTTGACACCAAAAGAGTCTTCCTCCAGTGGGAGAATAGGACTCAGGGGGCCTCTCCAAGTCTTCCCAAGCGGCCCTTTCTGCCCCTTCACTGGAGCTGCGCTGGTCAATACCCTAAATGTGTGGGAAAATGAGAATAACAAACTAGTACCTCCTTCAGTATACACCACTGGTTTTGCCTAAATAACCAAGGCATATTTTTCATATGTGGAACCTCAGCCTACCTATGTCTCCCCACTAACTGGACTAGTACCTGTACTCTGGTCTTCCTGTCCCCCAAAATTGACACTGTCCCAGGGGGGCAAAATCTTCCAGTCTCCAAAAGGCTCAAGTCCCACCACGATGGACCATACAACTAAACCCTTACTTGTGGGATTGGGAACAGCTGTAGCAACTGGGACAGGAATAGCAGGTTGTCTACCTCCTTGTCTTACTACCATGCCCTCTCTAAAGACCTCTCAGGCAGTCTGGAGGACATAGCAAGATCCATCCTTACCCTCCAGTCTCAAATAGACTCTCTTGTGGCAGTCACACTTCAGAATCAGTGAGGCCTGGACCTCATTACTGCCAAGAAACGAGGACTATGCACCTTTCTGGGAGAGGAATGTTGCTTCTACACCAACCAGCTGGAAATGGTACACGATACAGCCCTATTGTAGCAGGAGCGGCCGCGGGGAAATGGATCTCTCGGACACCGAATACAGGAGGAAGGTTTATTCAGCTGGGGAGCAAGGTGGCATAGTTGCCTAACAGCCAAGCTCGTCTAACAAAGGGAGGTTCAGCCTTTATATAGGCTTATACTTTAGATGTTACACGTGAAAGAAACTTAGGTTTATAGCTTTAGAAATCACATATGAAAGGGTTCCGGTTTATAGTTTTAGGACTCACATGTGAAAAGGTCTCCGTTTACAGTTTCAGGAATCACATATGAAAGGGTTCTGGTTTACAGTTTTAGGACTCACATGTGAAAAGGTTTTGGTTTGATCTTGTTTTAAGTAAAAATAGTGCCTTCTGGAGAGTGTCCCCAAGGCCTAGCCTGTCACCTATAGGAAGGTAAAACTGGAGGCGCCAGTGGGTCAACCTTTTCTTCTATTGAAATGCAGCACGATAGTCAAAGGGGAAGTTGATCTGAGAAGCCTGGGTCTCCCTCTTCACTGTGGCTAACTGAAAGGGCCTCTGAAATTAGACAGTGCCTCTCAGACTCATGGACCACGTGGTCCCACCTCTGGAATTGGGTACCATGGCTCCTCCCACTGATGGGACCCCTTGTTGCCATATTATTCCTTTTAACCTTTGACCCTTGCCTAATTAACATGCTCCGAAGCTTCACTGAAATCACGGTAATTAGGAAAACAAATGCGCAGTTATTAGCCCTCCGTGGGCACAAGCCGATAAGTACAGACACTAGGGTGTAGAAGGTGATGCTCCCTAATATCCGTAAGGAAGCATCAAAGGGGGGAATAAAGTGGAAATTTTGTCCAGGATTTTGTCAGCATGTTGTCACAACCGTCCCTATTTTTGAAACTGTCCCTATTTTTGTTAGTAACTGCCTCTTTCTGCTTCTGTACCTCAGCTTACTGCTTACTAACTGGAGAACCTTAAGAGAAACTGCCTCGTCTAAAACCTGCTGCGTTGTCTAAAGTCCTGAGTTACTTCCCCTGACCCTTTACCTATAAAAACTGTGTACTCTTCTTAGCTGGGTTCCAGACTTGTGGGTGCGGACCCCTCTGGGCCTGCCGGTGTAATAAAGTGTGTTCCTCCGATCCCCTGAGTGCCGCTTCAGTTTCTTGTCAGGTAAGATTTTCCAGAACAAAAATAAAAAGTAAAAATTAGCCAGGTGGGGTGGCATGGGCCCATAGTCCCAGCTACTCAGGAGGCTGAGGCAGAGAAATCGCTTGAACCCAGGAGGTTGCAGTGAGTCAAGATCGTGCCACTACACTCCAGCCTGGTGACAGGGCAAGACTCTGTCTCATAAATAAGTAAATAAATAAATAACCTTAGGCCAGATGCGGTGGCTCACGCCTGCAATCCCAACACTTTGGGATACCTAGGTGGGCGGATCATTTGAAGCCAGGAGTTCAAGACCAGTCTGGCCAACATGGTCAAACCCCATTGCTACTAAAAATACAAAATTAGCCAGGCATGGTGGCAGGCACCTGTAGTCCCAGCTACTTTGGACGCTGAGGCAGTAGAATCGCTTGAACCTGGGAGCCAGAGATTGCAGTTAGCCGAGATCACACCCCTGCCCTCCAGCCTAGGTGACAGAACAAGACTTCCTCTCAAAAAACAATCAAACAAAAACCCATAGCGAAGGATGGGTTATATGCAAATACTATGTCATTTTTAAAAAAATACTTCACCCCTTGAGATTTTAGTATCCCTTTAGGGAAGGGTCCTATAACTAATTCCCCCACAGATACCCAGGGACACCTGTATCTGAAATTGCATTTCCACAGACTAGAGTCTATGGTAAAAGCTCACAAGTGCTGCCTAATGGTGAGCACTTAAATTTTGGACCAGAAAATTTCCAGATGGGACAGAATAGTAAGTGTCATTTCAGAGACAATTACTGTGTTCCTATTTTTTGGGCATTAATTGAATCTCCTCCTATGACTGAAGGATATTAAATATTCTTAAGATCTGACATACCCATGATGTCTTAGGTGATGTCAGAGGAACACCAATGAGGAAGCTACTGCCCAGAAGAGCTGACTCTGGAATAAAATGGAAATGGTTTATACAGGAACATGATTCTGGAGGAATGCAAAGAGGTTTGCATCGTATTCACAAGCAGGTAGGCTCATTACCTCTAAGACTAACTTTGGAACCACCCGAGGAGCTGCCAGATTCTATTGACATGTGGCTGGTGATGCCTCGTGCACACCTCTCCACTGATCAATAAAAATCTCATTGGTTGGCCGGGCGTGATGGTCGCACCTGTAATCTCAGCACTTTGGGAGGCCGATATGGGTGGATCATGAGGTCAGGATTTCAAGACCAGCCTGGCCAGTGTAGCGAAACTCTGTCTCTACTAAAAATGCAAAAATTAGTCCTGCGTGGTGGCACTTGCCTGTAGTCCCAGCTACTTGGGAGGCTGAGGCAGAAGAATCACTTGAACCTGGGAGGCAGAGGTTGCAATGAGTTGAGATTGCGTCACTGCACTCCAGCCCAGGCAACAGAGCAAGACTCTGTCTCAAATAAAATAAAATAAAATAAAAAGGATGTCTAGAGAAAATGAAACACTAATTGTTTTAAAAGGAAATACCATATTTTCCAGCTATATATGAAAATAATTCTAACTCCTTGGTGATTAATAGGTAACATTTCATTTTAAAAATGTTTCTCTTGGCTGGGCATGGGGCTTATGCCTGCACTCCCAGCACTTTGGGAGGCTAAGGGAGGAGGATCCCTTGAGATCAGGAGTTCAAGACCAGCCTGGGCAACATAGTGAGATCTTGTCTCCAAGAAAAAAAATTGTTTTTGAGACAACATCTTGGTCTGTCACCCAGGCTGGAGTGCGGTGGTGTGATGTTGGTTCACTGCAGCCTCCACCTCCCAGGTTCAAGTGATTCTCCTGCCTCAGCCTCCAGAGTACCTGGAACTACAGGTGCCCAGCACCAAGCTGGCCAGGCTGCTCTCAAACTCCTGACCTTCTGTCACCTGGGCTGGAGTGCAGTAGCACAATCTCGACCCACTGCAACTTCCACCTCCCAGGTTCAAGTGATTCTTCTGCCTCAGTCTCTTGAGTATCTGGGATTCCAGTTGCACACCACCATGCCAAGCTAATTGTTATATATTTTTAGTAGAAACTGCATTTCACCGTGTTGGTCAGGCTGTTCTCAAACTCCTGACCTTGTGATCTGCCCCCCCCCAGGCCTCCCAAAGTGTTGGGATTATAGGCCATTGTGCCCAGCCTATTATTTTGTTGCGGTTTTTGAGATGGAGTCTTGCTCTTGTTGTGCAGGCTGGAGTGCAATGGCACAATCTCAACTCACTGCAACATCCGAATCCTGGGCTCAAGTGATTTTCCTGCCTCACCCTACTGGGTAGCTGAGATTACAGGCACCCGCCATGATACCTGGCTAATTTTTGTATTTTTAGTAGAGATGGGGTTTTGCCATGTAGGCCAGGCTGGTCTCAAACTCCTGACCTCAGGTGATCTGCTCACCTTGGCCTCCCAAAGTTAAGCCACCACATCTAGTTTCACATATGTGTTTTTCAAAGCTCTTAACTCTTGGTATTATTTATTATTGACTAATTTTTTGGAGACAAGGTCTCACTGTGTCACCCAGGCTGGAGTGCAATGGCACAATCTTAGCTCACTGCAACCTCTGAATCCTGGGTTCAAGTGATTAACTGGCCTCAGCCTCCATAGTAACTGGAATTACAGGTGCATGTCACCACGCTCAGCTAATTTTTGTATTTTTTTAGTAGAGACCAGGTTTCGCCATGTTAGCCAGGCTAGTCCTGACCTCCTGACCTCAAGTGATCCGCCAACCTCAGCCTCCCAAAGTGCTGGGGTTACGGGCATAAGCCAGGACCCCTGGCACAGTCCTGCTACTACTTACATTGTATTTTTTTCATTGTCAGACAATTAGAAAATTTACATTTGCAATTGACATTTAGCTTGGTTTGCAGTATAGCTTTCTGCTGCTGTTTATCAGGGACTAGGTTTCTCAAGTGTTGCTCAAGAAGATTGGCAACCATGGCTTGGAGTGCCTGTGGGGTTGGTGCCAGATGGGCTGGGAGTGGGCATTGACTGAATTAGATATTGGAGTAGATGACCCCTCACCCCCAGGCACCTTCTATTGAAATGACCGTAGTTAGTGGGATAGGGACAACTCCTATGGAATCTGCATCTTTGCATACAGCTCAGGGCCTGGAAAAGAGTCACACTGAGTGGAATATTTACTGGCTGGCTGAAATTCCTGCAAAAGCCTAATTCTGGTACAAGATTCTCAGGTGAATGCCGATGATAACTTTAAAGTTCTTGTACAGTTCAGAAACTCTATTCACATGTGCTACAGATAATTTTAAGAATTCAGGGCTGGACTGGGCTTAGTGGCTCATGCCTGTAACCCAGCACTTTGGGAGACCGAGGTGGGCAGATCACCTCAGGTCAGGAGTTCGAGACCAGCCTGGCCAACATGGTGATACCCCATCTCTTTAAAAAATAAATAAATAAATAAATAATAAAGAATTCAGGGCTGGACAGGGTGGCTCACATTTCCAATTCCAGCACAATTTGCAATTCTAGCACAATTCCCAAGCAGGAAGATCCTTTGAGTCCAGGAGTTTGAGACCAACCTAGGCAACATAGGGAGACCCCCACCCCCACACACACACACAAAAATTAGCCTGGTGTGGTGACAATGCCTATAGTCCCAGGTACTCAGGAAGCTAAGGTGGGAGGATCACTTGAACCTGGAAGGTGGAGGTTGCAGTGAGCCGTGATTGTGCTACTGCACTCCAGTCTGGGCAACAGAGGGAGACCCTATCTCAAAAACTAAATAAACCATTGTATCTGTGTTTTGCTATCAATTTCTATTAGTTGAACTCAGGACTCTTTTCATCAAATCCTGTATTTACATCATCCAAAAAGAATTTTTTTGATGGAATGAAAGCACTGTGTGTCCCTGTGGTTCTAGGATACAGCACCTTTGGTACTTGTCCTGTGCACCCTGGTCTCTGGTTAGATAACAACTCCTCACTTAAGCCCTAGGGTCTGAGAAAAGAGACAGTGTGAGCAGCTTGATAGAGGATGTGCAGAAGAAGTCAGAATCTGACCAGGATCAACCCAGGCTCTGACCTTTCCAGAGCTTTCCCCCAGCTCTGCCCTGCCCCACTCCTCCCTGGCGTGTCTCCTGGTGTCCCCCACCCTCAGGTGACAGGGGTGCTGTGCACTCCCCTGTGGTTTATCCTGCAGAGGAAATTCAGTCATTCCCAGGTTTATTCCGTGTCACTGCAGTCCATTCTCCACAGAAACTGAGTTTCTCTCTCACTGAGTGACCTCCATGTGCTCATGTAGCACCAAAGGCTTTTTCTATCACAATCGTTTTTTGATTATCCATTTAGTAGCATTTCCACAAGAAGAATTGGAAAGGCTAGCAAAACTTAAGTAACATTTCCTCCGATTATGAAAATAATCTGGCCAGGTGCTGTGGCTCTTGCGTGTAATGCCAGCACTTTGGGAGGCAGAGGCGGGCAGATCATGAGGTCAGGAGATCGAGACCATCCTGGCCAACATGGTGAAACCCGTATCTACTAAAATACAAAATAAAAATTAGCCAGGCATGGTCACACGGCCCATAGTCCGAGCTACTCAGGAGGCTGAGGCAGGGAAATTGCTTGCACCTGGGAGGTTGCAGTGAGCGGAGATCGCACCACTGCACTCCAGCCTGCTGACAGAACAAGACTCTGTCTCAAAAATAAATAAGTAAATAAATAAAAATCTTAGGCCAGATGTGGTGGCTCACGACTGTAATCCCAACACTTTGGGAGGCCTAGGCAGGTGGATCATTTGAAGCCAGGAGTTTAAGACAAGGCTGACCAACATGGTGAAACCTCTTCTCTACTAAAAATACAGAAATTAGCCAGGCGTGGTAACACATACCTGTAATTCCAGCTACTTGGGAGGTTGAGGCAGGAACCCGGGTAGTGGAGGTTGCCGTGAGCCGAGATGGCCCCCATTGCACTCTAGCCTTGGTGACAGTGAGTGAAACTCTGTTTCAAAAAAAAAAAAAGGAAGAAGAAGAAATAAAAGTAATCAGGTAATCTTAGTTTTAGAAGATATGGGAACTCCAAGGAAAACAGAAGGTAAAAAATAAAATTATCTGTTAGTTCATGTTTGGGAGGAATTGCTAGGATTTTGTAGTAGACTCCTGTTGGATTTCTGTTTAGTCATACGTAACAAGGCATACTTTACTAAGATGTGAATGTACTGAACATTTTGTTCTCATCTTCCTTTTCACCTAAATGTATTATCAGTATTTTAGCATATCAGTCATTTTTTTCTACCGTGTTTTGTTATTATTATTTTTTTGAAACAGAATCTCACTCTGTCACCCAGGCTGTAGTGTAGTGGCATAATCATAGCTAACTGCAACCTGGAACTCCAGGGCTCAAATGATCTTCCCACTTCTGCCACCCAAGTAGCTGAGACCACAGGTGCATGCCGCCATGATCAGCTAATTTACCTAAAATTGTTTTTTAGAGACAGGATTTCCCTATGTCACCTAGGCTGGTCTCAAACTCTTTGGCTCATGTAATTCTTCCACTGTGGCCTCCCAAAGTGCTGGGATTACAGGTGTAAACCATTGTGCCTGGCCTTGAACCATGTTTTTAGAAGATGTATATATTTATTTTATATGTTAGGGAATCATAGATGTTTAGTTATTGAAGAAGTGCGTTAATGTGGAAAAAATTAAATATGATATATGTCTAAACACTTTATTTTAAATTTAAACAATAATATATATATGTATATATTTATATAAATAAGTATATATATATATTTTGAGATGGAATCTCACTCTGTCACCCAGGCTGGAGTGCAGTGTCACAATCTCAGCTCACTGCAACCTCCACCTCACAGGTTCAAGTGATTCTCCTCCCTCAGTCTCCCGAGTAGCTGGGACTACAGGTGCCTGCCACCATGCCTGGCTAATTTTTGTATTTTTAGTAGAGATGGAGTTTCACCATATTGGCCAGGCTGGTCTCAACTCCTGACCTCATGATCCACCCACCTTGGCCTCCCAAAGTGCTGGGATTACAGGAGTAAGCCACCCTGCCCAGCCCTAAACAACAGCATATTCACTTTGCTATTTTTTTTTTTTTTTTTTTTGAGATAGAGTGTTACTGTGTCATTCAAGCTGGAATGCATGAAGTGCAATGGTGTAGTCTCAGGTGAAGGCATCATCAACCTCCTGGGCTAAAATAATCCTCCCATTTTAGCCTCCCTCCTAGATGGGACTACAGGTGTGAGCGACCTCGCCCTGTCTCATTTTGCAATCTTTTGGTTACAGGCATAAAGTCCATTTTTGGAGAGTGGGTCCACTTATTCCTGTTTCTTGTCTAAACCATCGTTGTAATATCCAATTTTGATCTCTATAGAATGGATGAATAAAGGCAGAATATAAAAGATCTTTTTTGTTTTATTTTTTGAGACAGAGTTTTGCTCTTGTCGCCCAGGCTGGAGTGCCATGGTGAGAGCTCTCAGCTTGCTGCACAACCTCTGCCTCCTGGGTTCAAGGGATTCTCCTGCCTCAGCCTACTGAGTAGCTGGCATTACAGATGCACACTGCCATGCATGGCTAATTTTTGTATTTTTAGTAGAGACGGGGGTTTCACCATGTTGGCCAGGCTGGTCTCAAACTTCTGACCTCAGGTGATCTGCCTCCCTTGGCTTCCCAAAGTGCTGGTATTTCTGGCATGAGCCACAGTGCCCTGCTCAGAATGTAAAAGAACTTTAAAGACACTTAACACAACCTCCTAGATCAGGTGCAAATGTTTTCAGGCTAGGCCAGGTGTGGTGGCTCATACCTGTAATCCCAACGCTTTGGGAGGTTGACAGGAGGATCACTTGAGGTGAGGAATTGGACACCATCCTGGTTCACAAAGCAAGACCCCCATCTTTATTTTTAAAGAAACAAAAATTTCCAGCCTCTTTTTTTTTTTTTTGGATATGGAGTCTCGCTCTGTTGCCCAGTCTGGAGTGCAGTGGCATGATCTCAGCTCACTGCAAATTCTGCCTCCGAGTTCAAGCAATTCTCCTCACTCAGCCTCATAAGTAGTTGGAACTACAGGTGTGTATCACCACGCCTGGCTAATTTACTCATTTATTTTTATTTGTTATCAAGGGAAATCTCAAACACAGTCCCCTACTACCACAAATCATGCAGTCGAGTTTCCCACATTTGGGGATATCGCTGAGGTCAGCACATCCAGAGTGCAATGAATGAGCCTCCCCTGGGAAAACCACCTTCGTGATCATGGTATCTCCCCTGCCAGGTAATTTTTGTATTTTTAGTAGAAACGGGGTTTCAGCATGTTGGCCAGGCTGGTCTCAGATTCCTGACCTCAGGTTAACCACCCGCCTCGGCCTCCCAAAGTGCTGGGATTACAGGCACAAGCCACCTTGCCCACCCACACATATATCTGTTTTTCTAAGCTCTTCACTCTTGGTATCATTTATTTATTTATTGGAGACAGGATGTCGTTCTGTGGCCCAGGCTGGAATGCAGTGGCACAATCACGGCTTACTGCAAACTCTGCTTTCTGGGTTCAAGTGATTCTCAGGCCTCAGCCTCCTGAATAACTGGGATTACAGGCGCACTTGGGTAATTTTTGTAGTTTTTTTTAGTAGAGACCGGGTTTCACCAGGTTACCCAGGCTGGCCTCAACTGCCTAATCTCAAGTGATCTGCCTATCTCAGCCTCCCAAAGTCCTGGGGCTACAGGCATGAGTCACCCTGCCCAGCCCATTCCTGCTATTATTTAAATTGTATTTTTTTATTGTCAAACAATAAGAAAATTTACATTTGGAATTGATATTTAGTTTTGCTTGTGGTGTAGCTTTCTGCTATTCTTTACCAGGGGCTATGTTTCTAAAGTGTTGCTCAGAGAGAATTGGCAACAATAGCTTAGAGTGCAATGGGGTTGGTGCCAGATGGCCTGGGGGTCAATACTGTCTCAATTAGATACTGGAACTCATGACCTCTCACCCCCAGGCACCTTCCATTCAAATGATCATAGTTAATGGGATATGGACAACTACTAAGGAATCTGTACCTTTGTAAACAGCAGGGGCCCTGGAAAGAGTCATTGTTTAGGGAATATTTACTGGCTGGCTGAGATTCCTGCAAAAGCCTAACTCTGCTACAAGATTCTAAGGTGAATGCAGATTATGACTTTAACATTCCTGTACAGTTCACAAACTCTGTTCACATGTGCTACAGATAATTTTAAGAATTCAAGGCTGGACTTGGTGGCTCATACCTAGAATTCCAGCATTTTGGGGAGACCCAAGTAGGAAGATCATTTGAGTCCTGGAGTTCCAGACCAGCCTGGGCAACACAGGGAGACTTCATCTCCAACAACAACAACAACAACAAAAAAAAAAAAAAAAAAATTAGCCAGGTGTGGTGACAGCACCTATATTCCCAGCCACTCAGGAAGCTAAGGTGGGAAGATCACTTGAACCTGGGAGGTCGAGGTTGCAGTGAGTCCTGATTATGCCATTGCACTCCAGTCTGAGCAACAGAGGGAGACCCTACGTCAAAAACTAAATAAAGTGTTGTTTCTATGTCTTCCTATCAAAATTAGAACTTAGGACTCTTTTCATCAAATCCTGTATTTACACCTTCCAAAAATAATTTATTTGATGTAATAAAACCACTGTCAGTCCCCTGTGCTTCCAAGATGCAGCACCTTTTCTTTTTTTTTGAGACAGAATCTCATTTTGTCCACCAGGGTAGAATTCAGTGGCATGATCTCGGCTAACTGCAACCTCTGGCTCCTGGGTTCAAGCAATTCTTCTGCCTCAGCCTCCCAGGAACTGGGTGTGTGCCTCTATGCTCAGCTAATTTTGTGTTTTTTAGTAGAGATGGGGTTTCACCATATTGGCCAGGCTGGTCTGGAACTCCTGATCTGGTGATCCGCCTGCCTCGGCCACCGAAAGTTTTGGGTGAGCCACTGTGTCCAGCTGATACAGCACCTTTTAACACAGGTGCTTGTCCTGTGCACCCTGGTCTCTGGTTAGATAACAACTCCTCACTTAAGCCCTAGGGTCTGAGAAAACAGACAGTGTGAGCAGCTTGATAGAGGATGTGCAGAAAGAAGTCAGAATCTGACCAGGATCAACCCAGGCTCTGACCTTTCCAGAGCTTTCCCCCAGCTCTGCCCTGCCCCACTCCTCCCTGGCGTGTCTCCCGGTGTCCCCCACCCTCAGGTGACAGGGGTGCTGTGCACTCCCCTGTGGTTTATCCTGCAGAGGAAATTCAGTCATTCCCAGGTTTATTCTGTGTCACTGCAGTCCATTCTCCACAGAAACTGTTTCTCTCTCACTGAGTGACCTCCATGTGCTCGTGTAGCACCAAAGGCCTTTTCTGTCACAATTATTTTTTTGATTATCCATATAGTAGCATTTCCACAAGAAGAGTTGGAAAGACTACCAAAAACTTAAGTAACATTTCTTCTGACTACGATAATAATCTTAGGCCAGAGGCTGTGGCTCACATCTGTAATCCTAGCACTTTGGGAAGCTGAGGCAGGCAGATCACTTTAGGTCAGAAGTTCAAGACCAGCCTGACCAACATGGTGAAACTTCTTCTCTACTAAAATTACAAAAATTAACTGGGCGAGGTGGTGCATGCCTGTAATCCCAGCTACTTGGAAGGTTGAGGCAGGAGAATCGCTTCAGCCTGGGAGGAAGAGGTTGCAGTGAGCTGAGATCGCGCCACTGTGCTCCAGCCTGGGTGACAGTGAGTGAGACTCTGTTTTCTTTAAAAAGGAAGAAATAAAAGTAATCTTAGCTTTAGAAGATTTGCAAAATCCTTGGAAAGCAAAAAGAAGAAAATAAAATTATCTGTTCATGTCTGGGAGAGATTGTTAGCATTTTGTAGTAGAATCCTGTTGGATTTCTATTTAGTCATATGTAACAAAGGCATACTTTGCTAAGATGTGAATGTACTGGACATTTTGTTCTAATCTTCCTTTTTACTTAATTGTATTATCAGTATTTTAGCAATCAGTCATTTTTTTCTATTGTGCTTTGTTTACTTTTTTAATTTATTTATCTTTTTTAGATTTATTTTTCTTCACTATAATCCATGAGGCTGATTTGTTTACTTTTTTATTGATTCTTTTTCTTTCTTTTTTTAATTTTTATTTTATTTATTTATTTTTTAATTATTATACTTTAAGTTCTGGGGTACATGTGAGATGGAGTCTTGCTTTGTCACCCAGGCTGCAGTGCACTGGGCACGATTTGGGCTCACTGCAACCTCCGCCTCCCAGGTTCAAGCCATTCTTCCACCTCAGCCTCCGGAGTAGCTGGACTACAGGCACCCACCATTATGTCTAATTTTTGTGTTTTTGGTAGAGATGGGGGTTTCACCATGTTGGCCAGGCTTGTCTCAAACTCCTGACCTTAGGTGATCTGCCTCTCTCAGCTTTCCAAAGTGCTGGGATTACTGGCATGAGCCACAGCACTTGGTTCAGAATGTAAAAGAACTTTGAAGACACTTAATACAACCTCCTAGATCATGTCCAAATGTTTCTAGACTAGGCCAGGTGTGGTGGCGCACTCCTGTCTATAATCCCAACACTTGGGGAGGCTTATAGGAGGATCACTTGAGGTGAGGAGTTGGACATCAGCCTGGTCGACAAAGCAAGACTCCCATCTTTATTTTTAAAGAAAGAAAAATTTCCAGACTTTTTTTTTTTTTGATATGGAGTCTTGCTCTGTCGCCCAGGCTGGAGTGCAGTGGTGTGATCTCAACTCACAGCAACTTCTGCCTCCAGGGGTCAAGCAAATCTCCTGCCTCGGCCTCCCAAGTAGCTGGGACTACAGGCATGTACCACCACGCCCGGCTGATTTATGTATTTTTAGTAGAGATGGGGTTTCACCATGTTGGCCAGGCTAGTCTCAAACTCCTGACCTCAGGTGAACCACACGCCTCGGCCTCCCAAAGTGCTGGGATTACAGGCATGAGCCACTGTTCCCAGCCTCACATATATCTGTTTTTAAAAAGCTCTTCATTCTTGGTATTCATTTATTTATTGGAGATAGGGTCTCAGTCTGTCGCCCAGGCTGGAGTGCAGGAGCATAATCTCGGCTCACTGCAAACTCTGCTTCCTGGATTCAAGTGAATCTCAGGCAGCCTCCTGAGTACTGGAATTACAGGCTTATGCCACCACACTCAGCTAATTTTTGTATTTCTTTTAGTAGAGACTGGGTTTCTCTATGTTAGGCAGGCTGGCCTCAACCTTCTGACCTCAACTGATCCACCCACCTCAGCCTCCCAAAGTGCTGGGGTTACAGGCATAAGTCACCCCACCCAGCTTATTCCTGGCATTATTATTATTGTTATTATTATTATTATTCTTTGAGATGGAGTCTCACTCTGTCACCCAGGCTGCAGTACATTGGTGCAATCTTGGCTTACTGCAACTTCTGCCTCCTGGATTCAAGTGATTCTCCCTCCTGAGCCTGCCGAGTAGCTGAGATTACAGGCATGTGCCACCACGCCTGGCTAATTTTTTGTACTTTTCATATAGGTGGGATTTCACCATGTTAGCTAGGATGGTCATGATCTCCTGACCTCGTGATCCGCCCTCCTTGGCCTCCCAAAGTGCTGGGATTACAGTCATGAGCCACCACGCCTGGCCTCCATGCTTTTAATGACAAATACACCTGGCATAAATGGGTGTTTAGAATGAACGTGGCTGAGTCTTAGGTAGCATGGTGTTGAATTTCTCACACAGATGTACAGATTATCCAAGAGTCCTGTCAACCACCAGTGTTTTATAGGAGAGTGAATGTCAGTTTATTTGGCCAATCAGGTAGTGGAGTTAGGAGAGTGTCTGCCCAGTCCACTGTGTGGGTGTGCCCAAAGTTGTTATCCACTTTCCTGTGGCTGGACATTCCAGTGGTTTACAGTTTAGTTTTCTCAAATGTGCAGCATCATGATGATCCTTAGGGTGAATTCCCGGAGGTGTAACTGTGCTATGTATGTACTTAGATGTACATGCCCATAAACGTACTATGTCTTTAAGAATCTTTTCAGAGGCTGTCATCTCTAGAAGGTTGGTCGACACCTGGAGATGAATGCAGCAGTTACTTTGTTTAAGAAAAGTGGTGAAGGCCGGGCACGTGGCTCATGCCTGTAATCCCAGCACTTTGGGAGGCCAAGGTGTGCGGATCATGAGGTCAGGAGTTCAAGAATAGCCTGGCCAACATAGTGAAACCCTGTCTCTAAAAAAAAAAGAAAGAAAAATGGCGAAGTACTATAGTGCAGCCCATTGCATTCTGGGTTAGCCTCTCATAGTTACAAAGAATGCAAAACCCTGTCCTATTGGAAGCGACTTCCTGGCAAAGGAATTCCTCCCCTGTCCCCAAGTTTCTTCTGGTTACTACTGCTTTGCCATGTGCTCTTTCTGTCCCTCCATGGCCTGGAAGCTTGGAATAAGCCAGTTTGTTCCTACAGCTCTAACCCAGAGTAAATCTTATCTGAACATGCCAGGAAGTTGGACATGAACAAGAATTTTAAAATTATTTTGGAACTGTGATAGTTGAGATATGAATTGGCCTGTTCTTGGCCTACCTAACTAGAACAGAGTAGAAAGGCCAAAAGTAAAATGCATCCAGGGCATATAACATTGTTCCAAGAATGTAATTCTCTATGAGCGTGGCTGGTGAAACTGATCACCTGAAACCAGTTTTATCTATTGGCCTCTGAAACCTACTATGATTCGAATAGTTTCACCCACTGCCAGCTCCCCCCACATTCTTTTTTTTTTTTTTTTTTTTTTTTGAGACGGAGTTTTGCTCTTGTTGCCCAAGCTGGAGTGCAATGGCACAATCTTGGCTCACTGCAACTTCTGCCTCCTGGATTCAAGTAATTCTCCTGCCTCAGCCTCCCGAGTGGCTGAGATTATAGGCGCGTACCACCATGGCCAGCTAATTTTGTATTTTTAGTAGAGACAGGGTTTCTCCACGTTGGTCGGACTGGTCTCAAACTCCTGACCTCAGGTGATCCATCTGCCTCGGCCTCCCAAAGTGCTGGGATTACAGGCATGAGCCACCGTGCCCCACTCCCCCACATTCTTACTAGTGCCAATGAATTTTTTCAAAGAGCAATACAACATTTCTTTTTTTTTTTTGAGACAGTGTCTCACTCTGTCACTCAGGCTGGAGTACAGTGGTGTGGTCACAGCTCACTGCAGACTCGATGTCTCAGGCCCAACCTATCCTCCTGCCTGAGCCTCCTGAGTAGCTGGGACCATAGGCGTGCACCACCATACCTGGCTAATTTTTTTTTCACTCTTTTTGTAAAGGTAGAGTCTCCCTGTGTTGTCCAAGTTAGTTGCAAACTGCTGGACTCAAGGGATCTTTTCACCTTGGCCTCCCAAAGTGTTAGGATTACAGGCACAAGCCATGTCGCCTGGACCAACATTAAAAAAAAAAACAACCTCTAATTTTCTCCTTGTCTTTAGACATAACAAACCATCCAGTCTGTGTGTATGCCTTGAATTGCAATTCTTTCTTTCCCAGTAAAACATTTTCCAGGTGCGGCGGCTCACATCTGTAATCCCAGCAATTTGGGAGGCCAAGGTGGGAGGATGACTTGAAACCAGGAGTTGCAGACCAGCCTGTATAACATAGCAAGACCTCATCTCTACAAAAACTAAAAAATTAACTGTGTGTGGTAGCACATAGCTGTATTTTCAGCTACTTGGGAGGCTGATGTGGGAGGATTGTTTGAGCTCAGGAGTTTGAGGCTACCGTGAGCTGTGATCATACCACTGCACTTTAGCCTGGGCAACAGAGCCAGACCCTGTCTTAAAAATAAAAAATAAAGAAACACACAAAAAACATTTTAATGTCAGATATTTGTCTCTATATTTTATTTGACTTCAACAGAATTGTTTTATGTTTTTTTTTTTTCAGGCAGTTTTGCATTAGCGCCTGTTGTGGAAGAAAGCATCATTCGGCCGGGTGCAGTGGGTAGCTCACGCCTGTAATCCCAGCACTGTGGGGGAGTTGAGGCAGGTGGATTGCCTGAGGTTGGGAGTTTGAGACCAGCCTGACCAACATGGAGAAACCCCATATCTACTAAAAATACAAAATTAGCTGGGCATGGTGGTGCATGTCCACAATCCCAGCTACTAGCTACTTGGGAGGCTGAGGCAGGAGAATCACTTGAACCCAGGAGGAGGAGGTTGCAGTGAATTGCAATCTTGCCATTATACTCCAGCCTCAGCAGGAAGAGTGAAACTCCATCTGCAAAAAAAAAAAAAAAAAAAAAAAAATGGCTGGGCGTGGTGGCTCATGCTTTTAATCCCAGAACCTTGGGAGGCCAAGGTGGGCAAATCAGGAGATCAGAGCTTGAGACCAGCCTGGCCAACACAGTGAAACCCCATCTGTTCTGAAAATACAAAAATTAGCTGGGTGTGGTGGTGGGTGCCTGTATTCCCAGATATTTGGGAGGCTGAGGCAGGAGAATCGCTTGAGGCGGGAGGCAGAAGTTGCAGTGAGCAGAGACTGTGCCACTGCACTCCAGCCTGGGTAAGAGAGTGAGACTCCATCTGGGGGAGTGGAGGGGGTGACTGAGAAGCTTTTGTGGAACAGTTCAGAGGAACACAAAAGAAGAGAGATTGTGATGATGCCCTTCATCCCTATTGCTGTCTTAGATAATGTCTGTGCACTGCCAGGGTAATCATTTCAGTAATAGTCATTCAATATTCTAGTTTGTATCTTTCAAAGAGAACTTTTTTTTTTTTTTTTTTTTTTTTGAGACAGAGTCTTGCTCTGTTGCCCAGGCTGGAGTACAATGGTGAGATCTCAGCTCACTGCAATCTCTACCTCCTGGGTTCAAGTAATTCTCCTGCCTCAGTCTCCCAAGTAGCTGGGATTACAGGCACCTGCCACCATGCCCAGCTAATTTTTTGTGTATTTAGTAGAGACGGAGTTTTGCCATGTTGGCCAGGCTGGTCTTGATCTCCTGACCTCAGGTGATCCACCCACCTTGGCCTCCCAAAGTGCTGGGATTACAAGCATGAGACACTGCACCTGGCCTCAAAGAGAACTTAAAAAAAAAATACCCCAAACAGTTAATAATAATTCGTTCTTAGCATCACATAGGCAGTGTTTGGAGCTCCCCCACCTTGTCTCAAAATTGGCAGAGTTTGTTTGTATCAGGGTCTAGATTATTTTTTATTGGTTGCGTGGGTATGCTATTGGGATGTACCCTCATTTAATCCATCCTGTTGATGGACAGTGAACTGAATGTAATTTACATAATGAAAGCCTATCCTTCTAATGAGGTGGCGTTAGGAGGTGGGGTCTTTGGGAGGTTATTAAGGAGGGATAAGGTCCTGAGGGCAGAGCTGCCACGAGGAGATACATTGTCTTAAAGGAGGTCCCAGCATGAGTTCTCTTTCTACCTTGTGAGGACTCAGCGAGGAGCCAGCCTCAGCAACCAGAAAGCGGGCCCTGATCACGCTAGTTCTACCCTCCAGAAATGTGAGTAATAATCTGTTGTTTGTAAGTCACCATGGCTTTGGTGCTTGGGTAGAGCAGCCAGAAGAGACATGTAGGTTGTTTGTGATGGTTTGCCTTTATTTAATCATATCTGTGATGAATATGCTAGAATTGGGTTTGGCTCTCATTTCCTCAGGCTGAACCTCCAGCTGGAGTTGCCCTAAAATTGTTGGCAGAGGAATTCCCACATGGCAGTGCCTTAGTCTCTGTGGAAATGGGACTTTGGGACTCCAAAGAAGGAAGCACCAAGCTCCAGGGTGGTTGGTCCAAAGTGTTCATTAGGGGACTTGGATAGACACTGAGAGAAAAGGATGTTCTGCTTAGGTATGTCCCTGTCAAGGGTGTCACAGTACGGCATTTATAGGAAAGACTCAGGAATTTGGCTCAGGGTCAGTGCCAGTTTCTTTCCGCATTTTGGGTAAAAATTCAAACATCTTTGTTTAGTGCCTGGGAATATTCATGGGCCCCAGCTTAGGTTCAAGCTTGCGAGAGAAATGAGCTGCCCAGCTCACAGAGCAGTCAAAGCACCTGGTGTTTCTTGGTTAGGACAGGAGATGAAAGTGGGAGAACTGAAGGACATTACAGCTCCTCTTGCCGGATTCTTGGAGATGGGAGTTACGGGGTCGTGTAGAAGGAAGGACTGAGAGGGTTGGGCAGGAGCCCGGCCAGGTTTATCTCTGCTCACATCTTTGCCAGTCCAGTGGTGGAGGTTTTCCTTTGCATTTCTCTCAGCGTGGATAGGGATGGAATGCAGTGGCTTATGTTTTCATAACTTAAGGTCTTTTGTAAAATAGGTATTTTCCTGAGTGTTTTCCCAGGAGGTGTTTGTGTTTTAATTGACTTAATGGTTCTTATCCAAAGCCTGGTCTGACTGTCCATTTGGGTAAAGTTTTTGTTTAGTTCTAAAAATAATGACATTCAGGGAAAGTTTTAACATTTTGTAAACATTGACCTTGCATATAAGTCTATAGGTAATTATATATTTTAAGTGCTGTTATCAGTGAGTTTTCCCCTATTGTATTTTTGCATTTGTTATTATTGCTTTTATGGGTACTTGTATATTTCTCAAAGATTCTTATGACTGATAAAACCTGAATGTGAATGATCACATAGTACAGAATGTACAGTTCTATATTAAGTATAGAGCTCAATGATTTTTAAAAACCTTGCCCACTTGTGTCCCTACCACCCAGGTGACACTACAAGCCATACAAGATCCTCCAGGGCAGTGCCCTCCCTTTAGGGGCATTTGCTTCTCAGGCTCAACGTCAAGCCTATGAGAAGTCAACTATGCTGCCAACAGCAATTACTTTTTCACTGAATGACTGAATGTGCCTCCTTTATCTGTTCTACTGTTTTTTTTTTTTTTTTTTTTTTTTTTTGAGATGGAGTCTCGCTCTGCCACCAGGCTGGAGTGCAGTGGTGTGATCTCAGCTCACTGCAACCTCTGCCCTCCCAGGTTCAAGTGATTCTCCTGCCTCAGCCTCCCCGGTAGCTGGGACTGCAGACATGTGCCACCATGCCCAGTTGATTTTTTTGTATTTTTAGTAGAGATGGGGTTTCACTGTGTTGGCCAGAATGGCCTTGATCTCTTGACCTTGTGATTCACCCGTGTCGGCCTCCCAAAGTGCTGGGATTACAGGTGTGAGCGACTGAGCCCAGCCTGTTCTTCTATTGTTAAAGGAGTTCGGTTATTTCCCATGCAATGATGACAAACTAGTTTTGAACATCTTGCCATAGGCTTTGGTGTACATCTACATATGCTCTGACTGAGTATTTCAGTAGGGCCGCACAGCGGGGTGGTAGGGCAAGTGATGAGCCCATGGGGTCTCCCTGTCATGCCCAACAGTTTTCCCGTAGTGGGCAGCACGTGGGAGCCTTTCTTTCCTGCTCCTTTGGTCACCAGCACGTGGCATCACTGTCTAACAGCTTTTAGCAGTTTTGTTGGCGTTTTGTGTGGTGTGCGTTGGTTAGCATCGGGGTTTTGATTTGCATTTCATGGTGATTGAGCATTTTGAGCATTTTTCTTGTGCTTGCTGGTTTTCAAATGACCTTTATTGTTCAGATGCCTGTTAGAGGCTCTTGTCCACTTAAAAGAATGGGTTGTTTGGCGAGGCTTGGTGGCTCACGCTTGTAATCCTAGCACTTTGGGAAGCAGAGATGGGGTGATAGCTTGAGGAGTTCATGATCAGCTTGGGCAACACAGTATAGATCCCATGTTGCCCATAGCCTGCGCAACAGTTCCCATCTCTTAAAAAGCGGGGGCTGTTTGTCTTTTGTATGGTGATTTGTAGGGCTTCTTTGTCTTATTTTGGACATACACCTGGGTCATGTATTGCAAGCATGTATTGCGAGTATGTCCTCCTTGTCTCTGGCTTGCTTTTTCAAAATTTTAAGGGTTTGTTTTGATGAAGAGGTTATTGATTGATCTGGCTATTTCTATTGGAATATTGCTTCCACATGTAATATTGGGGTTTAGGGTGCCCTTAGCTTCCCTGAGAGGACTTTTTTAAAGTTTTTGGTTTTTTGCCCTTTAAGAATGAGAGGGGGATCACGGCGCAGTGCGCGTACTTTAAAGTGTTTATAGAAAGTGATTTATTTAGAGAGAGAGAAACAGGAGAAGGAGAGAGAAATAACTAACTTTTACAATGAGTGAGAGAATTTAGAAAGATGGAATTTAGGAAAGGAAAGCAGGTTTTACACTGAGTGGAAGGGAATAGAGATGGAGTTTAGGAGGGGGAAGATAGGCTTCCAAGAAGGTAGTGTTTGTGGAAGGGGATTCAAATATGGAGTCTGAAGTCGTGTAGAAGAAGGGGACTTTTAACCTCAGAGGAACCCCACGTTCTCTAAGATCCCTGGCCAATAAAAGGAGTTCCTTAGAACTTCCCCTGGGGTGATGGACTCTTAGTTTCTCCCAGATGGAGAGAGATGGGAGTGGGGGAGCATGGCGCTGGGAAATTTTTGCCCTTAAAACTACGCCCCTCGTGGGCCGGGAAAGAGAACACATTCCCTCCCACGCTAGTCCCTTTTTCCTTCCATTCAAATTACACATTTGATAGAGTTTTTTACATTATTCTGTGTGCCTTAGATTTTTTTTTGAGACAGAGTTGCTCTGTCGCTCAGGCTGGAGTACAGTGGCATGATCTTGGCTCACTGTATCCTCTGCCTCCCAGGTTCAAGCAATTCTCCTGCTTCAGCACCCGCCACTACGCCTGGATAATTTTGTTACTTTTTAGTAGAGATCTGGTTTCACCATGATGGCCAGGTTGTCTTGAACTCCTGACCTCAAGTGATCTGTCCACCTCGGCCTCTCAAAGTGCTGGAATTACAGGCATGAGTCGCTGCACCTGGCCTAAAATATTTTTACAGAGACTGCATCTCATTCTGTTGCCTAGGCTGATCTTGAACTCCTGAAACCTGAGAATTTTCTCTAGCTTTGTCTCATGTATAGCAGGTCCTCAAATAATTTCATTTTGTTGTAACACTGATGTGAAAGCAAATCCGCTGTCCAGGGCGACTGCCACTGTCTGGGTTTTGTTTGCATGTTCTCCTCCTTTGCAAGTTTTGTTTTGCTACTCAATTTTCCTCCCACATCCTACGCTGCACCCCCTCAGGTGAATTGGTGGGTCTCTGGTCACAATCTCAGTGAGGGGGAGGGCACATGTGAGAGCTCCCTGTTATAGCATCTTGACAATAATTATACAAATGAATGACAATAAACAATGTGATCTGAAAGCATCCAGTCACCATATTTGTGATTGTGTCTGCATGGTGTGGTAGGAGGTGCTCCCTCCAATTGTGGCTTTACAAATGTTTATTTTTATGTATATATTTTTTGAGATGAAGTCTTGATCTGTCTCCCACTGATCACTGCAGCCTCCGCCTCTTGGGTTCAAGCAATTCTCCTGTCTCAGCCTCCCGAGTAGCTGGGACTACAGGTGCGAGTAGCTGGGACTAGAGGTGTGTGCCACCATGCCTGGCTAATTTTTGTATCTTTTGTAGAGATGGGGTTTCACCATGTTGGCCAAGCTGGTCACGAACAGGTCTTACTTTTAAGTCTTAACTATTTTGATTGCATTTTTGTGTATGGTGTGTGATAAGGGTCTAATTTCATTCTGGATGTGGATGTCCAGTTTTCCCAACACCACTTATGAAGACACTGTCCTTTCCCCATTGTGTCCTTTTGACATATTTATCTAAAATTAGATGGCTTTAAATGTGTGGCTTTATTTCTGGGCCCTTGATGCTGTTCCTTTGGTCTATGTGGGGGACCCACCTCTGAGCTCCCCAGGTTTCCTGGCGCAGGATTCGGTCTGTAGTGGACTTGTGGCTGGAGTCTCCCTTGGTTCCTTGCCACGTGGGTGCCCCCCATAGGGTGGCTCACATGGTAGTTGGCTTCATCAGATAATGTGAGCATACACCGGTAAGACAGAAGTCACAGTCTATCTCTTGAGACCTGATCTCACTTCTGCCAGACCCCACAGTTAGAAGCAAGTCAGTAGATCAGCCCACCAGTAGATCAGCTCTCACAAAGGGAAGGCTTTAGATGAGGTCATGAATTCCTGATCGCAGGATGGTTGGGCCATTCTGGAGGTCTCCACACCTTACCTGTGGGAGTGGGATTTCTTTCAGGCCTGCTTTCCTCAGGTGCCAGGAGAGCTACTGGCCACTCTAGGCTGGGGCTCTCACAGCTGAGCCCCAGAGCAAACCTCCCCTTCACGAGCCTCCTGTTGGAACTGCCTGAGTCCGTGGCCAGATAGAAGATGCCTCTTGTCTGTGGGCTGTATTCATTCTGACGTCTGAGGGAGTGTCTTAAGTGCCTACATAGGAGTTGCAAGAATGGGCTAAGCAGAGACTGTTTTCACAAGGAGAATCTGGGTGCTGTGGCAAGGAGGGCCAGGGGCTCCAGTGAGGCATTGGCATCAGGTTCCCATTGATGAGGCAGTTGTATTTGTAGGGATAGTCGGTCTCCTTCCAGGGCTCTCCAAAATCTGTTTTGTTTGTTTTTTTTCTTTTTTTGACATGGAGTCTCACTCTGTGGCCCAGGCTGGAGGGCAGTGGCACAATCTCAGCTTACTGCCACCTCCGTCTCCTGGGTTTCAGCAATTCTCCTGCCTCAGTCTCCTGAGTAGCTGGAACTACAGGCATGCAGCACCACACCTGGCTAATTTTTGTGTTTTTAGTAGAGACAGGGTTTTGCCATGTTGGTCAGGCTGGTCTCAAACTTCTGACCTCAAATGATCTGTCTGTCTTAGCCTCCCAAAGTGCTGGGACTACAGGTGCAAACCAGTGCGCCCGGCCCCAAAATCTGTTTCTCAGCTCCTTAAAATCACACCCAAAACTTGTATTGATTAAAAGTGCATGTATTATGCATTTCAATATGCAGTATTGTTTTCTGCTTTATAACATGGGAAATATTTCTTGTAGTCATTTAATGTATACCTCAGTGAAGGTAGGTAGCTTTCCTCTTGGCTCTGCATACTTTTTTAATATTACAATTATTCCTGGGTATTTTGCGTTCAAATGGTGGTTGTGAAAATGATTTAATTCATTTTATCTACCACATTATTGGTCATGTACAGGAAAGCTATTGATATATTTTTTCTTTTGATGTTCATGGGGACAAAGGGTGAAGAATTTGTATCTTTCTGTTCCCCTGTGGTACTGGTACAGCCACCATCAAGTGGCTTCATAATTCCTGCCTGTCTCAGTGCTTCTGCCCTTTGACTAGTTAATCATGGTGCTGGTTATGGAGCTGAGATGTACGCATAGCATGGGCGTCAACCTTATCAAGTGCTTGCTGAGGCAGTGTGGCCAGTAATATGTGCAGATTTCTATCGTGTCATGTGTGGCTTTGTCTCCAGTTCACCACTAGTAGGTGTTTTCAATGTGCCTGGTAACAAATATCTACAAATGAGGTTGGTTGCAATGTTCTTGTTCTGTGGCCTCATTTTCAGATTTCTGTGTCATTATTATACTTACTAAAACGTGTCCTCTTCCGTACTGTTACTTGGCCCCCGTCTTGCTGTTTTACTTTTGTGGTGGAACATCACCTGCATTTCAGCTAGGAAGCCACTGCCTGGGGGGCCAGATCCCCCCAGCTCCTGTTCTTATCTGTAGTTTTTTATTGGAATGGTAATTTCATGTTAAAACTCAACCACATATTGATTTGTTTACGATCATCTTTGGCTGCTTTCTTGCCAAAATGTGGCACAGCTGAGAACTTGTGTTGAGGACCGGAGGACCCTCAAGCCTGAATTATTTATGAGGCAGCCCTTTAAGGAGAAGTTTTTTCCACCCTCTGCTTGCCTCTCCCTTGCCACTCTCGGGGCCTGTTTAGTCTAGACTGAAGGGCACTTGCTTTGGCACTTTTATTGCCTGGCAAAATTCCTGCCCTTACAGAGTTTATACTTCAGTGGGGTATGTAGGCAATAAAGAATAAGTAAAGTGTACAGTAAATTAGAAAATGTGCTGGGAGGGGGTGAGTGGAAGTGGGAGGCTTGCACAGGATGCACTGAGGTTCAGGGTTTGTGCCCAGCCTGGCTGCCCTTCCACCTGTGTGCTGACCCAGCCTTTCCTTCCACACAGGGGACCTTCCAGAGTAGTGGACTGTCTTCACAGTTTTTCTCATCAGTGCCCTCCTGGGGGGCCTGTGGATCCCCAGAGGAACAGTCTCCTGGACTGAGCACAGAGGCACAGTCACCACAGGGCCATGTGGCCAGGGTGTTGAGTGGCTGGGAGGGGGAAGCTGGAGGGGGAGTAATGGAGGCAGGGTGGGCGGGGCACCATCTCCTTTCTGCACAGTCTCTTCTTGCTTAAGAATTTGCACCTCTTGTATGGGCAACGAATGCAACTTCAGGGTTACGAGAATTGTGGCCACTTGTGCATTTTTTTAAAAAGATGGCAGTAATAGGACCCTTTCTGTAAGGCCGGCTGCCTCACCAGGAGCTCGGACATGCCCATCCCTCCCTGAGCCTGGAAACTACGTCACCATTCCGCGCTCATCTAGCTCCGCCACACAGCTTCCCCAATGCCCACTTCTGCACTCCGCATCCAAATCTGCACTCGACACCAAGCTCTGCACTTGGCACCTAGCCTGCCGTTGAAAAACCCCGCCGAAATTTGAAAAACCCTGTTTCCCAATATCCAATCAATTGCCTCATGCTTTGTTTCCCAATATCCAATCAATTGCCTCTAATGCCCGCACACCGAAATCCCGCCTACCTACCAGTAGCAGCTCGCCCCGTCCAAGCTCTGTTTCCCAATATCCAATCAATTGCCCTATGCTTTGTCTCCCCAATGTCCACTCAATGGCCTCTGACCCCTATAAAACTCCTTGCCCTGGGAAGTTAAGCGCAACTTCTCTGGCCCCCCCCTTCCCCGGACCACAGAACCTCGCCCGGGAGCTTAATAAATTGGCATTTAATTTTCCTAGGCTGATCTCAGTTTCCTCATTTGAAACTCGGCAATATTCCTTATACTTTCCAGGTCTGCGACTGATTTCTGTGAGCAACAACGGAATGGGATTTATAAACGTGAGTACAACAGCAGGCGTCTCTGTATCCCTGCCTGGGCTATGTGTGGGCGCGCTGCATCCTCGGGCATTGTTCCTCTGTGATGGGGCCCAACTTGCCAGGGTTCCATTGAGGCAGGACTCAGCACTAGGCAGTGAACAGATCCCATTTCTAAGGTATCTTCTACATGTTTTGCTGCCACAGGGATGAGGAGCAGCCTCGGCTCCACCCGAATGCCTCCACCTCCCACCTGCAGTCCCTGACCCTGTGCAGTTTACAAAGTGTTCCTTCATTCGTAAGTTGTCACGATGAAGAAAGAAGTCAGTAGCAAAACGACCCTCTTACGGAGTTATGAAATGGGGTTGTTATGGCGAACAATGACCTGCAGGGGACCGGGGGTCTGGCATGGCCTTGACACTGAGCAAGTGAGAAGGCAGCTGTCCTTCGACAGCTACTATTTTGTTTGTCCAGCATGCAGGTAAGTTAGTCCCGTGCAGGTAAGTTATTCCAGTAGACCATGACGAGGGGCACTAACTTGAAAAAATGGCCATGTGCCGAACTAAGAACTTCACAGATACTCACCCAGACCAATGTTCAGAGACAGGGGAGCATCCCCGTGAGAAGTAGAGGAAGCTGACGATGAGAAGCTGATCCCCTCACAGGTACAGTAGTCCCCTCTCATCCTCTGAATGTGTTCCAAGAGTTGACATTATCATCTGGCCTTATTAACCTCCTGGCCTGTCTCACCCATTCTTCATGACTCTGCCTAAAAATCCTGGGCTTACCCAACAGGCCATAACTTCCTGCCATGTTCACCTGTTCTTACTCACCTGGTTGTAATTTGCTGGCCTCAATCTCCCTTCAAAACCCGGCTGATTTTACCTGCTAAGATTTACCCACCTGCCTTATGACCTTATGAAGCTTCCGTCATTGCTCCCCTGCCCTTGCGCCCTGGTCTTATCCAACTCATGTTAAGATTCCGGCCAGATTGCATTAGCCTTCCCCCACCTGGCCTAACCCTATAGGCCTTAACCTCCTGGCCTGAATTAGCCACCTAGTTTTCCCAACTACTTTTACTGGTTCTACATTACTCACATGGCCCCCACACTGGGTTTTCACAACTGTCCTTAGCCTTCTGATTTTGTCTAACAGGACTTAAGCTCCTGGATTTACCTCCCTAGGTTTTCTTACTTGGTTTTATCATCTTCCTGCTCTTTTTCCCTAACTTTACCTGCAACTCCATGCCCCTGCCCCAGCCCCATATTTAGACATCTTGCATTATCCGCCTGGCCTTAACCTCATGATCTTCCTAACCTGGATGACCAACATAGTGTACCAACCTGGCATTCACACCTGGTCTTAACCTTTCATTCTAACTCACATGGCCTTAACCTTCTGACCTAGTCTGCCTAGTATTAACCTCTTGGCATTACCCAGGTGAGTACAACACCTGGGTAATTAGCCACCTACCTCTATTTGGGAAGGCATTAACTTATTGGTGTAAGCCCCCCCAGACTTTTCAGTCATTTGGCTTCCTGACCTGGTCTTAATCTCATGGGTTTGCCAAGTTAGATGTTCCCACCTGTGTTATGAACCTCCTGGCCTTACTCACCCGTTATGAATCTCCTGGCTTTATGCACCTAGTATACTGACATGATTTTACTCAGTTCATTTTAGGGCCCTGGCCAGACCCTATTAGCCTTCTTCATCTGTCCTAAACCTAAGGGCCCTTAACCTCATGGCCTAACAACTTGTATTAGCAACCTAGTTTTCCTATCTAGTCTTAAAGACCATAGGTTACCCACATGGCCTCCACACTTGGTTGATAGACCTGTCTCTAACTTTTTGGTTTTATCTGCCAGGCATTAACCCTGGATGTATCTCCCTAGGTGTACTCCCCCTGTCTTATTTCCTATATTTATGCCCCGGCTTCCCCATTACTTTTGCATGAAAACACCTGACATTAGCCACATAACTCAAGAATGTACCAAGTAGGAAGCTGTTATCCGCCTCCCACTAATTACAAACGAAAAGATATCCTCCACAAAGGAGTCATGGGGGCAGGATAAACTAACTGTTTCTCAACAATACTCACCTGCCTTCTTCAGAGGCCTGGCCTCAGCCTGGATGACTTAATCTGCTGGCTTCATATTTTGCTGGTGTTTACCACCTGTTTCATTGAGCTGGCCTCCACTTCCCAGCCTTCGCTCCAGTCTTACCCACTTAGTATTTGGCTCGAGTTGTTATTTGACTGGTGTGGCAACTTGTCCTTAATACTACTGGGTGTTTTTCCCTGTTGATTTCACAGCCTAGGGTTACTGAAATAGTGCTTTACTGAGCTGGATTTACATAGCTGGTTTTAACAACCTGGCCAAACTCACCCAAACTTTTATAAACCTGTTTGCATTCATCACCTTATAGTATCACGTTATAGTATACTCATGGTATGACGAACTTGACATTATCCATCAGGCCTTATTAACCTCCTTGCCCTACTTGCCCAGTCTTCATGACTTTGCCTAAAAATCCTGATGTTACTAGTCTGGCCATAACTTCCTGCCATTGTCTACGTGTTGTTACTCACCTGGTTGTAATTTAATGGCCTCAATCTCCCGTCAGACTCAGCTAACTCTCCCACTAAGATTTACCCACCTGCCTTATGAAGCTCCTGCCACTGCTCCCCTCCCTTGCCTTGTTGCCTTACCCACCCCATTTTATAGCCCTAGCCAGACCCTATTCGCCTTCCCCATCTGATGTAACCCTACGGATCTTAACCTCATGGCCTTAAAAACCTGTATTAGCCACCTAGTTTTCCCACCTCTTACTGATCATATGTGATCCTCATGGCATCCACACTTAGTTTGCACAACTGTCCTTAGCCTTCTGGTTTTATCTAAAGGGCTTTAAGCCCCTGGGTTTACCTCCCTTCCTTTTGTCCCCTGGTATCATCACCACCCTGCCCCTTTTCCCGTAGCTTTACCCTCAGCTCCACGTCCAAAGCCCAGGCCCAGGCACAGCCCCAGCCCGAGCCCCAGACCGAGCCCCAGCCATAGCTTTACCCCCAACTCCAAGTCCCAGGCCCAGGCCCAGGCCCAGCCCTAGGTTTACCCCCAACTCCATGGCCCAGGCCCAGTCCCAACCCCGGCCCCAGCCCTAGCCCTAGAATCACCCCCAAGTCCATGTCCAAGCCCCAGGCCCAGGTACCGCACCAGCCCCAGCCCCAGCCCTAGCTTTACCCCCAACTCCATGTCCCACGTCCAGGCCCAGACCCAGCTTTACCCAATCTCCCTGTCCTGGTCCAATCCAAGCCCTAGGTTTGCCCCCAACTCCATGGCTGAGGCCCAGGCCCATGCCCAGCCCCAGCTCCAGCTTGAATCCCAGCCCCAGCTTTCCCTCAACTCCATGTCCTAGCCCCAGCCCAGTTGTAGCTTTACCCCAACTCCATGGCCCCGCCCAGCCCCAGCTTTACCCCCCAACTCCATGGCCCAGTCGCAACCCCAGCCCCAGCCCCAGCCCCAGCCCCAGCCCCAGGCCCAGCCATAGCTTTTCCTTCGAACTCCATGTCCCAGGCCGAGGCCCATAATCCTAATGGGTGTTTTCCCTGTTGATTTCACAGCCTGGGGTTACTGAAATAGTCCTTTATTGAACTGGATTTAGATACCTGGTTTTAACAACCTGGCCAAACTCAGCCAACGGTATTAACCTGTTTGCATTCGTCACTTTATTTTATCCTCATGGTGTGACGAACTTGACATAATCCATCTGGCCTTATTAACCTCCTTGCCCTACTCGCCCAGTCTTCATGACTTTGCCTAAAAATCCTGGCCTTACTGGACCGGCCATAACTTCCTGCCATTGTCCACGTGTTCTTACTCACCTGGTTGTGATTTGCTGGCTCCAATCTCCCATCAGACTCAGCTGATTTTCCCACTAAAGTTTACCCACCTGCCTTATGAAGCTCCTGCCACGGCTCCTCTGCCCTTCCCTTATTGCCCTACCCACCTCAATTGACAGCCTTGGCCTGAACCCATTCGCCTTCCCCAGCTGATATAACCCTATGGGTCTTAATCTCATGGCCTTAAAAACCTGTATTAGCCTCCTAGTTTTCCCACCTCTTACTGATCATAAGCGACCCACATGGCCTCCACACTTAGTATGCACAAGTGTCCTTAGCCTTCTGGTTTTATCTAAAAGGCTTTAAGCCCCTGGGTTTACTTCCCTTGGTTCTGTCCCCTGGTATCATCACCACCCTGCTCTTTTTCCATAGCTTTACCCTCAACTCCAGGTCCAGGCCCAGGCCCAGCCCCATCTCCAGCACTAGCTTTACCCCTAACTCCATATCCCAGGTTCAGCGCCATCCCCAGCTTTACCCCCCAAGTCCATGTCCAAGACCAGGCCCAGGCCCAGCCCCAGCCTAAGCACTAGGTTTGCCCCCAACTCCATATCCCCCTCTGCAGCCTCATCCCTGGCTTTATGCCCAACTCCAAGGCCCAGCCCCAGCTCCAGCCCCAGCCATAGCTTTATCCCCCAACTCCATGTCCCAGGCCCAGGCTCAGCCAAATCTCCAGCTTTACCCCCCAACTGCATGGCCCAGCCCCAGCCCCAGCCCCAGCTTTACCCCCAAATTCCATGTCCCAGCCCCAGCCCGAGGCCCAGGTCCAGGCCCAGCCCCAGCACCAGCCCTAGCTTTATCCCCCAACTCCATGTCCCACATCCAGACTCAGGTGTGGCAGCAGCCCTAGCTTTACCCAAACTCCATGTCCTGGTCCAGCCCCAGCCGTACGTTTGCCCCCAACTCCATGGCCCAGGCCTGGGCCCATGCCCAGCCCCAGCTCCAGCCCCAGCTCCAGCCCGAATCCCAGCCCGAGCTTTTCCGTGAACTCCATGTCCCAGGCCCAGGCCCGTAATCTTAATGGATGTTTTCCCCTGTTGATTTCACAGCCTGGGGTTTCTAAAATAGTCCTTTATTGAGCTGGATTTAGATACCTGGTTTTAACAACCTGGCTAAACTGAGCCAACCGTATTAACCTGTTTGCATTCGTCACTTATTTTATCCTCATGGTGTGACGAACTTGACATTATCCATCTGGCCTTATTAACTTCCTTGCCCTACTTGCCCAGTCTTCATGACTTTGCCTAAAAATCCTGGCCTTACTGGACTGGCCATAACTTCCTGCCATTGTCCATGTGTTCTTATTCACCTGGTTGTAATTTGCTGGCCGCAATCTCCCATCAGACTCAGCTGATTTTCCCACTAAAGTTTACCCACCTGCCTTATGAAGCTCCTGCCACGGCTCCTCTGCCCTTCCCTTATTGCCTTACCCACCCGATTTTACAGCCCTGGCTGGACCCTATTCGCCTTCTCCAGCTGATAGAACCCTATGGCTCTTAACCTCAAGGCCTTAAAAACCTGTATTAGCCACCTAGTTTTCCCCCTCTTACTGATCATACGTGACCCACATGCCTCCACACTTAGTATGCACAATTGTCCTTAGCCTTCTGTTTTATCTAAAAGGCTTTAAGCCCCTGTGTTTACTTGCCTTGGTTTTGTCCCCTGGTATCATCTCTACCCTGCCCTTTTCCCATAGCTTTACCCCCAACTCCATGTCCAGGCCCAGGCCCAGCCCCATCCCCAGCCCTAGCTTTACCCCTAACACCATGTCCCAGGCCCTGGCCCAGGCCTAGGCCCATCCCCAGCTTTATCCCCAGCTCCATGTCCCAGCCCCATCCCCAGTTGTAGGTTTACCCCCAACTCCATGGCCCAGGCCTAGCCCTGGGCCCATCCCTAGCCCCAGCCCCACCCCCAGCCCCAGCCCCAGCCCGAACCCCAGCCGCAGCCCCAGCCCCAGCTTTACCTCCCAACTTCATGTCCTAACCCCAGCCCAAGCCCCAACGCCAACCCCAGGCCCAGCCCAAGGTCCTGGCCAAGGTCTAGCCCTACCCCCCAACTCCATATCCAAGGCCCAGGCCCTTTAACCTGCTGGGGGTTGTCTGTGTTGATTTCACAGTCTAGGGTTACTGAAATAGTCCTTTATTGAGCTGGGTTTAGATAACTTGGTTTTAACAACCTGGCCAAACTCAGCCAAACTTATTAACCTGTTTGCATTCTTCACCTTATTTTATCCTCATGGTATGACGAACTTGACGTTATCCATCTGGCCTTATTAAGCTCCTTGCCCTACTCGCCCAGTCTTCATGACTTTGCCTAAAAATCCTGGCCTTACTGGACTGACCATAACTTCCTGCCATTGTCTACGTGTTACTCACCTGGTTGTAATTTGATGGCCTCAATCTCCCGTCAGACTCAGCTAATCTTCCCACTAAGATTTACCCACCTGCCTTATGAAGCTCCTGCCACTGCTCCCCCTCCCTTGCCTTGTTGCCTTACCCACCCCATTTTATAGCCCTAGCCAGATCCTATTCGCCTTCCCCATCTGATGTAACCCTACGGATCTTAATCTCATGGCCTTAGAAACCTGTATTAGCCACCTAGTTTTCCCACCTCTTACTGATCATATGTGACTCACATGGCCTCCACATTTAGTTTGCACAACTGTCCTTAGTCTTCTGGTTTTATCTAAAAGGCTTTAAGCCCCTGGGTTTACCTCCCTTCCTTTTGTCCCCTGGTATCTGGTATCATCACCACCCTGCCCTTTTCCCATAGCTTTACCCCCCAGCTCCACGTCCAAAGCCCAGGCCCAGGCCCAGCCCCAGCCTAAGCCCCAGCCAGAGCTTTACCCCCGAACTCCAAGTCCCAGGACCAGGCCCAGGCCCAACCGTAGGTTTACCCCCAACTCCATGGCCCAGGTCCAGTCCCAACCCCGGCCCCAGCCCTAGAATTACCCCCCCAAGTCCATGTCCAAGCCCCAGGCCCAGGTACTGCACCAGCCCCAGCCCCAGCCCCAGCCCCAGCTTTACCTCCAACTTCATGTCCCAACCCCAGCCCAAGCCCTAGCTTTACCCCCCAACTCCATGTCCCACGTCCAGGCCCAGACGCAGCTTTACCCAATCTCCCTGTCCTGGTCCAATCGGAGCCCTAGGTTTGCCCCCCAACTCCATGGCTGAGGCCTGGGCCCATGCCCAGCCCCAGCTCCAGCCTGAATCCCAGCCCCAGCTTTTCCCCTCAACTCCATGTCCCAGCCCCAGCCCAGTTGTAGCTTTACCCCCAATTCCATGGCCCTGCCCCAGTCCCAGCTTTACTCCCAACTCCATGGCCCAGTTGCAACCCCAGCCCCAGCCCCAGGCCCGGCCCCGGCCCCAGCCCCAGCCCCACGCCCAGCCATAGCTTTTCCCTCGAACTCCATGTCCCAGGCCCAGGACCATAATCCTAATGGGTATTTTCCCTGTTGATTTCACAGCCTGGGGTTACTGAAATAGTCCTTTATTGAACTGGAGTTAGGTACCTGGTTTTAACAACCTGGCCAACTCAGCCAACGGTATTAACCTGTTTGCATTCGTCACTTTATTTTATCCTCATGGTATGACGAACTTGGCATAATCCATCTGGCCTTATTAACCTCCTTGCCCTACTCGCCCAGTCTTCATGACTTTGCCTAAAAATCCTGGCCTTACTGGACCGGCCATAACTTCCTGCCATTGTCCACGTGTTCTTACTCACCTGGTTGTAATTTGCTGGCCCCAATCTCCCATCAGACTCAGCTGATTTTCCCCACTAAAGTTTACCCACCTGCCTTATGAAGCTCCTGCCACGGCTCCTCTGCCCTTCCCTTATTGCCTTACCCACCTGATTTTACAGCCCTGGCTGGACCCTATTCACCTTCTCCAGCTGATAGAACCCTATGGCTCTTAACCTCAAGGCCTTAAAAACCTGTATTAGCCACCTAGTTTTCCCCCTCTTACTGATCATACGTGACCCACATGCCTCTACACTTAGTTTGCACAACTGTCCTTAGCCTTCTGCTTTTATCTAAAAGGCTTTAAGCCCCTGTGTTTACTTGCCTTGGTTTTGTCCCCTGGTATCATCTCTACCCTGCCCTTTTCCCATAGCTTTTCCCCCAACTCCATGTCCAGGCCCAGGCCCAGCCCCATCCCCAGCCCTAGCTTTACCCCTTACACCATGTCAAAGGCCCTGGCCCAGGCCTAGGCCCATCCCCAGCTTTATCCCTAGCTCCATGTCCCAGCCCCATCCCAAGTCTTAGGTTTACCCCCCAACTCCATGGCCCAGGCCTAGCCCCAGGCCCAGCCCTAGCCCCACCCCCAGCCCCAGCCCTAGCCCTAGCCCCAGCCTCAGACCTAGCCCCAACTGGAGCCCCAGCCCCAGCCCCAGCTTTACCTCCAACTTCATGTCCCAGTCCCGGCCGAAGCCCCATCCCCCAACCCCAGGCCCAGGCCAACGCCCTGGCCAAGGTCTAGCCCTACCCCCAACTCCATGTCCAAGGCCCAGGCCCTTAAACCTGGTGTTGGAGGTCTGTGTTGATTTCACAGTCTAGGGTTACTGAAATAGTCCTTTATTGAGCTGGGTTTAGATAACTTGGTTTTAACAACCTGGCCAAACTTAGCCAAACTTATTAACCTGTTTGCATTCTTCACCTTATTTTATCCTCATGGTATGACGAACTTGACTTTATCCATCTGGCCTTATTAACCTCCTTGCCCTACTTGCCCAGTCTTCATGACTTTGCCTAAAAATCCTGATGTTACTAGACTGGCCATAACTTCCTGCCATTGTCTACGTGTTACTCACCTGGTTGTAATTTGATGGCCTCAATCTCCCGTCAGACTCAGCTAATCTTCCCACTAAGATTTACCCACCTGTCTTATGAAGCTCCTGCCACTGCTCCCCCGCCCTTTCCTTGTTGCCTTACCCACCCCATTTTATAGCCCTAGCCAGACCGTATTCGCCTTCCCCATCTGATGTAACCCTACGGATCTTAACCTCATGGCCTTAAAAACCTGTATTAGCCACCTAGTTTTCCCACCTCTTACTGATCATATGTGACCCACATGGCCTCCACACTTAGTTTGCACAACTGTCCTTAGTCTTCTGGTTCTATCTAAAAGGCTTTAAGCCCCTGGGTTTACCTCCCTTCGTTTTGTCCCCTGGTATCATCACCACCCTGCCGTTTTCCCATAGCTTTACCCCCAGGTCCACGTCCAAAGCCCAGGCCCAGGCCCAGCCCCAGCCTAAGCCTCAGCACGAGCCCCAGCCATAGCTTTACCCCCCAACTGCACGTCCCAGGCCCAGGCTCAGGCCCATCCCTAGGTATACCCCCAACTCCATGGCCCAGGCCTAGTCCCAACCCCGGCCCGAGCCCTAGCATTACCCCCAAGTCCATGTCCAAGCCCCAGGCCCAGGTACCGCACCAGCCCCAGCCCCAGCCCCAGCCCTAGCTTTACCCCCAACTCCATGTCCCACGTCCAGGCCCAGACCCAGCTTTACCCAATCTCCATGTCCTGGTCCAATCTGAGCCCTAGGTTTGCCCCCAACTCCATGGCTGAGGCCCGGGCCCATGCCTAGCCCCAGCTCCAGCCTGAATCCCAGCCCCAGCTTTTCCCTCAACTCCATGTCCTAGCCCCAGCCCAGTCGTAGCTTTACCCCCCAACTCCATGGCCCCGCCCCAGTCCCAGCTTTACCCCCAACTCCATGGCCTGGTCGCAACCCCAGTCCCAGCCCCAGCCCCAGGCCCAGCCATAGCTTTTCCTCGAACTCCATGTCCCAGGCCCAGGCAGATAATCCTGAAGGGTGTTTTCCCCTGTTGATTTCACACCCTGAGGTTACCGAAATAGTCCTTTATTGAACTGGATTTAGATACCTGGTTTTAACAACCTGGCCAAACTCAGCCAACGGTATTAACCTGTTTGCATTCGTCACTTTATTTTATCCTCATGGTATGACGAACTTGACATAATCCATCTGGCCTTATTAACCTCCTTGCCCTACTCGCCCTGTGTTCATGACTTTGCCTAATAATCCTGGCCTTACTGGACTGGCCATAACTTCCTGCCATTGTCCACGTGTTCTTACTCATCTGGTTGTAATTTGCTGGCTCCAATCTCCCATCAGACTCAGCTGATTTTCCCACTGAAGTTTACCCACCTGCCTTATGAAGCTCCTGCCATGGTTCCTCTGCCCTTCCCTTATTGCCCTACCCACCTCAATTGACAGCCTTGGCCTGAACCCATTCGCCTTCCCCCAGCTGATATAACCCTATGGGTCTTAATCTCATGGCCTTAAAAACCTGTATTAGCCTCCTAGTTTTCCCACCTCTTACTGATCATAAGTGACCCACATGGCCTCCACACTTAGTATGCAGAAGTGTCCTTAGCCTTCTGGTTTTATCTAAAAGGCTTTAAGCCCCTGGGTTTACTTCCCTTGGTTCTGTCCCCCTGGTATCATCACCAACTACCCCTAACTCCATATCCCAGGTTCAGCGCCATCCCCCAGCTTTACCCCCCAAGTCCATGTCCAAAGCCCAGGCCCAGCCCTGCCTAAGCACTAGGTTTTCCCCCAACTCCATATCCCTGCTCTAGCCTCATCCCTGGCTTTATGCCCAACTGCAAGGCCCAGCCCCAGCTCCAACCCCAGCCATAGCTTTATCCCCCAACTCCATGTCCTAGGCCCAGGCTCAGCCCAATCTCCAGCTTTACCCCCAACTCCATGCCCCAGCCCCAGCCCCAGCTTTACCCCAAATTCCATGTCCCAGCCCCAGCCCGAGGCCCAGGTCCAGGCCCAGCCCCAGCCCCACCCCTAGCTTTATCCCCAACTCCGTGTCCCACATCCAGACTCAGGTACAGCAGCAGTCCTAGCTTTACTTAAACTCCATGTCCTGGTCCAGCCCCAGCCGTACGTTTGCCCCCAACTCCATGGCCCAGGCCTGGGCCCATGCCCAGCCCTAGCTCCAGGCCCAGCTCCAGCCCCAATCCCAGCCCGCGCTTTTCCTTGAACTCCATGTCCCAGGCCCAGGCCCGTAATCCTAATGGATGTTTTCCCTGTTGATTTCATAGCCTGGGGTTTCTGAAATAGTCCTTTATTGAGCTGGATTTAGATACCTGGTTTTAACAACCTGGCCAAACTCAGCCAACCGTATTAACCTGTTTGCATTTGTGACTTTATTTTAGCCTCATGGTATGACGAACTTGACATTATCCATCTGGCCTTATTAACCTCCTTGCCCTACTCGCCCAGTCTTCATGACTTTGCCTAAAATCCTGGCCTTACTGGACTGGCCATAACTTCCTGCCATTGTCCACGTGTTCTTACTCACCTGGTTGTAATTTGCTGGCCCCAATCTCCCATCAGACTCAGCTGATTTCCCACTAAAGTTTACCCACCTGCCTTATGAAGCTCCTGCCACGGCTCTTCTGCCCTTCCCTTATTGCCTTACCCACCTGATTTTACAGCCCTGGCTGGACCCTATTCGCCTTCTCCAGCTGATAGAACCCTATGGCTCTTAATCTCAAGGCCTTAAAAACCTGTATTAGCCACCTAGTTTTCCCCTCTTACTGATCATACGTGACCCAGATGCCTCCACATTTAGTTTGCACAACTGTCCTTAGCCTTTTGCTTTTATCTAAAAGGCTTTAAGCCCCTGTGTTTACTTGCCTTGGTTTTGTCCCCTGGTATCATCTCTACCCTGCCCTTTTCCCATAGCTTTACCCCCCAACTCCATGTCTAGGCCCAGGCCCAGCCCCATCCCCAGCCCTAGCTTTACCCCTAACACCATGTCCCAGGCCCTGGCCCAGGCCTAGGCCCATCCCCAGCTTTATCCCCAACTCCATGTCCCAGACCCATCCCTAGTCCTAGGTTTACCCCCAACTCCATGGCCCAGGCCTAGCCCCAGGCCCAGCCCCATGCACAGCCCCAGCCCCAGCCCCAACCCCAGCCCCAGCCCCAGCCCCAGCTTTACCTCCAACTTCATGTCCCAACCCCAGCCCAAGCCCCAGCCCCAACCCCAGGCCCAGCCCAAGGCCCTGGCCAAGGTCTAGCCCCTCCCCCCCCAACTCCATGTCCAAGGCCCAGGCCCTTAAACCTGCCAGGGGTTGTCTGTGTTGATTTCACAGTCTAGGGTTACTGAAATAGTCTTTAATTGAGCTGGGTTTAGATAACTTGGTTTTAACAAACTGGCCAAGCTCAGCCAACCTTATTAAGCTGTTTGCATTCTACACCTTATTTTAGCCACATGGTACGATGAACTTGACAGTATCCATCTGGCCTTATTAACCTCCTTGCCCTACTTGCCCAGTCTTCATGACTTTGCCTAAAAATCCTGATGTTACTAGACTGGCCATAACTTCCTGCCATTGTCCACGTGTTCTTATTCACCGGGTTGTAATTTGCTGAACTCAATCTCCCATCAGACTCAGCTGATTTTCTCATTAAGGTTTACCCACCTGCTTTATGAAACTCCTGTCACTGCTCCCCTCCCTTGCCTTGTTGTCCTTTGCACCGCATTTTACAGTCCTGGCTGGACCCTATTCACCTTCCCCAGCTGATATAACCCTATGGCTCTTAACCTCATGGACTTAAAAAGCTGTATTAGCCATCTAGTTTTCCCACCTCTTACTGATCATAAGTGACCCACATGGCCTCCACACTTTGTTTACACAACTGTCCTTAGCCTTCTGGTTTTATCTAAAAGGCTTTAAGCTCCTGGGTTTACCTCCCTTGGTTTCGTCCCCTGGTATCATCACCACCCTGCCCTTTTCCCATAATTTTACCCCCAGCTCAATGTCCGAGGCCCAGGCCCAAGCCCAGCCCTAGCCTAAGCGCTAGGTTTGCCCCTAATTGTATATCCTAGCTCCAGCCTCGTCCCTGGCTTTATCCACAACTTCATGGCCCTGGCCCAGCCTCAGCCCCAGCCTCAGCCATAGCCATAGCTTTATCTCAAACTCCATGTCCCAGGCCCAGGCCCAGCTGCACCCCCATCCCCCAGCTTTACCCCCAACTCCATGACCCTGCCCCAGCCCGAGCCCTAGGTTTACCCCCCAACTCCATGGGCAAGGCCCAGCCTAAACCCTGTCCCCAGCCCCAGCTTTAACCCCAACTCCATGTGCTATGCCCAGGCTCAGCCCCAGCCCCAGCCCAGCTTTACCCAAACTCCATGTCCTGGTCCAGCCCCAGCACTACGTTTGCCTGCAACTCCATGGCCCAGGCCCGGGCCCATGCCCAGCCCCAGCTCCAGCCCCAGCTCCAGTCTGAATCCCAGTCCTAGCTTTTCCCTCAACTCCATGTCCCAGCCCCAGCCCTGGCTCCAGGCCCAGCCATAGCTTTTCCCCCAAGTCCATGTCCCTGGCCCAGGCCTGTAATCCTACTGGGTATTTTCCCTGTTGATTTCACAGCCTGGGGTTACTGAAATAGTCCTTTAGTGAGCTGGATTTAGATACCTGGTTTTAACAACGTGGCCAAACTCAGCCAACCGTATTGACCTGTTTGCATTCTTCACGTAATTTTATCCTCATGGTATGACAAACTTGACATTATCCATCTGGCCTTATTAACCACCTTCCCCTCCTCACCCGGTCTTCATGACTTTGCCTAAAAATCCAAATCTTACTGGACTGGCCATAACTTCCTGCCATTGTCCACGTGTTCTACTCACCTGGTTGTAATTTGCTGTCCTCAATCTCCCATCAGACTGAGTTGATTTTACCCATTAAGATTTACCCCACCTGCGTATGAAGCTCCTGCCACTGCTCCCCTGCCCTTGCCTTGTTTCCCTACCCACCCCATTTTACAGCCCTGGCCGGACCCTATCCACCTTCCCCAGCTACTATAACCCTATGGGTCTTAACCTCATGGCCTTAAAAACCTGTATTAGCCACCTAGTTTTCCCACCTCTTACTGATCCTATGTGACCCACATGGCCTCCACACTTAGTATGCATTAGTGTCTTTAGCCTTCTGGTTTTGTCTAAAAGGCTTCAAGCCCCTGATTTACTTCAACTGGTTCTGTCCCCTGCCCTATTCCCATAGCTTTACCCCCCAACTCCATGTCCGAAGCCCAGGCCCAGGCCTAGCCCCAAGCTTAGCACTAGGTTAACCCCAAACTCCCTATCTCAGCTCCAGCCTTATCCCTGGCTTTATCCCCAACTCCATGGCCCAGCCGCAGCCCCAGCCCCAGTCATAGCCATAGCTTTACCCCCAACTCTGTGTCCCAAGCCCAGTCCCAGCTGCACCCCCATCATGAGCTTTACCCCCAACTCCATGTCCCTGACCCAGCCCCAACCCTATGTTTACCCCCCAACTCCATGGCCGAGGCCCAGCCCCAACCCTGGCCCCTGCCCCAGCTTTACCCCCAACTCCATGTCTCAGCTCCAGGCACAGGCTCAAGCCCAGGCCGAGGCTGAGGCCCAGGCCCAGGCCCAGGCCCAGCCCCAGCCCCAGTCCCAGTCCCAGTCCCAGCCCAAGCCCTAACTTTACCCTCACATCTATGTCCCATGTCCAGTTCCACGCCAAGCCCCAACCCAAGCCCCAACCCAAGCCCCATCCAAGCTTTACTCAATCTCCATTTCCTGGTCCAGCTGCAGCCCTATGTTTGCCCTCCACTCCAAGGCCCAGGCCCGGGCCCATGCCCAGCCCCAACTCCAGCCGCAGCTGCAGCCCCAGCTTTACCCCCCAACTCCATGGCAAAACCCCAGCCTGAGCCCCATCCCCAGCCCCAGCCCCAGGCCCAGCCATAGCTTTTCCTCGAATTCCATGTCCCAGGCCCAGGCCCTCAATCCTAATGGGTGTTTTCCCTGTTGATTTCACAGCCTGGGGTTACTGAAAAAGTCCTTTACTGAGCTGGATTTAGATACCTTGTTTTAACAGACTGGCCAAACTCAGCCAAACTTATTAACCTGTTTGCATTCATCACCTTATTTTATCCTCATGGTATGTCGAACGTGACGTTATCCATCTGGCCTTATTAACCTCCTTCCCCTACTCACCCAGTCTTCATGACTTTGCCGAAAAATCCTGACCTTACTGGACTGGCCATAACTTCCTGCCATTGTCCACGTGTTCTTACTCACCTGGTTGTAATTTGCTGGCCTCAATCTCCCAACAAAGTCAGTGATTTTAACCACTAAGATTTACCCACCTGAGTTATGAAGCTCCTGCCACTGCTCCCCTGCCCTTGACTTGTTGCCCTACCCACCCCATTTTACAGCCCTTGCCCGAACCCATTCGCCTTCCCCAGCTGATAAAACTCTATTGGTCTTAACCTCATGGCCTTAAAAACCTGTATTAGGCACCTAGTTTTCCCACCTCTTACTGATCATACGTGACCCACATGGCCTCCACACTTAGTCTGCACAACTGTCCTTAGCCTTCTGCTTTTATCTAAAAGGCTTTAAGCCCCTGTGTTTACTTCCCTTGGTTTTGTCCCCTGGTATCATCTCCACCCTGCCCTATTCCCATAGTTTTACTCCCAACTCCATGTCCAGGCCCAGGTCCAGCCCCAGCCCCAGCCCTAGCCCTAGCTTTACACCTAATTCCATAACACAGCTTTAGCCCCAGCTGCAGCTTTACCCCAAACTCCATGTCCCACGACCAGGCCCAGCCCCAGCCCCAGCCCCAGCCCCAGCCTTACCCAATCTCCATGTCCTGGTCCAGCCCCAGCCGTACATTTGCCCCCACCTCCATGGCCCAGGCCCAGCCCCAACTCCAGTCCCAGCTCCAGCCCCAATCCCAGCCCCAGCTTTTCCCCTCAACTCCATGTCCCAGCCCCAGCCCCAGCTTTACCCCTAACTCCATGTCCCTGCCTCAGCCCCAACCCTACGTTTACCCCCAACTCCATGGCCGAGGCCCAGCCCCAGTTTTACCCCCAACTCCATGTCCCAGCCCCAGGCCCTGGTCGAGGCCCATGCCCAGCCCGGCCCCTGCCTGAACCCTAGGTTTACCGTCAACTCCATGTCCCATGTCTAGGCTCAGGCCCAGCCTCATCCCCAGCTTTACTCAAACTCCATGTCCTGGTCCAGCCCCAGCCCTAGGTTGGCCTCCAACTTCATGGCCCAAGCCCAGGTCCATGCCCAGCTCCAGCTCCAGCCCCAGCTCCAGCCCCAATCCCAGCCCCAGTCCCAGTTTTTCTCTCAACTCAATGGCCCAGCCCAGCCCAGCCCCAGCCCCAGCTTGACCCCCAACTCCATGGCCCAGCCCCAGCCCCAGCCCCAGTCCCAGCCCCAGCTTTACCTCCAACTCTATGGCAAAACCCCAGCCCCAGTCCCAGCCCCAGGCCCAGCCATAGCTTTTCCTTGAACTCCATGTCCCAGGCCCAGGCCCATAATCCTAATGGGTGTTTTCCCTGTTGATTGCACAGCCTTGGGTTACTGAAATAGTCCTTTATTGAGCGGGATTTAGATAACCTGGTTTTAACAACCTGGCCAAACTCAGCCAACCTTATTAACCTGTTTGCATTCCTCACTTTATTTTATCCTCATGGTATGATGAACTTGACATAATCCATCTGGCCTTATTATCCTCCTTGCCCTACTCGCCCAGTCTTCATGACTTTGCCTAAAATCCTGGCCTTACTGGACTGGCCATAACTTCCTGCCATTGTCCACGTGTTCTTACTCACCTGGTTGTAATTTGCTGGCCTCAATCTCCCATCAGACTCAGCTGATTTTACCCACTAAGATTTACCCACCTCCCTTATGAAGCTCCTGCCACTGCTCCCTTGCCCTTGCCTTGTTGCTTTACCCACCTTATTTTACAGCCCTGGCCCGACCCAATTTGTCTTTCCCAGGTCATATAACCCTATGGGTCTAAACTTCATGGCCTTAAAAACCTGTGTTGGCCACGTAGTTTCCCACCTCTTACTGATCATACGTGACCCACATGGTCTCCACACTTAGTTTGCACAACTGTCCTTAGCCTTCTGGTTTTATGTAACAGGGTTTACGCCCCTGTGTTTACTTCCCTTGGTTTTGTCCCCGGTATCGTCTCCACCCTGCCCTTTTCCCGTAGTTTTATCTGCAACTCCATGGCCAAGGCCCAGGCCCAGTCCCGGCATCTGCCTCAGCCCAGCTTTACCCCTAACTCCATATCCCAGCTCCAGCCCCATCCCCAGCTTTGTCCCCCACCTCAATATCCCAGTTCCAGCCTCACCCCAGCTTTATCCCCCAACTCCATGTCCCATCCCCAACCACAGCTTTACACCCAACTCCACGTCCCAGCCCCAGCCCCAGCCCCATCCCAACCCCCAAGTTCACCCCCTAACTCCATGTCCTAGTCCCAGTCCCGGCCCTAGGTTTACCCCCCAACTCCATGGCTCAGGCCCAGGCTGAACCCCAGTCCCAGCTTTACCCCCAACTTCTTGTCCCAGCCCTAGTCCTAGCCCCAGCCCCAGCCTCTACCCCCCAACTCCATGTCCCAGCCCCAGCCGTAGCCCCAGCCCTAGGCCCCGGCTGAGGTCCAGGCCAAACCCTGGCTTTCCCCCAACTCCATTTCCCAGGCCCAGGCCCATAATCCTACTGGGTGTTTTCCCTGTTGTTTTCATAGCCTGTGGTTACTGAAATAGTCCTTTATTGAGCTGGATTTAGATACCTGGTTTTAACAACCTTATTAACCTGTTTGCATTCATTACCTTTTTTTAATCCTCATGGTATGATGAACTTGACATTATCCATCTGGCCTTATTAACCTCCTTGCCCTACTCGCCCAGTCTTCATGACTTTGCTTAAAAATCCTTGCGTTACCAGATTGGCCATAACTTCCTGCCATTGTCAACCTGTTCTTACTCACCTGCTTGTATTTCTATGGCGTCAATCTCCCATCAGACCCAGCTGATTTTACCCACTAAGATTTACCCACTTGCCTTATCAAGCTCCTGCCATTACTCCCCTGCCATTGCCTTCTTGCCTTACCCACCTCATTTTCCAGCCCTGGCCAGAGCCTATTAGCCTTCCCCAGTTGCGTTGACCCTATGGATCTTAACTTCATTGCCTTAGTAACCTTGATTAGCCAGCTAGTTTTTCCAGCCAGTGTAACCGATCATAGGTGACCTACATGGTCTGCATGCTTGGTTTTGCAACTGTCCTTAGCGTTTGCTTTAGCTAACAGGCCATAAGCCCCTGTGTTTACCTCCCTAGGTTTTATTTCCTGGTGTTTTCATCACCCTGCCCTGTTTCCATAGCTTTACTCCCAACTCCATACCCATGCCCCAGCCCCAGCCCCAGTGTTACCCCCAACTCCATGCCCCAGCCTCAGCCCCAGCCCCAGCTTTACCCACAACTCCATGCCCCAGCCTCAGCCCCATCCCCAGCTTTACCCCCAACTCCATGCTCCAGCCCCAGCCCCAGCCATAGCCCCAGCCCCAGCCCCAGCGTTACCCACAACTCCATGCCCCAGCCCCAGATTACCCCCAACTCCATGCCCCAGGCCCAGCTTTACCCCCAAGTTTAGCCCCATGTGTGACACAGATGGCCTCCACTTGGTTTTTCGCAACTGTCTTTAGTCTTTTGGTTTTAGCTAAAACCAAGCCCCAGCCCTTGCCTCAGCTTTACCCCCAACTCTGTGTCCCAGTCCCAGCCCCATAATTAGACATCTTGCATTACCCACCTGGCCTTAACCTCATGACCTTCCCAACCTGCATGACCAACATAGTTTACCAACCTGGGATTCCCACCTGTCCTTAACCTTTCATTCTAACTTACATGGCCTTAACCTCCTGACCTAGTCTGACTAGCATTAACGTCTTGGCATTATCCAGATGGAGTTAGCCACCTCTTCAGGTAGGCCTTAAGTTACTGGCCCAAGCCACCTGGACTTTTCAGTCCCATGGCTTTCTCACCTGATTTTAATCTCATGGTTTTTCCAACTTAGATTTATCCACCTGCCCCGGCCTTACTCATCCAGTATGAATCTCCTGGCCTAAAGGGGTATTCCACAAGGATTACAGCCCTACTGGCCTAAACCTCGTGCCATTCTGCTCTCTTCCTGCTTCTGACCTTCTTTCCTGATCTTCACGTGTGGCTGTATTTACCTGACCTTATCCAGTAGGCCTTCTTCACGTGACCTCATTAAACTTAGGGCCATACTCAGCTGCCCTCTCTTTATGCTTGGCCTTTGCCAGAAAGACGAAATCTGCTGGCCTCATACTTACCTGGTGTTTACCACCTGGTTTTATCCAGCCAGTGTTTACCACCTCGCCTTCCCTGCACTGTCTTGCCCACCTAGTATTTGCCTCCAGTCTTCATATGACTGGCTTGATGACTTGCCCTTCATCCCACTGGGGGTTTTACCTATTGATTTGAGAGCCTGGTGTTACGGAAATAGTTTTTCATTGAGCAGTAGCATCAAGTGCAATCAGGGTTTTCGCAGAGGAGCAGCCTCACTCGGGAGCAGCAGATGGAGCAGTAGCATCTGGTGAAACTGTGGTTGTCACAGAGGAGCAGTGTGCCTCCGACCAGTAGATGGAGCAGTAGCATCTGGTGAAATTGTGGTTGTCACAGAGGAGCAGCGTGCCTCTGTACCAGTAGATGGAGCAGTAGCATCAGGTGCAATCTGGGTTTTTGCAGAGGAGCAGCGTCCCTCCAGAGCAGCAGGTGGCACAGTAGGATTAGTACCTGTTATCGTCATACAGGAAGAGGGCATCCAGGAACTTGTTCTTACACTGGGAGCACATCCCTCCCTCAAACAGAGGATGCTGCATGTGAACCTTAATAACCTGCATTAGCCTTCTGGATTTCCCAACCTGTCTTTCTGATCATAGGTAACCCACATAGTCCCCATGCTTAGTTTATGAAACTGTCCCAAGTTTTCTTTATTGTTACTATGTTTTAATGTAACAGGCCTTAAAGCCCTGGATTTACCTCCTTAGGTTTTTCTCCCCACGGTTTATCACACCCCTCCACTTTTTCCCTCCCTCTACACCCAACTCCATGCTCCAGACCAATCCCCAGCCCAAGTCCCAGTGAAGCCCCAGCCAAGCCCTAGCCTAACCAAAGCCTCTACCTCAGGCCAAGTCCCAGCCTGTCCCAAGCCCAGCACTAGCCCCAGCCCCAGCCACATAATTAGACATCTTGCATTACTGAGGTGGCCTTAACCTCATGACCTTTTCAACCTGGATGACAAACATAGTTTACCAACCTGGCCTTCCCACCTGTCCTCAACCTTTTATTCTAACTCACATGGCCTTAACCTCTAGACCTAGTATTAACATCTTGGCATTACCCAGGTGGAGTTAGCCACCTAGTCTATTTAGGAAAGGCTTTACTTACTGGCCTAAGCCACTCAGAGTTTTCAGTCACTTGGCTTTTTGACTTGGTCTTAACCTCACACTTTTGCCAACTTAGATTTACCTACCTTCCTGGCCTTACCACCTAGTTTTATCCAGTCCGTGTTCACCTCCTTGCCTTCCCTGCACTGTCTTACCCACCTAGCATTTGCCTCCAGGTCTTCATTTGAATGACTTGGCGACTTGCCCTTAATCCTACTGGGTACAGTATGAATCTCTAGGCCTCATGCACCCAGCACACTGACCTTACCTTTCCCATGTGCCATCAATAACCCATCGTTACCCATCAAAATTACCCAGCTGATTGTACCTCTCCAGCTTACCCAGTTGGCCTTCACAACTAGTCTCAAGCTTTAGTCTTCCTCAAGTGTCCCAGCCCTACTGGCCTCAACCTGGTGTCATTCTGCTATGTCCCAGCCTTTGGCTTTCCTTTCCTGGTCTCTACCTGGTGGCCCTCCCTTTGGCTGTATTTAGCTGACCTTATCCAGGAGGCCTTCTTAATCTGACCTCATTAAACTTAAACTTAGGGCCATACTCACCTGCCCTCTTAACATGTTTGACCTTAGCCAGCAAGATGTAATCTACTGGCCTCATACTTATCTGCTGTTTACCTCCTAGTTTTATCCAGCTGGTCTTCATCACCTTGCCTTACCTGCACTGTCTTACCCACACAGTATTTGCCTCCAGTCTTCATTTGACTGGGTTCGTGACTTGCTCTTAACCCTACTGGGTGTTTTCTAGTTGATTTCACAGCCTACTGTTACTGAAATAGTTTTTCACTGAAGTGACTCTAGGCACCTGGTTTTAACAACCTGTCATAATATTATTGCCTTCATACCCTTATTGTATACTCATGGTGTTATGAAGCTGAATTTATCCATTTGACCTTATTCACCTCCTGGCCCTTTCGTTGATTCTTCATGAGTTTGCCAAAAAGTCCTGGCTGTACCCGATTGGTCACAACTTCCTGGCATTGTCCACATGTCCTTACTCACCTGCTTGTAATTTGCTTGCCTAAATCTTCCGTCAAGACTCAGCTGATTTTACCCACTAAGAGTGACCCACCTGCTTTATGAAGTTATTCTCATTGCTCCCCTGCCCTTACTCCCTGGCCTTGTCCACCTCATATTATGGCTGTGTCCAGACCCCATTAGCCTTTCCCACCTGACCTTGACCCTATGGGCCTTAACCTCATGACCTTAACAACCTGGATTAGCCTGCTAGTTTTCCAGACTAGTCTTACTGATCATACGTGACCCACATGGCCCCCAACCTTGGTTTATGAAATTGTCCTATGCCTTATTTGTTTTTTAATTTAAGAAGCCTTAAGGACCTGGATTTACCTCCCTAGGTTTTCTCCCCTGGTTTCATCATCTCCCTGCCCTTTTTCCCATGCTCTACCCCCCAACGCCATGCCCTAACCCTAGCCCCAGCCCCATAATTAGACATCTTCAATTACTGACCTGGCCTTAACCTCACTACCTTCCCAGTCTGGATGACCAACATAGCTTACCAACCTGGTATTGACACCACTCCTCAGCCTTTCATTCTAACTCACATGGCCTTAACCTTCTCACCTAGTTTGCCTAGTATTAACATCTTGGCATTACCCAGGTGGAGTTAGCCACCTAGCTCTATTCAGGAAGGTCTTAACTTACTGGCCTAAGCAACCCAGACTTTTCAATCACTTGGTTTTTTGACCCAGTCTTAACCTCACAGTTTTGGCAACTTAGATTTAGCCACCTGTTTTAGGAACCCCCTGGCCTTACTCATCCAGTATGAATCTCCTGGCCTTACGTACCTAGCATACCCACCTGCCTGTACCCTTGTTCCATTAATGACCCATCGTTATCAACCCAAATCACCTGGCTGATCTTACCTCTCCAGCCTACCCAGTTGGCCTTCACAATTACTCTCAAGATTCTAGTCTTCTTCAAGTATCACAGCCCTACTGGCCTTAGCCTGGTGTCATTATGCTCTGTCCCGGCCAGTGGCTTTCCTTTCTTGGGGTCCTCACCTGGTGGCACTCCTGGGGGCTGTATTTGCCTGACCTTACCCAGTAGGCCTTCCCCACCCAACTTCATTAACCTTAGGGTCATACTCACCTGCCCTCTTCACATGCTTGGCCTTAACCAGGATGACGTAACCTATGGGCCTCATACTTACTGGTGTTTACCACCTAGTTTTACTCTGCTGGCCTTCACCTTCCTTGTTGCCTTCCCCACACTTCATGTCCACCTAATGTTAGCCTTGGGTCATCATTTATCTGGCTTGGAGAATTGTGCTTAATCTGACTGGATGTTTTTTTCACTGATTTCCCGGCCTGGGAATAGTCTTCTATTCAGCTGGATCTAAACACCTGGTTTTAACAACCTGACTGCAGTCAGCAGAATTTCCCAAGCTCATTGGGCTTCATCACTGTATATCCCCTTCCGGATATTAGGAACCTGGTGTTTATCTATCTTGCTTTATTAATCTCCTGGACATTCTATAAGTCTTAATTTCCTGATCTAAAACTCTTTCCCTTATCTATCTGGCTATGACTTCCCGCTCACCATTATCCACTTGTTCTTGCCCACCTGGCTTCAATTTTCTGGCTTCGATCTCTGGTCAAGACCCAGTGATGTAGCCTGTGGGCCTTAACTGCACTGCCGTTAATTCCAGGCCTTACCCACCTCATTCTAAGGCCGTGGACATACCCCATTAGCTTCCCCACCTGGCCTAATTCCTATGGGCCTTAACCTCATGGCCTTAACAACCTGGATTGACCACCCAGCTTTTCCACCTGGTCTTACAATCATACATGACCCACATGGCCTTCACACTTGGTTAACACAATTGTCCTTAGCCTTCTGGTTTCATCTACCAGGTCTTAAACCACGGATTTACCTCCCTAGGTGTACTTCTCTGTATGTATCCTCCTGCTTCTATTCTCTGGATTTCCCATTACTCCCCAATCCTTGGACTTAAGGCAGCTTGCATGAGCCACCTGAACTTAACTCACCTGGCCTTAACCTCATGGCCTCACCAACCCGGATGACCAAGATAGCTTACTAACCTGGCGTTCCCACCTGGCCTTAACGTTTCATTCTAACTCACATAGCCTTAACAACCTGACCTAATCTGCCTAGTTTTAACCTCTTATGAGGGGGATACATCCAGTGAAGGTAGCCACCTAGTAGCTCTGTTAAGGAGGCCTTAACTTACTAGCGTTACTCACCCAGCCTGTTAAATTGCTTGGCTTCCTGACCTGGTCTTAACCTCAGTTTTTAACCAACTTAGATTCACCCAAATGCCTTATGAACCTCCTGGCCTTACTCATTCAGTAGCAATCCCCTGAACTTATGCACCTGGCTTACACACCTGGCCTTTACCCCTCATGTCCGTACCATCCAGAATACCCCAAGTGATCTTACCAACCAAGCCTTACCCTCTTACCTTTGCAGTTTTTCTGTTTCTTTTGAGATGGTGTCTTGCTCTGTTCCCTAGACTGGAGTGCAGTAGCGCGACCTCAGCTCACTGCAACCTCCCCTTCCTGTATTGAAGCTATTTTTATGTCTCGGCCTCGCTGGGATTACAGGTGTGTAGCACTATTTACAGCCAATTTTTGTATATCTCGTAGAGAGAGGGTTTCACCATGTTGGCCAGCCTGGTCTTGATATCCTGACCAAGTAATCTGCTCACCTCTCGAAGTGCTGGTATTACAGGTGTGAGCCACTGGGTGCTGCCCACAGTTACTCTTAAACACGTCTCTCTGCCTTACTGTCATTATCCTCTGTCCTCTTTTGCAGCATTCACCTTTGATGTTACCACATGGCCTTATTGACCTGGTCTTACCCACTTGGCCTTGTTCATCTCCTGGCCTTAGCCACTGTGTCTTCTTCACCTGACCTCATTAGCCTTATAACCAAACTCACTTGATGTATTGAACTGCCTGGCATCAGCCAGCCAGCATGACTTAATCTGCTGGCAGTATACCTTTCTGGTGTTCACCACCTGGTTTTATTCAGCTGTTCTTCACCCCCCTTGCCTTCCCTTCACTGTCGTACCCACCTAGTGATAACCTCAGGTCATTTGGCTGGTTTCATAACTTGTGCTTAATCCTACTGGGTGGTTCCCTCATCAATATCCTGTCCTGGGTTTACCCAAATAGTCTTTTCTTCAGCTAGATTTAAACACCTGGTTTTAACTTATCAAGATCATTGCCTTCATCACTTTATCTTGTCCTCATGGTATTATGAACATGGCATTTTCTATCTGGCCTTACTAAACTCCAGCCTTATTCAGTCTTAATTTCCTGGCCTAAAAGTCCTGGCCTTACCCACATGGCCAGAAGTTCCTGCCATTATCCACTTGTAGTTACCCAACTGGCTTTATTTTGCTGGCTTCCATCTCTAGTCTTACCCATGGGGCCTTACTCCGCTGCCCCTTACATGTGGCCTTAACTCAGGTCATCTTAGGCCCTGGCCAGACCCTGTTAGCCTTCCCCACTTAAACCTAAAAGCCTTAACCTCATGGCCTAACAACTTGTATTAGCAATCTAGTTTTCCTACCTAGTATTAAAGACTATAGGTTAACATTAGTCTTACCCACCATGTTACCTACACGGCCTTCACACTTGGTCCTTAGCTTTGTGGTTTTATCTACCAGGCAATACACTCCTGGCCTTCCCCCTCTGAAATTACCCCCACAGGTTTACTTCCCTGGACTTATGCCCCTACCCTGATTCCCTGGATTTACCCCCCCACCCCCAACAACTTTCCACCAGACTCATACACCTTGTATTACCCATCTAGATTCACCCATTTGACCTTAACCTCATGGCCTTTCCAACCTAGATTACCAACTCACACTACCTACCTGGCCTTCCCCACCTGGTCTTAACCTTTCATTCAAACTCACATGGCCTTAACCGCCTGACCTAATCTGCCTAGTTGTAGCCTCTTAGGATTACCCAACAGGAGTTCCCCGCCTCCCTTTATACTCAGTAGGCTTTAACTTATCCCCCCCAGCCTTTTAAATTGCTTGGCATCCTGACCTGGTTTAACCTCATGGTTTTACCAACCTAGATTTACACAACTGCTTCATTAACGTCCTGGCAGTAATCATCCAGTATTACTTTGCAAGCCTTATGCATCTGGCTTAAATACCTGGTAACCTGGCCTTACCCTACTGGCATTAGCCTCATGTCCTTACCAAGCCAATTATGCAACTAACAGGCTTAACCAGTTGGCCTTAACAATTATTCTCAATCTCTGGTCTTGCTCACCTGCCTCCGCCCCACTGGCCTTAAGCTGGTGTCATTAGTCACTGGGAATTCCCCCTGGTTTTGTTCTTCTGGCCTTCACCTATTGCCCTTTCCCACCTGGTCTTACCCACATGGCCTCACTCACTAGGACTTAACCACCTGGCCTTAATTAAACTTATATGCTTACTCACCTGCCACATTCACCTGCCTGGCCCCAACCAGCATGACTTAATCTGTTGGCCTCATACCCATCTGGGTTTAATCACCTAGTTTTATCCAGCTGGCCTGCACCTTCTAGCCTCCCTCTCACCGTTTTGCCCTTGCCCACACAGTATTCGTCTCCTGTCATTATGTAGCCGGAGGACTGACTTGGCCTTAATATTCTTGGCTGTGTTCACTTGATTGACTGGCCTGGTGTCTTTTATTCAGCAGATGTACACACCTGGTTTTAACAACCTTTCCTTACTCAGCAGGCCTTATTAACCTCACTGCCTTAATCATCTAATATTCATGGCATTGTTAAACAAGCTGAATTCACATGGCCCTATGAAACTCCTGGCCTTACTGACCTAGGCTGAATTTCCTGGCCTAAAAGTCCCAGCCTTACCCAACTGGTCATAAGTTCCCACCATCATCCATCTACTCTAACCCACCTGGCTTTAATTTGCTGGCCTCAATCTGCCATCAAGACGCATCTTCTCCTACTCATGAGGCCTTACTTCCCTGTCCTTATACCCTTGTTTTACTGCCGTCTCTGGTGAGACCCCAGTAGCCTCACTCACCTGGTTTAACCTTATGGGCTTTAACTTTACAGCCTTAACAAATTGGATTAGCTGCCAAGTTTTCCCACCTAGTCTTACCAAACATGGCCTTCAAACTTGGTATATACAGCTGTCCTTAACCTTTGGTTAACCATGTCATTAAGCTTAAGGCCATACTCACTTAATTTCTTCAGCTGCCTTCCCTCAGCCAACATAACTTAATCTGCTGGCTTCATACTCTACTGGTGTTTACCACCCGGTATATTCAGCTGGCCTTTACCTCCTCCCTTCCCCCACAGTCTTACCTACCTAGTAATTGCCTCAGGTTATCATTTCACTGGCTTGGTGACTTACCCTTAATTGTACTGGGTATTTCCCCTGTTGGTTTCACAGCCTGGGGTTACTGAAATAGTTCTTTATTGAGCTGGATTTGGATACCTGGTTTTAACAACCTGGCTGAACTCAGCCAACCTCATTCATCTGATTGCCTTCATTACTTTGTTTTATCCTCATGGTACCATGAGCTTGACATTCTCCATATGGCCTTCTTAACTCCTGGCCCTACTTGTCCAATCTTTATGACTTTGCCCAAAAATCATGTCCTTACCCAACTGGACATAACTTCCCACCATTGTCCATATGTTCTTACTTACCTGCTTGTAATTCTATGGCCTCAATCTACCATCAAGACCCAGCTGATTTTACCCACTAAGAGTTACCCACCTGCCTTATGAAGCTCCTGCCATTGCTCCCCTGCCATTGCCTTCTTGCCGTATCTACCTCATTTTCCAGCCCTGGCCAGAGCCTATTAGCCTTCCCCAGCTGGCCTGACCTATGGGTCTTAACTTCATGGCCTTAATAACCTTGATTAGCCAGCTAGTTTTTCCAGCTAGTGTAACTGATCATAGGTGACCTACCTGGCCTGCATACTTGGTTTTTCCAATTGTCCTTAGCCTTTGGTTTTAGCTAACAGGCCATACGCCCCTGGGTTTACCTCCCTAGGTTTTGTCCCCTGGTGTTACCATCACCCTGCCCTTTTTCCATAGCTTTACCCCCAACTTCATGGTCCAGCCCCAGTGCCAGCCCCAGCCCCAGCTTTACCCCAACTCCATGTCCCAGCCCCATCCCCAGCTTTACCTGCAACTCCATGTCTCAGCCCCAGCCCTGCCCCAGCCCCACCGCCAACTCCATGTCCCTAGCCTTATCCACCTCATGTTATAGCCCTGGCCAGGCCATATTAACCTTCCCTGCCTGGCCTAACCTTATGGGCCTGAACCTCATGGCCTTAACAACCTGAATTAACCACGTAGTTTTCCCAACTAGTCTTATTGGTCATATGTGACCCATATAACCTCTACACTTGGTTTAGGCAATTGTCCTTAGCTGTCTGGTTTTATCTAACAGGTCTTAAGCCCCTGGATTTACTTCCCTAGGTTTTCTCCTTTGGTTTTATCATTTCCCCTGCCCTTTTTCCCTAGCTTTATCCCCAGCTCCATGCCCCAGCCCCAGCCCCAGCCACAGTCCCATCTGCAGCCCCATATTTAGACATCTTGCATTAACCACCTGGCCTTAACCTCATGTCCTTCCCAACCTAAATGACACAGCTTACCAACCTGGCATTCCCACCTGGCCTTAATCTTTCATTTTAACTCACATGGTCTTATCCTCTTGACCTAGTCCGCCTAGTATTAAGCTCTTGGAATTACCCAGTTGGAATTAACCACCTAGCTCAATTTGAAATGCCTTAATTTTCTGGCCTAAGCCACCCAGACTATCCAATCCCTTGGCCTCCTAACCTGGTCTCAACCTCACATTTTTGCCAACTTAGATTTACTCACCTGACTTATGAACCTCCTGGCCTGACTTATCCAGTATGAATGTCCTGACCTTAATCTTCTTAGTTGTATATACCAGGCCTTAGCCCCCCGGATTTACCTTTCTAGGTTCACTCCACTACACTTTCTCCCCTTCACTTATTCCTTAGATATCCCCTCCCTGGACATAGACACCTTGCTTTACCCATCTGGATTTACCCGCCTGGCCTGGCCTTACCATCCAGAATTATCAACTTAGCTTACCTCCCTGGCCTTCCTACCTGGACTTAATGTTTCCTTCTCACTCACATGGCTTTAACCTTCTGGCCTAATCTAGCTGTAACCTCTTAGCTTTATCCATTTAAACTCAGCCACTTAGTTGTATTCAGGGAGGTTTTAATTTACTAGTTTTACCCATCTTGCTTTTTAAATAGTTTGCCTTCCTGAGTCGGCCTTAACCTCATGGTTTTGCCAACCTAGATTTATCCACCTGCCTTATGAACCTCCTGGCCTTACTCATTTTTTATAAATCCCCTGGTCTTGTGCATCTGGCTTACCTACCTGGCCTTGTTCTACTGGGCCTTAACATCATGTCCTTACCAACCAGAATTACCCAGCTGATTTTACCTACCCCAGTTGGCCTTCGAAATTAGTCTCAAACTTTTGGTCTTACTTAGCTGTCCCAGCCCTACTGGCCTTAACCTAGAGTCATTATCTGCTGTCCCAGACCCTGACTTTACTTTCCTGGCCTTCACCTATTGTCCTTCCCATTTGGCAGTATTTTTCTTGGTCTTACCCACTAGGCCTTATTCAACTACTGGCCTCACCTAGTAGGCCCTCTGAATCTGACTTTACTGACTTGACAGCCATACTCATCTGCCATATTCACCTGCCTGGCCTCAGCCAGTATAACGTGATTTAATTTGCTGGCCTCATACCCATCTGGTGTTGACTACTTGGTTTTATTCAGCAGGCCTTCACCTCCTTGCCTTCCCTGCAGTGTCTTGACCACCTAGTATTAGCTTCCTGTCATTATTTAGCTGACTTGGCAAGCTGGCATTTATCCTACTGGGAATGTGCCCATTAATTCACTGGCCTGGGGTTACTCAAATAGTCTTTTCTTCAGCTGAGTGTAAATGCTTGGTTTTAACAACCTGACCTTACTCACCAGACTTTATTAACCTCATTAACCTCCTGACCTAACTCATTCAGCATTAATCTGCTGGCCTTACATATGTGGCTTAGCCACCTGGCCTTACCCTATTGACTTTAACCTCATGTCCTTACCAACCCAAATCACCCAACTGATTTATTCTACCCAGACTTTACCCATTTGGTCTTCACAATTAGTCCCAACTTGTGGTCTTACACCTCCCAGTCCTATTGGCCTTAACTTAGTGGCACTATCCTTAGTCCTGACCCTTGGGCTTACTTTCCCGGCCCTCACCTATCGACCTTCCCTTGTGGCCTTATTTATCTGGCCTTATCCACTAGGCCTATCTACCTGATCTTACTAATTTTAGGCCCATACTCACCAGCCATATTCACCTGCCTGGTCTCAGACAGCATGACTTAATCTGCTGGCCTAATGCCCATCTGGTGTCACCCACCTGGTTTTATTCAGCTTGGGTTAACCTCCTCGCCTTCCCTTCACTGTCTTACCCACCTAGTTTTAGCCTCCTGTCATTATTTGGCTGGCTTGCTGACTGGGCCTTAATTCTCCTGGATGTTTCTGCCATTAATTTACCAGGCTTGTGTTACCTAAATAGTCTTTTATTCAGCTGGATTTATACACCTGGCTTTAACAGCCTGGCTGCACTCAGCCAAACTTACTAATCACCTTGCTTTCATCACCTTATGTTGTCCACATCATATTAGGAGCCTGACAGGAACCATCTGACCTGATTGACCTCCTGGCCTTACTCACCTAGATTTAATTTAATGGCCTAAATGTCCCGGTGTTACACACCTGGCCATAAGTCCCCACCCACCTTTATTCACCTGTTCTTACCCATCTGGATTTCATTTGATGGCCTAAATCTCTGGTTATGACCCACCTGATCTTGCCCATGAGGCCTTAGTCCCCTGCCTTTACCCTCTGGCTTTGCCCCCCCTCATTTTACCACCCTGACCGAACCCCATTAGTCTTCCTCACCAGACCTAACCCTATTGGCCTTAACCTCATGGCTTAAACAACCGGGATAATCCAGCATGTTTTCCCACCTGGTCTTAACAAACATACATGACCCAAATGGCCTTCACATTGGTTTACAAAACTGTCCTTAATCTTCTGGTTTAATCTACCAGGACTTAACCCCTGGATTTACCTCCCTAGGTTTACTCTCCTTGACTAGTACCCCTGCCCTTATTCCCTAGATTTACCACTGATCCCTGTACTTAGACACCTTGCATTAGCCACCTGGAATTATCTACCTGGCCTTAGCGTCATGGCTTCTCCAACCTAGATGAGCAAAATAGCTTAATAACTTTCATTCTTACTCTCATGGCCTTATCCTTCTGTATTAATCTGCCTACCTTTAACCTCACGGCATTACTCACTTCAAGTTAGTCACCTAGGTGTATTCAGGGAGGCTTTAACTTACTGGCCTTAACCACTTGGCCTTTTAAACTGCTTCGTTTCCTGATCCAGTGTTAACCTCATAGTTTAGCTAACTTAGTTAACCATGTCATTAACCTTATGGCCATACTCACCCACCCTCTTCAGCTGCCTGGCCTCAGCCAGCATGACTTAATTTGCTGGCTACATACCCTACTGGTGTTTACCCCCTGGTTTATTGAGCTGGCCTTTACCTCCTCACCTTCCCTACACTGTGTTACCCACCTAGTATTTGCCTCAGGTCACCATTTGACTGCCTTGGTGACTTGCCCTTAATCCTACTGGGTGTTTTCCCTGTTGATTTCACAGCATGGGGTTGCTGAAATAGTCCTTTATTAAACTGGAGTTAGATACCTGGTTTTAACAACCTGGCCAAACTCAGCCAACCGTATTAACCTGTTTGCATTCGTCACTTTATTTTATCCTCATGGTATGACGAACTTGACATTATCCATCTGGCCTTATTAACCTCCTTGCCTTTCATGACTTTGCCTAAAAATCCTGGCCTTACTGGACTGGCCATAACTTCCTGCCATTGTCCACATGTTCTTACTCACCTGGTTGTAATTTGCTGGTCTCAATCTCCCATCAGACTCAGTTGATTTTACCCACTAAGATTTATCCATCTGCCTTATGAAGCTCCTGCCACTGCTCCCCCTCCCTTGCCTTGTTTCCCTACCCACCCCATTTGACAGCCCTGGCCCGAACCCATTCGCCTTCCCCAGCTGATATAACCCTATGGGTCTTAATCTCATGGCCTTAAAAACCTGTATTAGCCTCCTGGTTTTCCCACCTCTTACTGATCATATGTGATCCACATGGCCTCCACACTTAGTTTTCACAATTGTCCTTAGCCTTCTGGTTTTATCTAAAAGGCTTTAAGCCGCTGGGTTTACCTCCCTTGGTTTTGTCCCCTGGTATCATCACCCTGCCCTTTTTCCATAGTTTTACCCCCAACTCCATGTCCCACGCCCAGGCCCAGCCCCAGCCCCAGCACTAGCTTTACCCCCAACTCCATATCCCAGCTTTAGCCCCATCCCCAGCTTTACCCTCAACTCCATATCCCAGCCCCAGCCCTAGCTTTATCCCCAACTCCATATCCCAGCTCCAGCCACATCCAGCTTTACCCCCAACTCCATGGTCCAGCCCCAATCCCGGTCCTAGCTTTACCCACAACCCCATGACCCAGGCCCAGGCCCAGGCCCAGTTCCAGGATCAGGCCCAGGCCCAGCTCCAGCCTCAGCTTTACCCCCCAACTCCATGGCCCAGGCCCAGTCCTAGGCCCAGCTTTATCCCCAACTCCATGTCCCAAGCCCAGCCCCAGTTCCAGCCTCAGTTCCAGCCCCAGTCCCAGCCCCAGCCCCAGTCTTGCCCCCAAATCCATGGCCCAGGCCCAGCCACAGCCCCAGCCCTAGCTTTGTCCCCAATTCCATGTCCAAGACCCAGCCCCAGCCCCAGTCCTAGCTTTGCACCCAACTCCATGTCCAAGCCCCAGCCCCAGCCCCAGCCCTAGCCTCAGCCCTAGCTCTACCCCCCAACTCCATGTCCCAGGCCCAGGCCCAGTCCCAGCCCTAGCCCTAGCCTCAGCCCTAGCTTTACCCCCAACCCCATGTCCAAGGCCCAGCCCCAGCCCCAGTCCCAGCTCCAGCCCCAGCCCTAGCTTTACCCCCCAACTCCATATCCAGCCCCAGCCCCATCCCCGTTATCCAATGATGTCTTTGGTCATCATTTGGTTGGCTTAGAGAATTGCCCTTAATCTGACTGGGTGTTTCCCTCACTGATTATTGGCCTCTGAATAGTCTTCTATTCTGCTGGATTTAAACAGCTGGTTTTAATAACCTGACTGCACTCAGCAGAACTTAATAAGCTCATTGGCTTTATTATTTTATCTTATCTTATCCTCAAGGTATTATGAACCTGGCATTATCTATTTGTCTTCATTAATGTCCTGGCCATACTCAGCAAGTCTTAATTTCCTGACCTAAAAGTCCTTCCCTTACCCACCTTACCATTACTTCCCGCTCATCATTGTCCACCTGTTCTTACTCACCTGGCTTTAACTTGCTGGCCTCAATCTCTGATCAAGACCCACCCCAGCTGATCTTGCCCATGAGGCCTTATTCAGCTGCCTAACTTATTCCCTGGTTTATCCAGCAAATTTTACGTCCCTGGCCAGACCCCATTAGCCTTCCCCCACCTAGCCTAACCCTATGGGTCTTAACCTCATGGCCCTAACAACTTGGATTAGCCACCTAGTTTTCCCACCTAGTCTTACCAACCATATGTGACCACATGGGCTCCACACTTGGTTAACACAGTTGTCCTTCGCCTTTCAGTTTTATCTACCAGTACTTAAACCACCGGATTTACTTCCCTAGGTTTTCTCCCCTGGTCTTACCATGCCCCTGCTTTATTCCCTAGCTTTACCCCAACTGCGTGCCCCCATTCCAGACACCTTGCATTACCCACCTGGTGTTAAACTCATGGCGTTACCAACATGGATGACCAACATAGCTTACAATCAAGCATCCCCATCTTGGCTTCAGCTTTTGTTTTTACTCATACGGCCTTAACCTCCTGGCCTCATTTGCCTAGCTTACTCTTAGTATTGACCAGATGGAGTTAGTCAGTCACCTAGCTCTATACAGGGAGGCCTTAACTTACTGACTTTAGCCACCCAGCCGTTTCAATTGCTTGGCTTCCGGACCAGTCTTAACTTCATGGATTTGCTAACTTAGATTTACCCACCTGCCTTATGAATCTCCTGGCCTTACTCATCCAGTATGAATCTCCTGGCCTCATGCATCTAGCATACTCAACAGCCCTTACTCTACTGGCGTTAATGCCCTGTCTCTACCAACCCGAATCACCCCACTCATCTTACCTCTCAGCCTTACCCAGTTGGCCTTAACAATTAATCTCAATGCTCTAGTCTCCCTTGTTCAACCGCCCCAGCCCTACTGGACTTAACCTGGTGTCATATCCTGTGTCCCAGTCCCTGGTTTTCCTTTCCTGGCCTTCACTTGCTGGCATTCCCACATGACCTTGTTTACCTGTCCATATTCACTAGGCCTTCTCCTGCCTCAGCCTCCTGAGTAGCTGGGATTACAGTCATGCGCCACCACACCTGGCTAATTTTGTATTTTTCGTAGTGACAGGGTTTCTCCATGTTGGTCAGGCAGGTCTCGAACTCCCAATCACAGGTTATCTGCCCACCTTGGCATCCCAAAGTGTTGGGATTACAAGTGGGACCCACCATGCCCTGCCTCAACACCTGGTTTTAACAACCTGACTGCACTCAGCAGAACTTCCTAAGCTCATTGGCTTCATCACATCACCTTATCCTCATGTTATTCCGAACCTGCCATTATCTATCTGGTTTTATTAACCCCCTGGTCATACTTACTGAGTCTTAATTTTATGGCCTAATAGTTTTGCTCTTACCCACCTGGCCGTAACTTCTTGCCCACCATTAGCCACTTGTTCTTATCCACCTGGCTTCAATTTGCTGGCCTCGATCTCTGTTCAAGACCAACGTGATCTTGCCCATGAGGACTTACTCCATTGCCATTACCCCAGGGCCTTGCCCATCTTATTTTATGGCCCTGGCCATGCCCCATTAGCCTTACCCACCTGGCCTAACCCTATGGACCTTAACCCCATGGCCCTAAAAACCTGGATTAGCCACCTAATGTTCCCACCTAGTCTTACCAACCATAGATGACCCACATGGCCTCCACACTGGGTTTACACAAGTGTCTATAAACTTCTGGTTTTAGCTATCAGGTCTGAACAACTAAATTTACCTCCCTAGGCTTACTTCCCTGGACTTATCTCCCTATCCTTATTCCCCAGATTTATCACTGCTTCCCCACCACACCCCCAGACTTAGACACCTCCCATTAGCACCTGGACTTACCCACCTGGCCTTAACCTCATGACCTTACTTATCTAGATGACCAATATAGCTTACCAATCTGGCATTCCCACCTGTCCTTAAGCTTTTATTCTAACTCACATGGCCTTACCCATCATGCCTTAGCCACCAGCCTTCATGCCTGGTCATAACATCCTAGTCTTATCCACCTGGGTTCATCCCCTGCCCAAAACTACATTGCTGTAATGTCTTGTGCTACCACCCTGGCCATCCCCCCAAAGCTGTTAACCCACAGTGCTTACTATTCTTGGTGTAGGCCTTTGGCATTCTCCATCTTAACCCACCCAGCAGCCTTACTTTCCTGGTTTTAACTAACTGTAACTAACTGGCTTTACTCACCTGCCTAGACCTTGACCTTAGCTCCTTTGCCTTCTCTTCTTACTGTTACCCCACCTGGCCCACCTCCAGACCTTTACAGCCTGGGCTTGGATGCCCAGCATTAATCTCATGGCCTGTGCCCTTGGCCTTAGCCCCTGACTTTACACACCTGACCCTAACCTCTTGTCCTTACTCACCAGGTGTGAATTGCCTAGTGTTACTCAGCTGGTCTTAACCTCATGGCCTTACCCACCTTGTCTACCAATCTGGCTATATCTCTTTGTCCTTGTCCCCTTTCCCTACACCCCTGGCCTCCCACTGGCCTTACTCCTCTGGACTCAGCCATCTGGTCTTAATTAACCTTCTGGCATTACTCACCTGGTCATAATCTTCTGGCCTTACCCAGTTGGCATTAATTTTCTACCCTTATCCCCGTGGGCTCCCAGGCAGAGCAGAGCCTGCGTTTCTGTGACTTGGCTGAGGCCAGCATGATGGAGACTTCCCAGCAGCCTCCTGGACCTAGTCTTTCCAAGGTCAGATCTTGAAACTTCTGAGTGTTCATGCAAGTGCCCTGTGTATTTGCCTGGCCTGGTGTGCTGGCTTGCCTTTGGTCTGTGTATCCAGTGACCACATGGTCAACATGAAGCCACCTTAACCCGCCTCTCACCAGGTCTCATGGGGCAGGGGGAAGTACCTTCAGCACTGAGAGGCTTAGAAAAAGGCAGTTTAACTGGTTTCACCCTTGTGGAGTCCTCATGGAGGTCCTTCTAGCCCAAACTGCTTCCCTCATATTCTATAGGAATGTGGAGCTTTTAAGAAGTCCAGAAAACTGCCCAGTGGCCTTGTCGGTCTTTGAGTCTTGGTCACCTGACTTGTTGTTAGTTCCCCTCACGCCTGGTGACCCCTAACGTTTATCTGGGGTCTCATCATGGGCCAGCATTTTGTTGAACAACCTCAATTTGTTCTCTGGAAGAGTGTATTTGAGTTGTTTTTACTTTTATACTCTATTAGGAAGTCAATAAACCCATTCCTGTCTTCCATCCCACTGCCTGAGCTAAGGGGCCTTCTGCAGTTGACTGGACTTGGAGTGTTCAAGTGCACTGCACTCCAGTGCGCTCCTGGCTTGAAGCTGCCACCAGGTACCCCCAGAGCCTGCACCTCTGAGGCTTCCTCTTGGGTTGTGGATCCGTGGAAGAGCCTTGCCCCTGCGACTTGACCTTTCCCTTAAATGGGGAGAGAATGGAAGGTCTCCACTGGCTTCCTGGAGAAACAGGATGATGCTGACAGTTCTGGTAAGATTTCTTCTTGAGATGTTGACCTCGGTGTGTATACTCAGTGTGATAACTAAATGTACCTTTCCGGTAACATTCTATTGTGAGTATTTTCCTCTGTCATGAAAGCCTCCTGATTTTTAATAATTGCATGAATTCTCTAAGTCGTAACTGCTTCTTAGAATCTGCGGTGCTTTGGTCACTGGAAGTAACCACAGCTTCAGCATTGCTCCAGAGACGTAGGTGTCCTCCTGGTTTTTTCTAGAGTCCTCTGCCTGACAGTGACCTTTTTGTCTTTTTATGATGTTATGTTGTAGAATCCTCTAACCAAGATAATTTTCGTAAAAATGTTTATTTTATAATTCTCGTAGATGTTGTATTTATTACTGTTATTTTCTGCAGGTTCATCTAATGGAAGGCAATAGAGAAGTCTTTTTTTGTTTTTTCAGATAAGGTCTTGCCCTATTACCCAGGCTGGAGTGTAGTGGCACAATCTTCGTTACCTGCATCCTCGCTCACCTGCACTCAAGTAATCCTCCCATCTCAGCCTCCTCAGTAGCTGAGATTATAGGTATGTGCCACCCTGCCTGGCTAATTTTTTGTATCTTTGATAGAGATGGAGTTTCACCATGTTTTCCAGGCTGGTCTCTAAGTCCTGAGTTGAAGCCATCCACCTGCCTACCAAAGTGTGATAGGATTACAGGTGTGAGCGTCTGTGCCACACCAAGAAATAACTGTTTATTGACCAAAATCTTAGTCCTGGGAAGGGTAAGTGATCCTGTTTTGGAACTATGTCTATTGATATATGCGTTAAGTTTGATGTATTTATGGATTTGATGATGTTGTAGCCTCTTGTTCACTATGGAAACTCACACTGGAGGAGTTTTCTTGCTCTGGGAACCCTCACGGGTGATGTTGGGGCCTCATAACATTGAGGAGACACCTGCAGATGCACACCAGTAGCTGTGTTTATTCTCTTACTCCCTCTGAATGATAATAAAGGATCCTGTGTGGCCAGCGACAGCAATGACATTTAAAATGAAAGAAGGATCCACAGTGGTGCCTTGGTTAACAGCTCATTCTAAGTGGGTATCTTCTGTGTTAATAAGTTTTACATAACAGATCTTGAGGAGTTGATATTTTCCTTTTTCTGGTTAAAGTCACAGCTTGTCAATGATACTGTTATTTCCAGAATTTTCGTTTTAAACTTGAAAGTGCCACTGCCATGAGTATGTTTGTGTGTCTGTGCTTTTGCTTGCTTCCTCAGGTAAACTCTTAGAAATGCTGGATGGAAAGAACACACAAGTTGGAAGCACTGACACGCAGTGCCTCGCCCATTGTAAGACTGCATTGATATCAAGCTGTGATGATTTTCATAGGAAAACTGTAATATGCTCTGTCATAATATTGGGGCGGTAAAAGATCAGCCTGTGGACAAGACTACTTTTCATAAGAAAAATTGGCTTGCAGAAGGCCATGTAAGTCATTGTGAGTGCTCTGAGCCATCTCATCCAACTTACATGTGTCAGGAGTCCAATGGCCCTCAAGGGTTACAGTTTTATGTTCTGTTTAAGCATTATAATTTCTGATTTTTGTAATTATTTGTGCACATAATATATTTTCCTATTAACAGCTGCCCCTCCTACGTGGTTTCTCGATGCTTACTATGACTTTGGGAAGATTGAAAAGCTGTGACCAGGTCCCCCATCTGGTCTTCTGCCACGTCTGTGCCCCTGCTCATCCATTGTTTTCTGCCCGGCACTTGTGTGGAAACCAAAGCTTGGTATGTACCTCCAGTCACCACTGTCCACATGAAATCAGGTGCACATGCTTCCTTTGGCCCTTTCCCGTGTCCTGGTCGGATGTCTTCCCTCAGGCAGAGAAGAGAGGCTTCGAGGACTTGACTTCATGACCTGAGCAAGGTCATGGCCTCCCAAGAGCTTGCGGTCCCTCGCAGAGGTCAGGAGCTCCAGGCCCAGCGGAGTGCAGTCCACTGCACAGCACAGCTCTCTCTGGCCAGTTTGTACCCAACTGGATTTTAATCTCCAGGCCGTGGACAGCCCTCACAGATTGCTTGAGAGAAATTCTGTTTCAGTGTAACTAATTGAACATTTAACATTTTCAGAAACTTCAGACAACATCTTCTATTCCAAGTCATGAAGCTGAAATAATAATGAAAAAGATCACCACTGTGTTTCCTTGGAAATGACAGTCTCGTCTGGTGTTGACTTTGAATTCCTTCATTACCTAGATCTACCCAAGTAAGCTTTCTTCTGACTGCATGCTGGTTATCTCCTTTGACATGCTTACTAACAAATCTGTGCTTAAACCTATAGTGAATTCAATTGTGAACCAGAGTTGAAATGGAGGGATTGGGAAATAAAATCCTCCTGTGTGAATTTGCATAGTGGAGAACCTTCTGTTCCCCACATCTCATCTCCTTTTTGCTTGTCCAGTGTTTCTGCAGCCTCAGTTGTCGGTCATGGCTGTTCTGCTTTCACTTGAGCGTCGGGACAGGTCAGCTGTGCTCCCGAGGTCAGTGGGCAGCTGACCTCAGCCCCTGTGGCTCACCCTGTAGTGCCCTCTTGCTTCCTGCCAGTCACCACCGCCCCTGCCCGTGCATTCCATCTCTGACTTCCAGCTCAGAAGCAAGTGACATACCGATGTTGGTTGAACATTTCGAAGATGATAAAGGTGCACTGTGACACCCCCCACTTGACTCCTGGCTTGAAGTTGCTACCCAGTACTCCCAGAGCCTGTGCCTCTGAGGCTTTCTCTTGGGTTTCGATCTGTGAAAGAGCCTTGTGCCTGGAAACTGACATTTCCCTTTGAATGGGGGAGAGAATGGAAGGTCTGGACTGGCTTTCCTGAAGAAACAGGATGATGTTGACAGTTCTGGTAAGATTTTTTCTGAGATGTTGACCTCGGTGTGTATATTCAGTCTGATAACTTGATGTACCTTTCTGGTAATGTTCTATTGTGAGTATTTTCCTCTGTCATGAAAGCCTCCTGATTTTTAATAATTGCATGAATTCTGTAAGTCGTAACTGCTTCTTAGAAGCTGCGGTGCTTTGGTCACTGGAAGTAACCACAGCTTCAGCATTGCTCCAGAGACGTAGGTGTCCTCCTGGTTTTTGCTGCAGTCCTCTGCCCGACAGTGAACTTTTTGTCTTTTTATGATGTTATTTTGTAGAATCCTTTAACATGAATAATTTTGGTAAAAAATGTTTGCTTTATAATTCGTGTAGATGCTATATTTATTATTGCTATTTTCTGCAGGTTCGTCTAATGGAAGGTAATAGAGAAGTCTCTCTTTTTTATTTTTTTTCAGATGAAGTACTGCTCTGTCACCCAGGCTGGAGTATAGTGGCACAATCCTGGCTCCCTGCAGCCCCACTCACCTGGGCTCAAGCAACCCTCCCATCTCAGCCTCCCAAGTAGCTGTGGTCATAAGTATGTGCCACCCTGTCTCGCTAATTTTTTTTATTTTTGGTAGAGATGGAGTTTCACCATGTTGCCCAGGCTGGTCTCGAACTCCTGAGTTGAAGCCATCCACCTGCCTCCCAAAGTGATAGGATTACAGGCATGAGCCACTGTGCCCCACTGAGAAATAAGTCTTTACAGAGTAAAATCTTAGTCCTGGAAAGGGTAAGTAATCCTATTTTGGAACTATGTCTATTGATATATGCATTAAGTTTGTTGTATTTATGAATTTGATGATGTATCCTCTTGTTCGCTATGGAAACTCGCACTGGAGGAGTTTTCTTGCTCTGGGAACTCTCACGTGTGATGTTGGGGCCTTATAACATTGAGGAGACACCTGCAGATGCACACCAGTAGCTGTGTTTATTCTCCTTTCTAAGTTGTATATACTATTTGCAAAAGTTCAGAAAATGAGGAGAAAGGTACAGAAGAAAAAATCACTTGTTTTCCTTCCCCCGAATGATAATAAATAGCTCACCAATACTGTGGACTCTTCTAGGAGGATCCTGTGTGGCCAGTGACAGCAGTGCCATTTAAAATGAAAGAAGGATCTACCATGGGGCCTTGGTGCACAGCTCATTCAAAGTGGGTATCTTCTTTGTCAATGAATCTCCTCTGTAGAAGATATTAAGGAGTTGATATTTTTATTTTCCTTGAGAAATCTGAGGAGGAAGTGAGCTGGAGAGGTTAGAGTCACAGCTCGTCAATGATCCTGCAATTTGCAGAATTTTCATTTTAGACCTGAAAGAGCCACTGCCATGAGTATGTTTGTGTGTGTCTGTGCTTTTGCTTGCTTCCTCAGGTAAACTCTTAGAACTGCTGGATGGAAAGAACACACACGGAAGCACTGACACGCAGTGCCTCGCCCATTGTAAGACTGCACTGGTATCAAGCTGTGATGATGTGCGAAGAAAACTGTAGTGTGCTCTGTTATAATATTGGTAAAAGATCAGCCTGCGGACAAGCCTACCTTTCCTAAGAAGAACTGGCTTGCAGAAGGCAAGGTGAAGTCAGTGTGAGTGTTTCGAGTCATCTCCCCCCACCTCATATGTGTCAGGCAGACTAGGTGTCCAATGGTCTTAAAGTGTTATGGTTTTAACTTCTGTTTAAGCAATATGACGTCTGATTTTTCTAGTTATTTGTGTACATAATATCTTTTTATTATGAACAGTAGCCCCTCCTAAGTGGTTTCTCGACTTTGGGGAGGTTCAAAAGTTATGACCAGGTTCCCCCATCTGGTCTTCTGCCACGTCTGTGCCCCTGCTCATCCATTCTTTTCTGCCCAGCACTCGTGTGGAAACCAAAGCTTGGTATGTACCTCCAGCCACCACTGTCCACATGAAATCAGGTGCACATGCTTCTTTGGGCCCTTTCCCGTGTCCTGGTCAGATGTCTTCCCTCAGGCAGAGAAGAGAGGCTTTGAGGACTTGACTTCATGACCTGAGCAAGGTCTTGGCCTTCGAGGAGCTTCCGGTGCCTTGCAGAGGTCAGGAGCTGCAGGCCCAGCGGAGTGCAGTCCACACTGCACTCCGCTGGGCCTGCAAAGCGGCCAGAGAGTTCTGTGCAGCACAGATATCTCTGGCCCCTTTGTCCCCCTGGACTTGAATCTTCAGGCTGTGGGCATCCCTCCCTGTGTGCTCCCTTCATGGGGGAGGTGGGGGGTGGTGCGGTGGGATCCTGCTTTTCTGCTGAGGCTGATCCTTGATCCTTCACTGCTTGTTTTCCAAGGATAGAGATTACAGTTAAAGAGTCCTCTTGGGATGAAGGTACAGTATTTTTGAGCTTTTTTCTTGATCTGTAGCATTCACAGATGCTCGAGAGAAATTTCTGTTTCAGTGTAACTAATTGAACATTTAACATTTTCAGAAATTTCAAACAACGTCTTGTATTCAAGTCATGAAGGTGAAATAATAATGAAAAAGATCACCACTGCGTTTCCTCGGAAATAACAGTCTCATCTGGTTTTGATTTGAATTCCTCCATTACCTAGATCTACCCAAGTGAGCTTTTCTTCTGATAGCATACTGGTTATCTCCTTTGAAATTCTTATAACAAATCTGTGCTTAAACCTATAGTGAATTCGATTGTGAACCAGAGTTGAAATGGAGGGATTAGGACATTCCTTGCATCGTGGAAAAACCTTCTGTTCCCCACATCTCATCTCCTTTTTGCTTATCCAGTGTTTCTGTAGCCTCAGTTGTGGGTCATGGCTGTTCTGCTTCCGAGTATGCTTTGGGACAGGTCAGCTGTGCTCCCGAAGTCCATGGGCAGTCACCGCCTCAGCCCCTATGGCTCACCGCACAGGGCCCCCTTGCTTCCTTCCAGGCACCAGGATCCCTGCCCGAGCACTCCATCTCATCTGACTTCCAGCTCAGAAGCGGATATGTTAAACTTACTTAAAATAGTAAGTGACATGCTCACATTGATTGAACATTTTGAAGTTTGTAAAGGTGCAGTGACATCCCCCCTCTGCTCCATTCCCTGCTCTCTCCTACCCGAGCAGGCGAGCAGTATTGTTACTTTGGTGTGTTCATTCCACAGGATTATTTTTAACAAAATGGAGGGTGTGTGTGTTGGTTGTGTGTGGTCCTCACTTTCCCAGCAGATTTTGTTCTGGGCAGTGGGGGACGTGGGTGCCAGAGAGAGCATCTCACCCCCAAGCGCACTCTATGTGTGGACCTGAGGATGCCTCGAGGTGGGCACTGAGGTGTTATTGTCAGCGCAGCCACTGCCTGCCACAGGCCTCAGGAGCCATCGTGCTTCCTAATCAGAAGTTATAGCTTCTCCTTGTGTTCTGGCCCTGAGTACCCTCCACCCTGTGTGCTCATCTGTCCCCTTGTCCTCAGGCACATGAGCTTGGGCTGTGCCTGGGCTAGTTTCAGCCTCTTGTGCTGACTTCACCAGCAGATTCCTTTTATTTCTAGTACAGGAGTTTTCAGCGTGACTTTAGGGTGTGTTCGAGCTCCTGTGAGCCGCTCACTTTGGTTATTTGTTAGTATTTCCTTAGATGAAAGGTCCAGTGGGCCTCTGCTGGTTGTCCGCACTGGAATGTCCTGTGATGGATCTATCTCATGCTCACAGGTACTTCCTAAGCAGCACGTAGCCAACAGTTTAAGTGCACAGGACCTGGCCATCATCACCATCTGCCCTGGGTGCCCTGGATTGCTAAGTAAAGTTTGAAAAGCTGGAGAGGCACTTTTTGAGTCAGACTTGTTTTTTTTTTTTTTTTTTTTTTTTTTTTTGAGACGGAGTCTTGCTCTGTCATCCAGGTGGGAGTGCAGTGCTGCAGTCTTGGCTCACTGCAACCTCTGCCTCTGGGTTCAAGTGATTCTCCTGCCTCAGCCTCCTGAGTAGCTGGGAGGCATGCACCACCATGCCCAGGTAAGGTTTTTTTTTTTTTTTTTTTTGTATTTTTAGTAGAGACTGGGTTTCACCATGTTGGTTAGGCTGGTCTCGAACTTCAGATCTCATGATCTGCCCACCCTGGCCTCCCAACTTGCTGGGATTACTGGAGTGAGCCACTGTGCCCAACTATTGAGTCAGATCTTAAAGGTGAAACAGAAGCTGTCCAGGTCAAAAGGGTGGGGAAAGCATAGGCCAGAGCCAGACTGGAGCCCAGGGACAGGGCTGGCTTCGAGCAGGGACTCACTGTGTGTTGCTTTCTGTCCTTTTGTCTCCTCCACAAGGTCCCCTCAGTGCTGCTTTCCGGCCATCAGGACTGATACATTCAGAATTCCTCCGGAGAATTCCAGGAAGAGTTCAGTCACCGAAAAGCCAGCATGACATCACCAGGCTGCCTTCATCTGAGAGCGTTGACGGTGCTGAGAAGACACCAGAACTGGCCTCCTTCGTCCCTTCTCCAGGGCTTCTAGGAAACAGAGTCCTCTTCTGCTTCTGCTGGGAACTTCAGCTGGATGTAGAGCACCTTTTCATATATACACCTGCTAGCATTTATGTCCTCTTTGGAGATTCAGATACTTTGTTCATTTTCAAAATCAGATTATTAAAATTTTTCATCTAAAGTTATTTGAGCTTTTTATATATTCTGGTTATTAATCTGTTGTCAGATAAACAGTTTGCCCTTTCTGGGTCCTAGACCTGGTTCTCGTAATTTTTTGGCACATCACAGCTTCACAGAAGCACGTTTAGTTCGGGGACTGTTGCGTCTCTCTTCCTTCTGCTGCTCCTGTGAATGGTCCCTTTCCAGATTTCTCCTGTGTCTATCAGGGTTCTCCAAAGAAACAGAGCCATTGAGAGAGATGTAATAAGTATAAAAGATCCATTTCAAAGAATTAGTCTGTGTCAATGTGTGAGGTTGGCACATCTCAAGTCTTGATGCTGATGTCTTAAAACAGAATTCCTTGTTCCAGAAACCCCAGGTTTTGTTTTAAAATCTTCAACTGGTCAGGTGAGCCACACCGACATTATTGAGATACTGTGAGGTGTATGTGTCTATACATCTATCCACACACATACAAATACATGTGAAATTACTTACATGCAAACCAGTAATATATTTAACAGGATGAATATATAATCAGTGCCTAGCATGTAGTGGGTAACCAAGGAATTTGCTGTATCCTCATGGAGTGGTTTCTGCCAACATTCCCAGGTACTTGGGATGCTGAGGCAGGAGATTTGCTGGAGCCCAGGTGTTCAAGTCTAGCCTGGGCAACGTAATGAGACCCTATCCCCTGCCCCTCCTCTGCCTCCTAAGCGATTCTCTGCCTCAGTCTCCCAAGTAGCTGGGATTACAGGCATGCACCACTGCTCCCAGCTGATTTTTGATTTTAGTAGAGATGGGATCTTATTATGTTAGCCAGACTGGTCTTGATCTCCTGACCTCAAGTGATCTGCCTGCCTCAGCCTCCCAAAGTGCTGGGATTAGAGTTATGAGCCACAGTGTCCTGCCCTCCCTTCTCTTTTTCAAAAGGCACTATTTGCTGCAAGTATTACTGTTCTAGTCATTATTTGCAAATGTTTTTGTTCTTCTACGTATCTCCTTCTGTTCCTTGGTTCTGGTTGTCTGTAGTTATGTGGAGGGAGGGAAAGATTTGAAAATAGTGCTAGTATCTTTCTTCTATTTCCTCACTTAATCCCGAACCTGATTTGTGAGTGAGGTCATGTTATCGAGAAAGGGAGGCATGGGAATGAGGCCATTAGCTCGTGCTGGGCACTAGGGTACCTGGGGCACATCTGTTAGGTTGGCTAGGAGAAATCATGGATGCTTCTGGAAGTGAAGGTCCCACTCACCTACTGGGGGAGTAGGTTAGATGCCCTCTCTGGGTTCTCAAGGTGGAAAAGAGGCAGGGAGTGGGCACTGGGGCCTGGGGTGATTGGGGGACTGGGTAACAGAAAGGAGCAGGTAGGGCGATGGAGAAATGGCATTTCCGCATTTCCGCTGTAGCTTTCTGCACTGTTGTATCATTGACTTTCGCATGTGAACCTTCTAGATGTGCAGGCACAGGGGTAAGACTGCTGGAGCAGGGCCAAGTCAAGGCTCGATAGGACTTGGGTGGCACCAAATGAAACTAGTATTAAAGGACAGCCATGCTGGCTGACACTGGTAATCCCAGCACCTTAGGAGGCCGAGGTTGTCGGATCACCTGAGGTCAAGAGACCAATCTGGCCAACATGGTGAAATGTTGTCTCTAAAAATACAAAACAAAACAAAACAAAATTAGCTGGGCGTGTTGGGGCATGCCTGTAGTCCCAGCTCCTGGGAGAGGCAGGAGAATCGCTTGAACTCAGGAGGCGGATATTGTAGTGAGCCAAGATTACCACTGCACTCCAGCCTGGGGGAGACTCCATTTCAAAAAAAAAAAAAAAAAAAATTAGTATTAAAGCCAGACTTGTGATTTGTGCTCAGATTTAAACAATTTAAGTTTCTCACACATTTCCAAAGAAGCAAAGACTATTTTGATGTGAAATAGGCTGGTCGTGGACTCAAGGATAATTGATGATGTAAGGAAATTTGGAGAATTTTGATCTGTTTTACAAAAAATGTATGGTTTGTAAATGATCATTTCATCCTTTTTTTTTTTTAAATCAGTGTGTGCATCTCCTGTCCTATATTTTCATTTAGGATAGGACAGGAATTCTGAGAGCAATTCTAAAGGGGAATCTGGTTGAACACATATGAATTTTATTAATTACAAAAATAAAGGAATCTTTTCTTTTATTTTAAAGTAATGCACATGTGACTTACTGTTTCAGGATATATTAGTTACTAGTATCAGTTTAGACAGCAGTAAAAGAGGACTTACACGGTAAATTATTTATGGTTGGTAAAGAAAGTGGAAACAGGATGAGTTAAAGCAAGACAAATCTTGAGTCAGTATTTCAGAACCTTCAGATCTAGCCTAGAATCTTCTGAGACAAGGGTTGTGAAGACTTTAGTCTTTACTTGCTATTTTATCTTTAATGCTGTTTTTTGTTGTTGTTTGAGGTGGAGTTTCAGTCTTGTTGCCCAGGCTGGAGCGCAGTGGCACAATCTCAGCTCAGTGCAACCTCGGCCTCCCGGGCCCAAGCAATTCTCCTGTCTCAGCTTCCCGAGTAGCTGGTATCACAGGCATGTGCCACTACGCCTGGCTAACTTTTGTATTTTTAGTAGAGATGGGGTTTCACCATGGTGGCCAGGTTGGTCTCAAACTCCTGACCTCAGACACCTCAGCCTCTGAAAGTGCTGGGATTGCAGGTGTGAGCCCTGCTCCTGGCCTTCAGTGCTGTTTTTAAAAGCTGGTTCTCTTCTGAATGTTGACTGGATAAACAATGAAATGAAGGTAGAAATAAAGATGTTATATACCCAAAGAACTATAATCGTTCTACTGTAAAAACACATGCACACATATGTTCATTGCAGCCCTGTGTACAATAGCAAAGACCTGGAACCAACCCAAATGCCCATCAATGATAGACTGGACAAAGAGAATGTGGTGCATATACACCATGGAATACTACGCAGCCATAAAAAACTATGAGTTCGTGTCCTTTGTGGGGACTTGGATGAATCTGGAAACCATCATTCTCAGCAAACTGACCCAAGAACAGAAAGCCAAGCACTGTATGTTCTCACCCATAGGTGGGTGTTGAACAACGAGAACACGTGGACTCAGGGAGAGGAGCATAACACACAGGGGACAGTTGGGGGGGGGGGGGGGTGGGGGAGAGACAACTGGGGGTGGGGAGGGAGGGGAACATGGGGAGCGATAACATGGGGAGAAATGCCAGATATAGTATGCACCAAAAGTAAAATAAATTAAAAAAAATAAATACATAAAAAAAAAAGCTGGTTCTCTTGCAACCTCTGGTACTTCAGACACTGCCCTGATGCGTCAGTAGTCTAGCCATGTGTGGCAGTGCCTTGAACAGCCTGCACCTTCTAGGCACAGGAAAATTCACTGTTGTTCCCTTTCATAATACATTTTAACATGACGGAAATGTGGTCCTTGAAAAAGCTGTCATTGAGCACTTACCAGGTGTTGGGATACAGTTCCCCTGCCACTTGCAATCTAGCGGGGAGAGACAGGAACAAATGCTAAAATATGCAGGATGCCAGGAGGGGTCCATGCCCTGAAAGAAAAGGGAGGGGGGAGATCGGTTGTGTCAGGAGAGTCTCTCTGATAGGGCAGCATCTGAGCAGAGACCAGAGGATATGAGGTAACAGCACCAGGGCTACTGGTGGGGGAAGACAGTAAGTACAAAGGCCCTGAGGCCGGGGCATGCCTTGCGGAGAAGTGGCAAGGAGTGGCTGGAGGATAGTAAAGGCAACGGGCCCTGGCCACATGGAAAGAGGCTCCTGTAAGATGGAGACTCTTGGAATCGTTCCATTTTGCAGTCACCTGAAACCAGGTGTCAGTGTTCTTTTTACATCCAAACACATGTCTCTGAATTGCATAAGGAGCCTGGAGCACTGATGGTAGTCAGTACTCCAGGCTTGCAGAAGCACGCTGGGCTACTTTTTGTATTTTTTTGTAGAGACAGGGTTTCACCATGTGCCCAAGGCTGGTCTGGAGCACCAGAGGCAATCCAACAAGCCTCAGCTTCCCAAAGTGCTGGGATTATACATTTTTGCCTCCCTGCCTTGCCTGCTAAGGTTTAATTTGTGTACATGTGCATGCGTGTGAGCAGATGCACTTGTACAGTTTACACACAATACAGAGCCTGTGACACTTAATTGTCTTCATTTTTTTTTCTTTTTTGAGATGGACTCTCAGTCTGTCACCCAGGCTGGAGTGCAGTGGCATGATCTTGGGTCACTGCAATCTCCGCCTCCTGGGTTCAAGTGATTCTCATGCCTCAGCCTCCTGAGTAGCTGGGACTACAGGCACCCAACAGCATGACATGCTAATATTTGTATTTTCAGTAGTTACAAGGTTTCACCATGTTGGCCGGGCCAGTCTTGAACTCCTGACCTTAAGTGATCCACCAACCTCAGCCTCCCAAAGTGCTGGGATTTCAGGCGTGAGCCAGCACACCCAACCAACTATCATATTTTAACCGACTATGTTGCCAACATGATGCTCAATGACTTTCATTTTGAAAAGTTAAAGATCCTGTGGTTCACTCTGCAACCCATATCAACCGGTACAGGAGCTCTCTTTCTACTCAGGGTCTGGATAGAACAGGCGAAGAAACACTGTGCTGCCATGGGCTCCTGATTCTGTACAACATTATCTACCTTTAGCCATTTTTTACTCTTCACGTGTATGTAACAGCCAATAATGAGGCCTTTAAGAAGGTAATGCCAGTGGAAATGAATAATAAATATTGAAGACTTTTTGGTCAAACACACCTGTTCATTGAAGTGTCTCTTGTCCCTGTAGATTTCAGTTCCCCCTCCTAGTAAATAGCTAAGACTGCAGGTGGGTGCCACCACTGTAGGGGTCTAACTTGGAGCTTGCTGTAGAAAATCACATGTGCCACACCCTCAGATCCACGGAGCGGGGTTTTTTCTACATGCGAAAACAAAATGAAACCAGAATATGGGAGAAAGCTTCACTGTTTACCACATTTTCTAAACTTTCGTGTAAATTAGCATAGGGGTTTTTGAAACACCTTTCATACCTGTACCGATCATCCATATAATTGTAATGTTTCCAGCGGTGGATGGTGAACTGAAAAAAGCAAAGGAGACAGATTCAGTTGTCACAGAAAATCTCACATTCAGATTCAAAATGAATGTTTGGTTTTAAAGAAGCATTAGATGCATAATATTTATTCTTAATTGATTTTAGTTTGGTGTCAAATCTGTAACTCTATGTACTCCTAATGTTTCTAGCTTACAGTGTTTCTAGTGCTCTTCAAATAATTTATCATCCATATAATTAGCGGTAAATATGAATGTGTTTTTTTTTTTTTTTTGAGATTGAGTTTTGCTCTTGTTACCCAGGCTGGAGTACAATGGCACGATCCTGGCTCACTGCAACCTCTGCCTCCTGAGTTCAAGCAATTCTCCTGTCTCAGCCTCCTGAGTAGCTGGGACTACAGGCATGCACCACCATGCCCAGCTAATTTTTGTATTTTTAGTAGAGACGGGGTTTCACCATGTTGACCAGGATGGTCTCGATCTCTTGACCTCGTGATCCACCCTCGTAGGCCTCCCAAAGTGCTGGGATTATAGGCACGAGCCACTGCGCCGGGCCATGAATGTTTAACATATTTTTAAGTAGTAAGTTTTTCATTTGTTCCCAAGACGGTAAAGCATGATTCTTGTAATCTTAATCACATAATAACTTCAGCTGAAAAATCCTCTTCAACATGGTATAAAAATAATCCCATTTAAGTATGATTAGCACAAATTCAGAAGAAGTGCTATTATTTAATGAGTTTTAGATTTTAAAAAGCAAATTAATTAGAAAGGCCTTATGTATACTTCCTGGGAACCTGGGAGAGCTGTTCATATTAGCTATTATGGAGGGTTTTCCCCATCCCTGCCCATGAACTGCAGGGACAGTGACATGGGAAAGGCTGGCCATCCTTCTTGGGTTGACATTTTACTTTTACACCTTTCTTCTTTGATTTTTTTTCCTATGTAGAAAAATATTTCCTTGGGCCTTGATTCAAGGAAACCTAAATTTTAAGTTCACCTTTACCAAGGGAGCCTGGATCAGTGGTTATATCAACCTCTTTGTGGCACTTACACACAAGAGACAGGGTCTCCCTCTGTCACCCAGGCTGGAGTACAGTGACGGGATCATTGCTCACTGCAACCTTGAACTCTTGGGTTCAGGCGATCCTCCCACCTTAGTCTCTTTGTTACCTTGATGTGACTCCGTTTGTCCATTTTTTGTTGCATGTGCTTGTGGAGTATTACTCAAGAATTCTTTGCCCAGACCAATGTCCTAGGTGGGTTCCCCAGTATTTTCTTGTAGTATTTTCATAGTTTGATGTCTTAGATTTAAGTCTGTAATACATTTAGAAAATTATCTTAGTTGGTCATTTATCTGGAATTAAGCTGTGTCTTTGGGAACAGCAAATGTGTAGTTTAGAATGTGTTGCTTGGTTATTTAAAGCTTGGGATCAGAGAGTTATGCAAATAAAACAACAAGCACAGCGCTGCCATCCTCTTTGTAAGGACCATGTGTGCAACTGGGTCAGAGGAAGGGTTGGAAGCCCAGCTCCAGTACTGGCTAGCTTTCCGACTGTAAGCAATGTTTTAATATAACCTGAAGCCTCTGTGTTCCTATTTGCCAATTGGATGCAAAATCCCCCGTGTCTTGGGTTCTAACGAGAATGAAAGGAGTCAAGGCAGGTGGCCAAGCTCAGTAAGATGTCTATCATGTCACTCTGGTACTGGTAGCATTGAGTCTTCTGGGCCTTCCGTGGCACTGAAGCTGGGGTCTTGGGTCCGCTGGGTGGCGCCATCGATGCTCAAATGGCGAAGAGGGGGAAGAGAGAAAGCAGAGCCCAGGGAGGGCTGGAGGGAGTCGTTCTGGTCTTTATCCAGAAAATCACAGGATTCCTACTTGCTTTTCAAGCACTTCTCTTTTTGTGGCTGGACTTAGTACATTGTTAAAACTGAGCTCAAGTCAATTCAAAACTTTGATTATTGTATGTTGTTACCATGGTTAACAAATGTCATGTTCCTTCTGAGAATCCTCATAAATTTGGAGAGGTTTCTGTGAAAATTCTATTAGATTTTTAATTCCTTAAATTATGTAAAACTGTGAAAACACCCCCCGAAGATTGTATCAGAAGTCAAACATATCATCTCTCCGGACACTCTTCAAACACGGTGGGCAGGGTTCGGAACTCCTGAGGACCACTTTGCCAGGAAGGCCACTGATGTTTCCTTTCCTACTCTCCGGTCTTTGGATGCTGATGCTTCCAGAGATTAGAAATGAATGCAGTCTCCCCCACCGTGCAATGTTGGTATGCAAGCTCACAGGTGATTTCCGTGTCTCACTGGAGAAGTCACCCTATCTTCAGTGAGTCTCTTCAAGTTTCATCCCACCTTCCAGAAGTCACTAGGCAAAGAACACAGTTATGAACTTTCACTCTGGGAATATTTACTTTGGGGGGAAGAATGCTAATCGGAAATAGTTTTCCCTTGGTTTTTCTAAAGTGATCATGTCATCTTCAAGATTACTTGACCCAGGGAATAATGGGCCACCTTGGCTTTTATTATCTGGAGAAATGGTTTTATTCATCTGTATGTAGGCTGCCAATATCCTGGCATCGTGCATGTAGTAATTCACAACTTGGCTGTATCTTCTCTCGGTTATTGGACGAATCCCTAAATTATGGATGATTGGAAGGAAAATAAATTTGCCTTTTGATACCTCTCATATGTCTTTGTATTATTTACTTACAGGCCATATTTTTAATCATCCTATCCTTGGTTATCATTCCTTTGCCTTTTTGCCAAAAGTTGTTTTTGATCCTTGGGTTTCGGTCTGAGGCTGAGTGAGAATAAACCAGGGCAAGTCAGTTCCCCAGGTCAACCTGCATAACCCCCTTCCTCTTTCACCACATAAATGATTATAGTTTTCTCCCTTCCATGGGTGGGAAAGTTTATTTTTATTTAAAACCATTTGGATTCCTATTAGTTCCTTGCCTGTACATCTCTCTTGAAAGTGTTATTTTCCGCACATCATGGGGTTCTTTTCCTCTATTGCCTTAGGGGAAAAGTTTCCTCCTGCTTTTTCATGCTGAAGCTCGCTTCACTCCATTCTCTATAGAGAGCACAACAATTCATGATTTTTTAAATGTGTTCCCATTAGGGCGGTGGTTTCCAGCAGTCGGCCTAGCCCATTGCCCATTTTCTGTGGGTCTTTGGGTTGATGCAGGAGACTACTTGCTGAAGAACTTGATCCTAAGTGGGTAAGGGATTCACTACTGGGATTGTGTTTTTTCAGGTGACCGGTTCTTGATCTTCCTGTCTACTTTCCTGGTTTTGAGAAGTCCTGAAAATGACTCTGCAGCCACCGATGCTAACGTGGAGGCCCTGGGGTTGGATTCCAGACTCTGAGTTCCATGGCTCCTCCACCTTCTTAGCTGGGACCTCAGCTCTACCCCGGGAGCCCACTGTAGATTTAGATCTAATTTGTTCCAGTCCTGATGTAAGTCCACAGTTAGGAAATCTATTGCTCAGGCACTTTTATTCCACACAATCCCGTTCTTGCTGTTTGCTTTTTCCTTTGGCACAAGTTTTCAGAGGGGAGGATGTCTATGCATTTATAGCAATGTTTTATTTTTAAAAAAACTTGAATATTCACAATAAGGTCCTGGCACTTATGAAAACCACTGTAGAGAGGGGCTTGAGCTAGTTTCAGTGAGTGTGTAATTTTTCCTTGACCTTGGAAGCAATTTGTGAAAAGAAATCTCACCTGGCATCTGGATTGGTAAAGTATTCAAAAGTGGGGCTGCTCTGATGGGGGGTCACTGAGGAGAGAGGGTTTTTGAAGGGTTGCTCAGGGACCCTCCAGGCACTTGACTTGCTTCTAGCCGGGCAACTTGGAAGTCAGCAGATGAGGTGATTGCTTGGGTCTCTTGAAACCATGGTCTAGGATTGTGTCTCAAAGACATCTGCAACCTGTTGGGATGTAAATAGGGCTCCCATCCACAGCTGTGGTGGTGTTTCTGAAGTATAGACATATTAATACTCTAATCACAGAGATTTATTTGTAGTAAATCAAGACCTATGTGAAATTTGAATTTTTTCCTTATTACAAGCATGTATGATTATTTTGCATCAAAGAAACATCTGACTTTTAATGTTTTATCCTTTTGTCTTTTGTGCATGTGAGGATACCTGAACTTCACCTGAATATTGAATTTCAAGCCTCCAAAACCTGAGAAATAAATTTCTGTGTTTTATTAATGACCCAGTCTCCAGTGTTTTCGTCCAAAAAAAAAAAAAAGGACTTAAAGAGAAAGGGCCGGTGTCATTCTGGAGAGGCAGAGAGCTCCTCTCCACACTGATTGGGATGAGTTACTCCTGTGTGGGTGGATTTTTCATCTGTGGATCATGAGACCACCTCTCCCACTGCCAAGGGTACCTTCATTTACTTCTTGGGATCTGTAAACCAACTAAAATTCGATTCCAGGTTTACAAAACACACTACTGCTGGCAACAAGGGTTTGTATCCAAAACTGACACTCTCCTAATGCTAAAACCAAACTACTCATATCAAAGAATCTTTAGCTTAGTTGTTATGGACCCAATGTTTGCATCCCACAAAAATTCTTACGTGGAAGACCTGTTGCTGTAAAGAGTCAAACTCTGTAAAATGTTTGAAGAGACTCTGTGTGAAACATGAGTGACCAATAGTCCAAGACACAGCCTCAGGAGATCCTGAGAATGTGCGCCCCAGGTGGGTGGGTTACAGCTTGGGTTTATACAGGCTAGAGAGACACAAGACATCAATCAACACATATAAGCACTGATAGACTGGACAAGGAAAATGTGGCACATATACACCATGGAATACTATGCAGCTATAAAAACTGATGAGTTCGTGTCCTTTGTAGGGACGTGGATGAATCTGGAAACCATCATTCTCAGAAAACTGACACAAGAACAGAAAATCAAACACTTCATGTTCTCACTCACAGGCGGATGTTGAACAATGAGAACAAATGGACACAGGGAGGGGAGCATCACACACTGGGGTCTGTTGGGGGAGACTAGGGGAGGGACGTGGCGGGTAGGGAGGTTGGGGAGGGGATAACATGGGGAGAAATGCCAGATATAGGTGACTGAGGGATGGAGGCAGTAAACCACATTGCCATGTATGTACCTATGCAACAATCCTGCATGATCTGCACATGTACCCCAGAACATAAAGTACAATTATATATATGTATGTGTGTGTGTGTGTGTGTGTGTGTGTGTGTATGATACATTGGTTCTGTCCAGAAAGGCAGGACAACTTGGGATGGTGGGCTTCATAGTCATAGGTGGATTCAATGATTTTCTGAGTGGCAATAGGTTAAAAGAATTATCATCTACAAACCTGGAATAAATATAAAGGAATGTCTAAGTTAAGGGGTTGTGGACACCAAGGTTTTATCATGGAGATGAAGCCCCCAGGTAGCAGGCTTCAGAGCTCCTATCTGACCTAAAAAGATGCCAGACTATCAGTTTATTCTCTTCTGGATTAGGGAGAAGATGTGGAAAAGAATAGGGATTCTCTGCAGAATGTAGATCTCCCCACAAGAGAGAGCTTTGCAGTATTATTTCAAAATGTGTCAGAGAAATATATTGGGATAAAATACTTAGATTTATGTCAGGCCCTGCTGTATGTCACTTGATGCTATACTAGAGTCAGGTTGAAATTTGACGTCTTGTTGCTACAGAAAGTCTGTTTGGTCAGTGTTGAGATCTCTGTTTTAATGTTAATACTGGTCAGCTGTACCTGAATTCCAACCAGAGGAGGGTATAATGATCCCAACCTCTTATCATGACCTGAGCTAGTTTTTCAGGTTGATTTTGGAATGCCCTTGGCTCCGAGGAGGAGTACATTCAGTGAGTCAGAAGGCTTAGAATTTCATTTTTTGTTTATAGCTCTAATCCCCAATATGATGAATTAGGAGGTAGGTCCTTTGGCAGGTAATCAGGTTTAGTTGCGGTTTTGTGGATGGAACCCCCACAATGAGATTAGTGCTGCTATAAGAATAAGAAAGACCAGAACTGTCTATCCAACAAGAGGAAGTCATGAGCACACAAAGAGATGGCAAAGGCCACCTGCAGACCAGAAAGGGAACCCTGAGCAGGAACTGAATCTGTCCCCATATGGATCTTGAACTTCCCAGTATCCAAAACTATGAGAAATAAATTTCTGTCATTTAAAGCACCTGGTCCTGGTGGTATATTGTTATGGCAGCCCCAGATGACTTTTAAGACACTCAACTTCCATTGTGAATGAATATTGCCAGTTTCTGATGGGAGGACTACTCTGCTTCTGCTTCATGTCTAGCTAAACTTTATCTCTTTGCCTCAGTTACTTAAAGAGATTGGGAGTGTGTGAATAAGTGATTTCAAGAAAGTCATTTTAGCCAAGGAGTCATCATTCCTGCCACCTATGCCCCATCTAATCCTGCACCTCAAGATGTAACTACATTATATAGTGATTGCCAAATCTCCTTTGATAAGATATCACTGTGTCTCCAATTAACTCCAGGGCTCTCACAGAGTAATAGAATATCAGTTAGCATACTTTTAACTTGTGTTTGTTTGTTTGTTTGTTTGGATAGGGTCTTGCACTGTCACTCTGGTTGAAATACAGTGGCGTGATCTCAGCTCATTGTAGACTCGATGTCCGGGGCTCAAGGTGATCCTCTCACTTCAGCGTCCTTAGTAGTTGGGACTACAGACACGTGCCACCATGCCCAGCTAATTTATTTTATTTTATTTTATTTTATATTTATTTATTGAGACCAAGTTTCACTCTGTTGCCCAGGCTGGAGTGCAGTGGCGTGATCTCAGCTCACTGTAACCTCTGCCTACCAGGTTCAAGTGGTTCTCATGCGTTGGCCTCCTGAGTAGCTGAGATTACAGGTGCATGCCACCATGCATGGCTAATTTTTGTATTTGTGGTAGAGATACGGTTTCACCATGTTGGCCATGATGCACTGATCTCGAACTCCCAACCTCAAGTGATCCACCTGCCTTGGCTTCCTAAAGTGCTGAGATTACAGGAGTAAGCCACCATACCCAGCCATAATTTTCTTATTTTTTGTAGAAATGAGGTCTAGCTATGTTGCCCAAGCTGGTCTCCAACTCCTGGGCTCAAGCAATCTGCCTGCCTCTGTCTCCTGAAGTCTAGGACTGCAAACATGAGTCACCACCCAGCTTCTAACTTGTTTTGATTTTATGAATTAAATATCATCTGAACCTTTCCCCCAAGGATGACATAGGGTATTATAAGTCCAGAAAAACTGGAGAATGTCCTTTAGTGTGCTTTGGTAATGGACATGTATATGCTGCTTTTCCATATATTGTAAGGTTTTAGATGTTGGAATCTATACCTATCAGTCAGAGTGTTAGTTTAAGTCAAACAAATTGAGCAAAACCTTGCTATGCAAAGTGGGGGACTTCAGGCCAAGGGTGGCATCACCTGGGAGCTTGTTAGAAATGCAGAGTCTCAGCTGCACATGATGGCTCACTCCTGTAATCCTTTGGGTGGCAAAGTTGGGAGAATCGCTTGAACCTGGGAGGTGGAGGTTGCAGTGAGTCGAGATCACACCACTGCACTCCAGCTGGATAAGAGTGTGACTCCGCCTCCAAAAATAAAAAATAAATAAAATAAATGGAGAGTCTCAGCTGGGCGCAGTGGCTCACCCCTGTAATCTCATAAATTTGGGAACCAAGGTGGGTGGATTGCTTGAGGCCAGGAGTTTGAGACCACCCTGGGCAACACGGCAATACCCTGTCTCTACTAAAAATACAAAAAAAAAAAAAAAAAGAAAAAGAAAAAGAAAAAGAAAAATTAGCCAGGGTGTGCTGGTGCATGCCTGCAGTCCCAGATACTTAGGAGGCTGAGGCAGGGGGATTGCTTGAACTTTAAAGGTGGAGGTTGCAGTAAGTCGAGATTGTGCTACTGCACTCCAGTCTGGGTGACAGAGCAAGACTCTGTCTCAAAAAAACAAAAAGGAAAAAAGAAATGCAGAATCTCTCCTACTGGACTAGAGCCTAAAGAGGAAATTAATTAAAAAAGAAATGCAGAGTTTTATGCCCACCCATACCTACTGAATCTGAATCTACATTTCAACACAATCTTTCAGGGATTTGTATGTTTCATGTTTGAGAAGAAGTAATTTTAAAGTTCATAGACTCTCCAGAAAGCTCAAGAGCCAAATCTGGTGATGTTGCCATCAGATACAAGACCCACATTACTCCACAGAGGGGACAATCCCAGTGCCCGGGTCACCAGGCACCGGGCAAGACAAGAAGGCTGCACCGCTAACAGTGGGGAGCTGGCTTCACAGCAGAGCCCCCCTCACCCTGGAGCCCATGTGGGCCCGGCCCCTTCTTCATTCTCTAGCTTCAAACCCAGGGTAGATACAGAAGGCTGCTGGGGCCCAGGCCTCAGCCCGTCCCTCAGCTTAGGGGATACCAGGAGAGGGAGTGACATATTCAGTTTAAGTAATGAGAGCAGAGGTGTGCCTAAGAAGGGAGGGGGAGGCTTCAAAATATAGGCAAGGGAGTTCAGCTGCTGTGTAGCCAAAGACATAACAGACTCCAATCTCTGCATATTTGGGGGGCAGAAGAGTTGTGGAGTCTAGCTCTGCCACTACCTGCCCAGTTGCCTTTACCAAGGACAGGAATACCTTATACCCTCTGTTTCCTCCTCTTTACTATTATAGTATTTAAATATGATGCTTGCTGTATGCAGAAGGCTTTATAATTTGCAAAGCATTCCCTTGCATGTACTTTCATTTAAGCCACAGTACAACTCTTTCTGATATATAAAGAACGAAGGTAGCGTGATCTCCATTTTACAGATGGGAAGAGAGAGAGGCTGGGAGTGACCAGCCTAAGAGTGCTCAAACTCCAAGTCTTCAGGTTCATCCCAAGGCAACCCTATAACCACGGTCAAGTAGTTAATGGGTGTGAAAGTAAGTGAAACATTGTAATGTGTTATTCCCTGAAAAAGTCTTGCTTATTGCCCTAGTAATGCTCTATAAATACTTAGATCTAAGTTAATTGATTCAGCCACCAAGATGTTGACCCCAGAATCAGTAAAGTAATCCCCTTTCCCTTTTAGTGGCATTGTCAAAGTATTACCAGGAAAAGTTAATAATTAATGTCAGTGATGAGGTGCATATTAATGCTACAGAAAACCAGATGGAAGGAATTGATTAAAATAGTTTCCTTATTAAGTGTCGTCTATAGAAAGTAATTGAGGACATTTCACATGTTTCTTTTGAACTCTCTGGAGAAAATAAAATGGTGATCATTTCAATGAACTTCCTAAGTTCTACAAAATCCCTCATCCAGTTCTAGGAGGGAAAACAGTAGCTAAAGGACAAGGACAATGACAAGACCAGAATTCAGGTCTTCCGTTCTCAAGATCAGTGTTTATTTTGAGGATTTGTTGTTGTCATTGTTGTCTGAGACAGGGTCTGGCTCTTCAACCCAGGCTATTGTGCAGTGGCGTAATCTCAGCTCAGTGCAACCTGCACCTCCTGGCCTCAAGTGATCCTCCCACCTCGCCCTCTTGGGTAGCTAGGACCACATCGCACGACAACGTGCCTGGCTAATTTTTGTATTTTTTGTAAAGACAGGGTTTTGCCATGTTGCCAAGGCTGGTCTCGGTCTTCTGGACTCCTGGACTCCAGCCTACCAATGTGCTGGTATTACAGGCTTGAGCCACTGCACCTGGCCTTGAGTTTCTTAAATTATGAGTCTCTTCTGCTTTTTCTCTAGAAAGACATACAAATTTTGTTTCCTTTTCTTTATCTTCTAATAGTAGGTCACACCCTATGGGTTTCATTTTTTTTTTTTTTAATTATCTGTCTTGAATCCTTGGTCTCTAGTTCTCTGTTATTGATATAACACAAAGTGAAAGCCTTTTCAACACAGTTTTAAATTCAGGTCTCAGATCAAATATGGTTGGCAAATCCTGCCCAGTGAAATAAGTTGTGAGCTGAAGCAGTAAAAAAAGAGTGCTTTTTTTTTTTTTTCCTTTTTGCTGTTATGACAGCCCTGGTCTGTAAGTAAATGATGGTAAATACTATTACAATGAAATCTAAACTGAAATAATTTTATTTTCATTCATTTCACTTGACTCTTTCACAGGGAGAGGAATCCTTTCTATTTTAAATATATAAGTGTTGGCATATATTTAACCATTTAGGGAGTCTCTATGAGAAGTACTGTGGTAAGCATTTATAGTATCTCAAATCCTCATTGGTATTATGAACATTTTACAGTTGATGAATAACTATAGTAACAATAATACTTGCTACTCTGTACAGGGTAGCCAGAATAGTGCTAGCTAAAGCTGATTCACATATACTATCTTGTTGGCCCTAACATCTTCCTCATGAGGTAGCTACTATTGTCATTCTCATTTTCCAGGTAAGAAAAAAGAGAGATTAAGAAACTTGCCCATGGTTCCTTAATCAGTCAGTGCTAGAGCCTGTGTCCAACCACATGTAGGTTCATTGCCAAAGTCTGTTGGCATCCTGAGAACAGTTACCTCTGAATTTTGGTAAATACTTCAAACACTCTTACCTTTGAAAGCCTAATACAGCATAGGCTCTACCACCTGACAGACCTGGCTTCAAATCGTCGTGGATCTGTTTGGCAATTAACATCAATAGGATTTCTTCTGTTCCCACAAGTAAGTCGTCTTTGTAGCCAGCGGGAAGAGGAGAAAAGAACAAAAGTACATGCCCCTTTTCTACAAGAGCATGAATGACTTCTGTTCCCATCCCATTTGTCAGAACTTAGTTTTGTAGATTATCCCAGGGAGGTTTGGGAATGCTGATTTTAAATTAGGTAGCCATGTGCTCAGCTAAAATTTACAGATTTTACTAATAAATAAAGGGAAGAATAGATATTAGGACAACCAGGCAACCAGGAGTCTTTTCCTTCCTGAGTTTGGGTACTCTGTGACCTTGGACAAGGGTCTAATCTTGTCTGAGCCTCAGTTTTGACCTGCGCAACAGGAGGATAATAGTGTCTTGCCTGTAATCCCAGCAACTTAGGAGGCTCACGCAGGTGGATTGCTCAAGCCTGGGAGTTAGGGACTAGCCTGGACAACATGGTAAAATCCTGTCTGTACAAAAAAATCCCCAAATCAGCCAGACGCAGTGTTGTGTGTCTGTCGTCCGAGTTGCAAATACCAACTATATTTACAAAATGTAACATGACCAAGAGGATAGATGTCGTACTTTTAAAGATTCTAATTTAAAAATTAGAATCAGAAATTATGGGGTACACGAAAAATTTTGTTACATGTATATAATGTATAGTGACCAAGTCCGGGGTATTCAGGGTGTCCATTGCCTGAGTATAATACATTTTTGTTGAGTATAGTCATCCTACTCTGCTATCAGACACTGAATGTATTCCTTCTATCTTATTGTATGTTTGTACCTTTTAACCCACTTCTCTTCACCCTCCCCACTCACCCTTCCCAGTCTCTGTGATCTATTTTCCCACTCTCTACCTCCATGTTTTCAAACTTTTTAGGTCCCACATATAAGTAAGAACATGTGATATTTGTCTTTTTGTGCCTGGCTTATTTCACTTAAGACGATGATGTTCAGTTTTATCCCTGTTGCTGCAGATGACAGGATCTCATTCTTTTTTAATGGCTGAATAGTACTCCATTGTGGATATACACCACATTTTCTTTATCCATTCATTCATTGATGAACACTTAGGTTGATTCCATATCTTTGCTGTTGTGAATAGTGCTGTAATAAACTTGCAAGTGCAGGTATCCCTTTAACATAATGATTTATTTTCCTGTGGGTAGGTACCCAGTAGTGGGATTGCAGATGTCATACTTTTTATATTACTATGAATAAAGTGGGCTGGTGCTGTTTTAGGGTAGGGATGGCATTACAGTGTGGGAGTTATTTGTGATCCTAGGTATGGAAAAAATCAGTTTTTGGGTGGAAGGCTGAGTTATGTAGCAAGGAATGGAGGCAATCATCAAATGGTGTCTACTGGCAAATTGAGGTTGGAGAAGTTGTTGGTGCAAGGTCGTTCTTAAAGGTTCTGATTTTCAGGCCACCCCTGTTGTCACTATAAATTCTCTTTCTGTGTGGTCTTATCTCTTTTACAGATTCAACCACTACTTTTATGTGAGTAATCTATATTTATGGGACATAGCCTAATGTATTCATTTGCTGTTTGAATGTACTGAAGGTATTTCAAACTCAACATGTTAAAACATGAAGGTATCATTATTTCTTTCTCCCATCTCCACCATCCTCCACCTTCTAGTGAACAAAACACTCAATATATTCCTCTCTCTGCTTCCTTTATTTCAACTAGCAGCCATGCAATGTGTTCACTCACCCAAGATAGAAACCTGGGAAGTAGCCTCAATTTTTCTCTCCCTGAATCTTCACAATCTAAATTTGTCTGGAATCTGTCTCCTTTTCTCCATTCCCGCCACTACTAAAAAAGCTTTCTGCTTTATCTCTGTCTTGCTTTCACCACCTTCTAATTTATCCTTTATACCATCGCCATTTGAAACATAATCCTAAGCACACCAATCTCTCTAAATATGATGTTGTTACCATTTGCTTAACTGGATCTGCTGACATCAGGGTTCTCTCTCTGTCAGTCTCTCCAATCTGATTTCCTGTCTTTCAGGCTTCACCTTTCAGCCCCCAAACATATTCTTCTCACATGGCACATTTTTTCATTGTCTGTATTACTCTTCATGTTGTTTTACCTGCCTGTACACACTTCTCCTTTACCTGGTGAATTCGTATTTCTCCACTGATTTCCTTTTCGGTATCACCTCTGGGGAAGCCAAGGTGGGTTAGGAGCTTTTCCTTGAGGTTCCCATCCTCTTTCTCTTTTGCTATCCTTGTGTATTGTTTTATAATTGCTCTTTTATAATTACTGTTTCCCTGTGAGATCCTTGAAGAAGGGGATATATCTTTGACTCTGGAAATTCTGATAAAGGGCTTGGATATTACTTATTGGAGAAATGAGAGAACTGAGGGAAGTCAAAGCAGATAAAGGAAATTAAGGAAAAAGGAGAGGGGGGAGGAGAGATACTATGATTATGATAGTCTCTCACCTCTAGGAGCCCAGAGACTAGTGGGGCGATGAGATGTTGCTAAAGAGATGAGCACGCAAACTGACAAAGATAAAGAATAAGATAACTGACAACACAAAGAATAAGATTGCATCTACTTGGCCTGCAGGACTCATGCTGATTTTCTCCATCACAGATGAATTTATTGAAAAAGGGAGATCCTATCGCGACTCTCACCGTAGAAAGTACAAAGGTACCTAGGTGATTGGTAAATCAGAAGGTTAGGTCCTGAGCTACCTCTGCAGTCTGGTGACTATTAAACAGGAAATGCAGACTCTCCTGCTGTTTGAGGGCGGTTCCTAAATGTAATCTGAAATAGGCTCGACTCAGTGAAAGAGCATAAAAGGTGAAATTGCAAACTATTTTTTTTTCTCTTGATCAAACAGTTCCCCTCTTAGTATCCACTCTTTTGAGTTTTAAATTTGGAATTTTAAATGTTCAAACTTAAAATTTGTAACAGAGTGTATACAATGATTTCTTTTCTGTTGTTTTCAAAATACAGAAATGCTCATATTTGTCTCTAAACTTGAGTAATTCTTTTGGGTTTCTGAATGTAAGCCCCTTGTTGAGAGATTAGGATGGTATCAGATTTTCTCTAGCAGTTTATCAAGAGCTCCTCACTCTGGTATGCAGAGCTGGTTGCTCAGAGGAAGTGAAACTAATTTGCATACAGGGCCTACCAATTTGGATTTGGAGCTGAGAAAGTCTCTGTGTGTGGACTGAGAGTCTTGACCCAAGGCCCAAGGATCTTGATGAAGAATGCAGATAAAATACATTTCCAATGAAAGGCAACACCGGGGGGCAGAGTTTTGCTAGAAGACAAGAGAGAATAAGTAAACGCTTGTTCTGTGTCAGACGATACAATCATCTGATTTTTCTCTTTTACCATGTAGATTATATTGATTAATTTTCAAATGTAGAACTAGCCTTGCATACATGGAAAAAAAATCACACTTGGTGTATAACTCTTTTTATATATAGATCACTGGATTCACTTTTATATATAAATCACTGCTAACATTCTGGTAAAGATTTTTGTGTCTATATGAGTTATTAATGTTAGTTGTCTTCTTTTTTTTGACACTATCTTTGGTTTTGGTGTCACAGTAATAGCAATTTTATAAAATGAACCTGGAAGTGTTTTCACCTCTTCTATTTTGTGGAGGAGATTGTGTAGAACTGTTATTTCTGTTTCATTGTTTTAGAGATAGGTTCTTGTTTTGTCACCTAGGCTGGAGTGCAGTGTTGTGATCATAGCTTGTTGCAGCCTCAACTTCCCAGGCTCAACTGATCCTTCTACCTCAGCCTCCTGAGTAGCTCGAACTGCACGTGTGTGTCACTAAGCCCAGCTAATTGTTCTATTTTTTGTAGAGATGGGGTCTCACTATGTTGCCCAGACTGGTTCTTGAGCTCCTAGGCTCAAGTGATCCACCCCGCTGGGCCTCCCAAAATGCTGGGATTACAGGCATGTGCCACCGTGCCAAACCTATGTTAATTCTTTAAATATTTGATCGAATCTTCTTTTTGAGATGTCTTAAGTTATAAATTAAATTTCATTAATAGTTATAAGGTTATACAAATAATCTATTTCTTATTTGGTGAGTTTTCATAGTTTGCAATTTTGAGGAATTGGTCAACTTTACCTAAATTGTCAAATTTATCTGTGTAGAATTGCTACTAGTGTTATTTGTTCCCTTATTATCTTTTTATGTCTGCAGTGTCTGCAGCCATATTCTTGTTTTATTCTTTTTTTTTTTTTTTTTCTGAGGGGGAGATTTACTCTTGTTGCCCAGACTGGAGTGCAGTGGCATGATCTTGGCTCACCACAACCTCCACCTCCCAGGTTAAAGAGATTTTTTTGCCTCAGCCTCCCAAGTAGCTGGGATAACAGGTGTCCGATATCACATCTGGCAAATTTTTGCATTTTTTTCAGTAGAGACGGTGTTTCCTTATGTTGACCAGGCTGGTCTTGAACTCCTGACCTTAGGTGATCTGCCTGCCTTGACCTCCCAAAGTGCTGGGATTACAGGCATGAGCCATTGTGCCCAGCTGTTTTATTCTTAATATTAGTAATTTGTGTCTTCTGGTTTTTTTTTTTAGTTTATTAATTTTATTGATCTTTTCAGATGCTCTTGTTTCTTATTTTTCTCTTCTGTTTCATTAATTTATGCTCTTATTTTTCTTATTTCCTTTCTTCTGTTTGTTTTGGGCTTATTTTGCTTTTCTGTTTCTGGGAACATAGCATATCAATTTGGATTACTGATTTCCAACTTTTCTTCTTTTCTAATGTAAGCTTTTAGCACTCTAAGAATCTAACTCTGAACAGCTTTGGCTGTGTGACACCACTGTTGATGTATTTTCATTTTATCAACTTCAATGTATTTGGAAAATTTTCCTTTGAGGAGTCTTCTTTGACTTATAGATTATTATTTTATTATTGTTATTATTTTTGTGACAGGGTCTTGCACTGTCACTCAGGCTGGAATGCAGAGCACCAATATGGCTCACTCTAGCCTCAACCTCCTGAGCTCAAGCAATCCTCCACGCCAGCCTCTGGAGTAGCTGGAACTACAGGTGTGCACTACTGTGTCCAGCTAATTATTAAATTTTTGTAGTGATGGAGTCTCACCATGTTGCTCAGGCTGGTCTCCAACTCCTGGGCTCAAACAGTTCTCCCATCTTAGCCTCCCAAAGCTGCTAGGATCATAGATTATTTAAAAGTACATTGTTTAGCTTAAAAGTGTTTAGAGACCTTTCTGTTATTCATTATTGATTTCTAGTTAAATTTCTGTTACTGATTTCTAGTTTGATTCCATTTTCATCAGATTATATGCACTGTATGATTTCAATTCTTTTTATATTTGTAAAAGTTAGTTATATGGCCCAGGATATGGTCTATTCCAGGATGTTTTGTGGATGCTCAAAAAGAATGTGTCTTCTGCGGCCTTGGAATGGAGTGTTCAAAAATTTCTATAAGGTCTTGTTGGCTGATGATGGTTTTAAGTGCATCTGTACTTTTTCTTTCTTTCTTTCTTCCTATCAGTTGTTTAGAAGGAATACTGAAGTCTTCAACTAAAATTGTAGATTTATCTGTTTTTTTCTTTCCAGTCTATCAAATTTTGTTTTACAAATTTGTAGCTCTGGTTGGTGTATACCCATTTAGGATTGCTGTATTTTCTTGATAAATTACCCTTTTATCATTATATAATGTTCCCCAAACCTGCAATAATTTTATTTTCTCCGAAGTCCATTTTAGCTGATATTTAATATAGCCACCCTTGCTTTCTGATTGTTGGTGTGATATATATTTTAGCTGTTTACTTTCAATCTACCTATGTAATTATACATGAAGTGAGTTTCTTATAGATACTATACAGTTGAGTTATGCTTTTATTGTTAAATTTTTAAAATTTTTAAACTTTTATTTTAGGTTCAGGGGTACATGCACAGTTTGTTAAATAGGTAAATTATGTGTCATGGGGGTTTGGTGCATAGACAATTTTGTCATGGATTAATAAGCATACTACCTGATAGGAATTTTTTCTGATCCTCTTCTTCCTCCCACCCTCTGGCCTCCACCCTCAAGTAGGCCCCAGTGTCTGCTCCTCCTTTCTTAGTGTCAAAGTTTTCTCATTGTTTAACTCCCATTTATAAGTAAGAACATGCAGTATTTGGCTTTCTGTTCCTGCATTAGCTTGCATAGGATAGTGGCCTTCAGCTCCATCCATGTTCCTGCAAACAACATGATCTTTTTTTATTTTCTTTTTTAAGGCTGCATAGTATTCCATGGTATACCACATTTTATTTATCCAGCCTACTGTTAATGGGCATTTAGGTTGACTCCATGTCTTTGCTATTGTGAACAGTGCTGCAATGAACCCATGCATGCAAGTGCCTTTACGGTAGAATAATTTATATTCTTTTGGGTATATACCCAATAATGGGCTTTCTAGGTCAAATGGTAATTTTAAGTTCTTTGAGTAATCATCACACTGCTTTCTGAAAAGGCCAGAATAATTTACATCCCCCACCAGAAGTGCTTAAGCATTCCCTTTTCCCTACAACCTTAACGGCATCTTTTATTTTTTGACTTTTTGATAATAACCATTCTGACTGGTATGAGATGGTACCTCATTGTGGTTTTGATTTGTATCTCTCTAAGGATCAGTGATGTTGAGCACTTTTTCATATGCTTGTTGGCTGCATGTATGTCTTCTTTTGAAAAGTGTCTGTTCATGTCCTTTGCCTGCTTTTTAATGGTGTTTATTTTTTGCTTGTTAAGTTCCTTATAGATGCTGGATATTAGACCTTTGTTAGATGCACAGTTTTCAAATTTTTTTTTTTTTCATTCTGTGGGTTGCCTGTTTATTCTGTTGGTAGTTTCTTTTGCTGTACAGAAGCTTTTTAGTTTAATCAGGGCCCATTTGTTAATTTTTGCTTTTGTTGCAATTACTTTTAGAGTATTCATCATGAAATCTTTGCCCAGGCTGATGTCTGGAGTGGTATTGCCTAGGTCATCTTCCAGGATTTTTATAGTTTTGGGTTTTACATTTAAGTCTTTAATCCATTGTGAGTTGATTTTTATATGTGATTGTAAGGGTAGGGGTTCAGTTTCAATCTTTTGCATGTGGCTAGCCAATTATGTCAGCACCATTGATTGAACTGGGAGTCCTTTTCCCATTGGTTGTTTTTGTCAGCCTTGATGAAGATCGGATGGTTGTAAGTGTGCAGCTTCATTTCTGAGTTCTCTATCTGTTCCGTTGGTCTATGTGTCTGTTGTACCAATACCATGGTGTTTTGGTTATGGTAGCCCTGTAGTATAGTTTGGAGTGGGTATCATGATGCCTTTGGTCTTTGATGCTGGTGACCTTTGGATGAGGTTTTTGTGTGGGCGTCATTTTTGTTGATGTTGATGTTATTCCTTTCTGTTTGTTAGTTTTTCTTCTAACAGTCAGGCCCCTCTGCTGCAGGTCTGCTGGAGTTTGCTGGAGGTCCACTCCAGACCCTGTTTGCCTGGATATCACCAGTGGAAGCTGCCAAACAGCAAAGATTGCTGCCTATTCCTTCTTTGGGAAGCTTCATCCCAGAGGGGCACTCTCCAGATGCCAGCCAGAGCTCTCCTATATAAGGTGTCTTTCAACCCCTGCTGGGAGGTGTCTCCCAGTCAGGAGGCACAGGGGTCAGGGACCCACTTGAGGAGGAAGTCTGTCCCTTAGCAGGGCTCAAGCACTGTGCTGGGAGATCTGCTGCTATCTTCAGCGTTGCTAGGCAGAGATGTTTAAGTCTGCTGAAGTTGTGTCCACAACCGCCCCCTTTCCCAGGTGCTCTGTCCCAGGGAAGGTGGAGGCTTTATTTATAAGTCCCTGACTGGGGCTGCTGCCTTTTTTTCAGAGATGCCCTGCCCAGTAAGGAAGGAATCTAGTGAGACAGCCTGCCTGCAGTGCCTTGCTGAGCTGTGGTGGGCTCCTCACACTTCAAACTTCCCATGGCTTTGTTTACACTGAGAGTTTAAAACTGCCTACTCAAGCCTCAGCAATGGTGGACGCCCCCTCCCCCACCACCTGCCTCGAGTGTCCCAGGTTGAGCTCAGGCTGCTGTGCTGGCTGCGAGAATTTCAAGCAAGTGGATCTTAGCTTGCTGGTCTCCATGGTGGTGGGACCTGCTGAGCCAGACCACTTGGCTCCCTGGTTTCAGCTCCCTTTCCAGGGGGAGTGAGTGGTTCTGGCTTGCTGGCATTCCAGGTGCCACTGGGGTATGAAAAAAATTGCTGTGGCAAGCTTGATGTCTGCCCAAATGGCTTCCCAGTTTTGTGGTGGGAACCTAGGGCCTTGGTGGTGTAGGTACTAGAGAGAATCTCCTGGTCTGCAGGTTGCAAAGACTGTGGGAAAAGCACAGTATCTGGGTGGGAGTGCAGTGTACAGTCCCTAATGGCTTCCCTTGGCTAGGAGAGGCAGTTCCCTGACCCCTTGGGCTTCCTGGGTGAGGCAAAGCCCACCCTGCTTCAGCTTGTCCTTGGGTTGCATCCACTGTCCAACCCGTCCCAATGAGAGGAACCAGGTACCTCACTTGGAAATGCAGAAATCACCCGCCTTCTGCGTTGGTCTCGCTGGGAGCTGCACACCGGAGCTGTTCCTATTTGGTCGTCTTGGAAAGTCCCCTGTTATCTTAGTGGTTGCTCTAGGGCTTATCATACATATCTTAACTTTATAGAAATCAGCTTCAGATTTATACTAAGTTAATTTCGGTGAGACATAAAAATGTTGCTATTATATAACTATATCCCTAATTTGGTCATATTTATTGTTATACATATTATATCTATAAATGTTACAAAACCAAAAATGCATTGTTGTAAATATTATTTTATATAATTTAATGTCTCTTAAAGAAGGTGAAGGAAGGTAGGAGAGCAAGTACACATTTATAGCCAGTGCCTCTATTTTCTAATTGTGAATGGCTACGTGAGGATCATCGTGGTATTCCACTTCAAATGTCAGCTCCTTTCTCTTGTTCTTCATCTCCTGTGTTGTTATACTCATACTTTTAATAGCGTCTAACTGTTCTCTATTAGTAAGAATAACATACATTATACATTGTGCATTGGTGGCTTCCCTAGATGTGTGCCATATTCTATTTAAATCCACTGTTAAAATGCATTTGTATTAGGGACTTTTGTTCAGTAATTTTTGTTCATATTTATTTAAGCAAAAATTTTTTATAGAGCAATTTTCAGGTTTCAGGCATTGTACTTGATGTTGGGGTTATAATGATGAATGTGATTCATCATTTGAAGAATTCAAGAATTCTTCAAATAAATAATCAGACAATTGCAATGCAATGTTTGACATGTTATGATGGGGAAAGTAGAGAGTGGAATGGGAACAGAAAGTATATATAACCTAGATTTCTGAGAGTTTAGAGGCCTCGCTAAACTGGGATTTGAACAATGGCTAGGAGTTAATGAGACATGGAGTTTGGTGGGGGTGGAGTATGGGCATGCATGGGTTTCAAAGCAAGGAACTACAAGCATGAAGGCTTAGAGACAAGGGAGCCTGAGATCATTCTTTGAGGGACAGACTTTGGGGGAAGCAATGAAAGGACCTCAGTGTGATTGAGGCATTGAATTCAAAGGGTGAAATGACAAAATATGAGAATAACATGGAAGGCTGATACAGAGAAAGGAGTCGTGGCCGGGCGCAGTGGCTCACGCTTGCAGTCCCAGCACTTTCGAGGCCCAGGTGGCCGGATCACCTGAGGTCAGGAGTTTGAGACCTGCTGGCCAACATGGTAAAACCTTGTCTTTACTAAAAAACACAAAAATTAGCTGGATGTGGTGGTGCACCCCTGTAATCCCAGCTATTTGGGAGGCTGAGGGACAAGAATCACTTGAACTTGGGAGGCGGAGGCTGCAGTGAGCTGAGATCACACCATTGCACTCCAACCTGGGCAACAGAGTAAGACTCATTTCAAAAAAAGAGAAAGGAGTAATTGAGAATCCAGGAGAATCTGCTCAATTGGTAACTGGTATATAATTCTGGAAAGTCACCATGCTTCTTTGGGTCTTGATTTCCATCTCCATAAATGAAAAGCCAGTCAAGTGACGTCAGAGCTTATATCAGCTCATATCCTATAAATGCTAAGTTCAAGAAGTCCCTCTAACAAATGGCTTCTGTTTGTGGGGTTCAAGTAGCTTAATGCCATTCTTGCCTAAAGGTCTTTGCATAAGATCTGGAGGCTTGGTCTGCATTTTTTTACTCCTCGGGAAGTTTATCCCAAGCCCTTTGTAGCACATTTTGTTCTGTTATCACACATCATGCTAATGTTACAAAGGCACTATTAATGTTTTACCACTGATGCCAAAGTCAAATGTTCCTAAGTCATAAAAAAGCCAATCCCAATAAAGTATATTTAAAGTATATGTGAAGAGAAGCAATATTTCCTGATAGCCATTTCAGCAATGTAAATTGCATGAGTTCTTTGTGAATAAGTTAATAAAAAATACCTTCTTCCAGGGTTAAGTTCTGGAATTAGGTTTCAAGGTAGGGATGATAACTGTTTAAAATGAATTTCTAGGGCTCATTAGTAGTCACTACCTATTAGTCATAGTGTGAGTGGCAGAAATGGCAGATTTTCTGTTCTTTGTATTGCTTCTCAACTTTGTGAAAGTGGCCATTCCACAAATAAAAGCATGCTTTCCATCACATTATTATCAATGCCTATCTCATCTCCTCAGACAATTACATTTACCCTTTGCATTTTTACCCAGAACTTTGGTGATTTTTGTCTTTAAGTATTTTGAGAATTAATTTAAAAATGCATGAAAACTCTATGTGTTTTCTAACTTTTAGTTTAGGGTTTCTTACAAACACTGTTGTATGAAACATTGTGTTAGCCTAATGCTTTGAATGGAGAATACCTGGAATTTTGTGAAATTCTCAGCGTGTTTATCTTTTCCTACAAAGGTGAAGCTTATGTAATCCACTGTTAGCAATGTAGAGGCATCTTTTGCTTTTCTAGGACTAGTGATGAATGGATTTCAATACTCCCTTGCTACTGGTAATTGATGGAATGCACCCATTTGAATACTGCCTGGGTGTAGGAGTAAAACATTTAGCTAACGATTTTTAAAGGATAGCCAATTAAAGGTAAATTTACAAATTCTATAAAGCTATTTGATTACATTGTTATAGAACCCACAACACTAGTCTCATTTGTTCTGATCTCAATATACATAGAAATGCAGGTGGCATCACCAAGCTGGAAAGTGGCTTTAAAGGTTAAACAAACCAACATCTATATTTTTCAGATGCTTTGGATCTCTACTGATTTCAGCCAGTCCACTCAGTGGACACTAATAATTTCAACTAAAACTATTGTTGATTTATGTCAGTCACTACTAGATGGGGTTTCACAGCAATATCATATACTTAGGGTCAGAAAAAGCAAGATCATTTGCTAGGGAAACAGTTCTCTTTAGATGTGAAAGTTCTTGCACTCTAATTTAATTAGATGAAGAAAGTACTTTGCAATCAAGATATTTACACTCTCTACTTACTCAAACACAATGTGGTCCTTGCAAACTATATTGTTTGCTGTTTTCTATATGCGAATTTCATTTTCTGTCCTATGGACTCTTGTCTCAATTTCTATGATGCTTTTTACCTAGAAGTTTGTGTTATAGATCTACAAGCTCCCAAGGCCCAACTCAGTGGTGTTTCCCAGCTCTATCCAGTCAGTAACGAGGTCCCAATGCTCTGAATCTTGAGTCTTAGCTTTTCTGACCAGACGTCACCACATCCAGTCTTCTATTGTGGTTACACAGGTATGCAGTGCTCTAAGCTCCAGGACTGATCTGTCAACAACCTGAAGACAGTGATTACATTCAACTTTGTTTCTCCAGTTGTCCAGAATAGAGTCTTGTTGTTAGGTGCTTAAGGAATGTATGCTGAATAGAAATACTTCTGAAATGTCAAATAGTAAATGGTTGATTGAAAATAACCCCTTAGAAGTAGCACACATTGTAGCTTTTCCTTTTTTTCCCTTAAAAAGATGCAACTAATTATTTTTTATTGTTAATAGACAATTTATAATTGTATAAATTCATGGGTTACAAGGTGATGCCATAATTTATGGATACAGTATACAATAATTAAATCAAACTAGTTAACCTATACATTATATTTAACATTTTTGTAGTGAGATCATTTGAAATTTAATGTCTTAGCAATTTTGAAATGTCTAATAATCTGTTATTGATCATATTCACCAGTTGTACAACAGACCTCAAAAAAGGGGGGTAAAACATATCCTTTCTGAGATTTTATACTCCTTCATCATTGTTTAAAATGTTTAAATGACATGAAATATAAATTTCAAAACAGCATCAAAAAGTGAGCATATTTAACTATACTCAGCTCATAACAGGAGCATGGGTGAAGAAAATAATAATTCATGGTATTGCATGTTTAATGAACTGGCAGCAAGAGAAGGTTGGTGAAAGAAAGGCAGAGGAACTTTGTCTTGTACAAATTAGAACTGAGGAGCTCCATAATCATCTAGCATCTGTTCAGTGCTGAATTTATGGTAAGAAATGCACATAATTAGGGACTCTAAGGAATCTTATGCATTCATCTTTTAAGGTCCAGTCAATCATGGCCACAATGTAGCACCTGTGCTGAATCAGTCATCTGCTAAGCAGTCATCTGCATAGGTTCCTTTGTTTATGCATGGTAATTATTCAGATCTTGGATCCTTGGCAATCCTTAGAATCACTTGATACTTCGGCCCAAATTTCTCAATTTCAGTTATACAAGGGATACACTTGGCATACAGACAGTTACACAATCATCAGTTATACAAGGGATACACTTGGCATACAGACAGTTACACAATGAGTTATACAAGGGATACACTTGGCATACAGACAGGCCATCATTGACTAAACTAAGTCCAGTTTGGCTTTAATGGAAAAGTTGATAAAGTTGGTATCAACAAAAATATCAACATGATAAAGTGGGCCCAGCTGTGTATTTTATTGGAAAAATAAGCAGGATAGGTGTTGGGGAACTTCTCTTTCCTGTGGCATGCTGGGATCTTTCTTTTCTTTATTTTTGGGTTTAATCTATCCTTTTCTTCATGCCTCTGATCTCTGACACTAAGGATTCACTTCATGGTCACAAACTTTCTTGTTTTCTTTTGCTTCTCTGTGCTCATACCACACTCTTGTTTCTTCCAGAATCCCACTGTAGCTTTTTCTGGTGAAGTCAGATAAATTCAAAATTGTGTTAGTTTTGTAGGTGGCTAACTAAGATATAATTTTTCTTTGTTGTATCTACCAGTACTCATGATAGTAACAAAAAATTTGCTATAGTATACATTGGTAGCATGTTTTCTTTCATTGGTCTTTTTTATTTTTACATTTGATCTTCATAGAAGTCTCTCAAAGGATGTGGTGTCACTATCTCCATTTTATGTGTGAGGACAGCAATATGGACAAAAGGCTGAAGGCATCTCACAACTGACTCAAAACTCTTTTTTTTTTTTTTTTTTTTTTTTGCTATTCTCTAAACCATTTCCCACAACTAGTCAGTTTTACAGTTAATCTGAGCCCTCACATTTTTCATAAAATTTTATGTAAGAGTTGCATGTATAAAATCTCCCACATAAATTCTTCTTACACACACACACACACACACACACACACATACACACACCACTCAGGTACAAATAGTCACAAATGTCCATCTTGGAGCAATTCAAATGCCTTATTGATTCTTTCAAAAGGCAACTTATGGGTTATAAGTGGGTCTTGTTTATTTATTTATTTATTTTTGGTATGTGGTCAGTTACCAGTTTAGTAATAAAATCTCCGGTTTTAAACTCTGTAGAAAGAAAGGCCAACAATAACAGGACCTGAAAAATACCAAAACCAACCACAGAATCCCGTGAACTTCTCATTCATAAAGTTGGCAAAAGCATTCATGGCAGATGGTAAATCATTCACCTTTTGATCCTTTTCCACATCATCATCAGTGAGGCAATTAGCAGAATCCGGTTGCTGTTCAGGAGCATTAAAACCACCCAGTGTCATAGATGAGCCCTGCATACGTGAGCCTAGTGGGACCGTCAGAGCATACCCAACACCGTCATGATCACAGCGCATCAGCCCGCAGCTCTCTCTGTCTTCAAGGCACTAACAATTTTTTGTCACAGCATACTTTCCACTGGTCTGATTTGAGTTACTGCATTCTCCCTTTTCCTTCTAGATGTATCTGCTTCACAAACCTCACATTTCAACCTCAGGAATGGCTCTCTTTAGTTCTGTAGCAGTGTTGCGGAGAGTGGTGAGGTGGAACAGTTGTGGTAGATGCTGGCAGCACCCTGCCAAGGTCTCATTTATTATTAGATCACCAGGATTAAGGCAGGGATTGCTTTCTCCATTTTTTTTAACTTTGAGGAAGCTGAGGATTAGAGAGATTAAATATTTTTTAACTGATGTATTAATCATGTTTATGTTTTTTTTTTTTTTTTTAATCATGTTTATGTTCTATATATTATGATGCTTTGATATCTGAGGACTTTGGGGACCTGGGGAGGGGTTGCCCCTCCCAGGGTTAGAGAATTTCTAGAGTTAGCAATCAGATTGCTGAGAGCATACATTTGTCATGCAAACCAGCCAATCTGGAGTCCATATATCCACTTCCACCTGTCTTTTTTTTATAAATCAGGTTCAATGCTACATCCCTTTTGCCTCTAGACTGGCCTCAGTGCTTCCCTGTGTGGATCTGCATGGTGTGATATGCACCCTCCTCTTGGGAGCCATAAGCCATAAGCTCTTTTTTCAAGGTAGCTGTCTGTGTGTTGGCCATCTTACCATACCTGATTAAAACAAATCCTGGGTTTATTTTAAAATACTGATGGATTTCTCGAAAGTGACAAAGCTGAACCTAGAACCGGAGTCTGAATATTACTAACAAACTTCTTTATAACTCATTTATAAAGAATATTATGTTCTTTATAAATGCCATTTAAAATTTAATTTAAGGTTATTATAAGATGTTAGAATGAAGTTAAAAAAAGGTTGGGCTCTTTTAAAAACAACAGATAGCCCTCTTGATCAAGCTCTGGTTACAAACATTTTATGTTGCTTAATAGAACTATTTGTACTAAAATATCCAAGTCTTACGTAATTGAACAACTTAGAAATTTGTCAGCATGGAAATGAATGAAAGAAAAAGACTGCCACAGAGTTTTCCAACCAGAATGATTTTCCTCAGTATGTTTAGTTATAGTGAGGAGGAAGGAGACTTGCAGATACATGATAAGGAATGTGATAGTATGTGAATAAATTCCTTTAATGAAGCCAAGGATGCTTAGCAAGGAAATGAAATACCAGGGTTAATTATGCTTAGTCATTCTCAGCACCAACTTAATTACTTCTGAAAAGATTTAATTTTTTTTTTTTTTTTTTTTTTTGTGATGGAGTCTCACTCACTCCGTTGCCCAGGCTAGAATGCAGTGGCACCATCTTGGCTCACTACAACCTCTGTCTTCTGGGTTCAAGCGATTCCTCTGCCTCAGCCTCATGAGTGGCTAGGATTACAGGTGTGTACCACCACGCCTGGCTAATTTGTGTGTGTGTGTGTGTGTGTGTGTGTGTGTGTGTGTAGTAGAGGTGGGATTTCATCATGTTGGCCAGGCTGGTCTCGAACTGCTGACCTCAAGTGATCCTCCTACCTCAGCCTCCCAAAGTGCTGGAATTACAGGCATGAGCCACCATGCCCAGCCAAAAGGTTTAATTTTTAAACTGGGTTTTTATTTAAGTTGGAAAATTCAGATGTCCACAGTTTTTTGTTTTTTGTTTTTGTTTTGAGACAGAATCTCACTCTGTCACCCAAATTGAAGTGCAGTGGCACGATCTTGGCTCACTGCAACCTCCACCTCCTGGATTGAAATGATTCTCCTGCCTCAGCTTCCTGAGTAGCTGGGATTACAGGCATGCACCACCATGCCTGGCTAATTTTTGTAATTTCAGTTGAGATGGGGTTTTGCCATGTTGGCTAGGCTGGTCTTGAACTCATGGTCTCAAGCAATCTGCCCACCTCAGCCTACCAAAGTTCTGAGATAACTAGCGTGAGCCACCCTGCCCGGCAGCTACAGTTTCTGAAGGAAGAAACTTCCACAATAGAAGTCTGGTCAATGGCAAAGATTTCTCTAATATTTGATGACCACATAAAAATTCAATTTTTAATTACAATCAACTCATATAAATCTACACCAATGAATAAATGAAACAGCATTAAAATATTTCAAAACAACAAAAAGGAAAAAAATATCCTCCAGTCATCTTTTGCAATGTATGTGCTTTCCTTTTCATCTTTTGTCTAGGCCAGTCAGCTACTGTCGTCATCGTTGTTACTCCTACAATTAAACACTTCTGTTGTGTCTATTATGAGTCAGCTTGTTTGCCAAATGCTTTATTTGCTGTCTTATTTAGTGTTGCTGTAAAGGAATATTTGAAGCCGGGTAATTTGTAAAGAAGAAAGGTTCATTTGGCTCATGATTTTGATGACTGGAAAGTTCAAGATGGGACATCTGCTTCCGGTGAGAGTCTCAGGCTGCTTCCACTCATGGGGGAAGGTGAAAGGGAGCGGGTGCGTACAGAGATCACATGTTGAGTGAGGAAGTTGAGAGAGAGAGAGAGAGAGAGGTGGGAGATGCCAGGCTCTTTATTACAACCACTCTTGTAGGAACTAATAGAGTAAGAACTCACCACTTAGGGAGGGCTTTAGTCTATTCATAAAGGATCTTCTTCCACCACCTAAGCATCTCCCATTAGGTCCCATTTCCAACAATGGGAATCAAATTTCAACATGAGGTTTGCAGAGGACAAATACCCAAACCATTGCACTTGCATTGTTTCATTTAGTTCTCACTACATTATATAAGAAATAAACTGTTATTTACTCTATTTTTCAGATGCTGGACTCTGAATTAAAAAGTTTAAGTAACTTGCCTAAGACCACATGTTTATTAAGTAATATGACAGCAAGGCTCATATTTTTAAGCTATATACCATAGTTCCCTCAAATTAATTGACCTTATCTGAGCATTCTAGCTGAAGTCAGGGAACAAGATTATTTCACCTGCATTGTCCAATAAGGTCGCCACTAGTCATACCTGGCTACTTAAGTTTAAATTAATTGGAATTAAATATAATTAAAAAGTCAGTTCTCCAGTCCCTCTAGCCACACTTTGAGTGTTCAATATTCATATATGGTTAGTGACTACTTTATTGGGCAACACAGCTATAGGATGTTTTTATCATTGAAAAAAATTTCTCTTGGACAGTTCTTGTCTGGAAGCATACTGGGTGTGGGTGTGAGGTGTGATAAGAGAGGAATTTAGAGGTGTCATTTGGGGAAGAGAGATTCAAATATACCACATTAGAGCTGTCTGTTTCATTCTTAAATAGCAAATTAGGGTAATTGTTAAGAAGATAACTGGGAACCAATACAGTGAGACTTTCTTCTTGTCTTATCCTATGCTGGAAAATACCCTAGAGACATATAATGGCTCTCCATGAATTATGATATGCCTAGGTGCCAATGGGTACCCTAAAATATGACTCTTCCATATCTTATTAATAATGTCAAACTATTAATATACTTTTGCTCCTATAGGTTATAAATACTTTAGGGAGGGTAAAAGTGTGCTTTTCTATTTGTGACATGTTGTCTTCTATTTCTTTTCATACAGGATTATTTTTCCTATCTTCCCTCCCCTCCTTTTTTTTTTTTGTCAAGGAGCATGCAGGGTGTCTAGGTTTCTGGAAAAGGCAAAAGAATAGTGAAAGACCCACCTCCTATAATGTTACCTTTTAGGGTTCTCTCATAGAAAATCAGCATTGGGTGAAAAAAAAAGTTGTGAATTTGAGGGTGCTAATAATCACACATACTCTATAATTCAAATGTCATGATTCCAAAGCTGTGACTTGATTTCAAAAATAGACTGATTAGCCTCTCGGTAGCCCCAAATCATATTTCTAATTAATAATCATAAAACATATTCAGAGTGATTATATGGGAGAAATAATACAGAATGTGGTATACTCACTATGATATCTTGGGCAAACTCCCTTAATTATGATTAAGTTTTTCCAATCTTTAAAATGAGAATAGAAGAAAATGGTATATATGAGGCAGGACTAGAATGCAGCTTTCACTCTGACAGACAGAACAGTAGGTGGAGACTGGCACTGTGAACTTTTGCTCCAGAGCTACTGCAGGAATATACCAGGAAAGACAAGAACAATCTGCCTTCTTTGGAGGGCCTGATATACTGCAGGAATATACCAGGCCCTCTGAAGGAGGCAGATTGTTCCTGCAGGACCTAGGAGACAGCCCAAATACTGTGAGTGCCCAAGCTGTGAAAGTGGGAAAGGGGTATTGTCCTTCGCCGAACACACGCCCTTACTGGGGGAACCTGAAGGTCTAGATCACAGGAGAAGGATTTGACCAGGATATGCCCTGCTCACCCACTGCCTAGAAAGAAACTTGGTGCTATTGTGGGGAACATGGTGGGAGTCAGACTGGCCTTTTGGGTTGCATGGGAACTGGTGAGGCCTGTAACTGCCAGCTTTCCCCAACTCTCCTGACAACCTGCATGACACAGCAGAGGCAGCCTGAGAACACAACTCTGTTGACCTGGGAACCACTCCCCTATCCCCCACAGCAACTGCAGCAAGCCCCACCCAAGCAAAGTCTGAGCTCAGACCCAACCTAGCCCTTCCCCAACCTGACGGTCCTTCCGTACCCACTCTAGTAACTGAAGACAAAGGGCATATTCTCTTTGGAGTTCTAGGGTCCTGCCCATCACCTGATCCTTCTTTTACCACCATAGCTGATGCTCTCTTGAAAGTGCCACCTCCTGCAGGATGCCAACCAGCACAAAAATAGTGATTTAAAGAATCGAAACTAAGGACCCTCACAGAGTCCATTTCACCCCACTGCCACCTCCACTAGAGCAGGTGCTACTATCCATGGCTGAGAGACATGCAGACAGTTCATATCACAGGACTCTGTGCAGACAACCCCCAGTACCAGCCTGGAGTCTGGTAGCCCTGCTAGGTGGCTAGATCCAGAAGAGAGATAACAATTTTTACAGCTCTGCTATCAGGAAGCCACATCCCTAGGAAAAGGGGAAGAGTACTGCATCAAGGGACTACCCTGAGGAACAAAAGAATCTGAACAGCAGCCTTGAGCCCCAGATCTTTCTTCTGACATAGCCTACCCAAAAGAGAAGAAACCAGAAAAACAATTTTGGCAATATAGCAAAAAAAGATTTTTTAACACCCTCCCAAAAAATCACACTAGCTTACCAGTAATGGATCCAAACCAAGAAGAAATCCCTGATTTACCTAAAAAATAATTCAGAAGGTTGATTATTAAGCTAATCAAGGAGGCACTAGAGAAAAGTGAAGTCTAATTTAAGGAAATGAAAAAATGATACAAGAAATGAGGGGGAGAAATCATCAGTGAAATAGATAGCATAAATAAAAAAACAATCACAACTTCAGGAAATAAAGGACACACTTAGAGAAATGCAAAATGTTCTGGAAAGTCTCAGCAATAGAATCTAACAAGCAGAAAAAACTTTAGAGCTCAGAGAGAAGGTATCTCAATTAGCCCAAACCAACATAGACAAAAAAAAAAAAAAAAAAAAAAGGACATAGCCTCCAAGAAGTTTGGGATTATGTTAAATGACCAAACCTAAGAATAATTTACATAGGGATGAACACATTAAAAAGTATTTCAAACTCTTTTCATTTCCTGGAGATACAGTGACTTGAACTGATTATTTATGATTTCCCAGCTCACATTGGTATGATTATATCTTGATTGAGAACGAATACATCCTTCTACAGTGTTATCAGTGGGATCCAGAGTGAAATTTCAGAAACCCCTGTTAGTGGGAGGTTTGAGGTGAGTATTTCAGTACTCTAAAATTTCTGATTGTTGGTTTTCTTTGTAAATTCTAGCCCCATCTCTTAAAAAATCCCAGCTATTTGGATTGAAACTCTTAAAGGAAACATGTCAAACCGATTTTAAAATGTATTTTTTAATTCATATGACAAATCTAATACAAAACATTCAAAATTAGGATGTGCTGCCCTTTTCAGTCATAGGCTTAGAGACTCATCTTCTAATCAGCACAATCCTGTCAACTTTTAACAAGACTTTTTGCTTACTTTAAATTTATTACTTATAAGAAATAATGTGATACAAAAATGAACACAAAATTAGGTTTCTACACATCCAAAGGAAACACATAGAGTTTGTGAAATGTCTGTAACCTTTGTCAGTTTATGAGTTAAAATGATTAGTTACAATGGCTAGTTTTGAAATTCAAAATATTTTTGTCAAATTGTCTAAGGGTTAACTATCTACATGCTTAATTTCCTGCATACCACATATCTGCTTTGTAAAGAGCCAGACTAAATTCGGATTCCCCTGTCTGTGAGACCTTGGGAAAGTCTCCTTATATTTCTGTGTCTTTATTTTTCTTATTTGAAAAAAGGGGCTAATAACGCCCTCCTCTTTATGTCCTTATTGTAGCTTAAATATGATAAATTATATTGATAAAAGCATTAGATTTCTATTGCTGTGTAACAAAACAAAGATCTCACAAACTTAGGGGCTTAAAACAACACCTCTTTATTAGTTTACAGTTCTGAAGGTCAGAAGTCTAGGCAGGCTCAGCTGGGTTCTTCACAAGATTAACATCAAGGTGTTGGCTGGGCTGGGCTCTTAGCTGGAGACTGTTAGGAATAATCTTCTTCCAAGCTCATTCAGGCTATTTGCAGAATCTAATTTCTTGTACTCTGTGAGGTCTCTGTTTCTTGGCTGACTGTCAACCATGTATCACGCTCAGCCTTAGAGGCCACCTTCCAGTCCTTGCATGTGATCCCTCCATCTTCAAGCCAGCAACAGGGCAGCAAATCCTTCTTGTGTTTCAAACCTCTCTAATTTCTCCCTTTTCCTTTAAGGAGCTCTTGCAATTAGATTAGGTCTCTTACACAAGCTTCTATTTGCTATTTAACACAATCATGAAAATAATATCAATCATATCATCAGTTCCAAGGATTAGAGTGGGAAATCTTGGTGGTGGGGGTGGGTGGGGTGCATGGAATTCTGCCAATCACAACAGCATAGCAGCATGCTTGGGAATATGTTAATACAAGTACTATTTCTCCTCACCACTTCTATATCCTAGCATTCCCAGCATGTCTCTTTGATTTATAGTTAGAGTAAACTGTGTCAGTCATTTAGTTTATATAGGTTGAGATATAGCTTTTTTCCAGCTTGAGAAAATCCAGTTTGGTTCAGCTCACTATTTCTGTGCCTGTTGTATGCTAAGTATTCTAAAACCCACCAAAAGGAAATTGATGAAAGTAAATTCCCTTCAGGAAGTGATTCTATAAATGTCTCAATTTTGCTGAAGTGAATGTAGGCGTTCTTAACTGGGAGTGAGGAGGGCTGAGCTCTGGCACAAACTCTACTTTTAATTAATTTTTCCTGTTGGACAGGGTTCTTGACACTGACAGGCTTTAATTTCTTTATGAAGTGAGAAGACCAGACTGTAGTATTGCTTTCTTTCCTTTCAGCTCTAAAAATTCTATGCTTTTGTGATTTGCTTTCTGGTTTCATAGGTTTTTAATTATTAGGTCCAGAGTCCTGAGTATGTTCACATTCATTCTTTGTCTGCACTCTTACACACACACACATTTGACCACAAAATTAAGAATAGTTTTCTCAGACATCATCCTGCACATCACTCTCTTACTTTTCTAATTTTATAATTGCATTCACAGTCTTATTTATTTATTTGTTCTTTATGTCGTTCCATAAACCTAGAAAATAAGAGTGGGACCTTATTTTCTTTGTTGACCACTGTCTCTTCAGAACAATGTTTTATTAACCATATGGCAGATAATAAATAAAATGTAATTAAATTGAAGATAACTTTGGCAAATATCTGTATTGCTAATATTGATCTCATGTTTTAATACCATCATTTTTTCTATGATAATTCATATTGTGCTTTGGTAATTAAAAACATGGTAATAATCACATTACTAATTCTAGGTACTAGGCTAAGATTTTTACAACTTCTTATTTAATTTATTTGGAATGCTTGCTTTTAAAATAGCTTTCAACATGTGAAGTTTGTAAACTGTTTGAACTATGATTGACCTTCTGTCAATGTATTTTATAGGATATTACTTGGTTGTTCCAATATAAGGATAGCAAATTAGAGTGGCTTAAAGAAGATAGAAGCTAATTTCCTTTTCATGTCTGTATGGTAGGCTCTCCAAGGCTGTTATGGCAGCTCCATGACCGTCAGGGACCATGCCTCCTTCTGTCATGCTGCTGTGACAAGTCTTCCACATACAACTTCCATCCTGTGGCCACGATGGCTGCTCCACCTCCTTTATCACTATCCTACTTCAGCTAGTTGGACAGAGAGAACATGGAAACATCCTTTATTTTTTAAGGGCATCACCTAGGACTTCATTCATCATATCTGCTTACATTCTATTGATCACAACTTAGTCACATTGCCATATTCAACTGTTAGTGAGGTGATGAACGTGGTCATTATTCTAGAAAGCTGAATTTCAATGTTTTTATTACTGAAGGAAGAAAGGAAAAATGCATATGGGTGGATAATTAGTGATCTGTACTCCAATAAATAAATAGGTTGAATGCTTTCTCAACCCTGGGAATACACTAAGAGATTAAAATTCATGTGTTTTTGTGGGCTTTGCTAGTACCTAGATGATTGGTTTGGACACATTTTAGAAGCTAAGAAGAAATAGGTCTATATGTTCCACATTCATTTTAGAAGTTAAGAAGAAATAGACCTGTATCTTCTACATTAAACTTAAAATTTAAAAAGAAATTTTATCATATGCAATCTTAAATAATTCCATTCTTGAAATTCCAGATGGCTCTCAGACCTAATTTCGGACATTGTCCCCTCCACTTCAGCAAAATGAAAATAATAGTGATCTAGTTACTTCCATAGATTTATTAATTCATTATGCAAACGAGTTTTGATCACCTACTCTGAGCCAGATTCCAAGCCAGTTATTGGTATTTGAAAAATAAACAAGATAGGCAAGTTTGCTATTCATTATGAGCACTTCCCTAGGATTTTGGTTGGAATCTTGAGCATTTCATAGAGGTTCATTACAGAGAAAAAGACAGATAAGAGGAGGCAACAATTGTAATGCAAATATTTGAAAGATAAAGAAGAGGCCAGGCTGGTTGCCTCAGGCCTATAATCCCAGCACTTTGGGAGGCTGAGGCAGGTGGATCATTTGAGGTCTGGAATTTGAGAACAGTCTGACCAACATGGTAAAACCTCGTCTCTACTAAAAATACAAAAAAAATTATCCAGGCATGGTGTCGCATGCCTGTAGTCCCAGCTACTCAGGAAGCTGAGGCAGGAGAATTGCTTGAATCCAGGAGGCGGAGATTGCAGTGAGTTGAGGTGGTGCCATTGCACTGAAAGAAAGAAAGAAAGAAAGAAAGAAGGAAGAGATGGCAGAACCTGCACACTGAAGAAAAATGAAAAGCTGGGTTTCCATACAACACTGGGTTAAGACGTCCTGAGTTCTTTATTAGGCAAAAAGCAGAAATTTATATGAAAATATCATATGACAGCATTTAAATTCCATTATACAAAATACATTTCAGTGAATTATGTTCTTTTCACAGTGCAGTTCTAGTTATTATTAATCAATCTACTCTCCCATTTTTATAAAGCCCCTGAATTAAAGTATCCTCTAGATATTGTTAAGATAACTGCAGTGAGTGGACTCTACCTGGTGGAGAAATTTTTTCTTTCAAGTTTTCAAGAGCCATATTTCATTTATAAATAGTTCCTTTCATGGGAGTAGACTTTCTTTCATTTCAAGAAATCAGTCCCTCCCTTGGACTCCTCCCTTGTCTCTATTTGCAGACGACATGATTGTATATTTAGAAGACCCCATTGCCTCAGCACAAAATCTCCTTAACATGATAAGTAACTTCAGCAAAGTCTCAGGATACAAAATCAATGTGCAGAAATCACAAGCATTCCTATACACCAATAACAGACAAACAGAGAGCCAAATCAAGAGCAAACTCCCATCCACAAATGCTACAAAGAGAATAAAATACCTAGGAATATAACTAACAAAGGATATAAAGGACCTCTTCAAGGAGAATTACAAACCACTGCTCAATGGAATAAGACAGGACACAAACAGATGGAAAAAAATTCCATGCTCACGGTTAGCGTATCGTGCATATGGCTACTGCCCAAAGTAATTTATAGATTCAATGCTATCCCCATCAAGCTACCACTGACTTTCTTCACAGAACTGGAGAAAACCACTTGAAACTTCATATGGAAGCAAAAGAGAGCTTGCATAACCAAGACAATCCTAAGCAAAAAGAACAAAGCTGGAGGCATCATGCTGCCCTACTTCAAACTATACTACAAGACTGCAGTAAACAAAACAGCATGATACTGGTACCAAAACAGAGATATAGACCAATGGAACAGAACAGAGGCCTTGGAAGCAGCACCACACATCTACAACCATCTGATCCTTGACAAACCTGACAAAAACAAGCAATGGAGAAAGGATTCCCTGTTTAACAAATGGTGTTGGGAAAACTGGCTAGCCACGTGCAGAAAGCAGAAACTGGACCCCTTCCTGACACCTTATACAAAAATTAACTCCCGATGGATTAAAGATTTAAACATAAGACCTAATACCATAAAAACCCTCGAAGAAAACCTAGGCAAAACAATCCAGGACATAGGCAAAGGCAAGCACATCATGACTAAAACAACAAAAGCATTGGCAACAAAAGCCAAAATAGACAAATGGAATCTAATTAAACTAAAGAGCTTCTGCACAGCAAAAGAAATGATCATTAAAGCAAATCAGTAACCAACAGAATGGGAAAAAATTTTTGTAATCTACCCATCTGACAAAGGGCTGATATCCAGAATCTACAAAGTACTAAAACAGATTTACAAGAAAAAAACAAACTCATTAAAAAGTGGGTGAAAGATATGAACAGACACTTCACAAAAGAAGACATTTATGAGGCCAATAAACATATGAAAAAATGCTCATCATCACTGGTCATTAGAGAAATGCAAATCAAAACCACATTGAGATATCATCTCACGCCAGTTAGAATGGCAATCATTAAAAAATCTGGAGACAACAGATGCTGGAGAGGATGTGGAGAAATAGGAACACTCTTACACAGTTGGTGGGAGTGTAAATTAGTTCAACCATTGTGGAAGACAGTGTGGCGATTCCTCAAGGACCTGGAAATAGAAATTCCATTTGACCCAGCAATTCCATTACTGGGTATATATCCAAAGGATTATAAATCATTCTACTATAAAGACACATGCACACCTATGTTCATAGCAGCACTGTTTACAATAACAAAGACCTGGAACCAACCCAAATGCCCAACAATGATAGACTAGACAAATAAAATGTGGCACATATACACCATGGAATACTATGCAGCCATAAAAAATGATGAGTTTGTGTCCTTTCTAGGGACTTGGATGAATCTGGAAACCATCATTCTCAGCAAACTGACACAAGAACAGAAAATCAAACACTGCATGTTCTCATTCATAGGTGGGTGTTGGACAATGAGAACACATGGACACAGGGAGGGGGAGCATCACACACTGGGGTCAGTTGATGGGGCTAGGGGAGGGACAGCAGGGGGGTGGGGAAGGTGGGGAGGGATAACATGGGGAGAAATGCCAAATGTTGATGATGGGAGAATGGAGGCAGCAAACCAGCTTGCTAACCTATGCAACAATCCTGCAAAATCTGCACGTGTAATCCAGAATCTAAAGTACAATAAAAAAATACCTAGACACAAAGAACCTATAAAAAATTTTAAAAGATGAGCTGCAAAGAGAAAAAAAAAAAACCCCAAAAAACCAACACTGCTTCAGTATCTTCTCACAAGTCAGTGTAGTTCTGTTAGTCAGAGATAGCCACTTTAACATTTGGCACAAAGACTCCCAAATTTATATATTTATTTATACATACCAAAACAAGATCATAACATATGCGTTGTTTTGCAAGCTGCCTTCGATGTCTGGATTTGTTTTTAAACTCAACAATGTATTGTAGGTATGTTTCCATATCAACAAATGGAAGACTATTTTATCATTTTAAAAAGCTGTGTGGTATAACATTATATAGATAAATAATTATTTATTTAGTTGATTGTAACTGTTAGAAATTTAGGTTGTTTCAAGTTTTCACTGTTATAAACCATGTTTATATGACTATCCTTACACAAACATGTATGCAAAGTTCTTCATTCTCTGCCTCCTTCCTGCCTCTCTAGTCTCATTCATTGCTACTTCCAAACTTGTTCTCTATATGTATATTATAATGAACTGCAATTCCTTACATGTACCACGTGTTCTCCTGCCTCTGAGCATTTGCACGTTATTCAGAGACTCAGAGTTTCCTCAGAATACTCTTCCTAATCACTTACTGCTAATTTTTACTCTACTGAAATCCTTTCCTCTGGGAAATTTCTTGGATTCTTTGAGTTACACTAGCTAATGGTGTAACTACATACTGCAGGAGAACCCTGACCTACCCAGGCTTTATTATAACTAAATATGTAGCCCAAAGTCTCTTCTTGCCTGTAACTCCAAGAGAACTGAGGATGGGGAACACAGTGTTTCATTCACTGCCAATCCCCCGCATCTATAGCCGTGTATGGCATATAGAAGGTTCTCGAAATTATGTATTGCATGAAATGGAGACATTTATTAATTTGTTGTGTGTTTAGGATACATTGTCAGAAGAAAAGTTGCTGGCTTAGGGAATGCTTAAGACTTTTGATACGTTATGGCAAATTGCCTCCAAATAGTAGCATACATTTCTTTACATCTTGGAAAATATTGAGTGTTATTTTATGTTTTGCCAACCTGATATACAGAATTATTATCTCATTATTTGATTTTACATTTCTTTTTTGGTGAATTACCTATTAATGTCATTTTCCAATTTGTATTGGGGTATTTATCACATTTTTATTAATTTTTAAAGAATATTTATATATTTAGATATTTACATATTACTATTTCTTAAAGAAGAAATATATTTTTCATGTATGTCATAAATATTCCCCTCTACCTTTTCATGGATCTTTTGCATTAGTTATAATCTTTTTCTGCAGTCAAAGTTTTAATTTTTTGGTAGTCAGATAGACGAGCTTTGTCTTCATGGTTTCTATCTTTAGCGTCATGCTAGGAAAGGCCTCTTCCATCCTAATGTAAAAAATAATTGCCTTTACCCTTTTCTTTTTTTTTTTTTGACACATGGTCTTACTCTGTTACCAAGGTAGGAGTACAGTGGCGCCATCTCAGTTCATTGCAACTTCTGCCTCCAGGGCTCAAGTGATCGTCTCACCTCAGCCTTGGGAATAGCTGGGACTACAGGTGTGCACCACCACACCCAGCTAATATTTGTATTTTTTTTGTAGAGATGGGGTTTGGCCATGTTGTCCAGGCTGATCTTGAATTCCTGGACTCAAGTGAGCTGCTTACCTCGGCCTCCCAAAGTGCTGTGCTTACAGGCGAGAGCCATTGCTCCTGGCCTGCCTTTAGTTTAATTTAAATATTTTTATTATTTAATTTCTATGTTTTAATTTTTAATCCATCTGGAATTTTGAGTGCAGGCAGTGTAAGGAATCTAACTCAAACCACTTCTTTCCACCAACACACACATGCCAAATTTAGCCAGTTGTCTTAAACAAAGGATGTGAGTATTTATTAAGTGCTTCATTGTTCTTAGACTGAATTTGTGGTCTTCACATTAGCTGGATAATTTGAGGGCCATAGGGCCAACCTGATGTCTCACTAATCATGCCTGGGAACACGAGGCTGTCAGTGAAGGCCAAGAAAAGCCTCCCATGAGTGCTGCCTGCTACAGCCCTGCTGCATGCTTCATCTTTCCTGCTTCCAAGCTTCCCTGTAAGAGCAAGGTCCCCTAGCTGGGGAAACTGTCCTTGGTGGCTGGGTATTGCCAACCACAAACTTCTAATAAAGATGCAATCCTGCCTCGAGCTCTTTTCTCTTTATTCCATTTGTATTTTATTAAGAATATATTCTGTTACTGTTTAATTATCTTTTCTTTCTCATGATTTTAGGTTGCTTTGATATTTTTTATACTTTGAGATACTGTTTTACTTTTTTGAAACTAAATTCCTTCTAGTTTTAATTGTATCTTTATCTTCAAAATGTTTTGATTTGATAGTTATTTGTTCTAAATTGCTTAGTTTAAATTCCAAATATTTTATTCTTTATAATTTTAGAGTTTTTCTGTTTTAGTTCTAATACTTATCCACATGATCTGCAGTCTCAAAAATCATTCTACAGCTTTGCTCTTATTCCCCCCCCCCCATTTTGGAATAAGAAAATGGATACTCAGAGATGGGAGGGCTTGTGAGCTAGCCTGACATGATCGGATTTAAAATATTCACTTTTTTCGGGTCTTTGTTTATTCTCTTTGATATTTGGACCTTCCCCTATTAAGCAAATGATGCTATTCTGAGCCCCATATCTCAGGAAGGGATATTTTAAGTGAAACAGTGGTAAAAGGAATTCTTTTCTTGGCTTTTGTGTTTCTAAAGCTGAAGAATTGAGGAGAGAGGAAATGGCCCAAGGTAGCGATTAAAAAAATATATCTGAGGAGAAAAAAAGCAGGATAAGAGGAGCTAAGTTTTCCGCAACTTCCCAACCCCAAATGAGGAAATGATGATAACAGCTTGGTGAAGACAAAAGGCTTGAAAGGAAATAGTGAGGTGGTAGATGTGGATGAGTCCCTCTGATAGGAGGCCTTCTCCTTGGGGGTGGAAGTGGCAAGTTTTCCCATATGGTGGTGTATGTTTGCAAGCAGGTGAAGACCATGCCTCACTTCTTGGTTAGAGGTATATAGGATGATATGAAGACCCCAGGATGGAAAATGGCTCATTTCATCTTGAGATACCCTTTCAGAGATTTATGACAGCCCAGCATGTTGGAGAAGCAACAAAGTCATCATGTCACCTCTAGAGTGGCATGAAATATGCAGAGAAATCTACCAGAAGTGAAGGTATCTCAAGGATAAGAACAGGAGATAACTCAGGGGCAGCATTGATGGGCTGATAACAGAGATCAGTTGGGTTGATAGACATATTAGTGTTGTTTCCTTTAAAGCCTTTGCTCTTCACCAGTTAAACCCCAGCATTTATCTTTTTAAAGTTACAAGATGAGTTATATAACATCAGTTCTCAGAACTTATTTTATTATAATTACATTAAAGAGGTTAAATTCTAAGAAGTACTAACTCCGGAGAATAAAAGGAATTGCTCTCCCTTCACAGAGAGAGACTGTTTCCGAGGCATTTAATACAGAGTGTGGTTTTTGGGTTGCAGAGCTATCTATGGAGAGGATATTGATTATGTTTGGATCTTGTCATTAGCTAGCCTTTCTAGGCTCTAGGGTGACAGGCTGGGTGGGTGGGATCTGGAAAGAAAGTCAATTAACACAGTTATTGCAGATGTGAAATGAAACTGTAAATAAGACCCCAAGCTTTTGAGATGAGATGGACTCACTGTGGTTGACAGAAACCAAATTAAGATAATAGGAATGCAGTGGTATGATAAGTGAGAGCAAGGCTATCATGACTTCTTTGTTCCAGAGAGGGCGGCTCTAAACATGTTTGCATCTCTGAGCTAAGGTGGCAGGTTGCTGTTCCTCTAAAACAGTCCTGGAAAACTCCTCCCACCAGCCACCTGAAAGGAGCATACAACTCAGACGTCTGGATTTGAGCTTGAGAACTACCTAACTGGGCCTTAGTTGTTTTCAACCAATCAGGAATTAATGAGTTTTAATCCTTCATTTGCATATACAAACCTGATGGAGGGGGTAAGGTGGAAACTTTCCCTATTTAAGCCCTATTCCTTCTTTGATTCCCATAGCACTTTCCTTTTATATCAGTGTCTCCCTGATCTGCAGATTTTTTTTTTCTTGTTGTTGTTTTAATAGATTGGGGTATTTTTTAAATTTGGTTTTTGTTTCAATAAAAAATAAAGCTCTCCCTTTTTTTTCTCCTCAGGCCTCATGGTCTTTTCTTTACACAGACTTATTAAGACCTGGCCAGAAGTATACAACATTGTTTTGTTAAATTTAGCCTAAAGCTGCCTCCTTACACATTTTAAGTTCAGCCTAAAGGTTTCTCCATACAGAGTAAACGGCAACCTAACTGGCTGTGTAAACAGACTGTAACCTACTGTTATGCCAGTCACCAGGTTTCCAGCTAATCAAGGGTGGCCAACTGTTCAAACCATGTTCAAATAAGGCAGACACCGAGCTGAAACCAATCTGGCTCTTTCTGTACCTCACTTCCATTTGTTTTGTATATCACTTTCCTTTTTCTGTCCGTAAATCCTCTTCTGCCACACGGCGGCACTGGAACCTCTCTGAGCCCATTCTGGTTTGGGAGCTGCCCAATTTGGGAATCATTCTTCGCACAACTAAATGGTTAAATTTGACTTAACTTTTTTTTTTTTTTAAACAGTTTCCATGCTGGTTTTTCTAAATATTTATAGCACAAAAATCATTCCTCTTGGCCTCTTGCAGAGATTAGATTGCATTAAAGGTGTCTGGTAAGTTTCGATAAGGCACACCTTGGCTTAATTGCCCTAAAAATTTCCAAAGGTACTAGATCTCAGATTCAGAAGTTCTGCTCTCTTGTCTGGCCTTTTCCTTCCTATGCTTGTCATCATTTCCCACAAAACTTCCACTAGAGTTTTTCTAGCAAAACAGGAGTTAGATTGTGTATCTCTCCTATTTGCATTATGTTGTTGGACACACAGACCATATATTCTTACTTTTGTTCCTCCTACTATGCTTAGTATCAGATGCATGGTAGCCACTTTATAGCTACTTGCTAATTGAATACACTCCTGATGGCTTCATGCATGTCCTGACACAGAGTGCTTTCTTCACATTGGTCAAATGAACAGCTGCCCCACAACCTATAGGTACCTCACAGCTCGTGAGATAAACGTTATCCACAGGAGCAGCATGGTCAATTTTTGCCACTGCAATCTCAGGCACAATAGTATATTCAGTGAACATGCTCATGCAAAAGAGTTTTTTGAATCTCTTCATGTGCCAGGCTGCAAGATGTGGGGGGGTCCATATTACCTTAATCATGTGATTGCTCTCATTCACTGTGATCATTTCAGGCATGCTAAGAATAACAATGTCAAGATCCTTTTTGATATGCCTGGGGGAAGAGCATGTAATTGCTTTCTATTGATTCTTTGAAATGTCACTGTCATCCTGTCAACTGAAATTTAACCTCTATTTTCTAGTTGATTAGAACATTCATTCATTTGTCAAACACTCAATGCATTCCAACTCTGAGGCAGGCACTGTGCTGAGCACTCTGAAGGATATGTATATACATATACATACATATATATATATATATCCCTCAGAGTGTGTGTGTGAGTGTGTGAGTGTGTGAGTGTGTGTGTGTGTGTGTGTGTGTGTGTGTGTGTGTATGGCAGTACCTATCCCCAAGAAGCTCTCAATCTATTTAGAAGTACACTGGTTCTATCTCAACCTTCATTTGACTGTAGATATATAGACTTGGCTTAGTCACTGTCCCAATAGATTGCTAGAATCAGAGGACACAGATAATAGTGATGCAACTCTTGGAATCACCAGGTATATCTGATATTGTGATTTTTCATTCGTTAGAAGACTCTAGAGGCATAATATGTGACTAGTTAGAATAATCCAGAGCCAACTAATTTACTTTTCTGGTAAATATGTTAACACACTTTAAGTTCCTCCTCTGTGCAGGAGGAACTCTTTGGAATGCTGTGGTAGGACGGTTTTTGCTGGCCCATTTTTCCCTTGTTTCATAGAGCTCACTCCATTGATAATATCTTCCACAATTTCAGCTCCTTCATGGCCTGGGATTAAAGGAAAATTTACTGGGGAGTGCTCCTTTCAGAACATGTTCATCAGAACCACAGATCCCTGAAGATATCATCTGCATAGAAATAAAGTGATCAAGGATCAATTGGTTTGTGATTTTTTTCTTAGAGATGAGAAAAAGGAGATTCAGGGACTTAGAATGACTTGTCCAAAGTCACATGGCTCATGTTCAGACCTGGTGATAAACTTAGGCTTTTGAAATCCAGTCTGTATACCTCATATCATTAAAGTTTTGAAATACGAGGGACAGCCTCATACAATAAAGGGCTTTGTTTTGGACCAAACATCAATAACACCATAATTGAAAAACACAGAATTTTAGGCCCAGTTTTGTGGAAGATTTCTCCAATGCTCTGAGAAAATAGACTTTCAAAATTTTAAACTTGCACATTGAAAACATTCTTTAGGTTAATAATGCAAAATAAGTTTAGGTTAAATAAAGTAACTGTTGAAAAATTTAACCAACATTGAAAAGTTCAAAAACTTCTTAGTTTATGGAATAAGTTTTCCTTAGTGTGGTTAGGACAAACCCTATTACGATGGATTGTAAAAGTGAAATATTTTATGTACTGTAATCCATATATTATTGTTCTTCTTGGAATGCTGCCAGAAAAGCATACTAACGAGTTTTCTGGTATCTGTAGTGGGAGAGGCAGCATTTTATAGCTGGAACACTGGAAACTGCTATGGTACAATTATAAAATGTGTGAAAAGATATACTCATGAGAACAGTTGTGATTTTGGCTCCACAGTGTTAAAATGACTTCAAGATGCTATTAAAGTGTAGGAGTTATTATCTTATGTATACAGTAGTTTTGTATTACATATCAAATAAGAATGTGCAACTCTCTATGGGAAGCTGTCCATAGCATAAGCTGGGTGTGAAATTGTCTGTTTTGAGAAACAGAGGCAACCATCAATTGATTTTATACAGGGTTTCAGGGTCCCTGCTCCTGCAACTTTTACCTTGGTGGGCTGTTCTGGATTTATTATTTAAGGAGTAGCCTTGGAAGTTAAAGAATATATCAGTGTGAGAACAGAAAATAGTGGCTAATTAACTAGTAAACATTTTAGTGAATGGTGACCTAGGAAACAATAGCCATTGACTAAATGCTATTTGGATGAATGATAAGCAGAAGAATACAGCTTCTGAAGAGCAATCAGTTAAAACAGATGATTGAACTCTTTCCTTTGTGTACATTCTTATCAATTTTCATTTTGTGTACATTCTTATCAATTTTCATTTCATCAATAGAATAAAGGCCTTAGCATACAGTCGATCATGGAATTGATAATTTGTTGTGTTAGTTCTTTTTCTTTTTCCTGTTTTGTCTTTCATTCCCCATCTATCTTTCCCTTACCCCTTTTTCTCCTCCATCACTTTTTCTTTCCAATTCTTTTCATTTCTTTTCTCTCTCACTCTGGTACCCATCCCCCAAACCTTCTCTCACTTCGATGAGATATGATATAGACTAGAAGTATATAGCTTTTTGTATTTGTTGTATTCATTTAATCGACTGTTAAATTTCCTGGATTTAATTTAAAAGATGTGTGACTTTAATGTGTAATGAGATTCTAATGAATAATATTCCTAATCTTGATATTTAGCAATTTCATAAAATTCAAAATGCACTGTTTGAGAGCTTGATTTGAGAGTGGCAAGGTGGGGCCTTTGATAGATCTATTTTTTCCAGTTCTAGTCTAAGCTCTGTTCAATAATTGTTAACTCTTTCAAATCATGGAGTACTTGCTATTCATTCTTGGAAACTGAAATTTATCACATAGTACACTTTTGTCAGATGAATTTTCTGAGGCTCTTAGAGTTTGCAAGCACAAAGTAATACAGTAGGATAATTAGTCTGTTAGTCACTGAGGATGCATTTATTGAGTATCGGTTTGTATCACAGAGGTATGGGAAAATACATTCCCTGTCCCTTCAAAAACCAAAACAGTATAATACTTAAAAAATCTTCTAGGTCAAACTGTAAAATATATAGGTCTATGATATTATGTCACTTAAGTAGGAATTTCAATAATAAGAAAATTATCAAGCGAGTGAGTTACCAATATTTTACAGTTACGAAGAATGTCATTAACTCTATTCATTTATCTTAGTTTTAAAAATTCTTTACTAAGCAAAGTGGACAGATTAAAAATGTAAATAAAATATATATAACTCACTTGCATATATGTATATATATATCTTTTCAATGAAACAGGATTTCCTTTTATTTGCCTTCAAAAGTAAAGTCTAAATGACTTAAATTCACCTTGATACAAACTCCCCTAGCCTTTAGAGGCTCAACTTGCATTTCTTCAATTGAAAGAGGAGAACTGGCTGCCTGGCATGTAATTGTCTGCAGATACAAGGAAAACAAAATGACATTGTTTAGCAATAACATTTATGCATTAGTTCATTCTTACAGTGCTATAAAGAAATACCTGAGACTGAGTAATTTATGAAGAAGAGAGGTTTACTTGGCTCACAGTTCTTCAGGCGTATAGGAAGAATAGCGGCTTCTGCTTGACTTCTGGGGGAGGGCTCAGGGAACTTACATTCATGGTGGAGGCAAATGGGGAGCAGGAACATCTTATATGGCCAGAGCAGGAGGAAGAGAGTGAGGGGGGAGGTGCTGCACACTTTTAAACAAACAGATGTCATGAGAACTCTGTCACACGAGCAGCACCAAAGGGATGGTGCTAAAACATTGATGAAAGGTCCACTCCTGGGAGCCAGTTACTTCTCACCAGGCCCCACCTCCGACACTGGAGATTACAATTCAACATGAGTCATGGGTGGGGACACAAATCCAAATTGTATCAATTTGTCTTTTTTTTCTAATTCCACAAATGACTGTTATAATTGCACAAATTTGTTATAATTTGTAAAAATGCAAAAGTCATTGAAAAAAATTCACATGCAATTTCAGTACAAGCTATTGAAATTTTAGCATATTGCCTACCAGTCTTTTAGTGTAATTTTTAAATAGTTGAGCTGTCATATAAGCAATTTTATATTCTGCTCATTAAAATTTTTTTAAATTTTAATTTTTGTGAGTACATACTAGGTGTATATTTTTATGATAACGTTAGCTGTTTTGATATGGCCATGCAATGCATAATAATCACATCATGCAAAATGAGGTATCCATCTTCTGAAACATTTATCCTTTGTGTTGCAAACAATCCAATTATACCTTTTAATTTATTTTAAAATGTGTAATCAAATTTTTATTGACTGTTTTTAACTTCATGTGATCTCATTTGTCCGTGTTTTCTTTGGTTGCCTGTGCTTGTGGGGTGTTATTTAGGAAATTTTTGCCTAAACCAATGTCCGGAGAGTTTCCCCAATGTTTACTTTTAGTAGTTTCATAGTTTGAGGTCTTAGATTTAAGTCTTTAATCCATTTTGATTTAATATTTGTATATGATGAGAGATGGAGGTCAAGTTTCATTCTTCTGCTTATGGATATGTAGTTTTCCTACACCATATGTCGAAGAGATCTTTTTTATACTCTACTTTTTTTGCTAATAACAAGCACCATTTATTGAACAGTTACCATTACTTGTCCATATGAATTTTCTCATGACTTTGAAATGCTTTCTAATCATAATTGTAAATAGCTACTTTTAGTAGTCTTTTTTGTTTTTTTTTATTAAACTTTAAGTTTTGGGATACATGTGCAGAAAGTGCAGGTTTCTTACACAGGTATACGTGTTACATGGTGGTTTGCGGCACCTATCTACCTGTTATCTACATTAGGTATTTTTCTTCATGCCATCCTTCCTCTTGCCCTTCACCCTCCGACAGGCCCTGGTGTGTGATGTTCCCCTCTCTGTGTCCATGTGTTCTCATGTTCAACTCCCACTTATGAGTGAGAACACGTGATGTTTGTTTTTCTGTTCCTGTGTTAGTTTGCTGAGAATGATGGTTTCCAGCTTCATCCATGTCCCTGCAAAGGACGTTAATTAATCCTTTTTTATGGCTGCATAGTATTCCGTGGTGTATATGTGCCACATTTTCTTATCCAGTCAATTATTGATGGGCATTTGCGTTGGTTCCAAGTCTGTGCTATTGTGAATAGTGCCACAATAAACATATGTGGGCATGTGTCTTTATAGTAGAATGATTTATAATCCTTTGGGTAGATACCCAGTAATGGGATTGCTGGATCAAATGGTATTTCTGGTTCTAGGTCTTTGAGGAATTGCCACACTGTCTTCCACAATGGTTGAACTAATTTGCACTCCCACCAACAGTTGAACTAATTTGCACTCCCACCAATAGAAAAGCATTCCTATTTCTTCACATCCTTGCCAGAATCTGTTGTTTCTTGGCTTTGTAATGATCGTTATTCTAACTGGTGTGAGATGGTATCTCACTGTGGTTTTGATTTGCATTGTTCTAGTGACCAGTGACGATGAGCTTTTTTTCATGCTTTTTGGTCACATAAATGTCTTCTTTTGAGAAGTGTCTGTTTCCATCCTTTTCCCACTTTTTAATGGAGTTGTTTTTCTGTTATAAATTTGTTTAAGTTCTTTGTAGATTCCGAATATTAGCCCTTTGTCAGATGGATAGTTCGCGAAATTTTTTTTGAGATGGAGTCTCACTCTGTTGAGCATACTGGAGTGCAGTTGCGTCATCTTGGCTCACAGCAAAATTGTTCAAGTGATTCTCCCGCCTCAGCCTCCTCAGTAGCTGGAACTACAGGTGCATGCCACCACACCTGGCTAACGTTTTGTATTTTTAGTAGAGACAGGGTTTCGCCATGTTGGCCAGACTGGTCTGAAACTTTTAATCTGAGGTGATCTGCCTGCCTTGGCCTCCCAAAGTGCTGGGATTACAGGTGGGAGTCACCGAGCCTGATCTCAATAGAGTTTTTAAAAAAATAAGTAAAACCTCCCAATCCCAAACAATAGGAATATAACTTAATCACACCAATTTGTACTTTTATTTCTTATTCTTGAGGTTAGATACTAAACCCTAAAGATATCCAAACTAGGATTAGATCTATTTATCTGTAGCCAGAGACAGCTTCTATCATGGTGTCCTTAGCAGCCACGGTTATTAAAATGTCTTTTCTCCAGGAAGATCCAATAGGAGAAAAGAAAGAAACTTCTCTGATTAGGCTCCAACCCTTCCCCACCTTCCATCAGATTGATTGGATAGGCATAATGGAAACCAGAACACGTGGTTTCCAAACAAGAAAATCCTTTGAGGGAGAGAGGAGGGGAGAGGAAGGATTCAGTCAGTGCCCAGACCGAAATTGAGTGATATCAGTTTCACTCATCTTCACACATCTTCAGGTTGCATGTTTGTGGAGTAGTTTAGGAATAAATCCATGGTTTTGGAGTACTACAATACCTAGTGATCTGCTGTATTATATTATAGCTTTCCCCTACAGTTTCCAAGGCAGGCTCCAAGTCACTGGCAGGAGAATTTGGCTGGAACTGAATGCAGGACTGCAGAGGTTCCTCTCCACAGTTATAGAAGGGACTGTTCCAGGCCTGATTGTTCCAGAACAGGGTGCACCAGGTCTGAGCGTTCCAGGAGTGGTTGCTCCAGGACTGGTTGTTCTGAGTCTGGTTGTTCCAGGTTGAGTGGCTGCAGGTCTGGTTGCTCCACATTGGAAAGTTCCCAGTTGTGTTCACCAAGCATCCCTGGTAGTAGGAGGAGTAGAGGTTAGGATAGGTAAGTGCTGAAGCCTTCTGCATCACACCATTGATATTGTTTGGCCAGTTGATTTTCTGCCACCTCTTAGATTTCATTCTCCGATTCTGGAACCAGGTCTTAATCTGTTTGTAGCAGATGTTCGAGATGTTGGAAAGTTCTTGCATCTGCTGGAGGCAGAGGTATTTCTGTCTCTGAAATCTATCGTTGAGTACACACAGCTTGGTGGAAGAGAACACAGTTCTGGTCTGCTGTTTCTTGATCAGGACCTTGTCTTCCTTTTTTGTGGCACTCTTCTCTGAAGAAGTGGGTTGTTTGCCTTTGGGACTGGTGGAAGAATCAGGGCTGTCCTGAATAAGCAGATCCATGGAGGAAGGAAGAATAGAGACATTCTCCGTGTGAGGCATCTCAGCAGAAGACATTTGCAGGATGGATAGTTTTCTTCAGGCCCACAAATCACAGGTGTAGGTGAAGAGTCTTTCCAGTCAGATGCTTTGGAGTAAGGAAGGCTTTGTGGACAAGCTGGATCCACACTCATGTTATTGTTGGGGAAGAGGAGGAAAAAATTTAAGAGCTGGATGGAAAAAAGGCTAAAGTGGCTTTAAGACTTTTTTCTGGAAGATGTTAGAGAAATATGACCTCCAGAAGTGAAAATATCAAGTTTGGATGAAGTGAGTCACCTCCACAATAACAGGAGGCAACCAGCTCAGTCTAGCAAAATGTTAAAGTCCTCAGATTCAATTATTTTTTAAAGGATTTTTTTGTGTCTCTATCTCCTTCAGTTCTGCTCTGATCTTAGTTATTTCTTGTCTTCTGCTAGCTTTTGAATTTGTTTGATCTTGCTCCTATAGTTCTTTTAATTGTGACAATAGGGTGTAGATTTTGGATCTTTCCTCACTTCTCATGTGGGCATTTATTGCTATAAATTTCCCTCTAGACACTGCTTTCAATGTGTCCCAGAGATTCTGGTATGTTGTGTCTTCATTCTCATTGGTTTTGAAGAGTGCCTTTATTTCTGCCTTCATTCCATTATTTATCCCATAGTCATTCAGGAGCAGGTTGTTCAGTTTCCATGTAGTTGTGAGGTTTTGAGTGAGTTTCTTAATCCTGAGTTCTAATTTGATTGCACTGTGGTCTGAGAGACTGTTTGTTATGATTTTCATTCTTTTACATTGCCAAAGAGTGTTTTACTTCCAGTTATGTGGTCAATTTTAGAATAAGTGAGATGTGGTGCTGAGAAGAATGTATATTCTGTTGTTTTGGGGTGGAGAGTTCTGTAGATGTCTATTAGGTCCTGAGCTGAGTTCAAGTCCTGAATATTCTTGTTAATTTTCTGTCTCTTTGATCTGTCTAATATTGACAGTGGAGTGTTAAAGTCTCCCACTATTAGTGTGTAGGAGTGTAAGTCTCTTTGTAGGTCTCTAAGAACTTGTTTTATGAATTTGGGTGCTCCTATATTGAATGCATATACATTTAGGATGGTTAACTCTTCTTGTTGCATCGATTCCTTTACCATTATGTACCATTCTTTGTCTTTTTTGATCTTTGTTGTTTTAAAGTCTGTTTCATCAGAGATGAGGATGGCAACCTCTTCTTCTTCTTTTTTTTTTTGCTTTCCATTTGCTTGGTAAATCTTCCTCTATCTCTATATTTTGAGCCTATGTGTGTCTTTGCACATGAGATGGGTCTCCTGAATACAGTACACCAATGGCGGTCTTGACTCTTTATCCAATTTGCCAGTCTGTCTTTTCACTGGGGGCATTTAGCCCATTTACATTTAAGGTTAATATTGTTATGTGTGAATTTGATCCTGTCATCATGATGCTAGCTGGTTATTTTGCACATTAGTTATGCAGTTTCTTCATAGTGTCATTGATCTTTATATTTTGATATGTTTTTGCAGTGGCTGGTACCAGTTTTTTCTTTCCATATTTAGTGCTTCCTTTAGAAGATCTTGTAAGGCAGGCCTGATGGTGGCAAAATCTCTTGGCATTTTCTTGTTTGTAAAGGATTTTATTTCTCTTTTGCTCATGAAGCTTAGTTTGAATGACCTAGTTTGGATGGATATGAAATTGTGGGTTGAAAATTATTTTCTTTAAGAATTTTGAATATTGGCCCACACTCTCTTCTGGCTTGTAGGGTTACTGCAGAGAGATCTGCTCTTAGTCAGATGGGCTATCCTTTTGCGGATAACCTGACCTTTCTCTCTGGCTGCCTATAACATTTTTTCCTTCATTTTATCCTTGGAGAATCTGACAATTACGTGTCTTGAGGAATTCCCTGTCTTGGGGTTGGTCTTCTCAGGAGTATCTTAGTGGTGTTCTCTGTATTTCCTGAATTTGAATGTTGGCCGGTCTTGCTAGGTTGGGGACGTTCTTGGGTAATATCCTGGAGTGTTTTCCAACTTGATTCCATTCTCCCCCGTCATTTTCAGGTACACCAATCTATTGTAGGTTTGATCTTTTCCCATAGTCCCATATTATTTGGAGGCTTTGTTCATTCCTGTTCATTATTTTTTCTCTAATCTTGTCTTCACACTTTATTTCATTAAGTTGATCTTCAATCTCTGATATCCTTTCTTCGATTTGATTTATTTGGCTATTGATTCTTGTGTATGTTTCATAAAGTTCTTCTGCTGTGTTCCTCAGCTTTATCAGGTCATTTATATTCTTCTCTAAACTGATTATTCTAGTTAGCAGTTCCTGTAACCTTTTATCAAAGTTCTTAGCTCTCTTTTATTGGGGTAGAACATGCTCCTTTAGCTCAAGGAGTTTGTTATTACCCACCCTTTGAAGCCTACCTCCGTCAATTTGTCAAACTCATTCTCCATCTAGTTTTGTTCCCTTGCTGATGAGGAGTTGTGATACTTTGGAGGAAAAGAGGTATTCTGGTTTTTGAAATTTTCAGCATTTTTGTGCTGGTTTTGCCTCATCTTCATGAATTTATCTACCTTTGATCTTTGATGCTGAGGAATTTTGGATGGGGTTTTTGCATGGGTGTCCTTTTTTTGATGTTGATGTTATTGCTTTCAGTTTGTTAGTTTTCCTGCCAACAGTCAGGCCCCTCTGCTGCATGTCTGCTGGAGTTTGCTGGAGGTCCACTCGAGTCTGCTGGGGTTTGATGGAGGTCCACTCCAGACCCTGTTTCCCTGGGTATCACCAGTGGAGGCTGCAGAACAGCAAAGATTGCTCCCTGTTCCTTTCTCTGGAAGCTTTGTCCTAGAGGGGCACCTGCCAGATGCCAGATGGAGCTTTCCTGTATGAGGTGTCTGTTGACCCCTACTGGGAATTGTCTTCCAGTCAGGAGGCACAGGGGTCAGAGACCCACTAGAGGAGGCAGTCTGTCCCTTAGCAGAGCTCGAACTCTTTGCTGGGAGATCTGCTGCTCTCTTCAGAGCCAGCAGGCAGGAATGTTTAAGTCTGCTGAAGCTGCTCCCACAGCCACCCTTACCCCTAGGTGCTCTGTCCCAGGGAGATGAGAATGTTATCTATAAGCCCCTGACTGGGGCTGCTGCTTTTCTTTCAGAGATGCTCTGGACAGAGAGGAGGAATCTAGAGAGGTGTTCTGGCTATAGTGGCTTTGCCACACTGTGGTAGGCTCCACAGTCTGAACTTCCTGGTGGCTTTGCTTACACCATGAGGGGAAAAACTGCGTACTCAAGCCTCAGTAATGGCAGATGCCTCTCTCCCCCACCAAGCTCAAGTGTCCCAGGTTGACTTCAGACTGCTGTGCTGGCAGCGAGAATTTCAAGCCAGTGGATCTTAGCTTGCTGGGCTCCATGGGAGTGGGACTCACTGAGCAAGAACTCTTGGCTCCCTGGCTTTAGTCCCCTTTCCAGAGGAGTGAATGGTTCTGTCTTGCTGGGGTTCCAGGCACCACTGGGGTACAAAAAAAATTCCTGCAACTAGCATGGTGTCTGCCAAACAGCCGCCCAGTTTTGTGCTTGAAACCCAGGGCTTAGATTGTGTAGGTACCTGAGAAAATCTCCTGGTCTGCAGGTTGCAAAAATCATGGAAAATAATATAGTATCTGGGCTGGATAGCATCGTCCCTCATAGCACAGTCCCTCATGGCTTCCCTTGCCTAGGGGAGGAAATTCCCTGACCCCTTGCACTTCCTGGATGAGGCGACACACCACCCTGCTTCTGCTGGCCCTCTGTTGGGTGAACCCACTGTCTAACCAGTCCCAATGAGTTGAACTGGGTACCTCAGTTGGAAATGCAGAAATCATCCACCTTCTGTGTTTGTCTCATTGGGAGCTGTAGACCGATTGATTCCTATATGGCTGTCTTGCCCAACTCTCCCCAGTTAGTTGTTTATCATTTGAATGTGTTCTGATTTGCTTAATCAGTAATTACCTAGACATAGAATTTATTTGGGTTTTGACTGCTATAAATTATATTATGATGAACACTATTGCTCATAATTTTTACTTGCTGGTTTCCTGGAGAATTACTTGGGAAAGGATAAAGACATTACTTGAGTTGAATTGATTTCCATACTTCTTTACAGACAGGTTGGATCATTTGGCATGCTCCCTAGAAGTATAATAGAATGTCTATATCATTATTTACTCTACCCACATAAGCACTGACTATAGCTATTAAACACAAAATATCTTGACAGGTATAAAAAGCTACTAGGTTGGTGCAAAAGCGATTGCAGTTTTTGCCATTAAAAGTAATGGCCAATCACTTTTGCACAACTAATATTTTTTTATTAGTCTTCCTTCCTTCCTTCCTTCCTTCTTTCTTTTCTTTCTTTTTTTTTTTTTAGACGGAGTTTCACTCTTGTTGCTCAGGCTGGAGTGTAATGTCATAACCTCAGCTCACTGCAACCTCCACCTCCCAGGTTCAAGTGATTCTCCTGTTTCAGCCTCCCAAGTAGCTGGGATTACAGGTGTCTGCCACCACACCCAGCTAATATTTTGCATTTTTAGTAGAGATGGAGTTTCACCACGTTGGCCAGCCTGGTCTTGAACCTCTGACCTCAGGTGATCTGCCTGCCTCGGCATCTCAAAGTGCTGGGATTACTGGCATGAGTCATCGTGCCCGGTCTTTCATTTGTATTTCTTTCAGTGTGAGTGATATTGAATATTTTCTCTTTGTTTTAGTCATCTGTATTTTCCCCTTTTGTGAAGTATTTGGTCATACAGTTTATGTAAATATCTACTGATCTACTGGCACCTTGGAGTTTTACTGATTAATGCATTTGAGTTCTTTATATGTTAAAGGAGTGACTTATTATCTGTCACCTTGTCAGACATATTTTTCCTCTGTTAATTTTTGACTTTTAATTTTGTATAAAATTATACATACATACGTTTAAAAATTTTGGTTCATAAAAATATCTTTTTCTTTGGTATTGTTTTTATACTTTGAAAATTATCTTCATATAAAGACCAAATAATTTTTTTATCCTTCTCTCTCTCTCTCTCTATATATATACATATACACATACATATATATACACACAGATATATATACACATATATATACACATATATACATATATACACATATATATATACACACGTATATATATATATACACATATATATATATATTTTGAGATGGTGTTTTACTCTAGTCACCCAGTCTGGAGTGCAATGGCTCAGTCTCGGCTCACTGCAACTTCTGCCTCCTGGGTACAAGTGATTCTGTCTCCTCAGCCTCCCCAGTAGCTGAGATTACAGGTGCCAGTCACTATGCTCACCTAATTATTGTATTTTTAGTAGAGACGGGGTTTCCCCATGTTAGCCAGGTTGGTCTTGAACTCCTGACCTCAGGCGATCCACCCGCTTCAGCCTCCCAAAGTGCTGGGATTACAGGTATAAGCCACTGTGCTTGGCCCATTCTAGATTTTTATAGTTTGATTTTTAAACATTTAACTCTTAAATTCAGCTGAAAATTATTTTGTGTGAAGTAAGAAGATAAACAAATTGTCCCAGTATAAACTGGTGATTAGTTGTTTCTTTTTCTATGTTAATTAGCACCTTCGGTCAGAAGTTCTTATATTTACAAGTTCTTTCTTGGAGACTGTGTCTATTGTTCTGTGTATCTTTCTGTGTCTATTCCTGCAGCAGCACCTCAATGATTTGAATGCTTTGTCTTTTCCATATACCTTAATATGGTGATACTAGTTCTCCTCATAATTTATTTCTGTTCCATTTGCAGGGCATCATTATTGCACTAGCAATTGTAAAATATACTGAGCTGAGAAAATCTGTTGTTTTATCAAGAAATTCAGACTCCAATGGAAGAGATGATACACGTTTTGCTATATAAGAAAAAGGGACAGATGTCACAAGAAAAGTTCAAACAAAATGATAAAGAAAATATTACTTCTTTCTGAGGCTAAAATAAGATTCACCTACCAAGCTCTCATAAAAATATGCTTCATGTTGGACTCACGGGGGCGGAGAGTAGAATGATGGCTACCAGAGACTGGGAAAGGGTGGTGAGGGGGTTGAGAGAGGTGGGGTTGGGTAAAAAAGATAGAATGAATAGGATCTAGTACTTGGTAATACAACAAGGTGACTATAGTCAATGATAATTAAATTGTACATTTTAAAATAACTAAAGGAGTATAATTGGATTGCAGGTAACACAAAGGATACATGCTTGAGGGGGATGGATACTCCATTTACCCGATGCAATTATTGTGTATTATATGACTGTATCAAAATATCTCATGTACCACATAAATATATGCAGCTATTATGTACCCACAAAATAAAAAATAAAAATATAAAATATTTACCTGAAAAAAGATACTTCATGTAAATATTTTCCTAATTTCAAAAATAGTACACACTCAGCCCCAAAATCTTAGAAAACTCAGAGAAATGTAAAGGGAGATCGAGTGTGACAAAAGGCACCTAGCTATTACCACAGTTAACATTTCAGGATGAGTCCTTCCAGTCAACATGCATGTATATGTGTGTCAGTATGATGATACTGAGCAAGCTGTTTTACAACCTGTTTGTATTAGTTCATTCTTGCACTGCTGCTATAAAGAAATACCTGAGGCTGGGTAACTTATGGAGAAAGAGGTTTAATTAGCTCATGATTCCTCAGGCTGTACAGTAAGCATGGCTGGGGAAGCCTCGGGAAACTTTCAATCATGGAGGAAAGTGAAGGGGAAGCAGGCATGTCTTATACGGCCAAAGCAGGAGGAAGAGAGTGGGGGGGAGTGCTACACATTTTCTAAACAACCAGATCTTGAAATAACTCATTGTCAAGAGAATAGCTCAAAAGAGAAATCCATCTCATGATCCAGTTACCTCCCACTGGACCCCACCTCCAACACTGGGGATTACAATTTGACATGAGACTTGGGGGACACAGACCCAAATCATAATATTGTTCTTCTATTTAACATTATGAATGCATTGCAAATAATTTGTAAAGATCACTTGGGATTTTATTTACTAATATATCATATTTTATTTAATCAGTTTACTAGGACATTACATATATTGCTTCCAGTATGACTTTCTTAAAAAAAGTTATAGTTAATCTGTTTATAAAAAACATATATAATCACAAGTGCTCCTCCATACGATGGAGTCATGTCCTGATAAACCCACGGCAAGTTTAAAATGGATTTAATATGCCTAACTTCTGAAACATCATAGCTCAGCCTAGCCTTCCTTAAACATGCTCAGAACATTTATATTACCCTATAGTTGGACAAAGTCATCTTATTGTAAAGTCCTGGCTGTTTACCCTCATGTGGCTGACTGGGAGCTGTGCTGGCTGCTGGTGCCTACCATTGCAAGAGAGTATCATACTGCATATAAGTAGCCCAGGAAAAGATCAAATTTCAAAATTTGAAGTATGATTTCCACAAAATGCATATACCTTTTGCACCATTGTAAAGTCAACAGATCGTAGGTTGAAGCATCTTAAATTGGGGGATATCTGCATTTTGTTGGATAAATTTCCAGGTCACATTTTTGAGGCTTTTGTTATAATATTATAACTTCCCCCCGTTTACCTTATTAGACATCATTTGTCTAGCACCCTTCACAGCCTCCACGGAGGGAGCCAATGAAGCAGTTACTCTGCTGAGGACTGTCGCCTTCACAGTTTACAGCTGTGAAGAGTAGTTTTGGTAGCAAAAGGGTGAGACAGTAATTTGGGACAAGGTTCAGCAATTTCAGGCCTCTACATTTGGAGCTTTTCTGGCAATAGCAATCTCCTCATCTCCCAGTCAGTTGCTTATGTTTCATTTGAAGAGTTTTATATCTGAAGAGAATTCAGAAATTCTCTCAGGATCCTGGCCCCTTGCACTGCCTCTGTCTTAGCATACAGTCTGGGGATCTGCCCTTTCTCTTGGGATTTTTTGAGGCTTTTGCTTTAAGACTTGAACCAGAATCTGGGCTAGGGTGAAGAGACTTGGCTCAATTGTTCTGAAATCTGGCCAAGAGAATGCTCTCAGGAGGCATTCCAGATAATTATGCTTTATATAGGGATGTATTACATTTATGGGCAAGATGGTTTAAGAAGATAGGTACTTGGATGGGGCCAAAGGGACTTAGGCCTGTTCATTTCTCTCTCTCCTTAGATATCCTTCTCCGCAGTATCCTGGTTCCCATGCTTTCTGTACCCACGCACCTACTCTTGCAATCTATGCATTGTTCCTGTTCAGCAGAATTTGGATGAAGTAATACCCAACAGCCTGAGGAGACTGACTGTTACTTGAAATAAAGGAGTGTTCTGATTTGAACTCTCTTGCTCAGAAGGGCCGGTCTGGGCTTGCCTCTCTTGTACCTTACTAAACTTTGCAGCAATAGTCACTTTTTTCTCTGCCAAGTTGTCTAAGTGTAGATCTTCCTGTAGTCTGAGTTTTAAGAGATTATAGATGATAATTAACCAATTAATTGCTTTACTATGGAATCTATGTATAGGTGGAATCAAAGGTGGTGGAATCTTTACTGATTCCCTGACCCTTTTCCCTCAGTGAGTTACATATTTGAGGGATATCAGTGAAGTGTATCACTATGGTTCTCTTGTTTCCAACTTACAAGAGCCAGCATGAATAACCTTGTTATTCGTGGGCGCTGTTTCCAAGTTACAAAAACTCAGCCTGTATAACCTTAGGGAAAAGAGGGAAAATTTTGACTGATAGAAACCATGAAAGGAGTGAACAACCAAAGAAAGAAAGTGGGCAGAAATACAACTCGGAGAGGAAACTTGAAACCATTCAACTTGAAGAAGACTTTCCCTCTCTCTTATGTGAAGTGGTGTAGCATAGTGGTTAGCAGAGATGCTAGCCCTAACAGATCTGGGTTCAAATCTGAGCTTTATTTCTCACATTCTGTGACATGAGGCAAGAAACCCAAACCTTCTGTGCCCCAGTTTACCTATCAATAAGGTGAGGATGATAATAGTTGTAACCACCTCATACGTTTGTTGTGAGCATCAAGAGAGTTACCACATGACAAATGTTTGAATTTGTGCCTGGCATATAGCAGGACCTATATGTAAGTGCTACTCGTTATTATTATGGTCTGTCTCAGAACATTGGTTTCAATTGTTCACCATTGACTTCCTTTTGTCATAGAGTTAGGAAATAATGACCCCTAAAGATTTGATTCTGAAGTCTAACTGCAACAGGAGAATTCTGATCTTTCCCTCACCTTAAGTACAAATATATTAGAAAGACTCTCTTTGCTCAGCATGGGTTGGGTGCTCACTCCTCAGCCAATGAAATCTCACCAAATTTGTGGGGTTTGGGACGAGTTTGGCAGCTGCTATGGCAGTCATGTGGACATCCTTGAGCAGCTGAAGGTGGGTGGGGAAAGTCATAGGGCATATTGGTTCCATTGTATATACAGTGTCCCTTGGAACCTGAGGGATTTGTTCCAGGACCCCTGCAGACACGAAAATCTGCAGATGCTCAAGTAAAGTACCTGATATAAATCGTATAGTATTTGCATATAATCTATGCACACCCTCCTGTATACTTTAAATCATCTCTAGATTACTTATAATACCTAGTACAATGTAAATGCTGTGTAAATAGTTGTTACACTGTATTTTAAAATTTACATTTTTTATTTGTTGTATTATTATTTTTAATTGCTCTTTTAAAAAAATATTTTCGATTCATAGTTGGTTGAGTCCATGGATGCAGAGCCCCAGACCTGCAGATATGGAGGACTGACTATGCCTGATCAGCGAGATCAAATGAAGCCTCAACATTGCCTGGCAATCCAATGATATTTTCTTAGCCAGCTTCCTGCCCAGTTTTCTGAAATAGCTGTCTTAATCTTTCAACACTCATGTCAAACCTTTGAACATCATCATCCTATTTTCCTCCATCTTCCTTTGCCTCACGAGAGGAACTTACTGTGCACAGAAAATTCACCCTCTAGGGAAAAATCTTTCCCCCTCTAAATGAATATACAATTCATTAACAACCCCTGCCAGCTCTGCCTCCAAAGTATATCTTAAAGTTTTTAGTGCTTAAATGCCTCCTCTAGAATTAAATTTCTATGAGAGTAGGGACCTTCATTCTCTTATTTTTCTCTACCTTAAGTGCCTGATACGTACTAGGAAGTCAGTAAGTATAGAATAAATAAATTACCATAAAAGTTAGACAGAAACTCACTCAGGTTCCTATTACTTCAGCTCTCACACTCATTTTACCCTCCTTCTCCATCATCTACATCTCTTAAGGAAACTAATTTTTATTTTTGCTTCTTCACAATGTGATTTGTCAACTTTTAAACATATTCATCTCTCTCTCTCATTAAAAAGAAAAACATTGAAACAAACAGCAAACTCTCCATTGCACCACATCTTTCCAGCTACCACTGGGAGAGTTAAGAGGGATATTTCCAAAAAAAAAAAAAAGAGGGATATTTACATACTCTCTGAATTGAGGGTTGAGAGCTCTAGGCCCAATACTACTTCTAGTATGGAAGTAGTAATACCACTTCTAAGCCAAATTTGGGCTTCCATTGATGGGCCTTGAGAAATTGTAATTATCCTGAAGTAATTGAGATTTTGCCATTTGACTAACTTAAAAATGGGAATAATTTGAATTTGACTTTATAATTTGAGTCATCAAGTGCCAATATGTATTTTGATTTTGTAATTGGGACTTGGTAGCTTCTGGAAGTTTCAACGGTGATTCAGGAGATGTCTGGCTGTGACTGCAAAGCCAGCAATAAACCAGGGTCATATAGTTTAAGAAAAGGCACAGTTTAAGAAAAGACCCTTTATACTTATTGCCTCCTTTTCCTCACCTCCCTAGCACTCCTCCGTGCTGCCATTCTATTTCATACCTCCAGCCGTTCGTTGAAACAGCTGCTGACTCCTTCACTTTGGGCTTCCAGCCTCCAGAACTGTCAGAGAATAAATTTCGTTGTTTTAAGCCACTCAGTCTATGGCGATTTGATACAGCAGCACTAGAAAACAAATACAGAATCTATGTTTATCATTCCCCGTATCTTTCTGTTTCCCTGATTCTCTTCTCTCGCTGTCCTTCAGCTCTCTCTCCACATTACTAATGTGGTGCTTCTTGTTTATGTAACTCATTTGGAACTTAGGATGCACATCCTGTTTTGCTGTCTGTTTTACATGTAGAGACTGTTTTCTAGGTTAGATTTGAGTCAAGAAATGCAGAAGTCAAAATTGAAGAGTGAAGCTTTCTTCTTTTTTTCTTCTCTTTCTCTTCTTCTATACGGAAAAACTGGGTTTGAATCTTTTTGTTCTTTGAGACAGGATCTTTCTCTGACACCCAGGCTGACGTGCAGTAGCAGGATCTCTGCTCACTGCAGTCTCCGCCTCCCGGGTTCAAGCAATTCTCCCACCTCAGCCTCTCAAGTAGCTGGGATTACAGGGGTGCGCCACCATGCTTGGCTAATTTTTGCATTTTTTGTAGACACGGGGTTTCACCATGTTGGCCATGCTGGTCTTGAACTCCTGACCTCAGGTGATCCACCCACCTTGGCCTCCCAAAGTACTGGGATTATGGGCATGACCCACCACACCTGGCCAGTTTTGAACCTTTACCCAAGCACATTAATTGTTATACTTAGAAATTAAATTTGCTTAGATATTTTTAGTCTTGATTTCAGTGCTGAATTAAACCAATGTTCATTCATATCAATTTCTATTTCATTGTTGTAAAGTACTGCTAGTCAAAACACTTCCATAGTGAGATTGACATATACTAAAATATGCTGATAAATGTTCAATTGAAATGCATTTTTTGTTACAATTCATTTTATAATATAACCTTCAGTGTTATTCCTATTATATACATTGGAAGTAATAAAAATAATCATAGTGTTATTTTATAGATGAAAAGACTGAGGCTTAGAATGAATGAGCAATTTTCCCATGATCACATAGATGATAATTCACAGATCTGAGATAGAATTCAGCATTACCTGGATCCAAAATTCTATTATTTCCTTTATTCCATGATGTCTTTAAACACTGTATCAAAATGTTAAATAATAATAATGACAATGCTAACAGCTAACATTTATTTAGCTCTTACAATATGCCAGGCACTGTATGCTTTATTCGATTCAATCATTTAATCGTCATAATAACTTTATGAGTTATTACTAACTTTTGAAGGAGTGGAGGCCTTGTGAAGGCAAGTAGTTATGAAAGGTTTAAAAATAGACAGCTATTGTCTGATGTAGTTTATAGTGGGGGAGGATTTAGAACTGATTTACTCCTCTGTTCTCCTTATCAACATTTATACTTTTTCTTTTTTAGTTCTTTACTGGTACTTTTTTTTCATCTAGGCTTTGGTGCATTTAATATTTCTTTCTGCGAGTTATTTTTCTACCTCATTTGGAATTCACTAGTCAACTATCAATGCTAACAAGCAATGAATATTTAAATACAGTTGGAATAAGGCAATTAAAAACTGGCCACTTGTTAGCTGTTTCTTTTTTCTTTTTAATATGATATTTTAAGTTCTGGGGTTGGGCAGGATTGTTAAATAGGTCTACACATGCCATGGTGGTTTGCTGCATCTATCCCCCCCCCATCATCTACGTTAGATATTTCTCCTAATGTTATCCCTCCCCAACTTCCCCACCCCTGCTATCTCTCCCCTGCACCCCCCACCCTCCAACAGACCCCGGTGTGTGGTGTTCCCCTCCCTGCGTCCATGTGCTCTAGTTGTTCAATACCCACTTATCAAGTGAGAACATGCAGTGTTTGGTTTTCTGTTCTTGTGTCAGTTTGCTGAGAATGACGGTTTCCAGTTTCATCCATGTCCCTGCAAAGGACATCAACTCACCCTTTTTTATGGCTGCATAGTATTCCATGGTGTATATATGCCACATTTTCTTTATCCAGTCGATTATTGATGGGCATTTGGATTGGTTTCAAGTCTTTGCTATTGTACAGTGCCACAATGAACATATATGTGCATGTGTCTTTATAATAGAATGATTTATAATCCTTTGGGTATATACCCAGTAATGGGATTGCTGGGTCAAATGGTATTTCTATTTCTAGATCCTTGAGGAATTGCCACACTGCCTTCCACAATGGTTGAATGAAATTACACTCCCACCAACAGTGTAAAAGCATTCCAATTTCTCCACATCCTCTCCAGCATCTGTTATCTCCAGATTTTTTAATGATCACTGTTCTAACTGGTGTGAGATGATATCTCAATGTGATTTTGATTTGCATTTCTCTAATGATCAGTGATGATGAGCGTTTTTTCATATGTTTGTTGGCAGCATAAATGTCTTCTTTTGAGAAATATCTGTTCATATCCTTCACGCACTTTTTGATGCGTTTGTTTGTTTTTTTCTTGTAAATTTGTTTTAGTTCTTTGTAGATTCTGGATATTAGCCCCTTGTCAGATGGGTAGATTGCAAAAAATTTTTTCCCATTCTGTTGGTTGTTAGTTCACTCTAATGATTGTTTCTTCTGCTGTGCAGAATCTCTGAGAGTTTAATTAGATCCCATTTGTTTATTTTGGCTTTTGTTGCCAATGCTTTTGGTGTTTTAGTCATGAAGTCCTTGCCTATGCCTATGTCCTGTATGGTATTGCCTAGGTTTTTTCAAGGATTTTTATGTTGTTAGGTCTTATGTTTAAATCTTTACTCCATCAGGAGTTAATTTTCATATAAAGTGTAAGGAAGGGATCCAGTTTCAGCTTTCTGCACATGGGTAGCCAGTTTTCCCAACAGTATTTATTAAACTGGGAATCCTTTCCCCCATTGCCTGTTTTTGTCAGGTTTGTCAAATATCAGATGGTTGTAACTGTGTGGCATTCCTTCCAAGGTCTCTGTTCTGTTCCATTGGTCTATATCTCTGTTTTGGTACCAGTATCATGCTGTTTTGATTACTGTAGCCTTGTAGTATAGTTTGAAGTTAGGTAACATGATGCCTCCAGCTTTGTTCTTTTTGCTTAGGATTGTTTTCACTATGTGGACTGTTTTTGGTTCCATATGAAGTTTAAGGTGGTTTTTTTCAGTTGTGTGAAGAAGGTCATTGGTAGCTTGATGGGGATAGCATTGAATCTATAAATTACTTTGGGCAGTATGGCTATTTTCACAATATTGATTCTTCCTAACCATGAGCATGGAATGTTTTTCCATCTGTTTGTGTCCTCTGTTATTTCCTTGAGCAGTGGTTTGTAGTTCTCCTTGAAGAGGTCCTTTACATCCTTTGTTAGTTGTATTCCTAGGTATTTTATTCTCTTTGTAGCATTTGTGAATGCGAGTTCACTCTTGATTTGGCTCTCTGTGTGTCTGTTATTGGTGTATAGCAATGCCTGTGATTTCTGAGCATTGATTTTGTATCCTGAGACTTTGCTGAAGTTGCTTATCATGTTAAGGAGATTTTGTGCTGAGACGATGGGGTCTTCTAAATATACAACCATGTCATCTGCAAATAGAGACAATTTGACTTCTTCTTTTCCTAATGGAATACGATTTATTTCTTTTTCTTGCTTGATTGCTCTGGCTAGAACTTCCAATACTATGTTGAATAGGAGTGGTGAGAGATGGCATCCTTGTCTTGTGCCTGGTTTCAAAGGGAATGCTTCCAGTTTTTGTCCACTCAGCATGATATTGGCTGTGGGTTTGCCATAAATAGCTTTTATTATTTTGAGATATATTCCATTGATATCTAGTTTATTGAGAGTTTTTAGCATGAAGGGCTGTTGAATTTTGTCAAAGGACTTCTCTATATCTATTGACATATTCATGTGTTTTTTGTCTTTGGTTCTGTTTATATGATGGATTACACTTATAGATTTGCATATGTTGAACCAGTCTTTTATCCCCGGGATAAAGCTGACTTGATCATGATGGATAAGCTTTTTGATGTGCTGTTGGATTCAGTTTGCCAGTATTTTACTGAATATTTTCACATCAATGTTCATCATGGATATTGGCCTGAAATTTTCTTTTTTAATTATGTCTCTGCCAGGTTTGGTATCAGAATGATGTTGGTCTCATAAAATGAGTTAGGGAGGATTCCCTCTTTTTGTATTGTTTGGAATAGTTTCAGAAGGAATGGTACCAGCTCCTCTGTACATCTGGTAGAATTTGGCTGTGAATTTGTCTGGTACTGGACTTTTTTTGGTTGGTAGGCTATTAATTACTGCCTCAACTTCAGACTTTGTTATTGGTATATTCAGGGATTCAACATTTTCCTGATTTAGTCTTGGGAGGGTGTAAGTGTCCAGGAATTTATCCACTTCTTCTAGATTTACTGGTTAGTGTGCATAGAGGTGTTTGTAGTAATCTCTGATGCCAGTTTGTATTTCTGTGGAATCAGTGGTGATATTTCCTTTATCATTTTTTATTGCATCTATTTGATTATTCTCTCTTTTTTTTTATTAGTCTGGCTAGTGATTTATTTATTTTGTTGATCTTTTCAAAATACCAGCTCCTGGATTCATTGATTTTTTGAAGGGTTTTTTGTGTCTCTATCTCCTTCAGTTCTGCTCTGATCTTAGTTATTTCTTGTCTTCTGCTAGCTTTTGAATTTGTTTGATCTTGCTCCTATAGTTATTTTAATTGTGATGAGAGGGTGTTGATTTTAGATCTTTCCTCACTTCTCATGTGGGCATTTATTGCTATAAATTTCCCTCTAGTCACTGATTTAAATGTGTCCCAGAGATTCTGGTACATTGTGTCTTCATTCTCATTGGTTTCAAACAACATCTTTATTTATGCCTTCATTTCATTATTTATCCAGTTGTCATTCAGGAGCAGTTTGTTCAGTTTCCATGTAGTTGTGAGGTTTTGAGTGAGTTTCTTAATCCTGAGTTCCCATTTGATTGCATTGTGGTCTGAGAGACCGATTGTTATGATTTCCGTTCTTTTACATTCGCTGAGGAGTGATTTACTTCCAATTATGTGGTCAATTTTAGAGTAAGCGTGATGTGGTTCTGAGAAGAATGTATATTCTGTTGTTTTGGGGTGGAGGGTTCTGTAGATGTCTATTAGGCCTGCTTGGTCCCGATCTGAGTTCAAGTCCTGGATATCCTTGTTAATTTTCTGTCTCGTTGATCTATCTAATATTGACAGTGGAGTGTTAATGTCTCTCACTATTATTATGTGGGAGTCTACAGTTCTTTGTAGGTCATTGAGAACTTGCTTTTATTTATCTGTGTGCTCCTGTATTGGGTGCATATATATTTAGGACAGTTAGCTCTTCTTGTTGCATTGATCCCTTTACCATTATGTAATGCCCTTGTCTCTTTTGATCTGTGCTGGTTTAAAGTCTTTTATCAGAGACTAGGATTACAACCTCTGCTTATTTTTGCTCTCCATTTCCTTGGTAAATCTTCCTCCATCCTTCTATTTTGAGTCTCTGTGTGTCTTTGCACATGAGATGGGTCTCCTGAATACAGCACACTGATGTGTTTTGACTCTTTATCCAATTTACCAGTCTGTGTCTTTTAATTCAGGCATTTAGCGAATTTACACTTAAGGTTAATATTGTTATGTGTGAATTTGATCCTGCCATTTTGATACTAGATGGTTCTTTTGCCCATTAGTTGATTTGTTTTCTTCATTGTGTAGATGGTCTTTACCATTTGATACGTTTTTGCAGTGGCTTGTACTGGTTGTTCCTTTCCATGTTTAGTGCTTCCTTCAGGAGCTCTTGTAAGGCAGGCCTGGTGGTGACAAAATCTCTCAGTAATTGCTTGTCTGTAAAGCATTTTATTTCTCCTTCACTTATGAAGCTGAGTTTGGCTGGACATGAAATCCTGGGTTGAATGTTCTTGTCTTTAAGGATGTTGAATGTTGGCCCCCACTCTCTTCTGGCTTGTAAGGTTTCTGCTGCGAGATCTGCTGTGAGTCTGATGGGCTTCCCTTTGAGGGTGACCTGACCTTTCTCTCTGGCTGCCCTTAGAATTTTTTTCTTTATTTCAACCCTGGTGAATCTGACAATTATGTGCCTTCAGGTTGCTCTTCTTGAGGAATATCTTTGTGGTGTTCTCTGTATTTCCTGGACTTGAATATTGGTCTGCCTTTCTAGGTTGGGGAAGTTTTCCTGGATAATATCCTGAAGAGTGTTTTCCAGCTTGGATTCATTCTCCCATCATATTCAGGTACACCGATCAAAAGTAAATTAGGTCTTTTCACATAATCCCATAATTCTTGGAGGCTTTGTTCATTTCTTTTCACTCTTTTTTCTCTTGTCTTGCCTTCTCTTTTTATTTCACCAAGTTGATCTTCAATCTCTGATATCCTTTCTTCTGCTTGATTGATTCGGCTATTAAAACTTGTGTTTGCTTCACATAGTTCTCGTGCTGTGTTCTTCAACTCCATCAGATCATTTATGTTCTTCTCTAGGCTGGTTATTCTAGTTAGCATTTTGTCTAACCTTTTTCAAGGTTTTTGTTTTCTTTGCAATGAGTTAGAACGTATTCCTTTAGCTCAGAAAAGTTTGTTATTATCCACCTTCTGAAGTCTCTTTCTGTCAATTTGTTGCACTCTTTCTTGGTCATGTTGTGTTCTTGAGGAGTTGTGATCCCTTGAAGGAGAAGAGGTGCTCTGGTCTTTAATGATTTCATCTTTTTTGCACTGGTTTTTTCCCATCTTCATGGATTTAACTGGCTGTGATCTCAGGGAACTGCTTGATGAGATCGCTTGTCTGCCTATCGAGGAGCTACTGGGTTTCTAGGGACTCCTTCAGGTTACTAGGTAAGCTTTCTGTGTCTTTTTTGTTTACACTAGGAGGTTAGGCCTGCCTCTTCCACTGACCTGGAGGAGCTGCTGGGTGGTCAAGAACACCGTCCTGTTGCTATGTAGGCTTCCTGTGTTTTTTGTTAATACCTGAAGCCTAGTCCCACCTCTTTAATGTTGGGTTGTGTGTTTCCTCCATTGAGCTGGATCATTCAGGGTTCTGCTCAGATTGAGGTGCTGGCTGTGTAACCCGCTAGAGTTAGTGCTTCAGCCCTCTGGGGTTTGTGGGGGGAGGGACCCGCCCAGCCTCACTGTCTGTCGCCCCAGTCATGGGGGAGGGGCCTGCCCAGCTCCTTTGTCTGTCTTTCCGCTCTCAGCTCCCTCTCTCTCCAGGCAGGGGAAGGGGGCGATAGCTCAGTCCTCAGGCTCTCCTGGCCGACTTATGAGCTTATGCATTTGCTTAGATCTGTGCGCCAATCAAGGACACCATCCTGGATTGTTATTCAACTCTGTGCTTGTAATTCCCAGCTCTTGACTGGCAAAGATCCCCTGTTTTGTGTATTGCTGAGGCTTTGGGCGAAGCACTGTATCTGGACCAGAGTGACAGAGGGGGAACCTTCACCGGTCAGATGCACTTTCTGGGTGAAGTGGCACCCCTCCCCGCTTTGGCCTGCCCTACCTGGACCTTGCTCACCATCCGACCAGACCCATTGAAATGCACCTGGTACCTCAGTTGGAGCTAGGAGATCTCTTGATTTCTGTGTCTCTCTTGCTGGGTGTTGTGCACCAGAGTTGTGTCTTGACTAGTTTTTTCTATTTCTTCCTGTTTTTCAGTTTTCCTTCTAACAGTCAGGCCTCTCTGCTGTAGGTCTAACACTCCAGACCCTGCTTGTCTGGGAATCACCTGCGGGGGCTGCAGAACAGCAAGGATTACTGCCTATTCCTTCCTCTGGTAGCCTTGTCCCAGAAGGGTACCTGCCAGCTGTCAGCCAGAGCTCTCCTGTATGAGGTGCCTCTTTGGATATACAGGGGTCAGGGAACCATTTGAGGAGGGTTTCTGTCACTTATCAGAGTTCAAGTGCTGTGCTGGGAACTCTGTTGCTCCCTTTAGAGCGGCTCGGCAGGGACGTTTAAGTCTGCGGAAGTGGAACTCACAACTGCCCTTTTTCCCAGGTGCTCTTTCCTGGGAAGGTGGGCCTTTATTTAGAAGTCCCTGACTGGCTGCTGCCTTTTCTCAGAGATTTCCTGCCCAGCAAGGAGGGAGTCTAGTCACAATCTGCCTGTAGAGGCTTTGCTGAGCTGCTGCAGGCTCTGTAAACTTCTTCACAATTTTTTTTTGCAAAGGCAAGGTTAGAACTGCCTCGGTAATGGTGGACACCCCCTCCCCTCACTGAGCTTGGCCATCCCAGGTCGAGCTCAAACTGCTGTGCTGGATGTGAAAATCTCAGTACAGTTGGTCTCAGTTTGCTGGCCACCCAGCCAGATGACTTGGCTCCCTGCCTTCAGCCCCCTTTTTTTCAGGGGAATTGGTGGTTCTGTCTCACAGGCATTCTTGGTGCTGGCTAACATGGCTGCCCAGTTTTATGCTGGAAACCTGCAGCACTGCTCTTATTGGCACTGGTGAGAATCTCCTGGTCTGTGGGCTGTAAAGACAGTGGGAGAAGTGCAGTATCTGAACCAGAGTGCTGGAGTGTTGGGAAAAGTCCCTAGTGGCCTCCCTTGGGTAGAAGCAGGAGTCCTCCAGCCCTTTGCACTTCCCAGGTAAGGCAGTACCCCACCCTGCTTCAGTTTGCCCTCCTTGGGCTATACCCACTTTCCAACCAGTCCCACTTGGATGAACCTGGTACCTTGGTTGGAAATGTGGAGATCACTTGCCTTCTTCATCGCTCTAGCTGGGAACTGTGCTTTTGTGGGAAACTGAGAAAAATCCATACTGAATCATTTCTATTGACCTTTGAAAAATGTAACTAGTATTCACATGGCTTTCCAAGAATAGGAGTTTAATTTTTCTTTACCCACTCTTAGAGGTATTGTACAGACAGCTATTTAATCAGATGTAGTCTGTCAACATGAACAAGTTAGCATAAAGAACATATTTCTCTAGAATTGGCAAGGGAGCATTTCAGTAAGCTTTAATTATGTAGGCACTGAGACTCACACCAAGACTGAGAAACATTCACCTAATAGAAAAGCAAGGGAGGTCCTATAATTTCAGCTGCTTCTAGTTTGGAAAAGTATGAAGGAAAGAAGAAAGCCCCAGATAATCTGACTTTGACCTTTTGTCTACCTTCTCCTCCCCATTCTCCAATACAGGGCCTGTGTTCTTTAGAAGCTTGTATCTCCGTGGTCCTCCAAAGAGGAATCCATTCCTCACTCAAGCCCTTGGCTCCTGTCCCTCTGGCTCATTTAAATCCTACCCAAATTTGAGACCCAGGACAATGTTGCCCTCATGGAGGTCTATTAACTCAATCTCACAGTCATGCTTTGCTTCTCTGTACCTCTGTGATACTGGAATCCCTCCTATGGTTTTTAGGGTCTATTCCCTTTTGTTGTCCTCTATATTTAGTGTTGAGATTAGTGTCCTAAATTCTACTGGAAATTTCTAGTCAGGGATGTTCTTGAATTTCATAAGTATCACCAACTGTACCTAATTCAATGTATACAGTAGGCGTTTAATGAATGATTGTTGAATTCTTGTGCTCCTTTATGTTAGGACAGGTACTGTGCCATGAGCAGTCCCATAATCCAGAAGATCTGGTGTCTCCTCTTTAAGGGATTACAGATTAGCAGTGGGATTGGCTGTGGTCAGGTAGACAAGACAGAGAACCCTCCTGTGAAGCAGGAAGTGGTCAGTGCCAGGAGAGAGTTCAACACAGAATTCAAAGGAGGAAGACACTACTGTCTTCATTGTGCATTCTCAGCTCTTAACTCAATGTCTGTCACAGAGTGAGTGCTCAGAAATTTGTTGATTAAATTAAAGGAATGACTTCTACTTTGAAAGTGAGGAAGCCTTGAAAGAAAGTTACTTTATTAACATTTATCAAGAAAGATGAGTTGCAATTGAGAGCTAGCAATTGATCAATTTATCAAGAAAGATGATTGCAATTGATGCAATCAACAGTATGGACAAAGAATCTTAAATACTTTTTTTTCTCCTCATACCCACATTTATACATTTTTCTGTTTAATCCTCCCTCACACCTGTAGATCTGGCATTTAAGCGAATCTTAGATTCCTTAATGATCCAATAAGAAAAACATTTCATTTGTCTCTATGAGTAATATCTTCCCAAGGCTTTAGAGGCTGCTGAGATAGTTATTATTTTGACCTTTATTTGGTCAGAAGTTTTTTAATAATAGAAATTACAACTACAGTATTTTAAAGTTATTTCATAATTACATATATATGTTGGCAGCTGGAATTTTTGTTTACAGTTTCTTTATAAGGTAAAAAAGTAATAAAATTATAAGTCTTATCATAACAGTAAAACCAAACAGTTATGGTTAAAAAGTTAGCTTTAGTTCTTCAACTGTTTTCAGATCTAGATTCCTGAGGTGAACAGCCTGTTTTGTACATTTCTATATCTTCACCATGCTCATACCAACCTATATACTAATAAGTAGGAATTTAAATTTGTTTTGTCTTTCACAAAAATTTGATCATGCACTACAAATTACTCTGTACTTTACTTTTTATGCTTAGTGATTCATGATATTAATACTGCCATATTTTAAGATATATATATATATATGTATGTATGTATATATATATATATATATATTTTAAGACAGGGTCTTTCTTTGTTGCCCAAGCTGGAGTGCAGTGGACGATCATGGCTCACTGAAACCTCTGCTTTCTGAGATCCAGTGATTCTCCCACCTCAGCCTCCCAAATAGCTGGGACTATAGTTGCGTGCCACTATGTCTGGCTAATTTTGTAGAGACGACTTTTTGCTATGTTGCCCAGGCTGGTCTTGAACTTCTGACCTCAGGCAATCCTCACATCTTGGCCTCCCAAAGTGCTGGGATTACAGGCATGAGCCACCACACCCAGCCCTCTGTTTTTAAAGAAAGATCCACTTACGATTCAAAATAGGGAGTTATCATTCCTTATTCTTTCAATCAATCAGACAGTTTAAAAATTTTTGTTTCTTCTACAAATAAGGCTGCAGTAAGTAGCCTTGTTTCTATGTCCTTATGCACAAATATTTTTATTTATATGAAGTCTATTCCAAAATATGGTATTGCTTGGGACATGCATATTGTAAATTTTAATGAATATCACTAATTGCATGCCAGAAACCTATTACAATGCATATTTTTACCCATACTGAAAGCTAATAGTATGATATCTCATTTTGCTTTAGCTTGTATTTTTTGACAACTACCAAGGCTCAGTATCATTTTATATGCTTCTTGGCCATTTTAATTTCCTCTCCTATGAATTTTCATCATTGTCCATTTTCCTGTTGTCTATTTTTAAATAAAAAGCACTTGGATATGGATATTAGATATCATTTTTAAATTAATAATATATGTTGAAAATATTTTTCCTTGTCTGTTATTTTCTTTTTTAGTTTATTTCTTTGTACTAGAATTTGAAATTATTCTTCCTGCTAAGAATTTTATTTTAAATACATTCATGAAATTATTGAAGTCAACCTCCCATTTTGTTTTCATTTTATTTTATTTACCGCATAATAAAAATTTCTTTACATAATATTCTTGAAATTTCATCTTTAACAGAGACAGGACAATCAAATTTCTTTAATAATTTATTCAAGAACGTCAATCACATCCTTTAGTAATTTATAGGAACTTGACATCAAGAGCTTCCTGATGAATTCTATCGTCATGTTGTGTGCTATGGACTGAAGGTTTGTGCTCCACCAAAATTCATGTGTTGAAGTCTAATCCCCAATGTGATGGTATCTGGAGGTGGGGCTTTTGGGAGGTGATTCCACCCTCATGAATGGGGTTAGTGCCCTTATAAGAAGAGACACAAGTGATCATTCTGTCAGTCATGCGAGGATACAGAGGGAAGGCGTCTGTCTACAGACTAGGAAGCTGACCTTCACCTGGCATCAGATCTGTTGACCGCTTGGTCTTGTACTCCCCAGCCTCCATAATGGTGAGAAATAAATATTTGTTGTTTAAGCCACCCAGTCCATCATGTTTGTTATAGCTGCCCAAATTCATTGAAACATGATGGTAGACAGAATTCTAAGCTGACTCCCAAGACTGCAGCTCCCTGGTATACATGCATTGTATGATTCCTTATCTTATATGAGGATGGAACCTTTGAATATGATGGGACAGCCACCCATCATATTCATATTACAAAGGAAGTGCTGATGGAAGAGTCATGAGTATGATTATCTGACATTACAGGAGACTCTGTTGTGTTAGACTGTAGGGATTTGGGAATCAGGAGTTTGCAAGCATGAGAAGGTGTGCTGAGGGAGCCATGCTGAGATTGTTCCCTGGTCCACAGCCTCAGGAAACTGGAAGCCTCAGTCCCACAGCCACCAGGAAGTGAATTCTGGCAATAGCAATGTGAGTGTGAAAGAGGGTCCCAAGCTCCAGAAAGGAACACAGGCCAGCCAATATCATTGAGACCCCAGTTGGAGCAACCAGTTCAGCTGTTCCCAGATTTTTGACCTGCAAAAACCATGAGAGAATAAATGATGTTCATTCAAGCCAATAATTGTTTGGTAATTTGTTACTCAGAAATAGAAAATTAATATACATTTGAATGAATGCTTTATATAATTAACTATCTTCAACTATGTTTATTTTTTCAAGTACACTTAAAAAAATTCAGAGTAAATTTTTATTAGTAATCAACGAGACATTTAGAAAGGGATCTCTTCTAAAAAAGGCTTCAGGAAGGGGAGAGAATTGGGGAATCTTCACCATGAGATGATGAAGACTGGTGAGTAGAGATGGGAACTGTCACTTGGAATAAGATTTTGACTGCAGATCACTGAGGGGGGAGGATCCAAGATGGCAGATTAGACACAACTCCAGTGCACAACACCCAGCGAAACAGACGCAGAAACCCAGAGATCTCCTAGCTCCAACCGAGGTACCAACCGAGGTGCATTTCTGTGGGTCTGGTCCGAGGGTGAGCAAAGCCCACTCAGGGCAGACCGAGGCAGGGAGGGGGTGCTGCTTCACCCAGAAAGTGCATCTGACCAGCGAGTCGGAGGCTCCACCTCTGGCACTCCGGTCCAGATACAGCACTTCCCCCAAAGCCTCAGCAGTACACAGAACAGGGGGATCTTTGCCAGTCAGGTGCTGGGAATTACAAGTTCGGAGTTGAATAAGAGTCTGCAGACTGAGCTATCACCCCCTCCCCACGCCTGGAGGGGAGAGGGGAGCTGTAAGCCAGAGCAGCTGGGTGGCCCCTACCCCATGACCAGAGAGAGAAAGCTGAAAGGGGGAGATTGCCAGGTGCGGCTGGGCGGGTCCCTACCCTCCCCCACAAACCCCAGAGGGCTGAAGCTCTGACTCTAGTGGGTTGCGTAGCCAGTGCCACAGTCTGAGAGGAACCCTGAATGATCCAGCCTAGTGGAGGAAGGGCACAACACACCACTAGAGGGGTGGGACTGGGCTACATGTTTTAACAAAAAACACAGGAAGCCTACGTAGCAACGGGAAAGCGTTCTTGACAACCCAGCAGCACCTACATGTCAGCGGAAGAGGTGGGCCTAATCTCCCAGCATAAACAAAAAAAGACACAGGAAGCTTCCCTAGTAACCTGAAGGAGTCCCTAGAAACCCAGTAGCGCCCCCACAGGCAGACAAGCCACCTCATCAAGCAGCTCTCTGACACCACAGCCAGGTAAATCCACAAAGATGGAAAAAAAACCAGCGCAAAAAAGGTGAAACTACCAAAGACCAGAACACCTCTTCTCCTTCAAGGGATCACAGCTCCTCAACAACACAGGATCACAACTTGACCGAGAAGGAGTGCAAAGAATTTACGGAGACAGGATTCAGAAGGTGGATAATAACACACTTCTCAGAGCTAAAGGAACATGTTCTAACTCAATGCAAAGAAACCAAAACCCTTGAAAAAAGGTTAGACGAAATGCTAACTAGAATAACCAGCTTAGAGAAGAACATAAATGACTTGCTGGAGTTGAAGAACACAGCACGAGAACTATGTGAAGCAAACACAAGTTTTAATAGCTGAATCAATCAAGCAGTAGAAAGGATATCAGAGATTGAAGATCAACTCAATGAAGTAAAAAGAGAAAGCAATACAAGAGAAAAAAGAGTGAAAAGAAATGAACAAAGCCTCCAGGAAATATGGGATTACATGAAAGAAACCTAATCTACGCTTGATTGGTGTACCTGAATATGACAGGAAGAATGAATCCAAGCTGGAAAACACACTCCAGGATATTATCCAAGAGAATTTCCCAAGCCTAGAAAGGCAGTCCAAATTTCAAATTCAAGAAATACAGAGAACTCCACAAAGATATTCCTCAAGAAGAGCAACCCCCAAGGCACATAATTGTCAGATTTGCCAGGGTCAAAATGAAGGAAAAAATGCTAAGGGCAGCCAGAGAGAAAGGTCAGGTCATCCACAGAGGGAAGCCAATCAGACTCACAGAAGATCTCTCGGCAGAAACTCTATAAGCCAGAAGAGAGTAGGGGCCAATATTCAACATCCTTAAAGAAAAGAACTTTCAACCCAGAATCTCATATCCAGCCAAACAGAGCTTCATAAGTGAAGGAGAAATAAAATCCTTTATGAACAAGCAATTATTGAGAGATTTTGTTACCACCAGACCTGCCCTACAAGAGCTCCTGAAAGAAACACTAAGCATGGAAAGGAACAAGTACCAGTCACTGCAAAAGCAAACCAGTTGGCAAAGACCAAAAATGCAATGAAGAAAATGAGTCAACTAATGAGAAAGAAAACCAGCCCGTAACAAAATGGCAGGATCAAATTCACACATAACAATATTAACATTGAATGTAAATGTTCTAAATGCTCCAATCAAAATACACAGACTGGCAAAAAAATTCTTGCAATCTACCCATCTGACAAAGGGCTAATATCCAGAATCTACAAAGAACTAAAACAGATTTACAAGAAAAAAACAAACAACCCCATTCAAAAGTGAGCGAAGGATATGAACAGACACTTTTCAAAAGAGGACATATATGAGGCCAACAAACATACGAAAAAATGCTTATCATCACTGGTCATTAGAGAAATGCAAATCAAATCCACACTGAGATATCATCTCACGCCAGTTAGAATGGTGGTCATTAAAAAATTGGGAGACAACAGATGCTGGAGAGGATGTGGAGAAATAGGAACGCTCTTACACAGTTGGTGGGGGTGTAAATTAGTTCAACCATTGTGGAAGACAGTGTGGCGATTTCTCAAGGATCTAGAAATAGAAATTCCATTTGACCCAGCAATCCCACTATTGGGTATATACCCAAAGAACTATAAATTGTTCTGCTATAAAGACACATGCACATGTATGCTCATTACAGCCCTGTGTACAATAGCAAAGACCTGGAACCAACCCAAATGCCCATCAATGACAGACTGGACGAAGAAAATGTGGTACATATACACCATGGAATACTACACAGCCATAAAAAACGATGAGTTTGTGTTCTTTGTAGGGACTTGGATGAATCTGGAAACCATCATTCTCAGCAAACTGACCCAAGAACAGAAAGCCAAGCACCATATGTTCTCACTCATAGGTGGGTGTTGAACAACGAGAACACGTGGACTGAGGGAGAGGAGCATCACACACAGGGGACAGTTGGGGGAGGGAAGGGAGGGTGGAGAGGGATAACATGGGGAGAAATGCCAGATATAGTATGTACCTAAAGTAAAATAAATAAATTATTAAAAAAAAAAGACTTTGACTGCAGGAAGTCATGGAAGATACTGACAATATAAAGCTACTGGCTAAAACTGTTTAAAAATGAAAAATTCAATAGAAAATAGTATAGAATAGAAGCAGGGTCTAGCACAATTTATGAAAGATTATGATGTAAGAATTGAGAAATGGTCTAACATAATTTAAAAAGTACTATATACTGGCTAAATGCTAAAATTGTTTTTATTTCTACTTCTGATACTCACATAAACGAGTTTAAGTAGAGGATTTAACCAACAGTCTTTGCAGTTATGAATGAATAACAAAGAGACTGTACAGACTCTGTTACTGCCATCGGAGATCCTTGCCCCACAAAGATGACTAAGGGTTGGCCTTACAACTGTACCTCCCATTTTTAGCTCTAGATTTTGTATAACAACTCCATTAGAAAATTCTAGAAGGCCTTCAAACTCATCAAGTCCATTTCCGAATTTAACTATTGCTATCGCCTCCAAAACTCAAGTTAAAACTTAGTTGCCAATGTAATAATATTAAGAGGTTGAACCCCTTAAGAAGTAGGTAGGCCAGTAGGCTCTACTGTCATGGCTAGGATTAATTATACTGAACAAATGGGAGCTTTGCCTCCTCTTGCTCTCTCTCATTCTCATACCTTCTACCATGTAACGATGTAACAAGAAACCTCTGAACAGACGTTGACATCTCGATATTGAAATTCCCAGCCTCCAGAACTGTGAGATAAATAAATTTCTTCATTGTAAACTACCCAGTCTAGGTATTCTGTTATAGCTGCACAAAATGGACTAAGACAACAGTCTTCACCGCAAATACCTAATACTGTCTTTAAATTCTCAAGTTGGTGATGGGACCAACTATCCACATCAAGTTGTCAGGCCAACACTTTGGAACTGGCCTCCTTCCTATTCCTTGCATCCCACACTCTTACCACCTTGATGCCATGTCTCTGAAACTTCCTAACAATGTGTCATTTATCTGGTGCCCTGGTTTCCCTTTGCCACAGCTTGAAACAGGCTGCATTCTGTCTTGCTGGTACGTGGCTAAAACCTCTTCATTCTCTTTGTTCCTCTCCTCAGCTATAATGCGCCCTCCTCAACGTCCAAGAACAAGTTTTTAATATGCCCATCACCAATTTGCTCAGAAAAATTTTAATAGAGCTCTTGTTCTTATAGGGTAAAATCCAAACTTGTAAGGCATCCAAGAATCGCTGTTAGTTGGCCACAGACCTTTCCCATTATGAAATTTACAGGCCACGAAACTAAATGCTTGTAATTTCCTAAATATGTTCTGCTCTCTCCTGCTGAACTCTTGGTCTTGGATGCCTTCCTCCAGTTTTGCTTCTGTCAAACTCCTCCTCATTCTTTAAATTTAGGAATAAATATTTGCATTGAGTACCAATGAACAGAATGAAACTTTCGGGTTAAACATTGCCATTTTCTCCTTTAGGCATTCGTTTTGGATGTAATGGTTATTTCTGCCCCCCCTCACTTTTCTTTTTGCTCAGAACTGTTAGAGATGAAGAGGAGATAACTCAGAGAGCCTCAAATCTCTTTGGCTCTCAAAGTCAACGAGCACATTCTTGAATGTCCTCTGAAGGAGAAGAAGGTAGCAAATGTAAAATAAATGGTATTTGACTGCTCTAAATTCTTTCTTCCATTCATTGTAGTTTGAAGATCTTGGAAAGATTAAATCAAAAGGCTTAGAATTTCCTTCCAGTAATCAAAAAATTTATTCCAGCTTTCATTTTGCTTCCAAATTCTTGAGGCTTGGATTTAGGTTTAGAATATTTAGTCTTGAAGTTATTTCCCAACTCTTTCCTCCCACACACCCAACAGCATATCATCTTAGTGATGTTTATTATTTAACGGCATATCATCTATGTGATGTTTATTATTTAAATCTACAATGGCCTAAAATGTTTGTTTCAAAACTGTAGTTATCATTTAGCTTCCATTTATAAGAGAGAACATGCTATATTTGGTTTTCTGTTTCTGTGATAGTTTGCTAGGGATAATAACCTCCTGTTCCACCCATGTTCCTGCAAAGAATACAGTCTCCTTTTTTATGGCTTCATAGTACTCCCTGGTGTATATGAACCATATTTTCTTTATGCAGTCTACCATTGATGAGCAGTTGCATTGATACCATTTTCTTGCTACTGTGAATAGTCCTGCAATAAAGATACCCATGCAGGTGTCATTGGGTACACTGATTTGTATTCCCTGTGGTGTGTATCCAGTAATGAGATTACTGAGTCAAATGGTAGTTCTGTTTTTAGCTCTTTGAGGAATTGCCACATTGTTTTCCACAATGGATGAACTAATTTGAACTCCCAACAACAGTGTATAAGCACTTCCTTTTCTCTGCAACCTTGCCAACATCTCTTATTTTTTTCCTTCTTAATAACAGCATTCTGACTGGTGTGAGATGGGAGCTGAATGATGAGAATGTACGGATGAAAAGAGGGGAACAACAGACACTGGGATCTACTTGAAGGGGGAGGATGGAAGGGAAGGTCAGGAAAAGAACTATTGGATACTAGGTCTAGTACGTGGGTGATGAAATAATCTGTACGACCTCCTATGACTTGAGTTTACTTGTATAATTAACCAGCATGTGACCCACTAAACCTAAAATGAAAGTTTTAAAAAATAAAAATAGAAAACAAAAAACCCTAAAAAACATAGTTATAGTTATATCTTCTTAAGGCAATTAGATATGTTACAAAACACAGTAAATTATTGGTTTCTGAGTGAGTAGTAGTCTTTAAATATATTTACATAAAAATTATCTGTTGATCTCTCTGACCTGCTTTCACGATAATTACTGAATGATTTGTTGAAGTGTCAAGTACCTCAAAAAGCAATGCTGAAACTGAAACCAGGTATTTTTCTCTCTCTGGTTATCTTAGTTCATCAGTTTTGTTGGTGAGGTGTTAAGTAGCCTGTGGGTTCTGTGGTGATTGTGATAGTGCTGTGCAGATGATCAGGACGCTGAGATCCAAGTAAATGAAATGAGCAAAACAAGTTCACGTATGTAACCATCCATCTCATCGAAACAGTGTTTGGCAACAACTATACTGCTCCCATTTTACTTTTATTCTTGCCCCACCAATTTTACTTTCTCTTTTTATGCAATGGCCCACTTCCTAAATATTGCTAGGCATTTGATAGGCAAATAGAATTTAATGTACTTTAATAAAATAATTACTTTAACATTTTCAGGGAACACCTAACTAGAGGTCATTTGTGCAATAATTGTTTGGTAACAGAATTGAACTGTCAGGTGTCTAAGCATGTATTTATCAGATACAGACTTTCTCTCACTGTACTTCAATGGCTGAGCAATTTTCTAATAATTCTGTCAAGATGACTTTCTTTCTAGATCCAGAGCAGCATGTATGATTTGTAAAGTTGCAAAAGGTTAATTCAGAGTTTTGTTTGTGTGCTCTTTCTGGAGGTGCTAAGTCAGTACATCAGAGTTATTAATTAAACCATCAACATAAACTTTTGTTTCTTTGAAGTTTAAAAAGATTCTTTGACTAAGCTTTTTGCTGCTGGCCAAAATGAGTGCAAACTATGTACATTCACAAAGTTCCACTGTGGAGAGGGGATCGGCAAATATAGAAGTTTTTGATTCCAGAGTGAAAACTTGCTGGAAGTCACCCTGATCATGTGCACCACTTTAGGCCCACCAGGACACAAACCACTCTGGGGTTCCACTTCTGTATTTCGATTTTCGACTTCCCTCCTTCCCCACCAATGTCAATGTAACTAGGAGCCAGTGCATGGTGCAGAAGGCTCCCATGTGCCACTCCTACAGCATGGAGAACTGTTCCACTCTGTGACAACACTGGCAGTGCCCACCTAATGCCCCACACTCTACCTGCTCCCCCAAACCTGGGAGGAAGGATGGTGAGAGCTAGATGCCAGCCTCTGTGCCACTGACAGGATTTGATGGTCACTGCTGTGCGATGGGTCATGTAGAACCCCATTTACTTTTTCTAGCTCTCCCACCGTCAGCCATAGAGCACCCAGCAACAGGTAGTGTCCCATGATGTTATCTTAGGGCCATTCTGAAAACTGTCTTGACCCTGAATATCTCCTTCAGCATTCTTGACAAAACAATCACATATTCCCTACATTTACGTGACCCTTCCGAGTTGGCAAGGTGCTTTCATTAACATCATCCCTGCTTGGTAAAGCTGCTATGGGTTGGTTGAGTAATTTTTTCAAAACAATGTATGAACAAGCTCAGGGAGATTGAGTGACTTACTGAAGGTCACACAGTAAATGATAGGCTATTTCACTTTATATCCAGGGTCTTCCACAATATGAAATAGATTGTAGATACTGCAACAAGTAGCATGTTTGGAGACAGGTGTAACTCCTTTACCAGGAGTATCCTTTGCATGTCACATTTAGAGATAAAGCTAAAATGCTAATCTCCTGAGAGTGGGAAAGCATTAACAAATGGGCACCACAGGCCTTTACATATTCAAAATATTAAACAAATTCTAGGTTCATAGACTTGATGTAAGACATGGCAGTTAATAGAAAAGTTCTAGATTAAAAACAATTTTGCAAAAATGTACCCTTGTATACATGTTTATACATGTCCATTCGAAAAACATAGTGCTTTATGTGTTTTTGCCATTTCTTAGTTACCAATTTTACATTCTGTGTTCACAGCATTTGCCACCACATCCACAATCTTAAAGCCACCATATTACTTTAAATTACTTTATACCTCATTTTCAGTCAACTGGAATCATAAACTAAGACTGTTTAGCCAATGAAGCACTTTCATGAGCAAAAATTACAGATTTTTTTGAACATGATTTCAGGAATAGTTCAGTTTTCACATTTAGTATCTGAACCTAAGTTTGTCATGTGGAATACAAAAACTGCTTTTGTTTTTAAAATTCAGTTATAATTTCACTATAAACAAATAGTATAAAAACAATAAAAACACTTTCCTTCACTGTATGAAAATGTGCAACATTTTATTTGAGTTACTAAGAAATTTTCTGGATTTAGAACTTCTGGACCTTCTTCACTTGTAAATTTGAGTCTATTCTTTACAATACTGTAGTTTTTATTTTAGGGCTTTGGTACATTTTATCAACAAAAGGAAAATGCCGACAGTGAAAATTGAGATACAAGGTAGGAGACTTCAAGCACAATAGCCCAGCATGGGTAAGTTCAGGGCAAGTGAAGGGTCCCCTCCACTGGGATTCAATGACTGAAGATTATGAAGATACCAAAAAATGCGAGAAGTCACGGGAAATATTTTTCTCACAGAAAATATTTTCCTCAATGGGAAAGATGACACAAGCAGGATGGTTAAGAAAAAAGGTTTATTGGCTTCGAATGCCCAGCTGATTTTCAACAATTTATTTGGTTCTCATTTGGATTTTAAACATTTGCTTGAAAAATAATTTCACATCAATTTCTATTTTTTTAGAAATCTCTCACATGCAACTTACTGATAACAGCTCTAAAGAACAGAATTAATGATCTTGCCCATCTGTTGCTCCGGATTGTGTAGGGTAGAGAAGGCTGAAGACTGCCACAAGGGAAGGCATCTATATTATCTCAAAAAGTCAGGACAGTACGGATACTGCAATAGGAAAGAAGAGACATCATGTTAGCATGCATCCATGTGAGAGTCCAAGGAGCATCGGAGGTGACTTAGTGAAGATATGTCTACATTCTCAGCCACTCCATTTCCATCCCTATGCATTTGGGTGAAGTTAAATAAAAGGGCAGTTCATGTTTTTTGGTTCTCTCTTGTGTTTTCTCCAATCTTAAGCTCACTCATAACATCCTGAGTATGCCTGTCATTTAGACTTCAATTCTTTATTAGCATCTTCAGACAATCATTTTTGTGTGCCCGTGTTCCTGGTATAATAAGGAATATAAAACAACAATGGCTCATGCCTGTAATCCCAGCATTTTGGGAAGCTGAGGCAGACGGATCACCTGAGGTTGGGAATTTGAGACCAGCCTGACCAACATGGAGAAACCCTGCCTCTACTAAAAATACAAAATTAGCCAGGTGTGTTGGCTCATGCCTGTAGTCCCAGCTAGCTGGGAGGCTGAGGCAGGAGAATCATTTGAACTGGGGAGGCGGAGGTTGCAGTGAGCGGAGATTGTGCCATTGCACTCCAGCCTGGGCAACAATAGTGAAACTCTGTCTCAAAAAAAAAAAAAAGAAACAAAAACAATGGAATAATAACTTGCAATAAGTTCTTCCTATTTGTCACATTCTTCATGCATTTTCTTATTGAAACTTCAACCTAAACCATGACACTAGGAGGTAGGTTTTCATATTATTTCCATTTTAGAGATTATAAAAACTGACAGCAGAATTTGTAACTTGCTCTGGTCATTAGTATAGTGCTCGAGGTTTAATAGACCTTTGATACAGAGATGTTTAAGGATTCATAGAAGTAGAGAATAAAGTTGATTTGTATTAATTCTAAGATACTTCAATTTTTTGTTTGTTTGTTTGAGATGGAGTCTCGCTTTGCCACCCAGGTGGCAGCGCAATGGCACAATCTCTGCACTGCAACCTTCGCCTCCCGTGTTCAAGGGATTCTTCCACCTCAGCCTCTTGAGTAGCTGAGATTATAGGCATGCACCACCATGCCTGGCTACTTTTTGCATTTTTAGTAGAGACGGAGTTTCACCATGTTGGCTAGGCTTGTCTTGAACTCCTGACCTCAGGTGATCCACTTGCTTCATTTACACTAGAATTAATGCCATTTCTATAAATCAACTTCTAATGATAAATATTTTTAGAAGAAGATGGTCTTTGTGACTCTTTAAAAATCACATATGTGTGCGGGTGTATATATATATATGAAAAATATATGCACATAATTTGGAGAATTGTTGGTTGGAATTTATTAAATCATGTTCTCAATGTTGGAGTTTTAGAATGTTTCTAATTTTTGACATTACAGATAACAAGTAAACACACTTAGACCTACATGTATGTTTGAATAGTTCATTATTTCTATAGAATAGATTTCTAGAAATGGACTCACTGGTACAAAGAATCTAGTTTTTTTTTTTTAAGATTTCTAATACAATTTGCTAAATTGCTTTCCCAAAAGGATGTATCAATTACTATTGAAAGCATATGAAAGTGTCCATGTCACCTTACCTTTACAAATATTGATCATTAAAATTTTTAATCTTTGGTTATTGATAGAAATTATTTTATTTAATATGTATATTACTATATGACATTCTCATAAAGTGAATTTAGGCATGCTTCATGATTTCTTTTGCTGCTCAATACTGTCCTCTGGCTTCGGTCATCTCTGTATTTGCCATCATCTTTTCAATTCTATGATGATGATCATGATGATGACGTCATTGATAATGATGACAATGATAACTAACCTTTGATGACTGTTGTTTTCCGTATATGTGTATGTTTATATACACATGCACTCTTGAGGGGCAGTGTGGTTTAATAGAAAGTGGATAGATTTGCTAACAACAAGATCTGCCTTTGAATTCTAGTTCCCCTTCCTATCACCTGATGATTTTGACCAAGTCATGTATTCTCTGAGTCTCAGTTTTCTCCTCTCTAAGATAGTGAGATTGAGACTGACACTGAGCATCGTCTGGGAATCACATGAGATAATGCAGGTAAGACAGTAGAACAGCTCTGTGGGTGCTAGATTCTTTCCCTCCTCAAGAATATTTGTTGATAAAGTATCCAGTATAACAGTTTTGTGAGTGCCTAAGAAATGCTACTTAAACTTGAAAGCCTCATGAAAATAAGTGTGGGATAGCAGAAAAAGCACAGACTCTGGAGCTAGAAGGCAGAGTTTAGATATAACTGCCTGTTTTCAGTTGTGCCTCATATAAATGCAGGTGACAAAATTCATTTTATTGGGTGATTGTAAGTGTTAAAAAGAGGTAGGAAATAGAATTGGCTTATTTTTCTAAGCTTTAGTGAAAATGTAAGACAAACACTTAAATAGGGTTTAGGACCCTTCTCTTTTACAGTAACTTTTACTGGTAAATTTTTTTTTTTGTAAACTGCAAAGAAAAAAAAAGAAAAAGAAAAAACTAGTAATATCTACTTAGAAAATAATCTCAGTGTAGTTTCACCTAATCCCATAATGAAAATGTTGAGGATGTCCTGAAAACAATGTAAATTCATAGCCATTAAATGTCAGCATTATTAGGTGACACGCAGAGCCTTCAGTGACTCCATGTTATAATTATGGTTGTTTAAATAGAGTTTTATTTATCTATTTATTTATTTGATCAAAGGTGAATGTTCTCTTTTAAAGAAGGCTGAGTGGCTCTGATCATTCAGATTTGCTGTAATTAACATAATTTGGCTTCAGCAGAATAGGAAATGCAAAGCAACTGTTTTTAGCTTCTCACAGTATGATCTTACATGCGCTCCATGCAAAGACTGAACTGGTAATGGAAAAACCAAGGCACTCTAATTTTTTCTCATCCTTCTACCTTTTCATTCTCTGCCAGACAACCCCCTACTGTAAAAAACTAAGCAAAACAAAAAATCAACTTTAAATCTACCTTTTTCCAGAGCGAAGCAGGTCAAATCCTTCATTTATTTTTTCAAAAGGTAAAACATCGGTTATTAATGCATCCAGTGAAAACTTCTTAGCCATAAAATCAGTCACAAGTCTGGGGACAGATTCTTTACTCTTAAAGCCTGAAAAGAAGATAATATTATTGTTAGATTCAACCAGCAGTAAGTAGGAGAATTGAAGAGAAGAATTTCCACATAAATGAAAGTTTAGAAAAAGTGTATTCCAGACTGCTGTGACTGAGGTTAATAAGAGATAGAGCACTTCCATATACTTTCACAGTGCTTTGACCTAAAAAACATTTGTAGATAACAAATGTTCTTACTTATTATCTTTCTTTAGTACAGATGAGAAAGTATAGTACAGATGCTTACGCCTAAAGTTAAGGAGTAAATTTATCAGTTGTCCTAATTTGAGTGTAGATGTGAATTATTGTTATAGATTGCTATGTCCTCCTTAGAAATTTCCATGCCTTACACAGTTACAACTTCAAAAACAGATGGGGATGAAATGTTCTGGTTAATGGCGATATCAGAAAAGTCTATTTTGGGACCCTCTGTCTGCATTAGTTCTACATCTAGTAGATTTGGAGCCCATAAATAGGATAGGAATTTTAACTTATTTTTGATGATGTTGCTTTTAAAAACTTTGCCTTCTCACTTGTAAAAGGGAAGAAATTCTGAGGTTTATGAGAGTTAGGCTCTGAAGCCTAACTACATACCACCGAAAATAGCTCCTTTCCAGGTGCGTCCAGTCAGTAGCAGCATAGGGTTCATTGAGAGGTTTTGGGAATCAGGAGGTACCCCGACAACGACGCTTGTGCCACATCCCTCATGACAACATAACAGGGAAGCCATCTGGAATAAAGTGAATATTTAGTATCCTTTACATGGAGTGGCATAGTTCCTACTCATAATGCACAATATCATGTAATAGGCTTAGCTAGATTGTGAGTGTGTAGAGGAAAGAGGTCATATCTTTGCTCCTTCATTCCCCCCCTTTCTTTTGCATAGGATAGTGCCGTGGATTTAGGAAATGCCCAGAAAATGGTTTTTGAATGAAGGAATGGATGAATAAATTCGTGTGCACTTAATTCTGCCTAATAAAGAAATAAAGAAGAAAACATAATTACAAACATATATAAAAACTGGTTCCTTATATAGGCATACAGTTTCACCACCACATCATTCTTAGGCAATCTGTGAGTGGGTTAATTTATTTTTCATTGATTTATTAAGTATTTTGAACGCTGTACTTTCAAGCAGATATTTTAATGGTGAACAAGAGGAATGATTAAGTCACCAAAATTAGTCTCTTGTCCACTTGATGGCCTCCATTTTAAATGGACTTCTATTCTACTGTCCATTCTAAAATGGTGATGTTTTAAACACTGTTTTTATCTCCTCAAATGTATATTGGTTTTGCACCGATTATTCGGGAACCTCAAAAGACAGTCTAGTTGGGTTTTAAACATGTTCTGTAGCAAGAACATGGTTTAGAATTCCCCCAAGATACATAATTATATAATGATTAGTTTTTCGATTTTGGATTCTGACCTTTGGAATGCCAGCTCAGAACATGCAGCTGTCAGATATTTGGTGTCTTGAGATAAGGAACACTCCAGTTTCACATGAGAAAATGGAGAAAAACATAGAAAAAGAGCATAAGGAGAAAAGCTATAGCCCTGGAAAAAGTTGGATTCTCTTGATGCTGAATTCATCTGTGGCATTTGTCCCAGGTCAAGGCTGCTGAGAGCTTTGATCTCAGGGTGCTTCTCCCTGTTACCCACACTGCTGGACCTTCTAGAAAACCTCAGCAATGGAAACTCGTTGGTCTCTGGAGACTTTTTCAGTGGGATTCTAGAGAATTCTGGGTAGGTGAAATATAGCTAGAGATGTATTTCCCATTGCAATTGATATTTCTAATTATTTTAAAGTAACATCATGTATAAGCCCAAGATGATGTAAGCACTGCAAGACTGGAAATAATATTTGATACCAAGAATGCCAACTAAGGCTGGGTGTGGTTGCTCCTTCCTCTAATCCCTGCATTTTTGGCTGAGGTAGGAGAATTACTTGAGCCCAGGAGATAAAGGCTACAGTGAGCTGTATTCATGTCATTGAACTTCAGTCTGGATCACAGAGTGAGACCCAGACTTAAAAAAAAAAAAAAAAAGGCAGCTGACATTTATTGAGAGCTTTCCATATGACAGGTGGCACTGTGCTAAGTATGTCATATGTATTGTCTCATGTAATCAAATAAACAATGCTATGAGATATGTAGCTCTTAAGTTTTGGGGGTGGTAAAAATTGGTTGACTTTTTAAATATTCAGTTGAACTAATATTGGGTGCCAGCTATGTGCCAGGCACTGTCCTGTCTCTGTGGTAAAAGATAGTGATGTATTAAAGCAGTCATTTTCTTTAGAGCATATTTAATAATGTTAATAAAATAATAGTTGGCCTAAGTTGTTCATTTCTTCTGGCCAAAGAATAATGTGTAAAAATGCTTGGAATTCATTAAGAACATACACAAAATTATTAAACTGGTCTTGTTAAAATTGTGGGTGAAAAATAAAACTTGCCAATTTGAGAGCACAATTTTCATCATTTACATTTACTTGAGGTTGAAGTGTTAACTAAAAATTAATAAAGTAAATATGTAACGGCTCAGTTAAGAAAAACAAGCACTTTTTCTTTTCTCAAGAGGAAATATGACTTGAGACAGGTTTGTGTACCTGATTGAATGAAAGATTTCTCATAATAATAAATTAAATGAGCCAGGTAACAAACAGACAATGGGAAATTTCCATTCAACACTAAAAATAGCATCTATAAATAGTACATATATTCTGCTGCCTAAATGCATCCTCCATGTTGCAGAAGCAGAAATCTCAGGGCATGTCACGGTACATACCATGGTGTCAAGCCGACCGATGACTTCAAACGAAAAATCCACGCCTCCATCAGTCATTTCCTTTAGCACCTCCTGGATGGGTTTCTTGTAGTCTTGAGGGTTGATGCATTCAGTGGCACCCAACTCTTTGGCCTTCGCAAATTTGTCCTTGTTGACGTCCACCGCAATGATCCTGGCCGCTCCGGCTGCTTTGCAGCCCATAACGACAGATAGGCCGACCCCTCCCAGGCCAAACACAGCACAGGTAGAGCCTGGGGTGACCTGTGTTTTCAGAAAATGCAAAAATGGATTAAGTAATGCTTGTTAGAAATTGCTTAAGCTTTAAAGTGCCATGCCCAGTGTTTATCAAGAGCTACCCAGACTCTTCTGTCCAAACTGTTATCAAAACCTCTTTTGGCTTGAGTTGATTCATGCTTAAATTTAAGGGGTTGAACTTGTCAGTGGTTCTTAAACTGCTGCATGTTAGATTTGTCTGGGGGAGCTTTAAAGAAATCCCACTATCCAAGCCACAACCCATGCCAATTAAATCAGAATCTCTGCAGGTGGAACTCAGTCTCCAGGTGACTCTAATGGGAAGGTCAGTCTGGGAACCAGGTGACTGGATGATCTTTGAGATCCAGATGGCAGTGATTACTATCTTGAAGGGACTCTTGATTGCTGAAATCCCTTGAAAGCCAGCTTCAGTATCTCATACATACACAAAGGCAATATTTGAAAAATGAAATAAGTGGAAAACGTACTCCAGAAGACAGAAAAATATTCCATTAAACCCTCAATAAATAACTCGTTGATTCATTAACATTCAGTAGTTGTGAATAATATATCCCTGCTTTAAGAAATACACTAGTGAACAAGAGCAATGAAATGTTTCTCTATATTTTAATAATGAATACAATCTATTGTTATGAGTATTCTCAGCTTCAGTTCTTGGGTAGGCTCAATTAGACCACCTGCAAAAACAGATGAGGTAATTGAACAAGGGACTAAGTGCTAAAGTCACAGAAATTTGGAAAAGATACGCTCTAAATTGTTTATATTTGCTAGGGGTTATTTATTCAACCTGGTCTCCCATAGTCAGCCTTCATTGTAGGTAAAATGCTTTCCTGTACCAAATAATCTCATTCTTATATTCCCTTAAGGGTGTCTGTTCACTCATTCATTTACCCATCAAGTGTTATTCAATATTACGGGGGACAACACCACTTTCTACCTTACTTAGAAAAATACAAGTTTGTGACTGTGATTTAAAAGTGCTAATAATATGTATTGTGATTTAAGACTCAGCAGGAGATTTGAGAAAGGTGATGTTCTAGTCTCAGCTCTCCTTTAACCAGCAGCGAGATTTTGGGCAATTATTTTTATATCTCTGGACCTCAGTTTCATAAAACAAAGATACTACTAGATTTGTAGCCTTTTGAGATGAGGAGTCTTTAAAGAATTTCTGCTTGAAATTGACCACTTCTGAAGTATGTGTGTGTGTTTTACGTGTTCATGGCAGGAGAGTTAGTTCAGTAGTGAAATTCCGTAATGAGTGAATTATGCATCATGGAAGCTTCGTTACTTTCCTTCTAAGAATGCACAGAGTGGATGAGCCTTGGTTTGGAGGTGCATCAGGTAGAGCTTTGGACTCTACTGTTGATCCTAATTCTGGGAGTAGGGGATCCACAGACTAGATGCTCCTCAAGGACAAACACCTCATTTCATTTGCTTTTGCTGTCTCAGAACCTAACAGAACCTAAGGTGCCTGAGGCACGTGTGGGTGTCTCTAATTGTTGAATGAATTACTAAATGAGTTCTCAGGCCTAACATTTTAAGCTTTCATAAAGAGCAAATACAGGATAATAATTATTGAAAATGACATCTTTACTTTTTCTTAACTCTCAACAACTTTTTATCTGTCATAAACAGGTGAAATTTCTAGCATGTGCTCTCAATTCTTTTTGGGCCATTTTTCTACTCTTAATTGACAATCCAAATCTACAAAAATAATCTTTCATTCTTGTGAGAAATTGCTTCTCTTTGGCTCCTGACAGTCTGCTTGTAACCGGTTTTATCACCCATTATCATTCCTACCTTGGCAACTTTGACTGCAGACCCATAACCAGTTGAAAATCCACAGCCAATGAGGCAGACTTTCTCCAGGGGCGAGGCTGCATCAATTTTGGCCACTGCACTCTCATCCACCACCGTGTACTGGGAGAAGGTGCTGACACCGGTGAAATGGTGGACAGGCTTCCCTCTGCAGGTGAACCTGCTGGTGCCATCTTGCAGGGTCCCCCGAGGATTGATCAGACTGGGCAGTGAAATACACAGGCATACAAAGACATGAGACATAGCATAACTAATAAGCAAACTCAAAGTCTGTGCAAACAGCAACAGAAACCTACTCATTTTTGAGGCAGAAGTTGCTTTCCGGGTTTTTACAAATTCTGCATTTTCCACACTGAGGAGTAAAGAGTGGTATGACTTTATCACCTGGAGAGGAATAAAACAAATTCTTTTACAATATCTATCCAGGAATTAATAGAGCAAAAACTTAAAGCTCACATATATAGATGAGAAGCATGTGTCTTTAAAAATCGCCAAGAAAAACATACAATCACAACTATGTCATTTGTCATTGCCTGCCACAGTCTTGTTTTCAGTTTGAGACTATAAGTGCCTGAAGATTCCTAAACAGGAAATGCAAATGTGGGAAACAACGTGGATTAAAAAAATTACTTCCACAGCATTAATAGTTAACTTTTATGCAGTGTACCGATTTCTCCTGGAGGCTTTATAAACACTTAATTTAATCCTTAACTATTTAAATCTTACTGTAAGTATAAATATAAATTTTAGTTGAAAGTAGAATATAATAGTCCCACTAGATGTTGGTATGACCTGTTTTTTGTTATAATTTGATTTAGAGTAAAAATGAGAAGTTTGAACTCATTCTTTGCTTTTCAAAGTGACTACGTTTGTCTTTACTATGAAATGAATGCTTTTAAAATGATCTTAGTTCTTTTTTGAGGAAAAGTAACAAAAATGGGACAAAGAACCATTCCAGAAATTCCTCTGGAAATCCCAGCCCTCCACAATAAGTTAGGCACTTACCCTTCGGATAAGAACTGACTTTGAAATGTTTTTAGCTGATGATAATTTGTGAATTAGCTACTTTTCCTGTTGTGGTGGAGGGAGCATGGGTGAACACTAAGGGTGTCATTTTGTTACTAATTTATTTCTAACTAAAGGAATTAGTAAGAGCTGAAACTCAAATTGGACAGTTCATTTGATTTTTCTGTTCAGAGTTCAAATAAGTATTTGGTAAGGTGGCAAGTCCAACCTAGGCCAAAGTGATTTCTTAGAAATAAACATAATTTTTATTTTTGATCACCTATGCTACCTATGCCACAAGACCAAGAAAAATGGTTGGCCCATAACATTTTATAGGTAAAATTTATGTGAAAATGATGGTATGGAAATGTCCTACTTATCCTCTCTATATAATGAGTAATTCATAATCATTCACATTGAAGCATGGCTGAAGGTAATAAGGCAGACATTGTTGATGGTGGATGGCTCCTGCTATATTTCTTTCATTTCCTTTCACCTAGTCTGTTTCAGTGAGTCCATGCTCAGGAAGAGACACCATGTCGGAAGAGGAAATTGGTGAAGGGGCTGCATAAGTCACCTAAGAAAAAGTCATGTTTATTCAGTTGTAGCCAGGTAGCCTCCGTTTCATGAACTCAGCACAGAACAGTGTCTATACTTATGTTTTTTCCCTCCTCGAATTTCTAGTTGTCTGGCCTTGACAGAAGACGGTGTTCAGCAACACTAACAAGGGTTATTAGATTATGAATTCCACACTAGTAGGCACTGTGTCTCTTTGACCCTCACATATCTCCAGGCTCCAACCTGGTGCCTGGTATCTAGTAGTAGATGCTCACTACATAATTGTTGAAGGGTAGAATACCTATGTGCCTAAATGCATACATGCCTGAGTCAGGTAGGCAGAGAGGGAAGGAGGAAATCCTGGAAGTCCTGGCTGCCCTGTGACCTTGTGCAAGCCCTTTCATCTCTCATTGCCTCTGTTTCTTCACCCAGGCTGGGAGATCCTGGACTGGTGAACCAAGGCATGTTCCCTGAGTGTGAGTCCTGTACCTGGTTTGACTGTAGTCACCCCTTCTCCAACACTCTCCACGATGCCGGCTGCCTCATGGCCTAAAATCACAGGAAGTGGGGTCACGATGTTGCCACTAACCACGTGGTCATCTGAGCGACAGATTCCTACAGCCACCATCTACAGAGTAAAGAGATGTTTAGATTCAGAAAAGATTATGAGTCTCAGATGAACTTAAAAATCCCAATTTCCTGCAATTGTGCTTCCAAAATACTTTCAGGGGTTTTGCTAATAATCCCTACTATTCCCAAATATTTCAATTCAGTTTATCCTCAAGGTTATTCAGGCTGAAACCCTCCTGTACCTTCCTTTCTTGAATTAATAAATTTAGAATAATTTGTGAAATAACTGATCCTGAAACAGATAATTCTTAAATAATGTACAAGAATGCGTGCTTTAAAAAAACAGAAGTAGAAATTGCAAATTAACACGTAAAAATATCTAATGCTAATTGATTTTGAAGTCTTGATATATATCCCTTTGAAATTTTTTTTTCTGTTTTTACTGGAATTATACTGTATGTACTCTTTGATCATTTAAAAAATTTAATAATTTATATTTATGCCTTTCTTTGAAACAACTGTATTCTATTTTCTGGATGATCATATAAAAATGACTCAGGGGATTGTTGGTTGTTTCCGTTTTTAATTTTTCTGAGTTTTTAAAAAACTTAAATACAAATGGAAAATTGTATTTCACCTTAATTCGAACTTCATGGGCCTTAGGAGGCGCCACTTCCACCTCCTCAATGGAAAAGGGTTTGTTTACCTCCCATAGCACAGCTGCTTTGCATTTGATTACCTAGAAAATCAAACAGAGAGATGGTACCAATGTTTTCCCACTCTTGAAGCCAGAAATTGTGTCACTTCATCTTTGTACTTGCAACATGTAGTCCTATGTCTCGTACCTAATAAGTGTTCCATAAAAATGATCACCTTTGGTTTATAAAGGGAATAAAAATACCTTCAAAAAAGCAATAACGTAAAAACGATAAACATAGTTAACTCTAATAACACACTGAGATAAAATGGAATATATTTATTAAGGCTATCCATGTGTTTTTTTCCTCCAAAGGTGTTTAATCCTGACATTTCCTAATGCTGTGCTGAAAACCTTTGTTTGCCTTCTATTGGCTGGTACATGAAGTTCTAGGTCACCTTCACATTGCTGACAGTCACTGTTCACATAAAATACACTGCTTTCTTGCTCAATTTTCTGATTAGGCCAACAGGATCTATCTCTATAAGAATGTATTTACCCTCCTGCCTTGAATGATGTCTCTATCTCTTTCTATTTGCCTATTCTCTTTTAATTTTCTCTCTCCACCACTTCCGTGTGTTACTTGTTTCCAACACCCATTTGCAACTTACCTTTGGCAGCATGTTCTGTTATCTGATTTATGTGTAGAGACTCTTTCCAGCTTTGATATGAACCAAAAATCATGGAGGTTAGAGTTGGTGGTGGTAGGGTGTGTGAGTGTGTGTGTGTGTGTGTGTGTGTACAGTCACATGCACACACACATGTTGCAAAATTGGAGACATTTGTGTTTGAATTTCTGGCTAGCAGATCTTATCCATAGATGTTTTTAACAATAAATGTTGAACACATATTTCCAGTGCTTGGCAGTGTACTGTAAAATCTGTCTTCATTGTGGTAAAGCATGTACAATTCACAGAATTCTTTCTAGAAAGAATCAACAAAGCTGCAAGAATGACAAAATATTCATTTGAAATTTGTTCCTCTGAAAATTCATTTGCATTATGTATTTGTCTAATTATTTAACTTTGCAGGATGTTCAACATGGTCAATGCTAAAATAAATATCAGAATACTTGGAAATAAGGTACTAATAGTAGCAGTTCCTGATTATCAGGTGCCTATGATGTGACAGGCACATTGTGGGCTTTGCTTGGTGAGTTATATGCATTATATATATTTTTAAAATTTATTTATTTATTTTTAATTTCAACAGTTTTTGGGGTGCAGGTGGTTTTTGGTTACCTGGGTAGGTTCTTTAGTGGTGATTTCTGAGATTTTGGTGTACCCTTCACTCAAGCAGAGTACACTGCCCCCAGTATATAGTCTTTTATCTCTCACCTCCCCTCTCAACCTCCCCCCTCGAGTTCCTAAATTTCATTATATCATTCTTATGCCTTTGCATCCTCAAAGCTTAGCTCCCCTCTCATAAATGCGAACACAGGATATTCTAACATCTATTTCATAAGGTAGTTATGAGAATTCAGTAAAGTAATACTATAAAGAACTTAAAATAGTATCTGGGACATAGAAATAAGTCAAAAAATATTAGCCACTATTATTATTGTAGCTATTTAACTCTTTTTTTTGGAGACAGAGTCTCGCTCTGTTGCCCAGGCTGGAGTGCAGTGACGCTATCTTGGCTCAGGCAACCTCCACCTCCCAAGTTTAAGCGATTCTCCTGCCTCAGTCTCTTAGAATAATAGAACATTATTCTAAGTTACTTCACTTAGAATCTGTAGCTCCATTCAAGTTGCTGCAAAGGTCATTTTATTTTATTTTGTTTAATGGCTAAGTAGTAATCTCATGGTGTATACATGCCATATTTTCTTTACTCATTTGTTGATGGGCATTTAGTTTGGTTCCATAATTTTGTAATTGCAAATTGTGCTGCTGTAAACAACATGCATTATTTTTAAACCTTGGAAGGATGCTACCAGGGCAGTACTATTGTATTATTGGCTTTATTTTACAGCTGAAATAATTGAGGATCAGTTGACTCAGTGATTGAATAGTTTTTTCTGAAGTCTCAAAGCTGGCTGTCCAGAGAATAATAATCAATCTAGTCTTATGTTTCACTTCTCTGTGGCAGTAAAAAGTGAGCAAAAATACAAAAATTAGTCAGGCATGGTGGCATGTGCCTGTAGTCCCAGCTACTCGAGAGGCTGAGGCAGGAGAATCACTTAAACCTGGGAGGCAGAGGTTGCAGTCAGCCAAGATGGTGCCACTGCACTCCAGCCTGGGCAACAGAGCGAGACTCTGTCTCCAAATAAAAAAAGTTAAATAGCAACAATAATAATAGTCACTAATATTTATTGACTTATTTCTATGTACCAGATACTATTTTAAATTCTTTACAGTCTTAATTTATTGAATTCTTACAACTACCTTATGAAATAGATGTTAGTATTGTCACCATCTAGCATTTGAGGAAAGTAAAATGCAGGATAGGTAAACATAAATGAAATGCTGTCAAAAAGCTAAGTTATTGATACTGTGTCCAAGAGGGGGAGGAATAATTATCTATTTCATTAGTTATTATTTTCATTAATCTGATTTGTTTATACTTTTGCTCTAGGGACTCATTATTTCTTTTTAGTTGAGTTTGGTAAATTTAATTCTTTTCCTAATTATTTTCTATGCAATCGGTAATGAATGAAATAAAGTGAGGTGTAATAACAGTAACAATGGGTCACTCAGATGATTTCCAACCAGGCTTATTGATACAAACCTGTTTTGTCACAGAGTGTATAGAGAAGCCTCAGAACATTTAAATTGAGTTATCATAGTGAGATATTTTACTGTGCGACACACTCCTAACACAAAAAATTGTCTGGAAATAGTTGCACAGGTTTATGTGATTAAGCAATTAAAAAATGTCAATTGATTATATGACTCCATGAATTTTTGTGCCCCTGTAACACATTGAACAATTAAGAAATTTATAAAGGGCAAAACCAAATACCTGTGTTTCTAGTGCTAATAAGTGATTCAAATTGTATTATTAATTTTCTGTAAAACCATATTAACTTTTATGTGGGGGAAGATACTGTTCCATAGGATCACTGTGGAAACTGCCTGAATTGTGTCATATTGGACCCCTTTAAATAAGAATGTGAATGTTGGTGTTTTCTTCCTTAACCTTGATGATTCTAAAGCTGTGAGACCAATGAGCATTTTGTAAGGTATTTTATGGTAATGTTAAAGGGTGTTTCAAAGTCTTCTAAATCAAATTCTCTCATAAAACTTTTGTCAGACTTAACTTACTTGTGTTCACAAAAAATATAAATAATAATGCATTTAAATAGTGGTTTCTTATTATAAAGACAACTTGTTGATCAAAGTATTTTCTAACTTTGGATTTACAAATTAGTCATGATTAGCTTGAAATAAAGTATCACTTTACTGCAAATGTCTTTAATGTAGGAAATAAAGACTTAATAGATACATATTCTGTACATTCTTTTTGAAGGTATTTAGGAATAGCTTATTTCCACTGTAGTTCACTATACATTACATATTGTAGCATAAATTGCACATTGTATTTCAGTGTATCATTTCTAATTTGGATATGAATTTTAAATTATTCATCAAATACTGTATTCCTTTCTTTGTTATACTGATGAGAACATATTTCCAACAGTACTACATTTTTTGCTTACTTTTCCTGCTGTGCTCATGTTGTTTCTGTCTTCTCTGCAGACCAGGAGATGGGTGAGTCCTTGTGGATTTCTTCCCTGCTCAAGCGCATAAAGCAGGTTTATTGCACAGGCAACTTTTGTTTTTTTTGCTTGAGTAACATCCAACATGTGATCTAGTTCGTTAAGCCACACCCATCAAATTGTTCTCCGACATCAAATCATAAAGAAATGGGCACTGAACCAGCACTCAAAACCTTGACTTTTCAAATTTCAGATAAGGTTATGCTTTCATCAGGTTAAATATTAAGTTAAAGTGATGGAATTTAGTCACTTTCTCTTTTCCTCATTTTGGTTCTTACTATCAACTTTCTTGTTTCTCTTTCTCAGTGCAACAGGGATCATTCAGGGTTCTGTTTTCCTTTTCTCTGCACTAAGCTCCAGCTTTGAATCCAAATGGTGCAATTAGGAAGAAGAAGAAGCAAAGGAGCAGGTTAAATAAAGATGACAGCTAGGAGCCAGAGGAATGTGTTTGATCCAGGACTCCCCTTCTCTTCACAGAGAATCAGAAATTCAATCACAGCAAACGTGCTCACCATGCCAGGCATTTTTGCTCCACCTAAAATCAATCAGCATTGACTGAGCCCCTCTCTACGTCAGGCACCAAGCTGGGTCCAGTGCAGTAGTAGTGATGGATAAGACATGACCTCTACCTGTGCCTGATGCAGTTTGGGGCAGCAGTGATGACGTGGCTTTTGGGACCCGTCAGAGCCTAGTCCTTGCTAGCTCTGTGTACTTGCACTTATTATTTCACTGTTTGTCTTTTTTTTTTTTTTGCCTTAGTTTTCTTATCCATTAGATGAAGTGGAATAATAGCACCATTTTAAAGGACTGTTTAGTGAGTAAATAAAATAATCCATGTAAAGCACTCATCATGAAGTTCAGCAGATAGGAGCACCCTCCAAAATGTAGCTACAATTATTTATCATAAAAGGAAGCTCACGGTTTATGGGGGAAAAGATACACAGGCAGCCAAGTCTACATGTCAGCCTCGCTGGGAAGTGTCCTATCACAGGCGTCAGTTAGTGCTTTGGGAGCAGAGACAGAGGTGCTATTTAAAATGAAGGCCTAAGGGGAGGCATGGTAGAGGAACAGGTATTTGAGGTAGATATTAAATAATTGTAGGAAATTCAGAAAAATCCTCACTGGATCATTTCTGTTGCCCTTTGATCCATGTAACTAGTATACGCATGGCTTTCGAAGAATACGAGTTTGATTTTTCTTTTATCCATACTTGGAGGCATTGTACAGGCAGCTATTTAATCAGATATAGTCTGTCAACATGAACAAGTTAAAATAAAAGACATATTTCTCTAGAATTGCCAAAGGACCATTTCAGTAAGCTTTAGCTACGTAGGCACTGAGACTCACACCAAGACTGAGAAGCATTCACCCAATAGAGAAGAAAGGAAGGTCCGATGATTTCAGTTGCTTCTAGTTTGGAAATGTATGAAAGTAAGAAGATAGCCCCAGATCTATGCCTAGCATTCAAGGCTTCATAATCTGGCTTTAACCTTCTCATTCACCTACTCCTCCCCATTCTTCAATACAGGGCCTATGTGTTTTAGAAGCTTGTATCTCCATGGTCACCCAAAAAGGAATCTGTTCCTCACTCAAGCCCTTGCTCATCATGTTCTTTCTCTACTTTTCTGTCCCTCTCATCCATCCAAATCCTACTGAAACTTTGAGACCCAATCAAGGTTGACCTTGTGGAGGTATATTAACTCCATCTCACTGTTGTGCTTCGTGTCTCTGCATTCCTGTCATGCTAGCATCCCTCCCGAGGTATTTGCGGTCTGTTCCCTTTTATTGCCCTCTATATTTAGTGTAAAGATTAGTCTCCTAAATTCTACTGGAAATTTCTAGTCAGGAATATTCTTAAATTTTATTTATATCGACAACTGTACCTGGTTCCATGTGTACAGTAGATGTTTAATGAGTGATTGTTGAATTCTTGTGCTACTTTATGTTAGGACAGGCACTGTTCTATCAGCAGTCCCATAATCCAGAAGATCCGGTGCCTCCTCTTTACAGGTTTATAGATTAGCAGTGGGATTGGCTGTGGTCAGGTAGACAAGACAGAGAACCCTCCTGTGAAACAGGAAGTGGTCAGTGCCAGGAGAGAGTTCGACATGGAATTCAAAAGAAGAAGACTCTACTCTGTCTTTTTATTGTGCATTCTCAGCTCTTAACGCAATGCCTATCACAGAGTGAGTGCTCAGATATTTGTTGATTAAAGGAATGACTTCTACTTCAAGAGTAAGGAAACCTTGAAAGAGACATATTTTGTTAAGATTTATGAAGAAAAATAGGCCATCAGGAGGCAAAATGGAGGACAGGAGGCAGGACTAACTTGCACCTGCTACTCTGATGAACACAGCAGCTTGTGGAGACCCACATCGTGAACATTTGCTCCAAGAACTCCTCCAGGAACACATCACAAAAGTGGAGAGATCCACAGACCCTTTGAAGGAGATGGATTGTTGCCTGCTGCAGGCTCTGTGGGACAGCAGAGGAAGTGTGAAATCTGCTTGCTTTCTCAGGTGGGAGGCTTGTAGCCTGGGGCAATTTCTGAGCTCTGCTCACAGGCTGACTGGAAATAAACTTGTTAATGTTGGGGGGGATCAGGGTGGGAGTGAGATCAGTCCTTCAGACTGTGGGCTGCATGGGAGCTGTGTGAGGCCTGTGGCTGCCAGCTTCCTCCCAGACCCCTGGTGACTTGTGTGACACAGCAGAGGAAGCCACAATCCCCCTGGGAACATAACTCCATTGGTCTGGAATCTATACCCCCATCCTTCAAAGCAGCCACAGTAAGCCCTGCCCTAGGAGACTCTAAGCTCAGACAAGCCTAACCCTGACCCTAGCTGATCATCTTTCTCTATCCACCTAGTAGCTGAAGCCAAAGGACTTAATCTCTTGGGAACACTATGCCAACCACCTGATCCTCCCTATAATACCACAGTTGCCACAGTTGGTGTGCTCTTGAAAGTGCCACCTCCTGGCTGGAGGCCAACCAACACAAAACCAGTACACTGAACAAATACACACCCAAGGACCCTCACAGAATCCACTTCACTCTTCTGCTGCCTCTGCTGGAGCAGGTGTTGGTATCCACACTGAGACCTGAAGATGGATCATATCACAGGACTTTTTGAATACACTCCCCAGTACCAGCCCAGAGCCAGGTAGCTCCACTGGGTGGCTAGATCCAGAAGAGAAAAAGCAATTACTACAGTTCAGCTCTCAGGAAACCCCATCCCTTGGGAAAGGGGGAGAGCACCACACCAAGGGAGCCTCCCATGGGACAAAGACTGAACAGCAGCCCATGAGCCCTAGATCTTCCCTCCAGTGTAATCTACCTAAATGAAAAGAAACCAGAAAAATAATTCTGGTAATATGACAAAACAAGATTCTTTAACACCCCCAAAAGATCCCACTAGCTCACCAGTCATGAATCTAAACAAAGATGAAATCTCTGGATTTCCAGAAACAAATTCAGCAGGTTGACTACTAAACCAATCAAGGAGGCATGAGAGAAAGGTGAAGAACAACTTAAAGAAATCGAAAAACATAATGCAGGACATGAATGGAGAAATATGTAGTAAAATAGATAGTATAAATGAAAAACAGTAAAAACCTCTGGAAATGAAGGATACACTTAGAGAACTGAAGAATGCATTGGAAAGTCTCAGCAATAGTATCAAATAAGTAGAAGAAAGAACTTCAGAGCTCAGAGACAAGACTATTAAATTAAGACAATTCAACAAAGACAAAGAAAAAAGAATTCTAAAAAAGGACAAAGCATATAAGAAGTTTGGGATTATGTTAAATGACCGAAGCTCAGAATAATTGGTGTTCCTGAGGAAGAAGAAAAATCCAAAAGTTTGCAAAACATTTGAGGGGAATAAGCAAGGAAGCTTCCCTGGCCTTGCTAGAGATCTAGACCAACTTCCAAATATGAGAAGCTAAAAGCACCCCTGAGAAATTCTTCACAAAAAGATCACCACCTACACACATAGTCATCAGGATGAAGGAAGGAATCTTAAGAGCTGTGAGGGAAAAGCATCAGGTAACCTGTAGGCCAAAATAATAGAGAGCAGACCTACACCATATCTACTTAAGAATTAGTCTGCTTCTATTTAATAAGTTAGCCTTAGTTTAAGATTTATAGTTTACAGAAGTTTGTGCATTATATTAGCTAAACAAAAAGTGCAGATTGTACTTTGTAAAACAATGCTGGGTTGGTGAGAAAGCTTGTAAATTGCTCATCACAGCCCTAGAACGTTTGGGCATCAAAGACTGGAACATTGCTCAAGCTCCTGCTGCTTGAACCCCTCAGTAAGGGTCTCGTGGCCTGGAGGAGGGGACTCTGCTCACAGGCTCATAAAGGGTCTTGCAGGAGGCTTCTGAGCTGGTTGAGATAAGAGTGGCATTCTCTGATCTCCCACCTGTTCCATGGGTGACTGGGCTCAGGAGATAGTCTCTCCTTTCAGGTTATGTCACGTGGTCAGAACTTGCTGGCTGTTACCCATTCCCATACTCCTGCAGCTGCGCCTCAATGTTTATCCATTGTTTAACTGTATAGTACTAGTTTAGTTTTTTAGAATAACAACATACCCCCTACTAAATGTAGGTGTGGTAAACTGTTCCATTGTGTGTACTCACCCCATGATCACCCCACCTCGAGTGATATGATCAAACTATGTGCGTGTTGCAATAAATATGTGTGGAGCCTAGAGCTCAGGGTCTTCACGGTCCTCATCTTGTGAAGAACCGCTGGGCCCATGCTAATGATTTCTATTTCTGTGTCTGTCTTTTTTTCCTTAATTCCCTTGTTGCTGCAGGGGCTTGGAACACCCCTGGGTTGTACTATGGCTGGTCTGCAACATCTGGAGCCCAACGAGGTTTTCCTAGGCTCCCAGTGAAGGAACGCAGGAGCATGGTCAATTGAGGAGCATTCATCGTCGAGGGACTCCTGGGAACACACCTGTTTTCAGCCTTGCAGTAAGCTTGGGCGCCTGGAGAATCCCAGGGTAACATGGGGCAATCAGAGAGTAAGTACTCCACCTATCTTAGTCTTACTGGAGAGCTCTTAAAGAAAGGGAAAGTTAAGGTTAGTACTTCTAATCTTATTACCCTTTTTGAGGCAATAGATCAATATTGCCCTTGGTTCCCAGAACATGGAACTTTAGATGTACAGGAATGGGAAAAAGTTGGTTCAGAATTAAAAGCAGCCTGTACAGAAGGTCATTTTATTCCAGTAACAATTTGGACAGACTGGGCTATGATTAGAGCAATTTTAGAACCTCTTAAAACCTCTGATGGAAGTGAAGCAGTGGATCGTAGCAGTAAGCAAGTAGAGGAGAGTGATGCATTGCTACAGAAGACTGAACCTGTTGCTGCTGCTGCGGAAGCAGCTGAGCCAGATAGTGACGACTCTTCTCAAGATTCTATCCAATCAGAAGGAGAATTATTAAAGTATGGACAAAACAGGGAGACAGATCAAGTAGATCAGCAAAAAGGAGAAGTGATTTATGCTAATGTATACATGGATTTAGAAAAAATGAGAGAGCCTTCTGCTCCAACTTGGAATAATTCAGAATGGCCCTTCTGTTTTTGAGTCAAAATCCTGAACCAAGAACTTTAGTCTCAGAACAATGGGCTGTGGAAATGCCACCAAAAGTGGCAGCACCTGTAACTTTTGCCACTCCACATCAGAAGGGGACTGCTTCACATGGAACATCGGGAAAGTTCTATGCAAGCAGCTATATGACAGGCTGGCATCGCAGGAGGTCCTGATGCCTGACAGTTCCCTGTGACTTTAATCCCACCCCAGCAAGGGGCAGGGAGCAACAGCTAGCTCAGTGGGAACCATTCCCTTTTAAAATGTTAAAGGATATAAAGAAAGCAGTTCAAAAATATGGTCTGAATTTTCCTTTTGTTCAATCATTATTACAGTCTATTGCCTATGATAGCATTTTACTACCTTATGATTGGATAATTTTGGCCAAATCAGCATTAACACCTTCACAATTTTTACAATTTAAAACATGGTGGACTGATACGGCTTAGTAGCAAGCTCAAATAAATTGAACTGTAAATCCTCCCATTAACGTCACTGAGGAACAATTATTGGGCACAGGGCCTTAGTGGAGTAATGTGCAACAGCAACTTAATTTAACCCATGAGGCAATTGCACAATTTCGTACTTACCGTCTGAGAGCATGGGAAAAAATTCAGGACTCAGGTACTAGTTATCCATCTTTTGGATGGATATTGCGGTCAAATGTTTCAAAAATTTTTATCGCAGTGGAGAATCACACACACACCATGGGAATTCCCTAAAATTCCCAAGGTCAGGCAATTGTTGAAAGAGTAAATAGAACACTAAAAACTCAATTAGCAAAGCAGAAGAAAGGAGGAGATGGTGGCAGTAAGGAGTATTATACTCCTCACATGTAGCTACATCTAGCTCTCCTGACTTTAAATTTTTAAAACATTTCCAAAGGTCAAGTGTCCACCGCAGCAGAACAGCCTTTTACTGGACACAAAATCAATCCAAATGAAGGGAAAGTAGTCTGGTAGAGAGACACTAAGGACAAAGATTGGCAATTAGGGAAGGTGATTACTTGGAGAAGGGTTTTGCTTGTATTTCACCAGGAGAAAAACAACTTCACATTTGGGTACCCACTAGACATTTAATGTTCTACAATGAGCCCTTCCAGCAATGATCAGAGGAGGAGGAGAAACAAGAGAAGGAAGTTGATGGCAAGGGTTCCTGGGCTCCTGTATCAGAGAATGAGGAGGATGAGGATTGTGGAGGACCGGGAACAAAGGGAGGCACATCTGGAGGACACAGCACTGACCTGGGTACAGATACAAAGATGGGCGCAGATGGCAGGGGAAGGTTTGAGAGAGAGACAGTTGCCAATGACTCCAATTAATCTGATAATTGCAGCTATGGTGATACTCATTACAGGGGTACATTCCCCCTGCCTCAGCTGAACAAAATTACACATCCTGGGCTTTTGTGTCTTTTCCACCTTAAATCAGGCCAGTTATCTGGATGGATTCCCCTATTGAAGTATATATTAATGATAGTATATGGATGGCTGGCCCAACAGATGATAGAGTTCCAGCTCAACCAGAGGAAGAAGGCATGTACATGAATGTATCCATGAGTTATCGCTTTCCACCAATATGTCTGGGTAAAGCCCCTGGATGATTTGCTTTAAAAGGACAAAGTTGGTTAATATATGTGCCAGGCCATAATAGAACTGTGGCTGAATATCACATGGTTGGTGGTATGATCTTTTGCCCCAGTCCTATTTCTGTATTTCTGAGAGGCGCATTTCAAGAGGTTTATGCGAAAACTGGCAAATTAAAACCTACAAAAATAAAAAATTGCCCTCTTAACAACCCTGAATTGTCAAAGCAGCTAGAAGTCTTAACATTGCAGGACTGTATGGCCGAGAAAGCTGCTGTTCTTTTAAACAATACTTATGGGACTATTATTGATTGGACACCTAAAGCAGTATTATCAAAATATTGCTCACCACAAAATTCAGGTTGCATAGAAATACCTTATGTGGTGGGATATACAGAAGAATTGCTTAGCCATAAAGGGGTTACATGTAAAATTGTATCAGGATATCCATTAAAATGGGAAGATAAAGGGACTGCACCTCCTCGACCTAGAATGATTAGGCCAGTTTTGAGTCCAGAGTACCCAGAATTGTGGAAATTGGCTATGGCCACAACCTATATGAGAGTGTGGGATAGGAACTTACTGTATAGCAAGAAATAGAGAAAATTATGAATATTCCATGTCTTTTCACTCTGATTTAACTATTCCATTTCAGGGCTGTGTTAAACCACCATATATGATGGTTGTGGGAGAAGTAAAAATTATGCCAGATTCTCAAACTATTACTTGTGAAAATTGTAGACTTTTTACATGCATCAATTCAACTTTTGATCTTTCTAATAGTATCCTCTTGGTAAGAGCATGTGAAGGAGTATGGATTCCTGTTACCCTTAATTGGCCCTGGGAAGCATCTCCTTCTGTTCATATTATCACAGAAATCTTAAAGGATATTTTAAACAAATCTAAGAGATTTATTTTCACTTTAATGGCAGTGAATGGAAATGATAGCAGTTATCACCACTGCAGCTGCATAGGGGATTGCTCTACACTATTCTATACAAACTGCTGATTTTGTAGACAAATGGCAGAAAAGTTCCTCCAGATTGTGGAACTCTCAAACTTGAATTGATCAAAAATGGGCAAATCAAATTAATGATCTTAGGCAAACTGTGATTTGGATGGGAGATAAAATTATGAGTTTGGAACATTGGCTTCAGCTTCAGTGTGATTGAATACTTCAGATTCATGCTCTTATAATGCCAGTGAACACCACTGGGAGCAAGTAAAACACCATTTACAAGGCAATGAAGATAATCTTACATTGGATGTTGCCAAACTCAAAGAACAAATTTTTAAGGCATCTCAAGCGCATTTAAATATTGTCCCAGGTGCTGAGATATTTGCTGGATCAGCAGATGGACTTTCCAACCTTAACCCTATAAAATGGGTTAAAACATCGGTGGTTCAACCATTGCCAATTTTACTTTGTTATGTTTTCGTTTAATTTGTCTGTTCTTAGTCTACAGATGCAGCTGAGGACTTCAAAGAGAGAATCATCATCATGAATGAGCCATGATAGCTTTAATCTTCTTAGCCAAAAAGAAAGGGGGGAAGTGTAAGCCAAAATAATAGCAGGCCTACACCATATCTACTTAAGAGTTAATCTGCTTCTGTTTAATAAGTTAGCCTGAGTTTAAGATTTATAGTTTACAGAAGTTTGTGCATTGTATTAGCTAAACAAAGAGTGCAGCTTGTACTTTGTAAAACAATGCTGGGTTGGTGAGAAAGCTTGTAAATTGCTCATCACAGCCCTGGAATGTTTGGGCATCAAAGACTCGAACGCCTGGTCCATTGCTCAACCTCATGCTGCTTGAACCCCTCAGTAAGGGTCTCGTGGCCTGGAGGAGGGGACTCTGCTCACAGGCTCATAAAGGGTCTTGCAGGAGGCTTCTGGGCTGGTTGAGATAAGAGTGGCATTCTCTGGTCTCCCACCTGTTCCATGGGTGACTGGGCTCAGGAGATAGTCTCTCCTTTCAGGTACATCATGTGGTCAGAACTTGCTGGCTCTTACCCATTCCCCACACTCCTGCAGCTGCACCTCAATGATTATCCATTGTTTAACTATACAATACTAGTTTAGTTTTTTAGAATAACTACATACTCCCTACTAAATGTAGATGGCGTAAACTGTTCCATTGTGTGTACTCATTCCATGATCACCCTACCTCTAGTGATATGATCAAACTATGTGTGTGTTGCAATAAATACGTGTGGAGCCTAGAGCTCAGCGTCTTCACAGTCCTCATCTTGTGAAGAACCCCTGGGCCCATGCTAATGATTTCTATTTCTGTGTCTGTGCCTTTTTTTCCCTTAATTCCCTCATCACCGCTGGGGCTTAGAACACCCATGGGTTGTGCTGCCGCTGGTCTGCAACAGTAACCTATAAAAGAAAACCTGTCAGATTAATAGCAGATTTCTCAGCAGAAATCCTACAATCTAGAAGAGATTGGGGTTCTTTCTTTGGCCTCCTTAAACATAACAATTACCAGTCAAGAATCTTGTATCCTGCAAAACTAAGCTTCATAAATGAAGGAAATATAGAGTCTTTTCATACAAACAAATGCTGAGAGAATTCATCGTTACCAAGCCAGCACTGCAAGAACTGCTAAAAGGAGTTCTAAATCTTGAAACAAATCCTGGAAACACATGAAAGCAGAACACTTTTAAAACATCTATCTCACAGGATGTATAAAACAACAACACAATGAAAAAAAAAAATAACCCAAGGTATACAGGCAACAGATGGCACAATGAATAGAATAGCACCTCCCATCTCAATACTAACATTAAATGCAAATGGTCTAAATACTCCACTTAAAATATAAAGAATTGCAGAATGGATAGGAATTCACCAACCAAGCATCTACTGTCTTCAAGAGACACCTGACCCATAAGGACTCACATAAACTTAAGGTAAAGGGATGGAAGATGATATTCCATGCAAATGGAAAACAAAAGTGAGCAAGGGTAGCTATTCTTATGTCAGGCAAAACAAACTTTAAAGCAACAGAAGTTAAAAAAGACAGAGAGGAATATTATATAATGACAAAAGGACCAGTCCAACAGGAAAATACACAATCCTAAATATATAAGCACCTAATACTGGAGTTTCCAAATTTACAAAACAATTACTACCAAACCTAAGAAATGAGATAGACAGCAACAGAATAATGATAGGAGATTTCAATACTCCACTGACAGCACTAGACAGGTCATCAAGAAAGAAAGTCAAGACAGAAACAATGGACTTAAACTACAGCCTACAACAAACTGACTTAACAGATATTTGTAGAACATTCTACCCAACAGCTGCAGAATATACATTCTATTCATCAGCACATGGAATAGTATCCAAGGTAGACCATATGACAGTTGACAAAACAAGTCTCAATAAATTCAAGAAAATTGAAATTATAGCAAGAACTCAAATAAAATTTGAAATCAACTCCAAAAGGAACCCTCAAAACCATGCAAATATATGAAAATTAAATTACCTGCTTCTGAATGATCATTGGGTCAACAATAAAATCAAGATGGAAATTTAAAAGTTCCTGAGCTGAATGATAATAGTGACACAACCTATCAAAACCTTTGGGATACAGAAAAGTGATGCCAAGGGAAAGTTCATAGCATTCACTACTGCCTACATCAAGAAGTTTGAAACAGCACAAATAGACTCTCTGAAGTCACACCTCAAGTAGCTTGAGAAAGAATAACAAACCAAACCCAAACCCAGCAGAAAAGAAATAACCAAGATCAGAGAAGAATTAAATGAAATTGGAACAAAAAAAGATAAATCGTAAAAAGCAGATTCTTTGAAAAAATAAAATTGATAGACCATTGGCAATGTTAACTATGAAAAGAAAGAGGGAAGATCCAAATAAGCTCAATTAGAAATGAAATGGGAAAAATTATAACCAATACCATAGAAATACAAAAGATCATTCAAGGTTACTATGAACACCTTTTTGTGCATAAACTAGAAAACCTAGCGGAGATGGATAAATTCCTGGAAAGATACAACCTAGATTAAACCGAGAAGTAACAGAAAGGATGAACAGACCAATAAGAAGCAGTGCCATTGAAATAATAATTAAAAAGTTACCTCCCCAAAAAAGTTCAGGACCAGACATATTCACAGCTGAATTCTATCAGACATTCAAGGAAAATTGGTACCTATCCTATTGACACTATTCCAAATGGTAGAGAAAGAGGGAATCTTCCTTAAGTCAACTATGAAGCCAGTGTCACCCTAATACCAAAACCAGGAAAGGACAAAACAAAAAAGAAAACTACAGACCAATATTTCTGATGAACATAGATACAAAAATTTTCACTGAAGTACTAGTGACCTGAATCCAACAGTATATCAAACAGATAATCTACCATGTTCAAATGGGTTTCATACCAGGGATGCCTGAATGGTTTAACACACACAAGTCAATAAATGTGATATATCACATAAACAGAATTAAAAACAAAAATCACATGATCATGTCAGTAGCTGCAGAAAAAGCATTTGACAATTTCCAGCATCCTTTATGATTAAAATCCTCAGCAAAGTCGGCATAAAAGGGACATACCTGAAGGTAATCAAAGCCCTCTATGACAAACCCACAGCCAACATAATACTGAATGGGGGAAAAGTTGAAAGCATTCTCCCTGAGAATTGAAACAAGACAAGGCCGCCCACTTTCATGACTTCTATTAAACACAGTACTGGAAGTTCTAGACAGAGCAAATGGATAAGAGAAAGAAATAAAGGGCATCCAAATTGGTAAAGAGGAAGTCAAACTGTTTCTGTTTGCTGATGGCATGATCGTATGCCTAAAAATCTTAAAGACTCACTCAAAAAGCTCCTAGAACCGGTAAATGAATTCAGCAAAGTTTCAGAATACAAAAGTAATGTACACAAATCAGTAGCCCTGCTATATACCAACAGTAACCAAGCTGAGAATCAAATCAACTCAACCCCTTTTACAATAGCTGCAAAAAAATTAAACACTTAGGAATGTACTTAGCCAAGGAGGTGAAATACCTCTACAAGAAAAACTACAAAACACTGCTGAAAAAAATATAGATGACACAAACAAGTGGAAACACATCCCATGTTTATGAATGGGTAGAATCAATATTGTGAAAATGACCATACTGCCAAAAGCAATCTACAAATTCACTGCAATTCCCATCAAAACAGCACTATCATTCTTCACAGAACTAGAAAAAAATCTAAAATTCATATGGAACCAAAAAAGACCCTGCATAGCTACAGCAAGACTAAGCAAAAAGAACAAATCTGAAGGCATTACATTACCCGACTTCAAACTGTACTATAAGGCTATAGTCACCCAAACAGCATGATACTGGTATAAAAACAATCTTGCAGACCAACGGAACAGAATAGAGAACCCAGAAATAAACCCAAATGGCAAGCCACATGTAGAAGAATGAAACTGGATCCTCATCTCTCACCTTATACAAAAATCAACTCAAGATGGATCAAAGACTTAAATAAAGTACCTGAAATCTTAAAAATTCTAGAAGGTAATTTTGGAAAACCATTTTAGACATTGGCTTAGGCACTGACTTCATGACCAAAAAAAAGCAAATGCAACAAAAACAATGATAAATAGACAAGACATAATTAAACTAAAAAGATTCTGCACAGCAAAGGAAATAATTAGCAGATTAAGAGAAAACCCACAGAGTGGAGAAAACCTTGGCAATCTATACATCTGACAAAGACTAATATCCAGAATCTACAAAGAACTCAAACAAATTAGCAAGAAAAAATCCAAACAATCCCATTCAAAAGTGGGCTAAGGACATGAGCAGGCAATTCTCAAAAGAAAGCAAACAAATAGCCAATAAACATATGAGAAAATGCTCAATATCACTAATAATCAGGGAAATGCAAATTGAAACCACAATGGTATACTACCTGATTCCTGCAAGAATGGCCATAATAAAAAAAATTAAAAAAAAAGATGTTGGTGTGGATATGGTGAACAGGGAACACTTTTACACTCTTGGTGGAAATTTAAACTAGTACAACCTCTTTGGAAGACAGAGAGGAGATTCCTTAAAGAACTAAAAGAAGATCTACCATTTGATTTGGCAATCCCCACTACTGGGTATCTACCCAGAGGAAAAGAAGTCATTATATGAAAGAGATATTTGAACATGCATGTTTATAGCAGTACAATTCACAATTGCAAAAATATGGAGCCAGCCCAAATGCCCATCAATTGCCGATATTAATCAATCATAGATAAGGAAAAGGTACACACACACAACACACACACACACACGCACTATGGAATACTACTCAGCAATAAAAAAGGAACTGAGTAATGGCATTGGTAGCAACCTGGGTGGAATTGAATAACATTATTCAAAGTGAAGTAACTCAGGAATGAGAAACTAAATATCATAGTTTTTCACTCATAAGTGGGAGCTGAGCTTTGAGGATGCAGATGCAAAGGAATGATACAATGGACTTTGGGGACTCGGTGACAAGGGAGGGAGGGGGGTCAGGGATAAAATACACACATCGGTACAGTGCATACTGCTTGAGTGATGGGTACACCAAAATCTCAGAAATCACCACTAAAGAATTTATTCATGTAAACAAACACCACCTGTTCCCCTGAAACCTATTAAAATAAAATAGAAAAAATAAATAAAAAATGTTATTAATCCAAAATAATATTATTAGTCACTGAAAAAAAAAGATTTATCAAGAAAGATGAGGTGGAATTGAGAGGTATATATGCAATTAACAGTATAGACAAATTATATTGAATATCTTTTTTTCTTCAATATACCCTTTTATAAACATTTCTGTTTAATCCTCTCTCACATCTGGAGACATTCTAGCATTTAAGGGTATAGTAGCCACTACCACCTTGTTTTCAAAGCCCAAAAGAATTTGGAAATGTGGTATTTGCTTAAGAGCTTCCATCATTTTGTGAACACATGGCTCCGTGATCTGCCAAAAGCATTTTGGGACAAATTCCGCAGAGTCAGGAGATCTTTCTAAATACCATCTGACAACTACTCTGTGCTTACTTTTGCCCCACCTTCTAAAAGTTTAGATGGGCAGGTGGGAAGAGCAGGGGACACATGATTGAGTGTCAGTGTTCTCATATCAGAGTACTATGGCAGGCCTGGAGCAACATCTGGGATGTCCAAAGGTAATCCTATCAATCCCAAGGGTCACAGGGCATCACTCTTTCTCTGCTTCGCTCTCTCTCTGTGTCTCTGTAAGCCAGTCCAATTTTATATTACATTTCCACTAAGTACTATATTCTAAATTCAGCTTATCTAGAGAGATGATATGCTTGGTTCCATTTGGGTCAGTGATGCCCTGTTTTGTAGACAGAATAATGGCCCTCAAATACGTCTACTCCTAATCCCTGGAATCTAGGAATATGTTGCTTTATGTGGCAAAAAATGGATTTTGGAAATGGGATTCAGTCAAAGGTCTTGAGATGGGAAGATTAGCTTGGATTATCCAGGTGAACCTAATTTAATTGTACGGCTTCCTAAAATTGGAAAGCTTTTCCAGGCTCTGGTGAAAGATAAAGATGTGTCTACCCATAGATCATAGATGGCCATGTTTCCAACAGGGGTGTGTCAATTTTCTATTGCTGATGTAATATTACTTGATGTAACAAATTACCACAAGCGCTCTTGGAAGGTTAGTGAAAGTCAAGGACTGGCATCTCTAATATAATTATACAGGTAATGATGAGTAGGGCAGAGATGTGACACCAAAGCCTAGAGAAGGACAAACCAGCATCTCTGCAAGAGATACAACTGTCTCCATTTTCCCCAGAGGTCCATAATTTACATGGAAACAAGAAAGAGTATTGTAACCAGCAGAAATTATCTTCAGTTCAAATCCTTCATTTTGGTGTTAAATAACTTGGCAAAATTTTTAAAAAATTATTTTAAAAATTGCTAGAAAAAAATTGTAACATTTCATGTATCTGCCTAAATAGCAAACTTTAAAGCATATTTGGGGATGGTGACGAATGAAGAGCAGGAGAGGAACTTTAATGGCAATAAATAGAACTTGAGAATGGAATAGATAAATACTCTGTAGAATATTACAATGAATAGAATAAATTTTAAGTTCCTAGAGCAATATTTGAAAATCCCACATTCAAAGCCATCAATTCCTATTGAATTAGCATTTCATTTTGATTTTGGGGCTGAAGCCAAAGATGTCGAGGGAGCTAAAATGCTTGCTGGACTGGCTGTGGACATGGAGCCTGGAATCCTGCCAAGAAGAGCATGTGTGAGAGAGCACAATGTCTGTTTACATTCCTCCTAAGAAGGGAGTTGGGAAATACTCTAAAAAGCGCAATCCAAAAGCAAAGATGTTCCATCCAGTCTTGTTTGTTTAAGCCAAACTAGAAACCATCTGAATGTTCCACAAATGTTTTGATGATTTATTGATGTATTTTAAATTATCTGGTAATGTGCTTGACAGAGGCTTAAAAGTGCAATTACTGAGGTGTAGAACACCAAGTGTTTATTAAAACAATACAGAGTAATACAAGTTGTATGGTTGTCACAGTATAAAAACATCTAACAGCTAAAGAGTTCTTTAAATGTGGAGATTTTCTTCATCTTCAAAGTTAAAAATATAAATTTTTGTAAAAAATACAAATGATTACTATCCATATCTAATGTTTATGGACTGCTGACTGCTCACTTTTGTGCATGTATTGCCTCATTTAGTGCAACCTTTAGCATTAACTTTTGAGGTAGATACCGTTGCCATGCACTTTGTACAGATGAAGACATTGAGGTTTAGAGAGATTGCATAAATTTCCCAATGGAACACAGCTAGTGGTGGAGCTAGGATTCTAGGAAGCCTATCTCTGGAGTTTAGTAACCTAAATAATAATAATAGCTAATATCCTAGTCACTGTCAGCATGTGCCAGTTGCTGTACCAAATGCTTCACGTTTGTCCACTCACGTAAACCTCAGAATAACTCTATGAGGTAGGTTCTACTATTATTTTCATTTTTTTGACACATATTTTGTATGTCTTTGTCAGGCTTAAAGCCACTCTTGAGTTTTTTAGCATATTTTCACAGAACATGTCAACTTTATTTCCATTTAAATTGCTTCACACACAGCATGATTGTTGGCATAGTTACTGGAATTTTATTCCCAGCTGTGTATCTCTCTGGAGTGTTGCACTTACTTCCAAGTGTGGAGGAGGTGCTCTGCATCTGACCACATCTGCCATCCTGGAACCTCCCCACTCTCGTCCTGGAGAATTCCTTTCCTCTCCCCAGGGAGAGAGCATCAGCTTCTCAGATACCACATCTTTCTTTGAATTAATTGTCCATTTGGGGGTACATTAGTTATCTTCTGGAGAAAAGGTACACCAAGGAGTACATTTTTTGAAATCTTTTATGTTTCTACTGAATTTCTACTGTGTTGTGATGATTTTCAGTTCTCAAGAGATTTTTTTATGGCATCATATTCTTCTTTCATCCACATACTATTTTTTCTCTTTGCAAATATTAATAACAGATTTTTTAAAGATTTGGTATTTTTTCATTTCATGGATTATTTCTTTCAGTTTCTTTTTTCCTTGTTTTGTTTCTATCTTTCCTATTACAAAGCAGGAATCACCCTACACTTCTGATGATCTTGGTTGTCTTCTTCTGCTGTAGGATGAGGCACTAACAAGCTACTGGAAGCTCTGAATACATGGGTGATTTTGGAGCTCTCTGGTGGGCTTAATTGCTGGGGATTATAATGTCAGTCAGGGTGGGTATTTTCTCTTGGGCTGGTCAGATTTTTCAAAGGATGATTTTGGAAGTTTTCGTGTAGAAGACACATGCCCAGCTGCCAACACTCTCGGGGCCCAAGGAGCTAATTGAAAATCCAATTATAAACCACTTGGGAGAAAAAAGGCAACATCCAGGACTACCCAGGTAACTCCAAAAGCATCTTTGCATTAATATTGCAAGTCTATAGCCAAAAATCTATTGGACCTTGTAATAATCTCATTTTTAATAACTCTGAAAGTTTTCTATTAAGGTCTGTGAGAATTTTCTTATATCCAGACGTATATGTCTGCCATTGATAATTTTAGGTTCCTGAGTGATCCAGTAAGAAAAACATTTCTGTGACTCTCTGAGTAATATCATTCCAAGGGTCTAGAGGTGGCTGAGATAATTTATATTATTTTGACCTTTATTTGGTCAGAAGATTTTTTTAAGTAATTAAAATCTCAATTATGGTACCTTTAAATTATTTCACAATTACATATACACATTAGCAGCTAGAATCTTTCATTACAGCTTCTTTATAAGTGAAAAAGTAATACAATCATACATCTTATCATAACTGACAATCCCGATGTCAAGTCTCACTCTGTCACCCAGGCTGGAATGCAGGGGCCTGATCTCAGCTCACTGCAACCTCCCCTCCCAAGTTCCAGCGATTCTCCTGCCTCAGCTTCCCTAGTAGCTGGACCACAGGCATGTGCCACCACACCCAGCTAATTTTTGTATTTTTAGTAGAGATAAGGTTTTGCCACGTTGGCCAGGCTGGTCTCGATCTCTAGTGATCCTAGTGATCCACCTGCCTTGTCCTCCCAAAGTGCTGGGATTACAGGTGTGAGCCACAACGACTTGTTTTTATATATCTTGAAAAGTCAAAGAATCAAAGCAATGTATTCACACAACCATACATATTTTCTCCCTGTCCTCTTCAGCCCTGTGTCTGTCACTCCTATAATCCTGTTTCAGCACCTATGAAACCACTTCTATGGAATACTTAATTACAGGCCTTGCCAATAATTATTACACTGGAATACATATTTATATATAAATACAATCACATAACTATATAAGCCATTTTCCCCATAGTAAAAATTTCTTTTCATATTATTCTTTAAAGTATTGAATAGAGGCAGGAAAATCAAATTTCTTTAATAATTTCTTCAAGAACATCAAGAAATTCTTCAAATTAAAGAAACTTTAATAATTTATAGATACTTGACATCGAGAGCTTTCTAATGAAATCTGTTGTCGTGTGTGCTATGGACTGAAGGTTCGTGTTACACCCAATTCATGTGTTGAGGTCTAATCCCCAATGTGATGGTATCTGGAGGTGGGGCTCTTGGGAGGTGATTCCACCCTCATGAATGGGGTTAGTGCCCTTATAAGAAGAGACACAAGGTGATCATTCTGTCAGTCATGTGAGGATAGAGAGGGAAGGCGTCTGTCTACAGACCGGGAAGTTGGCCTTCACCAGGCACCAGGTCTGTGGCCTTTTAGTCTAACACTTTCCAGCCTCCATAACGGTGAGAAATAAGTGTTTGTTATTTAAGCCACCCAGTCTGTTATGTTTATTATAGCAGTGCAAACTTATTGAAACATGATAGTAGACAGAATTCAAAGCTGACTCCCAAGATTCCAGCTCCTTGGTATACATGCTTTGCATGATATCTTATGCTTAAACGAGTATGAAATCTTTGAATATGATGGGACAGCCACTCCCTGCATTAGGTTGTGTTACGGAGCAAGTGCTGATGGAATAGTCATGTGTGTGATCATCTGACATATGGGACTCTGTTGTGTTCGACTGGACGGATTTGAGAGTCAGGAGTTTGGGAGCATGAGAGGGTGTGCTGAGGGAGCCAGGCTGAGACTGTTCCCTGGTTGACAGCCAGCAAGAAGCCGGAAGCCTCAGTCCCACAGCCACCAGGAAATGAATTCTGGCAACAGCAATGTCAGCCATGTCAGCCTGAAGAGGGCCCCAAGCTCCAGAAAGGAACACAGGCCAGCCAATACTGTTGAGATCCCAGTTGGAGCAACTAGTTCAGCTGTTGCCAGATTTTTGACCTGCAGAAACCATTAGAGAATAAATGGTGTTCATTCAAGCCAATAATTGTGTGGTAGTTTGTTACTCAGAAATGTAAAACTAACATACATGTGAAGAAATGTTTTATATGGTAAACCACCTTCAACTGTGTTTATATTTTCAAGTACATTTCACAAATTTAGAGTAAACTTTTATGCGTAATTAAGGGAGACGTTTTGAAAGGGTTTTCTTCAAAGAAAGGCTTTCAAAAGGAGCGAGAATTTGGGGAAGCTTTTCCATGATATGAAGAAGACTGGTGACTAGAGATGGGAATGTCACTTGGAATAAAATTTTGACTTGTAGGAAGGTATGGAAGGAGTTGAAAATATGATGCTACCTGCTAAAATTATTTAAAAATGAAAAATTCAGTTTAAAGTGGAAAAAATTATAGAATAGAAAAAAAAGATCTAGCATAACTTATGAAAGATTATGTTGTATCATTGAAACATGGTATAATATAATTTAAAAAGTCCTAGATACCAGATATTGGCTAAAATTATTTTTATTTCTGATATTCACATTAAGGAGTTTGAAGTAGAAAATTTAACCAACAGTTATTGCAGTTATGAAAAGGTAACAAAGGAACTGTACAAACTCCATTATTAATGGGTTTCACATATCTTTGTTCCACAAAGATGACTAAGGATTTTTCCTACAACAACTGTACCTCCCATTTTTAGCTTCAGACTTTGTATAAACAACTGCATTTGAAAATCCTAGAAGAACTTCATCAAGTCCATTTTCGTTCTTAACCTTTGCTATAGTTTGAATGTCTGTCTCCTTCAAAACCCATGCTGAAATTTGGTTGCCATTGTAGTGGTATTAAGCTGTGGGGCCACTTAAGAAATAAGTAGGCCAGGAGGCTCTACCATTATGAGTGGGGTTAATTACACTGCAAAAAGATGAGGTCAGCCTCTTTTTTGCTCTCTCTCTCTCTTACCTTCTACCATGTGATGATGCAGCAAGAAGCCTCTCAACACATGTTGGCACCTGGATATTGAAATTCCCAGCGTCTAGAACTGTGAGTTAACAAATTTCTTCATTATAAATCACGCCTTCTCAGCCATTCTGTTATAGCAGCACAAACAGACTAAGACAACTATCTTCACCACAAATACCTAATACTGTCTTAAGAATGCAAGTTGGTAAGGGACCAACCATCCACGCCACGCTGTCAGGTCGGCATTTTGGAATTAGCCTCTTCCCTACCCCTTGTGTCCCACGCTCTCTTGATCTTGATGCCGTGTCACGGATACTTCCTAGGAATGTCTCATTTATCATGTGCCCTGCTTTCCCTTTGCCACTGCTTGAAACAGAATTCATTCTGTCTTGCCTCTATGTCGCTAAAACCTCCTAATTCTCTCTATTCCTCTCCTCACCTCTAATACACAGGCCTCATGGTCAAAGGAATTAGTTTCTAATATGCCAATCTGAGCTTATCACCAATCTGCTCAGAAAAATTTTAATAGAGCTTTTGTTCTTAGACAGTTAAGGTTAAATCTGAAGTTCTTATAAGGAATCCAGGAATCACTGTCACTTGGCCGCAGACTTTTCCTGTTGTGAAGTTTACAGGCCCTTAATACTAAGTGCTTGTAATTCCTGAAACATGCTCTACTCTTTCCTGCTGCAACCTTATGGGTGCCCACCTCCAGTTTTGCTTCTATCAAACTCATCCTCATCCTTAAAATTTAGGCATAAATATTTGCATTAGGTACCAATCAATGGAATGGAACTTTCAGGTTAAACATTGCCATTTTATCCTTTAGGTATTCATTTTGGATGTAATGGTTATACCTGGCCCCCTTCACTCTTCTTTTTGCTAAGAACTAGTACAGAGATGAAGAGCAGATAGCTCAGAGAGCCTTAAATCTCTTTCACTCTCAGAAGTCAACCAGCACATTCTTGAATGTCCTCTGTCTTTAAACGTCCTGAAGGAGGAGAGGATACCAAATGTGAAATAAATGGTATTTAACTGTTCAAAATTCATTCTGCTATTCATTATAGTTATAATATTTTGGAAAGATTAAATAAAAAGCCATAGAATCTTCCTCTATTAATGAAAGAATTTATTCCAGCTTTCATTTTGCTTCCAAATTCCTGAGGCTTGGATTCAGTTTTAAAGTAAAGTTACTTCCCAGCTACTTCTTCCCACCCACACTGCAACATGGTATCATCTAAGTGATGTTTATTATTTAAATTTACCAGGAACTAAAAATGTTTGTTTTAAAACTGTAGTTGTCATTTATCTTCCACTTTTAAGAGAGAAAACACAGTTTTTTGTTTTTCTATTTCTGTGTTATTATTGCTAAGAATAATATCCTCCAGCTCCATACATGTTCCTGTAAAGGACATGATATCATTCTATTTTATGGCTACGTAGTATTCCATGATGTATATATACTACATTTTTTAGCAGTCTACCAATTGACAGTCACTTAGCTTGATTCAATGTTTTTGGTATTGTGAATTGTGCTGCAATAAATATATGCATGCACGTGTCTTTATGGTAGAATGATTTAGATTCCTCTGGGGATCACATACACCCAGTACTGGGCTTGCTGGGCAAATGGTAGTTCTGTTTTTAGCTCGTTGAGAAATGGACACTTTGCTTTCCACAATGGTTGAACTAATTTAAGGTCCCACCATCAGTATGTAGCATTCCCTTTTCTCTGCAAACTCAGCAGCATCTGTTATTTGTTTCCTTTTTAATAATAGCCATTTTGACTGGTATGAGATGGCAGCTAAATGATGAGAACATACTTAATTATTAGATACTAGGTCTAGTACCTGGGTGATGAAATAATCTGTACAACCCACTATGACATGAGTTTACCTGTATAACTAATCTGTATATGTCCCCTTGAACCAAAGTAAAAGCTTAAAAATAAAAGCAAGAAAACAAAAAACCCCTCAAGAAACTAAAAAACTGTAGTTATATCTCTTTTGACCATTAGATATCTTCCAAAATGCAGTAAATTGTTGGTTTCTGAGTAGTAGTTTTTAAATATATTTACATAAAAATTACTTGTTGATCTCTCTACCTGCTTTCATTGAAAAATTCTGAGTTATTTATTGCAGTGTCAAGTACCTCAAAGAGCAATCCTGGAAACTAAAACAGATATTTTTCTCTCTAGTTATCTTAGTTCATTAGTCTCTTGGTGACTGTGATAGTGCTGTGCAGACTCCGAGGTCCAAGCAAATGAAATGAACAAACCAAATTCACATATGTAACCATCCATCTCATCGAAACAGTGTTTGGCACCAACTATACTACTCTCATTGAACCTTTACTCTTGCCCTACCAATTTCTCTTTCTCTTTTTATGCAGTGGCCCACTTCTTGAATATGGCTGCGTATTTATTTGATAGGCCAAAAAAAAATTAAAGTACTTTAATAAAATAGTTACTTTAATATTTTCAGGGAACATCTATCTAGAGGTTATTCGTGCAATAATCATTAGGTAACAGAATTGAAGAGTCAGGTGTCTAAGCCTGTATTTATCAAATACAGACTTGCTCTAACTGTACTTCAATACCTGAGCAATTTTCTAATAATTCTGTCAAGATGACTTTTGTTCTAATCCCAGAGCAGCATGTATGATTTGTAAAGTAGCAAAAGGTTAATTCAGAGTTTTGTTTGTGTTGCTCTTTCTGGAGGTGCTAAGTTAGTGCATCAGAGTTATAAACTTTTTTCGCTTTGAACTTTGAAAGTTTCTTCATTTTGACTAAGCTTTTTGCGGCTGGCTAAAATGAGTGCAAGCTATTTACATTCACAGAGTTACACTATGGAGGGGGTGACCACCAAATATGGAAGTTCTTGATTCTAGAGTCAAAATTTGCTGGAAGTCACCCTGATCCTGTGCACCACTTAGGCCCACCAGGACACAAGCCACTCTGGGGTTCTACTTTTATATTTTGGTTTTGACTTGCTTCCTTCCCACCAATATCAATGTAACTAGACGCCAGTGCATGGTGCGGAAGGCTCCCATGTGTCACTCACACCCCATGGAGGAGTGTGTCACTCTGTGAGAACACTGGTAGTGCCCACCTAATACCCCCACTCTACCTGCTACCCTAGCCTGGGAGGTAGGAGGGTGGGAGCTAGAGCCAGACTCTGTGCCACTGGCAGGATTTGATCACTACTGTGAGATGGACACGTAGAACCCCCTTTTCTTTTTCTGGATCTCACACCATCAGCATCAGAGTAAGAGCCACAGAGCACCCAGCAACAGGTAGTGCTCCATGATGTTATCCTAGGGACATTCTGAAAACTTTCTTGACCCTGAGTATCTCTTTAAGGTTTTTTTTTTTTTTTTTTTTTTTTTGAGACAGGGTTTCACTCTTGTCGCATAGTCTGGAGTGCAGTGGTGCGATCTTGGCTCACTGTAACCTCCGTCTCCTGGGCTCAGCCATTCTGCCTCACCCTCCTGAGTAGCTGGTATTACTGGCATCCACTACCATGTCTGGCTAATTTTTGTATCTTTAGTAGAGACGGGATTTCACCATTGTTGGCCAGGTTGGTCTTGAACCCAGACCCTGGTTGATCTGTCTGCCTCAGCCTCCCAAAGTGCTGTGAGTACAAGCATAAGCCACCACACTCCGCCTCTCCTTTACCATTTTTGACAAAACAGTCACATGTTCCCCACGCTTACGTGGTCTTTCTCAGTTGGCAAAGCTCTTTCATTAACATCATCCCATTTAATCTTGGTTAAGCTGTAATGGGTTGGTCGAGCAACTTTTTCAAAACAAAGGATGAACAAGCTCAGAGAGTCTGAGGGACATACTGAAGATCACACGGTAAATGATAAACTATTTTACTTTATGTCTAAGGTCTTTCATAGTATGAAATAGATTGTAGATATTTCAACAAGCAGCGTTTTTGGAGACAGGTATAACTCCTTTACCAGGAGTAACCTTTGCATGTCGCCTTAAGAGATAAAGCTGAAAATGCAAATCTTTCCCCTGAGAGTGGGAAAGCATTAACAAATGGGCACCATAGGCCTTTACATATTCAAAATATTAAACTAATTCTAGGATTGTAGACTTGATGTAAGACATGGTAGGTAATAGAAAGTTCTGGATTGAAAACAGTTTTGCAAAAATACACATTTGTATATGTGTATAGATGTATGTGTATAGGAATATATATATCTATATCTACTAGGAAAATATATTGCTTAAGGTGTTTGTGCCATTTCTTAGTTACCAATTTTACACTCTGTGTTCACAGCTTTTGCCACCCCATCTCTACACTTAAAGCCACCATGTTACTTTTAATTACTTTATACCGATTTTCAGTAATCATCTAAATAATCATTTATAGTCATATACTAATACAGTTAAGCCAATGAAGCACTTTCATGAGCAAAAATTACAGATTTTTTAACATGATTCCAGAAATACTTCAGTTTTTGCAATTAGTAATTGAACCTGAGTCATATGAAGCATGAAATCTGCTTTAATTAAAAAAAATAAATTGTATATTGACCATAAAGAAATAGTACATAAAAGTCAGAGAAACACTTCCTTCCACTGTATGAAAATGTGTGATGTGGATTTAGAACTCTTGGACCTTCATCACTTGTAAATATGAGTCTATCCTTTACCATAGTGTAGCTTTTACCATAGGGCTTTGGTACATTTTATTTTTTAAAAAAAGGAAAATGCCGACAGTGAAAATTGAGATAAAGGTAGGAGACTTCAAGCGCAAGAGCCCAGCATGGGTAAGTCTCAGGGTAAGTGAAGGGTCGCCTCCACTGGGATCCAGTGACTGAGGATTGTGAAGATACCAAAAATGCAAGAAGTCATGGGAAATAGTTTTTCTCAACGGAAAAGATGACACAAGTAGAATGGTTAAGAAGGAAGATTTATTAGCTTCAATTCCCCCAGCTGACGTTCAACCCTTCATTTAGTAAACATTTACTTGAAAGATAATTTCCCAACAATTTCCATTTCATTGGAAATCCCCCATGTGTAATTTATTAAATCTCTGAAGAGCAGAATTAATGATGTTTTTCAGCTGTTGCTCCAGATCGTGTAGGGTAGAGGAGACTGAAGACTGCTACAAGGAAAGGCATCTGTATTATCTCAAAACATCAGGACAGTACGGATACTGCAATGGGAAAGAAGAGACAATGTGTTAACATTTAGGCAACCCACATGTTTCCATGTGAGAGAATTTCCACATCCAAGGAGCTTTTGAGGTGACTTATTAAAAATCTGTTTTAGCCACTGTAATTCCATCCTCCTGTATTTGGGTTAAGTCAAGTCAAAGCGAAGTTCATCTTTTTTTTGTTTTCTTTTGTTTTACTTCAACCTTAAGCTCACTCACAACAATCTGAGTATGCCTGCCATTTCGACTTCAATTCTACATTAGGATCTTCAAAAAATCATTCTTTTGTGCCCCACGTTCCTGGTATAATAAGGAATATAAAACAACAATGGATAATAACTTGCAACAAGTTCTTGCTATTTGTTACATTTTTCATGCATTTTCTCATTTAAACTTCAACCTAAACATTAACACTAGGAGGTAGGTTTCCATATTATTGCCAGTTTAGAGTTTATAAAAATTGAGACTTAGAAAGATTTGTAACTTGCTGTGGTCACACATCTAGTATAGAGTGTTGGGATTCAAACCCAAACACAAATTTGCACAAATTTAAGATGATGGATAACTTGCCTGAAAGAACCGATAAATTAACAAAGTTAAGGCCATGCTGGAAGTTTAAAAGAACTTTGATACAGAGATGTTTGAGGATTCTTAGAAGTAGAGAATAAAGTTGATTTGTATTCATTCTAAGATACTTCATTGTTGTGAAGATTAGAAATGTAGCGTTTACACTAGAACTATGCCCTTTGTATAAACCAACTTCTTATTAATTAATATTTTTAGAAAATGATGGGCTTTGTGACTCTTTACTAATTTTTAAGGTATTTTTGTATATGCATATATAAGAAAAATATATGCACATGAAAATACTTTTAATCTTTGCTTATTGATAGGATTCATTTTATTTACATATGCATATTACTATATGACATTCTCATAAAGTGAATTTAGGCATGCTTAATGACTTTTTATGTTGTTGAACACTGTCCTCTGGTTTTGGTCATCTATTTGCCATCATCTCTCCAGTGCTGTGATGATGACGTCAATGTTAGTGATGACAATGATAACTAACCTTTGATGACTACTGTGTTCCATACACACATGCACTCTTGAGGGGCGGTGTGGTTTAACAGAAAGTGAATAAATTTGCTAAAACAAGATCTACCTTTGAATTCTGGTTCCCCTTCCTACCACCTGATGATTTTGGCCAAGTTATATCTTCTCTGAGTCTCAGTATTCTCCTCTCTAAGATAGTGAGATTGAGACTGATACTGAGCATTGTCTGGGAATCACATGAGATAATACAGAAGACACTTAGTAGAACAGCTGGTGCTCTGTGGGTGCTAGCTCTTTCCCTCCTCAAGAATATTTGTTGGTTAGAGTATCTAGTATAATAGTTTTGTGAGTGTCAAGGAAACGCTATTTAAAGCTAAAAACCTCATTAAAATAAGTGTGGGATAGCATAAAAATCAACAGACTCTGGAGCTAGAAGGCAGATAACTGCCTGTTTTGAGTTGTGCCTCATATAAACGCAGTTGACAAGAATTTATTTTATTAGCTGGTTGTAAGTGTTAAATGTTAGAGATAGAAATAAAATTGGCTTATTTTTCTATGCTTCAGAGAAAATGCAAGACAAACATTTATAATAGTGTTTAGTACAATTCTCTTTTACAATAACTTTTATTGAAAACAAATTTTTGTAAACTGCGAAAGAAAAAAAAAAACTAGTAATATCTACTTAGAAAACAATCCCAATGTAGTTCCACCTACTCCCATAATGAAAATGTTCAGGATGTCCTGAAAATTATTCAAATATACAGACACTTAATGTTAGCCTGTGCCAGGCAGAGGCTTCAGTGACACCATGTTATAATTATGGTTTTTGAAATACATGTATATGTGTGTGTGTATGTGTTTTTTTTTTTTTAGGGGAGGGGGCAAAGGTGAGTGTTCTCTTTTAAAGAACGCTGAGAGGCTCTGATCATTCAGGTTGGCTGTAATCAACATATTTTGGCTTTAGCAGAATAGGAAATGCAAAGCAACTGTTTTTTAGCTTCTCACAGTATAATCCTACATGTGCTCCATGCAAAGACTGAACTAATACTGGAAAAACCAAGGCACTCTAATGTTTTCTCATTCTTACATCCTTTTCTTTTCTCTTAATAGACAATCCTCTTGTTGGAAAAAACAAAGCAAAACAGAAAACTAACTTAAAATCTACCTTTTCCCAGAACGAAGCAGGTCAAATCCTTGATTTATTTTTTCAAAAGGTAAAACATTGGTTATTAATGCATCCAGTGAAAATTTCTTAGCCATAAAATCAGCCACAAGTCTGGGGACATCTTTTTACTCTTGAAGCCTGAAAAGAAGATAATGTCATTGTTAGAGTCAACCCAGGTAAACAGGAGAATTGAAGAGAAGATTTTCCAAATAAATGAAAGTTTAGAAAAGCTGCTGCATTCCAGACTGCAATGTCTGAGGTTAGTAAGAGATAGAGTACTTTCATATGCTTTTACCATGCTTTGACTTAAAAACATCACAGAGAAACAAGGGTCCTTAGTTATTTTCTCTCACACGGAGAAATCATAGTACAGATGTTATGCCCAAAGTTAAGAAAAAATTTATCAGTTGTCTAAATTTGAGTATAGATATGAATATTGATGTAGATTCTGTGTCTTACTAGAAATTTCCATGCCTTACACAGTCACAAGTACAAAACGGATGGAGATGAAAGGTCTTGGTTAATGGTGACATCAGAAAAGTCTATTTTGGGACCTCTATCTGCATTAGTTCCACACCTAGTTGCTTTGGAGACTATAGATAGACAAGGAATTTTAATTTATTTTCAATTTGTTTTTCAAAACCTTACCTTGTCACTTGTAAAAGGGGAGATAGACATAGACTGAGGTTAATGAGAATTTGGCTCTGAAGCCTAACTACATACCACCAAAAACAGCTCCTTTCCAGGTGCGTCCAGTCAGTAGCAGCATAGGGTCCACTGAGAGGTTTTGGGAATCAGGAGGTAACCCTACGACAACACTTGTGCCACATGCCTCGTGACAACATAACAGGGAAGCCATCTGGAATAAAGTGAATATTTGGCAGCCTTAACGTGGGTAGCATAGTTCCTACTCATAATGCGCAATATCATGTAATAGGCTTAGCTAGATTGTGAGTGTGTAGAGGGAAGAGATCATGCCTTTGCTTCTTCATTCCCCCTTTCTTTGCAAGGGATGGTGCTGTGGATTTAGGAAATGTCCAGAAAATGGTTTTTGAATGAAAGAATGGATGAATAAATTGGTGTGCACTTAATTCTTCCTAAAAAGGATAAGAGGCAGACATCATCACAAACATATATTAAGTCCGGTTCCTTATATGAGCATACAATTTCATCATCACATCATTCTTAGGTAATCTGTGAGTTGGTTAATTCATTTTTCATTGGTTTTTTTACGTATATATTTTGAACCCAGTACTTTCAACCACATATTTTAAAGGGGAACAAGATAAATGATTATGTCACCAAAATTAGTTTCTTGTCCACTTGTTGGCCTCCTTTTTTTAACAGAAAGTATTCTACTCTCCATTTCTCAAATGGACATGTTTTAGACATTGTTTTTACCTCCCCAAATATATATTAGATTTACATTAAAACACACTGATTATTTGGGAACATCTAAGGACAGTTCAGAAAGTCTTTTCCAGTCAGCTTTTTGAACATGTTTTGTAGTTAGAAAATGGTTCAAGACTCCCCCCAAGGTATTTAATGATTAGTTTTTTGATTTTGGATTCTGACCTTTGGAAGACCACACATCCTCAGAACATGTGGCTGTCAGATATTTGGTATCTTGAGATAAGGTACACTCCAGATCCACATGAGAAATGGAGGACAATGTGGAAAAAGAACATTAGGGGAAAAGCTATAGCCCTGGAAAAAGTTGGATTCTCTTGACACTTTATTCCTCTGTGGCATTTGTCCCAGGTCAAGGCTGCTGAGAGCTTTGATCTCAGAGTACTGCTCCCCATTACCTACACTGCCGGACCTTCTAGAAAATCTCAGCAATGGAAACTTGTTGGTCTCTGGAGACTTTTTCAGTAGGATTCTAGAGAATTCTGGGGTAGGTGAAATATAGCTAGAGATGTGTTTCCCATTGCCTTTGATATTTGTAACTGTTTGAAAGTAATATCATGTAATAAGCCAAAGATGATGTAAGTTCTACAAGATTGGAAATAATATTTCACATCTCTAATGCCAACTGAGGCTGGGCATGGTGGCTCATGTCTATACCCTCAGCATTTTTGGAGGCTGAGGTAGGAGAATTGCTTGAGCCCAAGAGGTCAAGGCTGCAGTGAGTTATAATTATGCCACTGCAACTCAGCCTGGGCAACAGAGTGAGACCCTGTCTCAAAAAAAAAAAAAAGAAAGAAAAAAGACAGCTGACATTTATTGGGAGCTCACCGTATGACAGGTGGTAGTATGCTAAGTCTATTACATGCATTGTCTCATGTAATCCATAAACAATGCTATGTGATATGTAGCTTTTAAATTTGGGGGCTGGTAAAATCTGTTGACTTTTCAAAGTATTCACTCCTACTAGTATTGGATACTAGCTATGTGCCAGGCACTGTCCAGTTTCTGTGATAAAATATAGTGATGCATTTAAGCAGTCACTTTCCTAAGGGCATATTTTTGTTAATAAAACAACAGTTGGCTTAAAATTACTTATTTCTTTGGCCAAATACTAATATGTGAAAAAATTTGGAATTTATTAAGAACACATGCAAAATTATTAAACCATTGTTGTTAAGAATGTGGGAGAAAAATAAAATGTTCCAATTTGAGAACAGAATTTGTGTTATTTATGTTTACTTGAGTTTATATTTTTTAACTAAAAATTAGTAAAGTAAATCTGTAATCGCTCAGTTAAGAAAAACAAGCTCTTTTCTTTTCCTCTCGAGGAAATATGACTTGAGACAGGTTTAATTAGTTGATGGAATAAAATATTTCTCATAACAATAAATTCAACAAGCCAGGTAACAAACAGACGATGGGAAATTTCCATTCATCATTAAGTATATCCTTTATACATACAACATATATTCTGCTGCGTAAATGCATCCTCCAAATTTCAGAGGCAGAAATCTCAGGGCACGTCATGGTACATACCATGGTGTCAAGACGACCAATGACTTCAAACGAAAAATCCACGCCTCCATCAGTCATTTCCTTTAGCACCTCCTGGATGGGTTTCTTGTAGTCTTGAGGGTTGATGCATTCAGTGGCACCCAACTCTTTGGCCTTTGCAAATTTGTCCTTGTTGATGTCCACTGCAATGATCCTGGCCGCTCCGGCTGCTTTGCAGCCCATGACGACAGATAGGCCGACCCCTCCCAGGCCAAACACAGCACAGGTAGAGCCTGGGGTGACCTGTGTTTTCAGAAAATGCAAAAATGGATTAAGTAATAATTGTTAGAAAGTGCCTAAGCTTTATAAAGTGCCATTCCCAGTGTTTATCAAGAGCTACTCAGACTCTTCTGTCCAACCTGTTATGGAAACCTCTTTTGGCTTCAGTTGCTTTACTTTTAACTTCAAGGAGTTGAACTAGTTGAGTGATTCTCAAATAGCTGCATATTAGATTCATCTGTGAAGCTTTACAAATTATTCTACTGTCCGGGTCACAACCCATGCCAATTAAATCAGAATCTCTGCGGGTGAAACTCAGTCATCAGGTGACTCCAATGGGGAGGTCAGGCTGCAAACCAGGGGACTGGATGAGCTTTTGAGATCCAGATGGCAGTGAGTAGAGTCTTGAAGGGACTCTCGATTGCTGAAAGCCATGATAGTCAGCTTCAGTATCTCATATATACACAAAGGCAATGTTTGGAAAATAAAATAAGTGGAAAAGGCTACTCCAGGAGAACAAGATATATTCCACTTAAACTCTCAATAATTAACTCCTTGGTTTATGTTCAGTACTTGTGACCAGTATATCCCTGCTTTAAAAAATACACTAGTGAAGAACACAGCAATGAAACATTAATCTATATTTTAATAATAAATAAAATTTATTGTTATGAGTATCCTTCGCTTCTATTCTTGGGTAGGCTTAATTAGACCACCCATTAAAACAGATGAGGTAATTGAACAAGGGAGTAAATGCTAAAGTCAGTGAAATTTGGAAAAGATGCCCTCTAATTGGTTTAAATTGGCCAGGGGTTATTTATTAAATCTAATCCCATAGTCAGCCTTCATTGTGGGTAACATGTTTTTCCTGTTCCAAATAATCTCATTCTTGTATTTCCTTAAGGGTTTCTATTCATTCATTCATTCATTCACCAAGTGTTATTCAATACTATGGAGGACGACACCACTTTCTACCTTACTTAGAAAAGTACAAGGCTTGTGACTGTGATTTAAAATCACTAATAATTATGGATTGTGATTTAATATTCAGCAGGAGATTTGTAAGTAATATTTTAGTCTCAGCTCTCATATTAACCAGCAGTGAGACTTTGAGCAAATATCTTTATATATCTGGACCTTGGTTTCATAAAATAAAGATACTACTAGATTTTAGCCATTTTAGATGAGGAGCCTTTAAAGAATGTTTGCTTAAAATTTACTACTTCTGAAGTATATATGTGTGCTCATGGCAGGAGATTTCGTTTTAGCAGTGAATTCCAATAATGAGTGCAGCAAACCACCATGGCATGTGTTTACTTATATAACAAACATACACGTTCTGCACATGTACCACAGAACTTAAAGTATAATCATAATAATAAAAAAGAACTTGCTGCAGGGCATGTTGGCTGCTCACACCTGAATTCCCAGCACTTTGAGAGGCCCAGGCAGGCAGATCACCTGAGGTCAAGTGTTCAAGACCAGCTTGGCTAACATGGTGAAACCCCATCTCTACTAAAAATACAAAAATTAGCTGAGCATGGTGGTGCTCGCCTGTAGTCACAGCTACTTGGGAGGCTGAGGCAGGAAAATCACTTGCAACCCAGAGGCAGAGGTTGTGGTGAGCCCAGATTACGCAGCTGCAGTCCAGCCTTGGCGACAGAGCAAGACTCATCTCAAAACAGAACAAAACAAAAGTATATTCTAGAAACCAGAAGCATCAGCAGCTCGAACTCGGTAGAAATGCAAATGATCATGGCCCATTACTGAGTGAGAAACTTTTGGGGTAGGACCCAGCAATCTGTGTTTTCAAAGGTCCTCCAGGTGCTCCTGTTGCAGGCTAAAGTTTCTACCGCACTAAGATACAAAAAGCTAAGTATATAACATGTACAACTGATGCTAAGAAACAGATATCTTGATATTACAAATGCTGCACTGGGTATGGGATAAAGACTTGCCAGGAAACTTTGGCTTGTAAGTGAAGTGGAAACATTTTCTATAAAGCTATAAAATGTGAAACTTACATTATTTGAACAATGTTAAAATGTGTTAAACAATGTTAATAATTTTGCAATCTTTTTAAAAATTATGAGCAATATCATTATTAAAGCCTCAGAATGAAATAATACTAAATACCCTTATTTGTAACTCAAAAAAAAAAAAGAAAGAAAGAAACAAATCCCATAATGAGTGAATTATGGATAACTGAAGCTTCATTACTTTCCACAAATCCACAGAGTGGATGAGCCTTGGTTTTGAGGTGCATCGGGTAGAGCTTTGGACTCTGTTGTTGATCCTAATTCTGGGAGTAGGGGATCCATAGACTAGATGCTTCTCAGGGACAAACGCTTCATTTCATTTACTGTTGCTGTCTCAGAACCTAGCAGAACCTACCATACCTGAGACATGTGTAGGTGCTCTCTAATTGTTGAATGAATTACCACATGAGTTCACAGGCCTAACATTTCAAGCTCTCATAAAGAGCAAATACAGGATAATAATTATTGAAAATGACATCTTTACTTTTTCTTAACTCAACAACTTTTTATCTGTGATAAACAGGTGAAATTTCTAGCATGTGCTCTCAATTCTTTTTGGGCCATTTTTCTATTCTTAATGGACACTTCAAATCTACAAGAATAATCTTTGATTCTTGTGAGAAAGTCCTTCCCTTTTGGTTCCTGACAGTCTGTGTGTAACTGGTTTTAGCACCGATTGTCATTCCTACCTTGGCAACTTTGACTGCAGACCCATAACCAGTTGAAAATCCACAGCCAATGAGGCAGACTTTCTCCAGGGGTGAGGCTGCATCAATTTTGGCCACTGCACTCTCATCCACCACCGTGTACTGGGAGAAGGTGCTGACGCCGAGAAAGTGGTGGATGGGCTTCCCTTTGCAGGTGAATCTACTGGTGCCATCCTGCAGGGTCCCCCGAGGATTGCTTAGACTGGGCAGTGCAATACACAGACACACACAGGCATGAGACAGGAGCATAACTAATGTGCAAACTCAAAGTCTATGCAAACAGAGCATCAGAAACCTACTTGTTTTTTAAGCAGTAGTTGCTTTCCGGGTTTTACAAATTCTGCATTTTCCACACTGAGGAATAATGAGTGGGATGACTTTATCACCTGGAGAGGGATAAAACAAATTCTTTTTAAATTTCTATCCAGGAATTAATAGAGCAAAAACTTAAAGTTCAAGGATATAGATGAGAAGCGTGTCTTTAAAACTCTCCATAAATATGTCCAATCACAACTATGTCATTTGTCATTGCCTGCCACAGTCTTGTTTTCAGTTTGAGGCTATAAGTGCCTGAAGATTCCTAAAGAGGAAATACAAATGTGGGAAACAACATGGATTAAAAAAATTACTTCCACAGCATTAATAGTTAACCTTTATATAGTGGACCAATTTCTCCTGGAGGCTTTACAAACATTTTATTTAATCCTTAACTATTTAAATCTTAAATATTCTTACTGTAAGTATAAATATAAATTTTAGTTGAAAGTAGAATACAATAGTCCCACTAGATTTGGTAAGACCTGTTTTTTTTTTATAGTTTGATTTACAATAAAAATGAGAAGTTTGAACTCATTCTCTGCTTTTCAAAGTGACTATGTTTGTCTTTATTATGAAATGAATGCTTTTAAGATGATCTTAGTTGTTTTTTGAGGAAAAGTAACAAAAATGGGACAAAGAACAATTCCAGAAATTCCTCTGGAAATTCCAACCCTCCACAATAATAAGTTAGGCACTTTTCGGTTAAGAACTGACTGAAATGTTTTTAGTTGATGATAATTTGTGAATTTACTTTTTCTGTTGTGGTGGAGGGAGCATGGGTGAAAAGTAAGGGTGTAATTTTGTTACTAATTTATTTCTAACTGAAGAAATTAGTGAGAGCTGAAAATTAAATTGGACAGTTCATTTGATTTTCCTCTTCACCATTCAAATTGGTAAAGTGGTAGGTCCAATCTATGCCTAAAGCAAGTTTTTAGAATTAAACATAATATTTATTTTAATTACCTATGCTACCTATTCCACAAGACCAAGAAAAATGGTTGGCCCATAACATTTTATAGGTAAAAGTTATGTGAAAATGATAGTATGGAAATGTCCTACTTATTCTCTCTACATAATTAGTAATTCATAGCCAGTCGCATTGAAGCATGGCTGAAGGTAATAAAGCAGACATTGTTGATGGTAGATGGCTCCTGCTATGTTTCTTTCATTTCCTTTCACCTAGTCTGTTTCAATGAATCCATGCTTGGGAAGAGACACCATGTCAGAAGAAGAAATTGGTGAAAGGGCTGCATAAGTCACCTAAGAAAAAGTCATGTTTATTCAGCCATAGCCATGTTACCTCCGTTTCATGAACTCAGCACAGAACAGTGTCTATACTTATGTTTCTTCCCTCCTCGCATTTCTTAGTTGTCTGGCCCTGACAGGAGACAGTGTTCAGCAACACTAACACGGAAGTTATTCGATTATGAATTCACACTGGTAGGCACTGTGTCTCTTTTGATCCTCACGTATCTCCAGACTCTAAACTGTTGCCTGGCATCTGAGTAGATCCTCAGTACATAATTGAAGGGTAGAATACACGCATGCCTGAATGCACACATGCCTGAGTCAGGCGGGCAGAGAGGGAAGGAGGAAACCTCTGAAGTCCCGGCTACCCTGTGACCTTGTACAAGCCCTTTCATCTCTCATTGCCTCAGTTTCCTCACCCAGGCTGGGAAATCCTGGACTGGTGAACCAAGGCATGTTCCCTGAGTGTGAGTCCTGTACCTGGTTTGACTGTAGTCACCCCTTCTCCAACACTCTCCACGATGCCGGCTGCCTCATGGCCTAAAATCACAGGAAGTGGGGTCACCATGTTGCCACTAATCACGTGGTCATCTGAGCGACAGATTCCTACAGCCCCGATCTACAGAGTGAAGAGAAGATGTTGAGATTCAGGAAATATTATGAGTCTCAGATGAATTTAAAAATCCCAGTTTCCTGAAATTGTGCTTCCAAAATGTTTCAAGAATTTTGCTAATAATCCCTACTATTCCCAAATATGAAAGATTCAGTTTATCCCTGAGGTTAACCAGGCTAAAACCCTCCTCTACCTTCCTTTCTTGAATTAAACAATTGAGAATAATCTGTGAAATAACTGATCCTGAAATCTAAGTCTTAAGTAATATACAAGAATGCATGCTTTATAAGAACAGAAGTAGAAATAGCAAATTGACACATAAAAAATCTACTGCTAATTGTTTCTGAAGTCTTGATGTATATCTGTTCAAATATATTTTCTGTGCAAACACATAAATTCTTTTGTATTTTATTGGAATTATAATTTATATACTCTTTGATCACTGTTTAAATATTCAATAATTTATATTTATACCTTTCCTTGACAACAAGCATATTCTGTTTTCTGGATGATCACATAAAAAATGACTAAGATTTTTGGTTGTTTCCATTTTTTAATTTTTCTGAGATTTTTAAACTTAAATACAAATGGAAAAACGTATTTCACCTTAATACGAACTTCATGGGCCTTAGGAGGTGCAACCTCCACCTCCTCAATGGAAAAGGGTTTGTTTAACTCCCATAGCACAGCCGCTTTGCATTTGATTACCTAGAAAATCAAACAGAGAGATGGTACCAGTGTTTTCCCACTCTTGACATCAGAAATTGTGTCATTTCACCTTTGTACTTGCAGCATCTCGTCCTATGTCTGGTTCCTAACAAGTCCTTCATGGAAGTGATCACCTCTGATTTATGAAGAGAATAAAAACGTATTTTACAAAAGCAATAATATAAGGAAAGATAAACAGCGTTAACTGTAATAACACACTGAGATAAAATGGAATATATTCATGAAGGCCATCCTCACGTTGTTGCTTTTTTCTCCCAAGGTGTTTAATCCTGACATTTCCTAATGCTGTGCTGAAAACGTTTCTTTACCCACAACTATTGCCTGGTACGTGAAATTCTAAGTCACCTTCATTTTGCTGACAGAGTCAGTGTGTGTTCATAAAATACACTGCTTTCTTGCTCAATTTTCTGCTTAGACGCAAAGGATCTGACTCTGTAAGATATATTTATCTTACTGCCTGGAATGATGTCTCTTTCTCTATTTGCCTATTCTCCTCTTTAACTTTTCTCTCTCCACCACTTCTATGTGTGAGTTGTTCCATCACCCATTTGCAACGTAGCTTTCAGAGCCTGTTGTGTTATCTGATTTGTGTGTAGAGACTCCTTCCAGCTTTGATTTGAGCCCAAAATTACAGAGGTTACAGTTGGTGGTAGTGGCGTGTGTGTGTGTGTACAATCAGACCCACACATACATATTTCAAAATTGGAGACACTGTGTGTTTGAATTTCTAGCTAGCAGATCTATCCATAGATGTTCTTAAAAATAAAAGTTGAACATATATTTCCAGTGCTTGTCAGTATACTGTAACATTCGTCTTCATGTGGTTAAGCCTGTGCGATTCACAGAACTTTTTCTAGAGAGAATCAACAAAATTGCAATTATGATAAAAATTCAATTGAATTTTATTCTTCTGACAATTTATTTTCATTATTTGTTTGTCAAATTATTCAGCTTTGCAGGGTGTTGAACATGGTCAATGCCAAAATAAATATCAGAGTACTTGGAAGGAAGGTACTAATAGCATGAAGTTTCTCATTATCAGGTGCCCACGATGTGACAGGCACATTGTGGCCTGTGCTGGGTGAGTTATATGCATTATGTTTATTTATAAAATTTATCTTTAATTTCAATAGTTTTTGAAATTAAACTATTCAATTTGACTGTAGTCAAATTAATTGACTGGTACCTGGGTAGGTTCTTTAGTGGCAATTTCTGAGGTTTTGGTGAACCCTTCACTCAAGCAGTGTACACTGTACTCAGTATACAGTCTTTTATCCCTCACCTCCCCCCCTCAGACTTCCCCCTTGAGTTTCCAAAGTTTACATCATTCTTATGCCTTTGCATCCTCATAGCTTAGCTCCCTCACTGAGCTCAAACATCCCAGGTCGAGCTTGCTGTACTGGCTGCAAGAATTTCAAGCCAGTGGATCTTAGCTTTCTGGTCTTCATGGGGGTGGAACCCGCCGAACCAGATCATTTGGTTCCCTGGTTTCAGCTCCCTTTTTCAGGGGAATGAGTGGTTCTCTCTCTCTCTGGTGTTCCAGGTGCCACTGGGGTATGAGAAAAAACATAAAACTGCTGTGGCTAAAATGGCCGGCCAGTTTTGTGCTGGAAACCCAGCGCACTGATGGTGTAGACACCATAGAGAATCTTCTGGTATGCAGGTTGTGAAGACCATGGGAAAAGTGCAGTATCTGAGCCAGAGTGCCAGAGTATCAGGAGAAGTCCCTAATGGCTTCCCTTTGCTAGGAGAGGGAGTTCTCCCACCCCTTGTGCTTCACAGGAGAGGTGATGCCCCACCCTACTTCGGCTCACCCTCCTTGGGCTATACCCACTGTCTAACCAGTCCCAGTGAGATGAACCTGGTACCTCAGTTGGAAATGCAGAGATCACCTGCCTTCTGCATCGCTCTCACTGGGAACTGCGCACTGGAGCTGTTCCTATTTGGCCATCTTGGTGGAAATTCTACAACATTCATTATTTTTAAACCTCTCAAGGATGCTACCAAGACAGTATTATTGAATTATTGCCTTTGTTTTACAGCTGAAATATTTGAGGATCAGTTGATTCAGTGATTAAATAATTTCTGAAGTATCAGTGATTAAATAATTTTTCTGCAGTCTTTTCCAGAGAATAAAGATGAATCTAGCCTTATGTTTTCACTACTCTGTGGCAATAAAACATTAGCAATAAGTTAAATAGAAACAATAATAATAGTGGTTAATATTTATTGACATTTCTATATACCAGATACAATTTTAATTTCTTTATAGTATTAATTTATTGAATTATCATAACACAACTACCTTATGAAATAGTGTTGTCACCATTCAGCATTTGAGGAAAATAAAATGCAGGACAGATAAACATAAATGAAATGCTGACAAAAAGCTAAGTTATTGATGTTGTGCCCAGGAAGGGAGGATTAATTATCGATTTCATCAGTTATTATTTCATTAATATGATTGGTTTATACTTTTGCTGTAGGAACTCATTGTTTCTTTTGAGTTTGGTACATTTAATTTTTTTCCTAATTATTTTCTATGTGGAATGTACATATTAATCAGTAATGAGTGAAAGTAAAGTGAGGTGGAATAAGAACAGTAACAATGAGGCACTCGTGATTTCTAACCAGGCTTATTGATATCAGCCTGCTTTCTCACAGAATGTATAGAGAAACCTCAGAACCTTTAAACTGAATTATCGTAGATATTTTACTGTGTGATATACTCCTAGCACAAAAAAGGTCTGGAAATAGTTGCACAGGTTTATGTGATTAAGCAATTAAGAAAATTAAAAATGTCAATTGATTATATTGCATGACAACATGCATATTTGTACACCTGTAAACACATTGAACAATTAAGAAATTTATGGAAGGCAAAACCAAATATCTGTGTTCCTAGTGCTAATTGTATTATTAATTTTCTGTAAAACCATATTGACTTTTATATGGGGAAGACACTGTTCCATAAGATTACTGTGGAAATTGCCTAAATTGTGTCATACTGAACCTTTTTTTTTTTGAAGACAGAGTCTTGCTCTGTTGCCCGGGCTGGAGTGCAGTGGCATGATCTCAGCTTGCTGCAACCTGTGCCTCCTGGGTTCAAGCGATTCTCCTGCCTCAGCCTCTTGAGTAGCTGGGATTACAGAGGCATACCACCATGCCCAGCTGATTTTTGTATTTTTAGTTGAGACAAGGTTTCACCATGTTGGTCAGGCTGGTTTTGAACTCCTGACCTCTCAATCCACCCACCTCGGCCCCCCCAAAGTGCTGAGACTATAGGCTTGAGCCACAGCGTCTGACCACTGAATCTTTTTAAATCACAATTTGAATGTTCATGTTGTCTTGCTTAATCTTGATGATTCTAATGCTGTGAGACCAATAACCAGTTTGTAAGGTATTTTCTGTTAAGGTTAAAAGCGTGTTTCAAAGTCTTCTAAATCAAATCCTCTCACAACTTTCATCAGACTTAACTTTCTTCTTTTCACAAAAAAATGAATAGAAATAATACATTTAAATGATACTACTTAATATAAAGAAAACTTCTTGATGAAAGACATTTCTAAATTTGGCTTTACAAATTAGTCATGATTAGCTTGGAATAAACAATCGCTTTACTTTAAATGTACTTAATGTAGGAAATAAAGACAATAGATACAGATTCTATACATTCTATTTGAAGGTATTTAAAAACAGCTTATTTCCACTGTAGTTTAGTATACATTACATATTGTAGCATATATTATGCATCATGTTTCAGTGTATCATTTCTAATTAAGATGTGAATTTTAAACTGTTCATCAAATACTGTATTTCTTTCTTTGTTCTATTGATGAGAATATATTTCCAACAGTAATGTATATGTTGCTTACTTTTCCTGCCGTGCTCATGTTGTTTCTGTCTTCTCTGCAGACCAGGAGATGGGTAAGTCCTTGTGGATTTCTTCCCTGCTCGAGTGCATAAAGCAGGTATATTGCACAGGTATTTATTTTTGCTTGAGTAATATCCAATTCCAATTTTACATGTGATCTAGGTCTTTAAGCCACACCCATTAGATTGTTCTCAGACTGTCAAATCATAAAGAAACAGCACTGAATCAGCACTCAAAACATTGATCTTTCCAACATCAGGTAAGATTTTATTATCATTAGGTTAAATATTAAGTCAAAGTAATAAATTTTAATCACTTTATCTTTTCCCCACTTTATTCCTGATCTGTCAAATTTCTTGTTTCTCTTCTCTGAGTCCAACAGAGGTCATTCAGGGTTCTGTGTTCCCTTTCTCTGCTCTAACCTCTAGCTTTGAATGCAAATGGTGCAGTTAGGAAGAAGGAGGAGCAAAGGAGCAGGTTAAATAAAGATGACAGCTAGGAGCCAGAGGAATGTGTTTCATCCAGGACTCCCCTTCTCTTCACAGAGAATCAGAAACTCAATCACAGCAAACGTGCTCACCGTGCCAGGAATTTTTACTCCACTTAAAACCAATCATCAATGATTCAGCCCCTCCCTGTGTCAGGCACTAAGCTGGGTCCAGTGGATGGCAGTGATGAATAAGGCATGACGTCTACCCTGCCAGGGGCAGTATGGGCAGCAATGATCACATGGTTTTTGGGACATGGCAGACCCTATTCTTTACTAGCTCTGTCTACTGGCACTTATTATTTCACTGTTTTTTTTTTTGGAGACAAAGTCTCGCACTGTCACGCATGCTGGAGTGCAGTGGTGCAATCTTGGCTCACTGCAACCTCCGCCACCCAGGGTCAAGCGATTCTCCTGCCTCAGCCTCCTGAGTAGCTGAAATTACAGGCGAGCACCATGATGACTGGCTAATTCTTTGTATTTTTAGTAGAGACTGGGTTTCACCATGTGGGCCAGGCTGCTCAAACTCCTGACCTCAAGTGATCACCTACCTTGGCCTCCCAAAATGCTAGAATTACAGGCATGAGCCGCTATGCCCAGCCGTTTTTTTTCCCCTTAGTTTCTTTACTGTAAGATGAAAAGCAATAATAGCACCATTTTAAAGTACTGTTTAGTGAATATAGCACAATTTTAAAGGACTGTTTAGTGAATATAGTATCATTTTAAAGGACTGGTGAAAAAATGAAATAATCCATGTAAAGCACTTATCATGGAGTTTAGACAGTAGGAACAGCCTCCTAAATGTTAGCTACAATTATGATTCATAAAAGGAAGCTCGAAGTCTATGGGGAAAAGACATAGGGAGCCAAGTCTACATGTTAGCCTGGCTGGGAAATGCCCTATCACAGGGGTCAGTTAGTGCTTTGGGAGTAGAGACAGAGGTGCTATTTGGAATGCAGGACTTGGGGAGGCATTGTAGAGGAACAGGTATTTGAGGTAGATTTTAAATAATTGTGAGAAATTCAGAAAAATCCTCACTGGATCATTTCTATTGTCCTTTGATCAATGTAACTAGTATACACATGGCTTTCCAAGAATACGAGTTTGATTTTTCTTTATCCATACTTGGAGGCATTGTGCAGGCATTTAATCAGATGTAGTCTGTCGACATGAACAAGTCAACATAAAGGACATATTTCTCTGGAATTGCTAGGAAACATTTCAGTAAGCTTTAATTGTGTAGGCACTGAGACTCACACCAAGACTGAGAAACATTCACCTAATAGAGAAGCAAGGAAGGTCCTGTGATTTTAGTTGTGTCTGAAATGTATCAGGGTAAGAATACAGCCTCAGATCTGATGTTCGGCATTCAAGGCTTCATAATCTGGCTTTAACCTTCTCATCCACCTATTCCTCCCCATTCTCCAACACAGGGCCTATTATGTGCTTTAGACGCTTGTATCTCCATGGTCCCCCAAAGAAGAATCAATTCCTCACTCAAGCCCTTGCCCATCATGCTCTTTCTCTTCTTTTCTGTCCTTCTTGCCCATTGAAATCCTACCCAAACTTTGAGAACCAGGACAAGGTCACCCTGGTGGAGGTATATTAACTTCATCTCACTGTTGTTCTTTGTGTCTCTGCATTCCTATCAAGCTAGCATCCCTCCTGTGGTTTAGGGTGTGTTCCCTTTTGTTGCCCTTTATATTTAGTGTAGAGATCAGTCTCATAAATTCTACAGGAAATTTCCAGTTAGAAATGTTCTTAAATTTCATTGATATCATCAACTGTATGTGGTTTCATATATACAGTAGATGTTTAATGAATGATTGTTGAATTCTTGTGCACATTTATGTTAAACAGACACTGTTCTATGAGCAGTCTCTTAATCCAGGAGATCCGGTGTCTCCTATTTAAGGGTTTACAGATTAGCAGTGGGATTGGCTATGGTCAGGTAGACAGGACAGAGAACCTTCCTATGAAGCAGGAAGTGGTCAGTGCCAGGGAAGAGTTTGACATGGAATTCAAAAGAGGAAGATCCTACGCTATCTTTTCATTATGGATTCTCTACTCTTAACTCAATGCCTGGCACAGAGTGAGTGCTCAGATACTTGTTGATTAAATTTAAGGAATGGTTTCTACTTTGAGAGTGAGGAAGTCTTGAAAGAAATATATTTTATTAAAATTTATCAAGAAAAATATGTCATCAGGAGGCAAAATGGAGGAAGAAGGCAGGACTAAATTGCACCTGCCACTTGGATGAACAGAGCAGCTTGTGGAGACCCACATCATGAACATTCGCTCCAACAACTCCCACAGGAGGATATCAGGAAAGCAGAGAGAATCTGCAGATGCTTTGAAGGAGATGGATTGCTGCTGCAGGCTCTGTGGGACAGCAGAGGAACTGCGAGTCGAGTCGGCTTGCTTTCTCAGTTGGAAGGCTAGTAGCCTGGGCGGTCTCTCAGTTCTGCTCATTGGTTGCCTGGAAATAAACTCATTGCTGTTGGGGATTCATGGTGGGAGTGAGACTGGCCCTTGAAACTGTGGGCTGCATGGGAGTTGTGCCTGCCGGCTTCCCCCCTACTCCCCCGGTGACCTGTGTGACACAGCAGAGGCAGCCATAATCCCCCCTGGGAACATAACTCCATTGGCCTGGGAACCACACCCCTATCCCTCAAAGAAGCCACAGCAAGCCCTGACCAGGGATAGTCTAAGCTCAGACATGCCTAACCCTGCCCCTAGCTGGTGGTCTTTTTCTACCCATTGCGGTAGCTGAAGTCAAAGGAAATAATCTCTTGGGAGCGCTATGGTCCTGCCCACCTGATCCTCCTATACTACCATAGCTGATGCGCTTCTGAAAGCTCCACTTCCTGGCTGGAGGCCAACCAACACAAAACCAGCACACTTAACACAAATGCACCCAGGGACCCTCACAGAATCCACTTCACTCTCCTGTTACTTCCACTGGAGCAGGTGCTGGTATCCATGGCTAAGAGACCTGAAGATGGATCACATCACAGGACTCTTTGAATACACTCCCTTGTACCAGCCCAGAGCCAGGTAGCTCCACTGGGTGGCTAGATCCAGAAGAGAAAAAGCAATTACTACAGTTCAGCTCTCAGGAAGCCCCATCCCTTGGGAAAGGGGGAGAGCACCACATCAAGGGAGCCTCCCATGGGACAAAGACTGAACAGCAGCCCATGAGCCCTAGATCTTCCCTCCAGTGTAATCTACCTAAATGAGAAGAAACCAGAAAAACAATTCTGGTAATATGACAAAACAAAATTCCTTAACACCCCCCAAAAGATCCCACTAGATCAGCAGCCATGGATCCAAATCAAGATGAAATCTATGGATTGCCATTAAAAGAAATCAGAAGGTTGACTATCAAAGCAATTAAGGAGGCACCAGAGAAGGTGAAGTCCAACTTATAGTGATAAAAAAAATACAGGATATGAATGGGAAAATATCTAGTGAAATAGTCAGCATAAATGAAAAATAATCAAAACTTCTGGAAATGAAGGACACACTTAGAGAATTGCAAAATGCACTGGAAAGTCCCAGCAATAGACTCAAAAAAGTAGAAAAAAATCCTTCAGAACCAAAACCGCTTTTAAATTAACTCAATTCAACAAGGACAAAGAAAACAGAATTTTTTAAAAAGGAAAAGCCTGGAAAAAGTTTGTGATTATGTTAAGTGACTAAACCTCAAACAGTTGAGTTCTTGGGGAAGAAGAGAAATATAAATGTTGCAAAACACGTTTGAGGAAATAAGCCAGAAAGACTTTCCTGGCCTTGCTAGAGATCTAGAAATCCAAATTTAAGATGATCAAAGAACACCAGAGAAATTCATCACAAAAAGATCACCACCTAGGCATATAGTGATCAGGTTATAAGTCAAGACAAAGGGAAGAATCTTAAGAGTTGTGAGGCAAAAGCATCAGGTAACCTAAAAAGGAATACCTGTCAGATTCACATCAGATTTCTCAGCAGAAACCCTATAAGGTAGAAGGGATTGGGCTCCTATCTTTAGTCTCCTTAAACATAACAATTCCCAGCCAAGAATTTTGTATCCAGCAAAACCAAGCTTCATAAATGAAGGAACGAATACAGTCTTTTTCAGAAAAACAAATGCTGAGGGGAACTCATCATTTCTAAGCCAGCACTATAAGAACTGCTAAAAGGAACTCTAAATCTTGAAACAAATCCTGGAAACACATCACAACAGAACCTATTTAAAGCATAAATCTCACAAGATCTATAGAACAACAACACAATGAAAAAAAAAAAGCAACAAAGTATACAGGCAACAAATGGCACAATGAATAGAAGAGCACCTCACATCTCAATACTAATGTTGAATGTAAATGGCCTAAATGCTCCACTGAAAATACACAGAATGGCAGAATGGATAAGAATTCACCAACCACGTATCTGCTGTCTTCAAGAGACTCACCTGACACAAAAGGACTCACATAAACTTAAGGTAAAGGGATAGAAAAAGATTTTCTTGAAAATGGAAACCAAAAGCAAGCAAGAGTAGCTATTCCTATATTAGACAAACAAATTCTAAAGCAACAAAAGTTAAAAAAGACAAAGAGGAATATTATATAATGATAAAAGGACTAGTACAAGAGGAAAATATCAGAATCCTAAGTATATAAGCACCTAACACTCGAGGTCCCAAATTTACAAAGCAATTATCTACTAGTCCTAAGAAATGAGATAGACAGCAACACAGTAATAGTAAGAGACTTCAGTACTCCACTGACAGCACTAGATAGGTCTTCAAGGCAGAAAGCCAAGAAAGAAACAATGAACTTAAACTATAGCCTACAACAAATTGACTTAACAGATATTTATAGAACATTCTATCCAACAACTGCATAATATAAATTCTATTCATCAGCACATGGAATCTTCTCCAAGGTAGACGATTTGATAGATGACAAAACAAGTCTCAATAAATTTAAGGAAATTGAAATTTTAGCAATTACTCTCTCAGACTACAGTGGAATAAAATTTGAAATAAACTCCAAAAGGAACCCACAAAACCATGCAAATACATGAAAATTAAATTACCTTCTCCTGAATGAGAATTTGGTCAACAGTGAAATCAAGATGGATATCAAAAATTCTTTGACTGAATGATAATCAAAACCTCTGGGACACATCAAGGCAATACAAGGAGGAAAGTTTATAGCATTCATTAAATGTCCACATCAAAAAGTTTAAAAGAGCACAAATAGACAATCTCAAGTCCACACCTCAAGGAACTAGAGAAACATGAACAAACCAAACCCAAATCCAACAGGAAAGAAATAACCAAGATCAGAGCAGAGCTAAGTAAAATTGAAACAATGACAACAAAAAGACAAAAGATAAAAAAGCTCATTCTTTGAAAAGGTCAATAAAATTGATAGACCATTGTCAAGATTCACCATGAAAAAAAGAGGAAGGATCCAAATAAGCTCAATTAGAAATGAAATGGGAAAAATTATAAACGATACCATGGAAATATGAAAGATCATTCAAGGCTACTATAAACATCTCTTTGCGCATAAACTAGCAAAACTAGAGGAGATGGATAAACTTCTGGAAAGATATACCCGGAAGATTAAACCAGGATTAAACCAGGAAATAATAAAAACTCTGAACCGACCAATAACAGCCCCAGATCAGACAGATTCATAGCTGAATTCTATCAAACATTCAAAGAAGAATTGATACCAATCCTATTGATACTATTCCAAATGACAGAGAAGAGGGATCTTCCTTAAGTCATTCTATGAAGCCAGTGTCACCCTAATACCAAAACCAAGAAAGATATAACAGAACAAGCAAAACAGAACTATAGACCAATATCTCTGATGAACATAAATACAAAAGTTCCCAACAAAATACTAGTGACCCAAATCTAACAGTATATCGAAAAGATAATCCACCGTGAAAAGTGGTTTCATACCAGGAATGTAGGGAAGCTTTCACATATGCAAGTCAATAAATATGATGCATCACATAAAGAGAATTAAAAACAAAAATCACACGATCATATTAATAGATGCAGAAAAAGCATTTGACAAAATCCAGCATCCTTTATGATTAAATCCTCAGCAAAATTGGCATAAAAGGGACATTGAAGGTAACAAAAGCCATCTATGACAAATTCATGGCCAACATAATACTGAATGGGGAAAAGTTGAAAGCATTCCCCTGAGAACTGGAAGATAAGGCTGCCGACTTTCACCACTTCTATTAAACACAGTACTGGAAGTTCTAGACAGAGCAAGCGGATAACAGAAAGAAACAAAGGGCATACAAAGAGGTAAAGAGGAAGTCAAACTGTTGCTGTTTGCTGATGATATGATTGTATACCTAGAACACTTTAAATACTACTCATTCATCCAAAAAGCTCCTAGAACTGGTAGATGAATTCATCCAAGTTTCAGTATACAAAAGTAATGTACACAAATCAGTAGCCCTGCTATATACCAGCAGTGACCAAGCTGAGAATCAAATTAAGAACTCAACCATTTTACAATAGCTGCAAAAACAAAAATTACATACTTTGGAATATACCTAACAAAGGAGGTAAAATACCTCTACAAGGAAAACTACAAAACACTGCTGAAAAAAATCATAGATGACACAAACAAATAGAAACACATCCCATGCTCATGAATGGGTAGAATCAATATTGTGAAAATGACAATATTATCAAAAGCAATGTACAAATTCAATGCAATTCCCATCAAAATGCTGCCATCATTCTTCACAGAACTAGAAAAATAAATCTAAAATTCATATGGAACCAAAAAAGACCCTGCATAGTCAAAGCAAGACTAAGCAAAGAAAACAAACCTGGAAGCATTACATTACCTGACTTCAAACCATAGTATAAAGCTATATTCACCAAAACAGCATGGTACTGGTATAAAAACAGGCTTGTAGATCAATGGAACAAAATAGAGAACCCAGAAACAAACCCAGGTATTTACAGCCAACTGATGTTTGACAAAGAAAACAAAAACATAAAGTGGGGAAAGGATACTCTATTCAACAAATAGTGCTGGGATAGTTGGCAAGTCACATGTAGAAGAATGAAACTGGATCCTCATATCTCACCTTATACATAAACTCAAGATGGATCAAAGACTTACATCAAATATGTGAAACCATAAAAATTCTAGAAGGTAACACTGGAAATACCCTTCTAGACATTGGCTTAGGCAGAGACTTCATGACCAAAAACCCAAAAGCAAATGCAACAAAAGCAACAATAAATAGATGAGACTTAATTAAACTAAAAAGCTTCTGCACAGCAAAAGAAATAATTAGCAGATTAAATAGACAATCCACAGAGTGGGAGAAAATCTTGGCAATCTATACATCTGAAAAAGGACTAATATTCAAATATACAAAGAACTCAAATGAATTTGCAAGAAAAAAACAAGCAATCCCATTCAAAAGTGAACACATGGCTCCATGAAATACCAAAAGCACTTTGGCATAAACTCCATAGAATCTGGAGATCTTTCATAATACCGTCTGGTAACTACTCTATGCATATGCTTTGCCCCACCTTCTAAAAGTTTAGATGGGCAGGTGGAAAGAGCAGTTGTCACATTATTGAGAGTCAGTCTTCTAGTATCAGAGGACTATGGTAGGCCTGGAGCAACATCTGCAATGTATAAAGGTAACCCTATCTCTCTAGGGGTCACAGGGAATCACTCTCCTCTGCTTCTCTCTCTCTCTTAGTGTCTCTGTACACCAGCCCAATTCTATATTACATTTCCAGCAAGTACCATATTCTGAATTCAGCTTATCCAGAGAGATGATATGCTTGATTCAGTTTGGGTCAGTGATACTGTGTGGTAGGCAGAATAATGGCCCTCAAAGATGTCCACTCCTAATTCCAGGAATTTAGGAATATGTTGCTTTACATGGCAAAAAACGAATTTTGTAGATGTGATTTAGTTAAAGGTCTTGAGATGGGAAGATCAGCTTTGATTAACGAGGTGGATCTAATCTAATCTTATGGCTTCTTAAAAGTGATGAGTTTTCCTGGCTGAGATCAAAGAGGGAGACGTGTCTACCCGCAGACCTTAGATGGCCATGTTTGCAACAGGGGTGTGTTAATTTTCTATTGCCGATGTAACAAACACCACAAGCTCTCTTGGAAAGTTAGTGGAAGGTAAGGACTGGTATCTCTAATATAATTATACAGGTAATGATGAGTAGTGCGGAGATGTGACTTCAAAGCCTCAAGAAGGACAGACCAGCATTTGTGCAAGAGATCCAGCTGTCTTCTTTTCCCCAGAAGCCCATAATTTACATGAACCTGAGAAAGAATATTGTAACTGGCAGAAATTATCTTCAGTTTAAATCCTTTATTTTGGGGGTTAAATAACTTGGCAAAATAATGAGATTAATATTATTTTAAAGATTGCTAGAAAAAATTGTAACATTTCACGTAGGTGCGTAAATAACAAACTTAAAGCTTGTTTTGGGATGAGGTGCAAAATGAATAGCAGGAGAAGGACTTTAGTAGCAGTAAATAGAACTTGAGAATGTAATAGATAAATGAATACTCTATAGAATATTACAATAAATAGAATACATTTTAAGTTCATAGAGCAATATTTGAAAATCCCACATTCAAAGCCATCAGTTCCTACTCAGTGTTTCATTTTGATTTTGGAACTGAAGCCAAAGATGTCAGGGAGCCGAAATGCTTACTGGTCTTGCTGTGGCTGTAGAGGCTGGAATCCTACTAAGAAGAGCATGTGTGAGAGAGCAAAATGTCTGTTTACATTTCTCCTGTGAAGGGAGTTGGGAAATAACCTAGGAAGCCTAATCCAAAAGCAAAGATGTTCCATCCAGTCTTCTCTGTGACAGTCAAATGACAAACCATCTGAATGTTCCAAAAGTGTTTGTATTGATGTATTTCAAATTATTCCGATAATGTTCTTGGCAGAGGCTTAAAAGTGTAATTACTGAGATGATGTAGAAATACCAAGTGTTTATTAAAACAATACAGAATAATACAAATGGTATGGTTGTCACAACACAAAAATACCTATAAACTAAAGAGTTCTTTAATGGTGGAATTTTTTTTTTACTCTTTGAAGTTAAAATATAAATTTTTGTAAAAAATACAAATGATTACTATCTATAACGTTTATGGAGTGCTGACTTTACTCACTTTTGTGCATACATTGCCTCATTTAGTGCAACATTTAGCATTAACTTATGAGGTAGGTACCATTGCCATGCACATTTTACAAACGAAGACATTGAGGTTTAGAGAGATTGCATAAAAATGTCCCAATGGAACACAGCTAGTGGTGGAGCCAGGATCCAGGAAGCCTAACTCTAGAGCTTAATAACCTAAGGAATAATATAGCTAATATCCTAGTCACTCTCAGCACGTGCCAGTTGTTGTTCCAAATGCTTCACATTTATCTATTGACATAAACCTCAGAATAACTCTATGAGGTAGGTTCTACTATTTTTTTCACTTTATAGACACTTGTTTCGTAAGTGTATGTCAGCCTTAAAGCCACTTTTGAGTTTTCTAGCATATTTTCCCAGAGCATGTCAACTTTATTTTCATTTAAATTGCTTGAGAAACAGCATGATTGTTCATATAGTCACTGGAAATGTTATTCCCAGCTGCGTATCTCTCTGGAGTGTTTGACTTACTCCCAAGTGTGGAGGAGGTGCCTTGCATGGCCACACCTGCCATCCTAGAGCCTCCCCATCCTTGTCCTGGGGAATCCCTTCCCTCTCCCCCAGGGAGAGAGCATCTTTCTTTGAATTAATTATCAGTTTGGGGGGACTTCATTAATTATCTTCTGCAGAAAAGGTACATGCAGGGGTAAATTTATTTAGATATTTTATGTTTCTATTGGATTTCTACTTTGTTGTGATGGTTTTCAATTCTCAAGAGATTTTTTTTATGGCATGATATTCTTCTTTCATGCATATAATATATTTTCTCTTTGCAAATATTAATAACAGCTTTTAAAAAGATTTTGTATTTTTTCCTTCATGGATTATTTCTTCCAGCTTCTTTTTATCTTGTTTTGTTTTTATCTTTCCTATTACAAAGCTAGAATCACCCCACACATCTGATGATCTTGGTTGTCTTCTGTTGCAGGATGGGGACTAACAAGCTATTGGGAAGCTCTGAATACATGGGTGGCATCTGTGTCATGTGAGATTTGCTATAGAACTATCTGGTGGGCTTAATTGCTGGGGAATATAATGTCAGTAAGGGTGAATCTTTTCTATTCGACTGGTCAGATTTTTCAAAGGATGATTTTGGAAGTTTCCGTGTAGAAGACCTATGTCCAGCTGTCAACACTCTGGGGCCCAAGAGGGTAATTGAAAATCCAAATATAAGCTGCTTGGAGAGAAAAAGGCAAAATCCAGGACTACCCACGTAACTCCAAAAGCTTGTTCACATTAATCTTGCAAGACTACAGCCAAAAATCTACTGGATCCTGTAATAATCTCATTTTTAATAGCTCTAAAAGTTTTCTATTAAGGCCTGTGAACATTTTCTTATATCCAGACTTATATGTCTGCCATTGATAATTTTAGGTCCCTGAGTGATCCAGTAAGAAAAAGATTTCTGTGACTCTATGAGTAATATCATTCCAAGGCTCTAGAGGTGACCGAGATAGTTCATATTATATTGACCTTTATTTGGTCAGAAGTTTTTTTTAAGTAAAATCTCAATTATGGTACCTTTAAATTATTTCACAATTACAGATACATATTAGCAGCTAGAATCTTTCATTATAGCTTCTTTATAAGGGTAATAAAATAATAAATCTTATCATAACTGACAATCTCTACATCAAGTTCCTACAAATTATTTAAAAATGTGATTGACATTCTTAAAGTTATTAAAGTAATTTGATTGTCCTGCCTCTATTCAGGACTCTCAAGAATATTACGTAAAGAAATTACATAATATTAGCTCAAAACAGTTATGGTTCAAAAGTTAATGCTAGCTCTTCAACTCTTTTCAGATCCAGGTTTCTGAGGGAACAGCCTGTTTTATACATTTCTGTATCTTTCTCCATGCTCATATAAACCTATATACTAATAAACATGAATTTTTGTTTTGTTTTATTTTTCACAAAAATTGGATCATATAATACATGTTAATCTGTACCTTGCTTTTTATACTTTGTGATGCATAATATTAATTTCTCCAGATTTTTAGATATAATTTTTATTTTGAAATGAGGACTTGCTTTGTTGCCCAAGCTGGAGTGCAGTGGCACCATTACGGCTCACTGCAACCTGTGCCTCCTGGGCTTCAGTGATCCTCCCACCTCAGCCTCCCAAGTAGCTGGGACTACAGTCACATGCCACTATGCCTGGCTAATTTTTGTGTTTTTTTTGTAGAGACAAGTTTTTGCCATGCTGCCCAGGCTGGTCTCGAACTCCTGAGCTCAAGGGATCCACCTGCCTTGGCCTCCCATAGTGCTGGGGTTATAGGAATGAGCCACTATGCCCAGCCCTTATTTATTTTATAAGATCAACTTACCATTCATAATAGGGAGTTATCATTCCTTATTCTGTCAATCAATCAGAGAGTTTGAAAATTTTTGTTTCTTCTACAAGTAAGGCTGCAGCTAATAGCCTTGTTTCTATATCCTTACACACAGATACTTATAATTACAGAGTCAGTTCCCAAGGATGATATTGCTTGGGATATTCATGTTTTAAATTTTAATAAAGATCAAAAATTGCCTGTCAGAAATGTATGACATGCACATTTCTACCAACAGTGTAAACTAATAGGTAAGCAGTAATATCTTATTTTGCTTAATTTTTTATTTTTTGGCAACTACGGAGACTGAGTGCCATTTATGCTTTTTGGCCATTTTAATTTCCCCCTCCTATGAGTTTCCATCATTGTTCATTTTCCTCTTCAGTTGTTTATATTTAAATAAAAAAGCACCAGGATTTTAGAAACATCATTTTTTTTTGGTCAATCATATATGTGAAAATATTTTTTCTTTGTCTACATTTTTAGTTTATTTGTTTATACCAAAATTTGAAAATGTTCTCCATGCTCAGAATTTTATTTTAAATATGTTCATGAAATTATTGAAGCCAATCCCCCACTTCGTTTTTAAATATCATGAGAAGTCAAAGAGTCAAAGCAATATATCCTCAAAACCATGCACATTTTCTCCCTTCCCTCTTCAGCCCTGTGTCTGTCACTCCCATAATCCTGTTTCAGCACCTATGAAGACACTTCTGTGGAATACTCGATTACAGGCCTAGCCAATAATTTCTACACTGGAATACATATTTAGATATAAGTACAATCACTTAACTATATGAGCCACTTGCCCCATAGAAAAAATTTCTTTTTTCATAGTGCATGGTGCCAAGACCCCCACATGCCACTTGCACCCCATGGAGGACTGTGCCACTCTGTGACAATACTGGGAGTGCCCACCTAATGGCCCCCACTCTATTTGCTTCTCAAACCTAGGAGGAAGAGGGGGAGGGAGCTGGATGTCAGCCTCTGTGTCACTGGCAGGATTTGATGAACCTGTTGTGAGGTGGGTATATAGAACCCCATGTTCTTTTTCTGGATCAGCATCAATGTAAAAGCCACAGAGCACCCATTGATAGGTAGTGTCCCAGGATATTATCTTAGGGACATTCTGAAAACTTTCTTGACCCTGAGTAACTCCTTCAGCATTTTCTTCTTCTTTTTTCTTGAGATGGAGTTTCACTCTTGTCACCCAGGCTGGAGTGCAGTGACACAATTTCAGCTCACTTCAACCTCTACCTCTTGGGCTCCAGTGATTCTCCTGCCTCAGCCTCTTGAGTAGCTGGGATTACAGGTGACTGCCACCATACCTGGCTAATGTTCATATTTTTAGTAGAGATGGGGTTTCACCATGTTGATCAGGCTTGTCTGGAACTCCTGACCTCAGGTGATCTGCCCGCCTTGGCCTCCCAAAGTGCTGGGATTACAGGCATAAGCCACTGCACCGCGCCTCTCCTTCAGCATTTTTGACAAAGCAATCACGTTTTTACCTACATTTACATGGCTTTTCTTAGTTGGCAAAACTCTTTCATTAACATTGTCCCGTTTAATCTTGGTTAAGTTATAATGGGTTGGTTGAGTAACTTTTTCAAAACAAAGAATGAACAAGCTCAGAGAGCCTGAAGGACTTACTGAAGATCACACAGTAAATGATAAACTATTTTACTTTATGTCTAAGATCTTTCATAATATGAAATAGATTGTAGATATTGCAATAAGTAGCATATTTGGAGACAGGTGTAACTCCTGTACCAGGAATAACCTTTTCATGTCACGTCTAGAGATAAAGCTCAAAATGCAAATCTTTCCCCTGAGAGTGGGAAAGCATTAACAAATGGGCACCACAGGCCTTTACATATTCAAAATATTAAACTAATTCTAGGATCATAGACTTGAGGTAAGGCCTAGTAGTTAGTAGAAAAGTTCTGGATTGAAAATAATTTTGCAAAAATATACATTTGTATATGTGTATACATGTATGTGTGTAGATATATATGTATATCTACTAGGAAAATATATTGCTTAAGGTGTTTGTGCCATTTCTTAGTTACCAATTTTACACTCTGTGTTCACAGCTTTTGCCACCCCGTCTCTACATATAAAGCCATCATACTACTTTTAGTTACTTTATACCCATTTTCAGTCATCATCTAAGTAATCATTTATAGCCATAAACTAATACTGTCTAGCCAATGAAGCACTTTCATGAGCAAAAATTACAGATTTTTTGAACATGATTCCAAGAATAGTTCAGTTTTTGCAATTGGTAATTAAACTTTTGTCATATGAAGCAAGAAATCTTCTATTATTAAAAAAGCCAATTTTACATTGACCATAAAGAAATAGTAAAAGTCATAAAAACACTTCCCTTCCTGTAGGAAAATGTGTGATATTTTATTTGAGTTCCTAAGAAATGTCCTGGATTTAGAATTCTTGGACCTTCACCACTTATAAATGTGAGTCTATCCTTTACCATACTGTAGCTTTTACCCTAGTTATTTGTTACATTTTATTAAAAAAGGCAAATGACCACAGTGAAAATTGAGATAGAGGTAGGAGACTTCAAGCGTAAGAGCTCAGCCTGGTTATTTTCAGGGCAAGTGGAGCGTCCCCCTCCACTGGGATTCAATGACTGAAGATTATGAAGATACCAAAAATGCAAGAAGTCACAGGAAATATTTTTCCTCAGTGGCAAAGATGGCAGAAGTATAATGTTTAAGAAGGAAGATTTATTGGCTTCAATTCCCCAGCTGTTGTTCAACAATTTATTTAGTTCTCATTTGGATTTTAAACTTTTGCTAAAAAGAATTTCCCATTAATTTTCATTTATTTGGAAAGCCCCAATGTGCAATTTATTGATTACATCTCTGAAGAGCAGAATTAATGATATTGCCCACATGTTGCTACAGATGGTGCAGAGTAGAGGAGGCTGAAGACCGCTACAAGGGAAGACATCTGTATTGTCTCAAAACATCAGGATGGTACGGACACTGCAATAGGAAGAAGAGACATTGTGTTAACATTTAGATAACACACATGCTTCCACGTAAGAGTCCAAGGAACATCTGAGGTGTCTTAGTGAAAATCTGTGTTCCCAGCGATCCTATTCCCATCCCCATACATTTGGTTCAAGTCAAAGGAAGTTCTTCTTTTTTTGGTTTTCTCTTGTTTTTTTTTTTTTCTCCAATCTTAAGCCTACTCACAACATCCTGAGTATGCTTGTCATTTAGACTTCAATTCTACATTAGCATCTTCAAAAATCATTTTTGTGTGCCAACATTCTTGGTATAAGAAATATAAAACAACAATGGATAATAACTTGCAATAAGTTCTTGCTATTTGTCACATTCTTCATGCATTTTCTCATTTAAACGTCAACCTAAATATCAACACTAGGAGGTAGGTTTCCATATTATTTCCATTTTAGAGATTATACAAATTGAGACTTAGTATGATTTGTAACTTGCTCTGGTCTCACATCTAGTATAGAGTGTTGGGATTCAAACCCAAATACAAATTTGCACAAATTATAAGATGATGAATAACTTGCCTGAAAGAACTGATAATTTAACAAAGGTAAGACCATACTAGAAGTTTAAAAGACCTTTGATACAGAGATGTTCGAGGATTCTTAGAGGTAGAGAATAAAGTTGATTTGTATTAATTCTAAGATTCTTCATTCTTGTGAAGATTAGAAATGTAACATTTACACTAGAAGTAATGCCTTTCTATAAACCAACTTCTCATGAATAAGTATTTTTAGAAAATGATGGTCTTTGTGACTCTTTAATAAGTTTTATATATATATGCATATGCATATATAAGAAAAACATATGCACATAATTTAGAGAATATAAGACAGCAGAAAGAAGAAAGTCAAAATATTCCATAATCCCACAACCTAGAAATAATCATTCTCAATGTTTTCTTGAAATTCTATTAACTTTTTCTAGACATATGTACAAGTTTTACAGTTTTGGATGAAAATTTGAGACATTGTATATACAATTTATATTCTTTATTATGTGAGCCTAAAATTATGTCATGTAGAATTTCTCAATGAAATCATTTCTTTTGGATGGCTTCATTCATTTCTAACAGATAATTGGAATTTGTTAAATTATTTTCCTCATGTTGAACTTTAGAATGTTTCTAATTTTTTGATATTACAGAAACGAGTAAACTTGCTTAAACATATACGTATGTTTGAATAGTTGATTATTTCTGTAGAATCGATTTCTAGAAATGGAATTGCTGAGACAAAGGATCCAGTTTTTTTTTTTAAGGGTTTCTGATACATACTACCAAATTGCTTTTCCAAAAGTATGTATCAATTACTACTGAAAGTACATGAATGTGCCAAAGTCACCTTACTCTTATCAATATTGTATATTATAATTTCGAATCTTTGTGTGTTGATAGGATTTATTTTATTTACATATGCATATTACCTTATGACATTCTCATAAAGTGAATTTAGGCATGCTTACTGACTTCTTAGGTGGCTCGTCACTGTCCTCTGGTTTTGTTCATCTCTCTATTTGCCATCATCTTTCCCATGCTGTGATGATGATGATGTCAATGATAGTAATGATGACAATGATAACTAACCTTTGATGACTACTGTGTTCCATATATACATGCACTCTTTCGGGGCAGTGTAGTTTAATAGAAAGGGAATAGATCTGCTAACAACAAGATCTACTTTTGAATTCTCGCTCCCCTTCCTACCACCTGATGATTTTTGCCAGTCATGTCTTCTTCGAGTTGCTGTTTCTCTTCCCTAAGATAGTGAGATTGAGACTGACACTGAGCATTGTCTGGGAATCACATGAGATAATGCAGGTAGGACACTTAGTAGAACAGCCGGTGCTCTGTGCGTGCTAGTTTCTTTCCTTCCTTAAGAATGTTGTTGATTTAAGTATCTAGTATAATAATTTTGTGAGTGCCAAAGAAACACTATTTAAAGTTGAAAACCTCATGAAAATAAGTGTGGGATAGCAGAAAAATCTCAGACTCTGGAGCTAGAAGGCAGAGGTAAGCTATAACTGCCTGTTTTCAGTTGTGCCTCATATAAATGCAGGTGACAAAAGTCAGTATATTAGCTGGTTGTAAGTGTTAAATGTTAGAGATAGGAAATAGAATTGGCTTATTTTTCTAAGCTTCAGAGAAAATGCAAGAAAAAAAGTTTACAATAGTGTTTAGTACACTTCTATTTTACAATAACTTTTATTGATAAAAAATTGTTTGCAAACTGCAAAAGAAAAAAAAAGAAAAAACTAGTAATATCTACTTAGAAAACAATCCCAGTGTAGTTCTCATACTACTGAAAAAGTCTCCAGAGACCAAGTTTCCATTGCTGAGGTTGTCTAGAAGGTCCAGCAGTGTGAGTAACAGAGTGATGAAAATGTTGAGGATGTCCTGAAAATTATTTAAATATACAGACATGAGATCCATGTGAAGATGCAGCTCAGGATTGCAGCTCCCAGTGAAAGCATGGATGGTGAGTGGATGCCGCACTTCCAGATGGATTTTTATTGCCCACTGACCAGGAGATTCCCAGGTGGAGGAGCCCCCACGGGTCGCCAGCATGGCTGTTTTGACCGGTGCACCTGTTTTGGCAGGCTCGGCCTCCGCACAAAAATACATGGGTCCAGGTGCTGTTTCAGCTGGCGATTGGAGCTCCTGGGAGACAGAGTCACCCATTCAACTGATAAAAAAGGGGACTGAAACAGGGAGCCAGGCCAGGAGATTCCCAGGCAAAAAAGCGCCATGAATTTCAGTGCGGCTGTTTCAGCTGGCACAGTGGGTCACCACATGGGAAATCACACAGATCCCGGCGCCTTTTCAACAGGCGACTGGAACACCTGGGAGACAGAGTCGCCCATTCAACTGAAAAAAAAAAAAGCGGTCTGAGGCAGAGAGCCAGGTGATCAGGCTTGCCTGGTTCCACCCTCACAAAAAAACAGCAATCAAAATGCTCTGGATTGAGAGTTTCACAGCAAGCACACCTGAACCCAGGACAGTCCAGCTCTGTGGGGGGAGGGGCATTCACCATTACTAAGGCAGTCCAACACTATGGAGGTAGTCCACCATTGCTGAGGCAGCCAGCCATTGCCAGGGCAGCCCACCATTAAGAGAGAGTCTGCCATTATAGAGGTGTGCCGCCATTGCCGAGGCAGTTCTAACTATACCCATATAAATAGGACTGCAGGGAAGTTCACACGGCAGCTGGACGGAGCCCCCAGCAGCTCAGCAAAGCCTCTGCAGGCAGACAGTGATTAGGCTCCCTCCTCGCTGGGCAGGGGAGCCCTGAAAAAGGCAGCAGCATGACAGAAACTTATAAATAAAGCCCTAACTCCCTGGGACAGAGCACCTGGGGAAAAGAAAAAGGCGTTTATGAGTTCTGCTGCAGCAGACTTAAACGTACCCGCCCAGCAGCTCTGAATGAACAATGGAGCTCACAGCTCAGCACTTGAGCTCCTATAAAGGACAGACTGTTTCCTCAAGCAGCTCCCTGACCCCCATATATCCACAGAGTCACCTCATAAAGGAGAGCTCAGACTGACATCTAGTGGGTATCCTTCTGGGACAAAGATAGCAGAAGAAGAAACTGGCAGCAACCCTTACTGTTCTGCAGCTGCTGCAGGTGATCCCAGGCAAGCAGGGCTGGGAGTGGACCTCAGCAGTCCTACAGCAGAGGGGCCTGAATGTTAGCTGGAAAACTAAGAAACAGAAAGAAATAACTTGATCATCAACAAACTGGACGTCCACTCAAAGACCCAATCTGAAAGTCAACAACTACAAAGATGACGACAGGTGGATAAATCCACAAAGATGGGAAGAAACTAGTGCAAAAAGGATGAAAACATCTGAAACCAGAACACCTCTCCTCCTACAAGGGATCACAACTCCTCACCAGCAAGGGAACAAGGCTGGATGGAGAATGAATGTGATGAATTGACAGAAACAGGCTTCAGAAGGTGGGTAATAAGAAACTTCTCTGAGCTAAAAGAACATGTTCTAACCCAATGCAAAGAAACTAAGAACGTTGAAAAAAGATTTGACAAAATGCTAACAAGAATAAACAACTTAGAGAGGAATACAAGAGAATTGATGAAGCTGAAAAACACAACACGAGAACTTCCCCGAAGCATAAACAAGTTTCAACAGTCGAGTTGACCAAGCAGAAGAAAGGATATCAGAGGTGAAGATCAACTCAATGAAATAAAACAAGAAGGCAAGAGTAGAGAAAAAAGGGTAAAAGGAATGAACAAAGTCTCCAAGAAATATGGGACTATGTGAAAAGACCTAATCTATGTTTGATAGGTGTACCTGAATGTGACGGACAGAATGAATCCAAGCTGGAAAATACTCTTCAGGATATTATACAGGAGAACTTCCCCCAACCTAGCAAGGCAGGCCAATATTCAAGTCCAGGAAATACAGAGAACACCACAAAGATATTCCTCAAGAAGAGCAACCCCAAGGCACATAATCGTCACATTCACCAGGGTTGAAATGAAGGAGAAAGTGCTAAGGGCAGCCAGAGAGAAAGGTCGAGTTACCCACAAAGGGAAGCCCATCAGACTCACAGCAGATCTCTCAGCAGAAACCCTTCGAGCCAGAAGAGAGGAGGGGCCAATATTCAACATCCTTAAAGAAAAGAACTTTCAACCCAGAATTTCATATCCAGCCAAGCTAAGCTTCATAAGTGAAGGAGAAATAAAATCCTTTATGAACAAGCAAGTACTCAGAGACTTCATCACCACCAGGCCTGCCTTACAAGAGCTCCTGAAAGAAGTACTAAACAAGGAAAGGAACAACCAGTACCAGCCACTCCAAAAATGTAGCAAATGGTACAGAGCATCAACACAATGAAGTAAATGCATCAACTAATGGGCAAAACATTCAACTAGCATCAAAATGGCAGGATCAAATTCACACATAGCAATATTAACCCTAAATGTAAATGGGGTGAATGCCCCAACCAAAGACACAGATTGGCAAGTTGGATAAAAAGCCAAAACCCATTGGTGTGCTGTATCCAGGAAACCCATCTCACATGCAAGGATACACAAAGGCTCAAAATAAAGGGATGGAGGAATATTTACCAAGCAAACGGAGAGCAAAAAAAAAGCAGGAGTTGCAGTTTTCATCTCTGATAAAATAGACTTTAAACCAACAAAGATCGAAAGAGACAAAGAAGGGCATTACATAATGGTAAAAGGATCAATGCATCAAGAAGAGCTAATAATCCTAAAGATATACGCAACCAATACAGGAGCACCCAGATACATAAAGGACGTTCTTAATGACTTACAAAGAGACTTATACTCCCACACAATAATAGTGGGAGACTTTAACACCCCATTGTCAATATTAGACAGATCAATGAGACAGAAAATTAACAAGGATATCCAGGACTTGAGCTCAGACCTGGACCAAGCAAATCTAATAGACATTTACAGAACTCTTCACCCCAAATCCACAGAATATACATTCTTCTCAGCACCACATTGCACATACTCTAAAATTGACCACATAATTGGAAGTAAATCACTCCTCATCAAATGCAAAAGAAAGGAAATCATAACAAACAGTCTCTCAGACCACAGTGCAGTCAGGTTAGAACTCAGCATTCAGAAACTAACTCAGAACTGCACAGCTTCGTGGAATCTGAACAACTGGCTCTTGAATGTTGACTGGATAAACAATGAAATGAAGGCAGAAATAAAGATGGTCTTCAAAACCAAGGAGAACCAAGACACAACATACTAGAATCTCTGGGACACATTTAAAGCAGTGTCTAGTGGAAAATATATAGCAATAAATGCCCACATGAGAAGCAAGGTAAGATCGAAAATCGACACCCTATCATCAAAATTGAAAGAGCTAGAGGGGCAAGATCAAAAAAACTCAAAACCTAGCAGAAGACAAGAAATAACTAAGATCAGAGCAGAACTGAAGGAGATAGAGACCCAAAAAAACCCTTCAAAAAATCAATAAATCCAGGAGCTGGTTTTCCGAAAAGATGAACAAAATAGACCACTAGCCAGATTAATGAAAAAGAAGAGAATAATCAAATACATGCAATAAAAAACGAAAAAGGGGATATCACCACAGATTCCACAGAAATACAAACTATCATCAGAGATTATTACAAACAACTCTATGCACATAAACTAGTAAACCTGGAAGAAATGGATAAATTCCTGGACACTTGCATCCTCCCAAGACTAAACCAGGAAGAGGTCGAAACCCTGAATAGACCAATAACAAGGGCAGAAGTTGCGGCAGCAATTAAGAGCCTACCACCCAAAAAAAGCCCAGGTCCAGATGGGTTCACAGTCAAATTCTACCAGACATGCAAAGAGGAGTTGGTACCCCTTCCTTCTGAAACTATTCCAAATAATCCAAAAAGAGGGAATCCTTCCCAAATCATGTTATGAGACCAACATCATCCTGATACCAAAACCCAGCAGAGACGCAGCAAGAAAACAAAACTTCAGGTAAATACCCATGATGAACATAGATGCAAAAATCTTCAATGAAATACTGGCAAACCAATTGCAACAGCACAACAAAAAGCTTATCCACCATGATCAAGTAGGCTTCATCCTGGGGATGCAAGGCTGGTTCAACATACTCAAGGCTATAAACGTAATTCGACCACATAAACAGAACCAAAGACAAAAATCACATGATTATCTCAATTGATGCAGAGACGGTCTTTGACAAAATTCAGTAGCCCTTCATGCTAAAAACCCTCAATAAGCTAGGTATTGATGGAACATATCTCAAAATAATAAAGCTATTTACAACAAACCAACAGCCAATATCATACTGAATGGGCAAAAACTGGAAGCATTCGCTTTGAAATATGGCACTAGACAAGGGTGCCCTCTCTCACCACTCCTATTCAATATAGTATTGGAAGTTCGAGCCAGAGCAATCAGACAAGAAAAAGAAATAAAGGGTATTCAAATAGGAAAGGAGAAAGTCAAATTTTCTCTATTTGCAGACGACATGATTGTATATTTAGAAGACCCCATCATCTCAGCCCAAAATCTCCTGAAACTGATAAGCAACTTCAGCAAAGTCTAGGATACAAAATCAATGTGCAAAGATCACAAGCATTCCTATACACCAATAACAAACTAGAGAGCCAAATCAGAGAACAAACTGCCATTCACAATTGCTACAAAGAGAATAAAATACCTAGGAATACAACTAACAAGGAATGTAAACGACCTCTTCAAGGAGAACTACAAACCACTGCTCAATGAAATAAGAGAGGACACAAACAGATGGAGAAACATTCCATGCTCATGGTTAGGAAGAATCAATATCATGAAAATGGTCATACTGCCCGAAGTAATTTACAGATTCAATGTTATCCCCATCAAGCTACCAATGACCTTCTTCACAGAACTGGAAAAAACTACCTTAAACTTTATATGGAACCAAAAGAGAGCCCGCATAGCCAAGTCAATCCTAAGCAAAAAGAACAAAGCTGGAGGCATCACACTACTGGACTTCAAACTATACTACAAGGCTACAGTAATCAAAACAGCATGGTACTGGCACCAAAACAGAGATATAGACCAATGGAACAGAACAGAGGCCTTGGAGGCAATACCACACATCTACAACCATCTGATCTTTGGCAAACTTGACAAAAACAAGCAGTGGGGGAAAGGATTCCCTGTTTAACAATTGGTGTTGGGAAAACTGGCTAGCCATGTGCAGAAAGCAGAAACTGGACCCCTTCCTGACACCTCACACTAAAATTAACTCCAGATGGATTAAAGACTTAAACATAAGACCTAATACCATAAAAACCCTAGAAGAAAATCTAGGCAAAACCATTCAGGACATAGGCATAGCCAGGGGACTTCATGACCAAAACACCAAAAGCATTGGCAACAAAAGCCAAAATAGACAAATGGGACCTAATCAAACTCCACAGCTTCTGCACAGCAAAAGAAACAGTCATGAGAGTAAATCGGCAACCAACAGAATGGGAAAAAATTTTTGCAATCTACCCATCTGACAAAGGACTTATATACAGAATCTACAAAGAACTGAAACAGATTTACAAGAAAAAAACAAATAAGCCCATTCAAAAGTGGGCGAAGGATATGAACAGACACTTTACAAAAGGGGACATACATGAGGCCAACAAACATATGAAAAAATGCTCAATCATCACTGGTCATTAGAGAAATGCAAATCAAAACTACATTGAGATACCATCTCAAGCCAGTTAGAATGGCGATCATTAAAAAAATCTGGAGACAACAGATACTGGAGAGGATGTGGAGAAATAGGAACACTTTTACACTGTTGGTGGGAGTCTAAATTAGTTCAACCATTGTGGAAGACAGTGTGGCAATTCCTCAAGGACCTAGAAATAGAAATTCCATTTGATCCAGCAATTTCCATTACTGGGTATATATCCAAAGGATTATAAATCGTTCTACTACAAGGACACATGCACACGAATGCTCATTGTGGCACTGTTTACAATAGCAAAGACCTGGACCCAACCCAAATGCCCATCGATGAGATACTGGACAGGGAGAATGTGGCACATATACACCATGGAATACTATGCAGCCATAAAAAACGATGAGTTCGTGTCCTTTGTAGGGACATGGATGAACCTGGAAACCATCATTTTTAGCAAACTGACACAAGAACAGAAAATCGAACACTGCATGTTCTAACTCATAGGTGGGTGTTGAACAGTAAGAACACGTGGACACAGGGAGAGGAGCATCACACACTGGGGTCTGTCGGGAGGAAATAGGGGAGGGACAGCAGGGGGTGGGGAGTTGGGGGAGGGATAACATGGGGAGAAATGCCAGATATAGGTGATGGGGGAGGAAGGCAGCAAATCACGCTGCCATGTGTGTACCTATGCAACAATCTTGCACATTCTTCACATGTACCCTAAGACCTAAAATGCAATAAAAAAAAAAGAAAAAAATGAAAATGAAAAAAATAAAATAAAATAATAAATATACAGACACTTAATGTCAGCTTTGTATAGGTAGCAGCCAGAGTCTTCAATGACACCATGTTATAATTATGCTTGTGTGTGTGTGTGTGTGTGTGTGTGTGTGTGTGTGAGTTCTCTTTAAAGAAGGCTGAATGGCTCCGATGATTCAGATTTGCTGTAATCAACAAAATTTGGCATCAGCGCAATAGAAAATGCAAAACAACTGTTTTTAGCTTCTCGTAACTGTTTTAGCTTCTCACATGTGCTCCATGCAAAGACCGAACTGGTAATGGAAAACCAAGGCACTCTAATTTTTTCTCATCCTTCCACCCTTTCATTCTCTGCTAGACAATTTTCTATTGTAGAAAACTAAGCAAAACAGAAAACTAACTTAAAAGCTACCTTTTTCCAGAGCGAAGCAGATCAAATCCTTCATTTATTTTTTCAAAAGGTAAAACATTGGTTATTAATGCATCCAATGAAAACTTCTTAGCCATAAAATCAGCCACAAGTTTGGGTATATCTTCTTTACTCTTAAAACCTGAAAAGAAGACAATATCATTGTTAGAGTCAACCCAGGTAAGTAGGAGAATTGAAGAGAAGATTTTCCAAACAAATGAAAATTTAGAAAAGGTGCTGCATTCTGGATTGCTATAACTGAAGAGAACAAGAGATAGAACACTTCAATATGCTTTTACCGTGCTTTGACTTGAAAAATAAATCACGGATAAACAGGGTCCTTAGTTATTCTCTCTACACAGAGAAATCATAGTACAGATGTTTATGCCCAAATTAAGGAGAAATTTATCAGTTGTCTAAATTTGGATGTAGTTATGAAATATTGTTGTAGATTTTTGTGTCCTACAAAAAATTTCCATGCCTTACACAGTCAAAGTACAAAAACAGATTCAGATAAAAGGTCCTGGTTAATGGTGACATCAGAAAAGGTTATCTTGGGACCTTCTGTCTGTATTAGTTCTATACCTAGTTGATTTGGAGACTATAGATAGAAAGGAATTTTAATTTATTTTTGTTTGTTTTCAAAACCTTGCCTTGTCCATTGTAAAAGGGGAGATACATTGAGTTTAATGAGAATTTGGCACTGAAGCCTAACTACATACCACCATAAACAGCTCCTTTCCAGGTGCGTCCAGTCAGTAGCAGCATAGGGTTCATTGAGAGGTTTTGGGAATCAGGAGGTACCCGACAACGACACTTGTGCCACATCCCTCATGACAACATAACAGGGAAGCCATCTGGAATAAAGTGAATATTTAGCATCCTTATGATGGGGTCACATAGTTCCTACTCCTAATGCACAATATCATGTAATAGGCTTAGCTGGACTGAGTGTGTAGAAGGAAGAGATCATGTCTTTTGCTCCCTCATTCCCCCTTTCTTTGCAAAGGATACTACTGTGGATTTAGGAAATGCCCAGAAAATGGTTTTTGAATAAAAGAATGGATGAATAAATTAGTGTGCATTTAATTCTTCCTTATAAAGGAATAAGGAGGCAGACAACATCACAAACATATATTAAGTCCAGTTCCTTATATAAGCATACAATTTCATCATCACATCATTCTTTGGCATCTGTGAATTGGTTAATTCATTTTACATTGATTTATCACATAGGTATTTTGAACTCAGTACTTTCAACCAGATATTTTGATGGTGAACAAGCTAAACAATTATATTACCAAAAGTTGTTTCTTGTCCACATTATGGTCTCCCTCTTAAGTGGATTCCTATTCTATTGTCCATTTTACAAATGGACATGTTTTAAACATTGTTTTTACCTCCCCAAATAAATGTTGGTTTTACATTAAAATACCCTGATAATTTGGAAACCTCAAAAGACAGTTCAGAAAATCTTTTCCAGTCAGCTTTTTAAACATGTTCTGTAGTTAGAAAGTGGTTTAGGATCCCCCCCCAAGGTATGTAATGATTAGTTTTTTTGATTTTGGATTCTGACCTTTGGAAGACCAGATATCCTAAGAACACGTGCCTGTCAGACATTTGGTATCTTGAGATCAGGTACACTCCAGTTCCACATGAGAAAATGGATGAAAATATAGAAAAAGAGTATAAGGAGAAAAGCTATAACCCCGGAAAAAGTTGGATTCTCTTGACACTGAATTCGTCTGTGCCATTTGTCTTAGGTTAAGACTGCTGAGACCTTTGATCTCAGGGTGCTTCTCCCTGTTACCTACACTGCTGAACCTTCTAGAAAACCTCAGCATTGAAAACGTGTTGGTCTCTGGAGACTTTTTCAGTAGAATTCTAGAGAATTCTGGGTAGGTGAAATATAGCTAGAGATGTGTTTCTCATTGCAATTGATATTTATAACAGTTTGAAAGTAACACCATGTAATAAACAAAAGATGATGTAAGCACTGCAAGATTGGAAATAGTGTTTTATATCAATAATGCCAACTGACGCTAGGTGTGGTGGCTCATGCATTACTCAGCCTCTGAAAATGCTATACTCTCAGCATTTTCAGAGGCTGAGGTAGGAGAATCGCTTGACCCCAAGAGGTTGAGGCTGCAGGGAGTTATAGTTATGCCACTGCAACTCAGCCTGGGCAACAGAGTGAGACCCTGTCTCAAAAAAAAAGAAAGAAAAAAAGAAAGAAAGAAAAAAGACAGCTGACATTTATTGGGAGTTTACCGTATGACAGGTGATAGTATGCTAAGTATATTACATGCATTGTCTCATGTAATCCATAAACAATGCTATATGATACGTAGCTTTTAAATTTGGGGGCTGGTAAAATCTGTTGACTTTTCAAAGTATTCACTCCTACTAGTATTGGATACTAGCTATGTGCCAGGCACTGTCCAGTTTTTGTGATAAAATATAGTGATGCATTTGAGCAGTCACTTTCCTAAGGGCATATTTTTGTTAATAAAACAACAGTTGGCTTAAAATTACTTATTTCTTTTGGTCAAATACTAAAATGTTAAAAAATTTGGAATTTATTAAGAACATATGCTAAATTATTAAACCATTGTTGTTAAGAATGTGGGAGAAAAATAAAATGTTCCAATTTGAGAATAGAATTTGTGTTATTTGTGTTTACTTGAGTTTATAGTTTTTAACTAAAAATTAATAAGGTAAATCTCTAATTGCTCAGTTAAGAAAAAAAGCCCTTTTCTCCCTCTAGAGGAACTATGACTTGAGACAGGTTTGCTTAGTTGATGGAATCAAATATTTCTCATAACAATAAATTCAACAAGCCAGGTAACAAACACACGATGGGAAATTTCCATTCATCATTAAATATATCCTTTATACATACAACATATGTTCTGCTGTGTAAATGCATCCTCCAAATTTCAGAGGCAGAAATCTCAGGGCATGTCACGGTACATACCATGGTGTCAAGACGACCGATGACTTCAAACGAAAAATCCACGCCTCCATCAGTCATTTCCTTTAGCACCTCCTGGATGGGTTTCTTGTAGTCTTGAGGGTTGATGCATTCAGTGGCACCCAACTCTTTGGCCTTTGCAAATTTGTCCTTGTTGATGTCCACCGCAATGATCCTGGCCGCTCCAGCTGCTTTGCAGCCCATAACGACAGATAGGCCGACCCCTCCCAGGCCAAACACAGCACAGGTAGAGCCTGGGGTGACCTGTGTTTTCAGAAAATGCAAAAATGGATTAAGTAATAATTGTTAGAAAGTGCCTAAGCTTTATAAAGTACCATTCCCAGTGTTTACCAAGAGCTACTCAGACTCTTCTGTCCAACCTGTTATGGAAACCTCTTTTGGCTTCAGTTGCTTTATTTTTAAATTCAAGGGGTTGAACTAGTTGAGTGATTCTCATATGGCTGCATATTAGATTCATCCGGGGGAGCTTTACAAAATATCCCACTGTCCAGACCACAGCCCATGCCAATTAAATCAGAATCTCTGTGGGTGAAACTCAGTCATCAGGTGACTCCAATGGGGAGGTCAGACTGTGAACCAGGGGACTGGATGAGCCTTGAGATCCAGATGGCAGTAGTTACAATATTGAAGAGACTCTCAATTGCTGAAATCCCATGATAGCCAGGTTCAGTATCTCACACATACACAAAGGCAATATTTGGAAAATAAAATAAGTGGAAAAGGCTACTACAGGGGAATAAAAAATATTTCACTTAAACCATCAATAATTAACTCCTTGATTCATTTATGTTTGGTAGTCATGACCAATGTATCCCTGCTTTAAAAAATACACTAGTGAAAAACACAGCAATGAAATGTTTGTCTATATTTTAATAATAAATAAAATCTATTATTATGAGTATCCTCAGCTTCTGTTCTTTGGTAGGGTCACTTAGACCACCTGCTAAAACAGATGAGGCAATTGAACAAGGGACTAAGTGCTAAAGTCACAGAAATTTGGAAAAGATGCCTTCTAAATTCTTTCTAGTTTGCTAGGGCCGTTTAATATACCCAGTCTCCCATAGTCAGCCTTCATTGGGGGTAACATGCTTTAGTGTCCCAAATAATCTCATTATTCTATTTCTGTAAGTGTGTCTATTCAGTCATTCATTCACCAAGTTTTATTCAATATTATGGCAGATAACACTATTTTCTACCTTACTTAGAAAAATAGAAGACTTGTGACTATGATTTAAAAGCACTAATAATTATGTATTGTGATCTAAAGTTCAGCAGGAGATTTTAAAAAGATATTTTAGTCTCAGCTCTCATATTAGCCAGCAGTGAGACTTTGGGCAAATATCTTTATATCACTGGACCTCGGTTTCATAAAATAAAGCATACTACTAGACTTTCAGCCTTCCAGATGAGGAGCCTTTAAAGAATTTCTGCTTGACATTTACCACGTCTGAAGTATATGTGTGTGTTCGTGGCAGGGGAGTTAGTTTTAGCAGTGAAATCCCATAATGAGTGAATGACGCATCACTGAAGCTTCATTACTTTCCTCTAAGAATCCACAGAGTGGGGTGAGCCTTGGTTTGGGGGTACATCAGGTAAGGCTTTGGACTTTATTGTTGATCCTAATTCTGGGAGCAGAGGATCCACACACTAGATGCTCCTCAAGGGCAAACACTTCTTTTCATTTATTTTTGCTGTCTGAGAACCTAGCAGAAACTATGGTGCTGAGACATGTGTGGGTGCTCTCTAATTGTTGAATGAATTACTAAATGAGTTCTCAGGCCTAACATTTCATTCTCTCATAAAGAGCAAATACAGAAGAATAATTATTGAAATGACATCTTTACTCTCAAAAACTTTTTATCTGTGGTAAACAGGTGAAATTCCTAGCATGTGTTCTCAATTCTTTTTGGGCCATTTTTCTACTCCTAATCAACACTCCAAACCTCCAAAAATAATCTTTGATTCTTGTGAGAAAGTGCTTCCCTTTTGGTTCCTGACAGTCTGTGTGTAAATGGTTTTATCACCCATTCTAATTCCTACCTTGGCAACTTTGACTGCAGACCCATAACCAGTCGAAAAGCCACAGCCAATGAGGCAGACTTCTCCAAGGGCGAGGCTGCATCAACTTTGGCCACTGCACTCTCATCCACCACCGTGTACTGGGAGAAGGTACTGACGCCGAGGAAGTGGTGGATGGGCTTCCCTTTGCAGGTGAATCTACTGGTGCCATCCTGCAGGGTCCCCCGAGGATTGCTTAGACTGGGCAGTGCAATACACAGACACACACAGGCATGAGACAGGAGCATAACTAATGTGTAAACTCAAAGTCTGTGCAAAGAGAGCATCAGAAACCTACTCGTTTTTCAAGCAGTAGTTGCTTTCCGGGGTTTTTACAAATTCTGCATTTTCCACACTGAGGAGTAAAGAGCGGGATGACTTTATCACCTGGAGAGGGATAAAACAAGTTCTTAAATTTCTATCCAGAAATTAATAGAGCAAAAACTTAAAGCTCAAGTGTATTGACTAGAAAAGCATGTTTCTTTAAAAGTCTTTAAGGAATAAAGTTCAGTCACAACTATGTCATTTTTCACTGCCTGCCACAACCTTTTTTTCAGTTTGAGTTTATAAATGCCTGATGATTCCTAAAGAGAAAATGCAAATGTGAGAAAAAACGTGGATTACAAAAATTACTTCCACAGCATTAATAGTTAACTTTTATGCAGTGTACTGATTTCCTCTAGAGGCTTTGCAAATGTCATTTTATTTAAACTTTAATTAAATATTAGATATTTTTACGGTAAACATAAATATAAATTTTAGTTGAAAGTCAGCTACTACAGTGCCTGAAGATCTGGTGTTTTGTAAAAGTTTGATTTACAATAAAATAAGAATTTGAACCAGTTCTTGGCTTTTCGAAGTGACTGTGGTTATCTTTATTATGAAATAAATGCTTTAAAAATATGTTTTTTTTTTTTTGAGGAAAACTAACAAAAATGGGACAAGAAGAATTCCAGAAATTTCTCTGAGAACTTCAGCCCTTCACAAAAAGTTAGGCACTTTCTTTTAGGATAAGAATTGACTTACAAATGTTTTCAGCTGATAATTTGTAAATTATCTACTTTTCCTTTTATGGTGGAGGGAATGTGTAAAAAGCAAGGGTGTCATTTTGTTGTTAATTTATTTCTAACTAAAGGAAATAGAGCTAAAACATAATATGGACAATTTCTTTCATTATTTTCTGTTTACCATTTAAATTAGTATTTGATAAGGGGGCAGTGTGAATCTATAGGCTAAAGCAATTTTTTAGAATTAAACATAATTTTTATTTTTAATCACCTATGCTATACATTCTACATGCTCAAGAAAAATGGTTGGTGCATTAACATTTTATAGGTGAAATGTATGTGAAAATGTCGTAGGTATGGCAATGTCGTAGTTATTCACCCTTTACTTCTAAAAGTATTTATATTAATGCATAAAATTAGGGTAAAATAAATATTGAAGATAAAATAATTAGTAATCTGTAACCAGTCGCATTGAAGCATGGCTGAAGGTAGTCATTGTTGATGGTGGATGGCTCCTGCTATGTTTCTTTCATTTCCTTTCACCTAGTCTGTTTCATTGAGTCCATGCTCGGGAAGAGACACCATGTCAGAAGAAGAAATTGGTGAAAGGGCTGCATAAGTCACCTAAGAAAAAGTCATGTTTATTCAGCCATAGCCATGTGGCCTCTGTTTTGTGAACTTAGCACAGAACAGTTTCCATATTTATATTTTTTCCTTTCTCCCATTTCTACTTCTGTGTGGGCCCTGACAGAAGACAGTGTTCAGCAACACCAACACGGAAGTTATTAGACTATGAATTCCACACTGGTAGGCACTGTGTCTCTTTTGATCCTCACATATCTCCAGGCTCTAATCTGGTGCCTGGTGTATAGCAGATACTCAACAAATAATTATTGAAGGGTAGAATACACGAATGCCTGAATGCATACATGCTTGAGTCAGGCAGGCAGAGAGGGAAGGAGGAAACCCCTGAAGTCCAGGCTGCCCTGTGACCTTGTACAAGCCCTTTCAGCTCTCATTGCCTCGGTTTCCTCATCTAGGTTGAGTAATCTTGTGATGGTGAACCAAGGTGTGTTCCCTGAGTGTGAATCCTGTACCTGGTTTGACTGTAGTCACCCCTTCTCCAACACTCTCCACGATGCCGGCTGCCTCATGGCCTAAAATCACAGGAAGAGGGGTCACCAGGTTGCCACTAACCACATGGTCATCTGTGCGACAGATTCCTACCGCCACCATCTACAGAGTAAAGAGAAAAATAGATTCAGAAAAGATTATGACTCTCAGATGGGTTTAACATACTCAATTTCCTGAAATTGTGCTTCTAAAATGTATTCAAGAATTTCTCTAATAATCTCTACTATTTCCAAATATGAAAGATTCAGTTTATCTCCAAGGTCATTCAGTCTAAAACCCTTCTCTACCTTCCCTTCTTGAATTAAACAATTTGGAAAAATCTGTGAAATAACTAATCCTGAAATATTTGTCTTATAAAATATAGAAGAATGCATGCTTTAAAAAAATAGAAATAGAAATAGCAAAGTAACACATAGAATATATCTAATGCTAATTGATTTTGAAGTCTTGATATGCAACATTTGGAATTTTTTTCTGTACAAACACATTCTTTTGTGTTTTACTCGAATTATACTGTATGTACTCTTTGACCACTTTTTAAAAATTTAAAATTTATATTTATACCTTTCTTTGACAAAAAATGTAACTCGATTTTCTGGATGATCATATAAAATATGCCTGTTGGCTGGGCAAGGTGGCTCACGCCTGTAATCCCAGCACTTTGGGAGGCTGAGGCAGGCAGATCATGAGGTCAGGAGATGGAGACCATCCTGGCCAACATGGTGAAACCCCGTCTCTACTAAAAAATACAAAAGTTAGCTGGGCGTGGTGGCATGTGCCTGTAGTCCCAGCTACTTAGGAGGCTGAGGCAGGAGAATTGCTTGAACCAGGGAGGCGGAGGTTGCAGTGAGCCAAGACTGCGCCACTGCACTCCAGCCTTGTGCCTAGTAATAGAGCGAGACTCTGTCTCAAAAAAAAAAAAAAAAAAAAAATGCCTGTTAGTGGATGTTTTGATGTTTCCATTTTTAATATTCTCTAGTTTTTTAAACTTAAAATGAAATAAAAATGGAAAAATATTTCACCTTAATGCGAACTTCATAAGCCTTAGGAGGTGCCACTTCCACCTCCTCAATGGAAAAGGGTTTCTTTACCTCCCATAGCAGAGCTGCTTTGCATTTGATTACCTAGAAAATCAAACAGAGAGATGGTGACAGTGTTTTCCCACTCTTGAAGTCAGAAATTGTGTCTTTTCATCTTTGTACATGTAACACTGAGTCCCATGTCTGGTACCTAGAAAGTGCTCCATAGAAATGAAGACCTCTGGTTTATAAAGAGAATAAAAATATCATTTAAAAAAGCATAACACAAAGAAAGATAAAGTATAATAAGACATTTAGAAAAATGAAATATATTCGGGGTGGCTGGCAAGATAGCTGAACAGGAACAGCTCAAGTCTGCTGTTCCCAGATCAACACAGAAGGACAGGTGATTTCTGCATTTCCAACTGAGGTACCCAACTCATCTCACTGGGACTGGTTAGACAGTGGGTGCAGCCTAAGGAGGGTGAGCTGAAGCAGGGTGGGGGTGTCCCCTCACCGAGGAAGAGCAAGGGGTCAGGGAACTCCCTCCCCCTAGTCAAGAGAAGCCATAAGGGACTGTGCCTTGAGAAATAGGGCACTCTGGTCCAGATACTACTCGTTTCCCATTGTCTTCACAATTGGCAGACCAGGAGATTTCCTAGGGTGCCTATGCCACCAGGGCCCTGGTTTCAAGCACAAAATGGGGCGGTCATTTGGGCAGACACTGAACTGGCTACAGGAGTTTTTTTTTTTCATACCCCAGTGTTGCCTATAATGACAGTGAGACAGAACTTTTTACTCCCCCTGGAAAGGGGGCTGAAGCCAGGGAGCCAGTGTTCAAGCACAGCAGATCCCACCCCCATGGAGCCAAGCAAGCTAAGATTCACTGGCTTGAATTCTCAATGCCAGCACAGCAGTCTGAAGTCGACCTGGGATACTCCAGCTTGGTGAGGGGGAGGGGCATCCACCATTACTGAGGCTTGAGTAGGTGGTTTTTCCCTCACAGTGTAAACAAATCCACAGAAAGGTTTAGACTGGGTGGGGACCACCACAGCTTGGCAAAGCTGCTATAGCCAGACTGCCTCTCTAGATTCCTACTCTTTGTGCAGGGGCATCTCTGAAAGAAAGGAAGCAGCCCCAATCAGGGGCTTATAGATAAAACTCCCATCTCCCTGGAACAGAGCACCTGAGGGAGAGGGCAGCTGTGGGCACAGCTTCAGAAAACTTAAATGTTCCTGCATCCTGGCTCTGAAGAAAGCAGTGGATCTCCTAGCACAGTGCTCGATCTCTGCTAAGGGACAGAATTCCTCCTCAAGTAGGTCCCTGACCCCCTTTCCTCCTGACTGGGAGACACATCCCAGCAGGGGTCAATGGACATCACATACAGGAGATCTCTAGCTGGCATCTGGAGGGTTACCCTCTGGGGAGGAAGTTTCCAGAGGAAGGAACATCCAGCAATCTTTGCTGCAGCCTCTGCTGGTGATACCCAGGCAAACAGCATCTGGAGTGGACCTCCAGCAAACTCCAGCAGACCTGCAGCAGAGAAGCCTGACTGTTAGAAGGAAAACTAACAAATAGAAAGAAATAGCATCAATATCAACAAAAAGGACGTCCACATAAAAACCCCATGTGAAGGTCACCAGCATCAAAGAACAAAGGTAGAAAATCCACGAAGATGAGGAAAAACCAGCACAAAAAGGCTGAAAATCCCAAAACCAGAATGCCTCTACTCCCCCCAAAGGATGATAACTCCTCACCAGCAAGGCAACAAAACTGGATGAAGGATGAGTGTGATGAATTGACAGAAGTAGGCTTCAGAAAGTGGGTAATAACAAACTCCTCTGAGTTAAAGAAGCATGTTCTAACCTAATGCAAGGAAGCTAAGAACCTTGAAAAAAGGTTTGAGAAATTGCTAACTAGACTAACCAGTTTAGAGAAGAACACAAATCACCTGAAGGAGCTGAAAAACACAGCATGAGAACTTCATGAAGTTTACACAAGAATCAATAGCCAAATCAATCAAGTGTAAGAAAGATATTAGAGATTGAAGATCAACTTAATGAAATAAAGCATGAAGATAAGATTAGAGAAAAAAACAATGAAAAGGAATGAACAAAGCCTCTAAGAAATATGGGACTATGTGAAAAGAACAAACCTATGTTTTCTTGGTGTACATAAAAGTGACAGGGAGAATGGAACCACGTTGGAAAGCACTCTTGAGGATATTATCCAGGAGAACTTCCCCAACCTAGTAAGACAGGCCAACATTTAAATCCAGGAAACACAGAGAACACCAAAAAGATACTCCTCGAGAGGAGCAACCCAGGACACATAATTTTCAGATTCACTAAGGTTGAAACGAAGGAAAAAATGTTAAGGTCAGCCAGAGAGAAAGGTCGAGTTACCCACAAAGGGTAGCCCATAAGAATAACAGCGGATCTCTCTGCAGAAACCCTACATGCCAGAAGAGAGTGGGGGCCAATATTCAACATTCTTAAAGAAAAGAATTTGCAACCAAGAATTTCATATTCAGTCAAACTAAGCTTCATAAGTGAAAGAGAAATACCCTTTAGAGACAAGCAAATGCTGAGAGATTTTTGTTACCACCAGGCCTACCTTACAGAGCTCCTGAAGGAAACCCTAAATATGGAAAGGAAAAACAGATACCAGCCACTGCAAAAACACACTAAATTAGAAAGACCATCGACACTATGAAGAAACTGCATCAATCTATGGGCAAAAAACCAGCTAGCATCAAAATGACAGGATCAAATTCACAAATGACAATATTAACTTACAATGTAAATGGACTAAATGTCCCAATTAAAAGACACATACTGGCAAACTGAATAAAGAGTCAAGACCCATCAGTATGCTGTATTCAGGAGATGCATCTCACATGCAAAGACACACATAGACTCAATATAAAGGGATGGAAGAATATTTACCAAGCAAATGGGAAACAAAAAAAGGATTTACCATCCCAGTCTCTGATACAACAGACTTTAAACCAACAAAGATCAAAAAAGACAAAGAAGAGCATTACATAATGCTAAATGGGTCAATGCAACAAGAAGAGCTAACTATCCTAAGTATATATTCATGCAATACAGGAGCACCCAGATTTATAAAGAAAGTTCTTAGAGACCTACAAAGAGACTTAGACTCCCACACGATAATAGTGGGACGGTTTAACACCCCACTGTCAATATTAGACAGGTCAACAAGACAGAAAATTAACAAGGATATTCAGAACTTGAATTCAGCTCTGGATCAAGCAGACCTAATAGACATCTACAGAATTCTCCACCCCGAATCAACAGAATATACATTTTTCTCAGCACCACATCACAATTATTCTAAAATTGACCGCAGAATTGGATGTAAATACTCCCCAGCAAATGCAAAAGAATGGAAATCATAACAAACAGTCTCTCAGAACTCAGGATTAAGAAACTCACTTAAAAACACACAACTACATGAAAACTGAGCAACCTACTCCTGAATGACTACTGGATAAACAACAAAATTAAGGCAGAAAAAAATAGGTTCTTTGAAACCAATGAAAACAAAGACACAATGTATCAGAATCTCTGAGACACAGCTAAAGCAGTGTGTAGAGGGAAATTTATAGCATTAAATGCCCACAAGAGAAAGCAGGAAAGATCTAGAATTGGTACCCCAAGAGACACAAAAAACTCTTCAAACATTAATGAATCTAGGAGCTGATTTTTTTAAAAGATTTACAAAATAGACCACTAGCTAGACTAAAAAAGAAGAAAAGAGAGAAGAATCAAACAGATGCAATAAAAAATGATCAATGGGAGATCACCACTGATTCCACAGAAATACAAACTACCATCAGAGAATACTATAAACACCTCTACACAAATAAACTAGAAAATCTAGAAGAAATGGTAAATTCCTGGAAACCTAAACCCACCCAAGACTAAACCAAGAAGTCAAATCCCTCAATACTCAATAACAAGTTCTGAAATTAAGGCAGTAATCCATAGCTTATCAACCAAAAAAAAACCCAGGACCAGACGGATTCACAGCCAAATTCTACCAGAGGTACAAAGAGGAGCTGATAATATTCCTTCTGAAACTATTCCAAAAAATAGAAAAAGAGGGACACCTCCCTTACTTATTTTAGGATGCCAGTATCATCCTGATACCAAAACCTGGCAGAGATACAACAAAAAAAGAAATTTTCAGGCCCAAATATCTGATGAACATTGATGTGAAAATTCTCAATAAAATACAGGCAAATCAAATCCAGCAGCATATTGAAAAGCTTATCCACCATGATCAAGTTGGCTTCATTTCTGGGATGCAAGTCTGGTTCAACATAATGCAAATCAATAAACATAATCCATCACATAAATAGATAGAACCAATAACAAAAACCACATAATTATCTCAACAGATGCAGAAAAGGCCTTCAACAAAATTCAACAGCACTTCATGCTAAAAACTCTTAATAAACTAGGTGTTGATGGAATGTATCTCAAAATAATAAGAGCTATTTATGACAAACCCACAATCAATATCATACTGAATGGACAAAAACTGGCACAAGACAAGGATGTCCTCTCTCACCATTCCTATTCAACATAGTATTGGAGGTTCTGGCCAGGGCAATCAGGCAAGAGAAATAAATAAAAGGCATTCAAATAGGAAAAGAGGAAGTCAAATTGTCTCTGTTTGCAGGTGACATGACTGTATATTTAGAGAACCCCATCATCTCAGCCCAAAATATTCTTAAGCAGATAAGCAACTTCAGCAAAGTCTCAGGATACAAAATCAATGTGCAAAAATTACAAACATTCCTATACACCAGTAATAGATAGCCAGATTTTGAGTGAACTCCCATTCACAATTGCTACAAAGAGAATAAAATACCTAGGATACAACTTACAAAGGGTGTGAAGGACCTCTTCAAGGAGAACTACAAACCACTGCTCAAGGAGATAAGGGAGGACACAAACAAATGGAAAAACATTCCATGCTCATGGATAGGAAGAATCAATATTGTGAAAATGGCCATAATGCCCAAAGTAATTTATAGTTTCAATGTGATCCTCATCAAGTTACCACTGACTTTCTTCACAGAATTGGAAAAAAACTACTTTAAATTTCATATGGAACCAAAGAGAGCCCATATAGCCAAGACAATCCTAAGCAAAAAGAACAAAGTTGGAGGCATCATGCTACCTGACTTCAAACTATACTACAAAGCTACAGTAACCAAACAACATGGTACTGGTACCAAAACAGAGATAATAGAACAATGGAACAGAACAGAGGCCTCAGAAATAACACCACACTTCTATAACCATATGATTCTTGACAAACCTGACAAAAACAAGCAATGGGGAAAGGATTCGCTAGTTAATAAATAGTGTTGGAAAAACAGGCTAGCTATATGCAGAAAGCTGAAACTGGACCTCTTTCTTACACCTTATACAAAAATTAACTCAAGATGGATTAAAGACTTAAATGTAAGACCTAAAACTGTAAAAACCCTAGAAGAAAACCTAGATAATACAATTCAGAACATAGGCATGGGCAAAGACTTCATGGCTAAAACACTTCATAAGTAAAGCAATGGCAACAAAAGCCAAAATTGACAAATGGGATCTAATTAAACTAAAGATCTCTGTAAATCAAAGAAAGTATCATCAGAGTGAACAGGCAACCCACAGAATGGGAGAAAATTTTTGCAATCTATCCATCTGACAAAGATCTAATATCCAGAATCTACAAGGAACTTAAACAAATTTACAAGAAAAAACCAACAACCCCATCAAAAAGTGAGCAAAGGACATGAACAGACACTTCTCAAAAGAAGACATTTACATGGTCAACAAATATATGAAAAAAAGCTCATCACCACTGGTCATTAGAGAAATGTAAATCAAAACCACAGTGAGAAACCATCTCACACCAGTTAGAATGGCAATCATTAAAAAGTCAGGAAACGACAGATGCTGGCAAGGATGTGGAGAAATAGGAATGCTTTTACACTGTTGGTAGGAGTGTAATTTAGTTTAATCATTGTGGAAGACAATGTGTGGCGATTCCTCAAGGATCTAAAACTAGAAATACCATTTGATCCAGCAATCCCATTACTGGGTATATACCCAAAGGATCATAAATCACTCTAAAGTCATATCACATGTGTGCTTATTGTGGCACTGTTCACAATTGCAAGTACTTGGAACCAATCCAAATGCCCACCAATGATAGACTGGACAAAGAAAATGTGGCACAAACACACCATGAAATATGGTGCAGCCATAAAAAAGGATGAGTTCATGCCCTTTGTAGGGACATGGATGAAGCTGAAAACCATCATTCTCAACAAACTAACACACGATCAGAAAACCAAACTCCACGTGTTCTCACTCATAGGTGGGAGTTGAACAATGAGAAACATAGACACAGGGGAAGAGAACATCACACACTGAGGCCTTTTGGTGGGGGATGGGGAGGGATAGCATTAGGAGAAATACCTAATGTAGATGACAGGTTGATGGGTGCAGCAAACCACTATGGCATATGTATACCTGTGTAACAAATCTGCAGGTTCTGTCCATGTACCCCAGAACTTAAAGTATAACAATAATTAAAAAATAGCTTCAGTTTGAAGACTGCACCCTCTTTGTCTTACAGGAGACAATTACATGGTGTTTTCTTTCCTACATTCAAAATACATGGTCCAAGAATTGAGGAGAGAAAGTAGAGTGAACCTTCTCACTAATATGCCACAGAACATCAGCACTGCAGGTTTTGGGGAAATGGTTCCACTGGAAAACATAAAAATGAATCCACTGATGTCGAAGCTGAGACTTTCACCTGACCATTTTGCATGTCTTATGCCACCAAAGGAATAAATGAACAGGGAAATTACCCTAATGGCTGAAGTGATTGATCTGAACTACCAGAGAGAAATTTCGTTTCTCTTGGACTTCACCTTATCTACTTTTTTCCCTTTGCTAATTTTAACCTGTATCCTTTGTCTGTAGTACAATGTAACCATAAAAGCCAAAAAAAAAAAAATTAGCCAAAAATTAAACAGCAACAATAATAGTGGCTAGTATTTATTGACTTATTTCTATGTACCAAATACGATTCTAAGTGCTTTACAGTATTAATTCACTGAATTCTCCAAACTATTTTATGAAATAGATATTAGTATTGTCACCATTTAGCATTTGAGGAAAATAAAATGCAGGATAGGTAAACATAAATGAAATGCTGTCAAAAAGCTGTTATTGATGTTGTGCCCAAGAGGGGAGTATTGTCTATTTCATCAGTTATTATTTTCATTAGTATAATTGGTTTATACTTTTGCTTTATGAACTCATTATTTCTTTTGAGTTTGGTGAATTTGAATTTTCTTTTTCTTAGTCATTTTTTATTAGGAATGTAAATATTAATCAGTAATAAATGGAAGTAAATGAGGTGGAATAAGAACAGTAACAATGGGCTACTGGTGATTTCCAACTAGTCTTACCAATATGAGCCTGTTTGTCACACAGTGTAGAGAGAAGCCTCAGAACCTTTAATGAGTTAGCATAATGAGATATTTTACTGTGTGGTACATTCCTAACACAAAGAATGACTGGAAATGGTTGCACAGGTTTATGTAATTAAGCAATTAAAAAAATATCGATGGATTATATTTGATGACCACATGCACCTGCAAACACATTGAACAAATAAGTATAAATGTATGGAGACCAAACCAAACATCTGTATTCCTAGTGCTAAGTGATTCAAATTGTATTATTATTCCAATTGTATTATTAATTTTCTGTAAAACCATATTATTTTTACATGGGGAAGATACTGTCCAATAGGATTTCTGTGGAAATTACCTGAATTGTATCATAGTGGACCCCTTTTAATCAGAATTTGCATGTTGATGTCTTGCTTAACCTTGATGATTCGAATGCTGTGAGATCCATGAGCATTAGTAAGATATTTTATAGTAAGGGTAAATGGTAATTTGAAGTTTTCTGAATCCAATTCCTCTCACAAAACTTTTGTCAGACAAATTTAATGTGTTCATAAAAAATATTCAAACAGTAACATGTTTGAATTATCATTTCTTAATATAAAGGTAACTTCTAATTAAAGACTTTTCTAATTCTAGATCTACAAATCAGTCATAATTAGCTTGGAATAAACTACCATTTTACTGAAAATTTATTTAATGTGGGAAACAAAGACTTAATAAATATATATTCTATATATTCTTGTTAAAGTTATTTAGGAATAACTTATTTCCACTGTAGTTCAGTATACATTACATATTGAGGCATATACTGCATATCATTTCAGTATAGCATTTCTAATTCAGCTATGATTTTTAAATTATTCATCAAATACTGTATTTCTTTCTTTGTTATATTGATGAGAATATATTTCCAACAGTAATATATTTTTGCTTACTTTCCCTGCTGTGCTCATGTTGTTTCTTTCCTCTCTGCAGACCAGGAGACTGGTGAGTCCTTGTGGATTTCTTTGCTTGAGTGCAGAAGCAGATATTTATTGCATAGATATTTATTCTGTTTGCTTGTGTAACACTCAATTCCAATTCCACACGTGATCTATGTCTTTAAGCCACAGCCCTTGGATTACCCTCAGACTATCAAAACATAATGAAAAGGATACTGAACCAGCACTCAAAATATTGACTTTTCAAATTCCAGATAAGATTTTGTTTTCATTAGGTTATATATTAAGTTAAAATGATACATTTTAATAACTGTCTCTTTTCCTCACTCTCCCCCACCTCTTCAATTCCTTGTTTCTCTTCTCTCAATCCTACATAGGTCGTTCTGCATTCTGTTTTCCCTTTGTCTGCACTAAGCTGCAAGTTGGAATCCACATGGGGCAGTTAGGAAGGAGGAGGAGTAAGAAAACAGGATAAACAAAGTAGGACGAAGAGAGCACCCTCGTTGTCTTTACAGCAGAAAATCAGACACCCAGTCAGTCACAGCAAAGGGGATCACTGTGCCTGGCCATTCTGCTCCACTCAAAACTACTAAGTATGGACTGTGAACCTCCCTGTGTCAGGCACTAAGCTGGGTCTGGTGGAGTGGCAGTGATGGATAAGACACGATCTCTGCTTGTGCCAAGAGGCAATATGGGACAGCGGTCATGGTGTGGTTTTGGGAACAGGCAGACCCTATTCCTTACTAGTTCTGTGTACTTGGAATTACTATTTCACTGATTTTTTTGCCTTAGTTTCCTTATCTGTAAGATGAAGATGAATAGTAGCATCATTTTAAAGGACTGTTTAGTGAATAAATAAAATAATCCATGTAAAGCACTCATAATGGAATTTGGCAGATAAGAGCACCCTCCTAAATGTTAACCATGATTATTATCCATAAAATGAATCTCACAGTTTATGGGGGAAAAGACACATAGCCTCAAAATCTACATATCAGCCTGGCTGGGAAGTGCCCCATCACAGGGATCAGTTAGTGCTTTGGGAGCAGAGAAGAAGGTGCAATTCAGAATTAAGGACTCTGAGGAGGCATTGTAGAGGAACAGGCATTTAAGGTAGATTTTAAGTAATTGTGAGAAATCGAGCAAAATCCTCACTGGATCATTTATATTGTCCTTTGATCAATGTAACTAGTATCCTCATGGCTTTCCAAGAATAGGAGTTTGATTTTTCTTTTTATCCACACTTGGAGGCATCATAGAATTATACAAGCAACTATTTAATTAGATATAGTCTGTCAATATGAACAAGTTAGCATAAAGGACATATTTCTCTAAAATTGCCACAGAGACATTTCAGTAAGCTTTAATTATGTAGACACTGAGACCCACACCAAGACCGAGAAACAGTCACCCAATAGAGAAGCCAAGGAGGTCCTGTGATTTCAGTTGCTTCTAGTTTGGAAATGTACAAGGGATAGAAGATAGCCCCAAATAACCTGGCTTTAACCTTCTCATCCAACTGTTCCTCCCCCATTCTCCAATACAGGGCCTATGTTCTTTAGAAGCTTGTATCTCTGTGGTCCTCCAAAGAGGAATCCATTCCTCACTCAAGCTCTTGCTCATCATGCTCTCTCTCTCTTCTTTTCTCTCCTTCTTGCCCATTCAAATCCTATCCAAACTTTGAGACCGGGACAAGGTTGCCCTTGTGGAGGTATATTAACTCCATCTCACAGTTGTGCTTCACTCCTCTGCATCCCTGTCATACTAGCATCCCTGCTGTGGTTTTAGGGTCTATTCCCTTTTGTTGCCCTTTATATTTAGTGTAGAGATCAGTCTCATAAATTCTATTAGAAATTTCTAGTCAGGAATGTTCTTGAATTTCATGTAAATCTTCAACTGTACCTAGTGTCATGTGTACAGTAGATGTTTAATGAATGATTGTTGAATACTTGTGCTCCTTTATGTTAGGACAGGCACTGTTCTATGAGCAGTCCCATAATCCAGAAAATCTGGTGCCTCCTCTTTAGGGGATTACAGATTAACAGACTACCTGTGGTCTGGTAGACAAGACAGAGAACACTCCTGTGAAGCAGCAAGTGGTCAGTGCCAGGAGAATTTATTGTGGAATCGAAGGAGGAAAACACTACTCTATCTTTGCCTTGTGCATTCTCAGCTGTTAATGCCTGGCACGGGGTAAGTGCTCAGATATTTGTTGACTAAATTAAGTGAATGACTTCCACCCTGAGAGTGAGAAAGCCTTGAAAGAAAGATATTTTATTAAAATTTATCAAGAAAGATCAGTGCAATTGAGAGGTATTGATACAATCAACATATGGACAAAGAATAGCAAAAACTTTTTCTCTCATAGTACCCCCTTTTACGCATTTTTCTGTTTAATCCTGTCTCACACCTGTAGACATAGCATTTAAGGGAATTATAGCCACTACCACCTTGTTTTCAAGGCCCAAGTGAATTTAGAAATGTGGTATCCACTTAAGAGCTTCCATCACTTCGTGAACACATGGCTCCATGAACTGCCAAAAGCACTTTGGTACAAACGCCATAAAATCAGGAGATCTTTCTTAATACCATCTGGCAACTACTCTGTGCTTACTCTCTGCCCTGCATTCTAAAAGTTTAAATGATCAGGGGGAAAGAGCAGTTGTCACATGATTGAGAGTCAGTGTTCTAGTATCATAGGGCCATGGCAGGACTGGTGCAACATCTATAATGTCCAAAGGTAACCCTATCAATCTCTAAGGATCATTGGGTCAGTGATCCCCTGTGTGCTAGGCAGAATAATGGCCCTCAAAGATAGGAATCTAGGAATATGTTGCTTTACATGGCAAAAAATGGATTTTGTAGATATGATTCAGTTAAAGGTCTTGAGACGGGAAGATTAGCTTGGATTATCCAGGTGGACCTAATCTAATCTTATGGCTTCTTAAAATTCAAGAGCTTTTCCAGGTTGCGATCAAAGAGGGAGATGTGTCTACTCACAGACCATAGGTGGCCATGTTTGCAACAGGGGCATGTTAATTTTCTATTGCTGATGTAACAAACACCACAAGTGCTCTTGGAAGGCTAGCGGAAGGCAAGAACTGGCATCTCTAATATAATTATACAAGTAATGATGAGTAGTGCGGAGAAGTGACTCCAAAGCCTCAAGAAGGACAGACCAGCACCTCTGTAAAAGATCTGTCTCCTCTTCCCATGGGGCCATAATTTACCTGCATCTAAGAAATAATATTGTAACTGGAGGAAAGTATCTTCAGTACAAATTCTTCATTTTGGGGGTTAAATGATAGGCAAAATGGTAAGATTAATATTAAAGATTGATAGAAAAAACAGTAACATTTCATGTATGTGCATAAAAAAACTTTAACGCATGTTTGGGATGAGGTGTAAAATGAAGAGCGAGAGAGACTTTAGTAGCAATAAATAGAACTTGAGAATGAAATAAATACTCTGTAGAAATACTACAATAAATAGAATAAATTTTAAGTTCCTAGAGAAATTTTTGAAAATACCCACATTCAAAGCCATGAATTCTTACTCAATTAGCATTTAATTTTGATTTTGGCACTGAAGCCAAAGATGTCGAGGGAGCTGAACTGCTTGCTGGATTGGTTGTGGCTGTGGAGCCTGCAATTCTGCCAAGAAGAGCATCTGTGAGAGAACAAAATGTCTGTTTACATTCCTCCTGTGAAGGGAGTTGGGAAATAACGTAGGAAGCCCAATCCAAAAGCAAAGATGTTCAATCCAGTCTTCTCTGTGAGAGCCAAACTACAAATCATCTAAATGTTCCACAAATGATTTACTGATGTATTTTAAATGAGTTAGTGATGTATTTTAAATGAGTTATTGATGTTTCCTTTTTCCCATGGGGCCATAATTTACATGGATCTAAGAAATAATACTGTAACTGGAAGAAAGTATCTTCAGTACAAATTCTTCATTTTGGGGGTTAATCTGATGATGTGCTTGGCAGGTGCTGTAAAGTATAATTATTGAGATGATGCAGAAATACCAAGTGTTTATTAAAACAATACAAAGTAATACAAATGGTATGGTTGTCACAATATAAAAATATCTAAAAGCCAAAGAGTTCTTTAATAGTGGAGAATTTTTTCCTTTTTGAAATTAAAAATATATTTTTTTGTAAAAAATACAAATGATTACTATTAATATCTAACATTCATGGAGTGCTGATTGCTCATTTCTGTGAATACATTGCCTCATTTAGTGCAATGTTTAGCCTTAACTTATCAGATAGGTACCATTGCCATGCACATTTTACAGAGGAAGACATTGAGGTTTAGAGGGATTGCATAAATTTCCCAATGGAACACAGCTAGTGGTGGAGTCAGGATCCCAGGAAGCCTAACTCCAGAGTTTAATAACCTAAATAACAATAAAATAGCTAATATCCTTGTCACTCTCAGCATGTGCCATTTACTGTTCTAAATGCTTTGCAATGAACAGATCATGTAAACCTCACAATAACTCTATGAGGTAGATTCTACTATTATTACCATTTTATAGACACATATTTTGTATATCTTTGCCAGTCTTAAAGCCACTTGTGAGTTTTCTAGCATATTTTCCCAGAACATGTCAACTTTATTTTCATTTAAATTGCTTGAGACACAGCATGATTGTTGACATAGTCACTGGCAATGTTATTCACAGCTGTGTATCTCCCTGGAGTCTTTGTCTTACTCACAAGTGTGGAGGAGGTGCTTTGCATCTGGCCACATCTGCCATCCTGGAGCCTCCTCATCCTCGTCCTGGGGAATCCCTCCCCTCTCCCCAGGGGGAGGGCATCAGCTTCTCAGATACCACATCTTTCTTTGAGTTAATTTTTCAGTTTGGGGCACTTCATTAGTTATCTTCTGGAGAAAAGGTACACGAAGGGGTGAATTTATGAGATCTCTTATGCTTCTATTGGAGTTTTACTCTGTTGTGATGAGTTTTAATTCTCAATAGTTTTTTTTTTATGGCATCATATTTTTTTATGTATATAATATCTTTTTACAAATATTAACAGCTTTTAAGAAGATTTTGTATTTTTTCATTTTATGGATTATTTCTTCCAACTTCTTTTTTCCTTGCTTTGTTTCTGTCTTTCCTATTACAAAGCTGGAATCACCCCACACATCTGATGATCTTGGTTGTCGTCTGTTGTAGAACGGGGACTAACAAGCTATTGGGAAGCTCTGAATACATCGGTGGCATCTGTGTCTTGTGAGATTCTCTATAGAGCTATCTGGTGGGCTTAATTGCTGGGGAATATAATGTCAGTAAGGGTGGGTATTTTCTCTTGAGCTAGTCAGATTTTTCAAAGGATGATTTTGGAATTTTCCATGTAGGAGACAGATGCCCAGCTGCAAACACTCTATGGCCCAAGGAGGCAACTGAAAATCCAAATATAAGCCACTTGGGAGAAAAAAGGCAACATCAAGGACTACCCAGGTAACTCCAAAAGCTTGTTCACATTAATCTTGCAAAACTATAGCCAAAAATTGATTGGACTTTGTAATAATCTCATTTTTTAATGGCTCTCAAAGTTTTTTATTAAGACCTGTGAGAATTTTTTTATGTCCTGACTTATATGTCTGCCTTTGATAATCTTAGGTTCCTGAATGACCCAGTTAGAAAACATTTCTGCGGGTCTATCACTCCTTGGTGAGTGACATCTTCCTAAGGCTTTATAGGTGGCTGAGACAGTTTATATTATTTTGACAATTATTTGGTCAGACCTTTTTTTTAAATAATAAAAACTATAATTACAATACCTTTATTTCACAATTACATGTACATGTTGGCAGCTGGAGCCTTTCTTTACAGTTTCTTTATAAGTTAAAAAAGTAATAAAATTATAAATCTCATCCTAGCTTGTAAAACCAAACAGTTAAGGTTAAAAAGTTAACTTCAGTTCTTCAACTCTTTTCAGATCCTGGTTTCTGAAATGAGCAGCCTGTTCTGTACATTTCTATGTCTTTCCCTATGCACGTACAAACCTATGTATAATGTTTACAAATTTTATTTTGTCTTTCACAAAAATTGGATCTTATAATACACATTACTGTGTACCTTGCTTTTTATACTTAGTGATGCATTACATTAAGCCCTCCAGATTTTAAGATATAATTTTTTTTTGAGATGAGTACTTGCTCTGTTGCCCAAGCTAGAGTACAGTGGTGCCATCATGGCTCACTGCAACCTCCGCCTTCTGGACTCCAGTGATCGTCCCACCTCAGCCTCCCAAATAGCTGGGACTACAGTTGCATGCCACTATGCCTGGCTAGTTTTTGTGGTTTTTTGTAGAGACAAGTTTTTGCCATGTTGCCCAGGCTGGTCTCTTAACTCTTGAGCTCAAGGGATCTCCCTGCCTCGGCCTCCCAAAATGCTGGAATTACAGGTCTGTCCCCCCGACATCCGGCTCCCTATTTTTTTTTTAAAAGATCCACTTACCATTCAAAATAAGGAGTTATCATTCCTTATTCTGCCAATCAATCAGACAGCGTAAAAATTTTTTTTCTTTTACAAATAAGACTGCAGTAAGTAGCCTTGTCTCTGTGTTCTTACACACAGATACTTTTGTTTCTATGGAGTTAATTCCCAAGTATGATATTGCTTGGGGCGTCCATGTTGTAAATGTTAATAAGTATCACAAATTGCTTGTCAAAAACCTATGACAATGCACATTTCTACCAACAGTGTCAGCTAATAGATGCGCAATGATATCTAATTTTGCTTCATTTTGTATTTTTTGGCCATTACCAAGGCCCAATGCCATTTAATATGCTTGTCGGCCATTTTAATTACCTCTTCTGTGAACTTCCATCATGGTTCATTTTCCTATTGAGTTACCTATTTTTAAATAAAAAACACTTGGATACTAGAGGTATCATTTTTTTGTCAATCGTATATGTTGAAAATATTTTTTCTTTGTCTATTTTTTATAGTTTATTTGTTCATATAAAAATTTGAATATTTTACCTATGCTCAGAATTTGATTTGAAATACTTTGATAAAATGTTTAGTCAACCTCCCACTTTGTTTTTATGTATCATGAGGAGTTGAAAAATCAAAGCGATACATTCTCACAACCATGCACATTTTCTCCCTGTCCTCTTCAGCTTTGTGTTTGTCATCCTGTTTCAGCACCTACAAAGTCACTTTTGTGGAATATTTGATTATAGGCCTAGCCAATGATTTCTACAGGAATACATATTTATATATAAATACAATCACTTAACTATATACCCCACTTGCCCCATAGTAAAAACTCCTTTACGTGTTATTCTTAAAAGTCTTAAATAGAAGCAGGATGAACAAATTTCTTTAATAATTTTTTAAAGAATGTCAATCACACCCTTTAACAATTTAGAGGAACTTGACATCAAGAGCTTCCTCATGAAATCTATTGTCATGTTGTGTGCTATGGACTGAAGGTTCATGTTCCACCAAATTCGTGTGTTGAAGTCTAATCCCCAATGTGACAGTATCTGGAGGTGGGACTTTTGGGAGGTGATTCCACCCTCATGAATGGGGTTAGTGCCCTTATAAGAAGAGACACAGGTGATCATTCTGTCAGTCATGTGAGGATACAGGGGGAAGGTGTCTGTCTACAGACCGGGAAGTTGACCTTCACCAGACGCCAGGTCTGTTGGTCCCTTGGTCTTGTATTTTCCAGCCTACATAACGGTGAGAAATAAATGTTTGTTGTTTAAGCCACCCAGTCTCTTATGTTTGTTAAAGCAGCACAAACTTATTGAAACATGATGGTAGACAGAATTCTAAGCTGACTCCCAAGACTCCAGCTCCCTGGTATACATGCCGTGTATAATTTCTTATGCTTATGCGAGAATGGAACCTTTGAATATGATGAGACAGCCACTCCCTGCATTAGGCTGTGTTATGGAGCAAGTGCTGATGGAAGAGTCACGTGTGTGATTAGTGATTATCTGCCATTATAGGAGACTCTGTTGTGTTAGACTGGAGGGATTTAAGAGTCAGAAGTTTGCGAGCATGAGAGAGTGTGCAGAGGAAGCCATGCTGAGATTATTCCCTGGTCCACAGCCAGCAAGAAACTAGAAGCCTCAGTCTCACAGCCACCAGGAACTGAATTCTGACAACCGCAAAGTAGCCTGAAGAGAGCCCCAAGTTACAGAAAGGAACATAGGCCAGCCAATACCACTGAGACCCAGTTCAAGCAACTAGTTCAGCTGTTCCCAGATATTTGATCTGCAGAAACCGTGAGAGAATAAATGATGTTCATTCAAGCCAACAATTGTGTGGTAATTTGTTGCTCAGAAATATAAAACTAATATACATGTGAATAAATGTTTTATATAATTAACCACCTTTAACTCTGGTTATTTTTTCAAGTACATTTTCAAAAAATTTAGAGTAAACTTTTATGTATAATCAAGGGAGATGTTTTGAAAGGGATCTCTTCCAGGAAAGCCTTCAGAAAGAAGATAAAATTTGGACAATTTTTTCATGATTTGAAGAAGACTGGTGACTAGAGATGGCAGTGTCTCTTGGGATAAGATTTTGACTTGTAGGAAGGCATGGAATGACAAAATAATGTAACTTACTAAAAGTGTTTAAAAATAAAAAATTCAGCTTCAAATAGAAAAATGTATGGACTAGAAACAAGATCTAGCATAGTTTGTGAAAGATTGTGATGTAAGAATTGAAACATGGTACAACATAATTTTAAAATTATGTACAGGCTAAATGATAAAATTGCTTTTATTTCTGCTTCTGATATTCACATAATGAGTTTTAAGTGGAGAATTTATCCAATAAGTTTTGCAGTTATGAAAAAGTAACAAAGAGACTTTAAGGACTCCATTATTAATTAGGATCAGAGATTCTTGCCCCACAAAAATGACGAAGGGTTGTCCCTACAAGAACTGTACACCCTGTTCTTAATAGTTTCTGATTCTTAATCAGGACTTTGGAACAATTCTTAATGGGTGGTAGACTTTGCATAAACAACTGCATTTGAAAATCCTAGAGGGCCTTCAAACCCACCAACTCCATTTCCAAACTTAACCATTGCTATGGTTTGAATGTTTGTGTCCTTCAAAACTCATGTTGAAATTTAGTTGCCATTGTAATAGTATTAAGAGGCAGAACCCCTAAAGAAGGAAGTAGACTGGTCAGGCCCAGTGGCTTACACCTGTAATCCCAGAACTTCGGGAGGCTGAGACAGGTAGATCACTTGAGGTCAGCAATTCGAAACCAGCCTGGCCAACATAGTGAAACTCTGTCTCTACCAACAAAAACAAAAATTAGCCAGGTGTGGTGATGGAATTCTGTAATTGCAGCTACTTGGGAGGCTAAGGCAGGAGAATGGGTTAAACCTGGGAGGCAGAGGCTGCAGTGAGCCAAGATCATGCCATTGCACTCCAGCCTGGGCAACAGAGTGAGACACTGTCTCATAAAAATAAATAAATACATATATACATACATACGTAGGCCATAAGTCTCTGCCATTATGGGTGAGGTTAATTTTACATTACGAAAAGGTAGGTTTAGACTTTTCTTGCTCTGTCTTACTCTGTCACCTTTTACCATGAGATGATCTACCAAGAAGGCCTTCAACAGATGTTGGTACCTTGATACTGAGCTTCTTAGCCTTCAGAACTGTGAGTCAATAAAGTTCTGTTCATTATAAATCACCCAGTCTCAGGTATTCTGTTATAGCAACAGAAAATGGACTAAGACAATCAGCTTTCCCACAAATACCTGATACTGTCTTTAGATCCTAAGTTGGTAAAGGGACCAACCATCCACACCCAGTTGTTAGGCCAACACTTTGGAATTAGCCTTCTCCCTCTTCCTTGTGTCCCACACTTTCTTGATCTTGATGCCATGTCACTGATATGTTTTATGAGTTTATCTGGTGCCCTGCTTTTCCTTTGCCACTGCTTGAAACAGAAGCCATTCTGTCTTGTTATTAATAGCTGAAACCTTCTCATTCTCTCTGTTCTTCTCCTCGCCTCTAATGCACCCTCCTCAAGACCAAATGAATGAGTTTAATATGCCAATCTGATCATATCATCAATCTTCTCCAAAAAGTTCTAATAGAGTTCTTGTTCTTAGAGGGTAAAATCTAAACTTCTTGTAAGGAATCCAGGAATCACTGTTACTTGACCACAGACTTTTTCCATTGTGAAGTTTACAGGCCTTTAATACTAAGGGCTTGTAAGTCCCTAACATGCTCTGCTGTTTCCTGCTGAACCCTTGGTCTTAGATGCCTTCCTCTAGTTTTGCTTCTGTCAAACTCCTCTTCATTCTTTAAATTTAGGCATAAATATTTGTATTAGGTAACAATCAACAGAATGGAACTTTCAGGTTGCACATTGCCATTTTCTCCTTGAGATATTCACTTTGGATGTAATGGTTATCTCTGCTCCCCTACACTCTTCTTTTTGCTCACAACTATTGGTGAGATGGAGAGCAGAAAGCTCAGAGAGCCTCAAACCTCTTTTACTCTCAGAAGTCAACCAGCACATTCTTGAATATCCTCTGTCTTTAAATGTCCCTGAAGGAGGAGAAGATACCAAATGTAAAATAAATGGTATTTGACTGTTCCAAATTCTTTCTGCTATTCACTACAATTTGAAGATTTTGGAAAGATTAAATCAAAAGCCTTAGAATTTCCTTCTATTAATGAAATAATCTATTTTAGCTTTTGTTTTACTTCCAATTTCCTGAGGCTTTAACTAAGGTTTAAAATAAATATTTAGTCTTGAAGTTATTTCTTAACTCTTTTCTCCCATCTACCCTGCAACATGGTATCATCTAAGTGATGTTTATTATTTAGGTTTACAATAATCTAAAAATGTTTCAATATTGTAGCTATAATTTAGCTTCCATTTACAAATAAATACCTGTGGTATTTGATTTTCTGTGCCTATTAGTTTGCTAAGGATAGTGGCCTCCAACTCCAGCCATGTTCTTGCAAAGGACATGATCTCTTTCTTTTTATGGCTGCATAGTATTCCATGGTGTATGTGTACCACATTTTATTTATCCAATTGGCCATTGATGGTCATTTAGGTTGACTTCATGTCTTTGCTATTGTGAATCATGCTGCAATAAACATATGCATGCATGTGTTTTTATGGTAGAACAATTTTTATTTCTCTGGGTATATACCCGGTAATGAACTTGCTGGGTCAAATGGTAGTTCTGTTTTTAGCTCTTTGAGGAATTGCCATATTGCTTTCCACAATGGTTGAACTAATTTAAACTCCCACCAACAGTGTATAAGTATATCCTTTTCTCTGCAACCTTGTCAGCATCTGCTATTTTTTGCCTTTTTAATAATTAATAGCCATTCTGATTGGTATAAGATGGGAGTTTAATGACGAGAACATATAGACACAAACAGGGGAACACCAGACACTTGGGCTTACATAAGGGTGAAGCATGGGAGGGAGACGAGCAGAGAAAAGAACATGGGATACTAGACCTAGTACCTGGGTGATAAAATAATCTGTACAACCCCCCATCGCAAGAGTTTACCTATGTAACTAACCTGCACATGTACCCCTGAATCTATAATAAAAGTTTAAAAAATAAAAATAGAAAAACAAACCAAAGAAACAAACAAGAAACTCAAAAACTGTAGTTATATTGACTTAAGGCGATTAGATATCTTCCAAAACACAGCACATTATTGGTTTCTGAGTGTGGAGTAGTCTTTAAATATATTTCCATAAGAATTATCTGTTGATTTCTCTAACCTGCTTTCACTGATAACTACTGATTATTTGCTGAAGTGTCAAATACCTCAAAGAGCAAGCCTGGAAACAATGGAAACCAGGTATTTTTATCTCTGGTTGTTTTTGTTCATTTGTTTTATTGGTGAGGTGTTAAGCAACCTGTGGGTTCTGTGGTGATTGTGATAGTGTTGTGCAGATGATCTGGACCCTGGGATGTAAGTAAAAGAAATCAAGTTCACATATGTAACCATCCATCTCATCACAACAGTGTTTGATACCAGCTCCACTTTTACGCCTCACCAGTTTTTCTTTCTCTTTTTATGCAATGGCCCACTTCCTGAATATTGCTAGATATTTGACAGGCAAATAGAATTTAATGTACTTTAATAAAATAGTTACTTTAACATTTTCAGCGAACGCCTAACTAGAGGTTATTTGTGCAATAATCATTTGGTAACAGAAAAGAATAGTCGGATATATAAGCACGTATTTATCAGATACAGAATTGCTCTCATTGTACCTCAACATCTGAGCAATTTTCTAGTAATTCTGTCAAGATGATTTTCTTTCTAATGCCAGAGCAGCATGTATGATTTATAAAGTAGCAAAAGGTTAATTCAGAGTTTTGTTTGTGTGCTCTTTCTGGAGGTGCTAAGTCAGTGCACCTGACAGAGTTATTAATTACACTATCAACATAAACTTTTCTCTTTTTGAAGTTTGAAAAGTTTCTTTATTTTGACAAAGCCTTTTGTTGCTGGCTAAAATGAGTGCAAACTATGTACTTACTCAGAGTTACATTATGGAGGGGATGATCAGCAAATCTAGAAGTTCTTGATTCCAGAGTGAAAATTTGCTGGAAGTCACCCTGATCATGTGCACCACTTAGGCCCACCAGGACACAAGCCACTCTGGGGTTCCACTTTAATATTTTGATTTTGACTTGCTTCCTTCCCACCAATATCGATGTAACTAGGAGCCAGTGCATGGTGCAGAAGGCTCCCACGTGCCACTCTCACCCCGTGGAGGAGTGTGTCACTCTATGAGAACACTGGCAGTGCCCACCTAATGCCCCCACTCTACCTGCTACCCTAGCCTGGGAGGAAGGAGACTGGGAGCTGGATGTCAGCCTTTCTGTCACTGGCAGGATTTGATGACCCTGTTGTGGGGTGTGCACATAGAACTGCTTCTTCTTTTTCTGGATCTAACACCATCAGCATCAATGCAAAACCACAGAACACCCAGCAACAGGTAGTGTCCCATGATGTTATCTTAGGGAGATTCTCAAAACTGTCTTAAACCTGAGTGTCTCTTTCAGCATTTTTGACAAAACAGTCACATGTTCTCTACATTTAGAAGGCCTCTCCCAGTTGGCAAAGTGCTTTATTTGATATCATCCCATTTAGCCTCAGTAAAGCTATAATGGGTTGGTTGAGTATTTTTTCAAAACGAAGGATGAATAAGCTCAGAGAGATTGAGTGACTTACTGAAGGTCACACAGTAAATGATAGACTATTTTACTTTATGTCTAGGGTCTTCCACAATATGAAATAGATTGTAGATAGTGCAACAAGTAGCATTTTTGGAGACAGCTGTAACTTCTTTACCAGGAATAACCTTTGCATGTCACATTTAGAGATAAAGTTCAAAATGCAAATCTTCTGACCATGGGAAAGCATTAACAAGTGGGTACCACAGGCCTTTACATATTCAAAATATTAAACTAATTCTAGGATCATAGACTTGATGTAAGTCATGGTAGTTAATAGGAAAGTTCTAGATTGAAAACAATTTTGCACAAATGTACGTGTGTGTGTGTGTATGTTTATTTGGAAAACATATTGCTTTAGGTGTTTTTGCCATTTCTTAGTTACCAATTTTATATTCTGTGCTCACAGCATTTGGCGCCCAATCTCTACACATAAAGCCACCATAATGCTTTAAATTACTTTACACTTCATTTTCAGTCAATTGAAATAACAAACTAAGACTGTTTTGCTAATGAAGCATTTTCATGAGCAAAAATTAGAGATTTTTTGAACATAATTCTAGAAATAGTTCAGTTTTCACATTTAGTGTCTGAATCTAAGTTTGTCACATGAAGCATAAAATCAATTATATATATATATGTATATAATACTTTAAGTTCTGGGATACATGTGCAGAACGTACAGGTTTGTTACATAGGTATACAAGTGCCATGTGGCTTGCTGCACCCATCTATCCATCATCTGCATTAGGTATTTCTCCTAATGGTATCCCTCCCTTAGCCCCTTACCTCATGACAGGCCCTGGTGTGTGATGTTTCTCTCCCTGTGTCTATATGTTCAACTCCCACTTATGAGCAAAAACATGTAGTGTTTTGTTTTCTGTTTCTTTGTCAGTTTACTGAGAATGATGGTTTCCAGCTTCATCCATGTCCCTGCAAAGGACATGAATTCATCCATTTTATGGCTGCATAGTATTCCATGGTGAATATATGCCACATTCTCTTTATCCAGTCTATCATTGATGGGCATTTGGGTTGATTCCAAGTCTTTGCTATTGTGAACAGTGCCACAATAGACATACGTATGCATGTGTCTTTTTAGTAGAATGATTTATAATCCTTTGGATATATACCCAGTAATGGAATTGCTGGGTCAAATGGTAATTCTCGTTCTAGATCCTTGAGGAATCACTACACTATCTTCCACAATGGTTGAACTAATTTACATTCCCACCACCAGTATAAAAGTGTTCCTATTTCTCCACAGCCTCACCAGCAACTGTTGTTTCCTGACTTTTCACTGTAAACAAATAGCATAAAAGCAATAAAAACATTTCCCTTCACTGTATTAAAATGTGTGACATTTTATTTGAGTTACTAAGAAAAATCCTGGATTTAGAACTTCTGGACCTCTTCACTTATAAATTTGAGTCTATTATTTACTATATTGCAGTTTTTACTTTAGGGCTTTGGTACATTTTATTTAATAAAAAGGGAAAATGCCGACAGTGAAAATAGAATTAGAAGATTTCAAGCACAAGAGCACAGCATGGTTATGTCAGGGCAAGTGAAGGATCCCCTTCACTGGGATTCAATGACTGAAAATTATGAAGATCTCAAAAGTGCAAGAAGTCATAGGAAATATTTTTTCTCAATGGCAAAGATGACACAAGTAGAATGGTTAAGAAGGAAGGTTTATGGGCTTTAATTCCCCAACTGATGTTCAACACTTTATTTAGTTCTCATCTGGATTTTAAACTTTTGCTTGAAAAATAATTTCGTATCAATTTCCATTTCTTTGGAAAGCTCCCACATGTAATTTGTTGATAACATCTCTGAAGAGCAGATTTAATGATATTGCCCAGCTGTTGCTCCAGATCATGTAGGGTAGAGGAGACTACAAGGGGAAGCCAGCTGTATTGTCTCAGAACGTCAGGACGGTACGGATACTGCAATAGGAAAGAAGAGACATTGTGTTAACATTTACACAACTCACATGCTTCCACGTGAGAGTCCAAGGAGCATTTGAAGTGACTTAGTGAAAATCTATCTGTGTTTCCAGCTGCCCTATTCCCATCCCTATGCATTTGGGTCAAGTCAAGTAAAACAGAAGTTCATGTTTTTTGGTTTTCTCTTGTGTTTTCTTCAACCTTAAGCTCACTCATAACATCCTGAGTATGCCTGTCATTTAGACTTTAATTCTACATTAGCATCTTCAAAAAATCATTTTTGAGTGTCCACGTTCCTCATATGATAAAGAATATAAAACAACAACAGATAATAACATGCAATAAGTTCTTGTTATTTGTCACATACTTCAAGCATTTTTTTCACTTAAATCTCAACCTAAACAATGACACTAAAAGTGGATTTTCACATTATTTCTATTTTAGAGATTATAAAAACTGAGACTTAGAAAGATTTGTAACTTGCTCTGATCACACATCTGGTATAGAGTGTTGAGATTCGAACCCAAATATAAATATGCACAAACTATGAGATGATAGGTAACTTGCCTGAAAGGACTGATAATTTAATAAAGTTAGGAACATGCTGGAAATTTAATAGACCTTTGATACAGAGATGCTTAAGGATTCTTAGAAGTAGAGAATAAAGTTGATTTGTATTAATTCTAGAATACTTCATTCTTGTGAAGATTAGAAATACAACATTTACAACACTAGAACTAATGCCCTTTCTATAAACCAACTTTTGATGAATACTTTTAAGAAAAGATGGTCTTTGTGAATCTGAGAATTTTTTATATATATATATATATATATGTGTGTGTGTGTGTGTGTGTGTGTGTGTATACACATATAAGAAACAATATATGTACATAATTTAGAGAATACAGGACAGAAGAAGCAGGTAAAAATATCTGTGATCTACAACTTCAGAGTAATCATGGTCAATGATTTCTTGAATTCTATCAACTTTTTCTAGACACAGATACATTTTTTACTATCCTTTTTGAAAATTTGGGATCATCTTGTAAATACAATTTATATGTCTTGTTTTGTGAGTCTAAAATTAAATTATGAGAATTTGCCAATAAATTCACTTTTTTCATTTCTAATGGTTGGAATTTATTCAATCATATTCTTAATGTTGGACTTTTCAAATGTTTCCAAATTTTGATATTACAGATAACAAGTAAACATGCTTAAACATATATGTATGCTTCAGGTGATTATTTCTATAGATTTCTAGAAATGGTATTGCTGGGACAAAGGATCTAGTTTTTTGTTTTTTTTGGAAGTTTCTGACACAAATCACCAAATTGCTTCCCCAAAAGGATGTATCAATTACTATTGGTGCCCTAGTCACCTTATTCTTACCAATATTAATTATTATAATTTTTAATCTTTGCTTATTGATAGAACTTATTTTATTTAAACATGCATATTACTATATGACATTCTTATAAAGTGAATTTAGGCATGCTTAATGACTTCTTTCGTTGCTCAACACTGTCCTCTGGCTTTGGTCATCTATATTTGCCATCATCTTATCAGTTCTATGATGACGATGAGTCAATGACAATAATGATGACAATGATAACTAACCTTTGATGACGACTGTTTTCCATATATATGTGTATATATATATATATATATATATATATGCACTCTTGAGGGGTGGTGTGGTTTAACAGAAAGTGAATAGATTTGCTAGCAACAAGATCTACCTTTGAATTCTAGCTCCCCCTTCCTACCACCTGATGATTTTGACCAAGTCATGTCATCTCTGCTTTTCGGTTTTCTCCTCTCTAAGATAGTGAGATTGAGACTGACACTGAGCATTGTCTGGGAATCACATGAGATAATGCAGGTAAGACACTTAGCAGAACAGCTGGTGCTCTGTGGGTCCTAGTTTCTCTCCCTCCTCAAGAATATATATTGGATAAAGTATCTAGTATAATAGTTTTGTGAGTGCCAAAGAAACATTATTTAAAATTGAAAACCTCCTGAAATTAAGTGTGGGATAGAAGAAACATCTCAGACTTTGGAGCTAGAAGGCAGAGGTTAGATATAACAGCCTGTTTCCAGTTATGGTTCGGATAAATGCAAGTAACACAGTTCATTATATTAGGTGATTGTAAGAATAAATGTTAGAGGTAGTGAGGGAATGTGTTCTCTTTCTGGGTCCACAAGGGAACATAGTTTTAAGGGCAAGAACTGCCCAGTGCCATGCCTTCCTCCCATCTCTCTCCATCCGGGAGATGTAACGGTCTCTCTTAATTTTCACGGGCACGGGAAGAATCAAAAAGTTGATCACTCCAGTGGAAGTTCTTAGGAACTCCTTTCATTGTCCAGAGGTCTTGAAGAAGGTGGGGGTTCCTCCCAGGTTAAAAGTCCCTTTGTTCCATACCCCTTTGGATTCTATGTTTGAATCCCCTTCCTCGTGGAAGCTGTCTTTCTCTCTCCTGGATTTTCCCTCTGTAGTCCCCTCCCACACATTTTGTCTCTCTCTCATGTGGAAGTTTTCTCTCTTCTTCTCCTTTTTTTTTCTTTCTCCACCTAAAATAAATTCACTTTCTGCAAAAACTCTGTTTGGCGTCCAGTATTTACTTTGTGAATGCATCTGGTCCCCTCTCTCATTCTTGAGTGAGCAGGAGACCAAGAATCTTGGAGAAACGTTCTCTCAGGGGAGCTGAGGGCACCCTTGAACCCCAACATTTTGGTGAGCCAGCCAGGAGAGGGGTACAGCCAGAAGAGGGGTACAGCCAGGAGAGGGGTACAGCCAGGAGGAGGTACAGCCAGGAAAGGGGTACAGGTAGAGAAGAAGACTTCTAACTGTAAGTAAAACCACCCCATTCTGTTCTGTCTCTTTAAGAACACCTGAAGCAGTCACAGCCAGGCAGGGCTCCGGGGGAACTGGAGCAGCAGGGTCCAGTCTCGGGGGCACGGCCCAGCCTGTCTTAAGCAGTATGGCCCAGCCAAAATTAAAAGCTCAGTTTTTTTCCTCCAAGCTCTCTCTCTCTCTGCTTTTCCTCTCTTGGCTTTCTTTCTCTGTCTCTCTTTCCCCTCTCCCTCTTGGCTGTTTCTCTGGGCAAAAACCTGTGGGGAGAAGGGACAGGCAAATGCTATGTGCAGTTACCAGGGGTAGACCCGGGCATGCGCGGGTGCGGCTGGGCATTGGGTTTCCGTGTGTGGAGGAGCAGGGGAGCACCTCCCCTAGGCCTTTCACTCCTTGTGGGCTGGGAACAGCCCAGCCCCAGGGGCAGGCCTCAGCATGTGCAGCAAGCTGCAGCCACCAGCACTGCTGGCCGAGAGAAAAGCAATGGGGAAGGGACTCAGTGTGTCCTGCAGGTGCAGAGGCTCTAAAAGCTATAACTTCCCTGAACACTCCTGCCACCCATGCTAAGCAGAGGGGCAGCACTTAAAAAAGCAAAGCTGGGAAGTACTTTTGCTGGCTGCTCTTGGTCCTGAAGGCAGGGCCTTCATGAAACTGTGGAACTGGGCTGTTAAAAACTGCAGTCAGGGATGGAACAAGAAAACTTCCCCTGGGGCATTCACCTGCCAGCCATAGGTCCCTGTGTGGGCAGCAGGTGGGGGAGTGGCCCAGGGTGCACACATGGTCTTGGCATCATGGCAGAACAAAACATGGGGCAGGCCCCCCCTCCGGCACACAGCAGGGTGGTGCAGAGGCCTGGCTTTTAAACTGACAGAGGCAAGCTAATTTTTTTTTCTCTCCCACCTGAGAGAAGGGAAATGGCTGCTGGCTGTCAGCTCCACCTGGGACACCACCTCGGGGTGCAGCATTCTCATTCAAAATATGGCTTAAGAAAGCTTTCTGCCTTTCCTTAATGCAAGTGGCCTGTTAGCACAGTTGGTTAAGGTATAGGGCCTGCAACTGCAAATTTGCTGGTTCAAATCCCTGGTGAAGTCAATCCTGAATTAGGAAAACCTTTTGGGAAATTTAGAAGCTAAAGGCTATGGGACTTTGTGTTTTGTGTATAATTTGTCTTGCTTAGGATTGGCTCTCTCTCTACGGCAGAACTTTTCCATCCAGAAGATCATAGTTAAGCCAGTTCCAGGGCCCAAATAATCAATGGCAGGTCTCACAACCTTAAGGGCATTTTCCTGCAATGAAAGATGGGTTAGAGGAGAGGAGGCCCGGGTTCTGAGGGTATTGTTCCAGCCTCAGCCACGCCTGGCCTGCCTTCTTTGAACTGTGTGCTTTAATGGTCTCTCCCTAGAATTTCACCCTTCTAGGGCAGTTTTATAAGTTGGCCTGTGTAAATTGGACTTTTGCTGGGGAATATTGGTACCCATCTCCTGAGCCTCACTTGCCTTGTCAAGGGCTCATTGGTATGTGAATACCCAACCGAATACCCCTTTACATTCCATGCCTCTACGGTAGTCACTGGAGGTCCTGCAGACAGCGAGCATGAGTCCTATGATGCTGGTAGATAGTGATTTGAATCCAGTACATAGGAGGCCCTCTGATAAGATGGATCACACATCTTGGGCACATGAAATTTCAGGGTACTGACTGAAAGATGTTTCATTTCAGTACCTGTTTTACCTAAGGGATGCCTTAGGTCGAAGCGGCTGTAATTTCTTTAACCAGGGGTACGGGCATCCCTTGTGTTAGATTTCAGATGGGTGCTTCTATTCCCAAGCTCAAGTCCCCATTACAGTGTATAGTGGAAAATTGGGACCAATTTAGCATACAGTCTTTAAGGAAGAAGCAGCTCATTTTTCTCTGTCAAACAGCATGGCCAAATTACCCCTCTGCCAAGTGGAAAACCTAGCCCCCAAAGGGAAGGGAAGAAAACCCAACAGCTTTCCTTGAGCAACTGCAGGAGGCTTTAAGAAATTACCCTCCCCCTGTCACCAGACTCCATTGAGGGTTAGTTAATACTAAAGGACAAGTTTATTACTCAATCAGCAGCAGATACCAGGAGGAAGCTTCAAAAGCTGGCCTTGGGGCCAGAGCAGAGTCTAGAATCATTACTGAATCAGGCAACCTTGGTGTTTTATAAGAGACCAGGAGGAACAGACTGAAAGGAAGAGGAGAAATCAGAGAAAGGTTGCTGCCTTAGTCATGGCTTTCAGGCAAGCAGACCCCAGGGGCTCAAATGAGGGAAAGGTTCGGGTTAGCTGCCAATCTGCCAAAGCTTGTTACTAGTGCAGTCTGAAGGGACATTTTATAAGAAATTGTCCCCAGAGGAATGGACCACCACCTTGTCCATACCCACTGTGCCAAGGGAATCACTGTCCCAGGGGACGAAGGTTCCCAGGGCCTGAGTGTCTGATCAGATGATCCAATGGCAGACTGAGGATGCCTGGAACAAGTGCCAGCATGAGCCATCACCCTCACATAGCCCCAGGTAAAGCTGACCATAGAGGTCCAGGAAGTTAATCTTCTCCTGGACACTGGCATGGCCTTCTCAGTATTTCTCTCCTGCCCTGGAGACTTGGTGCTTGTTAATTCTCTCTCCTCTGACTCTCCCTCTCCAGGCCCATCCTGGGAAGGACCATTTTCGGTCATTCTGTCTACCCCAATGGCAGTTAAAGTGATGGGAATTGACTCATGGATTCATCACACTCGGCTGAAGCTTTGGACACCTCCTGAAAAGTCACAGACCCTCCATTCTGCAGCCTGAAGTTCCAGGAGACGACCCTTCACACACCAGTGAGCCATTAGAAGATCTACATCTGCTTCTCCAACAAGGTCCTCAGGAAAGTAACCACGCATAAGTCTAATTTATATCCTGGCGTTAACAGAACTATAACCTCAACTTTACTATCTCTCGAACTCTCGATTATCCTTTTCACAGTCTTTTTCTAGGAAAACGCTGCTATTTTGTAAACCAGTCAAGTATTGTTTTGAATGTAGAACTCAGGAATCAATCAAACACAGGGCTACAAATCTTCAAGAAACAGTATTGTGAAGCTTGTTTAACAACTGACTGTCCTGGCTCTATTCTCTCCTAGGCTTGATTATAACCATTCTATATTTGTTGGCCTCTGGACCTCTCATCTTTAACCACCTTGTCACATTCGTTTCTTATAGAACCATAAGGTCACAAGTAATCCTGCCACTGGAACCCCAGATGTCCTTGGCTTGTGGGCTCTATCATGGACCTCAGGATCAACCTTCACCCCTAAAAGGCTCCCCTCTGGGGGAAACCTCAACTGCAGAGCCCCTTCTATGCCCCATTTCAGCAGGAAGTAGTTAAAGAGCGATTGACGCCCGTGTTCCAACAGAAGTTGAACTTTCCTGTTCAGAGGGGGGAATGAGGGAATGTGTTCTCTTTCCGAGTCCGCAAGGGGGCATAGTTTTAAGGGCAAGAACTTCCCAGCGCCATGCCCCCCTCCCATCTCTCTCCATCAGGGAGATTTAACAGTCTCTCTTTTAATTTTCGTGGGCACAGGAAGAATAAAAAAGTCAATCACTCCAGCGGCAGTTCTTAGGAACTCCTTTCATTGGCCAGAGGTCTTGGAGAGGTGGGTTCCTCCCAGGTTAAAAGTCCCCTTTTCCACACCCCTTTGGATTCCATGTTTGAATCCCCTTCCACGAACTCTCTCGTGGAAGCTGTCTTTCTCTTTCCTGGATTTTCCCTCTGGAATCCCCCTTCCACACACTCTCTCTCTTGTGTGGAAGTTTTCTCTCTTCTTCTCCTTTTTTTTTCTTTCTCCATCTAAAATAAATTCACTTTCTGCAAGAACTCTGTTTGGGGGCAGTATGTACTTTGTTAGTGCACCTGGTACCCTCTCTCATTCTTGAGCGAGCAGGAGACCAAGAACCTTGGAGAAATGTCCTCACAGGGGAACTGAGGGCACCCCTGAACCCCAACAGTAGGAAATAGAATTGACTTATTTTTCTAAGGCTTAGAGGAATGTAAGATAAACATTTATAATAGGGTTTAGTACCTGTCTTTTTTTTTTTTTTTTTTAATTTATTTATTTAAGTACCTGTCTTTTACAACAACTTTTCTTTGTAAATTTTTAATAAACTACAATAAAAAGAAAAAGGAAAATCTAGTAATATCTACTTAGAAAACAATCCAAATGTAGTTTCACCTACTCCCATAATGAAAATGCTGAGGTAGTCCTGAAAATAATTAGATGTCACCCTTATTTGGATGACAGGCAGAGGTGTCAGTGACTCCATGTTATAATTATGGTTCTTTAACTAAACTTTCTTTAAGGGGGTAGGTGCCAAAGTGAGTGTTCTCTTTTAAACAAGGCTGAGTGGCTCTAATCATTCAGATTTGCTGTAATCAACATAATTTGGCTTCAGCAGAACAGAAAATGCAAAACAACTGTTTTTTAGCTTCTCACAATATGATCTTACCTGTGCTCCATGCAAAGACTGAACTGGTAATGGAAAACCAACTTACTCTAATATTTCTCATCCTTCCACCCTTTCATTCTCTGCTAGACAACCCCCTACTATAGAATACAAAGCCAAACAAAAAAACAACTTAAAATCTACCTCTTTCCAGAGCGAAGCAGGTCAAATCCTTCATTTATTTTTTCAAAAGGTAAAACATTGGTTATTAATGCATCCAATGAAAACTTCTTAGCCATAAAATCAGCCACAAGGTTGGGGACAGATTCTTTACTCTTAAAGCCTGAAAAGAAGACAATATCATTGTTAGAGTCAACCCAGGTAAGTAGGAGAATTGAAGAGAAGATTTTCCAAATAAATGAGTTTAGAAAAGGTGCTGCATTCCAGACTGCTGTAACTGAGGATAATAAGAGATACAGTACTTCAGTATGCTTTTACAGTGCTTTGCCTTAAAAAAAATCACAGATACACAAGGGTCTTTAGTTATTCTCTCTCACATAGAGAAATTATAGTACAGATGTTATGCCCAAAGTTAAGGAGCAAATTCATCAGTTTTCTAGATTTGTGTGTAGATGATTTATTGTTATAGATTTCCATGGCCTACTAGAAATTTCTTTGCCTTATGCAGTCATAAGTACAAAAAGAGGTGGAGATGAAAGATTCTGGTTAATAGTGACATCAGAAAAGTCTATCTTGGGGGCTGCGCATGGTGGCTTATGCCTGTAATCCCAGCACATTGGGAGGTCGAGGCAGGCAGATTGTTTAAGGTCAAGAGTTCGAGACCAACTTGGCCAACACGGTGAAACCTCATCTCTACCAAAAAAAATTAGCTGGGCACTGCGGTGCCACATCTGTAATCCCAGCTACTTGGAAGGCTGAGACAGAAGAATTACTTGAACCTGGGAGGTGGAGGTTGCAGTGAGCCAGGATTGTGCCACTGCACTCCAGCTTGGGCAACAGAGTGAGACTTGGTCTCCAAAAAAAAAAAAAAAGTTCTGCATTAGTTCCACATCAGGTGGATTTGGAGACCATAGATAAAAAAGAAATTTTAATATATTTTTGATTTTGTTGCTTTTCAAAACCTTGTCTTGTCACTCATAAAAGGACAGAAATTCTGAGGTTAATGAGAATTTGGCTCTGAAGCCTAACTACATACCTCCAAAAATAGCTCCTTTCCAGGTGCGTCCAGTCAGTAGCAGCATAGGGTTCATTGAGAGGTTTTGGGAATCAGGAGGTACCCCTACAACGACGCTTGTGCCACATGCTTCATGACAACATAACAGGGGAAGCCATCTGGAATACAGTGAATAGTTAGCATCCTTAACTTGGAGTGGCATAGTTCCTACTCACAATGCACAATATCATGTAATAGGGCTTAACTGGATTTTGAGTGTGTAGAGGAAAGAGATCATGTTTTTGCTCCTTCATTCCCCCCTTTTTTTATGCATAGGATATTCCTGTCGATTCAGGAAATACTCAGAAAATGGTTTTTGAATGAAAGAATGGATGAATAAATTGATGTGCACTTAGTTCTTCCTAAAAAAGGAATAAAGAGGCAAACATCATTACAAACATACATAAAGTCTGGTTCCTTATATAAGCATACATAATTTTTAGGCAGTCTATGAATTAGTTAATTCATTTTTCATTGATTTATTAAGTAGGTATTTTGAACTCAGTACTTTTTAATTTTTTTTGAGACAGAGTCTCACTCTGTCACCCAGGCTGGATTGCAGTGGTGTGATCTTGGCTCACTGCAACCTCCTCCTCCCAGGTTCAAGTGATTCTCCTGCCTCAGCCTCTTGAGTAGCTGGGATTACAGTGGCACACAACCATGCCCGGCAACTTTTTGTATTTTTAGTAGAAACAGAATTTCACCATGTTGGTCAGGCTGGTCTCGAACTCCTGACCTCATGTCATCCGCCCACCTCTGCCTCCCAAAGTGCTGGGATTACAGGTGTGAGCCATCGTGCCCAGCCTGAACCGAGTACTTTCAATCAGATATTTTGATGGTGTACAAGATAAGCGATTATATCACCAAAATTTGTCTCTTGTCCACTTGATAGTCTCGCTTTTTAACAGATTCCTGTTCTACTCTCCATTTCTCAAATGGACATGTTTTAAACATTGTTCTTACCTCCCCAAATGTATATGGGTTTTATATGGAATTACATTGGTTATTTGGGAACCTCAAAAGACAGCTAAGAAATTCTTTTCTAGTCATCTTTTTAAACATGTTCTATAGTTAGAAAGTGGTTTAGGATCCCCCCCAAGGTATGTAATGATTAGTTTTTTGATTTTTGATTCTGACCTTTGCAAGACCAGACATCCTCAAAACATGTGGCTATCAGACATTTGGTGTCTTGAGATCAGGTACACTCCAGATCCACATGAGAAAAATGAATGAAAATATAGAAAAAGAGCATAAGGAGAAAAGCTGTAACCCTGGAAAAAGTTGGATTCTCTTCACACTTTATTCCTTCGTGGCATTTGTCTCAGGTCAAGGCTGCTGAGAGCTTTGATCTCAGAGTGCTTCTCCCCGTTACCCACACTGCTGGACCTTCTAGAAAATCTCAGCAATGAAAACTTGTTGGTCTCTGGAGACTTTTTCAGTAGGATTCTAGAGAATTCTGGGTAGGTGAAATATAGCTAGAGATGTGTTTCCTATTGCAATTGATATTTGTAACTGTTTGAAAGTAACACCATGTAATAAGCCCAAGATGATGTAAGCACTGCAAGATTGGAAATAATATTTCATATCAATAATGCCAACTGAGGCTGAGCATGGTTGCTCATGTCTGTACTCAGCATTTTTGGAGGGTGAGGTAGGAGAATAGCTGGAGCCCAGGAGGTTGAGGCTGCACTGAGCTATAATCACTGTGCTTCCGCCTGGGTGACACAGTGAGACCCTGTCACCAAAAAAAAAAAAAAAAAAGGCATCTGACATTTATTTGGAGCTTACCACATGAAACATGACAGGTTGTACTGCGTGAAGTATTTTACATGCATTGTCTTATGTATTTCATAAACAATGCCATGAGATATGTAGCTCTTTACTTTTGTGGGTGGTAAAATCTGTTGACTTTTTAAAGTACTCAGTCCAAGTAGTATTGGGTATTAGCTATGTGCCAGCACTGTCCAGTTTCTGTGATAAAATATCACAATGCATTAAAGCAGTCACTTTCCCTAGGGCATATTCTCTTTAATTAAAATAACAGTTGGTCTAAAATGGCGCATTACTTTTGACTGAAGAATAGTATGTAAAAATGTTTGGAATTTATTAAGAACATATACAAAATTATTAAAATATTTTTGTTAAGAATGTAAAAGAAAAATAAAACTTTTTAATTTGAGAAAGGAATTTGTATTATTTATATTTACTTGTTTGCATTTTTAACTAAAAATTAATAAAGTATATCTGTAGTGGCTCTGTGAAGAAACACAAGTCCTTTTTCTTTTCTCAAGAGAAAATATGACTTAAGACAGGTTTGCTTAGCTGATCGAATGGAAGATTTCTCATAACAATAAATTAAATAAGCCAGGTAACAAACAGACGATGGGAAATTTCCATTCAACACTAAAAATAGCATCTATAAATAGTACATATATTCTGCTGCCTAAATGCATCCTCCATGTTGCAGAAGCAGAAATCTCAGGGCATGTCATGATACATACCATGGTATCAAGCCGACCGATGACTTCAAACGAAAAATCCACGCCTCCATCAGTCATTTCCTTTAGCACCTCCTGGATGGGTTTCTTGTAGTCTTGAGGGTTGATGCATTCAGTGGCACCCAACTCTTTGGCCTTTGCAAATTTGTCCTTGTTGATGTCCACCGCAATGATCCTGGCTGCTCCAGCTGCTTTACATCCCATAACGACAGATAGGCCAACCCCTCCCAGTCCAAACACAGCACAGGTAGAGCCTGGGGTAACCTGTGTTTTCAGAAAATGCAAAAATTGATTAAGTAATGATTGTTAGAAATTGCTTAAGCTTTATAAAGTGATATGCCTAGGTGTTTATCAAGAGCTACTCAAACTCTTCTGTCCAACCTGTTATCGAAACCTCTTTCAACTTGAGATGCTTCATGTTTAAATTCAAAAGGTTACGCTAGTTGAGTGGTTCACAAACTGTTGCATATTAGATTCACCTGGGAAGCTTTAAAAAAATCCCATTGTCAAGGTCACAGCCCATGCCAATTAAATCAGAATCTCTGCAGGTGAAACTGTCACCAGGTGACTCCAGTGGGAAGGTTAGGCTGGTAGCCAGGGGACTGGATGATCTTTGAGATCCAGATGGCAGTGATTACAATATTGAAGGGACTCTCAATTGCTGAAATCCATGATAGTCAGCTTCAGTATCTCATATATGCACAAAGGCAATATTTAGAAAATAAGTGGAAAAGGATACTCCAGGGAAATGAAAAATATTCCACTTAAACCCTCAATAATTAACTCCTCTGTTCATTTATGTTCAGTAGTCATGACCAGTATATCCCTGATTTAAAAAATACACTAGTGAATAACATAGCAATGAAACATTGGTCTATATTTTAATCATAAAATCTATTGTTATAAGCATCCTCAGCTTCTGTTTATGGGTAGGCTCACTTAGACCACCCGTTAAAACAGATGAGGTAATTGAACAAAGGGAGTAAGTGCTGAAGTCACCAAAATTTGGAAAAGATGCTCTCTAATTAGTTTAAATTGCCTAGGGGTTATTTATTAAACCTAGTGTCCCATGGTCAGCCTTCATTGTGGGTAACATGCTCTTCCTGTTCCAAATAATCTCATTCTTATATTCCCTTAAGGGTGTCTATTCATTCATTCATTCATTCATTCATTCATTCACCAAGTATTATTCAATACTATGGAGGGCAACACCACTTTTTACCTTAGAAAAATACAAGACTTGTGACTGTGATTTAAAAGTGCTAATGATTATGGATTGTGATTTAAGTTTCAGCAGGAGAGCTGAGAAAGATATTTTAGTCTCACCTCTCATATTAAGCAGCAGTGAGATTTTGGGCAAATATCTTTATATCTCTGAACCTCGGTTTCATAAAATGATGCACACTACTAGATTTTCAGCCTACTCAGATGAGGAGCCTTTAAAGAACTTCTGCTTGAAATTTACCACTTCTGAAGTATATGTGTTCATGGCAGGGAAGACAGTTTTAGCAGTGAAATGCCATAATGATGAATTACACATCCCTGAAGTTTCATTATTTTCTTCTAAGAATCCACAGAGTGGATGAGCATTGGTTTGGAGGTGCATCAGGTAAGGCTTTGGATTCTACTGTTGATCCTAATTCTGAGAGTAGAGGATCCACAGACTAGATGCTCCTCAAGGGCAAACGCTTCATTTCATTTACTTTTGCTGTCAGAGCCCAGCAGAACCTACAGTACCTGAGGCATGTGTAGGTGTTAATTGTTGTATGAATTACTACATGAGTTAGTTTTCAGACCTAAAATTTCATGATCCTATAAACAGCAAATTCAGAAGAAAAATTATTGAAAATGACATCTTTATATTTTCTTAATTCAACATTTTATCTGTGATAAACAGGTGAAATTTCTAACATGTGCTCTCAATTCTCTCTGGATCATTTTTCTACTCTTAATCAACACTCCAAATCTCCAAAAATAATCTTTGATTCTTGTGAGAAAGTGCTTCCCTTTTGGTTCCTGACAGTCTGCATGTAACCGGTTTTATCACCCATTATCATTCCTACCTTGGCAACTTTGACTGCAGACCCATAACCAGTCGAAAAACCACAGCCAATGAGGCAGACTTTCTCCAAGGGCGAGGCTGCATCAACTTTGGCCACTGCATTCTCATCCACCACCGTGTACTGGGAGAAGGTACTGACGCCGAGGAAGTGGTGGATGGGCTTCCCTTTGCAGGTGAATCTACTGGTGCCATCCTGCAGGGTCCCCCGAGGATTGCTTAGACTGGGCAGTGCAATACACAGACACACACAGGCATGAGACAGGAGCATAACTAATGTGCAAACTCAAAGTCTGTGCAAAGAGAGCATCAGAAACCTACTCGTTTTTCAAGCAGCAGTTGCTTTCCGGGTTTTTACAAATTCTGCATTTTCCACACTGAGGAGTAAAGAGCGGGATGACTTTATCACCTGAAGAGGAATAAATCAAATTCTTTTACAATATCTATCAAGAAATTAATAGAGCAAAAATTTAAAGCTCACATGTATAGATTAGAATCATGTGTCTGAAAAGTCTCCATGAAATATATCCAGTCATAACTATGTCATTTGTCACTGCCTGCCAAGACATTGTTTTTTAGTTTGGGTTTATAAGTGCCTGAAGATTTAAATAGAAAATGCAAATGTGGAAAACAACATGGATTAAAAAAATTACTTCCACTGTATTAATAAACTTTTATTGACAGCACTAATTTCTCCTAGAGGCTTTGCAAATATAATTTATGTAATCCTCATCTAATTAAATCTTAATTAAATATTCTTCCTGTAAGTATAATTATAAATTTTAGTTGAAAGTAGTCTATTATATTTCCAGTAGATGTTGGGAAGATGTGGAATTTTGTAACAAGTCTTGCCTTTTGAAAGTGACTATGTTTATCTTTATTATAAAATGAATGGTTTCAAAAAAAGATCTTAGTTCTTTTTTGAGGAAATCTAACAAAAATAGGACAAAAAAGAATTACAGAAATTCATCTGAAAATCTCAACCCTCCACAATAAGGCACTTTCTTTTAGGATACGAATTGACTTTCAAATGTTTTTAATTGATAATTTTTGAATTATCTGTTTATACTGTCATGGTGGAGAAAGGAGGTGTGAAAAATAAGGCTTTCATTTTTTTATTAATTTATTTCTAAGTAAAGAAAATAGTAAGAGCTAAAACTCAAATTGGACAGTTTATTTTATTATTTTCTGTTCACAGTCTAAATTAGAATTTGGTAAGAGGCAGGTAGAATCCACTGGCTAAAGTGATGCTTTAGAGTTAAAGATAATTTTTATTTTTAATCACCTATGCTATCTATTTCATAAGACCAAGAAAAATGATTGGTGCATAACATTCTATAGGCAAAGTTTATGTAAAAATGATGGTATGAAAATGTCCTAGTTATTCATCCTTTACCTCTAAAAATATTTATATTAATACATAATAAGATTAGGGTAAAATAAATATTGAAGATAAAATAATTAGTAATCTGTAACTAGCTGCATTTAAGCATGGCTAAAGACAGGAAGGCCGACATTGTTGATGGTGGATGGCTCCTGCTATGTTTCTTTTATTTCCTTTCACCTAGTCTGCTTCACTGAGTCCATGCTTGGAAAGAGAGACCATGTTGGAAGAGGAAATTTTTGAGGGTACTCCATAGGCCACCTAAGAAAAGATCATATTTATTCAGCAATAGCCATGTAGCCTCCATTTTGTGAACTCAGCACAGAACAGTTTCCATGCTTATGTCTTTTCCCTCCTCCCATTTCTAGTTGTCTGGTCCTGACAGGAGACAGTGTTCAGCAACACTAACACGGAAGTTATTAGATTATGAATTCACACTGGGTAGGCACTGTGTCTCTTTTGATCCTCACATATCTCCAGGCTCTAAACTGTTGCCTGGCATCTAGTAGATCCTCAGTACATAATTGTTGAAGGGTAGAATAAACACGTGCCTGAAGGCACACATGCCTGAGTCAGGTGGGCAGAGAGGGAAGGGAAATCCCTGAAGTCACGGCTGCCCTGTGACCTTGTGCAAGCCTTTTCCTCTCTCATTGCCTCTGTTTCCTCATCTGGGCTGAGAAATCTTGTGATGGTGAGCCAAGGTGAGGTGTGTTCCCTGAGTGTGAATCCTGTACCTGGTTTGACTGTAGTCACCCCTTCTCCAACACTCTCCACGATGCCGGCTGCCTCATGGCCTAAAACCACAGGAAGTGGGGTCACCAGGGTGCCACTAACCACGTGGTCATCTGAACGACAGATTCCTACAGCCACCATCTACAGAATACAGAGAAAATGTTTAGAGAATCATCCAAGATGGCCAAATAGGAACAGCTCTGGAGTGCAGTTCCCAGCAAGAACAACACAGAGGGTGAGTTCTTACTACATTTCCAAATGAGTTTTCACTGCCCACAGACCAGGACATTCCTGGGCCAAAAAGCACCAAGAGTTTCCAGTATAGCTGCTTCAGATGGTGCTGTGGGTTGGCGTAGAGAAACTCACACAAATCTGGGTGGCCATTTCAACTAGCGCCTGGAATGCCTGGGAGACAGAGCTGCCCATTCAACTGAAATGAAGGGGGCTGAGACAGGGGAGCCAGGCGATCTGGTTTGGTGGGTACCACACCCACAAAACAAGCAATCTGAAATGCTCTGGATTGAGAGTTTCCCAGCAAGTGCAGCTGGACCTGGGATGGTCCAGCTCAGTGGGGGGGGAAGGGCATCTGCCACTACTAAGGCAGTCCACCAATACAGAGGCAGTTCTAACCACCTCAAGGAAGTTCACACAGCAGCTGGGCAGAGCCTGCGGTAGCTCAGCAATGACTCTGCTGGCAGACTGTGACTAGACTATCTCCATGTGGGGCAGGGCATCTTTGAAAAAATGCAGCAGCAGTCAGGAATTTATAAATAAAGCCTGACTTTCCTAGGACACAACACCTGGGAAAAGAGGTGGTTATGAGTTCCACTGCAGCAGAGTTAAACATACTTGCCCAGCAGCACAGAACAACAGAGCTCTGAGCACAGCACCTGAGCTCCTATAAGGGACAGACTATCCCCCTCAAGCAGCTCCCTGACCACCGTATACCCAAGAGACACCTCATAAAGGAGAGCTCAGGCTGACATCTGGCGTGTACCCTTCTTGGATGAAGATAACAGAAGAAGAGACGGGCAACAACCCTTACTGTTCTGCAACCCCCGTGGGTGATCCCCCAGGTAAGCAGGGTCTGGAGTGGACCTCCAGCAGTCCTGCAGCAGAGGGACCTGACTGTTAGAAGGAAAACTAAGAAACAGAAAGAAATAGCTTCAACATCAACAAAAAGGAAATATGGGATTATGTGAAAAGACCTAAACTACATTTGATAGGTGTACCTGAATGTGATGGAGAGAATGAATCCAAGCTGGAAAATACTCTTCAGGATATTATCCAGGAGAACTTCCTCAACCCAGCAAGGCAGGCCAACATTCAAGTCCAGCAAATACAGAGAACACCACAAAGATATTCCTCAAGAAAAGCAACCCCAAGGCACATAATCATCAGATTCAGCAGGATTGAAATGAAGAAAAAAGTGCTAAGGTCAGCCAGAGAGAAAGGTCGGGTTACCCACAAAGGGAAGCCCATCAGACTCATAGGAGATCTCTTGGCAGAAACCCTACAAACCAGAAGAGAGTGGGGCCAATATTAAACATCCTTAAAGAAAAGAACTTTCAAACTAGAATTTCATATCTAGCCAAACTAAGCTTCATAAGTGAAGGAGAAAGAAAATTCTTTATGGACAAGCAGTTGCTGAGAGATTTCACCACCACCAGGCCTGCCTTAGAAGAGCTCCCGAAAGAAGCACTAAACAAGGATAGGAACAACCAGTACCAGCCACTCCAAAACGTACCAAATGGTAAACACCATTGACACAATGAAGAAATGTGTCAACTAATGGGGAAAATATCCAGCTAGCATAAAAATAGCAAGATCAAATTCACACATAACAATATTAACCCTAAATGTAAATGGGCTAAATGCCCCAATCAAAAGGCACAGACTGGCAAATTGGATAAAAAGTCAAGACCCATCAGTGTGCTGTACTCAGGAAACCCATCTCACATGCAAGGACACACATAGGCTAAAAATAAAGGGATGGAGGAAGATTTGTCAAGCAAATGGAGAGCAAAAAAAAAAAAAAAGCAGGAGTTTCAATCCTAGTCTCTGATAAAATGGACTTTAAACCAACAAAGATCAAAAGAGACAAAGAAGGGCATTACATAATGGTAAAAGGATCAATGCAACAAGAAGAGCTAACAATCCTAAATATGTACGCACACAATACAGGAGCACCCAGATACACAAAGCAAGTTCTTTATGACCTACAAAAAGACTCAGACTCCCACACAGTAATAGTGGGAGACCTTAACACTCCACTGTCAATATTAGATCCACAAGACAGAAAATGAATAAGGATATCCAGGACTTGAACGAAGATCTGGACCAAGCGGTCCTAATAGACATCTACGGAAATCTCCACCCCAAATCCACAGAATATACATTCTTCTCAGCACCACATTGCACCTACTCTAAAACTGACCACATAATTCGAAGTAAATCACGCCTCAGCAAATGCAAAAGAACGGAAATCATAACAAACAGTCTCTCAGACCAGAGGGCAATCAAATTAGAACTCAGGATTAAGAAACTAACTCAGAAACACACGACTTCATGGAAACTGAACAACTGGTTCCTGAACGTTTACTGGATAAACAATGAAATGAAGGCAGAAATAAAAATGTTCTTCAAAACCAACGAGAACAAGACACAATGTACTGGAATGTCTAGGACACATTTAAAGTAGTGTCTAGAGGGAAATTTAGCAACAAATGCCCACATGAGACATGAGGAAAGATCTAAAATCAAAATCTTATCATCAAAATTGAAAAATCTAGAGGAGCAAGATAAAAAAAAAACTCAAAAGCTAGAAAAAGACAAGAAATAACAAAGATCAGAGCAGAACTGAAGGAGATAGAGACACAAAAAAATCCTTCAAAAAATCAATAAATCCAGGAGCTAATGTTTTGAAAAGATCAACAAAATAGACAGACTGCTAGCCAGATTAATAAAAAAGAAAAGGGAGAAGAATCAAAGAGATGTAATAAAAAACAATACAGGGGACATCACCCATCACCACAGATTCCACAGAAATACAAACTACCATCAGAGATTACTACAAACAACTCTATGCACATAAACCAGTAAACCTGGAAGAAATGGATACATTTCTGGACACTTGCACCCTCCCAAGCCTAAACCAGGAAGAAGCTGAAACCTTGAACAGACCAATAACAAGGGCTGAATTTGAGACAGCAATTAACAGCCTACCAACCAAAGAAAGTCCAAGTCCAGACAGGTTCACAGCCAAATTCTACCAGATGCACAAAGAGGAGCTGGTACCATTCCTTCTGAAACTATCCAAACAATACAAAAGAGGGAAACCTTCCCAAATCATTCTGTGAGACCAACATCATCCTGATACCAAAACCTGGTAGAGGCTCAACAAGAAAAGAAAACTTCAGGCCAATTTCCATGATGAACATAGATGCAAAAATCTTCAATAAAATACTGCCAAACTGATTGCAACAGTACATCAAAAACTTATCCATTACCATCAAGTAGGCTTCATCCAGGGGATGCAAGGCTGGTTCAACATACGCAAGTCTGTAAACCTAATCCACCACATAAAAAGAACCAAAGACAAAAACCACATGATTACCTCAATAGATGCCAAGAAGGCCTTTGACAAAATTCAACAGCGTTTTATGCTAAAATCTCTCAATAAACTAGGTATCGAGGACCATATCTCAAAATAATAAAAAACCCTAAAAGGAAACCTAGGCAAAACCATTCAGGACATACGCATAGGCAAGGACTTCATGACTAAAACACCAAAAGCATTGGCAGCAAAAGCTAAAATATACAAATGGGATCTAATTAAACTCCAGATCTTCTGCACAGCAAAATAAACAATCATTAGAGTGAACCAGCAATCAACAGAATGGGAAAAAATTTTTGCAATCTACCCATCTGACAAAGGACTTATATCCAGAATCTACAAAGAACTAAAACAGATTTACAAGAAACAAACAAACAAACCCATTCAAAAGTGGGCAAAGGATGTGAACAGAGGCTTTTCAAAAGAAGACATATATAAGGCCAAAAAACATATGAGAAAATGATCATCATCACTGGTCATTAGAGAAATGCAAATCAAAACCATATTGAGATACTATCTCATGCCAGTTAGAATGGCAATCATTAAAAAATCTGGAGACAAAAGATGCTGGAGAGGATGTGGAGAAAGAGGAACACTTTTACATTGTTTGTGGGAGTGTAAATTAGTTCAACCATTGTGGAAGACAGCGTGGCAATTCCTCAAGGACCTAGAAATAGAAATTCCATTTGACCCAGCAATCCCATTACTGGGTATATACCCAGAGGATTATAAATCGTTCTATTATAAGGACCAATGTACATGAATGTTCATTGCGGCACTGTTTACAATAGGAAAGACTTGGAACCAACCCAAATGCCCATCGATGATAGACCAGACAGGGAAAATGTGGCACATATACACCATGGAATACTATGCAGCCATAAAAATCGATGAGTTTGTGTCCTTTGTAGGGACATGAATGAACCTGAAAACCATCATTCTCAGCAAACTGACACAAGAACAGAAAATCAAACACCACATGTTCTCACTCATAGGTGGGTGTTGAACAGTGAGAACACATGGACACTGGGAGGGGAGCATCACACACTAGGGTCTGTTGTGGGGGCCAGGGGAGGCACAGCAGGGGTATGGGGAGGTTGGGGGAGGGATAACATGAGGAGAAATGCCGGACATAGGTGACAGGGGGATGGAGGCAACAAACCACATTGCCATGTATTATGTACCTATGCAACAATCCTGTATGATCTGCACATGTACCACAAAACCTAAAGTGCAATATATATATAAAAAAAAAAGTAAAAAAAAAGAGGAGATATTTAGATTCAGAAAAGATTATGACTGTCAGATGGACTTAACAAACCCAATTTTCTAAAATTGTTATTCTAACATGTTTTCAAGGGTTTTGCTGATAATCCCTCCAATCCCAAATATGAAAGATTCTGTTTATCTCCAAGATAATTGAATCTAAAGCCTTCCTCTCTCTTTCTCCCTTGAATTTAATAATTTAGAATAATCTGTGAAATAATTGGTCCTAAAATATTTGTCTTGTATAATATAGAAGCATGCATAGTTAAAAGGAAAAGAAGTAGAAACTGAAAATTAATACCAAGAAAATATCTAATGCAAATTGATTTTGAAGTCTTGATATACATTCCTTTGCATTTCTTTTCTGTGCAAACACGTAAATTCTTTTGTATTTTACTGGAATTATACTGCATGTACTGTTTTCCCACTTAAAAAAATTAGCAATTTATACTTTCCTTGACAACAAATGTAATTCTATTTTCTGGATAATCACATAAAAATATCTCTTATTGGGTTTTGGATGTTTCTATTTTTAATATTATCTGAATTTTTTAAACTTAAAATTAAATACAAATGGAAAAAATATTTCACCTTAATGCGAACTTCATAAGCCTTAGGCGGTGCCACCTCCACCTCCTCAATGGAAAAGGGCTTCTTTACCTCCCACAGCACAGCTGCTTTGCATTTGATTACCTAGAAAATCAAACAGAGAGATGGTGACAGTGTTTTCCCACTCTTGAAGTCAGAAATTGTGTCTTTTCATCTTTGTACATGCAACATTGAGTCCCATGTCTGGTACCTAACAAGTGCTGCATAGAAATGAAGTCCTCTGGTTTATAAAGGGAATAAGAGTATCTTTTTAAAAAGCAGTAACATAAGGAAAGATAAACACAGTTAAATGCAGTAAAGCACTGAGATAAAATGGAACATATTCATTTAGGCTGTTCTTTTGTTTTTTTTTTTTTTCTCCAGAGATGTTTAATCCTGATATTTTCTAATGCTGTCCTGGAAGAAACCTGTTTACCCACAACTATTGGCTGGTACATGTTCTAACTCATCTTTATTTTTCTGACAGAGTCAGTGTCTGTCTAAATAAAATATACTGCTTTCTTGCTCAATTCTCTGCTTAGGCCAAAAGGATCTGACTCTATAAGAACAATTATACACTGACCTACTTACCTATACACATCCTACTTATACACGTAGGATGATGTCTCTTCTCCATTTGCCTATTGTCCTCTTTTAATTTTCTCTCTCCACTTCTGTGTGCTACTTGTCTCCAACACCCATTTGAAATGTAGCTTTGGCAGCCTGTTTTGTTGTCTAATTTATATGTAGAGACTCCTTTCAGCTTAGATTTGAGCCAAAAATTACAGAGGTTAGAGTTAGTGGTGATGGTGTGTGTGTGTGTGTATACATTCAGACCACACATATGTATTTCAAAACTGGAGAAACTGTGTATTTGAGTTCTAGCTAGTAAAGCTTATCCACAGATGTCCTTAAAAATAAAAGCTGATCACATATTTCCAGTGCATGGCAGTGTACTGTAAAACCCATCTTTGTTGTCATAAAGCATGTACAATTCACAGAGCTCTTTCTATAGAGAATCAACATAATTGCAAGTATGATAAAAATTCAATTGAAATTTCATCTTCTGCCAACTCATTTTTATTCTTCATTTGTCAAATCCTTCTACTTTGCAGGATTTTCAGTGTGGTCCATGCCAAAATAAATATCAGAATACTTAAAAATAAAGTACTAATAGTAAGAGTTACTGATTATCAGGTGCCTATGATGTGACAGGTGCATTAATGGCTTGTGCTGAGTGAGTTACATGCATTCTTTTCATTATTTTTTATTTTTAAAATTTATTTTTAATTTCAATAGTTTTGGGAGTGCAGGTGGCTTTTGATCACATGGATAAATTATTTAGTGGTGATTTCTGAGACTTCCTGCATCTGTCACCTGAGCGGTGTACATTGTACCCAATGTGTGGAGTCTTTCATCCCTATTATATAATTTTTATGCCATTATATATTCTTATGCCTTTGCATAAAAATGCTTTGTTCATTATGTCATTCTTATGTCTTTGCATCCTCATAGCTTAGCTCCCACTTATAAGTGAGATCATATGGTATTTATTTTCTATTCCTGAGTTACTTCACTTAGAATAATGACCTCCAGCTTCATCTAAGTTGCTGCCAAGGCTATTATTTTGTTCCATTTTGTGGCCAAGTAGTATTCCATGGTATATATATATCATATTCTCTTTATCCACTCGTTGGTTGATGGGCACTTAGGTTGGTTCAATACTTTTGCAGTTGGAAATTGTGCTGTTGTAAACAACATGTATTATTTTTAAATCTAAAAAGGATGCTACGAGAACAGTATTATTGAATTATCGATCTTATTACAGCTGAAATAATTAAGGACCAACTGACTCAGTGATTGAATAATTTTCCTGAAGTCTTAAAGCTGGCTGTCAAGAGAATAAAGGTCAGGCTGGGCACGACTGCTCACGCCTGTAATCCCAGCATTTTGGGAGGTCACGGAGGACAGATCACCTGAGATCAGGAGTTTGAGAACAGCCTGACCAACATGGTGAAACCCTGTCTCTACTAAAAATACTACAGTTAGCCAGACATGGTGGCATGTGCCTGTAATCCCAGCTACTTGAGAGGTTGAGGCAGGAGAATTGCTTGATCCGGGAGGTAGAGGTTGCAGTGAGCTAAGATGACACTCCAACCAGTCTGGGCAATAGAAGAGACTCTGTCTCCAAAAAAAAAAAAAAAAAGATCAATCTAGCCTCATGTTTTCAATACTCCCTGGTAGTAAATAGCAAAATGTTAAATAGCAACAATAATAATATTGGCTAATATTTATCGACTCATTTTTATTTACCAGGTACTATTCTTTTTTTTTAATTGCATTTTAGGTTTTGGGTATTATTGGGTATATATCCAAAGGATTATAAATCGTTCTACTATAAGGACACATGCACACGAATGTTCACTGCAGCACTGTTTACAATAGCAAAGACCTGGAACCAACCCAAATGACCAGGTACTATTCTAAGTGCTTTTCACTATTAATTTATGAAATAGATGTTAGTATTGTCACTATTTATCATTTGAGGAAAATAAAATGCAGGCTAGGTAAACATAAATGAAATGCTGTCAGAAAGCTAAGTTACTGACATTGCATCCAAGAGGGGAGGATTAATTATCACTTTCATCAGTTATTATTTTTATTAATATGATTGGTTTATACTTTTGCTCTATGAACTCATTATTTAAGTCAAGTTTGGTAAACTGTAAATTTAAATTTTCTTTTTCCTAATTATTTTCTATGAGAAATGTAAATATTAATCAATAATGAATGGAGGTAAAATGAAGTGGTAGAAGAACAGTGGGCCACTCATGTAATTTCCAACCTTTCTTATTGAAGAGGCTGTTTTGTCACACAGCATAGAGAGAAGCCTCAGAACCTTTAAACTGAGTTATTATAGTGAGATATTTTACTGTGTGGTACACTCCTAACACAACAAATGGCTGGAAATAGTTGCACAGGTTTTTTAATTAGGCAATTAAAAATATCAATTGATTATATTGAATGAGCACATGGATTTCTGTGCACTTGTAAACACATTGAAAAAATAAGTATAATTTACGGAAGAAAAAAACAAGTATCTGTGTTCTGAGTGCTAATAAGTGATTCAAATTGTATTATTATTTTTCTGTAAAATCATAGTGACTTTTATACAGGGAAGATACTGTTCCATAGGATTGCTGTGGAAATTGCCTGAATTGTGTCATAATGGGCCCCCTTTAATCAGAATTTGCACGTGGTATCTTGCTTAACCTTGATGATTCTAATGGTGTGAGAACAATGAGTATTTTGTAAGATATTTTATAGTGAGATTAAAAAGATATTTCAAAATCTTCTGACTCAAATTCCTCTCATAAAAGTTTTGTCAGACTTACCTTTCTTGTGTTCACAAAAAATATGAATACAAATAATAACACATTTAAATTATGGCTTCTTAATATAAAGATAACTTCTGATTAAAGACTTTTCTGACTTTAGGTTTACAAATCAGTCATGATTAGCTTGAAATAAATTGTCACTTTACTGCAAATTTATTTAATTTAGGAAATAAAGACAATACAGATTCTGTACATTCTTTTTGAAGGTATTTAGGAATAGCTTATTTCCACTGTAGTTCAGTATACATCACATATTGTAGCATATATTGCACATCATATTTCAGCATATAATTTCTAATTTAGATGTGAATTTTAAATTATTCATCAAATACTGTATTCCTTTTTTGTTCTATTGATGAGAATATATTTCCAACAGCAATATATTTGTTGCTTACTTTTCCTGCCGTGCTCATGTTGTTTCTGTCTTCTCTGCACACCAGGAGACGGGTCCTTGTGGATTTCTTCCCTGCTCGAGTGCATAAAGCAGGTTTATTGCACAGATGTTTATCTTGTTTGCCCGTATAACACTCAATTCCAATTCCACACGTGATCTAGGTCTTTAGGCCACACCCATCACATTATTCTCAGACATCAAATCATAAAGAAATGAGCACTGAACCAGCACTCAAAACCTTGACTCTTCCCATTTCAGATAAGATTTTGCTTTCATTAGGTTAAACATTAAGTTAAAGTGATAAATTTTATTCACTTTCTCTCTTCCTTACTCTCTTCCTCCTCTCTCAAATTCCCATTTCTCTTCTCTCAGACCCACAGGGGTCATTCAAAGTTCTCTTTTCCCTTTGTCTTCACTAAGCTGCAACATTGAATCCAAGTGGTGCAGTTAGGAAGGAGGAGGAGTAAGGAAGGGATAAACGAAGTTGGACACAGAGAGCTAGGAGCCAGAGGAGTGTGTTTGATACAGCACTCTCCTTCTTTTTATAGCAGAGAATCAGACACCGCATCAGTCACAGCGGAGGGGCTCACTGTGCCTTGCATTTTTACTCGACTCTTACCAACCAGCATTGACTGAGCATCTCCCTGTGTCAGGCACTAAGCTGGGTCTGGTGGGGTGGCAGTGATGAATAAGACATGATTTCTACCCCTGTGGTGAGGCAGTACAGGGCAGTGGTTATGACATAGCCTTTGAGATCAGTCAGATTGTATTCCTTACTCTCTCTGTATACTTGGACTTATTAGTTGACTGTTCTTTGCCTTAGGTTCCTTGTCTTTAAGGTGAGAATGAATAATAGCACCTCTTTAAAAGATTGTTTAGTGAATAAATTAAATAATCCATGTAAAGCATCTATGGCATATAAGAGAATCTTCAATAAATATTAGCTACAATTATTATGTGTAAATGGAAGCTCTCAATTTCGGGAGGAAAAAGGCACACAGGTAGGCAAGTCAGCCTATCTGGGTAATACTATGTCAGGGAGAGGGCACTCTGATTGAAGAACTTAGAGGAAGAAGGATTTGTAGAGAGATGTTTAGAAACTCAAAAGTGATCATTTTGGCAAACAGACCAAAAAACTCACTTGGGCATTTCATTGTTCTTTGTTCAATGCCATAAAAATAAGTGAATATGAGTTTGTTTTTTTAAATAAATCTCAAGTCTTCTACCAAGACTTGAGGACCACAAAGCATTTAACTATTTAATTGGATGTAGTCTGTCAACATATATATATATAAACTATATTTTTCTAGAATTGTGAAGGGAACAACATTATTGTTTAACTACACCAATTATGCAGGTGTAAAGAGCCCTACTAGGGGTGCACTACTCCACCCAGCAGAGAGCTGAGAAAAGTTTTTCGTTTCCTCATTGTGGTCTTATGGTCACTGAATAGGCATGACTTCTAGAAAATGGCCACCACTCTGCTCACCCACTTTGTGGAGAGTAGTGTAAAGGAAGGAAGTCTAGCTCCTTACCAGGTAGGCTGGATAGCATCAAGGAGTTCACTTGTTACAACCAATTTGAAAGACTCATTGAATCGATTTGTTTACAGAGTGATGGACAGACATGGTAGGGTATCAGAAATAATTTGAATTCCTAGTATATTGGTGGTTTATTTATGAAGCATAAATTTGCAGGAAGTTAAGGGTCATAATTTATTGAGCACCTACTATGTTTTCAGAACTCAGAGTTTTTCCATACATTATTACCTGGAATCTTCAGTGTAACCTTACAAGGAAGGTATTATTATTCTCGTTTTATAGATGAGGTAAGAGAAGCTCAGAAGTTATAGATCTCTGAATGTGCTTTTTAAGTCAGAGATGTTGGCTTTAAGAACACAACTTCAGTCAGGCTGGTGTTAATGAGTTTTACAGTATAATATAACAGACAGTCACAGAAACATCAAAAAACAAGACGTGGGTGGTTATCTTGAGCAAGTGAACATCAAGGGCTGTTTCTCCTCACTGCTTCTCTCTCTTTCTGAACATACTCTGGCCCTAATTATTCTATTTTTTAACTAGAGTCTATCACACAGTTGGGTCAGGGGTCCAACCTGAGTCTGATGTCCAGCCATGAAGCAATCAGTGAAAAGCAGAGTGTTGAAGTTATGCAGGTGGAGAAAGCCACATCATCTTCAAAGGTGTCACAAAGCTAGTAAATGGCAGAGGCAGAATCCCAAGTCACAGCTGTCTGATGCCCATATTCTTTCCACTAAAAGAAAGGAGTGGGGCAGAAGAGAGTTTGAGTAAGACATTCAGCTGTCTACCCCGAATGATAGCGCTACATTGTGCAAGGCCTGAGGAAAAACACTGTAAGTGGCAAGGAGCTCAGAAGTCATACTGTTTAAATTCCTCATTTTATTGGTCAAATGACTTGGCAAAGCAATGTGGTTAATATTTATTTAAAGTATATTTGGATAGGAAAAATATAGGACTGTTCTCATGAATGCATACATAATCTAGCATCTTTCAAATATTGTGGTGTTAAAGCAGGCTAAGAAGCAAAAAGTCTAAGCTTCCAGGTCTGAATATTTAATCTACCCAACTCCAACACCACAAATCAAGTATTCACTTCATTTCACTTTGGCATTGAAACCAAATTTGGTGAAAGAGTTAAAGTTATCTCCTTTACCCTCTAGTTAGAAAATATTTTTCCGACTTGGTCCTAATCCTCACATAAAATGCACATAAAGAATGTTGGAAATGCATGTTCGTATCTCTCCCTGTGAAAGTTTTCGGGAAATTTATAAGTCAATAGACAAAGTTGTACAAATATTTTTGGCAGATTCCCCTGAGTACCAAACTCAAAAAAATCCTAATGTTCAGCAAATGGTTTAGTGAAATATTGTAGATTGGTATAAGAAAGTGCTATGCCAATAATCATTTTTAAGATGATGCAGAAACAAAAATATTATATAATAATGTAAAATTTAAAAATGGCATGAATTCCACAATTGCAACAATAAAAGCATATATGCAAGTGAAGGGTACCATCTGATATGGTTTTGCTCTGTGACCCCATCCAACTCTCACCTTGAATTGTAATCCCCATATTTCCCATGTGTCAAGGGTGGGACCAGGTGGAGGAAACTGGATCATGGGGTTGGTTCCACCCATGCTGTTCTCGTGATCATGAGTGAGTCTCATGAGATCTGATGGTTTTATAAGCATCTGGCATTTCCCCTGCTGCACTCACTCTGTCCTGTCACCCTGTTAAGAAGGTGCCTGCTTCTCCTTTTCCTTCCCCCATGACTGTAAGTTTCCTCAGGTCTCCCAAGCAACGCAGAACTGTGAGTCAATTAAACCTCTTTTCTTTATAGATTATACAGTATCAGGTATTTCTTCAGAGTATAAGAAGAGACTAATACATTGTCTATAAATTGAAAATAGTTTTCTAATTATGAAGGATCTATAGGGATTTTCCATAGGATCACATTATTTTCATTGATAATCATATTACCAATAATGGCCAAAATGTATTGAGTAATTACTTTATTAAGTGCTTTACTTACATCTTTTAACTTAATTATTTTTAGGAAGACAGTATCATACATTACACTTCATGAAGAAACTGAGGATAAAAGAGGTTAAGCAAATGCCTGAGATACAATTCTAAGAGGTTTTCCCCCAGAGTTCAAGTTCCTAACTAAGGAATAGTAATGATAATAACAACAGCTAACAGTTAAGTGACACTTAATATATGCCAGGCACTGTTCTAAGTGCGTTATGTTTACTAACTCATTTAATCCTCAGATTAATCCTATGATGTGGGTACTAATATGATTCATTTTCACAGGTAAGGAAAACATATCCCAGAACCAGGGCCCCCGGCCGGGCTGCAGCTGAATCAGAATTAGAACTCAGACTTCCTGCCTTCAAAGTCTGTACTCCCTTCTGCTCACTGCTCTAGTTCCAGGACTTACTAGAAATAGTAAGGAAGAAATAAAGAAATAAATTTTAAAGAGAAATTTAAAGAACTTGTGATATCTCCAAAACAACTCCAAACATTTCTGCCTGAAGGAGTGGGAGGAAAGTAGCTTTATTCACTAACAAAGGAGGTTGATTTGAACATGTTAAATTTTAGGTAACTTTGAAATATGTTGAGCGAAAATTCCAGCTGGGTGCTGGGAAGCATGGGGATGTTGTATGCAATGTAAAATGACTCAATACATGGATCTGAGACCAATAATGTGAGAGGTGATAATTCCTAACTCTCAATATGGATTGATTGATTTTTTGAGAGAGAAATTTTAGAGGGAAGAGCAGTCTTCAAGAAAATTGATAGTAAAAAGTGAAGAGATGGAAATTACATAAGGCAGAGTCATGAAGAGAAGAGAACTCTGCAGCAGGAAGTCAAGAGGAAAGAATCTGACAGTAACCTTAGAACTGGTTCCCAGAGGTCCTTTGTGATCATGGAGGGAGGGTGGGCCTGCAGAGGGGAATCAGAAAGGATCAAAAAAGGGAAGCAAGTTATTCTTTAGGAAGTTTGTTATCAGAGGGAAGGAAACAGGAGAGCAGCTGGAGGGAAAATTAAGTGGGAGTTTCTTTCACAGCAGTTAGTTGTCTGTGCAAGACCCATGGCAGTTTGAAACGATCTTGTGGGAAGGGGTACCTGAAGATGCTGGAGAAAGGAGAGCCTCTTGAAACAGGGTTCCTTAGTGCTGGGAAGGGCCAAGGGAAGAGTTTCATTTTCTTTAAGGGAGATGCCGCATATGTGGCCTTTGGAGGGGGAGCAAGGATGACTGTAGGTTGAAGTTGAAGTAAGCAAAAATGCAATGTTGTTTATTTACCTATTGTGTCACACGGTTTACCCTTTTATAGCTTGCTTTGTTTTGCCAGGACTGTGACTCTCCAAATGTGATTTCCCAGTCTCCCTTGACATCTGACTTTTCTAACGATTCTGCCAATGAGAGGTACTAGAGAGATTGGAAAGCAGTGGAGGGGGAGAAGGGATTTCCTTTCCAGCGCCCATTTGTGTCACTCCATGTCACATGGTTGGATCCGCTGCTTTAGGCCCTCTTGGCACCAGCGTTGCCTCACTCTCACAGGGATCAGCCACACAGCTGGGCCATACTCTTTTGGCAGTGTAAGTATGAGCTTTGCCTTTTGAGCAGCCACTGGGCTATACTCTTTCCTTTGAGGTCTCAGTTCTGGTGACCGCATCACTTTCTTTTTGTCCTCCCTCGGGGCCTTAATGTTCTTAATGTTTTGGGTGGCCTCAATTTGCCCTTTGTAATCTTTTCACCTTCTAACACATCAGTTACCAACTTTCTGTATCAAATCACCTTTGTTTGAAAGAATTGGACACATTGATATAGTTCTTGGCCCCAAGCAATGAATGGTTCCAGAAGCAGAGCCTCAAGTTAAACGTGTGTTTACACAGATTTAGTTGATATCTTTTTTCTTATTCTTTCTTCTTTTGTTCTTTCTATATCTGAGTTGATGTCTTTTTAATGGTTATAATTTGCTAATATAGAAAGCACTGGAGTGATTCAGTTTAAGGGATGTGAGAAGAAAGGAAAAGATCCAGAAGAGTCAACCAAGGAGAAGCCAAGGGAGCTGACTAATGGGCCCCAGTTGCTCTCTTCTCTTATAGACTTGATATATCCCTGCTCTGCAAATTTTCTACACACCCTCCATTAGTTATCAAGTAGAAGTTTTCCAGAGCACTTGCAAGGTGTTTAAAATGTAGTACCTTTAGAATTTGTATACAATACAGTGACTGAAAATGTTACCCCCAGCCATGTATACCTATTTGTACAATGTATGAAATTTGTTTTACAATTTTTATTCATTTTGTATTTTGTGAATTTTGGAATGTAAGAAACTCTTTTACTTTTTTACATTAAAATAATCTTAATTTCTAATTTTTGGGGGTACCCAGTAGGTGCGTATACTTATGGGGTACATGAGATATTTTGGTATAGGTATGCAATGCATAAAAATCACATCATGGATAAGTGGATATCCATCCCCTTAAGCATTTATTCTTTGTGTTACAATCTAATTATACTCTTTTAGTTATTTTAAAGTGCATAATTAGATTATTACAGTTCTCTTGTTGTGCTGTCAAATGCTAGGTTTTATTCATTCTAACTATTTTTATTGTACCCATCCCCACCTTCCTCCATCTCTCTCACTACGCTTGCTGTCCTCTGGTGATCACCCTTCTATTCTCTGTCTTTATAAGTTCAATTGTTTTGATTTTCAGATCCCACAAATAAGTGAGAATATGTGATGTTTGTCTTTCTCTGCCTGGCTTATTTCATTTAACATAATGACCTACAGTTCCATTCATGCTGTTGCAAGTGACAGGATCTCATCCTTTGTTTTTTTTGGATGAATAGTACTCCATTGCATGTAAGTATCACATTTTCTTTATCCATTCATCTGTTGATAGATACCTGGGTTGCTTCCAAATTTTCACTGTCTTAAACAGTGCTACAATAAACATGGGAGTGCAAATATCTCTTTAATACACTGATTTTCTTCTTTGGCCTATATACCCAGCAATGGGATTGCTGGATCACATGGTAGCTATATATTTAGTATTTTGAGGAACCTCCAAAATGTTCTCCATAGTGGTTGTACTAGTTGCCATTCCTGCCAACAGGGTATGAGGTTTCCTTTTTCTCTACATCCTTGCCAGCATTTGTTATTGCCTGACTTTTGGATAAAAGCCATTTTAGGCCGGGCACAGTGGCCCATGCCTGTAATCCCAGCACTTTGGGAGGCCGAAGCTGGCAGACCATGAGGTCAGGAAATTGAGACCATCCTGGCCAACATGGTGAAACACCATCTCTACTAAAATACAAAAAATTAATCAGGCATGGTGGTGCACCTGTAGTACCAGCTACTCAGGAGGCTGAGGCAGGGGAATTGCTTGAACCCAGGAGGCACAGGTTGCAGTGAGCTGAGATCGTGCCATTGCACTCCAGCCTGGCGACAGAGCAAGACTCTGTCTCAAAAAAAAAAAAAGTCATTTTAATGGGGGTGAGTTAATATCTCATTGTAGTTTTGATTTGCATTTCTCTGATGATGAATGACTGTCATTAGACACGTTTGCCATTTGCTTGACTTTTTGTGAGAAATGTGTATTCAAATCTTTTGCCCATTTTAAAATGGAATTATTAGATTTTTTCTTATGAGTTGTTTGAGCTCCTTGTATATTCTGGTTATTAATTCTTCATCAAATGGGTTCTTTTTAAATATTTTCTCCCACTCTGTGGGTTGTCTTTTCACTTTGTTCATTGTTTCCTTTGCTATGCTGAAGCTTTTTAACATGATGTGATCCGATTTCTTCTTTTTTGTTTTGGTTGCCTGTGCTTCTGGGGTATTATTTAAGAAATGTTTGCCCAGACCAATGTCCTGGAAAGCTTCTCCAGTGTTTTCTTGTAGTAGTTTCATAATTTGAGGTCTTAGATTTTAAGACTTTAATCCATTTTGATTTGAGTTTTGTATATGGTGAGAGATAGGGGTCAAGTTTCATTTTTCTACATACGAATATTCAATTATCCCAGCACCATTTATTGAAGAGCCTTTTTTCCCACAATGTATTTGTCAAAAATGAGTTTCCTATAGGTGTGAAGATTTGTTTCTGGGTTCTCTATGCTGTTCCATTAGTCTATGTGTCTGTTTTTATGGCAGTATCATGCTGTTTGGTTACTATAGTTTTGTAGTATATTTTGAAGTCAGATCATGTGATGCCTACAGCTTTATTTCTTTTGCTCAAGACAGTTTTATCTATTTTGAATCTTTTGTGATAGATTTTAAGAAAACAATTTTAAGATTGTTTTCTGTGACGAATGTCACTGGTATTTTGATAGGAATTGGACTGACTCTGCAGATACTTTGTATAGCATGGACATTTTGATAATATTGATTCTTCCAATCCATGAACATGGAATATCTTTCCATTTTTGTGTCCTCTTCAATTTTTTGCATCAATATTTTATAGGTTTCATTGTGAAGATTTTTCACTTCTCTGGTTAATACCTAGGTATTTAATTTTACTTGTGGCTGCTATAAATGGAATTACTTTTTTGATTTCTTTTTCAGATTATTCACTGTTGATATATAGAAATGCTACTTTTTTTTGTATGTTGATTATGTATTCTGAAACTTTACTGAATTTGTTTATCAGCTTGAATACTTTTTTGGTGCAGATTTAGGTTTTCCAAATATAAGATTATATCATCTGCCAAGAGGAAAATTTAACTTCTTTTTCAATTTGGATTCCCCCTGTTTCTTTCTCTTGTCTGATTGCTCTAGCTAAGACTTCCAGTATTATGTTGGATAACAGTGGTGAAAATGGGTATCTTTGTCATGCTCCAAATTTAAGAGGAAACATTTTCAGTTTTTCCTTATACAGTATGACACTAGCTGTGGGTCTGTCATATATGGCTTTTATTATGTTGCGATATGCTCCCTTTAAACCCAGTATTCTGAGGTGTTTTTTTAATCATGAAAGATGTTGATCTTTATCAAATGGTGTTTCAGCATCCATTGAAATGATCATATAGTTTTTGTCCTTCATTCTGTTGATATGATGCATCACACTGACAGATTTGCATACGTTGAACTAACCTTGCATCCCTGGGATAAATCCCACTTGGTCATGATGAATGGTCTTTATAACTTTTCGTTGAAGTTCACTTGCTAGTATTTTGTTGAGGATTTTTGCATCAATATTCATCAGAGACGTTATCCTGTAGTTTTTATTTATTTATTTATTTTAATATGCCTTTGCCTGGTTTTGGTATTAAGGCAATACTAGCCTCACAGAATCAGTTTGGAAGCATTCCCTCCTCCTTTGTGTTTTACAACACTTTGAGTAGGATTAGTATTGGTTCTTTAAATGTTTGCTAGAGTTTAGCAGTGAAGGTATTGGGTCCTAGGCTCTTCTTCACTGGAAGATCTTTTGTTATGGCTTCAATCTTATTACTTTTTACTGACCTATTCAGGTTTTGGATTTCTTCATGGTTCAATTTCGGCATGTTGTATGTTCCTAGGAATTTATCCATTTCTTTTGTATTTCCCAGTTTATCAACATATGGTACCTAATAATGATCCTTTGAATTTCTGCTGTATCAGTTGTAATGTCTTTTTTCTCTATCGCTGATTTTATTTATTTGGGCCTTCTTTCGCTTTTTCTTAGTCTGGCTAAAGGTTTGTCAATTTTGTTTATCTTTTCAAAAAATTAACTTTTTGTTTCATTGATCTTTTGTATTGTTTTCTTCATTTGAAATTCATTTATGTTCTGATTTTTATTATTTATTTTCTTCTACTAATTTTGGAGTGGTTTTGCTCTTGCTTGTCTACTTGTTTAAGATGTCTCATTAGGTTATTTATTGAAAGTTTTTCTTCCACTGTGTTCACTGTATTCCATAGGTTTTGATATGTTGTGTTTCTATTATCATTTGTTTCAAGAAATTTTTCAAGTTCCTTCTTAATTTCTTTATTGACATACTGGTCATTCAGGAGCATATTGTCTAGTTTCCATATATTTGTATAGTTTAAAAAATTCTTCTTGGTATTGATTTGTGTTTATTTCATTGTTGTCAGAGAAGATGGTTAACATTACTTTAATTCTTTGAATGTTTTAACTAGTTTTGTGACCTAACATATGGTCTACCCTTGAGAGTGATCCATGTGCTAAAGAGAAAAATGTGTATTATGCAGCCACTGGATAAAATATTATGTAAATATCTATTAGGGCACATTTGTTCTATAGCGCAGAATAAGTCTGATGTTTCTTTGTTGGTTTTCTGTCTGGGAGTTTTGTCCAATGCTGAAAGTGGGATGTTAGAATCTCCAGCTACTAATATATTGGAGTCTATCTCTTTGGTTCCATATATTTGCTTTATATATCTAGTTGCTCTAGTGTTGGGTACATATATATTTACAATTGTTATACCCTCTTGCTGAATCAACCACTTTGTCATTATATGATGACGTTTTCTGTTTCTTCTTATGGTTTTTGTCTTGAAATCTATTTTGTCTTATAAGTATAGCTACTGATGATCTTTTTTGATTTCCACTGGCATGGAATATCTTTTTCCATCTCATTTTTGGTCTTTGTGTATATTTCTAGGTGAAGTGTTTTGTTTTGTTTTTTAATTTTTGTAGGCAACAGATCATTGGGTCTTGTTTTTTCCATCCATTCAGCCACTATATGTCTTTTCATTGGAGAATTTGGTCCACTTACATTTAATGTTATTATTGATAAATAAGGGCTTCCTCCACCATTTTGTTATTTGTTTTCTGGTCTTCTTTCTTTCCTTATTTTCTGTCTTTCTTTTAGTTAAGGTGTTTTTTTCCTGGTGGTATGCTTTAATTTTTTTCTTTTTCTTTTTTATGTACCCATTGTATGTTTTTAAATTCAAAGTTACCATGAGGCTTGCAAATGCTATCTTGTAACCCATTATTTTGAACTGATGACAGTGTAACACTGATGCATAAACAAATAAATATGCAAAAATACTAATAGAAACTCTACACTTTAATTTTGTTATCTCCCCCTCCCCCCAATTTTTAACTTTTTATTATTTCTCTTTATGCCTTTTTTGTATTATGTCTTGAAAATTTGTTGAGGTTATTATTTTTGATAGGTTTATAATTTAGTCTTTCTACTTAGTCAAGAGTTTACATCCCACAATTACAGTGTTATGTTATTATGTGTTTTTCTGTGTGCTTACTATTATCAAAGAGTTTTGTACCTTCAAATGCTTTCTTCTTGCTCATTAACACTCTTTTTTTTTTCCAGATTGAAGAACTTCCTTTAGCGTTTCTTGTAGGACAGATCTAGTGCTGATGAAATCCCTCAGCTTCTGTTGTCTAGGAAAGTCGTTATTTCTCATTCATGCTTAAGGAATATTTTTGTTGACTATATCATCCTAGGATAAAAACTTTTTTCCTTCAGCACTTTTAATATGTCATACCACTCTCTCTTGTTTCCACCAAAAAGTCTGCTGCCAGATGTATTTGAGCTTTGTAATATGCTATTTATTTCTTTTCTCTTTCTGCTTTTTGGATTCTTTCTTTATCCTTGATCTTTGGGAGTTTGATTATTAATGCTTTGAAGTAGTCCTCTTTGTGTTAAATCTGCTTGGTGCTCTATAGGCTACTTGTACTTCAATGTTAATATCTTTCTCTAGGTTTGGGAAGTTCTCCAATATTATCCTTTTGAATAAATGTTCTATTGCTGTCACTTTCTCTACCTCCTCTTTAAAGCCAATAATTCTCAGATTTGGCCTTTTGAGGCTTTTTTGATAAATGTTGTAGGTGTGCTTTACTATTTTTTATTGTCCCCTCTGTGTATTCTCAAGTAGCTTGTATTCAACCCCAGTAATTCTTCTGCTTGATCAATACTGCTATTAAGAGACTCTGATGCATTTTTCAGCATGCCAATTGCACTTTTCAGCTCTAGAATTTCTGCTTGATTCTCTGTAATTATTTCAATCTGCTTGTTAAATTTATCTTTGGAATTCTGAATTCCTTCTATGTGTTATCTTGAATTTGTTTGAGTTTTCTCAAAACAGTTATTTTGAATTATCTGTGTGAAAGGTGAGGTCATGTTTTCTTGGATGGTGTTGATGCTTATAGATGTTTGTCAGTGACTGGCCATTAGGTATTTATTGTAGTCTTCACAGTCCGGGCTTGTTTGTGCCTGTCCTTCTTGGGAAGGCTTTCCAGCTATTCAAAGGGACTTGAGTCCTAAGCCCAATAACAATGTGATTTTTGCCGACTCACAGAATTACTACCATGGCGGTCTCAGATGAGATCTAAAAGAATTCTCTGGATTACCAGACAGACTCCTGTTTTTTTGTTTCTTTTTTCTTTCTCTTAAACAAATGAAGTCTCTCTCCTTGCTGAGCCACCTGGATCTGGGGATATAGTGATTCAAGCTGCTCTGTAGCCACCATCACTGGGATTGCACTGGGTCAGACCTGAAGCCAGCATAGGACTAGGCCTGCCCAAGTCCCATCCCTTCAGGGCAGTGAATTCCCCTGGGCCTTTGGTTGGTTTAGAGTTGCTGTCTGGTGGCCAGGGATTGGAGTAAAAAACATTAGCAATTTACTTGATGTTCTGTTCTACCGCAGCTAAGCTGGTACTTAAATACAATACAAAGTTCTTCCTGTTCTTCCCTCCCCTTTCCATAGGCAGAGGAGCCTCTCCCTGTGGCTACTACTGGTTTTTTTCATGAATACACATTTTCTTGTTTCTCTGAATGCATACATATGTGTGTGTAGTCGATAGATAACATACAAACATTATATGTTTATATATATATAGTATTCACATATATAGAATGTTCATATTACATATGAAATGTTTTAGATTGTTATCGAACATGTTTCATATTGTTAGATGGTGATATGGTTTGGCTGTGTCCCCAACCAAATCTCATCCTGAATTGTAGCTTTCATAATTTCCATGTGTTATGGAAGGGACCTGGTGGGAGACAGCTGAATCATTGGAGCAGTTTCCCCCATACTGTTCTCATGGTATTGAATAAGTCTCACAAGATATGATGGCTTTACAAGGGGTTTCCCCCTTTCACTTGGCTCTCTTTCTCTCTTGCCTGACACCATGTGAGACGTGCCTTTCTCCTCCTTGCCTTCTGCTACGATTGTGAGCCCTCCCCAGACAGGTGAAACTGTGAGTCCATTAAACTTTGTTTTCTTTATAAATTACCCACAGTCTCAGGTATGACTTTATTAGTAGTATGAGAACTGACTAATACAGGTGGTTATCTAAAACTGCTTTAGAAGTTCTGAGCACATAAATGGTGTTTATTCATTGCTAGATACATTATAGGGTATCTGGGAGGTTTACTTGGAGAATCCACAATGTCAGAATATTTAGGCCCTTTCTGTTCAGAATTTCCCACAGAAGAGACAATATTTGCTTACCTTCCAGAATTCTGGGAACAGAAAGGGGAACAAAGATTCCCAAAGAGAACCTATAAACCCAATATGAGATATAAGCCAAGATGATAAACCACTTGGAGGGAATGGCAAAAGGTTAGGACTATTCAGGTTAACCCAGAAAGTCTGACTATTTTAATCCTTTAAATATATAAACCAGAATACTTTGAACTGTATAATAACATGATTATCAGTTAAAGAAAACAATGTGTCACCTGTAATCCCAGCCAGCATTTTGGGAGGCTGAGGCAGGCAGATCACCTGAGGTCAGGAGTTCAAGACCAGCCTGACCAACATGGAGAAACCTTGTCTCTACTAGAAAAATACAAAATTACCCAGGCATGGTTGCTCATGCTTGTAATCCCAGCTACTTGGGAGCCTGAAGCAGAAGAATTGCTTGTACCCTGGAGGCAGAGGTTGTGGTGAGCCAAGATTGAGCCGTTGCACTCCAGCCTGGGCAACAAGAGTGAAACTCTGTCTCAAAAAAAAAAAAAAAAAAAAAAGGAGAAATAAAACAGTATGTCAAATAATTCATGTGTTTTTAGGTGTGTTGAATTACCAGATGGTAATTCAGCTTCTTTGAATTACCATCTGTTTTAGACAATGAGGCTTTCTCCCAGAGCCACTAGAGGGGGTGCTGCCTTTCTAGCACCTTGATTTCACCCTCTTAATGGTGAAGTAAGAAAGTAACATTTCTGTATGTTTCTAATGTGCATCTTGCACAGAGTCTTTAAAAAAACTTATCAAAGTTTTAGAGATAGCTATTAATGATTTATTTTATTTTGAAAATATTTTCCCAAGGCTTTCTTTTTAATGGAAACAAGAATGATAGTAACTAAGTTATATTACAATTACATGTGAATGTTGGGAATTTAAATATTTAGTTGTCTTTACATTTTACATTATTATATTCTAATATGAAATGTTCATTGGGATAAATTATAAACAAACTCACAAACAAACCAGTATTGTAGTTAAAAAGTTAATTTTATCCCAGCACTTTGGGAGGCTGAGGTGGGCAGACCACTTGAGGTCTGGAGTTCGAGACCAGCCTGGCTAACATAGTGAAACCCCATCTCTACTAAAAATACAAAAATTAGCCAGGTGTGGTGGTATTTGCCTGTAATCCTGGCTACTCAGGAGGCTGAAGTAGAGAATCTCTTGAACCTAGGAGGCAGAGGTTGCAGTGAGCCAAGATCATACCATTGCACTCCAGTGGGGGCAACAAAGTAAGACTCCACCAAAAAAAAAAAAAAAAACCCAAAAAGTTGGGCTAAATAATTTCAGGAATATAATGAAAAATACAATCACAGCTTCAACATTAAACTAGGTCAAGCAGAAGAAAGAATTTCTGAACTTAAAGTGAAGTCTTTAGAAATAATTCACTCAGAAAAAATAAGTAAATAAATAAGAAAGAATGAAAAAGTTGTAAACCAGGGGCATCTGAGACAAGTCCCAATCAATTTAGAAAGTTTATTTTGCTAAGGTTAAGGACATGCCCATGACACAGCCTCAGGAGGGCCTGATGACATGTGCCCAAGGTGGTCAGGGAACAGCTTGGTTTTACACATTTTAGGGAGACATGAGTCTTTGATCCATATAAGTAAGATGTACATTGGCTCAGTCCAGAAAGGCAGGACATTTTGATGCTGTGAGGCAGTTTCTAGGTCATAAGTAGGTAAAAGACAAGTAGATGCATTCTTTTGAGTTTCTGATTAGCCTTTCACTAAATACACAATTTATAGGAATAGTCACTTATGCCTTGATTTGGCTTAGTGAAACAACAGGTCAAAGGAAGCAATCAGATAGGCATTTGTCTCACATGAGCAGAGGGATGACTTTGAGTTCTTTCTGTCCTTTGTTCACAAAAAATTTCCTTGTGGGCAACTTGTGAGAAAGGTATGTAGCTTTAATTTTTTTTTTTTTGTAGCTATCTTATTTAGGAATAGAATGGAAGGTAGGTTTGCCCTTTCAGCTCCCAGATTGACTTTTCCATCTGGCTTAGGGATTTTAGGGTCCCAAGATTTATTTTTCTTTCACAAAGCTTATAGGACTTACAGGATATCATTAAGTAGCCTTAATAAAATATATGAATCTGAGAGTTGCAGAAGTAGAAGAAGTGGGAAGAGGCATAGTGAACATATTTAAGAAAATAACAGCCAAAAATTTCCCATGTCTAAAGAGAAATATGAAAATCTAGATCCAGGATATCCAGGATGTCTAGCTCTCAAAGGCTCCAAATATACTTAACCCAAAAAGCTGCTCTCCAAGGCCTACTAAGCTCATACTTTCAAAAGGCAAAGACAAAGAAAGGATTTTAAAAATAGGGAAAAGCATTAAGTCACATATAAGGAAATCTCCATTAGACTAACAACAGTTTTCTCAGCAGAAAATTTACACACTAGGAGAGAATGGAGCAACATATTTAAGGTGCTGAAAACACCTCTGCTGGCCAAGAATACTACACTCAGCAAAGATATTCTTCAAAAACGAGGGCTAAATAAAGTCTTTCCCAGACAAGCAAAAATAGGAAATTTATCACCACTAGACTGATCTTACAAGAAATACTTCAGGGAATCCTGCATCTAGAAGTGAAAGGATAAGAAAGCAGATTAGAATATGAAACTCACTGGCAGAATGGATACACCAGTGAGCAAGAGAAAGGCATCTAACATCACTACAGAAATACATCCAATCAAAATGATAGACAATACAAGAAGAAGAAAGAAAGGATGCACAAAACAAGAAAACAATTAACAAATTGAGAGGAGTAAGACCTCAGCTATCAATAGTAACCTTGAATATAAATGGATTAAATCCCCCAATTAAATGATATAAAATAGCCTAAAAAACCATTGGATTAAAAAAATGGATAATTTTTTTGAAATGAAATGGATTAAAAAAAACAACACCCAACTATATGCTTCCTATAAAACACTCACTTCACCTTTAAAAACACATATAGATTTAAAGTTAATGGTTGGAAAAGATATTCCATTCAAAGGGAAACCAAAAATGGTCAGGAGTAGCTAAACTTACATCAGATAAAATAGACTTTAAGCCAAAAACATAAATAAATAAATCCTGTCATTTGTGGCATCATGGAGGAGTTTGGAGAACATTATATGAAATGAAATAAGCCAGACACGGAAAGATAAATACTGCATATTCTCACTCGTATGTGGAAGCGAAATAAGTTGATCTTGTAAAAATAGAAAGCAGAATGCTCACTAGAGGCTGGTAAGATTTGGGGAAAGTGAGGGATAAAGAGAGGTTGGTTAATAGACACAAAATTGCAGCTAAGTAGGAGGAATAAGTTCTATTGTTCTATATCATTACAGGGTGATAGAGTTCGTTAAACACTCTCATATCATTACTTGATACAAGTACTGAATTCCATTAAGTGAATTCAACACCATGAGAGTGAATTCAACATTCTCACATTAGTACTTCATAGAAGAAGTAGAAAGAATATTAGTGAGGATATACTAGACCTGAATAATACAACATTACCAACCAACTTGAGCTAATTAACATTAATTGAACATTATATACAATGATGAAATGGTATGTATTATTTACAAATGACTGGAAACTTCATCAAGATGGACCCAATTCTACAAAACAACACTCAAAATGTCTGAAATGATTAATATTAAAATATTATCTAGTTATTGAATATAGACTTCATTCACTCTAATTTTAAGAGTAATTTTTATGATTCTAGCAAATCAAATCAATTACACTGACCTTTTGTCTTTCTAATCTTATACTAGCTTGTATGATCCACAAAGTAGCAGAAGTTAATTGTTATTCTCTATTATTCTTTTAATTGCTACAATATTTCTGAAATAGGTCACCCAACATCAGAGTTGTTAAAAATTAACACAAAATTCGAATTATTGAAACCTTGAACTTTTCTTTTTCTGAGGAAGATTTTTGCAGCTGATTAAATCTGGGTTTTATCGAGATCCCCATTTGCCCCAGTTCTGGTTCACACACAGGAAAAGTAAAGTGATCATATAATTGATTGTCGGAAGCAGAACACTTTTGAGAGTGAGAGGTAAGTCATTAATAATTATTTTGTAATTATATTCTCAGCAAACCAAGACATATCATTCCCCCATCCATAACTGTTCAAGCCGGAGCCTGGGTTTTAAGTGGTATATAAGCTTATCAATCATATAAATACTACTCAGTTTTTCAGGGGACTAACTAGTATAGTAAGCAAAAAATCAATATCCCTACTACTACGAACAAAATAATGTGTACAACCACAGGGTGACAATTTGGGGGGAGACTGGCAAAAACAGAAGTTCTTGACTCTAGAAGTCAAATTTTTCATTGCTAGGAGGCAGTAGGGCACTCAGACCCCATATACCATTATATTACATTACTAAAGGCTTTGATTTCAACTCAACTCCTTCCCCACCATTGTTAACAAAACTAAAGTGCCAATCCTGGCTCCTCACCAACATTTATCTTAGAAGGGGATTAGGAGGGAGTAATTTAAGCATTTTATGACCACAATACATGAGCATTTAGAACTCTCTTCCTTTCTCTAGATCTCACATAGTCAAAGATCACGAAACAATGCCCACAATGCTATCTCAGGGTAATCCTGAAGGCCTGCCTTGAGCCCTAAATCTCTCTTTTGATCTTTGATATAACAATGATAACTATATTCTTCAAAGACCGCAAAACACTTTCACTAATGTAGTTTCAATCTTCATAAAAATGAATAGAATTGGTAGAATAATGATTAGTTTTCCATTATTTCAAAAGTGAAGAAACATTGTCAGAGAGGTCTAGGTCACACAGTAAGAAAGTGGTAGCTTCTGTGCCTCTTCCATAATACAAAATAGTTGCTATGGAAACTAGATTTTTTTTTTTTTTTTTTGGTAGAATGATTTTAGGTTTATACCCAGTAATGGGACTGCTGGTTCAAATGGCAGTTTTGTTTTAAGTTCTTTGAGAAATCTCCAAACTGTTATCCACAGTGGCTGAACTAATTTACATTCCCATCAGCAGTGTATAAGCATTTCCTTTCCTCTGTAGCCTCACCAAAATCGGTCACTTTTTGACTTTCTGATAATAACCATTCTGACTGATGTGAGATGGTATCTCATTGTGTTTTTGATTTCTGTTTCTCTGATGATTAGTGATGTGGACCATTTTTCATGTTTGGCCATTTGTGTATCTTTTGAGAAGTGTCTGTTCATGTCTTTTGCCCATTTTAAATAGGGTTATTTGGTTTTTGCTAGTTTTATTGTAGTTCATTATAGATTCTGGGTATTAGACCTTTGTTGGATGCAGATTTTGTGAATCTATACTCCCATTATGTAGGTTGTCTGTTTACTCTGTCGGCATATATATTTTTTAATTTTCAACTTTTAAGTTCAGGGACACATGTGCATGATGTGCAAGTTTGTTATGTAGGCCAACATGTGCCATGTTGGTTCATTGCACAGATCATCCTACCACCCAGGTATTAAGCTCAGCATTCATTAGCAATTCTTCCTGATCCTCTCCCTCCTTCTACCCCCCGCCCTCCAACAGGCCCCAGTGTGTGTTGTGGAAACTAGATTTTGTTGTTCTTGAAATGCCTTTAAATATAACATCTTTCATTATTTAGCATTAATAAACTCACCCAGAGATTTATAACTAATATCAGAGTTTTCCCTGAGAGCAAGTTATTTGTAATGGCTAACAACAACAACAACAAAACTGGGGTAAGTCAGGTAGCTTAGTAGAATGTTGAATGCTGAAAGAATTGAAAACAATTGCATGAACTTCACAATTTTTTCTCAGACTCTTCTTTACTGGGACTAACATGTGGGGGAGGAACCTTAATCTTAGTGCTAAAGCAATAGCTTAAGTTTTAGTATTTCTCTTGCTGGATAACTCTACTGTTGAAGGAGATAAGTCATGTTAAGGATCTTGCTTATTTTTTCTCTCTTTCTTATTTGGGTCCTTCATTTATTTAGTAAGCAATTGTTAACGTGGTTAAAAATTTATGCAATCTTGCATATATGCAGTCAAGATGTGTTTTTAAAATTATGCTTAAAAAATGTAAGTTATTATAATGATCTAAATAATCCTTGTGCCCTTTATCTTTTGATAAAAAGAAATGCTCAGTTTCCCAGAGTCTTCATGTTCCCCAATTCTCTCCCAGGGCATCTGGGGGAAGGAAGACTTTCCCAGCTCCTTGCCTACGGGAAGATCAGCTCCTCAGCACTTGTAATGCTCTTCTTTCCTTCAGTCTTCATGACAATGCCTCTGTCTTCCTGGGTGCTGCTCACTTACTGTACTTGTAGCAAAGGCCTTATCTGATGGAGCTCATGGTCTGGTTTATTTTGGTTGGCCAGAGCCCAGTGTGGCTCTACTGATCACTCAGCTCACCTTAGCTCTAGTTGTCACAGCAAACCCCATGTCTCTCAACTGGCCTCCCGTTCTCATGGTCCATCTCAAGCTAAAGCTGAAGACCTTGGTACATCTCACAAATTCAGGCCCTGTGGGTGGGAAAGTTATTTGACTCTCAAGTCACTTGATTGCTCAGTCATTCCCCTTTTCCCTGCTTGCTCTACCCTGCAAAAAGGAAATGAGATATTTATTTTCTGCCTTGGCCTTGTAGTCACAGAAAGCTGCCTTGAAAAGCTAAACTTCATGGCTTATCTCTGTCTAACCATACGTTATTGCCACATAAACTCTGGCACGGCTCTGCCCTAGATTAGGCAGGATGGCCTGTGGTTGGATGTTTACTTAGACCCAGATAAGACTCCATAGCTTCCTCTTTAGAGTATCCCTTCTTTACTAATACTCATTCCTGGCTAAAGTCAAACAGAAGACATCAAGACATTTATAAAGGACTGTTTTCTACTGCTCCTTCTCCCTTTTCCCTCCCATTCCACAACTCCCTACTATCAGAGGGATGGATTTTCTCCCTTCCTCTGTGTCACATTCTCTTCCTATTACCATGTAGCAAGCCCTGGCTGTCACAGGCAGAAGAGATAGGTATTACCATTGTGTCAGAAATCTGAGTCTTCTTCAGCCTTTAAGAAAAAAGTTTAGAAAATTCTCTACCCTAAAAAGCATGGCTTTTAAGTTTATTGTCTTACTTCAAAGTTCTATTTTAAACATCAGGGAGTAAATAGCAATAATCTTGATCCATATTTCTCTGGCCACCAATCATATGGATGTTTTAGGTCAATTGAGAAGAAGGTCTTAGAAGGAGATCATGTCATAGAGAGATAAAGAAGTTTAAACCAGAAGGCTAGTCTTGGAGCTGGGTGGAAAATTCCAATGTCATTTAAATCTACTTTTACTGCCAAAGCTGAAGGTCAACGTTGTTTAATGAAAACATGTTTATCCTCTTTCTGGACACCCATTTCTACCATTATTTGTCAAATGTTTACTGAATAATTTGTAGCACTCTCATGACTTCAGGGTATCACGTGAAAAATAAGTGAACAATTCATGGTTTTTAGGAGGGAAGCACTCCCAGGCATGTGTTATACACTAGTAAAAACACCCAGTCATGCTTTCTCTGCATGTGCACCCTGTTTGCACTGGTGCCCAAAGAAAAGGAAAAAAAAATGCTTCTCATTCTATGTGGACTTGTTCCAGGCAGAATGACACCACACATTTCAATATTTCAAAGCTTCTGTCCTTAAAAGGAAAAGAAAGAAAGAAATGTTTACTCTTACTCTTACGGCATTAAAATCTACTTGAAACACCACATAGTAACTGAAAAGATCCAAAAGATAAAGCCAAGTGAATAAGCCAGGGAGTCAGAGTTGCCTGTTTTCTTCTGAATTATGTTATCATGCTTAGAATAATTAAACAACAAAGTTTAACAACAATTTAATAGCTTGTTAACAAAGTTATACAAGCAAAGTTTAATATGTGTTTGGACACCTCATGTCAAATAATATTCTCAAGAATCTGAAAAGTTCAGTAAAAGTTAATTATAAGGCCAATTTGTAAAAGTCTTCTAGAAGTAAAAAGATAATTAAAAAGAATATGTAGAACATGAAAATAGTAGGAAGTAGAATTAAGCAAAATAATATAATTTTTTCTCTTTCTATCATAAACTTAAAAATCTGCTTCCAAATATTTATTCTATAATCTCAGAATTACATAACTACTCTAAATGTAATGTCAATATTACATGATATTCTGTAAACAGTATCATGAATTCTAAGCATTATGTCTTTTGAAAATGAGAACTTCTGCTCTTTAAGACTTTTTGGACTTTAGATCTCCATAGGAAAAAATAAAAACATTTCCATTGTACTCTGAGGTTTTGTTTTTAACAAAAAATTTACAGCTAGATGGTATTATTTAGTCTAAATTATTTTAAAAGTGATAAAATAAAAGGTCCTCTGAAATTATGCAATTTTTTCAGGTCACATGTAGTTGGTGAAATATCTAGAATGTGAACTCTGCATTTTCTTATACACCTCACTAATATTGGGGTTTGACTACAAGTTTCTTAATTCTCTAGTTATTGCATATTTGGGTTAAATTACAGGGTTAACGTGATAGGTGAATAATCCTGCCTTCTGTGACTCCACCCAATGGAGCCAACAATGACTACAAAAACGAGTATCTACAATGTAAATTCAAAGGCCACAGTCAGAATAGATTTTTCATTTATATTGAGAAGCATAGTTTTTGAGGCATACCATATACTCCAGCCTTTGAACCAGCCTGGGGCTTAATACTGCCAAAGACAATAGGAAAGTACTTTGTTTTATCTCTCTTCTCTGTGCCTTTTTCAGATTAAATGGCTCTACTGACCATCAGGAAATGTTGCCAGTCTTGAACAGACTATGTAGTATTGTCTTTGCCTATCGGAATTGTCCCCACCTCCCCCGAGCCACATCCTGCAACATTACTACTGCTCTTCTCCATCTAGGCTTCTTCAGGAATGCAACATATTGTATAAAAAAAGGGGTCTGGAGAAAGCACACAGCATCCTGGTATGCTTAGTGTGACCTAAGGAAAAGTATTGCAAGTGTGGATAGAGTTAGTTTGTGGGAACAGTTCATGAGGAGGTCTAGTCCCATGTGTTATGTTGCTTAGAACTGCATATTGCATGGCTAGGTGCTGTGCATGGAAATAGAATTTAGCTTTAGCTACCAAACAAGCTCCCAAGTGGATAGAATGGAAGCTTAAGACTGTTCCACTCATCCTATCTGTTGAGAAATGCAGTATCAGAAACAATTTTATATAAGAAAAAGGAAACAAGAAGAAACTAATATGGGGCCTATAAAGCAATACAGCAACCTGGAGTGGGGGGTGAAGACAACACCTCAAAACATAAAAGAAAATAACTTTTTATAAGAAACAAATCACAATTTTAGAAAGCAATTGGTTCATTAGTCTTCTCCAAGTGTATGAATAGAATAGCCTCCATGAAATGAATGCTTTGATCTGTTAAGCTAAGGTAAAGTCTGGGCTCTAAGTGGAATCCAAGTGAATGAACAACAAACACAATAAACTAAAGATGTAATAGTAAAAGCAAACAAGCAAACAAGCCAACAAATAAAAACTCAAAACGGAAATAATAAAGACCAGAATTGACACTCTTGACATCAAATTAGCAATCGGACAACCTCTAGATACTTATCAAGAGACCCTAGAATGGGATAAAAAAACAAAAAGATACATCTTGAACCAAAGTAATAAAGAACAAAGATATAAAAAATAGATGGCAGTATTTATTTCCATTCAATTAATATTTTTTGAGTACCCAGTAGGTTTTAAGCATATTTATTGGGCAAATTTAAGCAAAAAAAAAAAAAAAAAATGAGGATGGCTTAATAAACATCAAAAAAGCCTGAGACCTGACAGAATTGATAATTTTTCATGGATGGAAGGAAAACTGCATTGTCAAGAAATATCCTAGCATTAGATAATATAATATTTTAAAAGTTAGAATCATAGAGAAAATGAGAGAAGTAATCACTTCATGTGAACTTGGAAGTGCCAATTTAATCTAAGGCAGAGGAATGCATATAGATTAGGCACTATCTATAATGATACCTGGGTTCCAAGTTACAAAATACTAACAATGGCTTAAGCCCTTGCTACTCAAACAGGTCCACAGACCAGCAACATAGGCATCATTGGGGAGTTTATTAGAGATGTTGAATTTCATGGCCTACTCTGCCTACTGAAGAAGAATCTACATTCTAATAAGATCCTCAGGTAACTTGTGTACACATTATTCATTCATAATCAGTCATATACTTCAGGGGTCCCCACCAACCAGCACCAGTCCATGGACTATTAAGGAACCAGGCCACACAGCAGGAGGTGAGTGATGGGAGAGTTAACAAAATGTCATCTGTTTTTACAGCAGCTCCCCATCAATTGCATTACTGCTTGAGCTCTGCTTTCGGACAGATCAGCGGAGCATTAGATTCTCATCCTTAAAACTGTACTTGTTGGAGGAGCAGAGCAAGATGGTCAAATAGAAGCCTCCACTGATCACCACCTCTGCCCCCACCAGGAGCACCAAGTTTGACAACTATTTACACAAAAAAGTACCTTCATAAGAACCAAAAATCAGAAGAGCCATCACAGTACTAGGCTTTAATTTCATGTAGTTGAAAGAGACATTGAAAAAGGTAGAAAAGATAGTGTTGGGCTACTGATGCTACCCCTCCATCATCCCCAGGCAGCAGCTTTGTGGTGCAGAGAGTCTGGGCACTTGGGGGAGGGAGAGTGCAGTGATAGTGGGACTTTGAAGTAAACTCAGTGCTGTCCTGTCATAGCAGAAAGCAAATTTGGACCAAACTCAGCTAACTCCCCCCCCCCACTGAGGAAGCATTTAGATCAGCCCTAGCAGAAAGGAATTGTCCATCCCAGTTGACTAAACTTAAGTTTCAGCAAGCCTTGATACCACAGGCTAAAGTATTCTTACTGACTTAGAGCTTTAAGGCCTTGAGTGAACATAGGTGGTAGCTAGGCAGTGGTTACAGCGGTGGTGGCCACAGAGGTGCTTGTGTCATCCTACCCTCAGATTCATATGACTCAGCACAAAGAAAAAAAATTCCACTTGTTAGGAAGAAAATAAGGGAAAAGAACAGGTGTCTCTGCCTGGTAATCCAGAGAATTTTTCTCAATTTTCTCTAAGACCACCAAGTTGAGTCTGCAAGAACCAAGATCACCGCTATGAGTCTCCAAGAAGCACAGCATTACTGAACTTGGAGATCTCCTAATGCAGATATGGCTTAGATCACAACACTCAAGTGTCTTTCATACCTGCAGAGCCTTCTGAAGAAGTTCTCAAGGTACAAAGAAGCTCAGACTGCAAGACTACAATAAATAGCTAACTCTTTAATGCACAGACACTGGTGAACATTCACCAGCATCAAGGCCATCCAGGAAAATATTATGGCATCAAATGAACTACTTAAGACACTAGGAACCAATCCTGGAAAAATATAGATATGTGACCTTTCAGGAAGAGAATTCAAAATAGCTGTTTTGAGGAAATTCAAAGAAATTCAAGGTAACACAGAGCAGGAATTCAGAATTTTAACAGATAAATTTAACAAAGAGATTGAAATAATTTAAAAGAATCAAGGGGAAACTCTGGAGTTGAAAAATGTAATTGACATGCTGTAGAATGCATCTTAGTCTCTTAATAGCAGAATTGATCAAGCAGAAAAAAGAATTAGTGAGACTGAAGATAGACCATTTGAAAGTACACAGAGGAGACAAAAAGAAAAAAGAGTAAAAAAGAGTAAAAAAGAAAGACGCATGCCTACAAGATCTAGAAAACAGCCTCAGAGGGACAAACCTTAGACAGGAGGTAGAGTAAGTGATAGGAGTAGAACATTTATTGAAAAGGATAATGTAAGAGAACTTAAAGTTGGTCTTTTTGACAAACCTTTATCCAGGTCCCTTAAGAAGAAAAGAAAGAAGATACAGATAAATAAAATCAGAGATGAAAAAGGAGACATTACAACTGATACTTCAGGAATTCAAAGGATCATTAGTGGCCACTATGAATAACTGGATGCGTAAACTGGAAAATCTAGAAGAAATGGATAAATTCCTAGACACATGCAACCTGCCAAGATTGAACCATGAAGAAATCCAAAACCTGAACAGACCAATAAGAAGTAATGAGATCAAAGCCATAATAAAAGATTTCCCAGCAAATAATAGCCCAGGATCTTATGGTTTCACTGGTGAATTCCATCAAACTTTTGAAGAACTAATACCAATTCTATTCAAACTATTCTAAAAACAGAGGAGGAGGGAATATTTCCAAACTCACTCTACAAGGCCAGTATTACTCTGATACCAAAACCAGACAAAGACACATTAAAAAAAGAAAAACTACAGGCCAATATCTCTGATGAATATTTATGCAAAAATTATCACCAAAATACTAGCAAACAGAATTCAGGAACACATTAACAAGGTCATTCATCATGACCAAGTGGGGATTTGTCCCATGGATTCCAGGACGATTCAACATATGCAAATCAATTAATGTGATACATCAATTATATCAACAGAATAAGGGACAAAAATCATATGATCATTTCCATGAATGCTGAAAAAGCATTTGATAAAATTCAATACTGCATCATATGATGTTGAAAATCCTCAAAAAACTGGGCATAGAAGGAATGTACCTCAACATCATAAAAGCTATATATGACAGACCCCTAGCTAGTATCTTCCTGAATGGCAAAAAACTGAAAGCCTTTTCTCTAAGGTCAGGAACATGATAAAGATGGCCACTTTTACCACCATTATTCAACATAGTACTAGACTCCTAGCTAGTGCAACCAGATGAAAGAAATAAAGGGTATCCAAATTAAAAGGAAGAATTCAAATTTATCCTTGTTTGCAGATAATGCAATCTTATATTTGAAAAAACCTAAAGACTCCAACAAGGAAACTATTAGAATTGATCAACAAATGCAGTAAACTTTCAGGATACAAAATAAACATACAAAAATCAGTAGCATTTCTATATGCCAATGGCAAACAATCTAAAACAGAAATCAAGAAAGCTATCTTATTTACAAATCAACAAATAAAATAAAATACCTAGGAATTAACTTAACCAAAGTAGTGAAAGATCTCTGCAATGAAAACTATAAAACATTGATGCAAGAAATTGTAGAGGCTACAAAAAAATGAAAAGATATTTCATGTTCATGGATTAGAAGAATCAGTATTGTTAAAATGTTCATACTACCCAAAGCAATCTACAGATTCAGTACAATCCCTATCAAAATACCAGACATTCTTCACAGAAATAGAAAAACAATCCTGAAATTTATATGGAACCACAAGAGTCCCGGAATAGTCAAAGATATCCTAAGCCAAAGAACTGAAGGAAGCACATTACCTGACTTTAAATGATAGCACAGAACTATAGTAAGCAAAACAGCATGGTACTTCCATAAAAACAGACACATAGACCAATGGAACAGCAAAGAAAACCCAGAAACAAATTCATATATCTAGAGCGAACTCATTTTTGACAAAGCTACCAATATAATACATTGGGCAAAGGACAGTCTCTTCAATAAATGGTTCTGGGAAAACTGGACACCGATATGCAGAAGAAAGAACTCGACTCCTATCTCTGATGATATATAAAATCAAATAAAACTGTATTAAATATTTAAATCTAAGACCTCAAATTATGAAACTACTAAAAGAAAACTTTCAGGAAAGACTCCAAGACATTGGAGTGGGCAAAGATTTCTTGAGTAATACCCCACAAGCACAGGCAACCAAAGCAAAAATGGACAAATGGGATCACATCAAGTTAAAAAGCTTCTGCACAGCAAAAGAAACGATCAACAAAGTGAAGAGTCAATCCTCAGAATAAGATAAAATATCTGAAAACTACCCATCTGACAAGCGATTAATAACCAGAATACATGAGGAGCTCAAACAATTCTATAGGGAAAAGTCTAATAATCCAATTAAAACATGGGCAAAAGATCTGAGTAAACATCTCTCAAAAGCAGATGTACAGATGGCAATCAGCTATAGGAAAACGTGCTCAACATCATGGATCATGAGATAAATGCGAATCAAAACCCCAAGGAGATGTCATCTCAATCCAGTTAAAATGGCTTTATTCGAAGGCAGGAAATAACAAATTCTGGCAAGGATGTGTATAGGGTCCAGTCCTACAGGGTCCTGAGTCCCTCTCTGCTGGTGTGGAGACAAGAAACTATGGAAATAAAAGACACAAGACACAAAGAAAGAGAAAACAGAGTTTGGACCCAGGGGTCCACTGCTACCAGAATGTGGAGACCAGCAGTGGCCCCAAGTGCCTGGATGCTCTGACTTTTATTGAGTACAAAGCAGGGTGAAGGGCAGGTAGGGTGAGGTAATGGTGGTGAGTGATAGGGTCAGATAAATCATGTGTCTTGGAGACAGGGGGCCAAGATTTTGAAGAAGCTGAGGTGAGGAGAAAACCTTGCATCAGCACTTTTTCATACTTGTCAAGAAATAACAAGGTCACTGAGATTTATGTTGCTATTACTAATTCTTGTCTTCTAAGAAAAGAGGAACCAGGTGCAGAAGCAGAACTTGAAAGTAGACATGGAATGTGACCACTGAAGCACGGCACCACATAGAGACAATTAAGTCCCTGGATGTCTGTGGACCTCCCTGACAGCCATGAGGCTTACCACAAGAGTTTGGGGAGAGCAGAGTTTTCTCCTCACTCCCCCGAGGAAGGAGACATCTCAGCCATCTTGAATGTCTCCTTCCCTAGCTGGCTCAACAGCAGGTGCTTTCACAGCACTGACACTGTCGCACGGCCAAGGTGTCCTCCAGCAGCCCTTACGTGGGCATGACAGAGGACTTAGAGCATCTTGCCTTAGGGTCACCTCTTTTCCAGTGCCACTTCAGTCCCATACTGCTTGACCTGAGATTTATTAGTAAGATTAAAGATTATATTATTATATAGATGTATATATTTATGATTATATATGAATAGCTATGTGATTATGATTATATACAGGAGTAACTATGTAACTATATCTCTAATTCTTTTCTAATTTTATGTTTATATGATGAGGCTTCAGACCCTTGCCTTGGCTCTTGCAGGGTTTCTCGCCCACAGATGTGGAGAAAATGGAACCCTTGTAAACTGTTAATGGGAATATAAATTAATATAATCGCTATGCAGAACAGTTTGGAGGTTCCTTAACAAACTAAAAATAGAGCTACCATATGATCCAGCAGTCTCACTACTAGGTATACACCCAAAAGAAAGGAAATGAGAATATCGAAGAGATATGTGCATTCTCATGTTTGTTGTGGCACTCTTCACAATAGCCAAAATTTGGAAGCAACCTAAGTATCCATCAACAGGTGAATGGATAAAGAAAATGTGAGGTCAGGCGTGGTGGCTCATTCCTTTTATCTTAGCACTTTGGGAGGCAAAGGCAGAGGACCGTTTGAGTCTAGGAGTTTGAGACAAATGTGGGCAAGATGTCAAGGCCCCATGTCTACATTTTGTTTTTAAATTAGCCAGGCATGGTGGCTCATGTCTCTAGACCCAGCTACTCAAGTTGCTGAGACAGTAAAATCCCTTGAGCTTGGGAGTTCAAGGTGGCAGTGAGCCGTGATCACACCACTGTATTCCAGCCTGGGTGACAAAGCAAGACCTCATCTTTTAAGAAAAAAAAAAAAGGAAAAGAAAAGAAAAGAAAAAAAAACTGTGGTACATATACACAACGGAGTACTGTTCAGCCATAAAAAAATGAGATCCCGTTATTTGCAACAATACTGACAGAACTGGACATCATTATGTAAAGTGAAATAAGCCAGGCACAAGAAGACAAATTTCACGTTTTCACTTATTTGTGGCAGCTAAAAATCAAAACAATTGAATTCATGGAGATAGAGAGTAGAAAGAAGGCTACCAGAGGCTAAGAAGGGTAATGGGGGGTGGGTTGGGGGAAGTGGGATGGTTAATAGGTACCAAAATATTGGTAGAATGAGTAACAATTTGACAGCAAAACAGGGTGACTATAGTCAACAATAATTTAATTGCTCATTTAAAAATAACTAAAAGGATATAATTAGATTATTTGTAACACAAAGGATAAATGGTTGAGATGACGGATACTCCCTTTATCCTGATGTGATTATTACACATTGTATGCCTATATCAAAAATCTTCACATAACCCATAAATGTGTACACCTACTATGTACCCACAAAAAAATAAAATTTGAGAAAACTGTATAGGTCAGATGATGAGCTAAATAGCCATCTACCAAGGTTGGCTAATACACAGGAGATGGATGACTCCAGAGATGAAGAAAAGGGGCAGAAGATGAACATGCGGCTCACAAAGTGAAGTCTTTCTGTGTCTCAGAGTTGCCTAAACACCCCACTTCCATATCAACCCTTCTATGAAAACAGCACGTACGGCTGGTGGGAGCAGAGTACAAGAACCACTGGGAGTGGTACTAATACCCACTATGTTTCATGACATGTGGAGAAAGCCAGTGTATAGCAAAGTAAATAGAAGCAAACTTATACAAAGAAGTAGATATAACGGTAAAGAGGAAATCTGTGCTGAAGCCAAGCTCTGTTCCGGCATTGCTGAGGTCCAAGTGCCTTCCAATGCTGTTCTTTGTTCACACCTCTTTGCATTCCATCACTTAATACATTCTCAATTTGTCATGGATGTCTGTTGTTACTGAATCCAGAGCATTCTATTCTTCCTTCTTTTTATATTAAATCCTCTTCATTTGGAAATTATCCTTCCCTGGCTCCATGTTGTTCCAATGGACTCACCACTGCAACAGCCCAGCCATGGAGATGACTGCAAGACCCAATTCTGTTCAATCACAGCATCACATTGTTCCATATTGACCCTGGGATGAACACATGGCCCCAGCCATGCTCATTTGAGCTCTTCTTTGAGATTTTTATGCAAAGATTCTAGGACAGGGAAGTTTTCTTTCTTCTGGCACTGCTGTGCTGCAATGACCTGAGTCTTTAGCCATCTGTATTCTATTTATCCACTGCACAGGGAAAGCAGATATGCAGTGGGAGGGGATGGCCACCACACAGGGAGAGCTGCTCAACAAAACTTGAGGGTGCATTTCTCTCATTTGTAACTGGACAGACCTCATCTCCATAGTTTATCATGGAAATGCTACAAGATATTTGATATTATGGTTCTCTTTCATACAGGCAAAAACTGAAGTTGAATAATAGGAAGTGACTGTTCCAAAGGTTAAACGGTTAGTAGAATAACAGAAACTTTAACTCCTCATGATTTCTCTGCAGCCTCTTGGGAAAAATATTGCTTGCCTCTTACCTTAACGGTTCAGAGAGTGAAAGAATCCATTGATGCCACTGAGGGCCTGATTACCCTTCCTAATTCACCTGCCTTCCACTATTACTCTAGCAAGGAGATGGAGCAGGGAATTTTGCCCATTTTATAGACAGGAAACTGAGCATTGCCCATAAGGAAGAAGACGACTCTGACTTTTCCTCTTTCCTTGTTGGTATATCCAAACATGTCCATTGCCCTGCCCTACCCATCTATCCACTCTGTGTGCATGGAATCATCAACATTTCTCATAATAGAACCTCAACTCCGAGCTGGTGAGACTTCAGGCAGAGACTACACTCTGGGCCATCACCAATGAAGGGATTTTAGGAGGAACAGGGAGGTGTTGAAATCTCTTACTGGAAGGTGAAATGGAAATTGCATTGAGCTGCAGTGGTAGTCTTCAACTGTGGTCTTTCTAGGCCTTTGACAGAGAATCTCCAAGATCTCAAGTGAGAGGGCTCTGGGCACTGGGTTACCCCATTGGCCTGACAGCCAATGAAAGGGTGTTATGTGGTCTCCTAGTATAAATTTCTGTGCTTCAGGTAGTTCTGAATCCCCTCACTTCATGACTTTAGGAAGAAGAGGTTTGAGAGATGCCCTGAAACACCTGAAAGCTTTTTCCTCTCAGCATGTATTCTCTAGGACATGTAGCCTAAGATGTGAGATGGACCAGGAATACTCCCTCAGTCCGTTTGAGCTGCTGTAACAAAATACCATAGATTGTATGTCTTACAAACCACAGGAACTTATTTCTCACAGCCCTGGAGGCTGGCAAGTCAAAGATCAAGGTGCTGGCAGTTTGGGTGTGGGCCCTCTTCCTGGTTTGTAGACAGATATCTTCCTACTCACTGCAGCCTTGATCTCTTGGGCTCGTGTGATCCTCCCACCTCAGCCTCCTGAGTAGCTAGGACTACAGGCACACACCACTATGTTGAGCTAATTTTAAAATTATTTCTAGAGACAGGGTCTCACTATGTTGCCCAGGCTGGTCTTGAACTCCTGGGCTCAAGCGATCCTACCTTTCAACCTGTGAAAGCACTGGGATTACAGGCATATGCCATCATACCTGGCCTCAGGTCTCTTTCATAAGAGCACTAATCCCATTCATGAGGCCTTTTCCCCCATGACCTAATCACCTCCCAAAGGCTCCACCTCCAAATACTGTCAGGGAGATTGGGAGTTTTAGAATTTTAACATGTGAATACTGGGGTTACCTAAACTTTCAGACTGTAGCAAACACTTCACAGGTAGAACTAGAACGGACCCTGGTATATTTATTCATCCAAAAGGGGTTCGTTAGGGCCTGAGTACTCCACCGGCTGCACCCAACATTTAAACAAGACAGTCATGTGACATTTAGAACTTGACCCACCATTCCACCTCTGCAGCAACTGAAAATCTGGTGAGTGGAGGTTTAAGGAAATAAGCTGGAGCAGCCCATGTATTGCAGCAGTTCCCAAGCACTGAAAGTAGTAAGACTCTTTAGTTCACTGGAGACTGAGAGCATCAGATTCTCCCACCTTCTGCATCAGCTCCCAAGGCTGTTCTCACTTCCATTCACGGGATGCAGAAAATACTGACCCCAGCAGGAGGAGGCGGTCTCCTTCTATCTATCTCTCCAATGCTACAGAGAAGCACCAAAATCATAAGGATCCCAATGCTCAAAGGCTAATAGAAAGGATCCTTCATCCTGATAGAGAGTTGCCGGCACATCTCCCTCATGTTCCTATTTTTTCAGAAGAGCATGGTATGCCCTGCTCCACCCTCCCCAACCGCATTTCTGCTTCCTAAGCCAAAATCATGTCTGAGCTGGGAGAAGAAGGTGAGCTCTTTTGACTATATATAAAGCCACATATATATTTTTAAAGTCCACTTTGGATTTCTATTACAGTCCCTTCTCACCATGTGGTAAGCAGCTAAAGCCCAAAAGGATCTGGGGCACTCATACCTACATGCTTGGCATGTGCAGTCACTCTTCTGCTGGAACCAAGGCAAAGAGGCTCCACTGGCCCTTCACCTGAAACCTCAGTTGAGACCACTGTAACCTAAGTTGAGGTTACAAACCTCAGTTGAGACCACTTCTTAAATGCTCCTTTCACTACTACTGTGCTTTAACATGACTTCTGTTCTTTAAAATTGTAAAGAAAGTGATAAGATTTTCTTAATCAACTCTCCCTGGTTGAAGGACCCAGCCCATAGGGAAGCCCTTTCTTTTAAAGGATCTGTTACTGTAGGCTTTGATCATCACTTTGGGAGTACTTGTGAAAAATGTTAAAACTTTGTCCTGGTGATTTTTACCGTATTTCTGAATTCTGGAAGATGAAAGAAAGTTGAGCTAATCACACACAGGATTAATGATGCTTTAAAAGTTAATGGTTAATGATGAAAACACTTGTATTCTTGACTCTCCCTAACACTGAATTGTGGATGCAAAGTTCAAGAGGGAAACCAGCCAATACTGCAGCTCAAACAGACTGAAAACTCAATATGTTACCTAATGTTCAGCCTGTAATAGCTATACAACTCCGAAACCAGATATGGCTTCATAGCTTCCCAGTATCTGAAAATAGTTATCTCAAAACTGATACACAAAATCATGCCATAAAAATAAATAAAGTTCCAACTTTGTTTCTCAAAGAACAAGATTTTTTATTCTCATTTTTAGGGAAAGAAACCATGTGTTAAATGAGAAAATGGAATCCAGCTACACAACAAAGAGTGGGTGTGATCAGAAGGTGTGGTGCCAAATATCCTGCTTAGAGTCCCAAGTGTGTTTCATAAATTAGTAGGTTACCTTGGTAGAGAAAACAGATTCATTTGTCACAGTAATTTGCCTCTTCAAGATGCAAATCTCCTTTGGAGCAGCACATTATTCTATAGCGCTGAAAAAACAAATTCATATATAAATGCATAATACACTCAGATTATAAAAGGGGAAGGTAGTCACCACAAAAGTCAACTGCAAATTTCACATTGGCTTTCATTTCCCTATGGGACACCAGTTTTTCAAATCTGAAGACTTATTTCATCGGTTCTCGATCTTAGAGGGTCCTTCAGCTTTGAGAAGTATTAGGGGCAAAGTGCTAGTTTAGATAATAAACAAGCACATGTCTTTCTCTTGCTAAGACTGCTAAGGGTAACAAGTATGTCAAATTGCTTTTCTTCTGACTGGGCTGTAAAAACTGAGTCTGGTATCTCTAGTTATTTTATACTGAAATACAGTATAAAATACAGTATTATACAGTATTCTGTATAATGCTCAGCATTAATGTGTGGTTTTGGTTAATAGCAATGAGAAAAATAGTTACTACTTTAAAATATTGTCTAGTAGACAAGTTATCTCAAAACCTGAAGCCTGAGAGGAGGCTATCAAAATGAAAGAGAGATTGATGGTGACTTATTAATGAAACATAAGTCATTGATAGGAGGCCTATGATGGTCAGCCTCTGCCTGTGGTTGGTGGATCATTTTACCAGTGATTCTCAATTACATTTGGCCACTGCTCCTCTCAGGAAGCCCCTTGGCTATAGCTCTATTCCATCATTTGCCAGATTCTGATAACTCCCTTGTCTCATCGACATTCAAGCCTAGGGACGATAATATCTTCCCACTGTAGCTAGACCCTGGATACTTCAACATTCCTTGTTGGAGTGATTAACGTTGCCTAAACCGCTGGAAAAAAAATTGCTAATTATCTCCCATTAAGCCTTAATTGGATTAAACAGTGGTTCCCTGCTAAGACCCTGACTGATACAGGGCCTGCCTTCAGGTTTTCCACCAGACAAATCAGTAAGCAGTGACTACTCAGCATGAGTACTATTGTGATAGAAATTCTAGTTCTCAGCCTAATCAGTTAGAAGTTAACTAACATAAGGAACTGAGAAAATACAACATGAAGAATGTAGCAACCACTGAATGCTTAGGGTTGAATGAACAAACCATTCTTTCAACCTACAATTATATATTTAGAACCTATAGGTAGAGGAATTGTGTGCTGGAATTGAACACTTAAAATAGGAGAATGAGATCATTTTGTGGGATTAAATACTAATAAATACTAATAATTGTAAATAAAATATAAAAAGACAGACTCGAAGTCACATTGAAGATACAAGCAATCTCTCCCAATAACTCCCTCAGTCTATGAAACTGTAAGTAAGATAGTCGTTTACATACTGATCAGACCATTTCATGTTCATTTCTCTCATTCCCAAAGCAGTTCCCAGGGTCTGCATGACAAAAGTGGGAGGATGGGCTTTACTCAAGTTGTTTAGCTGGACCAGCACCTCTGCGTTTGGTGTCTCCATCAAGCACAAAATTCTCAATTGTGGCCTCATTTTTCTCAATTCTGCTGGAAAAGAAAAGCCAACAAAGCAGTCAGGAAAATGTCCCAAGATACACTCAAAAAGGAGTGTTATTTCTGTTCCTCTTCCTAGCATCAGCATGAACTCACTCATAGCTTGATGCTGTCACCATCTTGCCCTCATAAGCATTGCAGAGAAAACCAGTCCTGAAAGGACCAAACTGGATGGAATTAGAGACAATTGTTCTAAATGAAATAACTCAGAAATGGAAAACCAAACACAGTGCATTCTCACACATAAGTGGGAATGCAAATGAGGATGCAAAAGCATAAGAGTGATACAATGAACTTTTGGGACTCAGGGGAAAAGGCGGGAGAAGGGTGAGGGATAAAAGACTACACATTGGGTACAGTGTACACTGCTCAGGTGGTGGGTGCTCCAAAATCTCAGAACTCACCACTAAATAATTTATTCATGTAACCAAACACCACCTATTTCCTAAAATCTATTGAAATTAAAAAGATAGGGAAAAATTATTTTTTTAAAATTGAGCATTGAGAACCTCAGATAGAAAGAAAGACAGACAGAAAGAAAGAAGGAAATAAAAATCTAGTGAATATCTATCCTTGTTAGCATCTCTGCCAGCAGCTTGAGGTAGATGATTAGACCTATAAAAGAACAAACACATAAACAGAAAATTAAATGATAACATGGTACGTGAAAAGACAGACTTAGGTTACTGAGAGACTCGAGATACATTGAGATCAGAGAAGATGTTCTGGAGGAGTGAAGACAAAACTAAATCCTAAAAAATGAGCAGGAATTTGCCAAGACAAGGGGGAAGCATGAGAAAATATTCAAGGAGGAGGAGTAGCGAGAGAGAAAGCAAGCAAGAAAATAAAACCCTGCATGGTGGGTGCAGTATTTTAATGTTGCCTGTGAATGTTGAGTAGTGCAGGGAGCAATGGAAACCCATCTCAAGGGGCCCTTCGTGCCTATTAATAGTCTTGGAGGTAAAGTAGAGCCTCTGAATATTTACTAAGCAAAAGAGTGGCATGATCAGATTTGCCTTTTGGATGCTAGACTCTGGGGACAGTGGGAAAGCTATATCTGAAGGGAATAAGACAAGAGGCAAGGTATGTGAAATTTCTTGAAGGTCTCTTCGCAATTATCTTGAAGAAAGACGAGAGGATACCAAAATTTCTCTTTAAGTATTGGTGATTTTCTAAAGAACAATGAAAAATTAAGTCACATAGACCATGGTTTTGGTGAGTACTGAGTAAACATTTCGAACCTGAGTAAATCTCACTAGAAGAATGTCATAATTCCCAAAGTAGAACCAAGCTTAGAACCAAGCTTAGAACCAAGCTTGTCTCCAACAAATGATAATGCAGGTAAATCTATGGTAATGAGACCCTGAATCTTCTGCCTTGATTTTAAGAGGGAAACAAGCCAATGACATATAAGTTTCCTTCTTCTCAAAGGAACGGGAGGAATAAGAAAGAGTTCCTACTCTGATGGAAAGAAGGAGGGCAGAGATAAGACCTAAGCCTCCATCCACCCTTTTCAGGTGGTAGTCTATTCCCCCCCCCACTCCTACATGAACAAGAATCAGCTGGGGCCCAAGCAGAGCTGGTCACAATGAACAGGGCATTGCCTCTCTATCCTACACATCCTGTCCATGCTGGGACTATGAGGTATCCTCCTCTAAGACTTGAAGTGAGAGAATGTGGATGTATTAGTACATTCTCACACTGCTATTAAAAACTGCCCAAGGATGGGTAATTTATAAAGGAAAGAGGTTCAATTGACTCATAGTTCAGCATGGCTTGGGAAACTTAAAATTACGGAGGAAGGCAAAGGGGAAGCAAGGCACCTTCTTCACAAGGCAGCAGGAAGAAGTGTTGAGCAAAGAGGGAAGAGCCTTTTATAAAACCCTCAGATCCAATGAGAACTCACTTTCATGAGAACAGCAAGAGGAAATGCCGCCATGATTCAATTACCTCCACCTGGTCTCTCCCTTAACATGTAGGGATTATGCAGATTATGGGAATTACAATTCAAGATGAGATTTGGGTGGAGAAACAAAGCTTAACCATATCAGTGGAGAGTGAGTGTGATGTTGCTTTCTCCTTTGCTCTCAAAAAACCTTTTGCATTTAAAGCACAGAGGAAGAGAGTGCTCAATTTAGCATTCCCATGGGTAGAATTGGGGGATTTGAATAAGCCATTCAAATTAATTCCAAAGCCATTCTATAGTAGGCAGGGACATGCATTCAGTGGTTATTGCAGGAATCTGGACAAGAGGTCAAGGAATGAACTAGGGCAACAAGCTAGCAGGGAAGAGGAAGAGAGAATTGATTGTTTCAATATTTTTAAGTTTCAAAGGGACAACAGCCCAAAGTAGGATTAGAATTCTGCCACACCAAGCATCCTATAAGCAGGTAGGGATAAAATAAGGCCGCCTGGTGGTGCTTGGACTGAGGTCCTAGAACCCAGTCCACTCTTGTTTCTTCTGAGGGATTTAGACCCGGATCAAGCTATCTCTTTTGAGCATTTCTTTCAATTGTTACCAAGTGCTTCCTAGAACTTTCAGTGGCTTCCAGGAAAGATTATTTCTATGATTCTAGTTTTCTAGAACAAATTTATGAGATAAGTCCCCTATTTTGAAGCAGAAAATTGCAAGTGCTTTAGCACCTTTTATTCCTAAGGGAGACACTCCTCAGTCTTCTTTTGGAAGGTAAAGAGAAACCAACAGCCAACTTTATGACAATTTTAGTGTGACATGGCAAAAGCCCCATAAAACTGCATACCTCAACCATACCTCGGCTTTCTGTTGAAACTGCTCTCTATAACCCTAATGTGACAGGCAAGCAGTCCAAACCCATGCCATCTTGGCCCCTGCGACTTGTAATAAGCAATTAAGGTCTGTGATTTCCACCCTACCCAGACAATGTTTAAACAAATGCTTATCTTGACTTTTGTGAACCACTTAAGTAACAATCAGAATGTCAAAAGTCCCCTGGCCCTTGGAATGTCTGGAGCCCCTCACCCTCATCTCCGCCCAGGAGGTGATTTACAGAATCCACTAGCCCTCGGAATGTCTGAAGCCCCTCACCCCCACTCCCACCCCTCACCCTCACCCTCACCCCCGAGGTGGTTTACGGGTATAAAGGGTCTTGACACCCTCCTTTCAGGACCACGGGTTGGAGAGACGCGAGTCCTCCATGGCCGCTGGCAATAAAGACCCTGCAATTTGGCATACTTTTGTCTTGGTGTTGACTGTCTATGCTCGGACCAGTACAACATTAGAAACCCTTTCAAAACCATGGTAGGTACAGAAAAGTTATTAATATTAAAAAAGAACCCTCATTCTACTTAGAACCTTTGAGAATGCTATATGAGACTTCAGAAAATTGCTACTGTGAATTTTAATTGGAGGTGGAGTTGTAATCAAACCCAGGCTTCCTGAATTAGGGCACCACATCACACTTTTGACAAGTTGTAATACGCAATCAGAGTACAATATTTGTACTTCTTATTTCAGCAGGAACATTTGTTTTATAAGAGGTCTTTCTGAATAAATAGTACCAAAACCATGCATGCCAGGTAGTTTTGTAACTGTGTGGATCTTTGCCAAAACTTGCATTGAAATTTATAAAATGCTAGTAAAATTAAAACAATATATCTATTTTTTTTCAAATGTGCCATTACAAACTAGAGTAAACATTTTTTTCTAAAGTTTACTTTAGGTTCTGGGGTACATGTGCAGAACGTGTAGATTTGTTACATAGGTATACATGTGCCGTGGTGGTTTGCTGCACCTATCAATTCGTCATCTAGGTTTTAAGCCCCGTATGCATTACTTATTTGTCCTAATGCTAGCAAACTTTATTTTTAATTAAAATATTGACTTGAATCTGAATTTGAGTCTCATTCATTTACAAAACAGAAAAATAAATCCAAATTTAAAATTAAAAATTTGCCTACCTGGAAGAGCTGTTGCCAAAAACTTGCTTTGGTATTTCATTCAATTCTTTGACTAACATGAAGATGCATTTAATGAGTTGGACACTTGACACAGCCAGAAATACGCAATTCTCTCAGTTCAATTGTTGAGTCAGCTAAGAATGTTTGCATAGTGTCCACTGGGCACAGAATGTTCTATCAATACTAGGTACTGTTTTGAGAAAGAATTAGAACGTAGCTCTTATTTTCTGACACTTTACATATAAAACGGAATGGACTTTCAGGGAAGGCATCTGTCACTTTTCTGTACCCTGCAGGATAACAAACAAAGTCAGATATGTGGTGTAAAGAACTACTGGAACCTAAAGCTGGTGGCCCAGGTAATTGAGATTTTCCTTAATGAAGGGAATCCAACTCCGTGAGGGAGTAAGGAATTAAAAAATTGACAAATACCTAGGAATGAAGAAAATGAACACTAAAAACTAGTTTATGAGGCCTTGGTTAGTTACTTATTACATAAAAATATAAATAATTTTAGATGTAAAGAGAAATGAGAAAAAGAAATTGCTGGTGGAAGAAATCTTTCAGACTCTGGAGTTGAAGTCATGGGTGAGAGGGTATTCTTGGGAATGCTGTTTCTGTATAGTCCTTTTCTTCCTGTAAATTAAAATAATTTTATATAAATCTTGGTAGTAATCAAATCACATTATCTTCTGGAGGTATACCTAAGGAAGCTGATTATTAAGATAAATGTATAAAAATGTCCACAAGGATTTAGCATTTATTTCAGTGCCATGAACCTAAACAATATCATTAATGTTTTGCAGCAAATACCAGCTACAATGGCCCCTTTTATAGTTCCCAAAAATAATTAGGTCAGCTTTTCCCAAATTACTGGCATTTGGTCACGTTGTTCCCTCACCTGAGAGAATTTTACTCCTTTCTTTATAGGGCTGGCTCTAGCTTATCCTTCCATGTAAGCTTAAATTTACCTCCTCAGAGAGGCCTTCAAGTGCCTTACAGAAAGCTGGAAATGCCTTCCTGTTTTTCTTCTTTTTCTCTCTAACACAGCACCTTCATCATTGCCTTATTTATCATTTATCAAAAATTTAAGTAATATATTTATATGTTTATTTACTTATTAAATGTCTCCTACTGTTACAGGAGCCTTGGGGTGTCGCTTTGCCAGCCAGAAGCCTCTGTGGCTAGTGGTGCCTTTGCTTGTGTTTTGCTCTGGCCCACTGGGCTCGTTCTGCTCACTCGGCCTGGCAGGCTATGCTCAGCTCATGCTACTGATCTGGATCCCACACCCACCAAGGGTGAGGCAGCCATGAAGTGATGAAGGGTGTGTGAAGAACTGTGGAGTCTGGCCACTGCACACAGCCAGGCATGCTGGCTGCAGCGGGGTGGACAGCTCCAGGTGCTGGCATGAGCACCAGCTTCCTGCAAGTCTGCAGCTGGACCAGGCATACCATAAGCAACTTCCACAGCTGACACAAAGAATGCAGTGGTGCCCGGAAGCTTGGAGATGTCAGGAACCATAGGGTTCCAAAGAGGGTGTTATAGCCCTGGCATGGGGGAGCTCCTAGGTCTGGGCTCCCCAAAGGGTCACAGCTCTTCTCTCTATCTCTCTCTTCTCTCCTTGTTGCCTACAACATGGTGAGCAAGGGGTGTGTTTCTGCCCTGTTTGTGTTACAGCTCTTTTAGCCTGCCTATTTGGTGGGCCCTGAGTTTTTGTCTTGTGAACAGGAAGAATGAGGTATGCAGACAACTGAAGGTGAGCAAGGCGAAGAGGAGTTTTATTGAGTGATAAAACAGCCCAGAGGAGACCAGCAGTAGGTCACTCCTTTCTGCAGCCAGGGTGTCCTGAAAAGTGTTCAGTTTCTAGCAGAGAGGAGCTGCCTTCACTACTAGACCATATGCTCTGCAAGGGAAGAGACCTTAATCTGTTTTATTCATTACTTTATACCAAACACCTAGCTCAGTGCTTGATACATGGTTGAAGTTAAGAAAAAAAAAAGCCCAATCAATGAATATTCTCTGCATATCAGTTAAATTGATATAAGTCTAGACTATTCTTTAAAGAAGAAGTTGGATATTTCTTTTAGCATTCTTCCAGATACTTACTGCTTACTTGTATTTTGATTTATGTTCAAGAACTCACTTTGACAATGCTTTGTGGTTTCATTGACCAGAAATAAGAAATATGCAAAATAATCAGATTGCCTGATCTCTTCAGTGTTTTCTGATGACTCAAAATGCTATTCATGGGCAGGTTACCCTGAGAAAGACAGTAGAAGGTCTTTCTGTTCATTATTTGGCCATAACAAGCTCAGACGTGAGGAATGATTCCACAAAATATCATAATAAATATTAAATACATAAAATTGTCACAATTTTTAATTTTCTTAAGAATTTTTAGCATGCTGTAGATATATATAGATACATCAGGTAGTTGTTAAAAAATAAAAACACTTTTTATTAAATGGAGTCACTACTAAGCACAGTGATTAGGGACTTGTAATTCTACTGTATCAAACTGAACATTATGATAAATATTATAGCTGTATATTCAGTATTACAAAAAGGATTTTTTTTGAAGTATTAATATATGCTGGCAAATAGCCTCATGTACCTATATGACATACTTTTTCAGTTTCACCAAGTTATGTAATGATGATTCTTAATCGTTGAAAAATGTGCCCTTCCCTTAATCTTTTATGTCTTTCTTAATCTAATCAAGTAATATGTATCATCGAATGAACTGATTTCAAAACCTAATCCAAGTTAACTCATAACAAGTGTTTAAAAATACATTTATATTCAAATCTAAAATATAATAATTTCAATGTGTTAAGTGAGCAGTACTCTAGAAGATGCATTTACTGTATCTTTACATGCTGTATCTGTTTTGAGATACATATCTACAGCAGTTGGTTGAAACTCTTAAAAATCTCTATTTCAACGTAGAAATCCAAGTATATGTTTTTAAAAGATACAATTATGGCCTTACAAAATGTAAATTAAAAATGTTAACATTGCTGTTACACTAATTCCCAGGTGCTCACAAGACCTAAATGTTTATAAATGTTAACAATCCTTTATAATGGTTCTATGTCTTCACCAAGTCTTCTACTTCTGCTTGTATTTGTGAGACAGATCCATGATCTCAGATGAGGGAACTGTCAAAAGAGAAACTCCAGGTCACCCTCACAACACCTCCTGCCATGCTGGATCTCAAAACGTCAGGACAGTTCTAATGCTGAAATGTTAAAATGAGAGGTTTTAATGATTTCATATCTTTCAAAAAAGGATAAACAATCATCCTTTCTATCTGTCATAGAAACTTCAGGTAAATTCTGTTATTGGAAATCCTTTGGGATCAAAGTCCTTACCAATTAGTTTTCTTTCTTGTGCAACTCTGATAAGGGTATCTGAGCTGATTCTGGAAGCATCAGTGTAATTTCGGAACGCCAACAAGAGTAAAGGGGTTTCTAGGCTAAAGAGAAAGCATAAACAAGCCAAGGAACATGTGAACAGGAAGGGCAATCCAGTGTGCTTAGATTTCTGGTTGCCCAAGAGATCCTGCAAGTAGATGAGACCTACTTCCCTCACTTTATCCCAAGAACCTGCTGCAGTGGCTGATAGAATGGATGCCAATAGCTTAACTGTTGAAACAAAATAGGTTTTAGTTCAGTAGTAAAGGCTTCCAAAACCATACTAAGACATTGATGTTTTTGGGAAACTTGAGTTTGGAAGCTTAGTGAAAGACTAACTGGAATGTATTTTAATACGAAGGTGGAAAACCTATTATCTCACTACTGTGTCCAGGTCAGAAATGATGAGAATGAACTAAAGCAATGAACATGCGCGATGAGATGAGGCATACTAAAGGAGAAACCAAGGGTTGCATCATCAAGGCTTAGCGTCAGCTTGTATGTGGTAGGCAAGAGTGGAAAAGAAGTCAGACATGATGCTATGGATCCTCATCTACAAAGGAGGAACGCATGATACAATTGCTGAGATAAAAATTACTGGTGAAAAAATTATTTCAAATGAAGGTAATGTAAGTGGGACTTTCAAATGGAGCTGTGCAGGAAGTAAATGGAAATTGAAGCATTTAGGTTTACAAATGTTACTTTGGATATCCCTGCATTAAGATGATATTTGAAGCAAAATTCTTGAAAGCAGAATTTATGTTTCTTGGGAAAACATACAGTAATTATTTTCCAAACAGGCCATACTAAGCTGTTAGTTTTGCTTATCTAAGTAAAGGAGTATTGAGTGGTTCTGACAGTTTTTTTTACACAATCTCATTGTTTACTTCCTTAAAAAAAAAGGTATGTTCATAATACAGTGACCCTTTAGGCTAGACCAGATGTGGAGACAAGACACAACACTGAAAAAGCTCTCAGGTAAAAAAAATTAGTAAAAGTTTGGATCTCAATGTATAGTTCCTTTTACTAATGAAATCTATATCCTTGGCACATAGTGGAAGGTCAATAATTATTTATAGACCCAATGAATGAAATTCATTTCATCTTGTAGACAGGCTTTTTGATTGCTGTTTGAGACCTCCATGAGTTAGATGTTGTAGACAAAATTTGCATGAATCCATACTTGATGTCTACCCTTGCCCAATCCTTCAAAGCAACAAGAGTAGTAATCACAACATCTGTGTTTACCCAGAGCTTGCCGAGCTCTGTCAGAGAAGTTTGTTATGTGGTCAAAAAAGCACAAATTTTGCAATTAGTTTGTATCCCGGCACTACCCCAGCAGGGTTGAAGAGTTATTTATTTGCATCTCATAACCTTAGTCTTCATCTAAAAATGGTAAAAAGGATACCTGGCCTATGGGGATCTGAAAAATGCACATTTGAGGAAGCACTTTGAAAACTGTAAAATAAGGAAATTTTGTGGACTACTTGCAATAACTAACAGCATTATGATGAAATAAAAATAGCCACAATGAAGTCAACTAGGTAAACAAAATCCAAAAGCTTTTTAAAAATTGGTTAACATAGGACAATGACATACTGAGTTGGTGATATGGTTAGGCTTTGTGCCCCCGCCGCCTCAAATCTCATCTTGAATTGTAATTCCTATAATCCCTACATGTCAAGGAAGGAGACCAGGTGGAGGAAATGAATCATGGAGGCAGTTTCCCTCATGGTAGTCTCATGAACATTGAGTGAGTTCTCACAAGATCTGATGGTTTTGTAAGGGGGTCTTCCCCCCTTTGCTCGACACTTCTCCTTCCTGCAGGCTGTGAAGAAGGTGCCTTGCTTCCCCTTTGCCTTCCACCATGATTGTAAGTTTCCTGAAGCCTTCCAAGCCATGCTGAACTGTGAGTCAACTGAATCCCTTTCCTATAAATTACCCAGTCTTGGACAGTTTTTTAAAGCAGTATGAAAATGGACTAATACAGTGGGTAAAGAGAAGTAATCACCTGTATCAATCTGGCTAGGTTAAATAATTAGAAATAAAATATGAAGTAAATAGGCACATTTATAAGTACTAAATTTTAAAAGTAGCCTGTGGAGAAGAGACAAGATCATCATAAGAAACAGTTACCTTTGCCCTGAATTGAGCAGCTCAGATCCTTCATTGATTTGTTTAAATGGTAAAACATGAGTTATCAACTGGTCCAGGTCAAATTTCTTTGCCAGGAACTCAGTCACTAATTTGGGGACATCATCTCTGCTTTTCAAACCTGTAAATAAGCACACATTTTCTCCTTAGACATTACTAAATAATCTTTACCTTTTATTATCTTATATTTATTCCTTCTCTTTCCTGAACTATCACCTTCCCTGTGTTAGATCATTCCCAGCAGCATACAAATAAGCTGTATTTGTCCCATCATAAGAAACAAAGGTTTTATAGCCATAAAAAAAAAATGAGTTCATGTGCAAGGACATGGATGAGCTGGAAACCATCATTCTCAGCAAACTAACACAAGAACAGAAAACCAAACACCACATGTTTCTTACTCATACATGGGAGTTGAACAATGAGAACACACAGACATGGGAGGGGAACATCACACACCTGAGCCTGTCACATGGTGGGGGGGGCAAGGGGAGGGAGAACATTAGGACAAACAGCTAATGCATGTGGGGCTTAAAACCTAGATGACAGGTTGATAGGTGCAGCAAACCACCATGGCATAGGTATACCAATGTAACAAACCTGCACATTCTGCACATGTATTCCAGAATTTAAGTAAAATAAAAATAAAAATTAAATTAAAAAAAAAAAACCAAAGGTTAAAAAATACTCTTGATACCCACATCGCCTTCCAGTCACCTTGCTCCTATTACAGAAAAACTTCTTTACTGTATAGAAAGAATTGTCTCCAGTTCACTGTTTCTGGATCCTGTTCCTTTCCTCTCATTCTCTCTGAGCCCATTCTGATTACGCTCTTGCCCCGAGCACCGTCCTATAACAGCTATCATCAAGGTCATCTTTGAGCTCCATTTTGACCCAGACAAGGTCAATTCTTACTCCCGCTCTTACATGAACTGTAGGTGGAACTGATACTGTTGGTGGCTCCGCTTTTCTCAAACACTCTGTTCCTTTAGCTTTTAGATACTACATCATCATTGTCATCATTGTTAATTTCCTTCCTCACTAGTTACTTCTTCCATAGATCTTCACTGGGTCCTCAACATGTCCCAGACCTCTAACTCTGAGGATTCCTAGGGCTTGGTCTTTGGTCCGTTTCTTGTCTTGATTTACATTTACTTCTAGAGTGATCTCCTCTGGTCCTGTGGCTTTCAATATACTCTGCTTAAAACATGTAGGTTTCTATATCCATCCTAAACCTCTACCTGTACTACAGACTTATATCCAATTGCTTATATTTTGTAGATATCTTTATTCGGATATCTCACAGGTGTACAAGTGTAACCTGCCCCAAACCACTCCTAGTTTCTACAACTTCCACCCTAGCCCCCAGTCTATTCCTTCCATAGTCTTCCTTCTCAATAAATGATGATAATGACATCATTCCTGTTGCCTAGGCCCCCAAATCTTGGATTCTACACTTTCTGTCATACGATAACTATTTCAGCAAATCCTGTTGGCTCTACCTTCAAAATATATACAAGATCTGACTGATTCTCACCAGCCCCATCTCTCCAAGCCAGCTTCCTTTCCTTCCTGCATTATAATAACTTCACCCATGGTCTCCCTGCTTGTGCCCTTTGCCCCCATATAGAGTATTCCCCATAGAGTAGCCAGAAAGAGAGTGTTAAAATGGAACTCAGAACAGGTGACACCTCCCTCAGAAGCCTCTGTGATTTTATTTCTCTCTCAGAATAAACTTCTAAAACCTTGAAGTGGCCCGAAGGCCCCGTATGATCTGGCCCTCTGGCCCCAGCTGTGACTGTCCTCTGTCCTCACTCCGTTGTATCCATAGTGACCTTCTCCCTGTTCTTACAGTTCTTGCCAACACCCTTTTGTGTTTACTATGTCCCCTTCCTGGTATATTCTTTCCCAAGAATTTTGAATATCTTATTTCATTGATGTTTTTGCTCAAATGTTACCTTATCAAGGAGGCCTTCCCTGAACTTTATAAAATAGCATCCGCTTCCACCTCCACCCCGGTCCTCTGGCACTGCCTATTGCCCATCCTCCATTGGTATCCTTTGCACTCGTAACCATATGGTGTACTCTGCATTCATTTATTTATTGTCAATCTTTCTAGACCAAAATGAGAGGATTCTCACACTTCCTGAGATCAGGGACTTGGTATGTTTTGTCTCTTCTCCATTCCTAGCTCCCGCTATGGTATACTGTAAACACAATGGTACCTGTACTCAGTATACACTCAACAAATATTTGCTGAATAATTGATTTTTACTTCTAATATTCCTGAATAATCTATCATCTTCCCACTTCACACAAATAGGCAAAGCAAAGAGGTTCCACTTATATCTCTTATTGTTTTATTCCTCAAGTTTTATTTTCGATAAGAAACCTTCTCTAGAAACCTCATCCATACCAACCAGCCTCTTGCTTTTTTATCCCCCAAGTAATGTTGTAGAAAGAGGACAAAGTTTGTTCCCCCATGGACCACCTTTAAACTCAGTTCTCATTTAGACCTACAGGGGCAAAAAACTTAATAGTTCCAAGTCTCAATTTTATTATTCACCAAGTAGTTTCCTCAGAGAGTTACTGAGAAATAAAATAAACTAACACATTAGTGTAAAATTTTTAACATAGAATAAATACTAAAAAAATCTCCTCTTATAATTTGTTTTATAATATCTAGACCTACACTTATTTGTATATTGTTTCTTTTATATTTGTTTTGTATCTTTCGCTGCATTGTGTACCTAAGTCAAGAACAATCATTTTCTCCTTTTTGTACTCTGAACAAGTACTTGAACAGTTATTCTCTTATATTGTGTAAGGGAAACTCTGATATTGGAAGTGCTTTCAGAGCACCCAGTACAATGCTATATGAAAGCACTAGAAAATGAGACTCTGTGGAGGAGGGAAATAAAAGGACTCACTGTGTCACCTGCCTTGAGCAGAGTGACCCTGGTTCCATCTTTACTAAAATAATATTAATTGTTGAGTGATAATCTAAGTCTTCCCAGTGTGAATCTGAACTGTGCCCAGAAAATGTGACAATCCTTTTTTGTTGTTGTTGGTTTTGGCTTGGGTCCAGGATTTTTTTGGTGCTAATATGAATAGAATAAATTATATTTTAATAAACATTCTTATATATATTAATAATAATGGATTAAATCAGAATTTCCTGTCACATAAATCATCCCGATAGAAACACTACTGGTGTCTCTTATTCAGGCCTTTGGGGAACTTGCATTGCAGAGGCTAATATTAAAAATGTGTCCATGAATATTAGTCCTACATCAAGGTGAAGAGTGGAGAATATTCTTTTGTGTTATTATGGTCACAGTTCCATTTTAGATCACTTCATACTTATTCTTGAAAGAAAGGCCTGAGGAAATAGGCTTCTCCCACTTGCCAAGCAACAGAGCGAAAGCCATTACTCCCCCATTCAGGGGCTTTGCTTTCCTCACCTCCAAAGACACATCCCTTCCATGTATGTCCAGTGAAGAGCAGCATCGGGTCATAGGTGAGCATCTTGGCTGATGGAGGAGCTCCTACTACCATGCTGGTTCCATAGTTCATATGGCAGGATGCCAGGGCATCAATCTGAGTTTAAAATGGAGAAGATTGTTTGCTTCCTATGTCTCTTACAGTGTAACGTTAGCTCCAAAATGACCTATGCACTTTGGCAAAGTCATGAAATTAAATTAGGCTGCCTTCTGTTTTTTACTTGTTTTAAAAAATTTTCAGTGCAACATTAGTCCTTAATTAAATTTCCATACACATTTGCCCTTTAAGGCAGCAAGCAGCAATCAATGTGGTCAGTGTTTGTGGCAATTTCGGTGTACCATGGACTAAAACACAGGGGAAATTCTTGTGATATTTTCATACCAATATCATCATTTCAGATAAGCCTTAGAAAGCTTCATTTGAATCATCAAGAGACCCTTCAAAGCTGTAAATAAAAAAAAAAAAAAAAGAAAGAAAATAAGAAAGCTTCATTTGAACTAAACTAAGTTGATTTAAGTATACCAAATAATTTAGCATGGTTTTCTTTTTATGTTTAGTCTGAAAAGTAAATAAAATACTAAAATGTGGGACAAATGAGTCCCTTTTCTGGGGAGCATTTCTGAGACTAACTCACATTTTCTGGTCATTAGCCCATCCAGTTATTAACTGATAATTTAAGACATGTTAGATTGTAGCAACAGATGATAGCATCGTTTTTGAGACCAGGCTTCATTAAGTAGCACCTGGAAATCACTAGCCTCTAATAATATATCCAATACCATGTATGGCTTCATAAACTTATGACCTAGAATGCTATTTGTTGATAGGAAATAAGTCTAAGTCATTCACTAGGAAAGCAGTATATGACTACAATGATAAATTAAGGACTATTTATTCCTAAATTACCAAAAGCATTAAGGTGAATTTAATCTGCTACTTAATCTTGAGCAAAAATGGCTTTATTCCATTTTTCCAAATCTTACGCTACACCAGGATGGAACTTTTAGTTCCGGGAACCCTGGATCAGTTTTACAGATCTAACTGAAAGTCTGGTGCTGCAGACTGCCATACAGGAGGCATGGTTGGAAAGCTGAAGGTTCTGTATTTTTTTAGTAGAGACGGGGTTTCACGATGTTGGCCAGGCTGGTCTTGAACTCCTGACCACAGGTGATCCACCTGCCTTGGCCCGTTAAAGTGCTGGGATTACAGGCATGAGCCACTGTGTGGTGGTAGGTGCCTGCAATCCCAGCTATTTGGGAAGCTGAAGCAGGAGAATCACTTGAACTGGGGCGGCAGAGGTTGCAGTGAGCACAGATCCCATTGCACTCCAGCCTGGGTAACAAAAGTGAAACTTTGTATCAAAAAAGAAGAAGAAAAAAGAAAGTTGAAGGTTCATATTCTAAGGCAATTAAGATGAGGGAAAACAAAGCTCAAGTGTAAAGAGTGAGAAGGTGGATGGATTACAGATTTGGGAAGATTTGGAATAACACCTTTCCCTTGCGCCTCTTCCTCACCTCTCCTCAGTCACCTTCTGATGCTTACTTTGCTAACATTCAAGAGACAGAATCACTTTTGCCAAGAAATCTACATATACAAGAAAGATGATACTTAAAACAATTATCTAGAAGGGTTAACTACCTTGCCCTCTAGTTAGCTGCTAGTGGTATGATATGGTATTTAACTTTAGTCAGGTGAACCTGCTCTTAAGTGTTTGACTTTTTAGGCAAAATTGCTATGAGATTATTAGTTTTGCATAAGTAAAGCCAATAATCACAAAGCTATTTCCATCATTGACTATTAATAAAGCTATAGAAAATTAAATTTACTTTGTGCATATCTAATAACTTGGGTATTTTGTGGCTTCTTAAATTTTGGCTCTTACCATGGTGTCAAGACGACCAATAGCTTCAAAGGTGTACTCCACATTGTTGCCTGTCATTTCTGATAGCACCTCACTGATGGGCTTGGTAGAGTCCTTGGGGCTGATACACTCAGTGGCTCCCACAGCCATGGCCTTCTCAAATTTGTCTTTGTTGAGGTCAATCCCAATGATCCTAGATGCACCAGCTGACTTACAGCCCATGATGACTGACAGGCCAACTCCTCCCAGGCCAAAGACGACACAAGTGGAACCAGGTTTGACCTGTGAACATGTTAGGTGTTAGGGTCAAAAAGTGAAACCTGAAAAGGGCCTCCAGTTAGAAACACAAATCATGAGTGAACTCCCATTCACAACTGCTACAAAGAGAATAAAATACCTAAAAATACAACTTATGGGGGATGTGAAAGATCTCTTCAAGGAAAACTACAAACCACTGTTCGAGGAAATAAAAACATTCCATGCTCATGGATAAGAAGAATCAATATCGTGAAAATGGCCATACTGCCCAAAGTAATTTATAGATTCAATGCTATCCCCAACAAGCTACCATTGACTTTCTTCACAGAATTAGAAAGAACTACTTTAAATTTCATATGGAACCAAAAATTTCAAATGGAAGCAAAAAAGACAATCCTAAGTATAGCCAAGACAATCCTAAGCAAAAAGAACAAAGCTGGAGCAATCATGCTACCTGACTTTAAACTATACTACAAAGCTACAGTAACCACAACAGCATTCTAATGGTACCAAAACAGATATATAGACCAATGTAACAGAACAGAGGCCTCAGAAATAACACCACACATCTACAACCATTTGATCTTCAACAAACCTGACAAAAACAAGCAATGGGGAAAGGATTCTCTATTTAATAAATGGTGCTGGGAAAACTGGCTAGCTGTATACAGAAAACTGAAACTGGACCCCTTCCTTACACCTTATACAAAAATTAACTCAAGATGGATTAAACACTTAAATGTAAAAATCAAAACCATAAAAACCCTAGAAGAAAACCTAGGCAGTATAGTTCAGGACATAGGCATGGGCAAAGACTTCATGACAAAAATGCCACAAGCAATTGAAACAAAAGCCAAAATTGACAAATGGGATCTAACTAAACTAAAGAGCATCTGCACAGCAAAAGAAACTATCATTAGAGTGAACAGGCAACCTACAGAATGGGAGAAAATTTTTTCAATCTACCCATCTGACAAAGGTCTAATACCCAGAATTTACAAGGAACTTAAACAAATTTACAAGAAAAAATGAATAACCCTATCCAAAAGTGGGCAAAGGATATGAACAGACACTTCTCAAAAGAATACATTTACATGGCCAATAAAAATATGAAAAAAGCTCAACATCACTGATCATTAGAGAAATGCAAATCAAAACCACCATGAGATACCATCTCATACCAATCAGAATGTCAATTATTAAAAAGCCAGGAAACAACAGATGCTGGAGAAGATGTGGAGAAATAGGAACACTTTTACACTATTGGTGGCAATGTAAATTAGTTCAACCATCATAGAGACAGTATGGCGATTTCTCAAGGGTCTAGAACCAGAAATACCATTTGACTCAGCAATCCCATTACTGGGTATATACTCAAAGGAATATAAATCATTCTACTGTAAAGACACATGCACATGTATATTTATTGCAGCACTATTTACAATAGCAAAGATATGGAACCTATCCAAATGCCCATCAATGATATACTAGATGAAGAAAACGTAGTACATATACACCATGGAATACTATGCAGCCATAAAAAGAATGAGATCATGTCCTTTGCAGGGACATTAAAGAAGCTGGAAGCCATCATCCTCAGCAAACTAACACAGGAACAGAAAACTAAACACCACATGCTCTCACTTATAAATGGGAGTTGAACAATGAGAACACATGGACACAGAGAGGGGAACAACACACACGAGGGCCTGTTGGGGTGTAGTGAGGTGATGGGAGGGAACTTAGAGAATGGGTCAATAGGTGCAGCAAACCACCATGGCACTCATATACCTGTGTAACAAACCAACACGTCTGCACATGAATACCATTTTTAAATAGAAGAAATTTTTTAAAAATCATAACTCTGAGTCATTTGTAAATAAATTTAGATGCAAACATAAATTTAGAAATTTGAACCTTAAAGGAGATGTGGAAGAAACAAAAATTAAATCTAGAAATTTTATTTCCGCTTTTTAAGAAATAATATTTCTTATCTGAATTTTTAAATTTTTCTTTCAGTTGATTTGGCATTGAGTTGCTTGGCAGCCTGAATATGCAATATATTTTGAAAACTTTTTTTTTTTTCCCAAAACTCTTCAAAATTCCAAGGAAATCATTTAAGAAAAGGAAAGAAGAGAGAAAGAAAGTAGCCTACCCTGTTTCTTACCTTGCCAGTTTTAACAGCAGCCCCATATCCAGTGGAAAACCCACAGCCAATTAAACAGACTTTCTCAGGTGGAGCTGCGTCATCAATCTTAGCAACTGAAGATTCATCTACCACTGTGTACTCAGTAAATGTACTGGTGTTCACAAAGTGATAGACTAGTTTGCCCTTGCATGTAAATCTGGTGGTGCCATCAGCCAGTACTCCACGACTAGTAATGCTATTTGAAACATTAAATACATGTATTAATTAATTCAATTCAAAAATTAGCGCAGGAACAATTTAAATAACATCAAGGTAAAGGTGACTGAAACCTACTCACTCCTAATGCAAAGGTTGCCATCTGGGTTGCGGCAAGCATTGCATTCTCTACACTGTGGTACACAGAGAGGGATGACTTTGTCACCTACAGGAAAAAACATCATGATATAAGATGCTGTTCATTAATGTTAAAATATGAAAAAAACAAATACGAATAAGCCCATACTACAAGTAAGACTTTTAAAAAGGTAGTCTGAGGTTTATAAACAGCATAAGGTTTGCCTTCTAAAGGTTTTGATTTTGCCAAATTAAACATTACTCTGTAAAATCCATTATTGTATTCTTATTTCCTTGAATTGCGCTAAAGATCCCTCTAATAATTCCTGGTGTGTGCTATTTTCTTTGATAGGCTAATCAAAGCCTAATTATTTCAAACTTGTGGCTTGACAACTGCATATACCTGGTTTCACTGTAGTCACTCCTTCTCCAATGCTCTCTACAATCCCAGTTGCCTCATGTCCTACAATCACTGGAAACTTAAACACCATTGTTCCTTTTATCACATGGTCATCTGTGCCACAGATTCCTGTGGCCAAAATCTGTGTTCAAAGACAAAAACATTGCACCAATCAACAAACTGATCATTTCACTATTGGGAGAATATTTAACTTCTTGAAGAAATTATAATTGTTTATTCAATATCATTGCCTAAAATAACAACGTTCACTCTTAGAAGATTCTGAGTCAAAAATCAACCATAAGGCAAGATCCCTCTCTGAAAGAACTTATGATAATGCTCCCTCAAACCCTAGGTTGAATCTTGGTGCCTTTCTATAGTAAACTGGTGCTCTTGTGAGGGAACCAGAATGCAGATGTTACCACGTGATGGCCCCAAAGTAGATTTTTATAGCTAGGCCCTTCTTGGACTCTCTTAACAAAGAGGAAATAGCATGCAAGAAGGTAAGTGAGGAGCAAAATCTTACTGCTCCTGTAGTGCTCAGATAACAGTAAGAGTCAAAGAAAGATTGGCAGCAATGCCTACTCAACAACTGGTGTACAAAGCCAGGTTAAACTCTGTCCAAAGAAAGGGAGAAAAATACTCCAGGAAGTTGTCATTTTTCCAGGCACAGGTCAGTTCCTCATTCTCTGTGAAAAGTAATCTCAGAACAACCTGACTCGCAGAAGATTTTAAAAGAAGTCTTTAGTTATGATTATTAACCATTTTTTAATTAGACACTATATGGATAAGAATTCAACAAATCGAAAGTTTAATAAAGCATGTTAGCACTGTTTTTTTTAAAGGATAATGAACTCATTAATTTTACATCCGGTATGACCAGATCCTTAACAATATATAAGAGCCAGTGAAGGAATTAATACTCCAAACTTGGGAAGCATCTCCTTATTTAAGAATCCAACCCAACCAGTGCTATATTCAATATAAGTTTGATAATATTTTTGGTGTAAGTTCTCCAGGACTCATGCTTACCTTAATGCGAACTTCTTTAGTCTTCAGTGGGGCAACTTCTATTTCCTCAATGGAGAAGGGTTTCTTCTGATCCCAAAGCACAGTTGCCTTGCATGTAATAACCTAAGAAATTGGCAAGCGTTATAATGCGTCTGAATTATGTCTTTAAATACAGACTCCCTGAATAGTATAAATATGAACAGAAGAGCATATACAATATTCTAAGTTTTTCAGAATGATTTTCATCAAACACTAGAATTGTAAGCCTTAGAAATCATCTTGTGTGTGCCTTTGTTTAAGGTATGAGAAATGCATCCCGGAACAACTAAATGATGGATCCATGGTCACCTAGCAGATGAGATGCAGAGCTGGACTAGATCTAAGGTACTTTTCCCAATCTATTGATTTTTGTTTGTTGTTCACGTAATATTCCAATAAACTAGGTTAATTTCTTACAATTTCAAATGTAATAGATTAATAAAATTGTCCTCTGTTTATCACTTATTCACAGGAGACACACTTATAAAACAGAAAATGCTGCTGACTTGTCTGCAAGAATTTAAACCAGTGTTTAATAGCTGTATATAATCATGTAGAAATAGTGAAGAAATTAGACTATTAGCATGGTAAGGATGAAGAAAACCATGAAGACCATGAAGCATACAGATTATGACTGTGAGTTCCTGGATGACTGAATTTGTGTCTGCATCCCTGCATCCCTTTTGCACCTAGTCTAGTTTTTTGCACCTGGGAGGGCTTGACAGTTAGGCAAGTTAAAGCTTGTGATCTTATAGTAGTGGAAACTTGGTGTGGTGATACCAGTGACTGATGTCCATTTGTTCAGCTGGTTTTGCTATAGTTATTCAATTAAATGGTTTTGCTAAGATTATTGAATTCTCACAGAGAAAGAGAGAGACAGAGACAGAGACACAGAAAGAAACTGTTTCCACTTTTCTACCTCCAAATCTGTCTAGGACTCCTATAAAATATTTTAATTAATTTGTTCAGATGCCAAATAAGTTACTCTCATCTTGTCAACAAACACAACAGTCCTAGAGAGCTCCTATAGATTCTTAAATGGCTCTTTTGTAAAAAGATTAATTTTTACAAAAAAGTCATTTACTATTTGGCCATTTATCAAATGGTGGCTTTGAGCCACCCCATTTACCAGTGAAAAATGATACACTGGTAAATGGGTGGCTGAAAGCTATCAGTAGCTCAATTTAACATTCACTCTCTGCCTTACTAAGGAAAGTGTTACAGTGTAATATGGCTCAATGTTGAAGTTAGAAATCTCACACCACATTCCCAAACAAATTCAAGGTGGATTCATTGTTAAGATTTATTTTTAAAGTCAAACTATTTTATCAATCAGTGAAGATGTAAATATCAATAATACTAAGCATGGAGTAACTTTTATGCTTAAGAGTGATAGAAAAAATAACAAAGGACAAACAATGCGGAAAGGATATCCTATTAAATAAACAGTGCTGGGATAACTGGCTAGCCATATGCAGAAGACTGAAGCTAGACCCCTTCCTTATATCATATATAAAAATTAACTTAAGATGTGACTTAAATCTAAAACCCAAAACTGTAAAAACCCTGGAAGATAACCTAGGGAATGCCATTCTGAACACAGGACGAGATAAAGACTTCATGATAAAGACACCAAAAGCAATTGCAACAAAAACAAAAATTGACAAATGAGACCTAATATAACTAAAGAGTTTCTGCACAGCAAAAGAAACTATCAACAAAGTACACAGACAACCTACAGAATGGGAGAAAATATTTGAAAACTATGCATCTAACGAAGGTCTACTATCCAGCATCTATAAGTAACTTAAACAAATTAACAAGCAAAAAACAACCCCGTAGAAAAAATGGGCAAAGGATACGAACAGACATTTTTCAAAACAAAGCATACATATGGCCAACAAGCATACGAAAAAATGCTCAACATCACTAATCATTAGAGAAATGCAAACCAAAACCACAATGAGATACTATCTCATACCAGTCAGAATGACTATTGTTAAAAAGTCAAAAAATAAACTGATGAGGTCGGGGTGAAAAGGGAATACTTATACACTGCTGGTGGGAAGGTTAATTAATTCAGCCATTGTGGAAAGCAGTCTGGCCATTTCTCAAAGAACTTAAAACAGAATTAACATTTGACCCAGCAATCCTATTATTTGGTATATACCCAAAGGAATATAAATCATCCTACCATAAAGACACATGCATGAATAAATTCACTGAAGCACTATTCACAATAGCAAAGACATGGAATCAACCTAAGTGCCCATCAATGCTAGACTGGATAAAGAAAATGTGGTACATATATACCATGGAATACTATGCAGCCATAAAAAAGAATGAGATCATGTCCTTTGCAGGATCATGGATGGAGCTGGAGGCCATTATCCTAAGCAAACTAATGCAAAAACAGAAAAATAAATACTACATGTTCTCACCTATAAGTGGAAGCTAAATATTGAGTACCTATGGACACAAAGAAAGGAACAATGGACACCCGGGCCCATTTGAGGGTGGAGGGTGGAGGGAGGGTAAGGACTGAAAAGCCACCTATTAGGTACCATACTTATTACCTGGGTGACAAAATAATTTGTACACCAAACCCCATGACACACAATTTACCTGTGTAGCAAACCTGCACATGTACCCCTGAACCTAAAATAAAAGTTTAAAAAAGTCATAAAGGAAACAGCTTCTAAGAATTAAAATTTTGCGTGTTGAGAAACAGTACATTTTCCACATTGACAGTAAGCAGTCCTGAGGGAAAATATTAAAGCAAGAGCAATAAAAGTTACCACATTTGATAAATACAGTGGTTACTGAAATTTACAGAGGAAGTGTTAAGAACTTCACCCCTAACACTCCTTCCCACTTCCACATACCACACTAACATCCTGGGAGATACATGACATGCAAAGGACCTACGGAAAAACTGCAACATATTAATGAAGAGATTGTGACATGTTTGTTCTCACTCATAAAAAGGTCTTTTTATTTTTTTTATTTTTTATTTTTTCAGTTTATTTATTTATTTATTTATTTTATATATATATTTTTACTGCATTTTAGGTTTGGGGGTACATGTGAAGAACATGCAAAAAAAGGTCTTTTTAAAAAATAAAAATGAGATACAATTCTTTGCCTATCAAGTCTATAATGAATTTTTAAAAATTGCTTTCTTAAAGACAGTATCTCACTCTGTTGCCTAGATTGTACTCTAGCTCCTGGGCTCAAGAGATCTTCCCATCTCAGCCTTCCCAGTAGCTGGGACTACAGGCACAAGCCACCATGCTCTGATAATGACTGTTTACTTAATGTATGTAATGTTTAATTAAGTATTGTCAGAGAAGTGACAAAATGGCCTATCTCACCTATGTCAAGCCTTTAGAAAGTAATTTGCAGGGTACATCAAGGTACCAAAGGATGTTGTGACACATTTACTCTGTAATTCCATTTTTAAAGTCTACCTCGAGGAAATACTAACTTTAGAAAAATCTCTCTATATAAAAGATGTCACCACAGCACTATTTATAAAGGCAAATATGTAAACAATAATAAAGGAATGATGAAATAAATTGTGGTTAAGTGTAGAAATTAGACATTTAAAAATGTTTGTAAATCATAATAAATTGAAAAAATGAAATAAAATATTTGTATATTGTATGAGTACAGCTACATAAACTAAGGATGGAAAAATAGAAGGAAACACACACAAAAAATGGTAGTTTGGGTATCTGATGTTATGGTCGATTTTTTTTTTCCCCTTGTATTTTCTGACCTTCCAAATTTTCTAGAATAATCATTGGTTTGAGATGAATTGTGTCTCCCTCCAAATTCATATGTGGAAATCCTAACCCTCAGTACCTCAGAAGGTGACTGTATTTGGAGATGGAGTCTTTCAAGAGGTAATTAATTTAAAATGAGATCATCAGGGTAGGACTTAATCCAATATGGCTGGTAACTTTATTAGAAGGGGAGATCAGGATACAAACAAAAGGTGATGATCATGTGAAAACAGGGAGAAGAGGGTCATCCACAAGTCAAGGACACAGGTCTCAGAAAAAACCAAACCTAATGGCATCTTTATCTCAGAACACTAGCCTTCAGATGTACCAGAAAACAAATTTCTTCTGTTTAAGCCACCCAGTCTGTGATACTTTGTTATGGGAGCCCTAGGAAATGAATATAATTATCTTTTACTTTTTAATGAAAATGAAAACATTTATTATAAAGAGACAAAACCCATCTTAATGTAAAGGGAAACTCCTTTCATGAGCTACACTAGAACAGTACAGCAACTTGGGAAATATATAATCCTTATGCAAGCCACACTATTGCATGGCCATATATCAAAAGCATATAGCTTTTATACTCTTTATATATTATATACTCTATTATTAATTATAATTGGAAAGTGCTGCCTTGAGGCTGCTTTCTCCATCATTAGAAATGTTCTTACAGTGGATGAATATCAGCTTTCTAGAAATGGTGTAACCAGACCTGAAGCACCTGTTGGGTGGTTAAAGTTGCAAATTTTAAAGATTCCTTCCAGTTCTACAGTTCATTAATTTCCATGGATAGAGTTGCTAGTTTCTGTAGTGCAAAATTAACTCCCCAAGTAATTTAGTTTTGCTGGGTTTCTGACCCATATTAGGACGGTTTTATTCCAGGTCTATTCAATTCTAGAAAAATTTATTTCAAATTCTAACATCATGTAGTCTCCTGACTTGTCACATTACCCAGACTTCACGTGTCATCTTTATTTTTTCAAAACCTTAAGCAGACTAAATGCAAAATTTTTTAAGTTAAAACAAAACAAAAAAAAGCACTTAATCCTTTAAGCAATTATGTACCCATTTAAAGCAAGGACTATACTGACCTACTTTCAAATTAAAAAAAAAAAAGCAGAACTATTTCTAAAGTTAATACCAACTTGCTGACTCTGTTGTTTCTAAAACAATAAATGCACTTCACCAACAATGTAGTCTTGATTTTAACGAGTTTTAAAATATATATTTTGATTAAAAACTACATTCATAAGAAACCTAAAAATCATGACACTTTTTTGTCCATTTTGCATTCCAGAATTAGCATTTTCCTGTTTTTTTTTTGAGACGGAGTCTCGCTCAGTCATCACATTGGAGTGCTGTGGTGTGATCTTGGCTCACTGCAACCTCTGCCTCCCAGGTTCAAGTGATTCTCCTGTCTCAGTCTCCTGAGTAGTTGGGACTACAGGCGTGCATCACCACACCCAGCTAAAATTTTTGTATTTTTAGTAGAGTCGGGGTTTCACCATGTTGGCCAGGATGGTCTCAATCTCTTGACCTCATGATCTGCCCGCCTTGGCCTCCCAAAGTTCTGGGATTACAGGTGTAAGCCACCGCATCTGGCTGCATTTTCCATTCTTAATGGCAGGAACTTTTCTTCCAACATCTGGGCATGAGACCCTGGTCTCCCATTTAACTACTGCAGTGAGTGCAGCGCATGCTACTGAGACAATTGAAGTGTCCTTGTAGGAAAGATTTTGCTTCCTGGAGCAAATGCCCAGCTATCCTGAAATCAAATTATTAATAATGCCAATATAAATCACATTTCTCTATTTTCCTACAATGTCTTACTGACATTGGATATGTTATTTCCTATTTACTCCTGCTTCCCCTAGCATTCTCTCAAACACTGTACCCAGTGTTTCCCTCAGCATATGCCTGGTAACAAGGCATTTCATTCCTCAAGAAATATCTTCAAGTGTTTAATTACTTGAATGGATTCAAAGCTCTAACAATTAGCCTCAGATGATTAAGTCATGATAAGGAGAGGACAGAAATGTTCCACTAACTTTTCCAGCAGTGCTCATCCTGTCTTTGTCTTCTATCTGTATTTCTGCAAACAGACTTTTTCTGACTGAGGCTCAGTTCACTCTGTTGTAAATAACAGCATCTTGTGCCTTCACATAAATAATCTGGCTCAAAAGTTCCGCCTTCAGCAATATGACTCATAGGCATCAAACTTTCCAATGGTCTGCAAGCCCTACCCTTTGCAGAACAACTTACAAAAAGAAATACAGTAACTACTATGATCAAACCAAGAGGAGGGATCTAACAAAAACAGGATAATCAAAGCTATTGAAAAGGGCTGAAAGCATTCCTATCCACCTTATTTTGAAGTATATAAAAACAGGTTAGGTTACTTCTGTTCAACACAATCATGAAAAATCTATTGCATGTTTAAATGCAAGCTGCTTTACCTAGGCATGGCTATTTTAAAGATGAATGTGTACACCTCTACTTCTTTATACTCTACTTCATTCTACAAAGACTTGATGTGGTTTCTGGAATTAAATATAAATGAAAATAGGGCTAAGGAAAGGTAAAATAATTGCAACAGCAGGTTAAGTTCGGGCAAGAGAAGTGAGATGATATAAAATATGAATATGGACAACTACGGTTTCTCAGCATTTTAGGTATAGAAAGTTAAATACAACTTCCTGTGTCTGCACATAGAGAAATTATCATCTGACCTCAATTAATATTAACCACAGAGTTGTCTTATATGGTTGTATAGTTTGTTTATGGCACCAACATAACATAGTTCAGGGGCTCAAGAGAAATTGAAATCCAGCCTGCATACTGGCTCTCAAATGCCAGAGGGTTTTAATTTACTTGGGCAAGTACCTAGGTCTTCGTGAGTAGCTGTTTAACCATTACAGATCATGATTTCTTCATATAAGTCACAATGGCACGAGAAGCTTCTGGATCTACCATTTTGATAGGAGAATGTCCAGGTATACATGTTATTTTTGACTGTAGTTGGTCAGCATACTGGTACACCATCACCTCCAAGAAAACTTTACACGAAAGAGATTTTACTCTTGCAAAGTGACCCAGTGAAGCAGGTTTTCTAAGTCTTCAGACAAAGCTGTTGAGGCTATGAAATCCAGAACCTGAACTCTTACCAACCCAGAGATGAAACTTGTTAAGAGTTTATTTTTTAGATTCAAGCAAAGGTTTCTTTTCAAAAATGAGTATAAATTTTTTCACAAATCACTCTCTCAGTATGATATAGTAAATGTACATCCAATTTAAAATTGGATATTATGTCAGATTCAGAATTTGTAATTCGAATTTGCTACTGTAACTCATTAGCCAAATTAAATCTACCAGGAAAAAGCATTGCTGGTTGATTTGGCTTGTGAGTAAGCACCGTTGTTTTAGCAGTAAATGCTGAAGAACTCCAGTATGTTTGCAGGCACTATTGGACAAAGTTAAACAGGTGTGGACAAGGACAGGTATTCATACTTTCAAACAAGAAATTGTTTACTTACAGACAAAGGCAAATGAGTTCCAACAAGGGTGATGCCAGCACAAATGCAAAAGCGCTGAATTGATAAATTACCTCTTACGGGCATGACAAAAATTTGTAGCATATTAATTTAAAAAACTTTTATATAAAAAAAGTATCAAGTGAGGCTTAATATTTGAGTAAGTTTTAATGGTCCTAATCCAGTCTCCATGAGACTTGATTGGATGATATAATGCCAAAAGCTGAATCTTGGAAGGTAATAAAAAAAAATTGGTCAGGTTGGATATATAGCCACTAAGTCTTAATTTTAGGTTTAGAGAATTTACCAGATGTCTCTTTCTTCTAAGCACCATGTTTCTATGAAATTCTGGGCCAGAACTCTCAGGATACTCAATCTCCTAATTACTGTGAGCCTGGTCCCACTCCCAAAGTTTACAAAAGCCTTTAATGATTACCTCAAAGTACCCATGCAACTGTCATTTCCTCAGGTCTGGATACAGGGGAACTCAGAGGAACTTTTAAAAGTATACTACAGGAATATGGGCTTTGGAATTAAATTCACCTGGTTCGGGGCCTGGAGGAGTCTTGCTTTAAATATGTATGACTTCAGCTTCCATATTCATTAAAAGAGACTAATGATAGCCACACTGTATGGGATTCCTGAGGATTGGTGGTGAGGGTCAGAAAGCACTGAAGTATACTGCCTGGTTTATAATCAGTAGCGGATGTCATTACTATTAACTTGACTCCAGTTGGCTGCTTGGATGATGATGATGATTATGGATTGGTTGCTTGAATATTTAAATATGTAACCACTTGCGACCAAATGTCCTGAAGTCCTGGCTCAGTAAAACTGTCTTGCAGCAATTGACAGTGAGGTCCTGGAAGCTGCCGGAATTTCCTAGGAGTTTGAGGACTAAGTCTTTTCAACCCAGAAGTGCTACCAGAAATTTAGATGGAACCAAAGAGGCGAAATATGATCCACACATGGGTTGACCAGCCATTGGTTTGAACAGACTTCAGGGAGTTCCCAGGATGCAAGATTTTCAGTGCCCAATCCAGGAAAGTCCCACTCAAATGGAGACTAGTCAGTCACCCTGTCCACACTCTGCATCACTTGTGAGTGTGGAAGTCTGTGAGTATGGGAGGCTTACAGGGTCATGTTAGCTTTGAATTATCAGCACCATTCTCTCACAGCCCTGCTCCTTCGCCCTTCAGTAACCGCCTTCTGTTATGGACCTTGTCCAGAAGTGTTCTCACTCCAGTCTCATAATGACAGCAGAGAAGTGAAAAGAGTCAATGTCATCGGAAGAACTAGCTATCTGCTCTAGTAGGGACTGGAAAGGCACTTACAGTAGACACTAAATGCTCCAACCTTCACAAAGGAAGGAAATAATATCCACTTCAAAGCTTGCTATAAAGCACCAGTGTGAAAGTGTTTATTAAACTTATTAAACTGTCAAACACTCGGTAACTGAAAATTAAATCAGTATTTCCCTAAAGTTAAGAAGGGAAGAAAGTATCTCTGTTTATTGCTAACTCATTCTTAATAACATAAATAGTTATGCAATTGTACTTACTGAGTGGCATACAACTAGTCACCCAGTATTAGGATGAATGCTGCTCACTTACATTCTGCTTTAGTAAACTCCAAACCTTGAGGGTGGGGTTTTATTCTTGCCATTGTCTCTAAAATTTTCTTTCTCCAACACTGTAAACTCAGGTGGTAAATCCTATGGCTAGATGCAAGCTGAAACTCATCCTTTCCTACCATCAGCTCTGCCAAGTCAACTAAGAATGAGGCTGTGCCAGGAGTAGGGCAGAGATCGGGCTTTTGCAGCTCTGCCCTGATTTGTCACGCTTTTGCTAATCCTTTTCAGGCACACCGTGCCAGCTTTCAGAACTGCCAAGTGAGATTGTGCTTGGCACTTTCAGAAAATTTGTTTCTGCATGCACACCCTAGTCAAGAAGGGAATCCAAAGCAGATTTTTCACAAGGTTAGGGCTTCACATCTACTTCACATAAACTCTCCATTTCACTCAGCACATGAAATCAGCATGCTGGCTGATGGGAATTTAATTTCAAGGAGGTCAAGGATTGTGAAAAATAAAACAGCCAAGTTCTTTAGTTTTACTACTCATTATCTCTCTTAAAAAGCACAGAAGAATCAATTTTGTGATGTTTGTGACTAAGGATACATTGAAAATAACCCCAAGGTGCTAAGACCTAGCAATTCTTTACAGAGACTGAGCCTAAAGGCTGTTTCTGGTAGGGAAGGACTGGCATCAAAACACAGCAGCTAGAAAGGGAGCATGCCTAAAACCTGGAAGACGGGAGGCACAACCTTGGGAAGAAGATAGACGTGGCTCTGGGAGATGTTCAGTATCTCATTACGTCAAGTTAAATGTTCTCTCTTTGCATCTGTTTCCCTCACGACTCATGTCACTAAAATTTGGAGAATATTAGCACCAGAAGTGGCCTTGGACCCATTCTTCATTGCAGAGCTTTGCATATACTTAGTACCTCATGCTGCAGCAGTGCGGTCAGGGGCAGGTCTGGAAGAAGCTCCTTGACTCCCCACCACACCTCAACTCTTGAAGTTTTGCTTTAACCTGTTTCATATTGGCAAGCCTTTATCTGGGAAAAAGAGGTCCCTCAGGGTTTTTGTAGGAAGGAGGAAGTACCCCCTTATATTTTCTAAAGCCTAGAAGTAGAAACATGAGTGAAACTCTTAAGACTAACTTGGTATCTATATGGAGAAGAGATTTCCAATCTTAAATAGATTAACTTATGAAGGTTTTGAGTGCTTATCATGAAAAGGGCACAACCATCCGTAAGGAAGAATACAGACCAAACTACTGCACTGTGGGAGAGGTTAGACTAACTTCAGTATGACCTAAGACATGAAACATAAGAACTGATCATTGGAAATGCAAGGGATAGTGAAGAGTACACATCTAGGCTGCAGCCAGCAGAGGTCATTATGACTTCCTTCATTCACCCCAATAAGCTGCTATTTCTGTCTGCTAGAAATCAGAAGCCAGAATGGATCTAAACTTGGATCAACATGTCTCAGGAGGTAAACTGGAAAGTCCTTGGAAGTCTAAGTCTTCAAAAATAATCATATCACATGAACCTTGAAATGTAGGAGTATTTACAAGGATGGGTGAGGAAGGTGAAAGAGAGGAAGAGGAGGCACAAACAATTTACTAATAAGTTGGTGTAAAAGCAATCCATTACTTTTAATGTAAAAACTGAAATTACTTTTTCAACAACCTAATACAATTTTATAAATGTGATGAAAACCACAACACTCATTAACTTCTTAACTGTTTTTTTCACCTTATTGAGCTGGTAAAACTCCGTTGCTGTCTGGACCTTCCAAGAACAATGGGAATGCTGCTCTCACAGTGAATCAGCTATTTCTGTTTTGCTCTCCACCCAGGTGCTCCTTGTGTTTTAGATTGTTTTAAGGTGATTAAGGGCAGATCTGGGATAATATTGAGTCTCATCTCCCTGGGATTCCTATAGTATGATGAGGTTATCTTGGGTCTAAAAAATTCTCAGCTATATAAGTTTGAGAGCCTGATTTTGATTAGATTCTGAGTTTGATTAGATTCTGAAATCTGATTCACATTAATTATGTACATGAAAAATTGATAAATGAGGTACCAATTTGTTAATATATAATGCCAGCACTATAACTTTGAACAGATTCTGCATAAGAAACACAATTAATAGATGTAATATTCAAAATCTTCAAAATATTTATCAACCCAAAAGACTGATCAATTAGTGGGCACTGATCAATTAGTGGATCTGCAGCCTAGTTTAATAGATGCCAGCTGGCTTGCCATTTCAGGGCATATTGGATAGATGTCAGCCCTGGAAATGAGGATGAGAGTTAATACTTGAGTAATCCTACTACCTGCCAGACACTAATATATAATCAATTTCTGTGGGCTATTTCATTGAAAACTCACAATGATCCTTTGAGGAAGGCATTTAAGAAACAAGAGCTCAGAGATTTTAGATAACTTCCTCTTGGTCCCACAGATAGTAAAATGTAGCTTGAGGAAGGCATTTAAGAAACTGGACTCTCTCCGTTTGTAGATGAAATGATCCTATATCCAGAAAACCCCATAATTTTAGCCCAAAAGCTTTTTAAGCCAATAAGCAACTTCAGTAAAGTCTCGAGATACAAAATTAATGCACAAAAAAATCACTAGCATTCCTATACACTAACAACAGTCAAGATGAGAGTGAAATCACAAATAAGCTTCCATCACAATTGCCACAAAAAGAATAAAATACTAGGAATACTGCTAAGAAGGGAGGTGAAAGATCTCTGCAATGAGAACTAAAAACCACTGCTCAAAGAAATCAGAGATGACACAAACAAATGGAAAAACATTCCATGTTCAAGGATAGGAAAAATCAGTATCATTAAAATGGCCATAGTGCCCAAAGCAATTTATAGATTCAGTGCTATTCACATTAAACTACCAATGACATTCTTCACAGAACTAGAGAAAACTATTTTGAAATTCATAGTGAACCAAAAAAGAGTTCAAATAGCCAAGGCAACTCTAAGCAAAAAGAACAAAGCTGGAGGTATCATGCTACTTGATTTCAAACAACACTCTAGGGCCACAGTAACCAAAGAAGCAGGGTACTGGTACAAAACCAGACACATGGACCACTGGAACAAAACAGAGAACCCAGAAATAAGACCACATACCTATAATTAGCTGATCTTCAATAAACCTGACAAAAACAAGCAACGGGGAAAGAATTCCCTATTTAATAAATGGTGCTAGAATAACAGGCTAGCCATATGCAGAAAATTAAAACTAGACCCCTTTCTTATACCATATACAAAAATTAACTCAAGATGGATTAAAGACTTAAATATAAAACCCAAAAGTATAAAAACTCTGGAAGACAATCTAGACAATATTATTCAGGACATAGGCACAGGCAAAGATTTCATGAGGAAGATGCAAAAAGAAATTGCAACAAAAGCAAAATTGACAAATGGGATTTAATTAAACTCAAGAGCTTCTACACAGCAAAAGAAACTATCAACAGAGTACACAGACAACCTATAGAATGGGAGAAAATTTTTACAAACTATACATCTGACAAAGATCTAATATCCAGCATCTGTAAGAAACTTAAAGTTACAAGAGAAAAAACAACTCCATTAAAAGGTGGGCAAAGAATACAAACAGACATTTGTCAAAAGAAGACATACATGCAGCCAACAATCATATGAAAAAAAGCTCAACATCACTGATCATTAGAGAAATGCAAATCCAAACCACAATAAGATACCATCTCACACTAGTCATAACAGCAATTATTACAAGGTCAAAAAATAACAGATGCTGACAAGGTTCTGGAGAAAAGTAATACTTATACACTGTTGATTGGGGTGTAAATAAGTTCAATCATTGTGGAAGACAGTGTGGTGATTCCTCCAAGACCTAAAGACAGAACTACCATTCATTCAACTCAGCAATCCCATTACTGGTTATATACCCAAAAGAATATAAATTGTTCTATTATGAAGACACATACACATTCACTATAGCAAAGACCTGGAATCAGCCTAAATGCCCATCAATGGTAGACTGGATAAAGAAATACATATACACTGTGGAATAATATGCAGCCATTGTAAACAATGAGATTATGTCTTTGCTGCGACATGGGTAGAGTTGGAGGCCATTATCCTTTGCAAACTAGTGCAAGAATGGAAAACCAAATGCCACATGTTCTCACTTATAAGTGGGAGCTAAGTGATGAGAACACATGGACACATAGAGGGAAAGAACACACACTGGGGCCTATAAGAGCATGGAGGCGTGGAGGAGGGGAGAGTATCAGGAAAAATAACTGATGGGTACTAGGCTTAATAACCGAGTAATGAAATAATCTGTACAATAAACCCCTATGACACACGTTTACTTATATAACACCTGCACATGTACCCCTGAACTTAAACATTTTTAAAAAAGAAATTGCATCTCAGAAATTTTGGATAACTGGCCCATGGTCCCAAAGGTAGCAAAATGAAGTCTAGTTTTACACACAGACCAACAACCACATGACTCCCCCCTTCAATAAACACAAATTTGGGTGTATCACCTAAGTGATCCAGATTGAAGCCTATCTGGGACCATTGTTCTTCCATACTAGCAGTGCCACCCAAAGCATGATCCTAGCCTAACATCAATCATCTGATTATTAGTGGTCCATGAGGAGAAAGACCTTAAAACTAAGAATGTTTAGAAATTTCTATAGTAACTTGACAAATTAAGTTTATGTCTGTTAAATGCAATAATAAAAATATGGGCTAATATTTTTTCATTTTATTTTTCTAGTAATCCATTTTTATTATATTTTATAAGAAGATCAGTCTGTGATGAACTGGAGGAGGAATAGAATGGGTCTTTACTAAAGATGGTTTAAGAAACACAGCTCACAGCTCAAAACTATGTATTAGATAACGCTGGTTCATTCCAAAGACTATACTTTGTGAGATATGCCCTATACTTTCTGTCTTTCAAGACTGGCACTGCAGCCTTTATCATTTTTTGTGTCATTATCGAGGTCAAGCATAGCATCTCCAAAGGGCTGGTTTGTCTTTACCAGTTTCCTCTCAGATGACATAGGCGTGCTCTCTCATTACTTCTGTAATTTGCCTGGGAAAGATGGAAATGATGTATGAGTATAAAATGTGTATTTCTTTTAAGTGATAAAAGCAAAAGGAAGAGCTCAACTGAACCTTAAGGAGTAGGTGCCTGATATTAAATCTGAAGTTCCTCAGCTAAACACACCTCTGGAGGAAATAGCCCTGGACATGGCTGAAGAACCGTGGTCAGATAACACTGTGGCCATGGCCTTGTTTTTTGTTGGTTTGTTTTGTGTGTGTGTGTTTTTTTCCCATAGTTCTAGGAATGAAGTTTTGTGACAAGATTGAGTCTTACGACAGTGCTGACTAAGAACAAGACCAGGTGTTACATAACTATGAAGAAGCTGGTGGCTAAATTGAGGTCAGAGCTATAATTGTGTAAGAGAGGTCTAAACTGACAAGAAGCTGTGGTTTGTCCTGGATTTCTTCAAAATGAAGAACATCTAATTTTAAAATAAAAGGTTTAACTTCGCCTAAACTATGGTGAATTAAATTAATTAAAAATCAGTGCATAGTCTGGTAAAGGGTTTTGGCATCGATGCTGTTGATGTCACTTCCATATTTGAGACCTAGTGTTGGAAATGTAACTTGGACACTAAAATGGAAGAATTTCTGAAATATTTTATTGCTTTATGGAAAAAGTAGAACAGGATATTTTATACCAAAAAATGCCTGAAAGTCAGAGATTCTGGCCAAATTTTTGCCATTTTGTAAGAAGGAGAGTAGGTAGCCTCCTCTTATCTGAAATTATGTTCTGTAATTTGGTGGAAATTACCTTGGTTAAATTATGCTCTATATCTTTCTCTTTTTAACTGAATGTTCCTTCAATTAATTGTAGCTAATGTTTATCATATCACTAAATACTTACCTCATTTGATTATAGAACTCTTACAAAGCAGATGATATTGTTCATTTTAGAGATTGAGGCACAATTTAAAATAAACCTCAAGGTAATCTCAAAGAGGAAATGATATGCTACATGGGTGACATGAAGCCTACTGGTGAATTTTGGAAATATTTATAAAATAGTTGAAAAAAGGGGATAAATAAGAAGAAAAAAGGAAAAACAGAGGAAAGGAAATGAGCTGGAAGCCAGTAAGCCGTCTGACTCCTAACACCAAGTTCTAAGTTGAGCCATCATCATTTAATTAAGAAATGGGCTACCCCTTGATTAAAATTGTAATTATTACTTTTAAATACTTACAATTTTAAGTATTTAAAAGTTCTGGCTGGTAGAACTTTCATTTACTAAGTAGCTTACATTTAGGTATCAGTATAGTCAGTATTATCAGCATGAAGCTCCCTAAATGGGAGTTTCTGTGTCCCATCCATGGAACAGAGGGCAGTGTCTTGCTCACAGAATCTCCGTGTCAAAAGGAAAGAAAGGGCTCCCAAATTCAAACTCAGGCACAGTCAGGCTAGGGTTTAACAAACTTTTGGGGAAACCATAGAGTTTTTATTAATGGTTCAGCCTCCTTTTTCTTTTAATCTGCTGAATCCTCAAAGAGCCAGCTACCCACTTTCTTCTAATGCTGTCATTACCTGGGCCCCTGTAGAAACAAACCTACAATCAGGTGCTATAAAAAGAATTTAGATTTAAGGGAAAACAGGTCAGGATTTTCATTTCAGATATACCAGCTATAACACTTCAGACAAATGACTTAATTTCTTATACCCACATTTTTTTCTCATCTGCCAAATGGAGAAGATAATGTACTTTTTATAAGGTGACCACACTGAAGTGTTTAAAAGTTTAATCTCTGGACTCTGACGTCCATTTAAGAATATTGTTACCTTGGATAAATTTCCTAATTTCTGCAAGCCTTAATTTCTTCACCTCTAAAAGAAGGATAATACCAATTTAGTATTTCTTTCAGAAAATTGTTACAAAGATTCAAGGAGATGCCATTTATGAAATGCTTGAAATATTCCCTGAAAAACTGTTTATGATCGACAAGTGTTAGCTTTTATTATTGAAGATCAGTAATAAGCCTGCCCACTGTGAGGTAACTACCCTTATTAGGATACCACTAGGTAAACTTTGAATAATTTACATGCATATTATTTTCTCTGAGCTGCCACTCTTAAATGTGTATTTAAATGACAAAAAACTAGCTTTCTAGTTCCGTCCTCTTTAGGTAAATGAACTTGTATATATATATACAGGCTTAGGGTGTGGGCAAAATCTCAAAAAAGGTTAAATGATGCCTTGTGCTCTTGTAAGACCCAGCTGGGAAGAAGGAGGTGCATTGGATTGAATTGTGTTCCTCCAAAATTCATGTACAACAGAACCTCAGAATGTGGCCTTATGTGAGAATAGGATTCTTGCAGATGTAATGTAAGTAGTTAAGATGAGGTCATATTGAATTAGGGTGAGCTCTAAATTGAACGATTAGCGTCCTTATAGGAAGGCTAGGTGAAGAGGCAAAAAGACACACAGAGGAGAACAGCATGTGACCACAGAGGCAGAGATTGGAGTGATACATCTGCAAGCCAAAGGATACCAAAGATTGCTGGCAACTACTGGAAGCTAGGGGAAAGGCATGGAACAGATTCTGCCTCAGAGACTCCAGGAATATCCAATCTTGATGACACTTTGATTTTGGACTTCTGGCCTTTAGAAACTGTGAGATAACAAATTTCTGTTGTTTTAAGCTACCATGTTTGTGTACCTTGTTATGTCAGCCCAGTGAAATGAACACTAAAGGGGTCTTTAGTCAAAAGGAATATTATAGTATCTCTCCTCTCCAGGCAGAGTCTATAAGGAGGAGTGAAGAACGTGTGTGTACAGGAGCACCAAATGTATCCAGACAAACACAGGACATCAGAAAGTGGGTCCTGGAAGACACTCTAAGGGCAGGTACACATTCTGTATCATCAGTGGCTCATTGGGCAACTGAGGGTAGTTCTGTAACATCCCAAGTGGGCAGCCAGAGATGAAGAGGCAGGGAAACATACTCATATTGAAAGGAACAAAATATTTAGAGATGGGACTGCCCAAGTACGGCAAGGGTAACCCACCATATACATTCAGAGTCTGGGCACACCAGGCAACACTAACTCACAAATCCTTTTAATATACATATAGCAAAAAGATGACCACCTTCTTATACTGCAAAGACAATACTGATACCTAAATGTAAACTACTTAGTAAATTAAAGTTCTACCAGCCAATTTTAAATCAAATGCTTTCAATTTTAATCAAAGGATAGCCCATTAACCAAACAATTCTTTTTGTGAAGTTTTTTGTTGTTGCTTTGTTTTTGTTTTAAATGTCTAGTAGACACCTTACCAAGACCTATTCATTTTAACACTTCCTGGGAGACCTTTTTTTGTCAAACTCAACCAGATTTATTTAACAAACAGCAAATCACACAAGCAGTGGAAAAGAGCTGAGTCACAGTGAGAGTGAAATTTCCCTCTGCAGCTGGAAGAAATCACCGGCTGTGATTAACCGCTTGACTAGTCCTCCAGTGTGAAGGATCACAATGGCATCAAGAAGGCTTGGAGCCTGGGAAACTCAGGTCACAGGATCTCCCAGAAGTTATACATGTCACAAGCGTGAGTGACCATTCATTTACTTATCAGTCAATGAATCTTTTATTCATTCAATGAGATTTTTATTAGTTTCTACTGTGGGCCTAGGTGCTGAGATATTGGTGGTGAGATCAGATACTAAAATGATTCTGAGACAAGTTTCTGTTCTGATAAGCTTAGACTATAATAGATTCTCAACAATCTTTTGTTTCAACAGTCTTTCATTCCCAAATAACCCTATCTTTAAAAGAGAAGAGGCACCTGAGGAGTGGCTGGTGATCTGTCCATTCAAACTTCCCTTGTTGCTAATATGTTTCTAAACAGAGTCTGACATTGACTCTCAGTTGCCAATCACTCTCTCCAATGTGGGACAGACCAGCAACTGAGTGCAGGATGATTGATCTGTGATACTTCAGAGAACAATCCTAATCAAAAAGAAATGTGAAAGTGGTCGGAATCAAAATGGAGTCATGTGTGTTTAAAACAAACAAATACAAAAACTCCTGACAAATAGAGTTGGGGGAGGACTATGATTAGAGGCTTCTCACACTTAAATGCCAGATAACAAAAATTCCCACAAAAGACTACAGAAACCACAACAATGCACAAAAGTCATCACAACCTTACACAAAAAATACTTCAGCGAGGATATCTGCCCAGCAACTAATGGTCTGTCCAAACTCAGACTGGCATCATCTTTGTTATTAATCATTGTAGTCAAAGATAATTATCTCAAAACAATTATATAATTCTGCTCATTTTTTTAAACTTTTATTTTAGGTTCACGAGTCCATGAGAAGGTTTGTTACATAGGTAAACTTATTTCACAGAGGTTAGTTATCTAGATTATTTCATCACCTGGGAATTAAGCCAGTACTCAATAGTTATCTTTCCTGCTTTTCTCCCTCCTCCCAACCTTCACCCTTGAGAAGACCCCAGTCTCTGTTTTTTCCTTGTGTTCATGCTCATCATTTACCTTCCACTTATAAGTGAGAAATGCAATAGTTGGTTTTCTCTTCCTGTATTAGTTTGCTGAGGAAAATAGCCCCAGCTCTAACCATGTTCCTGCAAAAGACATAATCTCATTCCTTTATTATGGCTGCATAGTATCCCATGGTGTATATGTACCACATTTTCTTCATCCAGTTACCATTGATGGGCATTTAGATTGATTCTGTGTCTTTGCTATTGTGAAAAATGCTGCAATGAACATGCGTGTGCATGTGTCTTTATAATAGAACAATTTATATTCCTTTGGGTATATATCCAGTAATGGAATTGCTGGGTAAAATGGTGATTCTGTCTTTAGGTTTTTGAGGAATTGCCACACTATCTTCCACAATGGTTGAATTGTTTTATACTCCCACCAACATTGTATAAGCATTTCCTTTTCTCCACAACCTTACCAGCATCTATTATTAATAGCAGCTCTTCTGACTACTGTGAGATGGTATCTCATGGTGGTTTGGATTTGCATTTCTCTAATGATCAGTGATGTTGAGGTTTTTTTCATATGATCATTGGCCACATATATGTCTTCTTTTGAGAAGTGTCTGTTCATGTCTTTTGCCCCCTTTGTAATGGGATTGTTTGTTTGTTTTTATTTTTCTGTAAATTTGTTTAAGTTTCTTACAGATACTGGATATTAGGTCAGATGCATAGTTTCCAACTATTTTTTCATTCCATAGGTTGTCTGTTGATAGTTTCTTTTGCTGTGCCAAAGTTCTTGAGTTTAATTAGTTCCATTTGTCAGTTTTTGCTTTTGTTGCAATTGCTTTTGGTGTCTTTGTCATGAAATATTTGCCCATTTCTATGTCCAGGACGGTATTGGCTAGGTTGTCTACCAGAGTTTTTATAGTTTTGAGTTTTACATTCAAATCTTTAATCCATCTTGATTTAATTTTTGTATATGGTGTAAGGAAGGGGTCCAGTTTTAATTTTCTGCATACGGCTAGCCAGTTATCCCGGTACATTTTTTGAATAGGGAGACTTTTCTTCGGTGCTTGTTTTTGTCAGCTTTGTTGAAGACCACATGGTCATAGATGTACAGCCTTATTTCTGGGTTCTCTATTCTGTTCCATTGGTTTATGTACCTGTTTTTGTACCAGTACCCTGCTGTTTTGATTACTGTAGCCATGTAGTATAGTCTGAAGTTGGGTAACATGATTGCTCTAGCTTTGTTTTTTTATTTTTAATTTTTTTTCCTTAGGATTGCCTTAGCTATTTAGGCTGTTTTTTGGTTCCATTTAAATTAAAATTATTTTCTAGCCAAAGAATGTCATTGGTAGTTTGATAAGAATAGCATTGAATCTGTAAATTGCTTTGGGTAGTATGGCTGTTTTAATGATATTAATTTTTCCTATCCATGAACATGGAATGTTTTTCCATTTGTGTCATCTCTGATTTCTTTGAGTGGTGTTTTGTAATTCTCACTGTGGACATCTGTCACCTCCCTGGTTAGCTGTATTCCTATGTATTTTATTCTTTTTGTGGCAATTGTGAATGGGATTGGCTTTCTGATTTTGCTCTTGGCTTGGCTGTTGTTGGTATATAGGAATGCTAGTGATTTTTGCACATTAATTTTGTATCCTGTGACTTTGCTGAAGTTGTTTATCAGCTGAAGGAGCTTTTGGGCTAAGACTATGGGATTTTCTAGATACAGAATTATGTCATCTGCAAACAGAGATAGTTTGACATCCTCTCTTCCTATTTGGATGCCTTTTATTTCTTTTCTTGACTGATTACTGTGGCTAGGACTTCCAATACTATGTTGAATAGGAGTGGTGAAAGAGGGCATCTTGTCTTGTGCTGGTTTTCAAGGGGAATGGTTCCAGCTTTTGCCTATTTCTACATAATGTTGGGTGTGGGTTTGTCATATATGGCTCTTATTATTTTGAAGTATGTTCCTTTAATACCTAGTTTATTGAGAGTTTTAACATGAAGCGGTGTTAAATTTTATGAAAAGCCTTTTCTGCATCTACTGAGATAATCATGTGATTTTTTTTTCTTTAGTTCTGTTTATGTGATGAATCACATTTACTGATTTGCATATGTTGAAAGAACCTTGTATCCTAGGGATTAAGCCTACTTGATCATGGGGGATTAGCTTTTTGATGTGCTGCTGGATTCATTTGCAAGTATTTTGTTGAGGATGTTTGCATTGATATCAATGAAGGATATTGGTCTGAAGTTTTTGTGTGTGTGTTTGTGTGTGTCTATGGCAGCTTTTTGGTATCAGGATAATGCTGGCCTCATAGAATGAATTGGGGAGGAGTCCCTTCTCCTCAATTTTTTGGAATAGCTTTTGTAGCAATGATAACAGCTCTTCTTTCTACATCTGGTAGAATTTGGCTGTGAATCCATCAAGTCCTGGGGTTTATTTTGGTTGTTATTGATTCAATTGTACAATTTGTTGTTGTTCTGTTCAGGAAATCAATTTCTTCCTGGTTCAGTCTTGGGAGAGTATATGTGTCCATGAAATTATCCATCTGTTCTAGGTTTTTTAGTTTGTGTGTATGGAGGTGTTCTTAGTAGATTTTGATGGCCATTTTTATTCCTGTGGGGTCAGTGGTAACATTCCGTTCATCATTTCAAATTGTTTTTATTTGGATCTTTTCTCTTTCTACTTTATTAGTCTAGCTAGTGGCCTATTTTATTACTTTTTTCAAAAAACAAACTCTTAGATTCATTAATCTTTTGAATGGTTTTTCATGTCTCAGTATCCTTCAGTTCAGGTTTTATTTTGGTTATTTCTTGTCTTCTGCTAGCTTTGGGGGTTGACTTGTTCTTGTTTCTCTAATTTTTTTTCAGTTGTGATGTTAGGTTGTTAACTTGAGATCTTTCTGACTTTTTAAAATGTGAGCATTTAGTGTAATGAATTTCCCTTTGACATTGCCTTAGCTATGTCCCAGAGATTCTGGAACATGGTATTTGTGTTCTCAATAGTTTCAAAAACTTACTGATTTTTGCCTCAAGTTTATTTACCAAAAAGTAATTCAGGAGCATTTGTTTAATTTTCATGTAATTAAATGGTTTTGAATGATTTTCTTCATCTTGACTTCTGTTTTAATTGCACTTTGGTCTCAGAGTGTGTTTGGTATGATTTAGATTTTTTATTTGCATTTGCTGAGGATTGCTTTATGTCCAACTATGTGGTAGATTTTAGGGTATGTGCCATGTAGTATAGTCAAGAATGTATATTCTGTTGTTTTGGGGTGGAGAGTTTTGTAGAGGCCTATCAGATCCATTTGGTCCAATGTTTAGTTCAGGTCCTGAATATCTCTGTTAATTTTCTGCCTCAAAGATCTGTCTAATATTGTCAGAGGACTGCTGAAATCTCCCATTACTATTGTGTGAGAGTCTGTGTCTTGTTATAGGTCTCTAAGAACTTGCTTCCTGAATCTGAGTGCTCCTGTCCTGGGTGCATATCTATTTAGAATAGTAAACTCTTCTTGTTGAATTGAAACCTTTACCATTATGCAATGCCCTTGTCTTTTTTGATCGTTGTTGGTTTGAAGTTTCTTTTGTCTGAAATTAGGATTGCAAGTACTGCTTTTTTTCTATTTTCCATTTGCTTGGTAGATTTTTCTCCCCTTCCTTTATTTTGAGCCTATGGGTGTCATTCTGTGTGAGATGGGTCTCTTGAAGACAGCATATCATTACTTCTTGCTTTTTTATCTAACTTGCCACTCTGTGCCTTTTAAGTAGGGCATTTAGCCTGTTCACATTCAAGGTTAGTATTGATATGTACGGACTAGGTCATGTCATTGTGTCATTAACTGGTTATTATGTTGGCTTGTTTGTGTGGTTGCTTTATAGTGATGCTGGTCTGTGTGTTTAAGTATGTTTTTGTATTAGCTGATAGCAGATTTTCCTTTCCATATTTAGTGCTCCTTTCAAGATCTCTTGTAAGGCAGGTCTAGTAGTAACAAGCTTCTTCAACATTTGCTTATTTGCAAAGGATCTTATTCCTCCTTCACTTAGGAAGCTTAGTTTGTTTGGATACAAAATTCTTAGTTGAAGACTTTTTCCTTAAGAATGTTGAATCTAAGCCTCCATTCTCTTCTGGCTTGTAGGATTTCATTTGAGAGGTCTGCTGTCAGCTTGATGGTGTCTCCTTTGTAGGTGAGCTGCCCTTTCTCTCACCTGCGTAACATTCTTTCTTTTACTTTGACCTTGGGAAATCTGATGATTATGTGTCTTGTGGATAATCTTCCCGTGTAGAATGTTGCACTTCTCTGCATTTCTTGAATTTGACTCTTGGCCTCTCTAGCAAGGTTGGGGAAGCTTTCGGAGATAATGTCCTGAAATATGTTTTCCAAGTTGTTTGCTTTTTCCCCTTCCTTTCAGTGATATTAGTGATTAGTGAATTGAGCCTCTTTACATAATCCCAGATTTCTGAGAGATTTTGTTCATTCCTTTTTATTCTTTTTTCTTTATTTTCATATGAGATTCTGAGATTCTTTCCTAAGCTTGATATATTCTGCTGTTAATACTTGTGATTGCATTGTGAAATTCTTATATTTTGTTATTCAACTCTTTTAGACCCATCAGACTCTTTTTAAAAATTATTATTATACTTTAAGTTCTGGGGTACATGTGCAGATTGTGCAGGACTGTTACATAGGTATACACATGCCATGGTGGTTTGCTGTATCCATCCCCCCATCACCTACACTAGGTATTTCTCCTAATGCTATCTCTCCCCAATCCGCCTAACCCCTGTTATTCCTCCTCTAGCCCCGCCACCCCCCCAACAGGCCCCAGTGTGTGATGTTCCCCTCCCTGTGTCCATGTGTTCTCATTGTTCAACTCCCACTTATGAGTGAGAACATGCAGTGTTTGGTTTTCTGTTTTGTGTCAGTTTGCTGAGAATGATGGTTTCCAGCTTCATCCATGTCCCTGCAAAGGACAAGAACTCATCCTTTTTTATGGCTGTATAGTATTCCATGGTGTACATGTTCCACATTTTCTTTATCCAGTCTATCATTGATGGGCATTTGGGTTGGTTCCAAGTCTTTGCTACACTAAACAGTGCTGCAATGAACATACGTGTGCATGTATCTTTATAACAGACTGATTTACAATCCTTTGGGTATATACCCAGTAATGAGATTGGGTCAGATTGAATTTCTATTTTTAGATCCTTGAGGAATCGCCACACTGTCTTCCACAATGATTGAACAAATTTACATTCTCGCCAACAGTGTAAAAGCATTCCTATTTCTCCACATCCTCTCCAACATCTGTTGTCTTCAGATTTTTTAATATTGCCATTCTAACTGGCATGAGTTGGTATCTCAACATGGTTTTGATTTGCATTTCTCTAATGACCAGTGATTATCAGCATTTTTTCATATGTTTGTTGGCTGCATAAATGTCTTCTTTTAAAAAGTGTCTATTCATATCCTTCCCCCACTTTTTCATGGGGTTGTTTTTCTTGTAAATCTGTTTAACTTCTTTGTAGATTCTGGATATTAGCCCTTTGTCAAATTGGTAGCTTGCAAAATATTTTTCCCATTCTGTTGGTTGCTGGTTCACTCTAATGATTGTTTCTTTTGCTAAGCAGAAGCTCTTAAGTTTAATTTGTCTATTTTGGCTTTTGTTGCTGTTGCCTTTGGTGTTTTAGTCATGAAGTCCTTGGCTATGCCTATATCCTGAATGGTATTGCCTAGGTTTTCTTCTAGGTTTTTTATGGTGCTAGGTCTTATGTTTAAATCTTTAATCCATCTGGAGTTAATTTTTGTATAAGGTTTAAGGGAGGGGTACAGTTTCTGCTTTCTGCACATGGCTAGCCAGTTTTCCCAACACCATTTATTAAACAGGGAATCCTTTCCCCATTGCTTGTTTTTGTCAGGTTTGTCAAAGACCAGATGGTTGAAGATGTGTAGCATTACTTCCGAGGCCTCTGTTCTGTTCCATTGGTCTATATCTCTGTTTTGGTGCCAGTACCATGCTGTTTTGATTACTGTAGCCTTGTAGTATAGTTTGAAGTCAGGTAGTGTGATGCCTTCAGCTTTGTTCTTTTTGCTTAGGATTGTCTTGGCTATGTGCACTCTTTTTTGGTTCCATATGAAGTTCAGGGTGGTTTTTTCCAGTTGTGTGAAGGTCAATGGTAGCTTGATGGAGATAGTGTTGAATCTATAAATTACTTTGGGCAGTATGACCATTTTCACAATATTGATTCTTCCTAATCATGAGCATGGAAAGTTTTTCCATCTGTTTGTGTCCCCTTTATTCCTTGAGCAGTAGTTTGTAGTTCTCCTTGAAGACGTCTTCATGTTTCTTGTTAGTTGTATTCCTAGATATTTTATTCCCTTTGTAGCAATTGTGAATGGGAGTTCCTCATGATTTGGCTCTCTGTTTGTCTGTTATTGGTGTAGAGGAATGCTTGTGATTTTTGCACATTGATTTTGTATCCTAGACTTTGCTGAAGTTGCTTATCATCTTATGGGGATTTTGAGCTGAGATGATGGGATCTTCTGAATATACAATTATGTCATCTGCAAATAGAGACAATTTGACTTCCTCTTTTCCTATTTGAATACCATTTATTTCTTTTTCTTGACTGATTGCTCTGGCTAGAACTTCCAATACTTTGTTGAATAGGAGTGGTGAGAGAGGGCACCCTTGTCTAGTGCCAGTTTTCAAAGGGAATGCTTCTAGTTTTTGCCCATTCAGTATGATATTGGCTGTGGGTTTGTCATAAATAGCTTTCATTATTTTGAAACCTAGTTTCTTGAGAGTTTTTAGCATAAAGGGCTGTTGAATTTTGTCAAAGGCCTTCTCTGCATCTATTGGGATAATCATGTGGTTTTTGTCTTTGGTTCTGTTTATTGGTGGATTATGTTTATAGACTTGCATATGTTGAACCAGCCTTGTTGATCTCATAAAATGAGTAGGGAGAATTCCCTCTTTTGTATTATTTGGAATAGTTTCAGAAGGAATGGTACCAGCTCCTCTTTGTACATCTAGTAGAATGTGACTGTGAACCCGTCTGGTCCTAGACTTTTCTTGGTTGGTAGGCTATTAATTGGGACCTCAACTTCAGACCTTTTGTTTTGGTCTATTCGGGGATTCAACTTCTTCCTGGTTTAGTCTTGGGAGGGTGGAAGTGTCCAGGAATTTATCCATTTCTTCTAGATTTGCTGGTTGATGTGCATAGAGGTGTTTGTAGTAATCTCTGATGGTAGTTTGTATTTTTGTGGATGCGGTGGTGGTATCCCCTTTATCATTTTTTATTGCATCTATTGGATTCTTCTCTCTTTTCTTTTTTATTAGTCTGGCTAGCAGTCTATCTATTTTGTTGATCTTTTCAAAAAACCAGCTTCTGGATTCATTGATTTTTAGAAGGGCTTTTTGTGTCTCTATCTCCTGCAGTTCTGCTCTGATCTTCGTTATTTCTTGTCTTCTGCTAGCTTTTGAATTTGTTTGATCTAGCTCTTCTAGTTCTTTTAAGTGTAACAATAGGGTGTCAATATTATATCTTTCCTTTTTTCTCATGTGGGCATTTAGTATTATAAATTTCCCTCTAGACACTGCTTTAAATGTGTCTCAGAGATTCTGGTACATTGTGTCTTTGTTCTCATTGGTTTCAAAGAACATCTTTATTTCTGCCTTCATTTCATTATTTATCCAGTAGTCATTCAGGAGCAAGTTGTTCAGTTTCCATGTAGTTGTGCAGTTTTGAGTGAGTTTCTTAATTGTGAGTTCTAATTTTATTGCACTGTGGCCTGAGAAACTGGTTGTTGTGATTTCTGTTCTTTTGCATTTGCTGAGGAATGATTTACTTCCAATTATGCGGTCAATTTTAGAATAAGTGCAATGTGGTGCTGAGAAGAATGTATATTCTGTGGATTTGAGGTGCAGACTTCTGTAGATGTCTATTAGGTCCGCTTTTCCAGCTCTGAGTTCAAGTCCTGGATATCCTTGTTAATTTTCTGTCTCATTGATCTGTCTAATACTGACAGTGGGGTGTTAAAGTCTCCCACTATTATTGTGTGAGAGTCTGTCTCTTTGTAGGTCATTAAGAACTTGCTTTATGTATCTAGGTGCTCCTGTACATATATTTAGGATAGTTGGCTCTTCTTGTTGCATTGATCCCTTTACCATTATGTAATGCCCTTCTTTGTCTCTTTTGATCTTTGTTGGTTTAAAGTCTGTGGTATCAGAGACTAGGATTGCAACCCCTGCTTTTGTTGTTGTTGTTGTTGTTCTCCATTTGCTTGGTAAATCTTCCTCCATCCCTTTATTTTGAGTTTATGTGTATCTTTGCACATGAGATGGGTCTCCCGAATTCAGCACACTGATGGGTCCTGACTCTTTATCCAGTTTGTCAGTCTGTGTCTTTTGATTGGGGCATTTAGCCCATTTACCTTTAAGGTTAATATTGTTATGTGTGAATCTGATCCTGCCATTTTGATACTGGATGGTTGTTTTGCCTGTTAGTTGATGTAGTTTCTTTATTATGTTGATGGTCTTTACCATTTGGCATATTTTTGCAGGGCTGGTACTGGTTGTTCCTTTCCATGTTTAGCACTTCTTTCAGGAGCTCTTGTAAGGCAGGCCTGGTGGTAACAAAATCTCTCAGCAATTGCTTGTCTGTAAAGGATTTTATTTCCTCTTCACTTATGAAGCTTAGTTTGGCTGGATATGACATTCTAGGTTGAAAGTTCTTTTCTTTAAGGATGTTAAATATTGGCCCCCACTCTCCTCTGGTTTGTAGGGTTTCTGCCAAGAGATCCGCTGTGAGTCTGGTGGGCTTCCCTTTGTGGATAACCTGACCTTTCTCTTTGGCTGCCCTTAGCATTTTTTCCTTCATTTCAACCCTGGTAAATCTGATGATTATGTGCCTTGGGGTTGCTCTTCTTGAGGAATATCTTTGTGGTGTTCTCTGTATTTCCTGGATTTGAATGTTGGTCTGCTCTGCTAGGTTGGGAAAGTTCTCCTGGATGATACCCTGAGGAGTGTTTTCCAACTTGATTTCATTCTCCCAGTCACAATCAGGTACACCGATCAAACGTAGATTAGGTCTTTTTACATAATTCCACATTTTTGGAGGCTTTCTTCATTTGTTTTCACTCTCTTTTCTCTAATCTTGCCTTCTTGTTTTATTTCATTGAGTTGATCTTCAATCTCTGATATTATTGATCATTCTGGTTGACCAATTCAGCTATTGAAACTTGCATATGCTTCACGAAGTTCTTGTGCTGTGTTTTTCAGCTCCATCAAGTCATTTATGTTCTGCTCCACACTGATTATTCTAGTTAGTATTTTGTCTAACCTTTTATCAAGGTTCTTAGCTTCTTGCATTGAGTTAGAACATGCTTCTTTAGCTCAGAGAAGTTTGTTATTACCCACCTTCTGAAGTTTGCTTCTGCCAATTTGTCACACTCATTCTTCATCCAGTTTTGTTCCCTTGCTGGTGAGGAGTTGTGATCCCTTGGAGGAGGAGAGGCATTCTGGGTTTTGGTGATTTTAGCCTTTTTGCACTAGTTTCTTTCCATCTTCATGGATTTATCTACCTGTGTTCTTTGAAGTTGGTGACTTTCAGATGGGGTCTCTCATTGGACATCCTTTCTGTTAACGTTGAAGCTATTTCTTTCTGTTTTTTAGTTTTTCTTCTAACAGTCAGGCCTCACTATGCGGGACTGCTGGAGGTCCACTCCAGACCCTGCTTGCCTGGGGATCACCCACTGGGGCTGCAGAACAGCAAGGATTGCTGCCTGATCCTTCCTCTCATAGCTTCATCCCAGAAGGGTACTTGCCAGATATCACTCAGAGCTCTCCTGAGTGAGGTGTCTCTTTGGATATATGGGGGTCAAAGAGCCACTGGAGGAGGCAGCCTGTCCATTATCAGAGCTCAAGTGCTGTGCTGGGAGCTCCATTGCTCCCTTCAGAGCTGTTGGGCAGGGATGTTTAAGTCTGCTGAAGTGGAACTCACAACCACCCCTTTTCCCAGGTGCTCTGTCCCTGGAAGGTGGGGTTTTATTTATAAGTCCCTGATGGGCTGCTGCCTTTTTCGCAGGCTCTTTTTTATATTAGCTGTTTTATCCTTCAGTTCCTATATCACTTTATGGTGATTCTTATTTTCCTTGGATTAGGTTTTGCTGTCCTCCTGAATATTGATAATCTTCTTTCCTATCCTTATTCTGAATTTTACTTTAGTCATTAGAGCTAGTTCAGCCTGGTTAAGAACTCTTGTTGGAGCTATGGTGCAGTCATTTGGATGACATCCAACACTCTGGCCATTTGAGTTATTGGAGTTCTTGAGTTGGTTTATTTTCTCATCTCTGCATGTCAACATTCCTTTGCAGCAGTGTAGATTGAATACAGTCAATAGACTTCTCTTTTGATGTTTTCACCAGACCAAGACTTTGTGCAGGATCTTTATTTGAAGCTGACTTCTTGTCTCTGGTTTCAGAATGGGATGTGTTAGTGAGGTATTTTTGGTGTTGAAGCTTTGGGGTGTGATCCAATAGTCACTTAGGCTTATTAGTTGGTAGACTCTTGCTTGGCTGTGTGGCTCCCCTATGTTTCTTCAAAGTTGCAGGTACGTTCCTTCTCAGTGCTCTGAAAGTGTGGGTGCCTCTCCCCCTTGAGTGCTGGCTGTAGATCATGGCCTGACACTCCTGGGCTGTGAACTGCAGCTCTGGGACAATCTCAGTGTTTATGTTCCTTCTCCAACTTGCAGACAGTGGAGGAAAGGACCGCACTTAGGGTCTTTGCTCCTTCATTAGTTCCACTACAGAGGCAGTGGTAGAGAGGCTTTTAGTTGCCCCTGGAGACTCTGTTCAGGGAGTTGTTGAATTGCTACTGGCTCAGTAGCTCTGGCAGGGGGTGACTGGGAGTCCTGGCCTGGAGGACCTGCCCAGTGAGGAGATATGGGAATAGGCACCCAAGTGACAGTCTGACCACTTTTCCGTAGGGCTGCTGTGGTATGCTGGGGGCCTTCTCCAGTTTCTAGTCCCCTTGGACTTTCCAGTGCCTGGAGGTATCACCAGTGAAAGCTGTAAAACAGCAAAGATGGCAGAGTGCCCCTTCTCTGAACACTCTGTACCATGGAGGTACTGATCTGTTGCTGGCCTGACTGCACCTGTAGGAGGTGGCTGGAGACCTCTGTTGGGAGAACCCACTCAGTGAGGAGGAATAGGATTGGGGACTCACTTAAAAAAGCAGTTTGCTCACATTTTTACAGAGCAACTGTGCTGTGCTTGGGGACCACCTGTCTCCAGTTGCCTCAGACTCTCTAAAGCCTGACAGCTGGAATGGCTAAGTTTCCCAAAGAGCAAAGATGATGGTCGCCCCCCTCCACCCAGGAGCTCCATTCCAGGGAAGTGTAACGCTGCTACTGGTGGCTGACTGGAATTCCAAGGTGGTGGATTTTATCCTGTGAGGTGCCATGGAAATAGGGCCAGCAGACTGTCACTGCTCAGCTCTCTGGATTCAGCTTCTTTCTAGGGATACATATGAGGGTCCCTAGATTTTTGCTTTGCTGGAGTTGCAGCTACATTTTCTGGAAAACCTAGAGAGCTTGAGTGTCTTAGGCTCCTGCGTCTGTGTGTGCCCGAGCAGCTGCTCTGTTGAGACTCCATGCAGCTTGTGTATCAGAAGGCCCCAGTGGTGTGGGTTCATGAAGGGATCTCCTGACCCAAGGATTGCAAAGATCTGTGGGAGAAGCATGGGCTCTCAAGGTTGTACATTCACTCAATGCTACCCTGGATGGGGGAGGTTTCCTTGGCTCTGTGTTATTCCCAGGTGGGCCATTGTTCTGCCTTGCTTTCATCCATTCTTCATGGGTCAAGTTGTTTCCTTGATTAGTCCCAGTGCAGGTACCTAGATGTTTCAGTTGAAGGTGCTGTATTTACTTGCCTCTTCTCTTTTTCTCCATGAAAGCCATGCACACTAGCTGCTTCTAGTTGGTCTTTTTGGCCACATCCCCCCCACCGCCCATTTTTCCTTTCGAAACTTTGTCTTCCTTCATCTCCCTGAATATGCACATGGTTTACTGTGGCACACACACTTTCCCATTGCAATATCCTATTCCTGAATAAACATCATTTTCATTTAGACAGCTCTTTTTTTTTCTGTTTGTTATTTAGGTTGACAGTACTAAAATGGTTATGAGGTACTTTCTGTTCCAATAAGTTTTTAAAAATACAATAAATGCTTAATAAACTTTTATATCAATAATCTTTTGTCCCCAAATAACTCTACTTTCCAAAAAGAAGAGTAAAGGTAAAATGTAGGCTAATTTGTTCTCAGCAAAAACAATACTCTATGAAGAATTACCAGTGCACATTTTTGTGTTCTTTCGGGGGAAAGACATTTTCTTGAACGTCATATTTTAGTCTCTAAAATTGTAATGTCACTTTGGATTAAAAAATGGCATTTTTCATATTTTAAAGCACATCTGTTTTTCAAGTCCCTTTGAATTCCGTTAGCATTTCTATAAGCTCAACTGCTCCTCTAGTTTGGGTCTTCTCATATTTTCTTATCAATTTCTACCCTAGAGATGAGAGATGTTATGAAGGAATGCTAGCCAATGTCATTTATCAGAGAGACAACTAGAATATTACTTTAATTGTGTGCTGCTTTAAATCAGGCCAGTGCTAGCAAGCAAATTTGGGGTCTGGAGTCTAATAGACATTAGTTGGAATTCTGGCTGATACTTAGCAGCTGACCATAACAAGTTACTAACACCATCTAGATCTGTTTAAACTTTTGTGAAAAGGGAATGTTTTAATACCATACAGGGATTATGTAGAAATGTGATGAGAATACTCAAAGTGCATAGGTAGTTTTGTGCACTTTGGGCCTTGCACAAAATGGCAGCTTTCCTGTGTCTTCATAGAAACAGTTCTTATTCTCTTTTATTGTTTTATACAAAATTCCTAAAGCAAACAAGGAACAGAAATACTCTAAAATAAAAAAGTGAGTGTGTGTGTGTGTGTTTAAAAAAATCTAAAATAGCAAGAAGTTGTGATTGCTGGCGTTGGCTGAGGGTCCTAGTGATGTCAGGACTTTGGGCAGGCTTTTGTTCTTCCTCTCACACTAGCAAGATGGCTGCTGCAGTTACAAACATCTCATCCTCACACAAACACAAAAATCCAGAAATGTACTAAATAGGACATTCCCATTCACATGCCTCCTTCTTTTCATGGAAAACAATCTTTCCTAAAAAACATCCTGGTAATGTCCCTTTACAACTTTTCACCAGAACTAGGTCACCTGTGAAACCTAGACTAGCAGCAGGAAAGGGGATGCTTGCCTTGAGATGTATGCCAAATAAAGCTCAGATTCTTTTACTCGAGTAGAAAGAAAATACAAGGAAAATGGTCTGTGAGCCATACCATTGTGTCTAGGACCACAGTCCTTAATGCTGAAATTATTATAGACAGTAAGGAGAAATAAATCAGTCCCTGCTATCCAGGAGTTGATCTGACACTCACAGCAAGTTCAGGTGTTCTTTGTTAAACATAAATAACTTCCCAAACCACCAACATTACACAAATCTGTTGTGTGACCATATGGATTAAGAAAAACATGGCCACTCTGTAATCATATCAGAGCATGCATACACATATGTACACATACATAATCATTGCTCAAATCACAAAAGTGACCAAACAACCAAACATCACACTTTCCTAATGTGGAAGTGCGAAAAAAATGTCCACAGTTTTTGAATCCTCCTCCCCTCAGGAGGTAGAGCTCCTGTTAAATGGCTGGACTTAGTGACTTGATTCTAATGAATAGAATCAGGTGGAGATGACAATGTGTAGTTCTAGACTACATCATAGAACTCACTGGACCTGATTCCTCCCCGTGCTCTCTTCTCCCTCATACTGGGGATAGCCATGTCACCAGCAGTCCTATAGGGAGGAACTGGAGCCTCCAGTTGACAGCCACTTGAAAGAGGCTGGAAGCTAAAGTTTGGCCCCAGTCTTCTAGGACTGCGACTCCAGCTGACAGCTTAAATGAGACTTCAAGAAACACCTTGAGCCAGAACTACCCAGCTAATCCTTTCCTGAATATCTGATCCTTAGAGTAAAAGACAACTGGTGGTTGTTTTAAGCTGCTAAGTTTTGGGATAATTTGCTGCACAAAAAAGATAACTAGAATACCTGGTTAAATGAACAACAGCTGCTTCTTTACCAATTACAGGTTCATTTCCACTTTATTCCTCTTGCCTTCTTGATAAATGCTATTAAAATGCCCAATCATAGAATTGCCCCTGCTTCCTGACAGCATCCAATCCCAGGCAAAGCTCCATTTCCTTAAACCCTTCGCAGACTCACCTAACGCAAGCACAACTCTTATAATAACTTCTTTCTGACATCCTCTTATGAGATGCCTCACAGTTCCCAAAGGCATGTTGTCTCTTGTTGCAACAAGCAAATAAACCCAAATCTTTGTTCTATCAGTCTCCCTGATAGACTTCAACCAAAGGCATCAAAAATAGTTTGGAATTGTACTGGACAATAAGCTTTCTGCACTATGCATGAATGAAAGTCAATTCAAGCTGTTAACAGATATGATTACACAAATGTTAGCTAATATTTATTGAATGCTTATCATGTGCCAGATGCAGGGCTAAGAGCTTTACATGCATTATATCATTTCATTTTTATAAAATAGCTTTACAAAGTGGTTGATATTAGTATCCCCATATCACAGATGAGTAAACTGAACTGTTGCTAGGCTAAGTAACTAATCCAATTTCACACAGCTGAGCAGCAGTGGAATCTGAATCCAGACTTCATCCAGACTGACGTTTTTAACCATTAATGGATTATCCCCCACCAATGTGTACCATAATACTCATTTAAATCTAACAGCCGGTGATTCCATATCTCCTCAGCCTGATAGCCAACTAACTTAGCACCCCACTAACTGGCACTGCCTGGAGTTCTACCTTTTCCAAACACCTAGAAACAGATTTCAAATGTTTTTTATTGATTCCCCTTAGGACAGCATAAGGGAAGAATGGCAAGAGCTTTGTGGCTAAAGCAATTTTGAAAACTATGTGTGTAACCTTCTCTTTTACAGTAGTCACAAATCTTGACTCCAAATCCTGTACAGACTCGAATTCTTAGGATATTTAAGTGCAGAAACCTTTTCTTGGAAATAAAGTGTGTATTCTACTTCTTTTTCTAATCCAGTAAGTAATCAGAAGAAGAAATAATAAATATACTAAACAATTTCACCTTTTCTTATTTGTTTCTATGTATTATTTCTCACAAAAGGTGGTTTCCCCCTAGAGCTGGAAAAACAAAGGAGCAGAGGCCTGGTGACTCTTGGCATGGCCAAGGAGCACCGGAGGAGAGGACAGCCTTGGCGTAAGGCAGTAGCCGAAGAAGATGAGCTCTTTCCAGCAGACAGGCTCTGACAGAAGAGGTATACACATTTTAACCAAAAGAAGAAAACCAGGAAATTGGAGTTGTCTGAATGAGCAATCATTCCTAAGGGATGCTGTGAGGTGAAACCTGATTCCTATCTCAGACTCCCCCCAACACCTCCCTATCTCTGCCCTAGTCCGAAAGATTCTTAACTATCCTTCATTCCACTCATTCAGTTAGCTATCAAATATGCTAACAGTGGATCAACATTGTACTCTGTGCAACATAAAAGACACATTTACAGTATAATAGAAAACATAAGGCATCCTCCTATGAAAAGTTTAGAAAGACAATAAACAGTCAGATATAATTATGCATATTTAGTCATGAATCTCCTGTTTCATTTCTGCCTTGTTTCCCCACTAGATTGCCTCATACAATGCAGTCCCAAGAGTAGAGCTCCCTCCTTGAAGTGTTTTGAAATCCAGGGTTCCTACATCCTCTCCCCCCAACTTATATCCTTCCTTCTGTTCTTGTTTTGCTCCATGTGAGGAGAGAGTTCACCACCCCATCTAACAAACTAATTTGGGCTTATGGATTAAAATGACACTATGCTACGAAATGTGCCAGCTAAAAGTTGCTTCTATTATTGGGACTTCAAGAAAGGTATCAAGTCAGTCTGGGGCAGTCATGCCATGGTTGCACTATATCCTGCCTATTCTGTTCCTTTGGGGAGTCCAGCTTCAGGAACCCCACCTCAGTATATGTTAGAAGACAGCCCTGTGTAAATGTAGCTCTCTCTATCCACTCCAGTGGAGTGAAAGTCAACAAAACAAATTAGGCAAGTCTAAACTGATTCAGCAAGACAGGCAAATTATTAACTTCTTTTGAGTACACCATTACATTGGAGCAGTTCCTTTTAAAGAGAAAAATGAGAGAAGACTGACCAATATCACTATTTTTTATGCTCTGAATTATCATGTTATAAAAATGGTTTGTCTAAAAATATTAACTATATTTTTTCTTTTTACTCTTTTAGGTCTTTCTGGATAATATTATTTGCTTAGTCATTTTTAGTTTGGCTCATTTTCAGTGTTTTTATAGTTAAAAAAAAAAAACAAAAACAGGCTTTGGAGTTGGAATCTAAGCTTGGTCAGATAGTAACTATATACCTTGAAAAAGTTACAACATTTTTCAGAGACCCAGTAAATAAAGCATGTCTTGAAAAGGTATTATAAATGTAGAATAACATAATGTAGTTAAATTGCACACTGTTAATAGGTACTTACTAGGATAGTTTTATTTGTGATTGCTAATCATTATTTTGGAGGGTAATACCTTTCATTTTTCAACCAAAGTGCCTAAAGATTATATATATAATATAATATAATACAATACAATATAATATATATTCTGGTATATATTGATATGTATATTCTGATATATATCTGCATATACATATTATATATACACTTTTGTTTTGAGACAGAGTCACACTCTCTTGACTAGGCTGGAGTGCGGTGGCATGACCTTGGCTCACTGCAACCTCCATCTCCTGGGTTCAAGTGATTCTCCTGCCTCAGCCTCCCAAGTAGCTGGGATTACAGGCACATGCCACCACGCCTGGCTAATTTTTGTATTTTTTAGCAGAGACGGGGTTTCACTAGGTTGGCCAGGCTAGAAATCCACCTACCTCGGCCTTGCAAAGTGCTGGGATTATAGGTGTGAGCCACCATGCCTGGCCCTAAAGATATATTTTAAGTCAACATAAGTCTCTGGATATCACCAACTTTCTTTCCCAGGTTCTCCATCCATCCTGCTCTGTAACCAGGTGGGCTAACTGACTCAGGTGGACTAGTCAGGGGCTCTCTTGCCCCCTGGCTGCATTTTGGTCAAGTGAGGAGTCACTCAGAGGCTGGGGAACAGAGTGCAGGAAAAGAAGGTGGTAGAGTCAGGTTGGGGTATTTATTCCCCAGATGCCTCTTGGCTGGCTCCCTCTACGCAATGAATCCCTGTCCTGAGGCCCTCTTCATAGAGCTCTGCCTCTCTCTAGCTTCCAGCAAGTGCTTTCTCCCCCTCCTCCCACACATACCAGCTCCACGGCACTAGACCCTTTCTGGACGCTTTTAAAAAATACCGTCCATAGGTTTATAAATAATCTATTAAACTCTTTGCAATAACTCAGCTTGAAGATACCATCTATCTCCTACTAGAGCCAGAAATGACACATGATTGTTATACTTTCTACTATTATTGTTTCCAAACTACATTAGATTTTGTTTCAATAACCTATAGATATTATCACTCAGATTCTTTCACAAAGCTTGCCTTCATAGATAACAGAAATATGTGCTCTTGGAGGAACAGAAGCTTTGGTTTCAAACACAAGTTGGTTCTGGTCATGACTCTGCCACTTCCAAACGAAGTGGTCCACCCACAGCTTCTTTATAAGCCTCAATTTTCTTGTCTGTAAAATATGGGTAATAAAAGTTCCTGCCTCGTAGGATGGTTGTAGGGGTTAAATGGAATAAATGCATATAAATTGCTTAATGGAGTCTAGAACATTGTGATAGTTAATCAATGTTAGCTGTTAATATTATTATGCTAGGAAAAAGAAAAGGATGTTCCCCCAGCTGACCATAAGTGAGCAGCTGGGCTGTCAAATTTGCCTTTAATACTGTAACATTTCAGGTAATGGTCGAGCTACTGAAAACTAGTATTGTTTTCAACATGACAGGGAACAGGATGAGGCACGGTTTTGTGGTCATTGCCCTCTGGCCCTGGAGCAAGTGTTTGAGACCTGGTTCTAGTTATGTTTCTCAACCCTGGCTCTTTATCAATCACCAGGGAATGCTTTTAAGATACAAACTGTTGGTTCAACTTCAGAGCCTACACAATTTTGCAAAGCTCCTAGGGTGCTTCTGATGTGTGGGTTGAGCCAAAACTCTTAATCACAAGGGGCACTGGTACCGTCCTGGGCAGAGGTGGTCCTTGGCTATTCCCTGCAGGTTTCCTTTAGTCCATAGCCAGAGAGGGACCAACATATCTTCAAAGAAAGCAAATACTTAGAAAATCCTAGGGTTAGGAGGATAATATTTATCCTTGAGACAGGGTTATTAGCCACAGATTAGAAGTAGGAGAAGCCTCTTCAACTTGGGATGAAGGCCTGGTACCAGATATTAATAAACTCAGTATTCTCGGAGGGGAAACTCTCAAATGCTGACTTCTGCACATGATCTGTTAGTGTCCAGGTCCTTCAGCGTTACTGCAACTGCCTAAACTGCAACTTTTCTGGAAGGACAGTGCCTGTCACTGACTGGAGATTCCTTGTGCCTTCCCTTCTTCCCTTGCCCTCCTTTTCCACAGCCTACTGTCCATCCAGAAGAGTCTAAGTCGGTGCCTTTCATTTCACCAACTCCACACTTGTCTTGTGTATTTATTCATTTATTCACTCATTCACTCAGTAAATATTTATTGAACTATCACAGAGGGTAAATTCCACCTAAATATCTGGAGAACCTTCTGCAAAAAGTCCCCAAGTGATCCTTTGGTATTCCCAAGACTGAGAAGCACTCTTCTAAATGTTCTTACCCTGGAATAAAAATTTAAGGATCGGCCAGGTGCGGTGGCTCACACCTGTCATCTCAGCACTTTGGGAGGCCAAGGTGGGTGAATCACAAGGTCAGGAGTTCAAGACCATCCTGGCCAATATGGTGAAATCCTGTCTCTACTAAAAATACAAAAATTAGCCAGGTGTGGTGGTACGCACCTGTGGTCCCAGCTACTCGGGAGGTGGAGGCAGGAGGCAGAGGTTGCAGTGAACTGAGATTGCGCCACTACACTCCAGCCTGGCGACAAAGCGAGACTCTGTCTCAAAAAAAAATAAAATAAAAAATAAAAAAAAATTAAGGGTCAAGCATAATCCATATTTCTCTAGCACTTGTGAGTTTGTAAGGCATTTTTGTAGGAATTATTGTAATTGTTCACTCTGCTTATGTTGGGATGTATTATTATAAGTATTTATAGCTCAACTGTAGTAAAGAGAAAATGGAAGATTATCGAGGTAGGATGCAGAATATTAATTCCATCAATGGAAGTAACATATTGCAGAATGTTCTAACTTATCAATAATGCCTTACTGAAAGGGCTATACAGAAGCCTTTATTTTTGCCTTCTAAGGGTTTTTTGTTTAGGGAGGTAAATGGTCACAGCCTTTCCTGCCTCCAATCTTGTGTTCCAGCTCCTCTGTTCCCTAGCTGACTGGGCACCGTGATGTCTGTGCCTGGTGTGTTACCACCACCTAGTGGTAAATATAGCACTTAAAACCTGCGACTGGAATAAAGATTTTAGAAGAGGTTATATAGGTAGAGTTAGGTTAACAACATCGATTGTTAATTAGCAACATCGGTTTGAAAAGAGTCTTGAACTTCTCTTCCCACTCCAGAAAGTCCCCTGATATAGATATATTCTTTTTACAAGTTTAGATCGTACATAATCAGCTATTTGTAAAAGTAAGCATGCCTTTTTCTCTTTCTCTCATCACAACCTATAGTAATTTTTCTTTAAAGCTTTTTTTAAAAAAAATCATGAACAAACTACCATTTGAACTACTCAATATCTGTGAAATATCTATTATGGATATGTAAATGGCAGAGAATGCTCTTTAAACTTCTTTTATCAACATTCAAATTACAGCACTTGTCTCAATGAATGAAATGTCTCTTCTCAGAACCAGAAGAACTATGTAACCAGAAGTGCTCCATTTTGAGTTCTAACAGAAATAAACCTAAGATATTGCTTGATAACAATTGGTAGTAATTAGACCCACTGGCTCGAAAAAGTAAATGCATAATACTTTGCATTACTTTGGTCATCCAAAGTAATATCATTCATCCTAAGATTCCCTAAAGGAGCTCAGGAAACATATTCTGTGTCCTTTTTATTCAGGTGAGGGAGCAGAAGAATGAGAAACAAAGAGCTCATTCATATTAGTGTGAATTCTGACAGTCTGTCAGCATTCTCAGGCTGATGATGCACCATTTCTCCCATTTCTTCTAAGCATGGGACCAGTTCTACCACTGGCTTCTGTGCAACCCTGGGGAACTTGCTCAAGTTTTTTGGGTGTCAATTCCTCTGCCACATTACTTTGTTTAAAAGACCCATGATCCTACAGTCATCTTGTGCTGAGTTGAACGGTGGCCTCCCAAAAGATGTTTGTATATCCTAATTCTCTGGGACCTATGAATGTGACTTTATTTGGGAAAATGGTTTTTACAGATGTTAATTAAGGATCTCTTGATCATTCTATATTACCTGGGTAAGCCCTAAATCCAACACCCTGTATCCTTTTCAGACACAGAAAGGAGGTAACACACAGAGAGAGAAGACCATGTGAAACTAGAGGTGGACTTGAGAAATATACAGTGAGCCAGCAAGCCAAGAGAAGATGGCTGGGTTATAGGATAGTTTTATTTTTAATTTTTTTAGGAACTTCCATTTTGTTTTCCATAATGGCTGCACCAATCTACATTCCCATCAACAGTATACAAGGGTCCCCTCTTCTCTACACCTCACCAACACATTTTGTTGCTTCTCTTTTTGATAATAGCTATCCTAAGATGGGTAAAGATGTATTTCACAGTAATTTTGATTTTTGTTGTTGTTGTTTTTGAGACAGAGTCTCACTCTGTCACCCAGGCTGGAGTGCAGTGGCAAGATCTTGGCTCACTGCAACCGTCATCTCCTGGGTTCAAGTGATTCTTCTGCCTCAGCCTCCCAAGCAGCTGAGATTACAGGTATATGCCACCATGCCCTGCTGTTTTTTATGTGTTGTAGAGACAGGGTTTCACCATGTTGGTCAGGCTGGTCTCAAACCCCTGACCTCAAATGATCCGCCCGCCTCGGCCTTCCAAAGTGCTAGGACTATAGGGGTGAGCCACCGTGCCCAGGCTTGATTTGTATTTTTCTAATGATTAGGGATGTTGAGTACCTTTTAACGTACCTGTTGGCTATTTTTTATGAGCATTTTGTAGAAATGTCTATGTCGTGTCCTTTGCCCATTTTAAAATCAGGTTATATGTGTTTGTATGAGCTACTTATAAACTTTGAATATTAACATCATACCTGATATATGGTTTACAAATATTTTTATTTCTCAATCTGTAAGTTGTATTTTCATTTTGTTGGTTCTTTGCTATGCAGAAGCCTTTCAGTTTGATATAGTCCCATTTATTTATTTTTGGGACTAAATCCAGTTTTTCAGCACCATTTGTTGAAGAAACTATCCTTTCCTCATTGTGTTTTCTTAGTGCCCTTGTTGAAAACTAGTAGATAATATCTGTTTGGATTTATTTATTTCTGGGCTCTGTATTCTGTTCCATTGGTCTATGTGTCTGTTTTTATGCCTGTATCATGCTGTTTAGATTGCTATAGATTTGTAGTATATTTTGAGGTCAGATCATGTGACACCTCTAGCTTTCTTCCTTTTGCTCAGGATTGCTTTGGCTATTGAGGGTTTTGTGGTTCTATACAAATTTTAGAATTTTTATTCTATTTCTGTGAAGAACATCACTGGTATTTTGGTAGGGATTGCATTGAATCTGTAGACTTCTTTGAGTAGTATGGTCATTTGAACAATGTTAATTCTGTTGATTTGTGAACATGAGATGTCTTTACAGTTGTTTGTACTCTTTTCAATTTCTTAAACTGTTTTGTAGTTTGCCTTGTAAAGGTCTTTCACCTCCTTGGTTAAATTTATTTTTAAATATTTTATTTCATTTTATTGTTTGATACTACTGTAAATGGGATTTTAAAAAATTTTTCAGTTAGGTCATTATTTGTGTGTAAACGTCACAAAGTTTGTGTGTTGATTTTATATCTTGCAGCTTCACTAAATTCATTTATTATATTCAACAGTTTTCTGGTGGAGCATTTGGGGTTTTCTACATATAGGATCATGTCATCTAAAAACAGAGATAATTTTACTTCTTCATTTCCAAACTGGATACCTTTTATTTCTTCTTCTTGTTTAATTGTTCTTGATAGTATTTTTAGTACTATGTTGAACAGAAATGATAAGAGTGCTCATCCTTGCCTTGTACCAGATGTTAGAGGAAAATAGTTTCCCCATTGATTAGGATGTTAGCTGGGAGTTTTTATAGATGACCTTTATTAAGTTGAGAAACTTTCCTTCCATATCTAAATTTAAAAGTTTTTAATCAAGAAAAATCTTGAACGTTCTCAAATGCTGTATCTGCATCAATTGATAAGATCATTTGATTTTTGTCTTTCAGTCTGTTAATGTGATGTATCATATTGATTGATTTCCGTATGTTAAACCAGCCTTGCTTACCAGGAATAAATCCTCCTGTGAAGTTATTTTTGACTGTTTTGACTTTTAACCTTTATACTAGAGATGTACAAAGCACCATGATGGTATTGTCATATTCTGAATTTGACTATATATTTAACTTTACCAGTGAATTTTATATTTAATCTTTAATTTTCTAGTTGCTGCATTATAAAAAGCAAAAAGGAACAGGTGAAATAAATCTCAGTAACATATTTAATCCAACCAGAGATATCCAAAAATATTATTTCAACCAGTAATTAAGATGAAAAGGTATGAATCAAATATTTTCCGTTACACATATAGCACACCTTAATTGGGATTAGCCATACTTCAAGTGGGTAACAGCCACATGTGGCGAGTGGCTACCTCATTGGACCGTATGCCTCTGTAGTTTCTATATTCTCTTTATTTATATGATTTAAATTGTTATAATGAAAATTTATTCTTGTATTACTTTTACAACTGAAGAATGAATAAAAAAGGAATAGAAATTGAAGAAACAAAAGTCTATGCTGTCCAATCTAAAAATAAATTTTTAAAAAACAGTAACATATTCATGGAGGAAAGTTAGAAAATAAAGACTAAAAGAAATCAATCAAATCAACTGTCATCCTTATGTCCAGAAAAAACACATTTAGGCTCGACACTGTGGTTCACATCTCTAATCTTAGCACTTTGGGAGTCCAAGGTGAGAGGATCACTTGAGCCCAAGAGCTTGAAACCAGCCTGGTCTCAAGACGCTGTCTCTAAAAAAACAACAGCAACAACAACAAAAAGAAATCAGAAAAAACACATTTAACATTTTGGATAATTTTCTTTCAGGCCTTTTCCCATAAGGTATATAATGTATATAGTACCCTTTATTTTAAGGAGTTTTCTCTCTTCCATTTATAGAAACATGCTGTATCTGTTGATGACTAAATGCCCTTGGGTGTCCTGACTGTTGAAAAGTGATTATAGAACCTTTAGAGGCTGAAAGAAAATGATGAAGTCTAGAAGAGACTCCTCTGACAATAAGAGATATGGAAACTATGTGTGAACATGTACCCACTTTTGCTTTTCTCTTTAAGACAGCTAAAATGTGTGTGTGTGTGTGTGTGTGTGTGTGTGTGTGTGTGTGTGTATGTGTGTGTCTGTGTGTTACCCTTCAACCAATTCATCCCACCAAAATGTTTTAAGCCTTAATTATTTTATGTTCATCCTCGGACTATTGATGGGTTATTTGCCTTTATTTTAATTGTTGGAGGTGTGGTAGTGGAGGGTTGCTTAAACCACTGTGTTGATACATCCTGGAGATGGGAGTTGGTGAGGAATTCTTTTGCCATTGAGTGCATCCAGGGGTGAAGATGAATGGAACTCATAGCAGCTAAAATCCTTCCTTCACATTTCACTGTTTTGTGTTTTATTAGTTTTGTTTCTTAAAATTTTTTAAAACACGTTCGTGAGGTAGCATAACAATCTGGTTTTTGGAAAGACATAAATATGTACAGCTATATTCACATTTATACTAGGAATTATTGTCTTCTTATGTCCTTACTTCCAAACAGAGAGCGTTTCTATTTATTTTTTCAAAAAAGAGCAGCATCAGAGCAAATTAAATGTGTTCCAAAGGAACTATTCCATTAATCATATGTTTTCCATAATTCTTATTGTAGGATTTATGGCAGTCAACTTGTTTAAAGGTAGAGAATGAGACAGACTCTTTCATATGAAGACAGCATTTAAATATGGGGTTAGATTTGCTCCTGCTTAGCAATCCCTGGCAAAACCACTCTCCTTCCACTAGTTAAAATGATCTCTTTTCATCACAATCTGTCCATTAAAATGACCCCCTGTTGTCAGAAAATTACTTACAAATAAAAATAAATGTTCTGTGCATCTAAAAGATCCCCATGAAGTTTCAATAGCTTGGTTTAAGTGCAGAGGAAAGCACTTCAACAAAGAATCAAAAGGCAAAATAAACCATAGAGATAAGGCTCAATGATGAATAGCAGGAAATAATGAATAGCTAGAAAGTAACTGAATATGTGCTGGAAGTCTCATTTTGCTTTTGCTTTGCTGACAGTTGCATTTTCCAACTAACTCAAAGAGCAATGAAGAGAACTCTTTTTCTTAACTGAATTCTGTGCATGTAGGGAATGTTATTTGGTGGTAAGAAGGATGAAAATAACCATGTCATCTTAGATGATTTTCTTCTTAATCATCAAGGAAGAAACAGTAAGAAGAATCAGCCTTATATTTAGACATTGGAAAGGCCAAATTTTTAAGTTTAGGAAAAATAGGTTAGAACCCATGGTTATGTACTCACGACAATAAGTTGTTTAAGGGGGAAGAAATATTTGAAGTATGAAACTCTGACAATAGATTCTATAAATCATCTCTGTGAGGAAGGATAGGGATACACATGTAATGATTCCAAAGTGGCCGCACCAGAGCTCTTAGAACAGACTTCTCAAAGAAGAAAACAACAAATGAAAGGACAGCCCTGCTATCCCGGATAATAAAATAGGGTCTTGAGACCAATAAGAACAGTGTCTCAAAGCTAAAGACCAAAAGAATGACTTGAGCCTTTCTTTTTTTTAATGAAAAAAAAAGTTAAGATCAAATAAAGAGACTTTTAATGTGGTTAATGCTACAATGCTATGTCTCAAACAATAATAAAGAAAGAGAAAAAAGTAGATAAAGCAAAATTACTCAGCTCATTTTTCTCACATCTTTTAAATAAGGAAAACTCTGGTAGATTGATCAGGGGTAGACTAAACACTAAAAAACAAATTCTAATACAGGCCAAATGATGGTAAGATAGCAAGTAGCAGGTCTGAATGCTGGCAAATTATATTCTGGGGTACTAAAAGAACTTATCTTTGTGATTGTGGATACATTGAAAAAGGAGAGAGCTATCTAAAGGGTGAAGATGAGAAACTGCCACTTTTCTGAAAGGGCAATGCTGCCTTTTCTTGTGTGACATTTCCCTTCACTGGAAGTGTTAATGTAGCAACAGCAAGAAGGGAATTCCCTGCTCTTAGATAGTGGCTAGATTAGATCATCTGAAAGGCCTCATTCCAACTCTGAGAGGCTATTAAAAGCCAGATTCCCACCAACTATTTATTTCCACCAATACTGGGTTGCTGTATTAGTCCATTCTCATGCTGCTAATAAAGACATACCTGAGACTGGGTAATTTATAAAGAAAAGAGGTTTAATGGACTCACAGTTCCACATGGCTAGGGAGGCCTCACAATCATGGTGAATGACAAAGGGAGAGCAAAGAAACGTCTTATACAGCGACAGGCAAAGAGACAGCTTGTTCAGGGGGAACTCCCCCTTTATAAAAGCATCAGATCTCATGAGACTTATTCACTATCACCAGAAAATCCAGGGAAAGACTCACCACCATGATTCAATTACCACCCACTGGGTCTTTCCCATGATACGTGGCAATTGTGGGAGCTACAATTCAAGATAGGAATTGGGTGGGGACACATCCAAATCATATCAGTTGCACAACCATAAAATCTGCAATCTTAAAAATTTCAGGGTGGAGTACACCTTGGTTTTAACAAAGCCTGTAACTTTAAATACCATGTTGTAACTCATTTCAATGAACACCGGTTAGATAGGCTTCTCAAGACCCCTGGAGATATGGCCTTCTTAAATTTGTCTCTGTTGATGTCAACACCAATGATCCTGCAAGCACCAGTAGCTTTGCAACCCATGATAATAAAAAGACCAACTTCACCCAGGCCAAACACAACACAAGTTAGAAGGGATTTGACCTAAATTATCAGAAGACACAGATATCCAAAGGCAATGCAGGCTGAAAAAATGAGTGGACCCTATTTTGCTGGGAAAGGGAGGTGATGTTTCTGGTCAATTTGTCTTTTTAAATTATTACATCTTTCAAATAACAGTTTCCTTTGAAAGGAACTTGAGAGCTTTATATGATGTACTACCAGTCTCTAGACAACAGAAGAAAGGATTTCTTATAGGAATCTCAGAAACTAATATTAGAATTGTCAAAATTATGATTCTCCTAAGGCCCTGGAGAGCAGTTTCCAATTTTTCCCTTTTAGGTTGAAGACCAGATGAATAGCATGGCAGTAGCTGTAGACGTAACTTTCTCCCTTTGGGCATTATATATACATGAAGGAAGCTGCAAAAGTTTATTTTACCTAGCCACTGTGATTCAGTTTTTGATGTCTACTTATGAGGTCACTATGAACAAAAAACAGAAATATGTGGCTAAGAATTTTCTAGGAATACATATAAAAGTCTGTACTGACTGCATCTCCTTTAATCAAGGATACACATGTAATGATTCCTAATGATTTCATTCTAATGATTAGGTTAAACAATTCTAAAAACATACGTATCCATAGAATCCATTTAGTAACTATCATTCCTTATAAAGCCTTTACTCTCCTTTAAAGTAACAGGAAGGGGGGTAGGAAATGTGACTAGGCTCATAAAAGAAAAATGAGAAAGGGCAACAAAAGGCAGCTGAATTGTTATTTTTAACCCGAATCTACTCAGCCTTGTTTAGAAGAGGACGACACTTAGGTTCAATTATTGCACTAAGAAAAGCCAGTTAACTTATACAATCTTCCGAGAAGCATGTTTTTTAAAAAAATTAACTTCTTGACTGAGAAGCCCTTGCCCCTTCAAGTAATTTCTGAAACAGAGATAGTACCTTCAGTCATCAGTTCAGTGTCACTTCTTTTGGGGGATTGTCTATTCATGGTAGTCAACTGAGCATGTAAAATGCCCAGTTACCAATGAAGCACAGGCAGTTTATAAAGTTATGAATTTGTGGAAGACTTGACAGTTGCAAAAATCAATAGTATTAGGGGTTTTTGTTTCTTGGTAGATTGATTTGGGCCTTTAAAATTTGGCCCCAAATGTTTTAAGCAGAAATTCTTGTAGACGAAAGGCAAATGAAGGAGCTGTCTTCTTTCCTTTTCTGTTCTCCACTTTAAAATATCTCAGACTAGTATTTGAGAGTATTTAAATTTACTATACCAAAAGAGAAGACCAACAAACTCTTTGCTTTTCATATTCCAGTTTTCTTCAAAAAGCAAGCTTTCTAAATGATAATCTCCTAAAAATACCAGTTAAGAACAGATGCTACCATTTTATTAGTACTTTAGGAGATAACTCCAAGAATCCTCATGAGTTGCTATCACACTCTCAACACTTCCCTTTACTCCTGTTTTCCATGCATTCTCTATTACATGCAAGAAACAAACAAAAATGCAGTAAGTAAATGTAAAATACTAAGTGGTATAAACTAAGTTGTGTGTTCCCAAATGTGCTAAGCAGCAAGGAAGCCTGACGTGTAACATTATGTGTTTGTTTCTTCTAAAACCATTAAATCTAGAATAGGGGAAAGGAAGGCAGCCATATAACCTGAAAAGTGGCAATTTTGAGCATACATCTCTTCTGCCTCCCCCATTTTCTTTTGTGCTTTGAGCATTTTAAATAGGATGGCCTGAAGGAGGCATCACAGAGATGAGCTTGGCTTATTTTTTATATTCATTAAATGCAAGGGCCTATGATGGAGGTTTTAGAAGACTGCGATGGAAAAAAAAATCTAAATTCTTACCTTTGCATTATTTATCCTGCCCTCTTCTGGCAAGTAATCTGTAGCCTATCGAACATACTTTTTCGAGTAAAGCATCAGGATCAATTTTTGATAAATGCACTTTCTCTTAACACTGTATATTCAGTGAAAGTACTTGTGTTAGAGAGTTGGTTAATTGGTTTTCTTTTACAGGTAGATCTGGTGGTGGCATTAGCCATGTTTCATAAATACTATCAAAGCTTAGTAAAGCAAATCATAAAAGCATGTATGAGAGACAAATGGAGGTATAGGATGAAAATTTAGTCAGTAATTAAAGAGATCTACTTGAATTTATTGCATGTATTTCCTTTAGGGAACAAACAAGGGTCAGATTTTCCATACTGAGGGATGACTTTGTCTCCTGGAGAGAACAATGCAATCATTCATCAAAAATTCTCTCTGGAATGCTGAAAGGAGAAATATATACAGAAGACTATGGTGTATTTCAATTAAAGGTCTCACAATCCATGCCCAAACTCACTTTTAATAAAGGTAAGAATCTTTTATCCTCCAGATAAAATTCATCAAAGACTGGATTTGAGCCATGCAGTTACCATTTCCTAGTTTGTGGACTGTGCTAAGTCACTTGATTGCTATCAGTCAATATTATCTAAAATATTCAGTTTCTCAAAAATTACAAGACATGCAAAAAAATAAAACCAGAGCTTATGGCCCATACACTGGGGAAAAGCAGGCAAAAGAAATTGCCTGTGAGAACAACTAGACATTGAATTTAACACACAAAGCCTTTAAAGTAGACATTATAAATATGATCAAAGAACGAAAGAAAACCACAGTTAAATAAAGGAAGGTGGCTTACTCTGTTTGTGCTGCTAAAATAGAATACCTGAGATTGAGTAATTTATAAAGAACAGAAATTTATTTCTCACAGTTCTGGAGGCTGGAAAGTCCAAGATCAAGGTATGGGCATCTAATATGGGCCTTTTTATTGCATTCTCACGACAGAGGGTGGAAGGATAAGCAAGAATAAACCCACTTTTGCAAGCCCTTTTTAAAGCAACATTAATTTATTCATGAGGGTTCCAACCTCATGACCTAATCACCTCCCAAAAGATCTCACCTCCCAACACTGTAACATTGGGAATTAGGTTTCCCACACATGAATTTTGAAAAGGACACATTCGAACCATACCATTCCACCTCTGGTCCCCTAAAATTCATGCTCTTCTTATGTACAAAATACATGCATTTCACCCTAAAAGCCTCCAAAGTCTTAACTAGCTCCAGTATTAAGTTTTTGTCTGCTATGACCCTGTGAAAGCAAACCTGCTATGCACTTTGGTGGGACAGCTATAGGAAGGACATTCCCATTCCCAAAGGTGAGAAACAGTGAAAAAAAGAAAAAAGTAACAGGTCCCATGTAGGTAAAAAAAAACCAACAAAGCAAACAACATTAGGTCTTAAGGCTTGAGAATAATCTTCTTTTACTCCATGTCCTACCTTCTAGACACACTGTGGTGTCTAGAATAGAATAATATATAGTCTTCTCAAGTGCACAGTCTTCAGGATAGACTATATTCTAGGCTATAATGTAAACCTCAATAAATGTAAAGGAATTAAAATAATACAAAGTATGTTCTCTGACCACATTAAGTGAAATAAAATTAGAAATTAGAAATAGTGGTAATTTGGGAAACTCAAAAATACATGGAAATTAAATAAGATACTCCTAAACAACGAATTAATCAAATAGGAAATCAAAAGGAAAACTAGAAAATACTTTGAGATAAATCAAAGTGAAGGCACAATATATTAAAGCATATGAGATACAGCTAAAGAAACAATTGGAGGGAAATTTATAGTTTTAATGTAGTATATTAAAAAGAAACAAAGATATCAAATCAGTAAGTTACCCTTTTTCCTAGAATAACGGGGGAAAAAACATGAAACCTACATCAAGCAAAACCTAAACATTGAGTACAAATTATTGGAATAGAACATAGGAAAATAAGAGAAAAATCAACGGGAACAAAGGCTGGTTATTAGAAAAAACCAACAAAACTGGCAAAACTTTAGCTAGATTAACCAAGAAAAATAAGAGAGAACTCAAATTACTAGAATGAAAAATGCATGAGGGAACATTACTACCAACTTTACAGCAATAAAATAAATGCATAAAAGAGTATAAACGAATAGTATATAAAACTGTATGTTAAAAATTAGGTAACTTGGATGAAATTGATAAATTCCTAGAAAACACAACCAAATAGATTCGAGAAGATATAGAAAATCTGATCTGTACATTTGTAACATGGAAAGAGAATTAATATTTTAAAAAACTAACCCCAAAGAAATGCCCATGCCTGTATAACTTCACTATTGAATTCTTCTGAAAATTTAAAGAAAAATACCAATTCTTCACAAACCCTCCCAAAAATTCCCAGCTCATTCTATAAGGTCAATATCACTCTAATTCAAAAAGCATACAAAGACATTATAAGAATGAAACAAGCAAACAAAAAGACAAACCAATATCTCTTGTGACTATGGATACAAAAATCTTCAATACTAGCAAACGAAATCTAGCAACATATAGAATGAATGATACACCATGACCAAGTGAGATTTATTTAGGACAGCCAAGTTGTTTTAACATTCAAAAATCAATTAACATTATACACAAAATAAATAGACAAAACATGATAATCTCAATAGAGGTAGAAAAAGACTTTGACAAAATTCAATACTCTTTCATGGTAAAAACACCCAACAAGCTAAGAATTAAAAAGAAAATTTCTCAATCAATGGAAGGGCATGGATGAAAAACCTATAGCTAACATCCTACTTAATGGTGAAAGATTAGATGCTTGATGCTTTCCCTAAGATCAGGAACAGAGCAAGGATATACATTCTCACCACTTCTTTCAACATGGCACTGGAGGGTCTAGCAAAGGCAATCAGGCAAGAAAAAGAAATAAGAAGCGTCAGATTGGAAAAGTAAAAACTATATTTACAGATGACATAATCTTGCATATAGAAAATACTAAGGAAGCTATTAAAAATGGAACTAAGTGAGTTAACCATCATAAGATCCTTCTCAAAATAAGAGATACATGTGGCTAAGAAGCATATTTAAAAATGCTCAATATAACTAATCACTGGAAAAATGCAAGTCAAGACCCCAATGAGATTACCATGTCACACCAGTCAGAATGGCTATTATTAAAAAGTAAAAAAAAAAAAAAAAAAAAAAAAAAAACAGATGCTTTTGAGGTTGTAGAGAAAACGAAACATTTATACACTGCTGGAGAAAATGTGAATTAGTTCAACAATTGTGGAAAGCAATGTAGCAATTTCTCAAAGAACTTATAATTACCACTCAACCCAACAATCTCATTATTGGCTATATACCTAAAGAAAGAGAAATTATGCTACTATAAAGACACATGCACATGTATGTTCATAGTAGCACTATTCACAATAGCAAAGACACAGAATCAACTTAAATGTCCACCAATGGTAGACAGGATAAAGAAAATGTGGTACATATACACCATGAAATACTACACAGCCATAAAAACGAATGGCATCATGTCCCTTGTAGCAACATGGATGGAGTTAGAGGCCATTATCCTAAGCAAACTAACACAGGAACATAAAGCCAAATATCACATGTTCTTACTTATAACTGGGAGCTAAGCATTGAGAATTCATGAACACAAAGAAGGCAACAATAGACACTGGGGGCTACTTGAGGTTGGAGGATGGAAGGAGGGAGAAGATCATAAAACTACCTATGAAGTACTATGCTTATTACCTGGATGATGAAATAATCTGTATACCAAACCCCTGTGACATGCAATTTGCCTTTATAACAAATCTGCACATGTACTCCTGAACCTAAAATAAAAGTTAAAAAAAATAAGAACAATAATAAAATCGTACTTTCATTTAACAGATGTAACTATTCTGTATATAATAAAAAAGTGTGCTAACTCTTCCCCCAAAAGTATGCAAAGTCCTTGGGTGATGTTCACTCTTCTCATTGATTGAAGGATGCAAAGTATTGTTCCTGGGTTTGTCTGTGAGGGTGTTGCCAAAAGAGCTTAACATCTGAGTTAGTGGTCTGGGAAAGGCAGACCCACCCTTAATCTGGTGGACACGAGCTAATCAGCTGTCAGTGAGGCCAGAATAAAAGCAGGCAGAAGAACGTGAAAAGACTAAACTGGCTTAGCCTCCCAGCTTACATCTTTCTTCCATGCTGGATGCTCCTGCCCTTGAACATCAGACTCCAACTTCTTCAGCTTTGGGACTCAGACTAGCTTCCTTGCTCCTCAGATTGCAGATGGCCTATGGTGGGACCTTGTGATCATGTGAGTTAATACTCCTTAATAAGCTCCCCTTTGTCTATCCTATTAGTTCTGTCCCTCTAGAGAACCCTGACTAATACAGGTCTATTCATGTCCTTTGATCACTTTACAATGAGATTTAATGAGTTTTTTTGCTTATAAATTTGTTTAAATTTCTTATAAATTCTGGATATTAGACCTTTGGATGCATAGTTTGGAAATATTTTTTCCCATTCTGTAGGTTGTCTGTTTATTCTGCTGATAGTTTCTTTTGCTGTGCAGAAGCTCTTAATTAGATCCCATTTTTGTTTTTGTTGTAATTACTTTTGGTATCATCATGAAATCTTTTCCAAGATCTATGTGAAGAATGGTATTTCCTAGGTTATTTTCTAGGGATTTTTTTAGTTTTAAGTTTTACATTTAAGTCTTTAATCCATCTTCAGTTGATTTTTGTATATAGAGCAAGGAAGGGGTCCAGTCTCAGTCTTCTGCATATGGCTAGCCAGTTATCTCAGCACTATTTATTGAATAGGGAGTCTTTCCCCAATTTATAACTTTGCCAACTTTGTCAAGATCAGATGGTTGCAGGTGTGTGATATTGTCACTGGGATCTCTATTTTGGTCAAGTGGTCTATGTTTCTATTTTGGTACCAGTACCATGCTGTTTTGGTTACTGTAGCCTTGTAGTATGGTATAATTTGAAGACGGGAACAAATTCCAGCTTTTTAAAAAATTGTCTTTTTTTTTTTTTTTTTGCTTAGGATTGCCTTGGTTATTTGGGCTCATTTTTGGTTCCATTTGAATTTTAAAATAGTTTTTCCTAATTCTGTGAATAATGTCATTGGTGGTTTGATAAGAATAGCATTGAATCTATAAATTGCTTTGGGCAGTATAGCCATTTTAACAGTATTGATTCTTCCCATCCAAGAGCATGAAATGATTTTCCAATTGCTTGTGTCATCTCCAATTTCTTTCAGCAGTGTTTTGCAATTCTCATGGTAGAGATCTTTCAACCCCCTGGTTAGCTGTATTCCTAGGTCTTTTACTCTTTTGTGGCTATCATGAATGGAATTGTTCTTGATTTGATTCTCAGCTTGGATGTTGTTTGTGTATAGAAAAACTACTTAATTTTGTACATTGTTTTAGAATCCTAAAAATTTGCTTAAGTTGTTTATCAGATCTAGAAGCTTTTGGGCAGAAACTATGGGGTTCTCTAATTATGGAATCATATAATCTACAAACAGATGATTTTGATTTTTCTCTTGCCTGATTGGTCTGGCTAGGACTTCCAGTACTATGTTGAATTGAAGTGGTGAGACGGACATCCTTGTCTTGTGTCAGTTCTCAAGGGTAATGTTTCCAGCTTTTACCCATTCAGTATGATGTTGGCTGTGGGGGTTGTCACAGATGACTCTTATCATTTTGAGGTATGTTTCTTTAATGTCTAGTTTATTGAGGGCTTTTAACATGAAGGGATCCTGACTTCTATTGAAAGACTTCTACATCTACTGAGATATTCATGTGGGTTTTTGGTTTTAGTTCTGTTTATGTGATAAATCACATTTATTGATTTGTGTATGTTGAACTACTCCTGCATCTCGGGGATAAAGCCTACTTGATTGTGATGGATGAGCTTTTTGATGTGCTGATTAATCTGGTTTGCCAGTAGTTTGTTGAGGATTTTTTAAATCTATGTTCATCAAGGATATTGGCCTAAAGTTTTCTTTTTTTGTTGTGTCTGATAGCAGATTTTGGTATCAGAGTGATACTGGCCTCACAGAATGAGTTAGTGAGAAGCTCTTCTCCCTCAATTTTTGGAATAGTTTCAGCAGAAATGGTACCAGATATTTTTTGTGCATCTGGTAGTATTCAGTTGTGAATTTATTTGGTCCTGGGCTTTTTATGGTTGGTAGGTTTTTCCTTACTGATTCAATTTTGGAACTCATTACTGGTCTGTTCAGGGATTCGGTTTTTTCTGGTTCAATCTTGGGAGGTTTTATCCTTCTAAAAATTTATCTATATTTTCTGAGTTTTCTAGTTTTTGTGCATGTAGGTATTTATAGTAGTCTCTGAGGGTTTTTTTGTGTATTTCTGTGGGATTGGTGATAATATACTCTTTGCCATTTGGGATTGTGTTTATTTAAATCTTCTCTCTTTTTTCTTCATTAGTCTAGCTAGAAGTCTCTCAGTCTTATTCTTTCAAAAAACAAACTCATGGATTCATTGATCTTTTGTATGGTTTTTTGCATCTCCATTTCTTTCCATTCAACTCTAATGCTGGTTACATGTTGTCTTTCATAAGTGTAGGGGTTAGTTTTCTCTATTTCTCAAGTTACTTTAGGCGTGATGTTAGGTTGTTAATTTAAATCTTTCTAGCTTTTTGATATGAGCATTTAGTCTATAAACTTCCCTCTTAACACTGCTTTAGCTATGCTCCAGAGATTCTTATATGTTGCATCTTTGTTCTCAATGGTTTCAAATAATTTATTAATTTCTGTCTTAATTTTATTGTTTACCTTAAAGTCATTTAGGAGAAGGTTGTTCAATTTCCATGTAATTACATTTTTTGAATGATTTTCTTAGTATTGATTTCTATTTTTATTTGACTGTAGTTGAGAGTGAGTTTCATATGATTTGGCGTTTTTTGAATTTGCTAAGGATTGTTTTACTGCTATGTATGTAGTCAATTTTAGATTATGTGCTATGTGCAGATGACAAGAATGTATACTCTGTTGTTTTTGGATAAAGAGTTCTATAGACATCTGTTAGGCCCATTTGGTCAAGTGTTGAGTTCAGGTCCTGAATATCTTTGTTAGTCTTCTGCCTTAATGATCTGTCTAATACTGTCAGTGGGTTGTCGATGTCTCCCACTATTATTCTGTGACTATCTAAGACTCTTTGTAGGTCTCTAAGAACTGGCTTTATGAATCTTGGTGCTCCTATCTTTGATGCATACATATTTAGCATAGTTAGATCTTGTTGAATTGAACTCTTTACCAGTATGTAATGCCCTTTTTTGTCTCCTGCTTGTTATTGATTTAAAGTTTGTTTTGACTAAAGTTAAAATAGCAACCTCTGCTTTTTGTTTATTTGTTTGTTTTCCATTTGCTTGGTAGATTTTTATACATCCTTTCACTTTGAGCCTATTGCATGTGAGATGAGTCTCCTGAAGACAGCATACAGTTGAGTCTTGCTTTTAGCCAACTTATCACTCTGTGCCTTTTAATTAGGGCATTTAGCCCATTTACATTCAAGACTAATATTAACGTGTAGATTTGATCCTGCAATCACACTGTTAGCTGGTTATTATGCAGATTTGATTGTGTGGTTGCTTTATAGTGTCAATGGTCTATAGACTTAGGTGAGATTTTCAAAGGACCTCTTGTAAGGCAGGTCTGATGGTAACAAATTCCCTTACCATTTGCTTGTTTGAAAAGGATTTTTATTTCTTTTTTGCTTATGGAACTTAGTTTGACTGGATATAAAATTCTTGATTGGAGTTTCTTTTATTTAAGAATGTTTAATATAGGCCCCCATTTCTTCTGGTTTGTAGGGTTTCTGCTGAAAAATGTGCTGTCAGCCTGATGAGTTTCCCTTTATAGGTGACCTGCCCCTTTTTCTAGCTGCCTTTAATATACATATATATATATATATTTTACGTCAACCTTGGAAAATCTAATGATTATGTGTGCTGGGAATGGTTATCTTCTATAGTATCTTGCAGGGGTTCTCTGGATTTCCTGTATTAGAATGTTGGCCTTTCTACTGAGGTAATATTTTGTGAATGATATCTTCAGATATGTTTTCCAACTTGCTTGTTTTCTCTCCCTCTCTTTCAAGGACACCAATGAGTCATACATTTGGTCTCTTTATATGATCCCATATTTCTTAGAGGTTCCATTCATTCTTTTTTATTCTATTTAATTTATTTTCGTCTGGCTGAGTTAATTCAGAGAACCAATTTTTGAGCTGTAAGATTCTTTCCTCAACTTGGTCTATTATTTTGTTAATACTTGAAACTGCATTATAAAATTTTTGTAGTGTCTTTTTCAGCTGTATCAGATCAGTTTCTTTCTTATTAAGTCCATTTCATCTTTCAGCTACTAAATTATTTAATTGTAATCCTTTGATTTCTGATTGAGTTTTGACTTTCTCCTGAATCTTGATGATCTTAGTTTTTATCCATATTCTGAATTTTGTATCTATCATTTCAGCCAATTTAGTCTCATTAAGAACTTTTGCTGGGGAGCTAGTGTGGTCATGTGGAGGAAGTAAGACACTCTGGGTTTTTGAGTTGCCAGAGTTCTTGCACTGGTTCTTTCTCATCTATGTGGGCTGATATTCCTTTAAACAGTGTGGAGTCATTTGCGTATAGTCAGTTAAATTCTTGTCTGGATGTTTTCAGAGGGCTGAGGCTTTGTGCAGGGTCATATTTGTAGCTGAATTCTTATCCTTGGTTTCATGGTTGTGGGGGTGCATATTAGTAAAATATTTTGATGTTGAAGTTTGGGCTTTGATCCAGTAGACGGTGCTTAAGTGTAATGGCCAGTAGGTAGGCTCTTGCTCAGCTACATGGCCCATCTGTTTCCTCATGATTGCAGCCATGCTCCCTCTCAGTGCTCTGAAAGTGTGGGCTCCTCACTTCCTTGAGTTCTGGCTGCAGATCTTGGCTTGGCACTCCCAGGCTGCACACCCCAGCTTTTTCACATCAGGGTGAAGCTCAGGCTTTATGCTCCCTCCTTGGCTTGGAGGCAGCAGGGGAAGAAATCTTGGCAGTCACTGTAGCAGAGGGTCTTTTACTTGTCTTTTAGGGCTCCACTCCAGAGAAATGCAGAGCCACTACCAATTGACATAATTGGCTTGGAGTAGGGTAGCTGTGTTGTGAGCCCAACCCAGGATCCTCTGCCTGGTGACAAACAAGGGGAGCAGGGGGGGTCATGAGGGGAGAGAGACTGGCCTCTTCTTCTTAGGGTAGCTGTGGCTTACTGAAGGTGTGGGTAAAGCCCACAGGATCTTTGTTCCTTCCCCAGTCCATGGGCAGTAGGAGTGGCCAAGAGGCTTTCAGTTGCCTCTGGGAGCTCCACCTCAGACAAATGCAGAGTCACTCATGTGCCTGACTAGCAGCTCTGCTAAGACTCCACATAGCTCTTCATATCAATCTGGAGGCCTCAGGGTGAAGGGTAATGGAGGATCTTCCGAGCCCAGAATCACAAAGGTTCATGGCGTAATTGTGGCTCCCTGGGAACTCTCACTCACTATTTCCACACAGTGGGGGAGTCTCCCTTGGCTCTGCACCACTCCTAGGTCAAAGGCTGTCCTGTCTCGCTCTTGTCCATTCTCTGTGGGTTGCATTGCTTCCTTGATGATTCCCAGTGTGTCCACCTGGATAATCCAATTGAAGAGATAGTGTTGATTCCCCATTCTTTCTTCTCTCCATGAGAGTGGAGTACACTAGCTGCTCCTAGTCAGCCATCTTGGTGGGGAATTTATTGTTGTCATTTTAAGATTAAGTACAGTTTAAGATATGTATGAATGCCATGTTGACAGGAACGGACTGTGACGGTTCGTTACATGTGTCACCTTGGCCAGGCTATAGTACCCAGCTATTCAATTAAAGTAGGTGCTATGGTCTGAGTATGCCCCCATAGTTTACATTTTGGAAACTTAATCGTCAATGCAACAGTACTGGGAAGTGAGGCCTTTAAGAGATGATTAGATCATGAGGGCTCTGCCCTCATGAATGGATTAATGACATTATTGTGGATGTGGGTTAGTTATTATGGGGGTGGTCTCCTGATAAATTCAGCCCACTTTTTGTCTCTGTATTCTGTGCTTGCTTCTGCCTTCTACCTTTGAATGACCCTCATTAGATGCTGGCACCATGCTTTTGGACTTCCCAGCCTCCAGAACTGTCAGGCAAATAAACTTGTAAATCACCTAGTTGGTGGTATTCTGTTACAGCAGCCAAAAATGGACTGTTGTTGCTGTGAAACTATTTTGTAATTATGGTTTACATCTGCCATCAGTTGACTTTAGGTAAAGGAGATCATCTTCAACAAAGTAGGTGGGATTCATCCACTCTGTTGAAAGACCTTAAGAGTAAAACTGGGGGAGGATCTAAGATGGCCAAATAGGAATAGCTCTGGAGTGCGGTTCCCAGCAAGAACAATGCAGAAGGTGAGTTTTCACTGCATTTCCAAACAAGTTTTCACTGCCCACAAACCAGGAGATTCCCGGGCCAAAAAGTACCACAAGTTTCTAGCACAGCTGCTTCAGCCAGTAAAGTGGGTTGGCGCACAGAAACTCACACAAATCTGGGCAGCCATTTCAACTGGTGCCTGGAATGCCTGGGAAACAGAGCCACCCATTCAACTGAAAGGGAGGGGGCTGAGGCAGGGAGCCAGGTGATATGGCTCGGCAGGTACCACCCCCACAAAACAAGCAATCTGAAATGCTCTGGATTGAGAGTTTCACAGCAAGCACAGCTGGAGCTGGGACAGTATAGCTCGGTAGGGTGAAGGGCGCCTGCCACTACCAAGGCAGTCCACCAATACTGAGGCAATTCTAACTGCTTCAAGGAAGTTCATACAGCATCTAGTCAGAGCCCACAGCAGCTCAGTAACACCTCTGCTGGCAGACTGTGACTAGCCTATCTCTGTGTGGGGCAGGGCATCATGAAAAAAGGCAGCAGCATGTCAGGAACTTATAAATAAAGCCCAGCCTTCCTAGGACAGAGCACCTGGGAAAGATGCAGTTATGAGTTCTGCTGCAGCAGACTTAAACGTACCTGCTGAGCAGCTCTGCATGGAACAACGGAGTTCCCAGCACAGCACTTGAGTTCCTATAAGGGACAGACTGTCTCCTCAAGCAGCTCCCCGAACCACATATACCCAAAGAGACACCTCATAAAGGATAGCTCAGGCCGACATCTGGCAGATAACCTTCTGGGACGAAGGTAACAGAAGCAGAAATCAGTAGCAACCCTTACTGTTCTGCAGCCCCTGTGGGTGATCCCAAGGCAAGCAGGGTCTGGAATAGACCTCCAGGAGTACTGCATCAGAGGGGCCTGACTGTTAGAAGGAAAACTAAGAAATAGAAATAAATAGCTTCGACATCAACAAACAGGACATCCACTCAGAGATCCCATCCAAAGTCACCAACTACAAAGACTACAAGTAGACAAAGCCAAGAAGATGGGAAGAAACCAGTGCAAAAAGGATGAAAACACCAAAACCAGAATGCTTCTCCTCCTCAAAGGGATCACAACTCCTCACCAGTAAGGGAACAAAGCTGGGTGGAGAATGAGTCTAATGAACTGACAGAAACAGGCTTCAGAAGGTGGGTAATAACAAACTTCTCAGAGCTAAAAGAACATGTTCTAACCCAATGCAAAGAAACTAAGAACCTTAAAAAAGGTTAAATGAAATGCTAACAGGAATAAACAGCTTAAGAAGAATACAAATGACTTGATGGAGCTGAAAAACACAGCATGAGAACTTTGTGAAGAATACACAAGTTTCAATAGCCTAATCGACCAAGCAGAAGAAAGGATATCAGAGATTGAAGATCAACTCAATGTAATAAAACAAGAAGGCAAGAGTAGAGAAAAAAGAGTGAAAAGAAATATGTGTACCTGAATGTGACAGAGAGAATGAATCCAAGCTGGAAAACACTCTTCAGGATATTATTCAGGAGGACTTCCCCAACCTAGCAAGTCAGGCCAACATTCAAGACCAGGACACACAGAGAACACCACAAAGATATTCCTCAAGAAGAGCAACCCCAAGGAACATAATCGTCAGATTCACCAGGGTTGAAATGAAGGAAAAAATGCTAAGGGCAGCCAGAGAGAAAGGTCAAGTTACCCACAAAGGGAAGCCCATCAGACTCACAATGGATCTATTGGCAGAACCCCTACCAGCCAGAAGAGAGTGGGGGCCAATATTTAACATCCTTAAGGAAAAGAACTTTCAACCTAGAATTTCATATCCAGCCAAACTAAGATTCATAAGCAAAGGAGAAATAAAATCCTTTATGGACAAGCAATTGCTGAGAGATTTCATCACCACCAGGCCTGCCTTACAAGAGCTCCTGAAAGAAGTACTAAACAAGGAAAGAGACAACCAGTACCAGCCACTCCAAAAATGTACCAAATGGTACAGACCATCAACACAATGAAGTAAATGCATCAACTAATGGGCAAAACATTCAACTAGCATCAAAATGGCAGGATCAAATTCACACATAGCAATGTTAACCCTAAATGTAAATAGGCTAAATGCCTCAATCAAAAGACACAGACTGGCAAATTGGATAAAAAGTCAAGACCCATTGGTGTGCTGTATATAGGAAACCCATCTCACAGGCAAGGACACACATAGGCTCAAAATAAAGGGATGGAGGATGATTTATCAAGCAAATGGAGAGCAAAAAAAAAAGCAGAAGTTGCAATCCTAGTCTCCGATAAAATGGACTTTAAACCAAAAAGATTAAAAGAGACAAAGAAGGGCATTACATAATGGTAAAAGGATCAATGCAATAAGAAGGGCTAACATTCCTAAATATATACACACCCAAAACAGGAGCACCCAGATACATAAAGAAAGTTCTTAATGACCAACAAGGAGACTTAGACTCCCACACAATAATAGTGGGAGACCTTAATACTCCACTGTGAATATTAGACAGATCAACAAGACAGAAAATTAACAAGGAAATCCAGGACTTGAACTCAGATCTGGACCATGCAGACCTAATAGATATCTACAGAAATCTCCAACCCAAATCCACAGAATATGCATTCTTCTCAGCACCACATCGCACATACTCCAAAAATGACCACATAATTCGAAGTAAATCCCTCCTCAGCAAATGCAAAAGAAGAGAAATTGTAACAGTCTCTCAGACCACAGTGCAATCAAATTAGAACTCAGGATTAAGAAACTAACTCAGAACCACACAACCTAATGGAAACTGAACAACTGGCTCCTGAAAGCTGACTGGATAAACAATGAAACGAAGGCAGAAATAAAGATGTTCTTTGAAACCAATGAGAATGAAGACACAATGTACTAGAATCTCTGGGATACATTTAAAGCAGTGTCTAGAGGGAAACTTACAGCAATAAATGCTCACATGAGAAGGGAGGAGAGATCTAAAATCAACACCCTATCATAACAATTGAAAGAGCTAGAGGAGCACGATAAAAAAAAAAAAACTCAAAAGCTAGGAGAAGACAAGAAATAACTAAGATCAGAGCAGAACTGAAGGAGATAGAGACACAAAAAACCCTTCAAAAAATCAATAAATCCAGGAGCTGGTTTTTCAAAAGATCAACAAAATAGACAGACTGCTAGTCAGATTAATAAAAAGAAAAGGGTGAAGAATCAAATAGATGCAATATAAAACAAAAAAGGGACTATCACCACTGATTCCACAGAAATACAAACTACCAACAGAGATTACTACAAAAAACTCTATGCATATAAACCAGTAAACCTGGAAGAAATGGATAAATTCTTGGACACTCGCACCCTCCCAAGCCTAAACCAGGAAGAAGTTGAAACCTTGAACAGACCAATAACAAGGGCTGAAGTTGAGGCAGCAATTAATAGCCCACCAACAAAAAAAAAAATCCAGGTACAGATGGGTTCACAGCCGAATTCTACCAGACGTACAAAGAGGAGCTGGTACCATTCCTTCTGAAACTATTCCAAACAATACAAAAAGAGGGAATACTTCCCAAATCATTTTATGAGACCAACATCATCCTGATACCAAAACCTAGCAGAGACTCAACAAAAAAGAAAACTTCAGGCCAATAACTATGAAAAACATAGATGCAAAAATCTTCAATAAAATACTGGCAAACTGATTGCAACAGCACATCAAAAAGCTTATCCATCACGATCAAGTAGGCTTCATCCCAGGGATGCAAGGTTGGTTCAACATATACAAGTCTATAAACGTAATACACCATATAAACAGAACCAAAGCCAAAATTCAACAGCCCTTTATGCTAAAAACTCTCAATAAACTAGGTATCAAAGGAACATATCTCAAAATAATAAAAGCTATTTATGACAAACCTACAGCCAATATCATACTGAATGGGCAAAAACTGGAAGCATTCCCTTTGAAATCTGGTACTAGACAAGGATGCCCTCTCTCACCACTCCTATTCAATATAGTATTGGCAGTTCTAGCCAGAGCAATTAGGCAAGAAAAACAAATAAAGCATATTCAATTAGGAAAGGAGGAAGTCAAATTGTCTCTATTTGCAGATGATATGATTGTATATTTAGAAGACCCCATCATCTCAGCCCAAAATCTCCTGAAACTAATAAACAACTTCAGCAAAGTCTCAGGATACAAAATCAATGTGCAGAAATCACAAGCATTCCTATACACCAATAAGAGACTAACAGAGAACCAAATCATGAGTGAACTCCCATTCACAATTGCTACAAAGAGAATAAAATACCTAGGAATACAACTAACAAAGGATATAAAAGACCTCTTTAAGGAGAACTACAAACCACTGCTCAACGAAATAAGAGAGGACACAAACAGATGGAAAAACATTCCATGTTTATGGTTAGGAAGAATCAATATTGTGAAAATGGTCATACTGCCCAAAGTAATTTATAGATTCAGTGCTATCCCCATCAAGCTACCAATGACCTTCTTCACAGAACTGGAAAAAACCACCTTAAACTTCATATGGAACCAAAAGACAGCCCACATAGCCAAGTCAATCCTAAGCAAAAAGAACAAAGCTGGAGGCATCATGCTACCTGACTTCAAACTATACTACAAGGCTACAGTAATCAAAACAGCATGGTACTGGTACCAAAACAGAGATATAGACCAATGGAACAGAACAGAGGCCTCGGAGGCAATGCCACACATCTATAACCATCTGATCATTGACAAGCTGATCAAAAACAAGCAATGAGGAAAGGAATCTCTGTTTAATAAATGGTATTGGGCAAACTGGCTAGCTACATGCAGAAAGCAGAAACTGGACCCCTTCCTGACACCTCACACTAAAATTAACTCCAGATGGATTAAAAACTTAAACATAAGACTTAACATGATAAAAACCCTAGAAGAAAACCTAGGCAAAACCATTCAGGACGTAGGCATAGGCAAGGACTTCATGACTAAAACACCAAAAGCATTGGCAACAAAAGCCAAAATAGACAAGCGGGGACCTGATTAAACTCCAGAGCTTCTATACAGCAAAAGAAACAATCATTAGAGTGAACTGGCAACCAATAAATGGGAAAAAATCTTTGCAATCTACCCATCTGACAAAGGGCTAATATCCAGAATCTACAAAGAGCTAAGACAGATTTACAAGAAAACAAACAAACAAACCCATTCAAAAGTGGGCAAAGGATATGAAGAGACACTTTTCAAAAGAAGACATACATGAGGCCAACAAACATGTGAAAAAATGCTTATAATCACTGGTTATTAGAGAAATGCAAATCAAAACTACATTGAGATACCATCTCACGCCAGTTAGAATGGCAATCATTAAAAAATCTGCTGACAACAGATGCTGGGGAGGATGTGGAGAAATAGGAACATTTCTACACTGTTGGTGGGAGTGGAAATTAGTTCAACCACATTGTGGAAAACAGTGTGGTGATTCCTCAAGGACCTAGAAATAGAAATTCCATTTGACCTAGCAATCCCATTACTGGGTATATACCCAAAGGATTATAAATCGTTCTATTATAAAGACACATGCACACTATGTTCATTGCAGCATTGTCTACAATAGCAAGGACCTGGAACCAACCCAAATGCCCACTGATGATAGACTGGACAAGGAAAATGTGGCACATATACACCATGGAATACTATGCAGCCATAAAAAATGATGAGTTTGTGTCCTTTGTAGTGACATGGATAAATCTAGAAACCATCATTCTCAGCAAACTGACACAAGAACAGAAAATCAAACACCACATGTTCTCACTCATAGATGGGTGTTGAACAATCAGAACACATGGACACAGCGAGGGAAGCATAACACACTGGGGTCTGTTGGAGGGGCCAGGGGAGGAACAGCAGGGGGATGGGGAGGCTGGGGAGTGATAACATGGGGGAGAAATGCCAGACATAGGTAATGGGGGTATGGAGGCAACAAACTACATTGCATGTATGTACCTGTGCAACACTTCTGCATGATCAGCACACGTACCCCAGAACCTAATGTACAATTAAAAAATAAAATAAAATAAAGAGTAAAACTGAGGTTTTCCTGGTGAAAAAGTAATTCCACCTGCAGACTATAGCATTGGCTCCTGCTCTAAAGTTGCTAGCATTCCAGTATGTCTTACATATTTCTAACTTGCATAGACAGATCCCACAATCATAAAGAATGCATAATCAAATTACAAAAATAGCTTTTTTATTAGGGATATCAATGTACTGCAGGAATTTTGTTAGAGTGATAAACAAACATTAACTGAGTTCAGCCATGGAACCAAAAGTATTATTTAAGTGAAAAGTTTTAAGAGGCCATTCTCTAGGTTTTCATAGTACCAAGGTATAGGTGCCTCATGGTCCAGCCTGCTCCTCAGATATGCAATATGCACTGTCTTTACTCAAATCTCATGATCCTTGAGATGGACAACTCACCTCTTCAATAGAAATGGGTATGTTTGGTTTCCACACCACAAGTGCCTTGCATTTAATAGCCTGGAAGTCATCAAAAGAAAATGAATGCTATTATCATGTGGATTGATGTTAGTTTATGGGTAGGCTAATTAAACTATAGCAAGCTCCTATGATAAAATACATTATATTCACACAAATTTTACCATATAATGTAGGAGAATCTTATAATGTGGAGTCTGTCTTTGATCTACAATGAAGATATACCTTAAGCAGAGAATAGGTTTGAAAGTCAGAATCATCCCTGAAACTCTTTTAAATCATTCATAAATTATAGCATTCAGACATTCAGTTTCTCAGTTTATTAAGAGCTAGTTTTCCACCAGCTTTGAAACAGAGTTGCTATGTCTTCATTTGGGCACAAGATCATGAAGTTCACATATTTATGATCATGTTACAAAAATGATTGATCTTTAAACACTAGAATCAGGGAATGAAGCAAGAGGATCACCCCATGGGAGCTGCAAGGTAGCTGAGATCTGCTCAGTGAAAAACAGAGTCATATCTCTCCTGTCACTCTCACTCCAGGGCAGATGCTCGTTGAGTAGAAGGGCTGCCAAATTTCCCCATCTATCTATAGTGTCAGTTTTCTCATCCAGGACCCTTTACTACTCACTCACACTCTCAACAACTGTACTTAAAACTGATTTAATGCTCATATAATACTACTCCTTATGTCACACAACTAGTAACATACTAGGCAACCTCTGTCAAATATGATACAAATGACCTAGAAGATATTTTGACTCAAAACTAACAGTAATCAAAAGTGAGAAAGCGGCCAAGGGCTTCCTTTCGTAACTGCTCATACCTTTTTGATTCCTTCTTTTCAAGTCCATAATCTATGTTATTCTTGCTTATAAGTGGTTGTCAACTAAGCCTTACTATAGAGTAACTAATAATTAAAAGGATAACTAAAATGGTTTAAGGTTTAAAGGGCTCCCAGGAGTGCTTATATTTCCTCTGATTCCATGTCTTTGCAGGGATCTGAATAAAAATTTGATATATGATACTTGTGAACAGTTATCCTTAGAAAAATATTTGATTCAAAAGAATCAACCAGTAGTAAAAACTGCTATATACTAAGGGTTTTCTCTGTGCCAGCCATTGAATATTATCTCTTTCAGTCTTCATGGAATCCTTATCCAATAGGTTTTATTATCCTGTATCCAGTGAAGATCTAACCCAAAGAGAGTTTACATAATTTTGTAAGACCAAATATCTAGTACAAAGCAGAGGCAGGACTCAAATTGAAGTTTATCTAAATATAAGATCCATGCTTTTAATCACTAACCATGCTCATACCTTTTTGATTAATTTTTCTTCTCTCACAGCTTCTCTCACAGTCTTATTGTGATCTGCAGCCAAGCCTGTTGAGTTGTTGTATTATTTGCCACCTCTAATCAAATTCAGCATGACATAGTAACATCAAACTTTCCATATTTCTTTACCATTTGCAGAGCACTTTTACATCCATTATTGATTTGACTAATGCTTTAAATCAATTTGCAGGAATCTGAACAACAATTACTCCCGGTGTGGGACAGAGGCTGTGAACAGAATACGAGTATTAGTTCAATAAGCCTTAGTTGGAATTTCAACTCTGACAGGGTCTGTGTGACCTTCTGTAAGTCTCTGGATTTGTCTAGGTCATAGGTGTCTTGTATATAAGCTAGTATATTAAATAAAATGATGTCTATATTCTATGTACTTGGTTTTGTCATTGCCAATAGTAATATTCAGGAAATATTTAAGTGACCAGATACACTTCTTCTATAGTTTTCTATTCCAAAGAGCAGAAAACATGTAAATTTATCACAGCAATTTTCTACTAGGTATCTACCCAAAAGAAATGAAAATACTTTTCATTTCTTTTCATTAATTTGAAAAATAAATTTTCTACATAAAAACTGACATAAAAATGCTCATAACAGTTTTATTAATCATAATACAAAACTGGAAACAATTCAAATATTTATCAACTGGTATATGAATAAACAAATTGTGGTATAACCCAACAATGGAATACTAGCCAACAATAAAAGGGAGATAACTACAATATAATTAACAACACAGATGAATCTCCAAAATATTGTGCAAAATATAAGAAGCCATATCCTAAAGTCACATGCCATCTGTACAGCACTCTCAAAAATGTAAAATTATATGAACAGAAGAGATTAGTGGTTGTCTTTGTCAGTTAGGGCTACTATAGCAAAATCCCATAAATTGAGTAGCTTATAAGCAACAGAAATTAATTTCTCACCATTCCAGAGGCTGCAAAGTCTAAGATCAAGGTACTAGCAGACTCATTGTGTAGTGAGGTCTTACCTTCTGCTTCATAGTTGATGTCTTCTTGCTGTGTCTTCGCATGGTGGAAAGGACAAGGGATCTCTCTGGGTTTTTGTTTTTTGTTTTTTTTAATAAGGGGACTAATCCATTTATGTTTTAATCACTTTCCAAAGGCCCCATCTTCTAACATGACCACCTTGGGGGTTAGAAGTTCAACATATGAATGTTAGCGGGGCGCAACCACTAGCAGTGATTGCACAGTCACAGACATGAGGGAAGGGAAATTACTGCAAGGAAAGGGAGGGAACTTTGTGTGAAAGGACACATTCTATATATTGATTATAGTGGTACTATATGAATACATTTGTCAAAACTCATTATTGAACTCTGCACTTATAAAAAGATGAGTTTTTATATGCAAATTATATTTCAAATAAATAAGTAAAAAACTTTAAATCCATAATTCACAATTAGATACCACTAATCACCACCTAAACTGTCTAAAATTTTAAAAGACTTATAATACCAATTGTTTGTAAGCATATGGAAAAACCAGAATCCTCTTACAACACTAAGAAAAACATCAGTTGATACTACTAGATTGAAACACTTCGGCCTTACCTACTAAACTGAAGATACACAGCCTATGACTTAGCAATCCATTTCTAAATATGTGTCCACTTAAAATGCATGCACAAACATTTTCATAGAAACATTATTCATAAAAGCCAAATCTATACAAAATCCAAATGTCTATCAACAAGAGTATGGATAAATACATAAATCATGGCATATGCTATAACGGGATACCATGCAGAAATGAAAATCAACCACAACTGCTCCCAAGAGCAGGGGTACATTTTATAAATGTACTGTTGAGTGAAAGAAGTCAGACACAATACAGTAACAAAAGAGGAGAAGTACTTAGGGGATATCATCCACTGTATTCCACAATATAGTTGGAAAAGGCACTTCCCAAGCTCTCCCACATGATTAGAGAACAGTAATGATATTACTGAGCACCTGTTCTGGTGTTCAAGGAGCAGTTCCTAGCTTCTCTGTTTGGTATTTGTACTCTGTCTGTTCTCTCAAGATCTACTTTGACTCTTCCTACATTGTCAAACTCAGTTTTAGACGCAGACACATTTGCTTGGTCTATCGCAAACCCCAACCTGGCTGCAGCATGCCACACATTTTCTCTTTAATTTGGCCTTATTCTCTGTGCTCTGACCTAAACTCAGATACTCAGGTTCCCTTCCCAGACCGCAGCCCACACAGAGCCTATTGAATTCCCCCTATAGACTATCGAGGGAAAAGTTTATAATATTTATAGTGGCCCTTTGTTGAGCGGGCTACATGCTAAGAAGTTTATAAACACTGGTCCCTACAGGCAATGCAATGAAATAGATCCACTCAGATCCTTTTTTTTCTCATAATAAAATAGATGCAGAATGGGCAAGTGCTCAAGGCAAAGCTCCAATGTCTCACTCTGATGACCCTGCTCTTTACTGTACAGAATTCTTAACACGAGGAGAAAGCTGTAAGTCACAAAGCAGCCTGCACTACTCTCAGGAGGTACTCTCAGAGCTGCATTCAGACAGCATCATTGATGCTTCCTGCTAGAGAAGAATCTGGATGCGTGGGTCTGGCAGCAGTTCAGTGTCCACTTGTCATCAGTAAGAGCACTGGATTTGAAATCTGGTAAACCTCAGTTTAATGAATTTGCTATCAGGGCAAATTACCTCACCTCTTTGACAGCCAGTTTCCTAATGTCTACAATGCAGATAATAGCTGCTTCACGAAATATTTTAAAAATTAGATGTTATGATGGAGGTAAAAGGTTTTGCACAGATTAAGCACTATGAATGGCCACTCTTTGCTGTGGGTTCTATCTCTATCCCCCTCTGGGGCAACAGTCTAAGGGGCACACTGACCCAACAACCACGTCTACACTCTCCTTGCTTTCTGTCTACTACTAACTGGCTCTTCCAGCTCTCAGTCGCTGCTCTACCTCTGTTTCTATTATTGTCAGTTCTTTTTCTTTCTCTTCCATTCTTTTAAGGCCTTTCCCTTTCTTCCTATTTCAAAATTGACCCCTCACCCACTGCCCTGCCTATCTCAGAATTCCCCCATCTTTCTCTTGTTATCAGATCAGAGTCATCTTTAGGACACTCCCTTTTCAGGACCTCAACTAACTGACAGGACCTTGCTGTATGCAGATCACAGTGAGGAATATGAAGGGGAGTAAGACACAGGGCCCCCTCTTCAGAGGCTCACTATCTAGTGTGAGAAAGAACACACATGTGACACACTCCAGCCTGTGCCAGCCAGTTTCATCCATACCTAGGGTGCAGTGCCCTCCTCAAGCAATCCCCTCTTTCCTCTCACCTAGTTATCCAGGTTTAATGCCATTTTCCCAGCCTTTTCTCATTTTGTCATATGACTATTCAAAACAAACTGGTCCTTTGTCACAACAAGTCTTTGTCCTTTCCAAGATCTTAGCTAGCTAATCCAATGAGCTAATTTTCCATAGTGCTCAAGATAGAGGGTTAAATGTGAGGACCTAGGTTCTTTTTTAAATTTATTTGACTGTGATTTAAAAAAAGAAATTTCCCCCTTGAAGATGTGACTTTAATGTTTTTAGTTTATTGCAACCTAGTTCAGCTCTGCATGCTTTTGGGGTGGAGACTCTGAATAAGTTCCTTGGTTATATAGAGTCTTTGTATGGTGGCTTTCTTAGATGCTGGCTGTAACAGTAATGTGCTTAGTTTGTGTGCAGGTTCACTGTCTCCTGCGGGGTTGTAATTGCAGAGGTCTCTTGAAGCTTATCTCATTCCCCAGTGGTATGTACTTTATTTATTTAATATTTCCCCAGTGTTTTATTTACTGGGTTGAATAGTTCAGGCTTCAGGCCAGGAGGGGGAGGTATCCATGGGTAAAAACCGGCTGTGGTTAATGCAGGTTGGCAAGCCCAATACCCACTGGTGGGCAGAGGTCCCAGCCTTGACAGAGGGCAGCTGGGGGGAGATCTTTGTACATTGCACTAAGGTCTTTTAGGGGAAGAGAGGGAGCCACCTCACGTTCCCTGCCAGTTCAGCAAGAAAGCAATCCACCTCACAGTCACACTCCTGATGCAGTGTCACGACTATGCAGATCAGACAGGCACTTCTTTTAATTTGCAGGAATGCTGATGTTCCATGTAGAATACCACGCCTCATGCAAGCCTGCACCTGGAAACTCCTCTTGTGAGGTTGCAGTCACCCTGAAGTGTTCCAGAAAGGCTGTCTATAGGTGCATCCATGCTGAGCTCCTGTGGGAGGAACCTCAGCTGTATCTGCAGTGGTGGATGAGGGAGAAAAGAAGTCCCATTCTCCAAGACCCTTCAGAAGCACCAGGACTGCCTCATTGCTGGAGTGGAGCTGCAGATTTTCTCCACCAAACCTAGCACTGCACCTCTGCCTCTGCTGAAAGAAACTTTCCACAAGTAGAAAATTCTAGAACTCAAGGCCTATCATCTGGATTTTGTTGTTGTTGTTGTTTTTGTCCCATAAGGTGCTCCCTTGATGTGGTGCATTTCCCCTTCCCCTAGGAGCAAGAGCCCCTTAGAGCCAGACTACTATGAATGTTGCTGCTCTTCTGGGTCTAGCTGCCCAGTGGGGGCTGCCCCACTTCAGGCCGGTACTGGGGAATGTCTGTAAGCAGTCCAGTGATGTGATCTGCCCTCAAGACACCCAGCAGTGGGTATCAGTGGCAGCTCTGAAAAGGGTGTCAGGGAAGTGACATAGTTTGTGAGATTCCTTAACTACAAGTTGCCTTAATGTGTTGTTGGCTTTCTCAAATGTTAGTTGTATTAGTAAGGAATTGGTCGTGTGAACAGACTCAGGACCTCCTGGTTAGCCAGGGTGATACAGGCAATGGTGATAACTGAGGTCACACACACATTTTCTCCATCCTTCACACTTATTGTGCCTGTAGAGGCTGTAATGGACTGTGGCACTTGGCCTCAAGCCAGGAGGTGGCACTTGCAAAAGAGCACCAGCTGCAATGGTAGCAGAGGGATTTGTGTTTGCATTATGTTATCCAGAAGATGTACTCTGGTGGCTCAGGAAATGGGCAGGGCCACACAGAACTCTATTCACAAAAGTTTTTGTCCTTTGTGTTAAGCTGCCAGGGTGGCTGGAAGGGCAAAGCCAGGTGGGACCTGGGTCAGGTGTCTGTGCTCTGGCCCTTCACATGTTAGCAAAAGCAGTGGCCCCACTGGGGATTATAGAGCAGTTCTCTGGCTACCAGGTTAATGTTCCAGGGAAAAGCACAGTTGCCTCTGCTGTACAGAAGAGTCCACATGGGGAGTGGAGGGTAGCAGGTGGCAGTAAGCTCCATCCAGCTCCCACTCACTGGGCAAGGCCAGTGTCCTACTTGCAGCGTTCCACTAGCAGCAGCTAGCTAGGTTCCACAGTCTGTGCTCAGAACTCAAAACTGCTCCAGGCCATATTCCTTCCCCGAAGGAAACAGTAACCATGGCTTTTAGGCCATGGACCTCCTGGTTCACCTGTGAAGCAGGGGCACCCAGCTCCTATGCCTGTGGCTATGGCACACTTCCCACTCACCTGTCAGTTCTGGCCAAGGGGTTTTGTCTCCACTGAAGATTATATCACAAATCTCAGTTGGGAGCTTCTTCTGCCTGTGATCACCACCTGAGTTAGCTGGTAGATTTATGCAAGGTCTCCTGTGAGGTCAGATTAGGAATGGCTTCCCTTCACCCCTGCTGGAGACTAGAAATGAATATAAAGCCTGTTCTAATGCCAATTCTTCTCATATACTCCCCCGTCACTCACTAAGTCAGCTCCAGTACTGGGTACAGTTAAGGCCTTCCCTCATGGCCTGGATTGCCTCGAGTTAAGGCCTTCCCCCATGGCCTGGACTGCCATGTTTCCCTGTGGGAGTGTATGTTCCAGAGGTAGTCTATACCCTTCTCACTCTGGGGGACTTATAGTTTTCCACCTGGCTCACAGTGTAGGCTACAGCCAATACTTCTTTGAAAGAGTATGTGGTTTTCAATTTTCTTATTACATTCCTGTGTTTGCTTCTTGAAAGAAAGTTCACGTGTGAATCTCTATACACTATTTTGTCTTTCCAAGTGGGAGAGGCATGATAACAATGCCTCCAATCTGATATCTTGGGGGGAAAAAGAACAAACTCCCCTAGCACTTTGAAAATATCATCCTACTCCTTCCTGATCTGCAAGTTTCTACTGGAAAATCTGCTGATGGTCCTATGGAGGTTACATTGTACATGATGAGTCACTTTTCTTTTGCTGCCTTCAGTATTCTCTCCTTCACTTTTGCAATTTGATTATATCGTGTCTTGATGTGGATTTCCTTAGGTTTATACTATTTGGGATCTTTTGGGCTTCATTAATCTACATGACTATTTACCTCTCCAGATTTAGAAGTTTTCATCCAACCTTCCTTGCTTTTCTACTTTCTCCATTCCATTTTCTTTCTTTTTTTTTGCTTCCTTTCTTCCTTCCTTCCTTTCTTTCTTCCTTCCCTCCCTCCTTCCTTCCCTTCTTTCTTTCCTTTTTCTTTCTTTCTCTCTCTCTTTCTTTTCTCTTTCCTCTTCCTATGTTGCCTAGACTTGAGTGAAGTGGGTATTCACAGACATAATCATAGCACATTACAGCCTTCAACTTCTCGGCTCAGGCCATTCTCCTGTCTTAGCCTCCTTAGTAGCTGGGACTAGAGGCATCCACTGCCATACCTGGCTCAATCATTATTTCTTTAAATAAGCTTTCTGCCCCTTTCTTTCTCACTTCTCCTTCTGGAACATTCATAATTCATATATTAGTTTGTTTGATTGTGTTCCATAAGACATTTTGTCTTTCTTCACTCTTTTTCATTCTATTTACTTTTGTTCCTGTGACTGGATACTTTTAAAATTTTTTATTTGTTTTCGAGACAGGGTCTTACTCTGTTACCCAGGCTGGAGTACAGTGGCACAATCTTGACTCGCTGCAGCCTCTGCCTCTTGGGCTCAAGCAATTCTCCCATCTCCTTCCCCACCCAGTAGCTGGGATCACAGGGGCACCACCACGTCTGGCTAATTTTTTGAATTTTTGGTAGAGACAGGTTTTACCCTGTTGCCAAGGCTGATCTCAAACTCCTGAACTCAGGAGATCCACCTGCCTTGACCTCCCAAAGTGCTGTGGTTACAGGTATGAGCCACCATGTCCAGCCTGACTGGATAATTTTAAATGACATGTATTCAAAAATTACTGAGCCTTTCTTCTGCTTGATCTAGTCTGCCATTGAGTCCCTCTGGTAAAAATTTTCAGTTCAATTACTGTATTCTTTATCTCTACAATTTCTGTTTGGTTCTTTTTTATGGTTTTTAAGTTGATATTCTCATTTTGTTCATTTTTCTGATTTCATTTAGTTATCTGTGTTGTCTTATATAACTCACTGAGTTTCTATGAAATGATTATTTTGAATTGTCAGGCAATTCACAGATCTTTCCTTAAGACCAGTCGATAGTGCTTTTTTTTCCCTTCTTTGTTTGTGTCATAGTTCCCTGACTCATTATATTTCTTGTAGCTTTGTGTTGGTGTCTGCATATTTGAAAAAATAGCCACCTCTCCCATTCATTAGGCCTGGGTTCAACATGGAAAATCCTTCACCAGTCAGCCTAACTAGAGATTTTTGGAGCCTCTTAAATTTTTTCTGGGGATATATATACTTCACTTCCTTCCTTTCCTCCTGGGGAAGATGATTAAGCAGAATTGTGCTAGCTGTGGTGAGCTACTCACCTCTTTTCTTTATTCTTGACTTCCCCTAGGAATTTAAACTATTCTGATTCTCTCAGTGTTCTGAGTGAGGCAGAACAGAAAGAAGTCTCTTGAGCACTGTGCCAAAATGCCAGAAATGATGAATATATGCTCCACTCTCTTCTTTATTCCTGAATGGAACATCCACAAGCTAAAGCAATTTCTCCCAGTTCAGAGCTGTGCCAACTTGGGGGGAGGGGCTGATGCAGGTAAAGTAAAATTGTTCTTCCAACTAATTTCAATGTGGCTGATACCAGTATTTTTGTTCATCTGGGGTATTTCTTAACGGGAAGCTGAAACATGTATAAAGCTATTTTGCTCTGTATATGATTGTTAACTTATTATATATTAAGTATATAATTGTTTCTATAGGGATATGAGGGCTTAGAACTTCCTGTTCTGTCATCTTTTGATATCAAGGAATTATAAATTTTAAAGGTGGTTTTGTTGTATTTTTATTTTGTTTTGTGTGTGGAAATAATATTATTATTCTACCCCACAAAAGAAAACAAAATCAAATCATAGTGTCAGAAGAGACTCTAGAGATAATCTTAATCCATAACTCCTGAGAAGACCAGAAAAGTCAATGTTATCAGCTAGAGAATGTTGTAAGCCACAGTGACCCCTATGCCTGCCAAAGGAGGCTCTAAGATGATCATATAGGGTTGGTTATGACTGGACAATAATAAGGTAAGTAACTGGGCTTAGGAGTTTTGCTATAGTGCTCGTCTAACAAGAAACTATATTTTCTTTTTTAAAAATTGTATTGTGGTGACAAGGTCTTGGTATGTTGCTCAGGCTGGTTTTGAACTCCTGGCTTCAAACAATCCTCCCACCTCAGTCTTCCAAAATACTGACATTACAGGTATAAGCCACCATGCCTGGACTGAAGCTTTATATTTTCTGTCTATCCAGTATGAACTCAGATTTTTAAACCTATGAAGAGAACTCTGAGGGTTTATTCACTTTTTTGAAGAGCTTCATTTTGATTATTTTGAAGTTTTGAGTTACTCATATTCTTAGAGGAAGGTATGACTAACAGGAAGTCTTTGGAAAAGAGCTGGGTGAGAACTCTCAAAAGGCTGCAGTCAAGGTATGTGCTCTGGCTTGGGTCTTCTTTTGAGGTCCTCTTTCAAGGTCCTTCTTTTGAGGTTCTCATGGTTGTTGGCAGATTCATTGTTTTTGAGGTCCTTCTTTTGAGGTTCTCATGGTTGTTGGCAGATTCATTGTTTTTGAGTTCCTTCTTTTGAGGTTCTCATGGTTGTTGGCAGATTCATTTTTTTTCCAGGGGTAGAACTCCTAACACCTTGCTTCTTTAAGGTCAGCAGGGGAACATCTCTGATATTGAGTAAGGCCTAAATCTTCTTTTAAAGGGCTTATCTGATTAGGTTGGGCCAGCCCAAAATAACCTCCTTTCAATTAACAGAGCTTGATAAACTCAAAGTCATTCTGATTAGGGACTTTACATCTGTAAAATCTCTTCATCTTTGCCAGAAAATGCAACCTAATTGCAGGAGCAATATTATCATATTAACAGGTCTACTCACACTCAAGCGAAGGAGATAACACAGAGTATGTACACCATGGGGAGGAAATCTTGGGGGCCATTGTAGAATTCTTTCTACATCACTTACATCAGCATTTTTGTTGTGCTCTGGAGATCACAGACTGAAAAGTACTGTTTTCTGTGATCGTAGGTATTTGTTACAAATTCGAGACTGAAACATATGCTTTTAAAATTGATAGAACAGAGTATAGCATGGTCAAGACACCAGATAAAATTAAAGTTTATTCTTCCATTGTGTTAAATTAGCATCTCTTCCTTTCAGAAATCACTTACATTGCTTTCTCATATGCTAATCAGACCCCCATGGCATTTTTATAGTAAATGCAAAGTGAGAATTTTAGGTGATCAAAATAAATAGGCCTAACTAGTTCACAGCTCTGAGATGTGGCCACACTGCTTATTCATGGAGGGGAACAGACCTTACAGCGTATCCTGCATATTTACACTTGCATTAGTCAGCTTGTGCTGCCATTACAGAATACAATAGACGGAGTGGCTTCAACAACAGAAATTTATATTTTCAAGGTTCTGGAGGCTGAAAGTCCAAGACCAAGGTACTAGCAGGTTTAGTTTTTGTCAATTTGGTTTAGGTTTAGTCAATTTGGGCTGCTATAACAAAATGCCCTAGACTGGCTGACTTATAAACAATAGAAACTTATTTCTTACAGTTATGGAAGCTGGTAAGGCTAAGATCAAGGCACTGATGGATTCAATGTCTGGTGAGGAGCCACTTACTGGTGATAGATGTCCCTTTCTTGCTTTGTCCTAACATGGCCAGCTCATGCAAAAAGACAAAAGGGCTCTGATGTCACTTCCTTTTAGTATAAAGACAACAGGACTATAAGATTAGAGTCCAACCACTATAACCTTATTTAACCTTAATCACCTCCTTAAGGACTCCATCTGCAAATACAGTCACATTGGGTGTTAGAGATTAAGATATAAATTTGTTGGGGGACACAACTCAGTTCATAACAATTTTCAAAATATCTGTGGACAATGAACAATCTGTGGATTTCCTGCTTATCATGACCCCCAGATAATGTTTAAAAATCACTAATTACCATTCATAAATATATGCACATATTCAAAAAAAAAACTCTCCATCTATTTTCTTTGCTAAAATAATAGAGTATCCATGGCAACAAGGATACCTGTGCTACCCTGAGCAGTGCAGCAGAACAACCTTTGTCTTTTTTATTCTGACAGAATTAATGCAAAGAAGCCAGTTGTATCATTTTTTTCCTAGTAATGAGCCCAGAAAATTCCCCCTGGGTCTTCATAAAGGGAAAATAACATAGTTACATAGTCAGGTACATGTTTTTCTCTAGTGGCCCTCTCTAAGGGAAAGCACAGCACACAGTGTGTAGACTTCTTCTACACAGAGTTAGGTACTAATGTCAGGATCTGTGGTTGAGGTTGCTTTTTATAACCCAATATACACTTTGTTTCTCTCTTGTTAGAGCCTCTGTTTTAGAATGGTGTCAGTGTGCCGTGTTAAGAAACTACATTTTCTGTCCTTCCTTGCAGCTATAAATGGTTAATGCAATCTAGATTATTGTCTGGGACCATGAAAAGGCTCTTAAAAAGGGAGCAGATAGCTAGCACATACCCTCTCAACCCTTACCTCCCCAACCTTCCTCGTTTCCTGCCTGGAGTACCGATTTGATACGTGCAAATATAGCAGCCATCTTGAATGACTAGAACTTCAGGAACTATCATGGATGAGGGCTAATTTCAGAAATGGAAGCCAAATATAAACAAAGATGGACCTAAAACATAGATGAAGCCAAGGTCCATAATGATGCTTCATAAAGTTTCCATACCAACCCTAGATGGCTGAACTCTTTCATGTGAGGAAGAAATAAATACATGTCTATCTTACTTAAAATACTATTTCTGCTCTCTGTTATTAGCTGTAAAAAGGTTTCTCAACTGATACAAACTGAAGACTAAATATCTCAAAATATGAAAATTACCTTAGAAAGTCAATTAGATCTGCCATAAAATCCCCCATAAACTACAGTAAAGCAGGGAGGCATACGTCATGAATGGTTATAGGCAAAGGCATTTAAGCCTTTAATTCTTGGGCCAGTCAAGAAAATAGACCAATTAGACTATCCCCTTGCACTGTTTTAAGTTAGCATTTACCTTTCAGAAATTGTCTATATTACTTTAAGAGATTGTAACTCAGAAATTCAAAATCACATGTATTATGAAAAGTCTTGTGAAGCACCACATATACATGTGTGTATGTTTCTCTATGACTTCTAATTACCATTTCAATATTTTTCACAGCTGTTGAAAAAGTCATCAGCACATTCTGACTACCAGAGCAGTGTATTTCATTCACAATTATTAGAAACTCCTTAAAAGCATGTATACCTTCTCCCACTGGTTTTTGATTAAGCTAAACTTGGTTATATCATAACTGTTCTTTAAGCAGAATTGTGGGAAAAATTATAAATTTGATTTATATTGCTCTTTGTTTTATCTTTCTTATTTTTCTTTCTCTTGCATTGGATTTAACTCTATTATATGTCCAAAACTGAGGAAAGTCACTTGTGGCCACGTGGTTTCATCAAGTGGGTAACTGGAGGTCTGAGAAGGTTCTAGAATTTAGATTTTTCTAAGGAATGTTACCATGTTGCTAAGCTATGTAACATATCTTAACCAGGGAGCCACACAGGCTCCTTGGAGTAAGAGTGTGAGAAACTAGAAGAAGACAGTTGTATTCTTTTGGAAGCATTTGAGATTGGGCTGTCTCTACCAATTAAAAACTTCTGGCTTAAGTGCAGAGATTTAAGGAAATCAACAAAAACTCAGTCTAGACATATTATGAAGCTGGGAGGGTATCAACAGACTTGAGTTCCTGTCAGCAGGATCACCTGCTTTTAATACTGTCCTCAGGTATAATTTTAAATTTATCTTAGAATAATGTTCTAACATTTTAGGTGTGAGTTAGTCAATAGTCCTCAAGTTCATTCTTTTTTTAAGACTATGTAAAACCCAAATTAGTCTGTTTTAAGAAAATGAAATATGCAAAGTTTGTGGACTGAAGACATTTATTCTGTGGAAAACATCTAGTTCTATTTAACAAGTATTTATTGAGTATTTACTATGTGGCTGACCATATTCTAGGTTTTGGGAATGCAGAGATAAAAAACTGAGCTAGATCATTGCCTTCTTGATTATCACATTGTTTTGAGAGGAGTAGAAAATAAAGAAATGTAAAATAAATAATGTCAGGGAGTGATACACACTACAAAGACAGCTTAAGGAGGGAAAGGACTAGAGACCGATAGAGGCTGGGATGATAGTGGGAGCTACTTTTGAGAGGGAGTTAGAAAGGCTTTTGGAGAAAGTGTCCTTTAGACAGAGAAATAAGTGAGGGACAAAGCCATCGGTATTAATATTTGGCTTCCATTTTTGAAGTTATCTCTTGTCCAAGAGGGTTCCTAAAGTTTCAGTTATCTAAGACCTAAGGGGTGTGAATTCTAGGATAAAGGGGATCTGCAAATGCAGATTTGGTATTCATCACCTAAATAATGGTCTTTATATCCCTATGAATTCATAAGAATTTTCAGCTATTTATTAATCAGGTATTATATTCTTTCTGTGTCAGCATACATTTTATACATGTGCTATCTTGGAGTAAGAATACTAATATTTAATATAGATTTACATGGTATGTTCTAAGTAACAATGGGGAGTCAGAACTAGGTGGATTAATAATGCTTTTAAAACCACCTATTTTGAGGATTTTGTGTTATTTAGTCTGAATAAAATTTAATAATTTACTAATATATAGGTAGATTCAAGAGGCTATAGGAAAGGAAATACTGCTTCCAGAAGTATTTACACAATTCTGTGAAAGGTAAATGCTAATTTTAATTAAATTTTCCTACAGACTTACCTCTATTTTTCCTTTTCTGAGTTAGCAACACAATTAAAATAGAAGTATAAATGGAACTCAGCTACCTTCATTCAGGAAATCTCTTGGGTTCATCTTTAAGTCATAAGGCCTCAGCCTAGGTTTTACAACACATAGGTAGTGAGATGAGAATCAAGATATTTACTAACAATCGCTAAAATACTCATGTTTGCAAATTATGTACTTTTTAAAAGCAATTCAGTACAAAGAAGGGTGAATTACCTGGCATTTATTTGCAATGCCATGTGCTTACATGATTGGAGTTAGAACCCATGATGCAGCTCTTCTGAGCAATTGTCACTGACACACCATAGTTGAATCAGTAGTGTGTAGTACATTGCTTCCCCACAATTTTGAAATGCATTAAAAAAAATCTAAACATGTGATGAAAATGTGTCTTCCACACAAACGTCATCTATCCTGTGTACTGTGGTGGGGAAATGGGCTGAGAACCAACATTCTCAACACATAGCAATTACCTATTAGGTTAACATATTAGAAACAAGTGTGTAGTTTATATTGCTTTTTCATGTGTGCATGTGTATGTGTTTTGTACACAAATCCCATCCATGCAGATATCTCCCAAAGGCCCTATTTCCTAATACTGTCACATTGGTGATTAGGTTTCAAAATACGAATTTGGTGTTGGGGGGACACAATCATTTACATCATAGTCAACATAATGTATATTTTGAATTTTGTAGAATTGTTAGTGATATATGTGGATACAATATTTATATATTACCTTCACTCCTTAAACATTGTTCTTGAACAATAAAAAGTCATAACATCAGATTAAACTTCCTGTAAGCCAAGAGTAAGTACTATAGCATCTTCTTAAGGTATAAAAGCAAGATGAATTTCAGACTTCCAGGAGGCACTGCTATTTTAATAAGAGGAAGAAAATAATTATCTACATTGTTTTCTTGTTGATCTTTTATACCAAAATTTAAAGTGTATCGCTACCCTTTAAGCTAATCTAAGAGAACTGATGTGGGACAGACACACATAGTAGAATAACTGAATAGTATCAGTTGACATTTAAGTCAGTTTCATCAGGTTACAGATGAATAGACTGAAATCTAGGCAATAAAGCAATTAATCTGTTGTCACTTTGCTGGTTAGTGGCAAATCTGGGACTATAAATCCTATCTTTGGGAAATTCTGGTTTAATGTCTTTTTCACTCTCCAAATTGCCTGCTGTACCCTTTTCCCCCTCAATACAAGTAAAAAGCAAATTTACTGGCTTAATTGTACAAAAGGTCCCACACTGAAAGAATGAGTAAGCCTAAAGTGTAATTTAAACAAAGATGTTAGAACTAGCTCCTCACAGTGATATTCATAAAGGACAATATAAAATATAAAAACACATTTTTTATTGTTAGATAGATATTTTCTGAATTTAATGTCTACATTTATTTTATCCAACCTAGGATAATTTTATTATTTATAGATATCAAACTGAATTTCCTGAAAACCAGATGTTCTGTGGCAACAAGCCTGGGAATTTATACATCATATACTCTAAGTATATAGCACGAAACACTTAAACATAGATTGCTTTGGTCTAAAAACATAGTCAGTGATCTAAAAGTATCCATCTCAACAAAATCCTGAGATCAATTTCTAGAATATGAACACTTTTTTGACACTGCAAATTATTCTAACCAAAAAAATCTCTGCCATGGTTATAAATAAAATATGTATTTCCTATTTCTGCCATGATGAATAAGATTTCCATTTAAGATAGAAAAAATACAACAGGCACTAGAAAATCATCCTTCTTGGATTTCAAAAGGAGTATACTATCTACTTTTATAGTAGTATACTACATAGTAGTATACTATCTAAGCTTACTTTAAGTAATATACTTTCTTTAAGTAAGCCATTATTTAAAGTTTAAATAATGGCTTTCTATGTTCTTAATCCAGAAATATTCTTTTCCATATGGTTGTGAATTCAATAAAATACATAACATTGTCTTTAATCTCCTAAGTCTAAAATGTCTTTAATCTCCTAGGTCTAAAATCTCCTAGATGTCTAAAAATGTTTGCTGAATAATTGAAGGACCATTAACTGTTACTGAGTATTGCAAACAACAATATGGCAAAGGTTCTCTGGCTTATCATCTGTAGATATACCACTCTTTTGGATTTTTTTCCTCCTTCGGGTTTTACCATTCTCTCAGAAGATGATACACATTTATGATGCTGGGTTTTTTAAGTGCAATATGAAAGGTCTTAACTTAAAGTTAATTCAATGTAAAGTGTATTTGTGAGTATTGTATTTAAAAGTCATCATTTAAGTTTACTATATCAAAATTGATAATCATGTAATACATTTTTGTGTTGGTAAGTCAACAAAGTGAGCTCAAATGAAAGTAAAAACAGAATATACTTTATACTTTTTACAAATGTGATATAAATATTTCAAAACGAAACACTTTGGTTGTCCCATAGGAAAATTTTTTATGATCCATCCATGCTTGTACTTTTCAATGTTTACAAAAATTTGGTCTGAAAGCAAAATAGACTCACATTGCTGTAACCTGAGAAACAATTTAGTTCAAGCAAAGAAGATGGAGAAATGTTTGATGTATAAGAAAGTGACAAGAAACTCTTGTCAGAATGTTTGTTATTTTGTGATTTCAGGGTCTGAGCACATCTGGAAGTGAGGTCAATCTATTTAGACACCAAAAACTTTTGTGGCAACAGTGGAGAGGGGAAAATAAACACTCCATGAACATGAACCTCAACCCCTCGACATCTGCTCTTCGGATTGAGGGCAAACGCAGCCATATTATGGCTAGAAATGTAAGCTGCTTTCTAGTCAGGCACACCCCCTCATCCCAGAAGAGTCTGCCACATCAAAGGTAAGGTGGTTTAAGGTCCTAGTATGTGGATGTAGAATGTACTATATTCTACACTTGGGCCATTTGATAATTCTGGTGAGTAAACACAAGGCTGCTAGTCAAAATATTTAACTACTGGCAAGGTATGGTCATTGACTACTGGGACTAGGTGTCAGCACTGGAGTAAGAGTAGAGGCCTGCAGTCCCTCTCTTTGCCAGACAGTAACCCTTAAATTGCTTGATTGTTAGGATAGGTGGCTGGAGAGAGGTCAAAGTGGCCAGGGAAATGGGGACCACTCGGAGCTCAGGGCAGCCTTGACAATTGATATAAAAATATTTCAGTATTTTAACAATGCACACATCCATGTTAACATCTACATGCTAAATATCATCCCTAAGGAAACATATGTTTTACTCCTGCCTCCTTCCCTTATGTCTTGTCTTTTCTCCCTCCCTCTTTGCCTCCTGCCCTCATTCTCTCCCTCCATCCCTTTCTTTTTCCTTCCTCTCTCCTTTCCTACCTTTTACTTTAACTTTATATGATAGAATTACTCAAAATTATACATTAATAACAGTATTTCCCTTTTGAGGGAGGCAGTTCAATTGAGCTTGGATTGAAGAATTTTAAAAGTATACAGTTTTTAAACACATCTTGTATTCTGAGATGTTTTGAGAGGTACAAAGAGAAAAGGGTTCTGATGTTTTGAGAGGTACATTTCTCAAGGTTATGAAATATATGTAAAACAAGCAGAACTAGTTGGACTTCACACAGTGAACCAGTCAATTCACCTAGGATGGCGTGACTGTGTGATACCCCCCCCCCCACACAAAGTAGCATATCAACATTGGCTATTGGGTGTAATTTAAATAGATCCTCACACCCATTCCTGAGATTCTTTTCCCCAAGAGAAATGCTGCCATAGTGAGCCCCAGCAGATGAAAATGTGTCATATTCCTGAGGTGACAGAAAAAGTGATATTAAAAACCAATGTCATTTGGCTTAGGGAAATAATTCATGACTAAGACCACAAAAGCAAAAGCGACAAAAACAAAAATAACTAAATGGGACCTAATTAAACTAAAAAGCTTCTGCACAGCAAAAGAAATTATCAGCAGAGTAAATAGACAACCCACAGAGTGGGAGAAAATATTTGCAAACTATGCATCCAACAAAGGACTAATATCTAGAATCTATAAGGAACTCAAACAAATCAGCAAGAAAAAAAAAACAATCCCATCAAAAAGTGGGCAAATAACATGAATATAAAATTCTCAAAAGAAGATATACAAACAGCCAACAGACATGAAAAAATGCTCAACATCACTAATTATCAAGGAAATGCAAATTAAAACCACAATGAGATATCACCTTACTCCTGTAAGTATAGCCATAATTAAAAAGTCAATAAACAATAGATGTTGGCATAGTTGTGGTGAAAGGGGAACACTTTTACACTTATGGTGGAAATGTAAGCTAGTATACAATCACTATGGAAAAACAATATGTAGATTCCTTAAAGAACTAAAGGTAAAACTGCCATTCAATCCAGCAATCCCACTACTGGGTATCTAATAAAAGGAAAAGAAGTCATTATATGAAAAAGACACATGTGCATGCATGTTTACACCAGCACAGTTCACAATTACAAAGATATGGAACCTACTTAAGTGCACATTAACCAAGTAGATTTTAAAAAATGTGGCATATATACACCATGAAACACTACTCAGCCATAACAAGGAATGAAATAATGTCTTTTGCAGCAACTCAGATAGTGCTTGAGGCCATTATTCTAAGTGAAGTAACTCAGGAATGGAAAACCAAAGATCATATGTTCTCATGCATAAGTGGGAGCTAAGCTAGAGGATGCAAAGGCATAGGAATTATATAATGAACTTTGGGGACTCAGTGGGAAGGTTGAAGAGGGTGAGGGATAAAGACTACATATTGGGTTCAGTGTACACTGCTTGGATGATGGGCGCATCAAAATTTTAGAAATCACCACTAAATAACTTATCCAGTAATAAATCATTCTGTTATAAAGACACCTGCACCTGTATGTTCATTGCAGCACTATCCACAGTAGCAAAGACATGGAATCAACCTAAATGCCCATCAGTGATAGACTGGATAAAGAAAATGTGGTACACAGATGCCATGGAATACTATGCAGTGATATAAAGAATGAGACCATGTCCTTTGTAGGGATATGGGTGGAGCTGTAAGCCATTATCCTCAGCACACTAATGCAGGAACAGGAAACCAAATGCCACATATTCTCACCTGTAAGTGGGAGGTAAATGATGAGAACATAGGGACACAAGAGGGGAACAACATACACTGGGGTCATTCAGAGGCTGGAGATTGGGAGGAGGGACAGTGTCAGAAAAAACAACTAATGGGTACTAGGCTTACCACTTGGATGATGAAATAATCTGTACAACAAACCCCCATGACACAAGTTTACCTATCTATATAACAAACCTGCAGTTGTACTCCTGAACTTAAAATAAAAAGTTAAAAAAAGAATTTATCCATGTAACCAAAAATCACCTGTGTCTTCAAAAACATTGAAATAAAAATAAAAATTATTTAAAAAATGAAAAATGAAACAAAACAATGTCATGATAGAAATAAACCATGCTTTGTTGAAAAGGGGGCAGAGCCTGGAGATAGAGAAGAGAATTAGGAAGCTGTTGCACCTGTGCAGATACATGAGGACAAGCATCCTGCTATGCTGTTGGCAGCAAGACCAAGCAATGGCAGAATATGAGGCTAGACAGAGTTTGTAAGGAAGAAATGAAAAGGTCCTGGTAACTGATTAGTATAGGAGGTGAAAAGGAACAAGTCACACACCCTCTGCCCTTTCCACACCCTTAGTTATTATAACTAAAAAATGTGTTGCTTTTCATCAAACAGGAAAGCTGAAAGGGAGAAGGTGAAGTCATTTGATTTTGCAGATTCAATTCTAATACATATTCAATTTCTAATCATAAGAAACCTTGTTCTAGATGTGGGAGATAGAATAAAGTTTCTGAGAAAGAAAAAATTGTCCCTACCATCATGGAGCTCACATTCTCGTTAGACAATAAAATTAATTCAGTGGTAAACACACTGCATGTGTAGTAACACCAGCCATCTAAATGGAAATGGGCTGCCCACAATCCCAAACCTAGAATAGAAATCTATGTCTGAATCTCAAATGGGAACTTAGAAGTAGAGATGCACATTGGGAGTCATCAACATTGAAATATTTAAAGGCATGAATATCTATCATCTCTTTATTCATGCAGCCATCTATATTTTTATTCATTCATTCAACAAATATTTATTTGGAATGAAAATACAGGCAAGAGCCTGCCCTCAAGAGCTGGACTATCTGGCTGGTCAAGTCACTCTGTAAAATGTCAATAATAACAATAATACCTACATCAGGGTTAAGTATATAAACAAGGAAGCCAAAGGGAACAGCAAGTGTCAACACAGCATAGAATGTTAGGAAACTGTAGAAGATCCTTGTGCCTGTTATGGAGTATGTGGGGGAGGAGGGAAGGGATAATGGGAAATGAGGGTGGAGACGTGGATTAAGAGGCCAGATTTAGGCAGGCTCTGTATATCATGCTAGGGAATTTATATTTCTTCACAACCAAAAGAGATGTCTACATTCATGGTTTTTACGTCCTCACCTCTGAGCCACTCTTTAACCCACTGAAGCATGGCCTTTTCACCCACCATTGTGCATAGGCTACGCTTGCTAAGGTTACCTCTATCCTTCAGTTTGACAAATCCAATAAGCATAATCAGTAAAGATGCCTGTCGTTGTAAAGTAACAAAAACAAATCAACTTGGTTTGTACAACAAAGATCTACTGGCTCAAGTAACTGGAAAGCTCATCAGGAAGGTGGGCTTTAGGTTTGATTTGATGGCCCAGTTAAACAACCTGCCATTTTTAATCTCCCCTCTCTGCTTTCCACAATCTCAGACTCATCCTAGAGCTGGCTTGTTCCTCTCCTAGTGACAACATAGCACATCACTTCTTAACTTCACATCTGCATGCCACTCTGACTTCTTTCCAGCAGATTTCAGCAAAATTCCCCTTATATTTTCATTTTATCAGCACACACCAGGTCACATGCCATCCCTGAATGAATCCTTGTGGACAGGGAAGTGGCATGCACAGATTAGTAGGCCATGGTTCAGATAACCCATCACCGTGTCAAGGAGAATGTGTTCAACCTTCCCCAGAACATATGGCTGCAGGGACTGCAGAGTGGTAGATAAGGGGAGGATAATGGAGCAAAAATAACCTGGGGTATTGTTGTTAAGGAAAGATAGAAATGGGTCCTGGGCAGAACTGACAGATATCCACTACACTGCAATCCTCATCTTGACCTCTAGCTGCATCTGACACAGCTAACCACCCCTCCCTTCCTCTCTCTCTTTCCCTCTCTTTCTTCACATTTTAAAAAAACGTAGCTTCTGTAAAAACATATGCTCTTAGTTTTTTTCCTCTACCGGTAGCTTCTCCTTCCTAGCTTTATTTTGGTTCTTCAGTAAATGTTGTAGTCCCTCACAGCTCAATCCTTGGCTATTTTCTCTTTTTATTCTGTACTGGGACCCTAGGCAAACATGTTCATTCACAAGTTTCAAATACCATCCATAAGACAAATATTTTTCAAATATGTATCTTAGACTCAGACACCTCTTTAAAGGTTTAGACCTGTATATTCAACTGCCTACTTGCAATGCACAGACGCCTCATGGGCACCTTAAACTTTGCTCTTCAAAACTGAACTCTTGATCTTCCTTCAAAAGCAAGATCCCCAACCACTGTATCCTAACAAATAAATGGTGCTGTAAATTGAAGTTCTTCTTTAACTCCTCTCCCTCATTTTCTTCCCCCTTGCAATGCTTCACTTGATTTGTCATTTTCCTTCTAAATATTTTGTAAATTAAGTACTTCTCTCCATGGCTACTGTCACAGCTCCATTCTAGGCCACTATTGTCTCCTGCTTTGACTACTACTTTGCAATTTGTAAACCTCATAACAGCCTTACTTCCACTCTTGCCCTCTCTCCAGTCCATTCTCTACAGAACAACCAGAAAGTTCATATTAAAATGTAAATTTGACTGTTTAGGCCAGGCTCAGTAGCTCATACCTGCAATCCCAACACTCTGGGAAGCCAAGGTGGAAGGACAGATTGAGGTCAGGAGTTGCTGGTGCACCGTAGATCCGGCTTCTCAGGAGTCTGGGACAGGATGATCACTTGAGCCCCGGAGTTCAAGGCTGCAGTGAGCCATGATTGCGCCACTGCACTCCAGCTTGGGTGACAGAGCAAGACCTGCCTCTTTAAAAAAAATAGACTATTTATCATACACTAAATCCTTCAGAGGCTTCCCATGCATATAGGATAAGGTGGTTAATTTTGACATAGGCTAAAATGTTCCCTATTATGTAATCTCATCTATCGACTGCCCTCCCCCATTATGTATATGCCACAGTGGACTTGTCTAAGTTGCTTGAACATGTCACAAGCCCTTTCCACCTCTGGATTTACATACATAATCTTCTCTCTAATCATAAACCTCTCCTCATTATTTGTGTTTCATTATTTTGGTTTAAATATCACTTCAGAGAGACTTTTCAGGCTTCATATCCTCAATCTAAATTAGATTTTCTTATGGTATTTTTTCATAGTACTCTATATTTTTCTTTAGAGCAATTATCTTAGACTCGAAGGTGGAGATTTGTGTGAAGGAGCTTTATTAGGAGGTGCTTTTGGGAACAACACTGATAAGAAAGCAGTAAGTGAAGGAAGCAGAACTGGGTAGAAGGGGAAGTGAAGCTGCGGATACAATAGGGACCTCAGCCAATCTCATAAGGAGCAGTGGAGCTTCAGATGTGTCTCAATTTCAGGTAAGGGGACCAGGACTTTGTAATTCCCACCAACCACTCACTGTGTACAAGAGCTCTCACTGTGGCCCAGTGCAGTGGTTCACACCTGTAATCCCAGTACTTTGGGAGGCTGAGGTAGGCAGATCACGAGGTCAGGAGATTAAGACTATTCTGGCCAACATGGTGAAACCCTGTCTCTACTAAAATACAAAAATTAGCTGGGCATGGTGGCAGGTGCCTGTAATCCCAGCTACTCGGGAGGCTAAGGCAGAAGAATCGCTTGAATCTGGGAGGGGGAGTTTGCAGTAAGTCGAGATCGCACCATTGTACTCCAGCCTGGGCAACGAGTGAAACTCCATCTCAAAGGAAAAAAAAAAAAAAAAAAAGCTCTCACCATATACAAGAGCTTCCTTTAGCCAAGAGCAATTCCCAGAGAGGGACTCAGAATGAGACATAAGTAACTCTACTCACCTAGGCTTGAATAACATTCCTGTCTGTACTGTGAATGATGATGAGAATGCATTTGGAACATTTTGGGGAGTTGGCCAGTAACTGACACATGTGGCAGCTGGGGAGCTGAGTGCCTATGGACTGAAGGCATGATCTAAGTAGATGGTGGGTATACTATAACAATTACCACACCTTATGACTAAATACTTATTTTCATCATTATTTGAATAGTTTCAGACATCCTCCACCAAGCTGTGAGCTCCATGAAGGTGTGTCTATTTTGTTCATGATTTCCCTCAAATTCCTAAGGAGTGATTGCCACATGCGAGGTGCTAGATAAATTATTATGAAAGGAAAGGAGTTTAAATTGCATCCAGATAAATTTGTAGAGTTACTGACAGACTTTAACAGGATTTATATTCTACCTCAGCAGTCTCATAGTTCTGTGTCCTTGAGAAATTGATCTCATTAAAAAAAAAATCATTCTAGCTATATTGTAGAAAGAGAAAGATGAGCAGGGCCTCAGCAGAGATTGGGAGATCAGTTAGGAGACTGATTCAGTCATCAAAGTGGGATGGAATGAGGAATGGGACAGGACAGAGGGAGGAGCAGAGAAGGTTCAACCTAGAGTAGAGTTAGGAAAGCCTAGCTAAGCAGCACAGAGAGAACCAGCAGAGGGAAACAAATTCAAGGAAAATGGCTAGGAGACTAGCAAAGTCATATTCCTAAAGGATATTAGGAAAATGAAGGCCAACGGGAAGCAAACAGATGTCACTGTAAAGAAGTCATAGATGAGCTGGGCATGGTGGCTTATGCCTGTAATCCCAGCACTTTGGGAGGCCAAGGCAGGTGGATCACGAGGTCAGGAGTTCAAGACTAGCCTGGCCAAGATGGTGAAACCCTGTCTCTACTAAAAATACAAAAAAAAAAAAAAAAAAAAAAAAAAATTAGCTGAGTGTGGTGGCGGGTGCCTGTAATTCTACCTACTTGGGAGGCTGAGGCAGAGAATTGCTTGAACCTGGGCAACAGAGCCAAGACTCCATTTCAAAAAAAAAAGTCATACATGGCCTTGTAATACACTGTCTCGGTCAAACCTGAGGGCACGGTTTTTCACAACTTACATGTGGAAAAAACCCCAATAACTCACATTTAATTTTTAATTGAAATTGTTTTTTTTTCTATGAAGAACAAATAGTACTAAACTGAATAATTTTTTCTGGTTTTATATACTTTAAAGTACTTGATATATACCTCTCCTATATTTTATTTCACATTTTGCTTTGAATTATAATATACTATAAAACTATTGGCATGCAAGTACTGATTTTTATGTCTTCAACTCTCCTATAACACCTACCACAAAGCCATGCTCATAGTAATATATGTTCAATTGAAAGAAAATTTTCAATTCCAACCTTTTTTGTCTGCCTTAGAAATCTAGTAAATTTTAATACTCACTTCTAGGGGGGGAAATCTTTGATTAACATTTGGTCCCATTTACAAACTTTGTTAAATACCTTTAAAAGCTTTAAATGGCACTTATTCATTAAATATACTTGATTTTTTAAATATTTCACATTTTCAACAAATTCTCACTGAGCTGTAAATAACTCCTGTAAGTTAAATAAATTATACTTACAAATATGAATAATACATTATTTAAGCCATTTCTTTACTGTTTACCAACATAATAATATTTTCATAGTGTTTTACTTAATATCATAAATGTAAACTCAGTTTAACATTTTAAACTGTAAGTCCAAAGCTAATTTCTTAAATATTCTAATACTCCAAATTATTGAATAAACATTAGCTTAAATGTGTATTTAAGATGTAGATCTTAAATTTGTGATCATTCCATATGTTTAAGATCTATATCTTAAATCATTTAATCTTACATTCTAATGCAGCTCAGAGATGCAATGTGCAAACAGATGTATTATGATATGTGACAAATGCTATGGAAAAAATAAAAGCACATAGGGGACAGAGAGTGATGGGGCGCATATCAGACAGAGTTGCCAGAAAAGATGTTTTTGATGTTATTTGAGAAGACAGGTAAGAATGAAGTGAACCAGTGGTACTGCAGAAAGATTTGGAAAAATTAGCTAGTGTAGAAAACACTATCCAGAAGCTTGCCTGGCAATTTCTGGGAAGACAAAGCAGCCACCTCTTACTACCTCTCATAACTCACTGATTAACAGAAAGCAATGCCCAGCACACCCCCATTTCCCAAGCTGTCCAATGCCACGACTTAGCATTGATATTGTAAGGAAAACCTGTCTATAATTTAATATTTGAACTAAATCCTATATTTGAGCCAAAAGCGAATAGCTATTTTTAGGAGAGTGATTGAACCCAGAAATCTCTCGTATGAGGAAGGAGTTCCTTTGTACCAACTTCTCCTTCCTCATTCTGTCACAATCTACCTTATCTTGCCTCCTATTCCCAGCTCCTACAGCTTTTTACCTTCTGCCAGCACAAAAGAGGAGGCAATGTACCTCTTCTAGAAGACCTAGTTACATCGAGGCATTCTGGATGCTTAAATTAAATCTGATATTCATGAAGAAAGCTTGCACAAACCCTCTTAGTCATTGCCAAGCTTTGGGAAGAGAGAGAGATTTGTCTGGGATAGAAGAAGGTCTACTCCATTTGAATCCCAGACCAAGATAAAAGATGTGGGCCTGGTTCTCAAGACCAAGAAAATGATGGGAGATTTTAAGGAAGCCCGTATTGCAAACAAAATTGGCTACACTGACTTTCAAAGAATGTCCATCTTGCACTGGTTCATAATACAATTTGATTTTTTTTTTGGATCATACAGTTTAAAGTCCAACATTTTATACACATTAAACGATATTTGGTTGGGAAATTGTTGATCATTCAAAGAAAACCTTTCAAAAAACCTTACCTGGTTATTTGATCTTTTTTTTTTTTTTAATCTTTACTCACCTAGGCTTGAATAACATTCCCGTCTGTACTGTGAATGATGATGAGAGTGCATCTGGAACATTTTGGGGAGTTGGTCAGTCTAACCACTTAGAGAAGAACAGGATACCATTTCCCAAGTGCAGTTACCCTCCCAGCACTGCAGGCCAGGAGAGCCCTGTAAGAGGAGTGTCGCCAGCCCCAAACAGTGCCAAAGTGCCCCCACGGCCTCATTCTGGTGAGTTGAGTAAGAACTGATGAAATGTTTCCCTATGGCTCCAGCAAACAAGGATGTGGGGGAGTCCGTATGATGATAAAACAGCTGCAGTGATTTTTACATGGTCATAAAGTTTCCTCACTGTGTGGGACATAAATTTTGTTATATATTATAAATTTTTTTCACTCTTCTAATCTGATTTCAGTAGCACAAAAATGTCAAAAATGTTATTACTATTAGTAGTAGTCGTATCCAAGACATATTTGGTGTGGTTCTTCTAGTCTCTATTCCCTACAAAACTAGCTAAAAGATGCCAGAAATGAATGTTGATCCAACACTGATAGGGAAACTATGTCAGACAAAAACCGAGTCCAGAAAACACAATAGGAATGAAATTGTATGTTCACATTGTCCTCATGAGGCTGTCATGTCCTTACGGTCACGCCCTGTGTTATTGCTTCCCATGTTTTTGCCATCCTTTCTTTCTCCCCCAGGTCCCAGCACAGTGCCTGGTCCTTAGTAAACAATTGAATTAATTAATTTTTATTGAATTGAAGGAAAAAGGTGTTGATCAAAAGTAAAATGTGGAAAAATCCAAAGGGCAAGGTAACACAGAAGAAAGGAATTCTGCAAGGTAGAAATTATATCCAGTTCTTCTCTTTCTCTTGCCCTACACAATTTACATGCTATTACTAAAACTGTCAGGATACATGAAAATTATAATGGTATAATGTAAAATATATATCTAAAGATAGCAGTAGGAGTGACCAATTATAGAGTACTCACTATGTGGACATATACCATTCTAAGGTCTTCACACTTAAATCATTTCATCCTTTCAAGAATTTCCCTTCCCTCTCTTTCACTAGAGAGTCAAAGCCCACTTATTCTCCCTTCTTTCTCATGTCCCTTTTTATACTATAGAAACTAGAAATTTAGAAACTACATTTGCAAGAAAGAGGCCTTTGATGGGAATCAGGTGTCACCACCTAATAAGATTTCTAATACTAGATATAGGCTAAGGTCATCTTTTATCTATAAATTAATGTAAAGGGAAATCAAGTAAAAACTTTAAGTGGTTTTAGGGTAACTTAGGGGGATTTAGTTATATGACGGGGTATGAAATGGGTAGGGTTGAGAGGCTGTTCAAAGAAAAAAGAAAATAAAGAATGTACTTGTAACTCAGCACAAACCATCTTTCTGTTTAAAGGGCAAATAACAAACATAAATTCTCTTTAGAGAAAGTGACATTTATATGGACAGGAAACAGAGAAAAATATATCTTATACTACAATATATACTTTTTAAATCAGTTTAACCAGATCAAGAAAGCATTTGCCATGTGTTCTTATATCATCACCTTGGGCATAGAACTGGTTTTTAAATGCAAATACTTTATGTTATTATAATGCCATTTTACTTGCAAATTTCCTAATATTTATAAATGAATTCCTGAATTGACCTTAATTTAAAGTCAGAAATACTCTCATCTATTTCAGCTATTGACACATATATCATGTGACATAAATTCTTTTTCAGTTTAATCTAAATACATTTTTTGTCAATTTCATTTCAGAGCCCAGTAGAAAAATTAAAGAGTGCTTCAAAACTTCCAGTGAGAATCCCTTAGTAATTAAAAAGGTAAGGAACAGCTATTTACCATTATCTATTTAGTTTGATTTCTATCATTTCCTCTCCTTTTCTTTACAAACCTTTCTGAAAAGTCACCATGTTTTACAATATTTTTATAGCTTTAGTAAAGTCTAGTTAACATAAGATACACATATTCAAAGTGCACAATTTAATGAGACAAATTTTGACAAATACACACCTGGGAAAATACCACTGCAATCAAGAGAATGCACATCCTCATCACCCCAAGTTTTCTCATGATTCTGGTCCTCCGACAGGCAAACGTTTGTCTGCTTTCTGTCACTAAAGATTAGCATGGAATTTTTTTGAATTTTATAAAAATAATGGTGAGTTCTCTTTCTAAAATCTGGTTTCTTTAACTCAGCATGATTACTTTAAGATTCATTCATGTTTTTATGTGCATCAATAGTTCATTCCTTTTTATTGCTGTGGAGTATTCAACTGTATGGTTAGCCTATAATTTGTTGATCTATTTACCTGTTGAGGGACATTTAGGTTGTTCCCAATTTCTGGCGAAGATAATATGACATCTGTGTACAAGTCTTTGTTTGGATATATACTTTCTTTTCTCTTGGATAATACCTATGAGTGAAATAACTGTGTCTTATAGTAGTTGTATGTTTAAGTTTCTGAGAAATAGACAAATTGTTTTCCAAAATGATTGTCCCATTTTACATTCCTACCAGCAGCATATGAGTTTTCTTTCCTCCACATCTTCCCCAAACTTAGAATGGTCAGTCTTTTTTATTTTTAGCCAACCTAATGGGTATGTATTAGTATCTTATTATGGTTTTAATTTGCATTTTCATTATGAGGTGCACATCTTTTCCAATTCTTAGTTGCCATGCACATATCTTTTTATGGGAAATCTATTGTTAGATCTTTTGCCCACTTCTTAAATTGGGTTGTTGACCTTTTTTTTTTAATGACATTGTAAAAGTTCTTCATATATTCTATATTAAACCTTTGCTACATGCATGTTTTTGCAAATATTTCCTTCTAGTTTTAGACTTGCTCTTTTTTCAATAAGTGTCTTTAAAAAATTTATAATTTTTTCCATTGTAGTTTCAGATCTGCTGTTTATCTCTCTATTATGCTTATTGTAATGGCTATAATCTCTAGTACAATGTTGAATAGAAGTGATGAGAGCAGACATCCTTGCCTTGTACCTGATTATAGGAGGAAAGAATTCAGACTTTCGCCACTAAGTATTATGTTAATTTATTTTATTCATAGATGCCCTTTATATGGCTTAGAAAGTTCCTTTCCATTCCTAGTGTGCTGAGAGTTTTAACAGGAATGGGGAGAGACGTATTTTGCCAAATGCTGTTTCAGTATCTAGCTGAGATGATCATATAATTTTTCTTTTTCAGTTTGTTAATATTGGGAATTACATTGGCTAAGTTTCAAATTTGAACCAACCTTGCATTTCTGGTAAAAACCTCAGTTGGTCATGATGTGTTATCCTTGTTATATACTAAAATTTCATAAAATATTTTTAGCATTCTTATGTCTACATGAGAAAAATTTGTTTGCAGTTTTCTTATAATGTTTGTTTCTGTTTTAATACCAGCCTAATGCTGGCTTTATAGAATAAGTTGGATATTCTTCTTTAATATTCTGGAAGATATTATGTAGAATGGATATTACTTCTTCCCTAAAAGTGTGGCTTGATATTTCCTTTGAGTCAAGGTTTTTAACTACAAATTCAATTTCTTTTTCATAGATATAGGCTATTTGGGTTGTCTATTTCTTCTTCTTTTTAAAGTTTTATTTATTTTATTTTATATACATATTTTATTGCACTTTAGGTTCTGGGGTACATGTGCAGAACATGCAGAACTGTTGCATAGGTACATACATGGCAATATGGTTTGCGGCCTCCATCCCTCCGTCACCTATAGCTGACATTTCTCCCTATGTTATCCCTCCCTGACTCCCTACCCCCCCCGCAGTCCCTCCCCTAGTCCCCCCCAAACAGACCCCAGTATGTGATGCTCCCCCTCCATGCGTCCATGTGTTCTCATTGTTCAACACCTGTCTATGAGTGAGAACATGTGGTGTTTGATTTTCTGTTTTTGTGTCAGTTTGCTGAGAATGATGGTTTCTAGATTCAACCATGTCTGTACAAAGGACACAAACTCATCGTTTTTTATGGCTGCATAGTATTCTATGGTGTATATGTGCCACATTTTCCTTGTCCAGTCTATTATTGATGGGCATTTGGGTTGGTTCCAAGTCTTTGCTATTGTAAACAGTGCTGCAATGAACATACATGTGCATGTGTCTTTACAATAGAATGATTTATAATCCTCTGGATATATACCCGGTAATGGGATTGCTGGGTCAAATGGAATTTCTGTTTCTAGGTCCTTGAGGAATCATCACACTGTCTTCCACAAAGGTTGAACTAATTTACACTCCCACCAACAGTGTAAGAGTGTTCCTATTTCTCCACATCCTCTCCAGCATCTGTTGTCTCCAGATTTTTTTAATGATTGCCATTCTAACTGGTATGAGATGATACCTCAATGTGGTTTTGATTTGTATTTCTCTAATGACCAGTGATGATGAGCATTTTTTCATATGTTTGTTGGCCTCATATATGTCTTCTTTTCAAAGCGTCTATTCATGTCCTTCACCCACTTTTGAATGGGTTTGTTTTTTTTCTTGTAAATCTGTTTTAGCTCTTTGTAGATTCTGGATATTAGCGCTTTGTCAGATGGACAGATTGCAAAAATTTTTTCCCATTCTGTTGGTTGCTGGTTCACTCTAATGATTGTTTCTTTTGCTGTACAGAAGCTCTGGAGTTTAATTAGATCTGATTTGTCTATTTTGGCTTTTGTTGCCAATGCTCTTGGTGTTTTAGTCATGAAGTCCTTGCCTATGCCTATGTCCTGAATGGTTTTGCCTAGGTTTTCTTCTAAGGTTTTAAATGGTATTAGGTCTTATGTTTAAGTCTTTAATCCATCTGGAGTTAATTTTAGTGTGAGGTGTCAGGAAGGGGTCCAGTTTCTGCTTTCTGCATGTAGCTAGCCAGTTTTCCCAATACCATTTATTAAACAAGGAATCCTTTCCCCCATTGCTTGTTTTTTTCAGGTTTGTCAAAGATCAAATGGTTGTTGATGTGTGGCGTTGCCTCTGAGGCCTCTGTTCTGTTCCATTGGTCTATATCTCTATTTTGCTACCAGTATTATGCTGTTTTGATTACTGTAGCATTGTAGTATAGTTTGAAGTCAGGTAGCATGATGCCTCTAGCCTTTTCTGTTTGCTTAGAATTGACTTGGCTATGAGGGCTCTCTTTCGGTTCCATGTGAAGTTTAAGGTGGTTTTTTTCCAGTTCTGTGAAGAGGGTCATAGGTAGCTTGATGGGGATAGCATTGAATCTATAAATTACTTTGCGTAGTATGGCCAATTTCACAGTATTGATTCTTAATAACCATGAGCATGGAATGTTTTTCCATCTGTTTGTGTCCTCTCTTATTTTCGTGAGCAGTGGTTTGTAGTTCTCCTTGAAGAGGTCCTTTACATCCTTTGTCAGTTGTATTCCTAGGTATTTCATTCTCTTTGTAGCTGAATGGCAGTTCGTTCTTGATTTGGCTCTCTTTACATCTGTTATTGGTGTATAGGAATGCTTGTGATTTCTGCACATTGATTTTGTATCCTGAGACTTTGCTGAAATTGCTTATCAGTTTCAGGAGATTTTGGGCTGAAATGATGGGGTCTTCTAAATATACAATCATATTGTCTGCAAATAGAGACAATTTGACTTCCTCCTTTCCTAATTATTGCTTTTTCTTGCCTGATTGCTCTAGCTAGAACTTCCAATACTATATTGAATAGGCGTGATGAGAGAGGGTATCCTTGTCTAGTACCAGATTTTAAAGAGAATGCTTCCAGTTTTTGCCCACTCAGTATGATACTGGCTGTTGGTTTGTCATAAATAGCTTTTATTATTTTGAGATATATTCCTTTGATACCTAGTTTATTGACAGTTTATAGCATAAAGTGCTGTTGAATTTTGTTGAAGGCCTTCTCTGCATCTATTGAGATAATCATGTGGTTTTTGTCTTTGGTTCTGTTTATGTGGTGAATTACATTTATAGACTTGGGTATGTTGAACCAGTCTTGCATCCCTGGGATGAAGCCTACTTGATTGTGATGGATAAGCTTTTTGATGTGCTGTTGCAATCAGTTTGCCAGTATTTTATTAAAGATATTTGCATCTATGTTCATCATGGAAATTGGCCTGAAGTTTTCTTTTTTTGTTGAGTCTCTGCCGGGTTTTGGTATCAGGATGATGTTGGTCTCATAACATGATTTGGGAAGGATTCCCCTCTTTTTGGATTGTTTGGAATAGTTTCAGAAGGAATGGTACCAGCTCCTCTTTGTATGTCTGGTAGAATTCGGCTGTGAACCCATTTGGACCTGAGCTTTTTTTTGTTGGTAGGCTATTAATTGCTGCCTCAACTTCAGCTGTTGTTATTGGTTTATTCAGGGTTTCGACTTCTTCCTGGTTTAGTCTTGGGAGGGTGCAAGTGTCCAGGAATTTATCCATTTATTCTAGATTTACCAGTTGGTGTGCATAGAAGTGTTTGTAATAATCTCTGATGATGGTTTGTATTTCTGTGGAATCTGTGGTGATATCCCCCTTTATTCTTTTTTATTGCATCTACTTGATTCTTCTTTCTTTTTTTTTTTATTAATCTGGCTAGCAGTCTGTCTGTTTTGTTGATCTTTTCAAAAAACCAGCTCCTGGATATATTGATTTTTTTGAAGGGTTTTTTGTGTCTCTATCTCCTTCAGTTCTGCTCTGATCTTAGTTATTTCTTGTCTTCTGCTGGCTTTTGAGTTTTTTTGATCTTGCTCCTCTAGCTCTTTCAATTTTGATGATAGGGTGTTGATTTTAGATCTTTCCTTGCTTCTCATGTGCGCATTTATTGCTATAAATTTTCCTCTAGACAGTGCTTTAAATATGTCCCAGAGATTCTGGTACCTTGTGTCTTTTTTCTCATTGGTTTTGAAGAACATCTTTATTTTTGCCTTCATTTCATTGTTTATCCAGTCAACATTCAAGAGCCAGTTGTTCAGTTTCCATGAAGTTGTGGGGTTCTGTTTCTTAATTCTGAGTACTAACTTGATTGCACTGTGGTCTGAGAGACTGTTTGTTGTGATTTCCATTCTTTTGCATTTGCTGAGGAGTGATTTACTTCCAATTATGTGGTCAATTTTAGAGTAGGTGTGATGTGGTGCTGAGAAGAATGTATATTCTGTGGATTTGGGTAAATGTCTATTAGGTTTGCTTGGTCCAGATCTGAGTTCAAGTTCTGGATATCATTGTTAATTTTCTGTCTGGTTGTTCTGTCTAATATTGATGGTGGAGTGTTCATGTCTTCCACTATTTTGTGTGGGAGTCTAAGTCTCTTTGTAGATCATTAAGAATGCTTTATGTATCTGGGTGTTCCTGCATTGGGTGCATATATATTTAGGATTGTTAGCTCTTCTTGTTGCATTGATCCTTTTACCACTATGTAATGCCCTTGTCTCTTTTGATCTTTGTTGGTTTAAAGTCTATTTTATCAGAGATTAGGATTGCAACTCCTGGTTTTTTTTTTGTTTTGTTTTTCTGCTCTCTATTTGCTTGGTAAATCTTCCTCCATCCCTTTATTTTGAGCCTATGTGTGACTTTGCACATGAGATGAGATTCCTGGATACAGCACACTGATGGGTTTTGACTTTTTATCCAATTTGCCAGCCTGTGACTTTTGACTGGGGCATTTATCCCATTTATACTTGAGGTTAATATTGTTATGTATGAATTTGACCCTGCCATTTTGATGCTAGCTGGTTGTTTTGCCCATTAGTTGATGCAGTTTCTTCATTGTGTCGATGGTCTTTACCATTTGGCACATTTTTGGAGTGGCTGGTACTGGTTGTTCCTTTCCTTGTTTAGTACTTCTTTCAGGAGCTCTTGTAAGGCAGGCCTGGTGGTGATGAAGTCTCTGAGTACTTGCTTGTTCGTAAAGGATTTTATTTCTCCTTCACTTATGAAGCTTAGCTTGGCTGGATATGAAATTCTGGGTTGAAAGTTTTTTTCTTTAAGGATGTTGAAAATTGGCCCCCACTCTCTACTGGCCGGTAGGGTTTCTGTGGAGAGATCTGCTGTGAGTCTGATGGGCTTTCCTTTGTGCGTAACCTGACCTTTCTCTCTGGCTGCCCTTAGCATTTTTTCCTTCATTTCAACCCTGGTGAATCTGATGATTATGTGCCTTGTGGTTTCTCTTCTTGAGGAATATCTTTGTAGTGTTCTCTGTATTTCCTGGACTTTAATATTGTCCTGCCTTGCTAGGTTGGGGAAGTCTCCTGGATAATATCCTGAAGAGTGTTTTCCAGCTTGGATTCATTCTCTCCGTCACATTCAGGTACACCTATCAAACATAGATTAGGTCTTTTCACATAATCCCATATTTCTTGGAGGCTTTGTTCATTTCTTTTCACTCTTTTTTCTCTAATCTTGCCTTCTCATTTTATTTCATTGAGTTGATCTTCAATCTCTGATATCCTTTCTTCTGCTTGGTTGATTCAGCTATTGTAATTTGTGTATGCTTCGTGAAGTTCTCGTGTTGTTTTTCAACTCCATCAAATTATTTATATTCTTCTCTAAGCTGTTTATTCTAGTAACATTTTGTCAAATCTTTTTTCAAGGTTGTTAGTTTCTTTGCATTGGGTTAGAACATGTTCTTTTAGCTTAGAGAAGTTTGTTATTACCCACTTTCTGAAGCCTGTTTCTGTCAATTCATCAGACTCCATCTCCATCCAGTCTTGTTCCCTTGCTGATAAGGAGTTGTGATCCCTTGGAGGAGGAGAGACATTCTGGGTTTGGGTGTTTTCATCCTTTTTGCACTGGTTTCTTCCCATCTTCTTGGCTTTGTCTACCTGTGGTCTTTGTAGTTGATGACTTTTTGATGGGGTCTCTGCGTGGATGTCCTTTTGTTGATGATGAAGTTATTTCTTTTTTAGTTTTCCTTCTAACAGTCAGGCCCCTCTGCTGCAGGACTGCTGGAGGTCCATTCCAGACCCTGCTTGCCTGGGGATCACCGGCGGTGGCTGCAGAACAGTAAGAGTTGCTGCCAGTTTCTTCTTGTGTTATCTTTGTCCCAGAATGATACCTGCCAGATGTCAGCCTGAGCTCTCTTTGGATATATGGGGGTCGGGGGAGCTGCTTGAGGAGACAGTCTGTCCCTTATAGGAGCTCAAGTGCTGAGCTGTGAGCGCCATTGTTCCATTCAGAGCTGTTAGGCAGGTACTTTTAAGTCTGCTGCAGCAGAACTCATAACCGCCTTTTTCCCCCAGCTGCACTGTCCTGGGAAGGTGTGGCTTTATTTATAAGTTCCTGCTGTGCTTCTGCCTTTTTTCAGAGATGCCCTGCCCAGCGAGGAGGTAGCCTAGTCATAGTCTGCCAGCAGAGGCGTTGCTGAGCTGCCGTGGGCTCTGCCCAGCTGCTGTGTGAACTTCCTTGCAGTTTTGTTTATATAGTTAGAACTGCCCTGGTAATGGCGGTTTGCCTCAGTAATGGTGGACTACCTCAGTAATGGTGGATTGCCCTGGAAGTGGCAGACTGCCTCGGTAATGGTGGACTGCCTTGGTAGTGGTGGACTCCCTCAGTAATGGCAGATGCCCTTCCCCCTCAATAGAGCTGGACTGTCTCGGGTCCAGCTTTGCTTGCTGTGAAACTCTCAATCCAAAATATTTCAGATTGCTGGTCTTTGTGGGGGTGGGACCTGCTGAGCCAGATCACCTGGCTCCCTGTTTCAGCTGCCTTTTTTTTCAGTTGAATACGAGACTCCGTCTCCCAGGCCTTCCAGGCACCAGTTGAAACAGCTGCCCAGATTTGTGTGAGTTTTTGTGCGGAGACTCACTGTGCCAGCTCAAATAGTCATGCTGGAGACTCGTGGTGCTTTTCTGCCTGGGGAATCTCCTGGTCTGTGGGCAGTAAAAACTCGTTTGGAAATGCAGTGATCACTCACCCTCTGTGTTCTTGCTGGGAACTGCACTCCAGAGCTGTTCCTATTAGGCCATCTTTGTCTCTCTCTTCTTAGCCAGCTTTGGTAGTTTGTATCTCACCAAGAATTTGTCCATTCATCTAAGTTGTTGATTTACTGATATAAAGTTTTTCATAAAATATTCCTTTTATTATTTTATAATTTTTGTATGTGATTTTGGCCATTTATGTCTTCTTTTTTTACTGATGTGTCTAGCTAGAGGTTTTTGAGTTTTATTGATCATTTTAAAGAATCAGTGTTTCATTTCATTGAGTATCTCTATTGTTTTGCTTTGTGTTTCCATTTCATTGGCTTTGGCGCCTATCTTCATAGAAGGTAAAACCTTAGGTCATTGATTTGAGACTTTTTTCCCTAATATAAGCATGTATTATTACATTTTTCCTATAGGCTTACTTTGGCTGCATCCCCCAAATTTTACTATGTTGAGTTTTCATTTTCATTATGTTCAAAATACTTCCTAATATCCTTTTTCATTTCTTCTTTCACCCATGGGTTACTTAAAATCATGATATTTACTTTATAAATATTTGGGGGATTTTTCAGATATCTTTATGTTATTGATTCCAATTTAATCCCATTGTAGTTGAAGAACACACTTTGTATACTTTGAAACATTTTAAATTTATTGAGACTTGTTATATGGCCCAGAATATTGTTGACCTTAATAAATTTTTCATGTATCCATAAAATGAATGTTCACTCTGCTGTTGTTTAGTAGAACGTAGTAAAAATATCAATTAGGTGAGGTTGTTTGATACTGTTGCTCAAGTCACAACCTATAGCAGCAGCTCACAACCTTTTTTGGAAGACGATTTTTTCACATATCTATGGTGGTATGGGGGAATGGTTTCAGGATGAAACTGTTTCACTTCAGATCACCAGGTGTTCCATTCTCATAAGGAGCACACAACCTACATTCCTTATATACACAGTTCACAATAGGGTTTGCACTCCTATGAGAATCGAATGTAGCTGCTGATCTGACAGGAGGCAGAACTCAGTGTGTTGTGGCCCAAAGGTTTGGGGACCCCTGTTCTATAGCCTTACCAATTTGCCACTTTTTCTGAAAATTATTGAGGGAGAGGTGTTGAAATCTCTGATTATAACTGTGGAGTTTTTAAAATTTCTCTTTTAATTTCTACCAGTTTTTAATCATGTATTTTGAAGCTCTCTTATTAGGCATAAAACTGTTTAGGTTTGCTATGTCTTCTTGATATAATGACCTTTTTATCGTTATGAAGTTACTCTCTTCATACCTGAAACTACTCTTTGCTTTAAAATCTATTTTGTTATACAACTGTTCAGATTTTCTATTTCTCTTTGAATCAATTTTTGGTAATATATTCTTTTCTAAAAATTGTTTATTCTATCTAAATGTTCAGATTTATTGACAGTTATCTATAATATCCTTATATTCTTTTAAAAATATCTGCTGGTTCTATAATAAGTACCCTTTTACATATTAGTTTTGTTAATGTGTGTCTTTGTTTTTCTTGATTAAAAGAAGTTTATCATTTTCAACAAAAGTTTATTCAATAAGTTTATTAATTTTAATAGTATATCAAAGAATTGATTTTCATTTTTTGATTCTCTGTTATATATTTCCTTTCTATTTTATTAATATCTGCTGTTATTAGTTTTGTCTTTCTATTACATACTTTATCTTATTGCTCTTTTTCTAACTCATTTTATCTTTCTAATATATGTATTTTAAAGCTAAAAATTCCCCTCTGAAGATTGCTTTAGCTGCCATCACAATTTTTGCATATACTATTTTCACTGAGTTCAGTATATTTTCTAATTCCTGTTACTATTCTTCTTTGACTCAAGACTCAATTGCTGGACATTATTTGTGTGACATATCCAAGACTGGGTAATTTATAAAGAAAAGAGTTTAATTGACTCACATTTCTGCATGGCTAGGGAGGCATCAGGAAACTTACAATCATGGCAGAAGGCAAAACTGGTATGTCTTACATGGTAGCACACCAGAGAAGTGAGAGCCAAGTAAAGGGGGAAGCCACTTATAAAATCATCAGATCTCATAAGAACTCACTATTATGAGAACAGTATGGGGAAACCTGACCCCATGATTCAATTAGTCCACCAGGCTCGCCCTTGACACAGGGTGATTATCACAATTCAAGGTGAGATATGGGAGGTGACACAGAGCTAAATCATATCAGTTGATGTGAAAAAAATTGGATTTGTCATACATTATCTCACTTAAAGTCTAAGAGTTATCAACAACATTAAGAACTTACTGTGTTGCTATTCTTCCAAAAATAAGTCTGCATGATAAACTAAAAAAAAAGAATGCCTCAAATACAATATTGCCTACTTTTACTAAACATAAAGTTAAATATTGTTCTATCAATTCCAATCATCAAAATCCCAGGTTGTTGACTCATTTAGGCATTAGCTTCTATGTGTTGTCATAAATCAGTCACTTCTGAAGAGTAAAAACCCTTTCTTGGAACAGGTACATAGATCTAAGGCTTCTGTAACTCTTCATGGACTTAAAGCTCCCCACAACTTCTTAATTTTTAAAAAAAGTTGTAAACAGTATATTTACCTCCCAGAACAAGAAAATAACCTTTCTATTTTCCTTCCAACTGATCGAGGGAAAAAGTTTAATTTGCCTTTTTTTTTTGAGACGAAGTCTCACAATGCTGCACAGGCTGGAGTGCAGTGGCATGATCTTGGCTCATTGCAACCTCCGCCCCCCAGGTTTAAGCGATTCTTCTGCCTCAGTCTCCCAAGTAGCTGGGACTACAGGCATATGCCACTATGCCCGGCTAGTTTGTGTATTTTTAGTAGAGACAGGGTTTCACCATATTGGCCAGGCTGGTCTCAAACTCCTGACCTCGTGATCTGCCTGCCTCAGACTCCCAAAGTGCTGGGATTATACGTGTGAGCCACCGCACCCAGCCTAGTTTGCCTTTCTAACTCTCCAGCTGTCACTTGTTACTTAGAGCAAAGAAGTAGCAATCTGCATCATGTAGTTGCTACACAAAGCATAAAACCTCTCAGTTGTTTTTTCCTGGTCATAAAAGAGAAATCTTCCCAACTTAACAGCAAATCTCATGTGTCATGAGTTGGCTGTTATCTGGAACTGTGATATAAAGAGTTATACATTACATATTAAAATTTTGTTAGCTTATTTAACCAAGAGTTTAAAAATGGTTTCATCAAAAATTAATATTACTATTTGTTTTGTCTCCAAATATAAATATTTAGTAGTTTAAGATAAACTAATCTTTTTTTACTTTCAGGGATCTCTCTTATTAACCACAATATTTTTCATTCATTTTACATTGAATTTTCATAGAAAATATGAGTGGGTACAAATGTATATGGTTATATTATACCTTTGATTTAGGAAGAAATTAAGGCCAAAAGACCACCATCACCTCCAAAAGCATGCTCTACTCCTGGCTCCTGTTCTTCAGGGATGACGAGTACCAAGAATGATGTGAAAGCAAACACCATTTGCATACCAAACTATCTGGATCAAGAAATAAAAGTAAGTGTCAAGTTTATCAAATCCATAACTTGGAAACAGCATGAATATACCAAAAAAAATTTATATCACTAGCATCCTTAAAATTCTTACTAATAACTGAATTGATTTAAGCCTGTTTAGCCTGAAGTCCAAGGCATACTCCTATTTTCATTTCCAGTCTTACTTTTCCCTTGAATCTTGCCACTCTTAGATAAACACAAACTTTGGCTTTGACATAACGAAAAGCTTGGGGTTTATCAAACAAATCCAGCCCTATTCTTTCCATCTTTCGTTATCATCTTTCTAATACTTGAGAGGTACTACTTGCAATATCTTGCCACTATCTATAAATTTACTTCTCATATTTTAAAGCATAGATTCCTCCAATCAACATTCATCTCTTCCTCTTTTCTTTAGAAAACTGTGTCTTCAAACTTTCTCTGCCTGGGGTTATAAACTTAATTATATTAATAGTAATATATCATATCAGCTTCCTGAAAGGCTCTACCCAGCCAGTTATTTCTGAGAATAATATAAAATCAAGAATACATCAGTCAGCTGATATTTGTCATCTGCCATTTTTTCCATCTTTTAATCTCTTCTTGGTAACCTCCATATTGATCCACCATAAGTCCCACTACAACAAACTAAGGGTCAAAAAATTGTAATGATGACTCTAATTGGAATTTTAACTAATCAGTATCTGTAGTTATAATTACAAATAACAGAGCACATTGTAGAGATGGTTATTGAATAAGCTTAATGAGGAACTATTTTATATCCCCAGTAATGGGACTGCTGGGTCAAATGGTATTTCTGCCTTTAGATTGTTGTAGAAAGGGCTGTAAACAAGGTTGTTGTTGTTTTTTTTTTTTTAGATCTTTCAAGGATTTCTAAGAAAAAAAAATTCATAATGAGTGAATACATGAGGCATCTCTCAAGAGAAATGGAAATTAAAAATAGACCAAAAGGAAATTTTAGAATTAAGAAATACAGTTTTGCAGTGAATAACAATGTTTCCACCAATAACAGATCACAAATATGACAGTGGTAACATAATAATATGGTATCTTTACTGTACCTTTTCTATGTTTAGGTATGATTATATACACAAATACTTAACGATGTGTTACAGTTGCCTACAGTATTCAGTACAGTAACATGCTATACAGGTTTGTAGCCCAGGAACAATAGGCTATACTATATAGCCCAGGTGTGTAGTAGGCTGTATCATCTAGGTTTGTGTAAGCACACTATATGATGTTTTCACAATGATGGGATCATTCATGAAGCATTTCTCAAAATGTGTTTTTGTCATTAAGTAATGCATGACTACAATATTTGAAATCAAAATTTCACTGGATGTGATTAGCAGCACACTTGGCACTACAGAAAAAAATATATAAGTGGAAGTTAAAGAGAGAGCAATTAAAAAATGCCCAAATTAAAGTAAAAAGACTTTTAAAAATGTAAACAAAACCTTATTGACCTGTGAAAATACATTGGGTGGTTTAACATATGTGCAATTGGAGTCTCAGAAGAAGAGGAAAGAGAGATTAGAACATAAAAATTATTTGAAGAGGTAATAGCTAACATTTTCCCAAATCTGCCAAAACCTTAAAATACCCAAGAAAGATAAACACAGAAGAAGTTATATCTGGGCACATCATAGTAAAGTTGCGGAAAACCAAAGAGAATATCTTGAAATCAGCATGAGAAAAAAAACATATTACATATACAGCCATGCATCACTTAATGACAGGGATACATTCTAAGAAATGTGTCAGACAGTTTCATTGCTTTATGAACATCACAGAGTGTACTTACACAAACCTAGATGTTACAGCTACTACACATTTAGGCTATATAGCCTATTGCTCCTAGGCTATCAACCTATACAGCATTTTACTATACTGAATACTGTAGACATCGTAGCATAATGTTAAGTATTTGTATATCTAAACAGGAAAAGATACAGTAAAAATACAGTATGATAATCTATTTGACCACCATTGTATATGTGATCCACTATTGACTGAAACATTGTTATATGGTGCATGACTGTAATGATAAAAATGACAGCTGACTTCTCACTAGAAATATGCAAGCCATAAGACAATGAGATGACACTTTAAAGTGCTTTAAAGATTTAAATAGCTGACATTTTATAGTCTGTCTTTCAGAAGTAAAGGAAGAAGTGAGAGGGGAGATAAGTGTGGTTACAAAGAAAACAGAGTGGTAAAATGTAAAAACAACAGTAACACAAAGTTCAGGTGAGAAATAAATGAAATATAACTTGCAAGGTTCTTACATTATACATGAAGTGGTATAATATTAATTCAGGGAATACTACATTAGATTAAGGATGCATATTTTAATCCCTCAAACAACAAAAAGTATAGTTAAAAAGCCAATGGAGAGGATAAAGTGGAATACTAATATGTGCTTGATTAATCCAAAAGGAGGCAGAGAAAAGAATAAGGGGAATAATACAGAAGAAAAATCTTAAAAAAAAAAAAAATAGCAAGACGGTACACTCAAAACTATGCCAAAGGATAAATAGACTAAAAACTCTAATACAAAGACAAGGATTGACAAGTTAGATAATAATTTTTAACAAGGGCCATTATTTCAGCTTCTTTAAATATTTGGGGTTGATAATTAGCAAACATATTTAGAATTATTTATTTTGATACCAATGTGCAGAGTAAATGGCAACACCTTCATTTCCAATGTTAAATAATGAGCCAACAAATAATTTAACATCTCTTTTTAGGAGTAAATATGAATAAACACTGTCAGATAATTCACTCCTAGGTTTTCAATTTTAAATAAAGTGTTTGGACAAACATAGGGATAGAAGTCTCCTATTCCAGAACTTGGCAAAACCAGTTTTCTTTGACTGGAGGAGACAGTGTCTTAGCAATCCAGTTCATTACCACTCAAATCTCTAATACCAGGACTGGTTTGGGTAGTTTCTTCTGGTAATGTGCTTTAATGCCACCAATTTATTTCCCCTGTGACCACTCTTTACAGAGATTTGGAGTCACTAAATCCTGCCAGACCTGACCTTATGACTTGGGAGGGGAAATGTTTTGTTAAAGAGGTGCTGAACCATGTTCTTTGCACACTCCCTTTCAAGGCACAACACACAAAAACTGAGGCTGGATCCTTGACTTTGATTTCTAATCAAATAGGTCTAATGACCAGGTAGCTTCCCCTCTAAGGGGAGTAATTGAAAAACTTTCAAGTTTGATTAAGGAATTTTCACATCTGTTAAAATTTTCACTATCCTTAGAGCACATAGACTTGTGAGTATAGCATAATGCCAATAAAGAAGGGAAGCTATGAATCATATACATTATGCCACTTTAGAGAACATAGACTTGTGAGTATAGAAAAATGCCAATTAAGAAGGAAAGATATGAATCATATACATTACGCCACTTCATGAAATACGTTAGGACAGGCACTCAAGGTCAGGAACCATTTTGGAAAATATGATTGTTAGAATAAGAATTGCAAAGTCCTGCAAAGACAGGATGCCAGGACAACTTTTATGGTAGGTACCAAGGTGATAATCCCCAGAATATTTGCTGGACAATGGTGGATATCTCTGACGCTGAGCACCTATCCTCTGGAGTTGGAAGAGGAGTTTTCAATTCCAGAGTCTTTGTGGTAGTCTGCTTTGAGTTTTTGCCAACCAAGATGATACAGAGAACCCGATATACAGTTTTTCAGTTACTTCTATGGCAAAAGAAACATGGGGTTACCTTGAGGAATTAAGGTTTCTCTGCCCCTAGAAATCATGAGATCACTGAAGAAGAGTTTTTTGAGGGTTTCAAAAGACTGAGTTCAGTAGACTTCCACAGGTGGAATCACAGAGAGAATCTACTCATTGGATAATTTTCCATTTCTCCAGATCTGATCAAGACTCGATTTGTGACCCTTCAGAAAAGCTATAATATCTCTGACACTCAGAAGCCTGGTTTACAGGCATAGTTATCCCTGCCTCAAGCTACAGAAACAAATGTTTATCTCAAGGGATTGGAAGCTGCTGTGTTCACTGTGCATCTGCTTAGGTTTCTGTAACAGAGAATGCAGGCGGTTTCTCAGGAAGACATATTCTACATCCTCTCACTAAAAGGATAATTATATTCTCTAGGATGTTGTTGATCAATTAGTGATCTATGACTTAGAAGAAGCTAGGAGTGATGTGCAATCACTATATTGATGAAAAAATCCATAGAGGCAGAATGGCTTAGAAAATACCGTGAAGCTCTTTTTCTATTTTTGCCACAGTTTTTGATTTGTTGTGAAATTAGGAGGAAATCTAACTTTCTCTCTTTAGGATATGGCATTATCAAAGACAGATATCTTAACATAATAACAAAGTTCAATACAGGGCAATTGATTTTTCAGCCCTTTAATTTTGCTTATCTCCAGCATCTAGATCAATAACTAACAAATATTTGTTGAATTAATAATTTAAGACTTTAGGCAGAAATACTAAGAGAATGAATGTTGTAGTAGCTCAAACCAGATTTGATGTTGCTTTAGCCTGGGTCAAGGCAATGGGGATGTAGACAAATGGAGTGACTTGAGAAATATTTAGAAGGTAGAATTTACTGAACTTATTCTTTGACATTATGTTTTAGAAAAGGGCAAGGGAGTTGTCCAGGATGAACCTCAGCATCTGGCTTGGACAATTTAATGTATGTTGGTGCTGTTCATTGAGATAGGGGAACCAGGAGGAAAAGTAAGTTTGGAGCAGGTTTTAGGAAGAGAAACGTGGGTTTTCTTTTATATATTTTATGTCCAAAATACCTATAGTATAGCTAAGAGAATACATCTGATAGGCAAATGGATATATAGGACTGAAGTTCAGGAGACAGATATGAATATAACAGCAGACACAATTAAGAGTCAATCTGGAAACTGTGCTTACTTAACACATTGTACTTTTAATGCTTATTATAGCCCACTTTTATTAGAATTAATTATTTCATATTTCTATCTCCACTGTCACCTACACTTAAGCCTACAGCTCCAGAGTTTTTTTAAAAAAAATCTCAAGGAAGGATTCTGATTAACTAACGGAAATTTATTCTTATCCCATTGGGCCAATCACTGTGTTCAAGAAATTGAGGTACAACATCCTTCTCTCTCAGTCTATGGAGAGGAGCAGGGAAGATGGGCCAGTCCTGTGACTGATAGATTCCGATTAGAACACTATGGTACAGTGGGAAAGATAAATTCACCAGAAGTATATTCCTACTAGAAGATGCTGCTTCTGAACATAAAAAACAAGACAAACACACTCCATAGCCTACCCTAAAGTGTTAATTGTACTGGAAATGTTGTTTTCACTACGATTCTACTGTGTACTATCTGAAATCGAGCTCCTGAGTTGAAAATCCCAATTGACTTAATTGCACATCATATACAGAGTGATATTTGGGATGATGGGATTCTGGAGAAAATAAAGAAAACCTTATAAGCCTTGTATTATTTATTTGCTCATATGTAACTCTAATGTTCTCTGTCAGATCCTGGCAAAGCTCTGTGACATTTTACAAACTGATTCTCTGGCAGAAGTTTTACAGTGGCTACTTCATGCAAGTTCAAAAGGTGCGATTAAGATATACATTTTAAAACACAGCTCAATTTATTGTCAGAAATTGAGAATATGTCAATCAATATCTGAAGTTTTGTACCTTGGATTTGCAAAGAAAATGTTGCAATATTAATTATTTCCCCAGTGTTTCAGTATCAGAATAATTGCTGTCCTGAATATCCAGCTGCATGTATGTGGGTCACTCAAAGAACTCAAAATTCAGTATGCCTTACATCGAACTCATTTGGGTGACATGAAACACTTGTGTCCAAGGGAGGTCTTATTCTCAGCTAGAGTTAGTGTTCCTCCAGAGTCCACACACCCAGGGGCCTTGCTGAGCACATCCTCTGGGCTGCTGTTAGCTCTGAACACAAAGCTTATTTCTTTTCTTTGGTAAGAACAATAGAACAGCCATCCAAGTAACAACTCTGTTACTTTTAACAACTCTGCCAATTGCCCAGCAAAACCATCAACTCAGTCATCTCTTAGCCTCTTTTGAGCCCTTCCTGGCCTGTTCCGTGAAAACACATGCCATTCCCAGTCTAGACAATGATAAATGGCAGAGAGCAGCTATCCTCAAGTGTAGCTGGTTATCAGACTGACTAAGGCAAAATCTCTGTGGTGGGACTTGGGAATTTGCATTTCTGACAAGTTCCCAGGTGATGCTGATAATGCTGGTCTCAGGACCACTCTGAGAATCACTGCACTGATCAATGCTAGGAAGTACCAATGTGTGAAGAAGTCTAATGATTTAAAGTAGGAAGCATTTTGGAAATATTACCTTGCCCCAGGAATTCAATACTACTTTTTAGGCAATTGAGAAGTGCTTAGGGGCAATGGGTCTTTAGTTATCTTCTAATTATTTTTCCTTTTTAAGAATGTAACATTTAATAAACTATACAAGTAATAAATCCTTATTATTGGGAGAAAGAACAGATGAACGAGAAAAAAAAAGAGATGAGACAGAAAAGAAATCATCAATAAAATTACCACAGACATCATTTCAGCGAATACTTTGGTGTGTATCTACCTAGATATGCTTGTAACTACTTATTACCTATTAGTCTGTATTTTAATGGAATCATATTGTACTTTATTTTTGTATAGATATCCTTATAGCTGTGACAGCAGCTTGTAAGACTGGCTACTGTACTCAATATTTTAAAATGATTCTACTGCTATCCAGTGGAAGTACCTCAGTGAGTTAACTAATCTGGGCACTCTACAGTATCACAGATCAACAGAAACTAGGTTGAAGTGAACCAACTTTTCTGCAACAATCTTTACTCTCACATTGGTAACTACCCAGAAAATTGATGACCAGTCTTTCACACTCAGGAGCTGGATAATCCTGTGTTTCTAGACAACATGATAATTGCAACCTTCACTCCTCCCACCCTTTTTTGTCTTTTAAACCAGAAAAGAGTGGATCTCAGCTTTGATTCATTCTGAGCTCGCTGAGATAAACCTGTTGACTCATCACAGAAGAAACACCTCAAAGGAACCAGTAGCAGAGACTGGGAAACCACTCACAGTTAAATCACCACCCACAGTTAAATCGCCCCCAAATTTACCTGCAAAATCAAAAGTGCTGACCAGAGATACAGAAGAGCATCAACCAACCAGGTAATTAGATATAATGGCCCCCTAGAGGGAGGATCTATGACACAGGATGACTTTGAATTCTCGTTATTTAAGTTTTAAAATGCTAAACATGAGGTTCTAAAGCTCCTCTTTATTCAGTAAATGACTGCAATATATATTTGTTTGCTTTCATTTTCATAAATGTAATATCAAAATTGTTCTCAATTCTATTGTTTAGAACATTTTGGCAGAAACTATGTCTTTCTTATCTGGTAAGCTTTCCTTTCAAGGAAAATTATTTTTCCAGTAAGGGAAAAGCAAGAATGGCTACCTAGAAATCTAAGATAATAAAGGTTTTTATAGTTTAACTAAAGTAGATGCAATTAAGGAAATCAAAATTGTATTGTTACAGTTATTGTATATTTTGTTAAATGCATATCACACAGGTTTCAGTTTTTTGTGTAGAGCAATGCAAAATTAAAATAAATTGTTTCACTTAAATTTCTCTGATTTACTCCTGGGGCTTTCAGAGAGAAAAATAACTACTAAAATGACTGAAATTATTGCAGGAGAAATTTTTATTAAATGCTATAATTTCAATAACAGAAGAAAATATATATTTACATAGAATCATGGTAAAAGAATGTGTGGTAAGATGTTATTTAAGCTTGCAGAGAAAATTTTCTTGCTTTAAAAAGTTGAGTAAAGCTTAAAGTTAGAGAAAAATTACATTTTGAACATACAAATATGTCACTTTAAAAAGCGTTAAGACAGAAAAAAATTGTATTACTAATTGTCCCTATTTTAAAGTGTCCATAAAATCAGAAACTGAAATCTCTACCTTAACGACTATACATATAAAACAATAGTTAGATATTTACTCAAAGTAAGAAGAATTTTCCATTGGGAAGTAAATTTAATACTGTATACATTAAAAAAACAAAGACTTGGGGTAACATATTTAAGATACATATACATTGAACTTACTGATGATAGTGTAGCCTACAGAAAATACTTGTATCTGTGAAATTCACTTTCTTCTTCTTTCTCCAACTGATATAGAGTGTCAAGTCAAGGATCTGAAGAAAACAAGGAGGTACCAAAAGGTTAAGTACAATTTTTGGTAATTACTGAGTTGGTATAAAGAAACCAGTAAGTACTAATGACTTAGGGAATAGATTTTAAGAATCAGTGCTTTTAAAAAACAGAAAAATACAATACTAATTTATTTCCAGATCAATTCTTGAGAGAGCATCTGCTGACTTTCTCATAAAGATAAATTTACCTTTGTCTTGAAAGGCAAAGTGTCTGATCAGGGACGGACACTCTTTGAGAAGCAAGACAGCAGGACAATAAGAACTATAGATTTGGTTATAGCAATTCAGTGAAAAGGGAAACCCTGCATTGACCTAACAAAAGGACAATGATCTCAGAGTTTTGGTTCTTCACAGCTTAATGGAGCTAAATAATTTCACTGGAAACAAAATCAACCAGAGAGAAGGGTAAAATGGCAATCAGCCACAAGCAGGTAACTATGAGACAGCTGAAATACAATAGAAAAGAGCAGTTTTGTGTACTACCAGAAGCCCAGCTCCAGTCTATAGGGGCACCAGGGAGAATCAAGAATTGTGGTAAGTCCTACCTAGGTTAAAAATAGCCCAAACAAAGAATCCTTGTAGGTTTGGCAGCTTCTAGCTTTAAAGCAAGCAAACTATGAAGCATATATACAAGCTTTATACAAAAATCTGTTTTGTTATTTCTACAAGTTCCCTTTATATCAGGAATGATATATAATCAATCAGAGCTCATTAAGGTCACCCTAGACTCCAGCAAGTTCCACTGTGATTAACTAAATCCAAAAGAGGTACCATCTGTTAACAGCCAATAATAAGTATAGTTTAAAAATTACAAAGTACTCCCTTACTCAGACTTCAAAGACAGTCTATTGTATCTGGCCTCTCCTGCCAAAATCCTCGTCCCGGGACTGTAACATCATGACAGTGATGGTTTCTATTATTCAACTTTATTTCTTACCTGTGAGGCCCACATGTATTTTATCATTTAGATACTTGGAACTTTTTTGTATAAGAATTTCCAAGTCATGCCCCTTTCTCTCCATGTTGATATTCAGCATCTCCTCACATCCCTATTCCTGCTTGGGTGCAACTATGTAGGTCTTACGAGCACAATTAACTTGTTTTAGCCTGCTTGTCTCTTCTCTTGTGGTATCTATTAGGATCATAGGTCTTCCTTCTTCTCTCTCACTGTCCTGTCCTCACCCATCACCACTCTTAAACGTAACCAACTCTATATCATTCCAATCAAAATCGTGTTTACTTTTGAGAGTGAAGAACATACCCTGCATGTTACAGAACAAATAACTCATTAAAGATGAGCATGTGGAAAGAAAGAAAAAAAGAAAGAAATAAAGCAATTCTTTTTTTTTTCTTTTTTTCTTTTTTTTTTTTTTTTGGAGACGGAGTCTCACTCTATCACCAGGCTGGAGTGCTGTGGCACGATGTCGGCTCACTGCAACCTCTGCCTCCTGGGTTCAAGTGATTCTCCTGCTTCAGTCTCCTGAGTAGCTGGGACTACAGGTGCACGTTACTACGCCTAGCTAATTTTTGTATTATTAGTAGAGACACAGTTTCACCATGTTGGCCAGGATGGTCTCGATCTCCTAACCTTGTGATCTGCCCACCTTGGCCTCCCAAAGTGCTGAGATTACAGGCATGAGCCACCATGCCTGGCTGAAATATATTCTTTTATGAATTTTGGGTGTATCTGATTCACCTAATTCATACAGTTTCTTGTAGATCATTTACTACTAAAACATGGAGAAGCTGTGTTCAGTCTCAATTATGGTCTTATTTAGATTTTTTCTCTATTTCAGAGACTGAGCACAAGCCTCCATTGTTTATAAGAATAAATAATATGAAAATACCTGTTGCAGAATATTTCAGCAAACCAAAGTTTCCTACCAGGCCTAACATTCAGGAGAGTGGATCAGCAAAACCAGCGTCAGCAAGGAGTATACAAGAATACAACCTCTGTCCCCAAAGAGCATTTTATCCTTCAACATATTGAAGGTAGAAGTTCTAGACTAAGTGAATTCTTTCATGAATATGAGCTTCACATTTACATCATTGAATTATTTTTCAAATAAATAGTTTTGGTATTGAGGAATCAAGTGGTCCTCTTTATGGTGGCACATGTAAATCTAAAAACCTCTGTATATAATGCTACAAATAAATATTACTGGAGATGATATTTCCATTTGTAGCTAATAAGATGTGTAAAAGAAGTATGTTTATTTATATACTGTGTTTCCAGTCTTGCACTGTTAGTACATGAGCATAAAGCCCTGATACTAGAAAAATCATCCATAATCAGAATTAGGCAGTTACAGTTTGACACCTACCCCAAACTCTGTTGCGGGGGTGGAAAACAAAGAACAAGAAATAAAACACCACCACCACCACCACCACCACCACCAAATAAATAAATACACACATACATACGTACATAAATACATAAATAAATACTTACATACATACATACATAAATACCAACAACAGAATTTTAACATGTGAGCTGATTTTTACCATCCAGTGTTTCACTGTTGTTGAACTATTATGAAAAATGCTCCCCTCCCCTTCAAAAAGAAAACATATACAAATTGTTTCTAACTCATGAGCCAGAAAGAAGCTAGTTTTCAGTCAATGCTAATGGTAGACATTAACATTTCATAATACTGAATTTTTTGTATTTTTAAAAGAAACCACTCTTGGGCCACAGATACCATTCTTTGAGTGTGCTGCTGCAGTCTATCTACCAATAAGCCAATCCTTTATTTAGAATGTTTGCACTGATGTTCATCAGAGACACCATATAAATTCAGTGTGTGGTGTGTTCATGTGTATGCATGTCTATGTGTACATTAAATTTTAGTAACATATTTACTATGTGTCAGGAATTATTCTAAACACTTTAGATATAACTTATTTAATTTTCACAAAGACTGTTTGAGACTACTCATTTTTCTCATTATTTAAAATAAGAAAGCTGAGGCACAGATTTGAACTCATTGTGATAAGTTGTAACAAATGCCATCATTCTAACACAATTATTTCTCACATGAGAGTCCAAAGTGTGTGTTTCAAAGATGACTTTGCTTTACTTGGTGATTTAGAGGCCCAGGATCCTTCCATCTGGTGGCTGAACCAACACCTAGGGCTCCACTGTCAATTGTACCATGCTGGCAAAAGAAAAATGAGAGTAAAATATTAGTTTCCTATTGCTGATGTAACAAATTTCCACAAACTTAGTGACTTCATGTAACACAAATGTATTTTCTCACAATTCTGTAAGCAGAGGTCTGAAATGGGTCTTAGTGGGCTAAGATCAAGGTGGGGCAGGACTGCATTCCTTTCTTAAGCTCTAGGGGACTATTTGTTTCCTTACCTGTTCTATTTTCTAGAGGCTATCTATACGCCTTGGTTCATGGCTCTCTTCCAACTTCAAAGTCAGCAATGGCCAGTCAAGTTGTTCTTGCAACAAATCACTCTGATGCTGACTCTTCTGCCCCCATCTTTTAATTTTGGACCTTTGTGATTACATTGGGCCTATTATCCAGCTTATTCAAGAAAATCTCCTTCATTTAAGGTCAGCTGATTAGCAATTTAATTCTACCTGCGACCTTAAATTCCCCCTTACCATCTAACTTAACAAATTCAAAGGTTCTGGGAATTAGGATCTTTGAGGTGACACTATTATGCCTTCCACAAGGAGGATATATCTGCTTAAAGTCTTGGCCTTTAAATGGTAAACATCACTTCTAGTTATCTTCCATCATTGAGAATTAGTATAGCTGAAAGAGAAGCTGATTAAAAACTCTTGAGTAGGAACCATATTCCAACTATAGCTATGTTCTATTTTAAGAAAAATTAGCTTTTGACACAAAGATTTCATGACTAGCTCAAAGTATGGCTAGAATCTATGTGCTTAAGCACTAGGTGCTACTGATAAATATCAAGATTATGCTCAACTCACAAAATTAATAAAGTGCGCTCTTTCTTTTGGTATGAAGAAATTATAATAGCATTGCCAATTCTTTTTCCTTACAATTTTGCTAAAATTCATCTATCAGACCACATAGTTTTTGTGTTTGGGGGGGGTTGTAGCTCTTTGACAATTTTATTTCTCCTGTGATAACTGGTCTATTTATATTTGTGGTATTTTTGGAGAGGAGGGTCAATTTTGGAAGTTTGTATTTTCCCAGAAAATTATCCATTTCATCCAGGTTTCCAAATTTCATAGAATTGAGAGATTTATCTCATAATTCATCAAATTTATTCTGCAATTCTCATTTTTATATATTTGCAATTTTTTTCTTGATTCAGTTAGGTAATGACTCCACATTTTGCTACCATTTTCAAAAAAAACGATGTTGGATTTATTCTCATGTCCAACAATTTTCCTATTTTTGCATCTCTTTTCATTTCTTAATATCTTTAAGTTCCATTTTTTATATCTTTAGGTTCATTACTGTTCTAACACCTTGGGTCAAATCTTCTTAATTTGTTTATATTCACTCATTCTCTTATATTAGCATAAATTTTTAAGGTGATGCATTTTTCTCTATTCACAGCTTTATCTAGATCTATAGATCTGATATGTAGTGTTTTTATTGTCTCTGTTTTCAAAATATTATATAATTTCAGATTTGGTTTCCTCTTTATCTAATAAGTTCTTGAGAAAAAAAATTAAATGTAAGGCTTTCATCCCATCTCACCAAGTTTATTTTCCAGTTTAGTGTATTGTTACCAGAGAAGCTGCCTGTATTTTCACTTTGGAAATTTTTCCTTGTTGTCTGATATAGTTGTTTTGTGAATATTCCATGGACACTAGAATACAAGTTGGATTTTTTGTTTTCAGCCTACAAAATTTGGTATCACTATCTGTATTAGTAATTATAACATGTATATTTTCCATATATTCATCTTTTGTCTACTTGCATTGTAATAGGTTGAGAAGTATGAGTTAAAGACTCCCTATACTGATGTGTTGTTTCATGTAATTCCCAAAGTTTTCTCTCAATAACTCTGAATACTATGTTACCTGATGCATAAATAATCAAAATGATTAGATCTTTACTAAGGATTGCATTCTTGACCATTACAACATGTTCTTCTCCTTTTCCTTATTTGTAATCTGTTGCACTTTATCCAATGCTAACATTGTGACTTCGGTCTTCGTTTTATTAGCCTGGTATGTCTTTTTCTACTTTTTATTTTCCATATTGCTAAGTAGCTTTAAATACAGCATATATTTCTTTTTTAAATCTGATTTGGGAGATTTTTAGACCATTTAAATTTGCTAATAGGACATACAGATTTTGTCATGTGATTGTGTTTTGTGTTAGCATTTTTTGTTGCTTTAATAAATGTCTCACTAAATGATCTGCAATTTCCTTGTTTTGTTTAGTGAGTGTTCATTTGGTAATTTAAACTTTACATTTTAAAAACTGTATCTAAGCCTGGCTTCCACAGAAAGTAGAGCCTGAAACAAAAGCCTATATATTATTACTATTTTAGAGCAGGCAATGTCAAAAAGACTGAGAAACAAGGGAAATGAGGCAAGAAATGAGAAAGCCGAATCAAGCATTATCATTAGCTACTGCTTGACAGTTGTTTGCTCAAACCCTAAGAGACAGAGTAGATGGAATAATATTTCCATTTTACATATAAAAACACGGAGACCTAACGAAGGTTGACTAACTCATCCAAAGTCCCACAACTAACTGTGGCAGTGGCAAAGTTTAAGCTTAGTCCAATTTCCTACTGTTTCCATTGATTCTGTCAATGTATCACCTTTTGATTTTGTCACTGCTTCTCTTCTTCACATTTCTTCACATTATTATCACTATATGTGTCTGGCAATGAGATAGGAAACTAGAGATAAATACCTGTATGCTAACTGGAATCAAAGTTTAATGACTACTATATGCCTTTGCTACCTTTAATTCCAATCCCTGTCATTTTCTTTTCTTTCTTTTTTTAAATCTCATTTTACACCTGTGGTCTGTATGCTTTCTCAGGGCTCTATAGACAATTCTTGCCTTTTATCTACATAATTTCTGTGATCTTTCCTGTGTATAAAGTGAAATCATATGTCACTTTGCTTTATAACTACCAGTCAATAGTGGATTTCATCATTGTTCATTCATCTCCCAAAAGACATTTATTCAGTAGAACTGCTTTCTTTTCTCATTTTTGGTTTTTCCATTTTGAGCATTTTCAAATGCTATAATGTCAACAGCACCGATCTCTGGAGAATCAGAATGAAGAATGGTTCTTCTCTTAAGAATGAGCTTGCTTTATGATGACTGTAAGTTATTAAAGAAGTTAAATGTGAGGAAATTCTATATTTCAGCAGACATATATTTTCTGATACATTTATTTAAGTAGTTTACTTCCCTAACTTTATGTTCCAATACAAGTAACTTTAATATTTACTGAAGTTTTAACAAAAAAAGAACCTAAATACACCAAAACAATGCTGAGAGAAAAGGATACATTAAAATGAGAAAAAAGCTTAATTTTTTTAAAACCAAATTTTAAAATATCTCATAAACTAGGTAGTAATCTTTGCCTTTTTGCCACCAACAGCCTAGATATGGGCCTGTAGTGGGTAGAATTGTGTACCCCAAAAGATATGTCAAATCCTAACACATGGTACCTGTAAATGTGACCTTATTTGGAGACAGGGTCTTTGCAGATGTAGTCAAGATGAGGTCATATTGGATCATGGTGAACTCTAATCCAATGCTGGTCTCCTTATAAAAAGAGAGAAATTTGGACACTGATGTAAACATAGAAGACAGAGTAGAAGACCACTTGACAACAAAACTGAGATTGGAGTCAAGCCACTATAGGCTAAGGAACAGCAAGGATTGCTGGCAACCACCAAAAGCCAGGAAGAGGCTAGGAAGTATTCTTTCCTAGGGCCTATGGAGGAAGCATGACCCTGGGACATCTTTATTCTGGACGTTTAGTCTCTGGAACTGTTAAGAGAATAAATTTCTGTTGTAAAGCCACCCAGTTTGTGGTCATTTCTTACAGCACATCTAGGAAACTAATACAGGGCTTTTTATAATTAACAAAAATTAAACTTTTATTTGGAATGATATTTTCCCACCTTTCATAATTAAACAGTGCCCTATTCTACACAAAATAGTTTAAGTAAAAGGCATAATATTTCATGCTGATAAAGCACATTTGCTCAGAAAAACATGAACCTTTGAAAAATATAACTTAAGACATAAGCTTTGTTATTTTAGAATTGTAGGGCTTGTCTTTACTTACATATATTGCCTACAGACCTTACCTTAAAATAGGTAACTATAATAGATTACTAAGAACAAAGTAACAAAAATAGACAGTAAATATCAATACTAAATCCAAGAAATTTCCTATTGTGTGTATATGTTAGTATGTAACACATATAGTATAAGTTAAACACTTTTTAAATATAACTTTTATATATTAAAAAGAAGACAAAAGAATAGGAACTAGTTTTACCCAAACTCAATGAAGGCTACTGAAATCCTTTAGCTGTGACAGAGACCAATCACTTTACCTTACACATTTAACTGCATCTACAATTACCTGTAGGAAACTAAAACAGCTCCCTTTTACACTATTCTTTCTTGCCAGCATTCCCATACAAACGTTTAGCTAAGGATTTTTGTACTTAATAAAATTCAAATTGCTCTTAGTGTGTTCAACACAACCATTCACAAGTAATACAGATATATGGCAAATGGCAAATCAATCATATTATCATCAATTAATAACTGAGAACCATACATGAGAACAGATATAAATATATTTACATGCATATTTTCACATGTGTATGTGATTTATAGAAGCATACATTAGTATGAATATTCTTATATGAGAACAGGCAGATGTACATATAAACTTTATTCATCTTAAGACCCAACAAATATTTTTTTAAAAAAATATGAAAGAAAAACACAGCTGCTAAGAACTGTTTCATTTTAAATGCAGGTAAAGGCAAAATTGATCTTATAATAGCAACAGCATTATAAAATAATTTAGTCTGCAAAATTCAGTTTTATAATTGAAGTAACTTATCACCATTGTAGGAATGAAACAAATGAATTCAAGAGATTCTCAACTCTTCAGTAGTTACTTCAGAACCACAAAAAGGCATCACAAAGAACAGATATGTACTCCACAGTCCAAAAGAAATGAATTATTATGTCGATCGTACTGCTACTTCTTCCTAAAATTACTACATTTCTTTCAAATAACTAAGTTAAACATAAAAGGTGCAAATAGAGGGTAACCTACCATACACAACATTCTGATAGATTGACAGTATATTTATGAATATGTGCCCTCACAGAGAAGTAGACAATAGATCATAAAGATGTTGACAGGACTAAAAAATAATAAAACTGAAAGGTCAGAAGGCACATTCTAAAGAATATAAAATGAAAGAAAATGAAAATATACTAAAAAAGAAAAATTATCTAGAAACTACTATTTGAGGCTTTAAAAACAAAAACAAAAAGCCACATACACATTTAAATCTTCTTATGCAAAATCAAAAAATATTTTCTTACAAAGTTTAATGGGCTTTTTTATCATTTAGCTCCAAAAAAAAAAAAAAGTTTTAAAATTCGTAACAGAAATAAGAAAAAATAAAATTTTCTTCCAATTTCAATATTCTATATAGCACCTCACCTTCTCCTAATTTTTCCATAAACTAAAAGGAAACCAGGTAATATTAGTGTGGCAGAGAGTTGACTGTAGATTCAGTGTGATTTTCCTTATCCTGCTTTTCTTCATGTGGTGAATCTGGTTCATTTCTTCTATATTCCTCCTCACTGGAATCACTGTCCGATCCACCCTCCTCCACCCTGACAGACTGCTTGTCATGAGAAGAACTTTCACAGGCTTTGTCTGTGGGAACAGCTCCTTTCCGCTGGGGCAAGATAGTAAAAAATGCTTCTTGCCAGTCTCTTGTTTCCAGGTATTCCAGAATAATCTCAAACACTGCAATAAAGACAAACTCCATACATTTCTTAGCCAAGTTCATCACAATGTTGCATGCTGTCTTTTAAAATACATTGCCTTTGTATTAAGACTGCTATTTTGTCCTAACAACTACTTTGTTCTTATATCTCCTTTTTCTATTGTCTGTCAAGGCCAATTTGCCCCAAGGTACTCCAGCCCAGTTACCTATCTAGCTTTTTCTCAGTTCAGTTCTTGAGCACACAGAAATTTACCAGTATCTCATGTCAATTATAATCAATAAAGACCTTTTTAGTTTCTCTCCTACTGTTTTCTGGCCCCTTCACATCTTTATCCTTTACAAGTTAACAACCTGGTTAGCATTCATTTAACTTTCTTCATGTTTCCTATAAAGAGCCATTGACACTAGGAGCTCCTTGCCTGCTTTTTTCTCTTTTCTTTCTGTTTTTTTTAACATTAGCTGTAGTAAAGAGTATCAATATTGTCTCTGAGGTACTCTTAACTCAGCATACTGCTGAAGGGTTAACTTGAATTACTTTGCGGAAAATGTAATTTCCACTATATATCAAAGGTTTTAGAGGCAATTCCTTTGTTGAATCAATAATTTCATTTATATAACTCCCTAGAACCTGCTATATAGAAAGTAGTGTATAAAAACCGTTTAATAAGTAGTTGTGTATTGACTAAAAACTCTGCTTAAATAATTTTTTAAAGCAAAGTCTAGGCGAAGACAGGTACACGGATGTCTACTTCAATGTTATTTGCAACAGCAAAAAGAAAAAAAGCACAACTCAACCATGGAAGAATGGTTAAATTATTGTATATTAAAATGATGGACTACCATTTTTTAAATAAAAAAATAAGTAATTTATTTATCTATTTATTTGAGACAGGGTCTCACTCTGTTGCCCAAGCTGGAGTGCAGTGGCACAATCATGGCTCACTGCAGCCTCAACCTCCTGAGCTCAGGTGATCCTCCCATCTCAGCCTCCTGAATAGCTGGGACTATAAGCGCCCATCATCATGCCCAGCTGATTTTTGTATTTTTTGTAAAGATGAAGTTTCACCATGTAGCCCAGGCTGTTTTCAATCTCCTAGGCTCAAGCAGGAGCCTGCCTGTGTCTTCAAAAGTGCTAGGATTATAGGCGTGAGCCACCGTGCCTGGCCACCATTAACAAATATTCAATGACATGAAAAATAAAGTGATAAAGGAGAGAAAATATCCCAGATTTACAACATTGTATGTAATATAGTAAAAATCCAATTATGTAATAAATAATAATATATCTGCATAGGAAAAGAAATGGAAGTCAACACCAAAAAGTTAACACCAAATATCTCTGTGTAGTAAGATACAGCTAATTTTTGAATACTTTCGTACATTTTCAAAATTTTCTAACAGGTCTTATTTCTGTTATTTAAACAAATTATAAATGATTACTTTTTAGAATTTTGTCTCCAGCAAGGTGTAATACTTTCTACCTGTTCAAATACTAAATGTAATATTCTTTCTCACAATGTTCACTCAGGTATATTTTCACTTTATCCCTTACAGCTTACCATGATTAACTGCCAAAACTTTTCGACTATTCATCTTCACAAAATTTCCAAGTGGGAGCTGTGCATGATTGATTCCATAATCTGATGCTTGTTTATATGTGATTCCCTAAAACAAAGACACTATGACTTCAACAAGAACATTAAATTATTTTAAAGCTCTGTAACAGTATAAATAATTTTTAGAAAAGATTTATAGTTTAGAGAATGTATAGTTCAGAGAGTATTATCTGAAGGGGGGTATGTGTGTGTTTTACTGCTCATTTGGAAACATTCTCTTGACAATAAGTATAGTCAATGTTTAGAGCATTTGTTTTAACCTCCTAAAGTTACAAATGAGGAAACCAAAAATATTATGTTTCCTGCTCAGTTACAAAGCTCCTCAGCAGCAGAACCACAAGAAAAATCTGGCTCACATGTCTCCTGACTCAAATATAATTTCCCCATTCTACCCTGCCTTTATCTCAGTTTAAAATAAAGTCCTGCACTGCATAACAAAGTTTCAGGCAAAAACAGATCTCATATACAGTGGTGGTCCCATGAGATTATAATGGAGTTGAAATATTCCTGTCACCTAGTGACTCTGGAGCTGTGGAAATGCATTACTCATGTGTTTACGGTGATGCTGGCAGAAACAAACCTTCTGCTAGTCACATAAAAGTACAACACTATAATTATGTACAGTAAATAATGTTTGATAATAATAAATTATATTACCAGTTATGTATTTACTATACTTTTTATCATTAGAGTGTACTTCTCCTACTCTTAAAAAAAAAGTTACATATAAAACAGCCTCAGGCAGGTTCTTAGGAGGCATTCCAGAAGAAGGCACTGTTACTATAGAAGATGACAGCTCCATGCATGTCATTACCCCTAAAGACCTTCCAGTGGACCAAGATGTAGAGGCAGAAGACAGTGATACTGATGATCCTGACTCTATGTAGGTCTATGCTAATGTGTGTGTTTGTGTCTTAGTTTTTAACAAAAAAGTTTAAAAATTAAAGAAAAGAGAAAAAAAATTTTAACTTTAAAAAGTTAAAAAAAATTAAGACTAGAAAGAAGCTTATGGAATAAGGATATATGAAAGAAAATATTTTTGTTCAGCTGTATAATGTGTTTATGTTTTAGGCTAAATGTTATTATAAAAGAGTCTAAAAGTTTTAAAAATTAAGTTTATAAAGTAAAAAAAGTTACAGTAAGCCAAGGTTAATTCATTACTGAAGAAAAAAATTAGTGTAGTGTAAGTGTACAATATTTATAAAGTCTACAGTAGTACACAGTAATATCTAGGTCTTCACATTTATTTGCCACTCCCTTACTGACTCACCTAGAGCAACTTGCAGTCCTGCAAGCACCACTCATGGTAAGTGCCCCTATACAGGTATACATGAATTTTTAAAATCTTTTATAACATCTATGTTTAAATACGTTTAGAAACGCAAAGACCATTATGTTACAACTGTCTACACTATTCGGTACAGCAACATTCTGTATAGGTTTGTAGCCTATGAGCAATAGGCTATGCCATGCAGCCTATGTGTAATAGGCTATACGGTCTAGGTTTTTTTAAGTACACTCTATAATGTTCATATCGCTTAATGGTGCAATTCTCAGAACATATCCCCATTGCTAAGCAACATATGACTATATTTAAACTGAATTCAATTATGTAACACTACTTTATACAAATGGCAAAAACAAATTAAATGAAAACTTGAATTGAGAAATTTTAAATAACTGATGTTTTATTTTTCCCTTTCTGTAAATTAAAAAAATGCTGAATATGAATTTTATCTCGTCAAAATTAAAATCCTTGAAGCCTATGTCTAACCAGAACTGAAATGGTCAAAAAACAGAGTACAGGAGAAAGAAAAGCTCAATTTCTCAACTGATGGTTTACATATTTGGCAGGGGGGGGTGGCAAAATAATTAATAATAGATTGAAGTAGGTGCTTTTGAAAACAAAACTGTTTTAATTCAGAGAAACAAACATGAAAAAAATATGTGGTTCTATATAAATAACAAAATAGAATTTTTCCACTAAGAAAAAAATAAAAAGGCTAAAGATCATTCTGATAGAAGTCCCTATGATGCAACAGAGCTGCAGCTGTCCAATTGGTAGCCATGTGTGATTACTTAAATTGATTACAATTTACAAAATTCAGTTCTTCAGTCATACTGTACACATTTGTACACACATACTGAAGTACTGAATTTTGTAAATTTTAATCAATTTAAATTTAAGTAGTCACACATGGTTACCAATTGGACAGCTGCAGCTCTATTGCCACAGAGCTAACATACTGGACGAGCAGATGCGAAGAATTTTGCATGCTGCAACGTTGCCGGTGAAGTATAAAATGACATTTTCTTTTAGAAAGTGCATTTCTGTAATTTTTCATCCAAATAAAGGTATGGACGGGAGAAGAGCAAAGTACAAATGTATGAGAATAGAAAAAACATCTTATGAAAATAACATATTTAAAAACTAGTTTAAATTCCAATGGCTTAGCAATTGATTAGCAGCAGTATTTTCTATCAATAAAGTGTAGTGTTTAAGCATGTGGACTCCAGAGCAATCTGCCTGGTTTCAAATAGCTGCCTTGTCACCTACTACTACTGATTTTAGACTTAATTTCTCTGTGCTGTGAATTTCTTACCTGTGGAAAGTAGATGACAATAGCACTAAACTCACTGGGTTGTAATGAAGATTAAGTAAGCTAATATATGTGAAATACTTTGCTTAGCTCAAAAGGTGACTGACATATAGTAGGCACTCAATAAAGATCAGCTATCATTAATATTACTGTTACTTTCAGGAAATGTTGAAATATCAATTTTAAGTAGCAAAGACAAAAATAAAAATTTAATAGTACCTTGCAATGGTTGTGATCTACTAATCCTCCAATCACATAGGCCTTTGATTCATCTAATTCCTTCAGTATATTAGGTGAATCTGATGTAAGATAAATTAGGTCTTCTTTTTTTATGAGTTCACTATAGTGCTCTGGTTTGATATGGATATCCTTTAAGACACAGGGGAAAGATGTTACTAATTAACAGGATCTTGTGAATATTGTCTACAAATGATTATTCTCTTTTCCCAAAACAAATCCATCCAAAAACATGTAAAATGAAGTTTAAAAGAATATCATCATTACAATGCATTATTTAGAATTTACTACATCAATTCCTTATCATCTCACACCTTGATCATTTAAATAGCCTCTTAATTTTATTTCCTCGTTGCTGGCCTCAGACCCCAACCTACTTCCACACACTGATAGCAGGCTCATTTTCTAAAAATACAACTTTCAATGTTTTATCTTTTTCTCTGGGATATAATCTAAACTCTTTAATTTAATAACTCTTTCCTGAATATGGCACTAATCTACTTTTCCAACTTTATCTCAGTTCTAACAAAACAAATGCATTTTTACTGCCACATACTTGCTCATATTATTCTACAACCAAAGAACGCCTTCTCCAATTACTTCCTCTCCATCTACATGAATCACGAAAGGGAACAGCTTATAGATTTAATTAATTCCATAAATCTGTTTTTACAAAGATATACACATTTGAAAACTTCTTCACCAAAATTGTCAGGTCACAGGTATAAAATTGAACAATAGCTGGCAGTCATGATTTTGCAAGCCACACTGATTGCATAAAAGAAGATGTGTCACTAGGCTCAGATGACATTTATCCAATAATTTTTAATGAAACCAAGAATGAAGCAAAAGAACTCTCTCCTAAAATGTATAATTAATAAATAGCTACTTTTCTGGAAAATGTTTTACTATAAATTTAACCTTTATACTTAATAAGGGCCCCAAGAGTAACCTGATTACTTAGAGACCAATGAAACTCAAGTCTCTCTGGAAAGCTGATGGTATAAATGATAAATTTAACAAGTCGCAAAATAACTGAAAACATGCCTCTTTTAATTTATTACACTGCTTCTTGGAAAAACAGGCACAAACAGGATTTGGTAAATATATTGTACTTAAAAACTTAAAAGCCTTTGAAAATGTTTCATATCATAGGTTATTAATAAAGTAAATGCCTTCATTGTGGAATTAGTGAGTTTGAAAGGGAAAGTGTGTCACTGAGAGAACTGACTTTGAGAAAGAAAAAAGGTACAGGGATAACCCAGTACTTCTCTAAACAGGATCGAGTTCCTCAGGGACTGGTACCAAAGACAACCTATTTAGTCATCTTTACCAATGGTTGAGAACAATTTGGTCCAACACAAAAAAAAAACTGTGAAGGCACATGCGCAATTTTAAATGTTCTAGTATCCACATTTTAAAAAGTGAAAATAGGTGAAATTAATTTTAACAATTTATTTTATTAACACAGTATACCCAAAATGTTACTATTTGAACGTATAATAAATGTTTTAAAAATTATCTAGTAGATATTCACATTCTTTTTCTCTCTTCTGTGGTACTGAGTCTTTGAAATCCAGTATGTATTTCCTATTCATAGAACATCTCAATTCACAATTCAGACTATCACATTTCAAGTTCAACAGTCACATGTGGTCGGTGGCCAGGATAGGGAAAGAAGAAACGGAATGCAGGCACACTTCCAAAATTTAGAGTAATTTCATTTTTATAGGTAACATATAATGTTTAGCTAGTATGCCAGGGAGAAATGATATAAAGGTTCTTAAAATTATTTATTTTTAAAAATATGTTTTAAAAGTTGACAGTAAAATAGGTAAGATTTAATGAAAACAAATACAAACTACCAGATATCTTGCTCCCTTCTTCAGCGTCTCCAATTTGTAATCTTAGACTTAGGTTCAGCGATTACATTTGGAGATTGTTGTATTAAGTAGCATTATATACAATTTAGGTACAAAATGTAGACCTTTAGAAACATAAAAATACTTGGAATTATGTGAGAATTTATCTGTTTTAATTACCTTCCAGTTGACCCATCCTTTGTCATTTTCATCCATGTTCTTTTTCAGCTGGCCTCCGTGGCTTGTCAAGTAAAACTGATAAAAGATTTGTAGATATAGAAAGAGAGAACAAATATCCATTTAAGTCTAATAATTTATTTCTCTCATCTACTCATCTGACAATCTATAAAACATAAAATATATTTATTCTCATTGATCTAGAAAAAAAATTTGTTACATGCTTTGAACATACAATAAACTGTGGTAGAAATGGCATGTTTTGTGTGTGTGTTTCATAACCCAGTAGCTGTAGTATCCCATTTACATTTTCATCACAAGTAATTATAACTTGCCTCTACCTTAATCATCACTTTTCTGCAAACTCCCTGCTTCCATGTCAAGTTCCCACTCTTCTTTTTTTTCTGCCACCAGTTTTTTTTTTAACCAAATGCAGTCTTCTTAATTTTTCTTTGATTCTAAACCCTGACACCTATTTAAGTCTCAATCAAGGGTGAGAAAGGGTCTACTACAGATAAAAATGGGAATACAAAGACTATCATATAAGTGTGACATGAAACTATAAAACATAAAAAATATGAAAGTATAAAATTACTATCACTAGGTAAAAACAAAATATCTAACCAAAATATATTAATAGTTCCTGGTTCTTAACATCAGTGAGCTAGTATTAATTTTTAGGTCACCTAGAATTCCAACAGAAAGATGTTATTCCTAACAGCAGACAAATAGTCTCCCAAATCACTCCTTACCTCAGCTTAAAAAATACCTGTCTAAACTCTCAGTGACTCAAAAGAAAACAAAAAACCTTTAAGTAGACAAAACCTATACAACAGATACCACAGCATATATCAAGCAGTGGCAGCCACAGTTTCTGCCTCTGACAAACTGGTATAAAAAGATATGTACGTCCTATAATGAAGATTCAACTACATGGCAATGAAAAGGTCAATTTGTATAAGACTGATGATTACTGGAAAGAGTGTGTCTAAGATAACATACTGAAAGATGTTTAAAATATTTTGCTTTATTTTTGTCAAAAAAGAAAATGTTTTTCAAATAGGCATTAAACAAGATTACCTGTAAGCCTCCTGCAAAGACTATAGCAATTATCTATGTCTTTTGCCATGAAAGATATAAAAGAAAACTAGAGTCTGCTTTAAAATCTTCAGACATACCTGCACAGGATGCAGTGCCCGCCGGTTTTCTGCATAACATCGTTGAATCTGCTTATGAAGTTTCTTAATGTCCTATTACAGAGTTCAATTTTTAAAGCAAAGTTATTAAAATTTTCTATGGCCATTCTGTGATCTTAAAGGAATGGAATACACAGAAGGAATGACTATATACATACAATTCTTCTTCTTAAATACAAATCCATTCTGATGAATGTTATTTGACTCCTTACATACTAACAAAATTACTATAAGTTAATGCTAAGTGGCCCATTATTTTATATTTTATATTTATTTTAAATGCTAGCTCATGAAAACAGCTACTCTCTTAAGAAATAACAACAAAACACTTTTAGAGCCATAATATTACTATTTTCATGTTTTACCAACACTGGTAAAACCCTACAGATCTTTATGATTACTAAATGGCTAATTTAGTTCTGTCATCTAGACTATGAAGTGTGTGTTTGTCTCTCTTTCCTGTCTGCACACATACAGACACACACATACACACACACACACAAATATACAAATTCATTATATCAATGAAATTTACTAGCTAATTTAACTTAGGGGAAAGAAATTTGGAAAAACTCAAGATTCATTTCAATGCATAAAGTTAAATAAAAGGGATATTACATATTAAAACAAGAATGATTCGACCTAATTCATATACAGGATTTTTCTGACAACAATTCATGATACCTTTAATACCATTAAGTCATCAAAACTACAGTCAATGATAAGGCGAAGGGTGCTATGAACCACATCTCTTCGAACACGTTTTCTGTCATTTCCATCGGAGTGTGATTCCACTTGACATTGTCGCTCCAATTTCTTCCTCTTGCGTTTTTCCTTCCGCTTTTGTCTAAAATTAGTTATTGAAATAACATTTTGTTATTGCATATCCAGTTATTCACAAGACTCTTCTAAATAATTACTTTTAAAAACTATCGGGTTAAGCCATAGGAAATTGTCACTTCTGTGACCATTCAAAAATGGTCAAGTATTACCAGTTTTATACAGCCCATCTAAAAGCTTCAGATAGAAAGGAAATGAGCTTCCAAAAATGATCTAAAGCTTTCTATTTAAATCCTAATTATACCTCCTCAATAGTTTCATTTGTTATTGGTATCATACTATCCATAAGAAAACCTTATAAATACTGACTTTGAGTTATCATGAATTTTACTTTCATCATTCACCTATATAATTTATTTTGTTTCATTGTTTTTTTTTTATTTTTTATGTTTTTTTGAGACTGAGTTTCACTCTTGCTGCCCAAGCTGGAGTGCAATGGCACGATCTCGGCTCACTGCAACCTCCACCTCACAGAATTCAAGCGATTCTCCTTCTTCAGCCTCCCAAGTAGCTAGGAGGTAAAGAAAAAAAGCAAAATAAAATTGTTCATTAAAAAAAATTATGTACTTTTTCTCTAATTTACAGCAACTATAGTTTATTTTCTCTCCATAAATTTTGGCGTTTATTACAGTAACAAATTTAGCCTAACTGCTTTCACCAAAACCTACCATGGTTCTTCTGGCAAAAACAATGTTAGGACAAAACTTGATCTTTCTGAGCTGGCTGTCTTTATTTCATAACTAGCACATGGACACTAATTACATCCCTTATATAAGACAGTTGTTTCAAAAACTGTGCTGCTACTCATAATATACATTGTTAACTTCAATTTTTTTCTCTTGCATTTTTCTTCCACTTTTGTCTAAAATTAGTAATTGAATTTTAAGTAACACAATTACACTTAATATGCCAAAGAGCTATGCAAGGTCTAACATTCCATATTGCTAAATAAAAAGAGAGCATACACATTTTGAAACACCTACTTGCGGAGTTCCCGTTGTTCTTCCCATTGTTTCTGTTTTATTAGTTTTTTCATTTGCCTTTTAGATATTGGTTCAGACCCTTCACCTAATCTTGGCTTCTGGCTCTCCCTCTTGATCTTCATTTAAGCCTTGCTTTTTGTCAACGTTAGAAGTTTCAATAAATGCTGGCAACATTTCAGATGACATTATTTGGTACCTCTGAAAAACAACTTTTGACATGAACATATAATTTACAAACACAAAAATGTTAAAAAACTAAAATAATATGATTAAAGTTAAATCATATAATAAAAATTTTTTTAAATTTTTATTAAAAATTTTTAAAATTTAAAAATAAAAATTTTTTTAAAAAATGTTTAAAAAATAAAAATTCAGACAAATGCCATTTATTGGTAAATATCATTTAAATACCATTTAATATCAATTAAGTATCATTCATCAGCAATGCTAGCAAAGGTCTGAAGAAATGGTGTGTTCCATATACTATTGGTTAAATTTCTGCAAATAAATTAGAAATGCACACAAAAATGTACACAAGAGTAGAGGAAATACAGTGTTATTTTTAACAGTGAAAAGTTAGAAACCTCTTGAATGTCCATGAAAAGAAAACTAAACAATTACAGTTAATCTATAACACAGGCAAGGAATATGAAGCAGCCAGTAAAACTTATATATCCAAAATTATTTAGTGATAAGGGGAAGCGGGTACACGTTAAATAAAATCAAAGAAAAAAACATATACATTATGATCAACTTTTTTAAAAAAAGTATACACACAGACATGTTTAATTCTTACCTATGGTTTTATGCATTTTCTAAAGTTTATGTAATGAAAATATATCGTATTTAAGAAAAGAAAAAATATTTTAAAGAAAGATAAAAAGCATCTTTTCTATAGTCTTCTTTAATGCTGTAGAATGAGGGAAATTACAAAAGAAAGAATTGATTTTTAAAAATGAAATCAATAACCAGGAAAAAATTCACTTGATACAAATTAAAAATAGGGCAATCTGAAAATGACTTTAAAGTAAATTTGGCTGAGATATTTCAGAGAGGTCATAAGGGAATAAGAACTATAAAAACAAAACAGAAAATTGTGATACAAAAGCAGCCTTTCCTAAAAAGCAAAACAAGAATCCGTGAAAAATAACAATTTGAAAACCAGGAAATGAAGACATAAAAAGTTCAAAAGAAGAGACAAACTCCAGATTATTTGGAGTGCCAAGGGGTAAAGACGATTTAGAAGATATCCTGACAATCTGACTCAGGATGCAGACAAAAACAGAACAGAAAAATAATATGGAGGAGCCGTTAAGACTTGAATAACAGAATGAGAGGGACACAGGGAAAAAGGTAATTAGAGATAAACACATATATAGCCTTGAATGCATTCATTACTTTTTTAAAAAAGCTAGAAAGTAAGGTAAGCATTCAATTTAAGGAACTAGAGGTGGGAAAACTGAATAAGCCTAAAAAGACTAGAAGGAAAAAATTTAAAAATATATATTTTGATCCACAGGCTCACTTTTATTTTACTTTCTTTCAATATGCAATATATTAAAAAAAAATTCAGCAATACAGTATCCAAAACAATATCTGGTGGAGGAAACTTAAAAGCACAATTAAAATTCACAGAAAACAAATTGCTCTCTTCATGAAATAATAATTAATATTCCAAGAGAGCACATTTCCGTTTATCAGTGATATTATTTTCAGTTAGTTCTCTATTTTATTCAAAAACTGGACGTGTTGACTAGCTCTATGTGAAGATGTTTTTTTCTTTTTTTTGAGTCTCGCTCTATGGCCAGGCTGGAGTGCAGTGGGGTGATCTCGGGTCAGTGCAACCTCCATCTCTTGGGTTCAACGATTCAACTGCCTCGGTCTCCTGAGTAGCTGGGATTACAGGCACACGCCACTACGCCCAGCTAATTTTTGTATTTTTCGTAGAGAAAGGTTTCACCATGTTGGTCAGGCTGAGCTCTAACTCCTGAACTCGTGTTCCCACCGCCTTGGCCTCCCAGAGTGCTGGGATTACAGGTGTGAGCCACTGCGCCTGGCCTAAGTGAAGACTTTTTTAAAAGCAATGTAATGTTTTACAGCTCATGTACACCAGGGGGAGCATTTGCGTTTCCTATCTAAGAAGTCTTAAGTTTAATTTGACCTGTCATAGTACAGTAATGTTTCAGTCTCTCAAATACAAGGAAAGGTCATAGGCTGGACAACATTATCATCATCATCTTTTTTAAACTACTCATAATTAAGAAAACGCACTGTACTAAGTTTTTAGGTTTTAAATAAGCTAGGTGCATTGAGACAATGGAATGCAACAAAAATGATGCTAGCTTGATGTCTTATACATTATTCCTTACAGTACACAAATATATCTACCAACTCGCAATGTCTACACTATACAATAAGTATAATGTATATCTACACTGCACTATGTACTAGCATGTTCAGATTACCTGTTAAGCAAAACAGAGCACTTTATTAGGTATACTTGCTTGCTAATTGTTTTAGTTTGAGCAATAATTTATAAAATTCTATAGCAGAATTTTGCATTCCTTTCTCACTTGCAGTGATGCTCACAGTACATTTTCATTCATTCAACCAAGTTCACCAAATGTTCAAGAACGTATTTTATATTAACTATAAAAATATTTGTGTGAGGCCAGGCGCAGTTACTCAAGCTCATAATCCTAGCATTTTGGGAGGCTGAGGTGGGCAGATCGCCTGAGGTCAGGCGCTCGAGACCAGCCTGACAAACATGGCAAAACCCTATTAGAAATACAAAAATTAGCCAGGTGTGGTGGTGGACGCCTCTAATCCCAGCTACTCAGGAGGCTGAGGCAGAAGAATCGCTTGAAGCTATGAGGCGGAGGGTGCAGTGTGCCAAGATCGCACCACTGCACTCCAGCTTGGGTGATAGAGCAAGACTCCATCTCCCAAAATACATTTTATATATATATATACACACACACACACACACACACACACACAATTTCACACAAATATATGTATATATGTGTGAAATTTTACTTAGTATAAAATTTTAAAAATTACTGGTGTTCATTCGCAGATACAGGTTATCAGGTGGGCTTACAAACTATCTCAGTCTTCCTTGAATTTCTGTATCTTAGCACAGCTTAAGGCAGGGAGGATATATCCTAAATCAATGAAGACCAAAAGAAAAAAAAAGTTTTTTAAAACTGCGTAAGTTTTGAATTGGGATAAACAATCGTGGTAATTTATGACAGTCTCCCTTCTAGAAAAATCTGAACGAACGTGGGAATAATGGCAGAATGGAATTAATGACTTGATAGTGACACTTTTTTTTTTTGAGATGGGAGTTTTACTTTGCTGCCCAGCTTGGAGTGCAATTGAGCAATCTGGGCTCATTGCAACCTCCGCCTCCCGGGTTCAAGCAATTTTCCTGCTTCAGCCTCTCAAGCAGCTGGGATTACAGGCATTCGCCACCACGCCCGCCTAATTTTGTACTTTTAGTAAAGACGGAGTTTCACCATGTTGGTCAAGCTGGTCTGGAACTCCTGACCTCAGGTGATCCACCCGCCTTGACCTCCCAAAGTGTCGGAATTACCGGCGTGAGCCACCGAGCCCGGCCATTAATGCCCTTTTTAAAGACGTGCTGGCTAAAGGTGGAGCAGCGAAAAGCCCTTTGTTCACTTCAGCTGTCAAGCCTTTTGGGCAGAGGAGATTCTTTCAGAAAGTGTCAAGTAACTTGTCTTTATATCTCTAGAAAAATCCCCAAATTGAAAGTACGTCAGTGAAATCAAGTAACACTTCGATCTTTTTAACAGCTCACAGCACCGGCCCTTTGGAGTACAGATTTCCCTCTCATTCTTTGCAAACTCACTTTTCACATACTACAGGCCCACGGCAACCCCAAACGCACGCCGACTGAAAGGGCCCCACCGTGTAGGCGGAGCTTCGCCCCCTGTGCCTTCTAGGCTCCCCGCCAGAGAACGCACTGCAGAGGCGGGATTAAGCTGCCGCTGGCGAACCAGAGAGCAGCTGGGTGGGCCGCGGGGGGCGCCTATCATCAACGTCATTTCCTTCAGCAACAGCGCCGCAGGTAACCACTTCCATACCAGCGCTCCTCTCTCCCCCGGACGCCCTTGTTGCTATTCGAGGGCTGCATAGCACGCGCACCTTTGCGCCCGAACAATACCAAAGTGAGGACGAGCGCCAACCAGTGCCAGAACACTTACCGAGCTGAAGAGTTTACAGGGAAGTGAAAGCTAAGAAAAAAGCCTTCCTGGGTTGGCCTGGTTACCGCTCCCGCTTCCTTCCACAGAAACTTCAATTCCCAGAGGCAGGGGCGGTAGTCACACAGTGGAGGCTACGGCGGGTGCGTGTTACGTCATCTAACTGCGCTAATTTCGAACCCGCAATGGGAGAAAGGGGAGGGGTTTAAGCGGGGCGGGGTCCGGAGTTAGGGTTTTGGTAGTGGGATGTAGTTAGTTACAGTGATGTCTGTTTTTTCCAGTTCAACAGGTTAAGTGTGTACCTGCACACGTGCATTCATTCATATATTCTTGTGGGGATTGGGTGGAGGAATTAAGATAGTCCCACTGTTAAAAATTAAAAATGCAAAACAACAAAGAAAGGCTCATAATTTTTCTGTGTTGAAAATGAGAGAAAAGCATCTCTTGCCTAAATTATTTTTAATTTATACAAAAAATTACCATATCACATGATTTTACATAAGTGGAAAATTAAATTCAAAAATCGAGTCAGATTCACAATAAAATGCATTTAAATTTAGAATCTGTAAGCCTTTTTCGTGGCTCAAGTAAAACAGCTATGGCTTTACTCTTTATTCATTCCTTTAACTATTTTTCCTATGCTGTTTTGCAAAACATCAGATGACATTTCATTGTTTATAATATTTGACCTTATATGATCTTTTTTCTATATATAGACTATGTCAACTGAAAGAGAAATGAAACACAATCCCACAGATTGTCATTTTCTATTTAGTTTTTTTTCCCCCTCTTCTAATAGGTGATTATTGCAGAATTTGAAGATGAGAATGAGGTTTGCATCTTTGAATAGAAGACTGGCTTCTCAGTATAGAAAGAATTTTAAAGTAAATTATCCTTGATACTTGAGGATATTTGAACATGTTTAAATGCTTCAGTGAATAGAAAATTAAATTCAGAATTTGAGGTTCTCTAAAAGAGCTGAAATTTCTTTGACTTTAGTTACAAAGCTAAAGTCATTCTCGCCATAAGCCTTTAAATTTTACTTGAAATACTATGTCAGATATAACACTGCTCTGAGTCCTTCTCTGTTTCTTCCTCATCTCAAACCTAAAAGATCTTTCTTAACTGAGCACTAGCAAAAAAGTCTGGATCTACTTCTGATCTGTTAGTAGGGCATCTTTTTTCAGCTGCCTCCATATCAGGGCAAAGAGTAGCTGAGGGAGGATTAGTAATTGGATATGTAGCCCTTCACATGTAGGTCATTAAATTCAGGCTGGCAAAGTGATTTGCCAAATCTTTCCACAGCTGTTCAGTTGCTCCTATGGGATCTGTTTTATAAATAATAATACATTTTTTTCAGAGTTAATACATGGCATCCTTAGATAGTTTAAGCCAAGTTTTAAAGCAAAAAAAAACCTTCATATTTTAGTAAAGAAGCCAATACATTTTTTTTGACATAGACATTTAACTTTGTAGTCATTTGGTGCAAAATCTAAAATGATTCTAGTATCAATCCAAAGAAGTCAATTTGACAAAAAATTGAAACATATAGAAAGTTTAAGAAGGTGAAATCATATGAAACAATATTTTCATTAATTTGTAAAATTCATTTGTTTATTTGACACATCAAGTTCTATGCTTTTTGTCTTAGTACTGGTGATACAGAAATGACTAAATCATGCTCTGTGTCCTTAAGATCCCTAATCTAATAGGGGAGCCAGCAGTAAATAAATAGCATATAACATGTACTTGAGATGCTTGTACTTTGAAAGAAGCAACTAATTGCTCCTTGAGGCAGAGGACATAGTTTTGGAGATTGAATAATTTTGTTTCATCTTGGAAAGTAAGTAGGAATTTTACAGGTGTCTCAAAGAAGTTTAGGATATTGGAAACAGTGAAAGCAAAGACCTAAGCATGTCGTAGGTTTGCACATGACTGAAAAGCTATGGATAGGATGAGGAAGAAGGAGGAGACAATGACCCGGAGGGTTTCTCTAACTTGGAAAACTGTAGGAATACAGTAATATTAACTGGGTCATTTAGGGAATACTGGAGGAAAAAGAGGTTTTGAAAAAATAGTTTGATTTTTAAAATGTGGATTCTGGGGAGTCTGCAGGACATCTGAGTAGAAAGATTTTAAAAGAATGAGCGCATACTTGTAGTTTAAGCCAATTTAAGAGGTTGGACTCAAACAGATACTACATGGGTTACAAATGCATAATATCTATGGGTACTGGAAGGTAGCAAATGAGAGAAGCATTTGGAAGGGAAAGTATCACAAAGCTGAGAGTGCCTTTCTTTTTTAATGAGCCGTAAATATGAAATCTGGTTTTGAAGTGTTGACAGCTATTTTGTTTGTTTTAAAATACTGAGCAGGCTAAATAAAATATATCTGTGGGTCATATTCAGACAATTGGTAGCCAGTTTGTTAAATTGAACCCTAGTTTGTAGGATAAGAAGGGGAGCTACAGATAGAACTAATACTTTAGGACATAAAAGTACGGTAATATGATTATGAACTTCTCCAAACGTTTTATTTCAAACATTGGGCAATCATTACAAATTTCATGCTATGATTATGAACCTCTCCAAACGTTTTATTTCAAACATTGGGCAATCGTTACAAATTTCATTCTTTTAAGCTTAATTCTGATTTTAAGTCTTAGACTACTCTTCAGCAAGTTGGAAGTGAGGAGATGTGGAAATAGAATAATGCTTGTGAGTACTTTAATTTCAGGCTAGGAAAGCCAAAAAGAAACCTGTTTTTAAACATGACTTGAAAGATAGCTAAAGTGAAGAATCTACCACCCATCTATAATCATTTCAACCTGCATTTTGACTGATTCTAAAAATACAGAAAAAAGCTTAAAATGTATTTTAAAATACCTTATCCTTCCAAGTAATATATGAATATTAAAGAGTCTGGGAAGATGATTAGAGAGGCAGGGTAATCTGTGAACCTCCTGAATCTCCTCATAAAAACAGATAAAGCATCTAGGATAGACAATAACAATCCCAGATGATAGCTATAACATAACTAGGTGGAAAGGAATCCCTACAAATCTCAAAATATGAACAGGAAGGAGAAAACTCAACTTAGTATCAGCAACTGTGTAGGAGGAAATGGTAGGAAAACAACAGATCATCTGAAGACCCTCAGAATAGGAAGGCCCCAAAAATGCCAACAAATGATTGCTGGAAAACAGGGGAAACCAGTGTGAGGTCGGTGGCAAAACTGGCAGGGAGTTCAGCAGACTCTAAGCTCAGCTAAGTGTAAAGGAATGAGCAGGAGGGTCTGCAGTTGCTGAAGGAACGTGAGGCCTGTGAACAGTGGAGCTCCATTCTTGAACATAGCCCAACACTAAGGAGAAACTGCTGAAAGTAGAAATCAAATTGAACAGAACAGACACAACAGGGGCCAAGGAAAAAGCAGATGCAGATAAAAGTGGGAAAATAGAAAGGAGACAGATCTCAGAAAATACAAGGATACATGTGTGTCATTTTATGAAATATTAAAAAGGAACCTCTAGAGCCGTGAAAGTGGGAAAGCTATTCTGCCCAATCCTCCCTCTCCAAAGTACAGAATAACTTAAGTCTAAAAGATATACCACAGAAAAGGATCGTGGTTGAATTTCATTTAAAGTTGCTATAATAGAAAAGAATATGAAGGAAAAAAAAAAGGTGGATGAAAACTATAATGGAATATTTCAAAAAGGAGAGCAATTTTTAAATAATGGAAAATATTAAAGAATGACATAAAAACCAAAAATGATTCAGAAATGAATATTTGAAGATGAATAACAGATCTAAGAAAATAAGAAATGTAAAAAGCACACATATACATTCACCATTGTACTGAAAGTTCTAACCAGCACAATAAGATTTGAAAAGAAAGAGAAGGAAGAAATAAAACTGTTTGTAGATGACATGAATGTCTATCTAGAAAATCCCAAAAAATATACCAAAAAGACCCTCACTAAACTAATAAGCAATTATAGTAAGGTCACATGATAAAAGGTTAACATGCAAAAGTCAGTTGCTTTCCTAGACAGCAGCAGTGCACAATTGGAACTTGAAATTAAAAAGGAGCAACCCCTTTGAAATGAAATAGGTATAAATCTAACAAAATTTGAACGGAATCTACATGAAGAAGCTGCAAAACTCTGATGAAAGTAGTCAAAGACCTAAATAAATGGAGAGAGATGATTTAAAGACTTGATGCTGTAAAAATGAACACACCTAGTGTCCAGATCTTGGTTTCTAGTACTATTCTTCATTAAAATAAACCAGGGATTCTTGGAGAAATGACTAATTCTAAGATTGGAGTAAAAATGTACAAGATGAGCTGGAAGCATCTTGTGGTGCCAAAGAATAAGTAGATGCTAAAAACCAAAACCAAAATCAGAACCCAAACAAAACACATACAGTGGGGCATGTCAAAGGAACACGGGGCCAACTGAAGGAACTCCCAGTGGCTAAAGATAGACCAATTGTAGCAACAAAGAAGTATTAGATTATAACTCAAAGGATAAATTAAATATCCATGAGTCCTTACTGATGTAGTGATTAAATAAATCAATGGTAAATTAAAGACAAATTTCCCATGCAGAGGAATTCAAATAATTTATGTAGCTACTCCACCCTCAAGGAGAAGGAACGTAACTCCCCCACTCCTTAAGTGTGGATGTACACAGCACTTCCTCCAAAGAGTGCAGTATGGAAAAAGAGGGTGAAAAAAAAAATTAACTTTACAATGGAGAAACCTGAGAACACTGCTCAGCCAGCTGATCAAAGTCAATGCAAATAGAGATAAATCACGTGGATATCATGTACCTCTGATGTAATATGGTATCAAGAAAATGGTACTTTACCTCTATGGTCTTCCTCCTCCAGACTTACAACCTCAGTCAAATCATGAGAAAAATATCACAGATATTCCACTAGAAGAGTATCTTACAAAATATCTGACTAGTTCTCCTCGGAGTTGTTACAGCCAAGAGGAGCCTAAGGATACATGACAACTAAATGTAATGTACCCTGGATGGGATATTGGAACAGAAAAGAATTAGGTAAAAACAAAGGCAACCTAAATAATGTATGAATTTCAGTTAATAATATATCAGTATTGGTTTATTAATCATAATAAATCAACCACACTAATGTAAGATATTAACAGTAGAAGTAACTGTGTAGGCTATATGGGAAATCTTTGTATTAGCAATTTTTCTGTAAATCTAAAACTTATAAACAATAAAACCTATTTTGAAGTAACATATACATTATAGAATGTGAGAAAATATAATGGCAAAAAAGAAAATGCAAACGCAACTATATTTGCCCTTTCGGAGATAATAATTTTTAAGATGTTCAGTGAATATTGTTCTAATACTTTTTCTGTGCTCATATGTTTGTATATTGTTTACACAAGAAATCTCAAACTATATTTGCTGTTTAGCAGACTGCTTGCTTTTACTTACTAAGATATGGTAAATATACTATATTTATATGTTTACATATTTGCCTATATCATACTATACAAAATACATGCTTATATAATATTATTTTCAAATGGCTTCATGGAATTCTGTTGAATTGATACACCATAATTTATTGAACTAATTTTTGTCATCAAACAAGCATTACAGTATCCAAATTTTCACTATACCACAAAGGTCCTTGTGACACCATTTTAAATGTTATTTTTATGTGCTTTATGCTCAATCCCACAAGACGCTATTATTAAGAACCAGTGTGTTTCTCCAGCATACTTTCTTTGCTCTTCATTCCTTCTTGCATCTCAGATTTTATCTGGGGTCACTTTTTTTCTAACTGAAGTAGATTTTTTAAAGATGTCGTTTGGAGAGGTCTTTTGCTTGTAAACTTTCAGTTTTAACTTTTCTGGAAAATATTTATTTCAAGCTTATACCTAAAAGACGTATTTATAGAATATATATAGAATACTAAATTCACAGTTATTTTCTCTCAGCACACTGAACACAACATTCTAATGTCTCCTAATTTTCATTGATACTGTTACAGTTGTCTGGTTTTCTTTCTCCTTGAAAATAGTCTGTCCTCTCTATATGGTTCCTTTAAATATCTTCTCTTTCTGTTTGATATTCTGCAGTTTAGTTATGATGTGTCTACTTGTGTGTATGTGTGTTTTTAAAATTATCTTGCTTAAGGTTTATTGAGCCTCGTGAATCTGTGGATTGGTATCTGTGATAGGCAGACAATGGGTCCCCAAAGATGTTCATATCTTAATATCCAGAACCTATGAATATCTATGTTAAGGTTGTAGGTGAAATTAAAGTTACCAATCTGCAGACCTCAAGATAAAAAGATTATCCTGGATTATTTAGGCAGGCCTATTATAATCACAAGGATTCGTAAAATGGAAGAGGGAGACAGAAGAAATGGTCAGAGTGATATGAAATAAGAAGGATTCAGCTCACTCTTGTTGGTTTTGTAGATGGAGGAAGGTGCCGTGAGTCAAAGAATGCAGGTAGTTTCTAGAAGCTAGAAAAGGTAAGGAAACAAATTCTCTCCTCAAGCCTCCAGAAAGGGATATACCTGCCAACACCAGTGTTAGACTTCTGACCTCCAGGACTAGAAGACAGTAAGTTTGTTTTAAGCCACTAAATTTTGTGGTAATTTGTTATAGCAGCTATGGAGAACTAATACAGTGCCTTTCAAGAGTTCTTGGAAATTCTTCAAATATATTCCCCAAATATTGCCTTTGCCCCACTTACTCTATCCTCTATATCTCTTGACCTCTCTTTAACATTTTTTATTTTCTTATTTTGGTAATTACTTAAAACAATTGGCTTCTGATTCCACTTCAAATAAATTCATATTTTTATACCTATATATTAAGAATTAGTCCATAAATGTAATTGTTACATTGAATATTCTTTAAAAGGAAAATTGCGTTGATACTTGTATATCATTTTATTTTAAGTTGTGAAATTTCCTTTTTAAAATATTCAATAAATTTATTCTGATAAAAATTAAAATCTTGTTCTATTTACAGTAATCTACTAAAAGAGTTTCCATCAATTCTCTCCTTTAAATGCTAGTGATTCAGTTTTGTGTGGTCAAAGATAATTTAGAATTCTCTTTTGGTAACACATTTTACAAAGGATTTTTTGGTTGTCAAATTTGTGTGTGTGTATATATGTATGGGGGATATAAAATTTGGTTAATGACTCTATTTTGGAAAAATGAATGTTATTTTTGGGGTCTTAGAGTCCCAATGTTTGAAACCTGTAAGTGTCAGGTTTGCTTTTTTTAAGACAAAGGATTCAATGAATATTTATTTTCTTATAGAGAACTCTTAAACAATACCCTTTAAAATAAAGTATATATTCTGTATAATTTTGCCTTGGTATAAAAAAAGTCATCAAATTAAGAATATTTTTAACTTAAGAAATTTTTTCAAGATTCCTTCAAAATGCTAACTCCCTCATTGAACTGAAAATACTATTCGATTTTAAACTATTATGACCATGTAGGGATAACTTTAAGTGTCCTTCTAATTTTTTTGTAATTAATGTCATGCTTCTTTCTAAGAACAATGTGTTTCAATGTTATAAAGGAACTTTTTTTTTTTCACATAGCTTTTGTACATCCTGACTTTCTATATCTAGTAGGGTAATACATTTCCTTCCAACCTTTAATGGGGTGAAGTTCATTTGTCTTCTAATCTAAGAAAATACGTTAACTCCTGACAACCTCTGACACTCAACAGAAACACAGCTGTACTTTGGAATTAGTCATCCGTCTTTATTTCATAGTCTCCTTATTTATCAATGCAAATGGAAGTTAGCAAATATTTCACAGTGTCATATACTACCAAGGAATTTCATTGCAATGGGATTGTTTTAAAATACATCGTTTTATTTTGATTTAACTAGCATAGATCAACTTTTATCCCTATATGTTCAGCCTGAATGTCTAACCACAAATTCACAAATATCAAGGGCTCTGTTAGTTTTCATACAAAATTGTCATGACTTACTATGAAGACAGTCCCAATTAACAATTTCATGTCATCTGCAAGAAATCAGTTTTTTTCTCACTTCCCCCAACCTGTAACATTTTTTAAGCAGAGAAGAACACTTGGGTCTAGGTTTCAAGGTTTATTTTTCTATAGTCCTAAAATCATTTCAGTAAATTAATTTGAGACTCATTTTTCTAATATGTCAAATGACTGTTGTAAGAATTACTATAAAAATTTAAAGTGACTAACAAAAAGTATATAATAATTGTTCCAAAGATGGCAGCTCTTGTTTTTTTTTACTATGCTTTGCTTCTGCCCTGCTTCACACGTCATGTGAAAGAGCTGGTGAGTTTTAGGAGGTAGTGCCCGCATACTTGCACAGTGTTTGCTGTGCTTGATCAACAGAGTAACAGAAGAGAATACTTATTTGATACACAGAGTTCACTGAATTTGGAAAGGGTTTGGCATTCTTATTTCATCTGTAATGAAACAACCTCAAGAAGTCTTTTCTAAAATATCCTTATAAAAAGAAAAAAGTTACGTTTATATTCTGTAAAAGGATGTTGTTATTTAAAACCAGCAGAAACAGCCTTATTTGAACATCTTATGTTGGAAGGAGTACTTAATACAGTGACTCATAGGAGCTTTCTAGTGGAAATCAAATGCTCAAATGAAATAGAATTTAGTTTGTTAGGCAATAATGATATGTCTTTTATTGGTTGGACTCTGGTAAACACCTGACAACAAATAGTACTTTACCCGAAGGACACGTATCATGCACCACATAGTCTAGCCACAAACGTTAAAGGTCTTGTAACTGTGAGCTTTAAATGAAAATGCATGAGGACAGTTCTCATACAATCAAATATGATAGAAACTAGCCTTTAATTTAAATAAATATATAAGTAAAGCTCAAGTGACTATAATGGTTTTATATCCCTATGTATGTATTACAGAAATTGTGGAAACCTGTAGCAATCTATTCAAATGGAAAGCAGCAAAGCAACTTTCACATTACCTTGTATTCACAATCCCTACAATTCACAAAAACTTATGTTTCTTTAACAAAGCTACTTTTCTGTTTAACTCGAGGAAAACTTCGTTTTTAGCACTCTGAGGTGGTATTTCCACCCAAACAATTTATTTTTGCTAGGTACTATAGCTATGTATTTTATACAGAATTTGTGATAGCAAATGAAATTCTAATCTCAATAGAGGATAAGAAACATTTTCATCTTTTGCTCTTCGTGTAAAGATATAATTAAAGAGGAACTATGCTTAACTTTGTAAATTTTTAAATTTTAAATTTCATTGTGTCCCTATCAAGTCTACTGTGTTTTACCTAGATTGTCTGGAAGATTTAAGCTCAAAGTTAGGGTTTGAGAAAAGGGTTTTGAGAGTGACCAGGACAGATCTAAGAATTCACTTTATACTAAAATATGGTCATAAATATTTTAAAGTACATTCAAATAGCCCTTTGGTAGCACATTTTTCCCTTCTAAGCCAAAACATTCCCACATACTGCATAAGCCACCTCCTTTTAGTAGATTTTGTTCATATCAGGTCTTTCTCATGAGAGTTTCCAGGGACAAGAATTGGTTCAATTAGTATGGCCTTAGCCATACTAGGGTATTTGCTTTAATTCTACAGAAGTTTTCTAGTTAATATTCTGTAGCAAAAGAACTAAAAGCTGTAATTCCTCGTCTTAATCTCTTCCTAGAAATGGGATTCAGAAAGGACAGGACTGCATCCAGCCAGTTTGTGGACTCAGACAAATGTATCTTGTCACAGACCACAAACAGCGGTCTACTATGAAGTACTCAGTTGGCTTGCTAGTGTGCTATATGACAGACAATGCTGATTTGCTCCAACCTCATACAGTTTCACACATAAGAAGAATCATCTGTGTTTCATGAAAGTTCTATCTACTTTAACATTATTTTGAAGTGATTGGTGGTGATATGACTTAATAGTTTAAATTTAAATCCTATAATTCAGAGTGAATTTTTTATAATAGCATGCAAATTGCATAAAAACATCAAAGATGTCCATACAAGAAGTATTAAAATTTAGTTAGATTTAGCTGAGTTTGAGAATCCTTACTACCCTCCCACATAGTATTGTAATGTGAATATAGGCAGTTAACTATTACTGGCATAATGATAATTATATAGTAAGCAGAAAGTTTTTTTCTTCAGATGTCCCTCATTTCATTCAGATGTGTTCTGCATTTATAGGATGGTAGAATGGTTTGGTTTAGCTTTCAAATATGAAAACATTTCAATTTTCCTCATTGGGTAAAAAAAAAGGAAAAAGAGTGAGAGACTGAAAACTGCAGCCCACCTACGTTTAATCATTAATAGTGAGCCTTTCAGTGAACTTAGGTCCTGAATTTGGAGTTTGGAGTCTGACCTTTCCCCAAAGATAAACATGATTGTTGCAGGTTCTGAAGAGTGTCACTCCCTCACTGGCTGCCATTGAAAGAGTCCACTTCTCAGTGATTCCTAGCTGGGCACTGGATGCAGTTGAGGGTCGCTGGTCAATATGATTCTTCTTGCTGTGCTTTTTCTTTGCTTCATTTCCTCATATTCAGCTTCTGTTAAAGGTAAGTTTGTGTTGCCTTTTGCTAAACTTTAATTTCAATCTTTGGGGTAGGAGGTGAATACGTGTGTGTGTGTGTGTGTTTGTGTGTGTATGTGAATAGTCAAAGAGTTTCTAACTAAACTATCTTCAAAACCATGTAACGTTGGAATGTTTGTGAAAGCATGACTGAGTTGAAATGAAAACCAAATTTAAATCCCTACAAACGTTAAGAAACAGAGGTTTCTTTTTAGTTTCAGTTCCTCAGAGCAGTGTGGTCTTGCTTCAATTTCTCATTTATGGCCTGTTTTTAAAAGGAGGAAAAAAAGATGCCATCTATTGTTACCTGCTGCTGTTGGTCACACTGAATGCAGCTCCTTCATTTGAATTGTAAATGAGGATTTTTTTTTTAAACCCAGTTCTTAAATTTTCTTCTAGTTGCTTAGCAATGTGACATCAAGAAGAATTAGACCCAATGAAAAAGGCATTTGATTTGCCAAAGAATTATGAATGAAATGGCACAACATGTATTTAATTCTGTTACAATTCAAAAATGATAGAATTCATAGTGAATTAAAGGAAATTACATTTTATGATATAGATTTAAGAAATAAGACATTATCTTTGGAAAAATAATGTTGCTGCTTACAGTTTCTATTTTAAGATGAAATTGATTTAAAAAATTTTAAGATGAAATTGATTTTAAAAATTCATATGAATTCCATTGAAAGGGCAAGAGACAAAACAAACATTTTGTGAGGAATAATTTCCAAAAACTGTAGTGTATTAATATAGAATCTTGTTTCAAATCAGCTAGATTCTAAACATTAAATTTCCAAATGCTGTACTAGTAAAATCATCACTTTTTAGAGTTTTTAAAGAAGACACACTATTAAAAACAATTGACCCAGCAACTTAGCATTATAGGGACCAATTTTAAAACCAGGTACTCTAAGTAATTGATAGAAAACAATTCATTTATAAACTTCTAAAACCTGTTAGGGATAAATGTGGCTTTTGATCTTAAAGTTTGCCTCAGGATTTTTTGTATAGAAAATTTCCACATGAGGGAAAAAACCTAATCTACATTATTGGAGCAATAGAGGGCTAAACTTAAACCAATTCATCTAAGCAAATCACACTTTAGGTTCTTGAACTAAATAAAGATAATATTTTCACCAGTTTCTGAAATGTTTACTATTTAAACATACATTCTTACTTGGACAAAGAAATTTTTCAATGAGAAAAAGATTTATAAAGTATATCTGACTGAGAGTTGTTATATAGAGAGCTTACTATTTCATCTGCCAGATAAACTGTTGAGTAGTCAAAATATGTGTGATTTTAATACCATAGTATCAAACCTAATATCAAAAGTATTTTGAGGAAAATAATTGAGACATGGTACTTATCATGAGCTTCTCCTGTTTTCCCATTCTATAAACTAGAAAATTGGGTGACATCATGTTTTCAAATGTACTTATAAAAGATTTCAATACACACATACACTAGACAATGGCATAATTGGGAAATGGCATATATGAGAAAATGTGGTTTAGAATGTGATAGATAGCTACGGTTTATTGTGTACAAGCTGTGGTACATCTAGATTTTTAAAGCTTGAAGCATATATAATTTAGGGGCCACCTTCGAGAAAAGACTATAAAAATACCTTACTATTGCAAAGGTTACTAAAAAAAGATATGGCAAGTGGATACATTGCTAGGGTCCTCTTCTGGAGTCTTTGGAAGGATCCTGGGCAAGAGAGCTTAAGCTTCATTAGCATCATGGTACAAGTTGCTTATACTAACATCATTAATTAAAAGTACAAGACGAGAACTTCCTTACCTAGATAGAATAACTTTTTGTATTATGGTACCATGATTTAATGATAGATTCTTTGCCCTTGTAACAACTGACATTAATTAGCAAAGTATTTGTGAAGAGTCTACCTTAAAATCAGTCCATTTAAAATTTTGAGATCCCATGCCTCATTGCCTCAAAACTCATCTCTAAATTACCAATGCAATTGTTTGGTAAATCCTCAGATCTGAGTGGATGTTGAGGGTAGGTTAGAAACTAGCAAAAATTGAATGACAGATTGGAATTTGAAGAGGGTGTTAGGATTACAATAGAAGATCTATATGATTTGCTGTGTGAACTTCTAAAGACTCAAGTTTTCCCCACTTTTTCTTAATTATACTTTGTAATGGTCAGACTATTTTCAGTGCCTTCTCTGGGTTTTCCTTATGTAGTACTTTAACCTTCTATTTAATTTTGTCACCTTTAAACATGCACACTTCCTTCATTTCCAGTCTTTCTTTCAATCCCTCACCCCATCCTTAATTTTTGGTCCAATTTTATTGATTATCTTTCAGTTTCTTATTGTTCTTACCTTTCATCCTACTTTTTTACTTCTGACCTTTAAGTTTTCTGTTGGGTTCATAAATGCCATTACCTATCACCCTTATCATCATTGCACATCTCTTCAAACCTCACCATTAACTTATCTCTGCTTTGTCTTCTTGACTAAGCCAGTTATCAGTTTCTGTACTCATATAAATCTAACACATGAGTATTTAAAAATATTTCTTGAAGATTCAAAACTAACAGTTTTGCTGCTTTTAAGTCACTTAAAAATTCTAAATGCACTTAAAGGGCAAATTACAGAGGTTCTGATTTTTTTCTGCTAATATTTATTTCTGTTTTGGTTTTATATAATATTAGTTATCAAAAAATATTATTATAGATACTCTGAAGAGCAATATCCTACGAAAGGAATTAAGTCGACAATATAAATGGGACATGCTCCAATGCCCAGTGCTGCCAGATCTCTGCAAATCATAAACGAAGAAATACTTATCAAAAAGGAAAGTATAAGAGGAATGACATTCTAGCACAGTCCACGTATTCGAACCATTAGGCTTTATCTCCAGTTGAAAGAGGTAGAAAACAGTTTGGAGGGAAAAAGACCCATTCTTTCCTGTGCTTTACAATTTCCAAATCATAGTCAAAAATTGATTTATTATATGTCCAGTAAAGCAGAGTTAAGAAAAAAAAAATGAATAACGTAATAGTCTGGCAACCTATGGAATTTAAGAAAAGTTACCTTCCTACAAATTTTTCATAGTTATTTTAATCAGAAGACACCTTAATGTAGTCCACAAAACTTGGATTTTGGTAAATTTAAACATCAAATCTGCATTATGTTTACTATGTTGCGTTGAACTTGGAGGCAACTTCTATCTGCAGTCACAAAATGCTTACTTTTCAGAATTGCTCTGAGGATTAGATAAGACAACATGTATTTCCTTTATGCCCTATGTGGAATTTGATAGGTGTCATAAAAAGAAGGACTCCTGACCAAAATATTTTTCCTGACCAGAAAGCCAGTGTTTGACACTGCTATAGAGTCCCATTTGAAATGCAGAAGAGTTAGAGATAGGAGGGAATCCCAGCCTTCATCCCCTTGAAGGATTTTCCTCTCTCTCTTTGCCTTCTGTATCTCACACCTCAGCTTCTGCCTGACCTGGAGTTAGGACACAGCTTGGTTTTGTGTACACACATTTAAATCCTTTCATACTTCCTTCTCCTGACTCTTTTGATTCCTATGAAAAATGTTTGTCTCTTTTCTTTGAAGGTATGACAGATTATGTGACTTCACTACTCAAAACTCTCCAGCAGCATCCCATTTCACTCAAACTCCTCAAATCTTCCTGCCACCCATAGGTACCTCCTTGACCTCATGTCCTTCACTGTGTCTTTTACTTACTCAGTTCCTGCCTGTTTGGTCTCCCTGCTCTTCCTCATTACGCCTGCAGGAGACCTCCTCAGGGCCTTTGCACTTGCTGTTTTCTCTGTGAGGGGAAGGGGTAGAAAGAGTAAGAGTTGGGGGAGGGGGGATGCCCTTCCCACAGGTATCCATGTAGCTCACTGAAAATCTTTGCCCAAAATGTCAACTTTCCGCAGAGGTTTTCCCTCAGCATCTCCATTCCCTTTCCTACTTCAGTTTTCTTCATTAGCACTTCTAACATGCTATATAACTTGCTTATGTATGGATTTTTTTATTGTCCTTCTTCATTGAATTTAAACTTAAACTCCACGAGGGTATAAACTTTGTCTGATGGCTGGATGTGGTGTCTCATGCCTGTAATCCCAGCACTTTGGGAGGCCTAGGTGGGCAGATTGCTTGAGCTCAGGAGTTCAAGACCAACCTGGCCAACAAGGCAAAACCCTGTCTCTACAAAAATATAAAAATTAACTGGGCATAGTGGCATAAGCCTGTGGTTTCTGCTACTCACAAGGCTGAGGTGGGAGGATCAACTGAACCTGGAGATGAAGGTTGCAGTGAGCTGAGATCGCACGACTGCACTCTAGCCTGGGTGACAGAGTGAGACTCTGTCTTAAAAAAAAAAAAAAAAAAAAAGAAAGAAAGAAGAAGAAACTTTCTCTGCTTGTTAACTGGTATAACCCCAGAGTCTTAAAAAGTGCTTACTATTCAACAGGTACTCAGTATATCCCAGTTAAATGAATGAATAAATTCCTAGCTCACTGCCTAGGAATGGAAAAGAATTCAACCTAAAGTTTTAGAAATATATAGTATAGGTAAGAGCATCGTCTTTAGAGAAAGAAAACTTGGATTAAAATCATGTCTCCAGCTGGACACGGTGGCTCACACCTGTAATCCCAGCACTTTGGGAGGCCAAGCCAGGTGGATTACCTGAGGTCAGAAGTTCAAGACCAGCCTGGCCAACATAGTAAAACCCCATCTCTACTAAAAATACAAAAATTAGCCAGGTGTGGTGACACATGCCTGTAATCCCAGCTATCAGGAGGCTGAGGCAAGAGAATTGCTTGAATCCGGGATGCAGAGGTTGCAGTGAGCCAAGATAACACCACTGCACTATAGCTGGCTGACAGAGAAGATTCTGTCTCAAAAAAAAAAAAAAAAAAAAAAAAGTTATGTCTCCATGATTAATTACCTGGGTGACATTAGGTAAATTATATAGTCTCTGTATCCCCTCAGTTTCTTCACCCCCCTCAGTTTCTTCACCTAAAAAATGAGACTAATAATGGTGTCTACCTCATTAGATTTTTATGAGGATTAAATAAGTTAATACACATAACATGCAGATGATGTATTTTCGACCACCACTTCCTTTGGGCAAGTACGTGCTGTTGTAGGTAGAGGAGACAGTGAACAGATTGTTACTGTGTAGGTGGGTAAGGCTGTTTCAGAGGTTTTCTTAATTTTTTGATATGGCAAAGTAGTTTATGCTGTCACCTTTCTTGGCTGCTTCGCTTCTGGTCTGGTCACTCCAAACCCCTTTTCTGTATCTCTCCCCATATATATATTTCCTGAGAAAAAAAGGATTATGCTTGCCTATTACAGGAATAAGGCAAACTGAAGTCTTTTTTAACTATCTCCTAAGAGCCATAGATAGAAAATATATAAAAGGAAAAAACTTTATGTGACCATAAGTCATCCCTGGGAAAGACTTGTTCCTTGGCATTTCTTTGGGTTGGATAAACCGAATTGGATAGTGTGTGAACTCATTTATACATCAGTTTTCTTGCCTCACAGTACAGATTTGTATACTATTTGATATTTTTAAGTCACCCCATGCCAAATTTAAGCCTGTACTAAGATTTCATGTAGTGAAACATTATTTTGTTTGGGCACAGCTAATTTAAAGTTACATATGTGCAACCCTGAGATGTACCTTTGTACTAAAAGTTTGCTAATTACATTAATGGAGTAAATTACACTGAAGAGATGTTTCTTAAATATTAAAAACATCCAAATTAAAGAACTTCCTTCTAACTTCTAAAATTACTTTGACATTGATCTGCTTGCGTTTAAATAGTATGTTAATTACAGATGGCTCATTAAGTTTATAAAGCAATTCCTGGTGGGTCCTTTACTTGAAATCATATTCATATAATTAAGAGAAATACAATGGCATTTAAACAAACAAAAAAAACTATAGTTTAACCATGGAACTATCTGATAATTGATTTGGAATACAAACTAAGGTTCTCTGAAATGGGGCCTTGTTTATTTGTTTGTTTGTTTATCTGTGGTTTTCAAGCCAATGATTTCAGCAGATGAATTAGAACCATGTTTCAATCAGTGAATATTTACCAAGCTTCCTGAGCCCCACTGTGGTAGAGGGATGCACTGAGGGTGAGACAGCATGTTCCCTTACAATGAAAACTTGATTTGTGTCACTATCTTTATGCAGGTCACACAACTGGTCTCTCATTAAATAATGACCGGCTGTACAAGCTCACGTACTCCACTGAAGTTCTTCTTGATCGGGGCAAAGGAAAACTGCAAGCCAATGTGGGCTACCGCATTTCTTCCAACGTGGATGTGGCGTTACTGTGGAGGAATCCTGACGGTGATGATGACCAACTGATCCAAATCACGGTGGGCATTTTCTACCAGATAAATGTAAAGATTAGTTGTCAGCAGTTTTTGAGAAGTGTACCATTTGACAGCACTTGTTTTGAATTCTTGATTATACATCCGTTTAGTTTGTTATCTATCACTAAAATAAGCAGACCTATGTATTTGAAGGTTTTGATGAAGAAAAGTGAACTGATCTTTCCAAATTGTTGAAACAGACAATAGAAGGTATATATTGGTAACCAACCAGAGTGTGGTGTTCAATTCCATAGATCTTGTTAATAGGGACATTATGCTAGAGTCTTTTCAAAATGTTCTTGGAAAGAAGGGTCAATAATCCATGTTGTATGAAAAACAGTTGAGACTGCTCTAACCCAAGAGGAGATCAGTTAGGAGCTTCCTGCATTCCTTGATAAAACAGGTGGAATTTCTGAAGAGAGAGTAAACTTCCTCTGTATTCTTCCTGAGGAAGGAACCAAGTACTCCCCTGCACAACAATGTTTGGTCAGTTAAAATGGTTTAGATAGATTTATGTGTTGAGAAAGGAGGCCAAATTAGATGGTCTGTGGGGCCTTTTCCAAATGTAATATATGGTGATTCCCTTATTTGCTTCTCAAGAACCTAAAGGTAATAGATTCCTTTAGTAAAGTCAGTTATTCTTCTGCATCTTAGTGTGAAATAGGCACACAGGACAAAGTACTTAGAGCAAGTGTCCTTTGTAATGAAGTGTCATTGCAATACATTTACAAGTGGTCTTTGCTTCTTTGGATGTCTCTAATTGCTGTTGTGTTTTCCAAGTTGGATCAAAGCATCAGCATTCACCTCTCTGAGCCATTTCTCAATACAACAGTAAACTGTTCTCCAGAAAACATTATATTCCTCCTTATTCAGTAATTAGACTTTATTTTTATTTATACGGATGAGGTAGAATGGGGCAGGGTTTCTTTCCAACAAGTGGTAAAGAAAGTGAAGTGATCAGGCAGACTGCAACCACATAAAACAAATGAAAAGTGGCAATGATAGGAAAGAACCACATTCAAGTCACAGTTATTTTAAGCCTGAAGTCACAGAGTTCTTTAAGTATTGCTATTTTTGCCTTATTAAAAAACCTAGTTTTTAAATACCTTCTCTTTTCTTTTAAAGTGAGTGGCAAAGTCCTGTAAATCCGAACTGAAAAATGACAGAAGAAATTGTGGCCAACTCTGTCTGTTCCTGTACAATTTTATGTTCTGAGATACTGTGATGAAGACAGACATAGGAAGTTTTTTAACAGGTTTCTTTCTGTTACTCCAGATGAAGGATGTAAATGTTGAAAATGTGAATCAGCAGAGAGGAGAGAAGAGCATCTTCAAAGGAAAAGTCCAACTAAAATCATAGGAAAGGAAAACTTGGAAGCTCTGCAAAGACCTGTGCTCCTTCATCTAATCCATGGAAAGGTAAAGGGATATTAAGGTTCCACATATTTTTCTCCAACTTCATATTTTTCTTCCCTTCAGTAGATATTATTTTGAGGTAATCACATTATAACTACTTTTATGGTAAATGGAATTTTTTCAAGAACTAAAGAACAGAGGTTGTAAATTAAATGTTTCCAAACTAAATCAGTGCCCTGAGTTCCCTTATATTTACTAGCCAATTTATTTCCTATTTTTCTCAAAATCCTTATAGTGGAATCAAGTATTTATTTATTGATGAGAGGCATTATTAAAAGGTAAATTTCTTATCAAGTTTAAGGGATTACAAAGATAGTGTAACAAAGCAAGTCAACACAGCATGATTGGATAAATTCAGGAAAGGAGACAAATTATGAGACTGAAATGATCTAACTGAGATTAGTAATATTGATTTGTTATGAGATTATCAATATCTGGCTTAAATGCAAGGTTAAAGCTTAAGGGTACAAGTCTAAAGTAGAGTTTTTTTAAAAACCTTTTAGAAATTATTTTAAAAATATGACATAGAAAAGCATTTTATATGTTAAAATAATGGACACTTTATAATAGCTATTTAAAAATCTGTTTTAAAAATTCTGTAAGTGTGCATTCCTTATGGCTTGATTCTAGTAAATTAAAATGGTCTTAATAAATTTGGAATTGAGAAACAATTGTGATCAGTGAATTATTAGGCATTACATATGTGGGTTTATGAAAATCATAGTGTGTTGACATACATAAAAATGTGTCAGTAAAGATGAGAGCTCAATTTTAGAAACAAAAGCAGGAAAACAGAAAGGAACAGTATAGTTCTAACTGTACATCTCTAAACTTTAACTTTCTAAATTCAAAATAAAGATAAACTGATATTTATCAGTATACTGATAAAGTAACACTTTATTTTCAATTAAAGTATTTGAAAACAAATACTTTGAACATTTCAGATTATATATATGTGTGTGTGTATATATATATATATATTGCTAATCGTGATGCACATTTTTATGTGAAGTACTAAAAAGGAACTCACAAGAAATCTTGTGTTTTCACCTCTCCTACAACCAAATATGAGTCACTATCTTCAAGAATGCTTTCTCTTTCTTCTCCACTTGTCAGAATACTTGCCATGTTTCTAACTGCTCACATGCCACTTCTGTCATAAAGTTTACACCCTTCCAGCCAGCTGGAAATAACCATACTCTTCAAAATGCTCTTAGCACTTTGCAGCTCACTCAGGACGCTTATCACTTTCTTTTTGGCCATTTGTGTTCATTGCTAGATTTTGGGTTTTGGATAGCAAAAATTCCAATTCCTCTTTGTATTTCAGCCTCTCCCCCTCACCTCCATGCTCTTCCACTTCCTCCTTCCCCAAAGCACCCAGAATCATGCCTTGCACTGAGTATTTTATGAAGCCTTTCCCAACATCTTTCCAAACCCCTGAGCCTATTTCTATCAAAGTATTTATCACAGTGTATTGTTATTTGCTTTTTATGTCTTGGTTCTCCACATTCAGAGTAAGTTTCTCATGGGCAGAGTTGTAACTTTGTCTATTCAGCACCTTGCTCATAGTGGGGGACTCAATATAGATGCTTCTAAAATAAGTGATAAATGAATAAGATTATATGGAGCTCAACTGAATTGAACTTTGAGAAAGGTTTTACTTATTGTTTACCTAATAATAGCTAAAATATACTGAGCACTTACTGTGTGCTAGGTGCTGACAAAAAGCATTATACAAATTGTCTCTTTTATTCTCATAATGGCCCTGAGCAGTAAGGGCTGCCTTATCACCCTCTTATGATAGATGAGAACCAAAAGTTAAGAGAAGTTAGGAAATTTGCCTATGGTCATACAACTGGCAGGTGGTGGAGTTGGGATTTGAAACAGAGTCTATGCTCAAACTTCTATGTCTACTGTCTTCCAGCTGGAAAGAGTTTGGAGATATGCCTGCCTCTTTGGTTGACTTATAGTGTTCTTTATTTATATCATGAGATCAGTTGATTTATTTGATTTTCATATGGCTCAATTTTGTTAACATCGTGAAATATTGTTATTTTCTTCTCTGAGCTTCCAATGTGTCAAGACACCTGAGTTCCTAGATATTATTTGCATTTATAATCTTAATGACAATCAATCATTTTATAGCTCCTTTGGTAGCAGCTGAGTACAAAGTCTTCTGATACACACATGAAAGGACTCAGTACTCTCACTGTTCAAAGGCTAGGATGGAACTGCCACATCACTATTTTAGTAACGCCAGTGGGCCATTTCTAGAGGAGCCATGATTTGTGATGATTTACTGTAACCACAGGTTAAAGTACATCACCATATCTTTCAAGTATATAGTAAAGTATTTGTTGGAAAATACTTAACGATGGAGACTAAGAAGCCAACAGGAAGTTTCGGCCACGTCACTGTCAGTAAGATCATTAAAATATCATTTCAGTTTACTATAAGAGAAATTATGGACAGACAGAGTAAACTACAGATGGGCTATTTTCTTAGCATTTTCTACTGCAGGCTCAAATTAAGTTTTGTTCCCTAAAGTTTCTGTGGTTTCAAGGATGCTCATCAGCATGTAATTTTTGTCCTTCCAGAACTCCCCCTCTCTCCCTTTCCCATCTGAGGCTCTCATATTTACATTTTAAAAAGAATCCATCAAAATGCTTAGATACATATTCATTGCACATCTTCTTTTTTCCATGCCCACTCATTTTCCCTACATAAGTGGGCATGACTCTAGTTTTGTCCACAAATCATTAAGTTGGAAGCATGACAGTTATCTGATTACGTTGATTAACGCTGATGAGTGAAAGATACCTCAAGTTATACCATGGATTCTTTTTTTGGCCTGAAATGCTAATCCAATTAACTGGATAATTACCAGATTTCCATTTCTGGTTTTGGCTTTGTATTGACTCAAGTAACCTCGTGGCTGCTGCGTCAGACCTTTATTTTGTGTTGTTTCCGGGTATTGATTTGCTCTCTAAATCAGCATGGCTCTTGTATACACACTGAACTGCCAAAAGAAATGTGGCATTTTGAAAGCTCTTCTGAAACTTTTTATATATTTCCTTACTTGTTCTCCAATGTGTCATTTCCTAGCCATGATCTATCTTAGATAGATATCAAAGATAAAATGACTAATCCCTGTTTGCTGGGATTCTTTTTATTATTTTTACTGTTTGGCCACTTAATGGAATTTTGTCTCCTCTTATTCTTAAAATATATATAAAGGAAGGTGTGGAGAAACTCATCTTCTTCCTAAGGAAAATATGAATGATGCCTACCGATTTCAAGAGGAAACTGGCCCCTCATATTTGGCTGAAAGAGGCACTGCACCTCCTTTCCAGCCATCTTACCAGTCTCCCTCTAGATGTGGTTTCCTCGGATTAAAGATTTTGTTTGTAACCAGGACGTACAGCACCTGCTGCTGCTCTTTGGAAGCTCTGAGGACTGTGAATTTAGATAACAGCCCTGTGCTCTGGAATGTTCAGAACTAATTTCAATGCTGAATGAAGTAATCAGCTTTATGGCCTGAGTAGAATAAAACTTAATTCAGTCCCCTGTTGTGAAATAATGAATTTAAGATTATTGCTGTGACAGCCATGTGGCTTGAACTACAAAATTCTGACTTCATATTATCATTTTTTAAAGGATTACAAGGCAGTTCAATTCTAACAGTTTTGACATTTAGCTGGTATGCATATCAGTAGTATCTTCACTTTGGATCTCATCAGCCTGCACTAAAGAAACAGAATTTAGGCCCTAGAAAGTACCAGTCATATAAAAGAAAAAGAGATGTGTCCATTTTTCTAGTTCTGGGGAAGCAATAAAAACTAATAGAAAGGATGAAAAAAAATTTATGTGTGTCTCACAGTTTATATCTATCATTCTGCCTGCTAGGAGGGAAAAAGGCTCTAACACCATTTTCTAAGGGATCCAGAGGTCAAGATCAAAACTTGATCCGTAGCAGTGGGTCAGTAACAGATAAGCACTTAACCTTATGCATAGTCCAAAGATTAAATCCAAGAACTGGCTTTCCTTACATTTTAGGTAAAACTTTAAAAATAGCTCAGGTACATTTTGTAGCCTGGAAGGAAAGTGACATAGTGGTGACAATACTGGTATTTTTCCCACTTAGGAGATCATCTTGCTTTCTAAAGTCTTCAAGATTCACACCAAAAAGACATGGGCCATATAGACATGTGTGTATTGCCACTGAGTAAACACTTCTAACTTTGGGGCAATCTAGTTATGAACTTCTAATAGTCTTGATATCTGGAAATACACTTCCAAATATTTGAAAAGGAAATTACATTGTGATTATTAAAGGAAAGGAAATATAGATTACAAAATAGAACTTCAGAAACGCAGGCTTTGGTCTGAGATATTGCCAGTGATTTGTTTGAGAATATGATACTGTGAATTTTCAGACACTGAGGTCATTATTCCAGTTCCTTTCTAAGCCGGACAAACACTATTCCAACATTTATAGGTTAGTCCAGTGTAATGACTAAAACTGATTGCCAGATAAAGTACCTAGTAAATTCATCACTAGGCAGAGTATATGTAGAAAGTAAAAATAGAGATTTGAGACACTTGTTGGTTAATTCAGGCAAATTATTCTCTTCTTCTAAAACACAAGATAGTTTTTATGTAGGCTAAATTATTGAGCTTGGTGTTATTTGGATTCATTGCATAATTATTGAGCTTTATATTTTACTTGAGAAGCTATGGTTGGTTTTAAAAAGTACTAGGAAGGCATTCAGGATATTTCTGGTAGAAATGCTCAGCTATAATTATCATAGACCTTAGGAATTTTTACAGGGGACACATATCTAGCCTCTATTTCTAAATTGTCTGATGCATTTGAAGTCTACAGGGTGAAAACCAACAAGCTACTTTCCAGAAAATTCGCTTTGTAATTTTATCCTTATTTTTTAAACTTGAGTTAAATGATCAAAATGGCATAAGACACTGTTATCATCTCTGTGCCTATAAATATGAAGGGTGATAAAACAAAGCTAAGTGGTTTACTATTCCTGCCAAATCACAGTCACCCTCCTCATTTCAACTCCTTTCTCTGCCTTCTGATGGGAACCTCAAAGCAGTGCCTGGGGCAGGTTATACAGCAGTCGCAATCTCAACCTCAAATTTTCCAAACTTCTGTATGTATGTGTATATGTATATTTTACCCAATACCAACATAAATACTCGAGAGAGTGAGGAACAGTGCTCCCGTGAAATGTTGACCATGGGTATTATGGCCATGCCTAGAGCCTTTCAATAGCCCATAGAGGCTATGCCATCTCGAGAATCTCAAAGGTAGTGATTGCCATTTTCGTCCATGAACCTTTTTAATTTTAAACCTTAGTTATTTTTTGTTTCAAGTTTGGTTACAGGTAGAGAACATGCTGACATGTTCAAACAGAATGTTTATCATTTCTCTTCCTTGGGCAATCCTTGTTTTCATGAGGCTCCCAGCCTGTATCAGTGCTCTTTCCCAGTGCTGTTGTGCCCATTGTGCACGGAGCCTTCATTATCAATCTCCCTAAACTTTATATTCTGATGGTTGCAGAGATTTAAATAGCTTCTTTTCACAAAAAGGAAATTGCAGAATTGGAGTGTCAGATCTCTTTCTTCCAGGATTAATACAGGTAAGGATCTGACTGCCTGACACTTATTCAACGAATCTGATGAACGATGCATTTTTGCTTCATTTATGTTTTTTCTGTTTCCCTTTCCCTACCAGCTCAAAGAGTTCTACTCATATCAAAATGAGCCGGTGGCCATAGAAAATATCAAGAGAGGCCTGGCTAGCCTATTTCAGACACAGTTAAGCTCTGGAACCACCAATGAGGTACTTACCAATATCATTAAAAATTCAGCATCTCAATAAAGTTTGTAAAGATTTCTACTTATACAATTTCAGTAGAAGAGTTACTAATAAGGTAATGCTCAGAAAAGGTGAGTTGTGTAGTAAAGTCTCATCTACATGTGAAACAATTGCCATTTACCCCGGTGTTTTGTTAGTCAATTACAGGATAGAGAGAATGAGAATTATTCATACTAAAGGAACTTAGTGGGGGATCCTTCCAATGGTTCCCAGACATCACTGTACCATGGAGGGGCTTGTTACAAATATAGATTCCCTATATTCATCCCAGAGATTCTGATTCAGTAGAACAGGGATGACCTGGACATCTGCGTGTATATATCTATATATATATATATTTTTTTTTTGAGATGATATCTCACTCTTTGGCCCAGACTGGAATGCAGTGGTGTAATCTGAGGTCACTGCAACCTCCACCTCCCAGGTTCAAGCAATTCTCCTGCCTCAGCCTCCCAAGTAGCTGGGATTACAGGCATGCGCCACCACACCCAGCTAATTTTTATATTTTTAGTAGAGACAGGGTTTCAGCGTGTTGGCCAGGCTGGCCTTGAACTCCTGACCCAGATGACCCACCCACCTTGGCCTCCCAAAGTGCTGGAATTACAGGCGTGAGCCACTGTGCTTGGCCCAGCATCTATATCTTAACAGTCTTCCTGGATTATTTGGATGCATTTTCAATGTGGGGGAACCACTGGTCTGTACAAACATTGTTCATTTTACAAAAGAAGAAACTAGAGAAGTTAGGTGGCTCTTCCAGTATCACACCTGGAGTCAAGGCTGGATGGAGTCCAAATTTCTTAGTCTGAATTCAACAAGCCCGTAAGTGGGTGAAAAATCTGATGGTAGAGTCAGACCAAAAGAATATTGGTTAGCTTGCTAGAAAAGAGACCTCTGCCTCTGTGATGCTGGCAGAGGCCCCAGGAAAAAGCTTAGAGAAGCTAGACAGAGCCTGCATGGGGATACATTTGCCTAAACTCAAACTTATGATGTAACTAATGATGATTTGAGTTAATCCCACAGGATTTTAAGAATTTCTAATCATACTCAGCTAGTAGAAGTTACACACACACACACACACACAGAGAATTTAGGTACAGTATTAACAGTCAACTCCCTTGCCACAGAATTACCCATTTATCAAAGGTTTCAATTATTACCATGCCATTTGTCTAATTCTAATTGGATTTAGAGAGAAGTAGGAAATCCCACATTATTCCTGAAAAAAGTGAGAAGGCACTAGTACGACTCAACCAAAGAGAATAGGAAGGAATCAATGAACTACTGGAAACCTTGTTCCTGTCTTTGTATCTTATCGTCCTGGGGGAGAAACAGCATCCCTTATGGCATATTAGAGACCTCAGTTTTCAAGCCACATCTCATTAGAATTCAAATGACTCACCAGGACTCCCAAGCATTATGCCCTTGCCTTTCTTTTTAGGTAGATATCTCTGGAAATTGTAAAGTGACCTACCAGGCTCATCAAGACGAAGTGATCAAAATTAAGGCCTTGGATTCATGCAAAATAGAGAGGTCTGGATTTACGACCCCAAATCAGGTATGATAGATGTCACTTTCTTTGAAGCATTCAAATAATTACATTTTGTAGAGATTAATATAATAGGAGAATAAAGTAGAAATATAATTTTGAAACACTTATAATTTTTAGTTTAGGCTATAAATTCACATAAATGAAATGAATAGACTCATTTAAATATGTTGTAAGTATTGGTGATAAGGGATGGGTGTAATGGGGAAGCTCTTGTAGACTGAAAGACAGTTTGCTATTTGACTTGATTCGATAATTTAAAAGATGATTACTTGTTATAAAGATGGCTATTTGTTCATTTAGGTCTTGGGTGTCAGTTCAAAAGCTACATCTGTCACTACCTATAAGATAGAAGACAGCTTTGTTATAGCTGTGCTTGCAGAAGAAATACACGCTTTTGGGCTGAATTTCCTACGAACCATTACAGGGAAAATAGTTTCAAAGTAAGATAATGCTAACATTTTTATTTTCTTTGCTGTTCTTTGTTATATTGTTAAACTTGATTTGTAAATTGATCTGTGTGTGTGTGTGTGTGTGTGTGTGTGTGTGTGTACACAGTCATGCATTGCTTAACAATGGGAGTAAGTTCTGAGAAATGCATTGTTAGGCAATTTCATCATTGTGCAAACATCATAGCGTGTACATACACAAGCATAGATGGCATAGCCTACACACCTACATTATATGTTATAGCCTATTGCTCCTAAGCTACAAACCTGTAGAGCATATTACTGTACTGCGTACTGTAGATAGTTAAACACAATGGTAAGTTTTTGTGTATCTAAACATAGAAAAAGTCAGCAAAAAAAGTACAGTATAAAAGATACTATATAAGTGTACCTTTATTCCTTAACAGGTACATAAATGAAATTTACAGGGCTGAAAGTTGCTCTGAGTGAATCACCAAAGGAGCAGTGAGTGAATGTGATAGACTAGGACATCACTGTACATTACTGTAGACTTTATAAACGCTGTACACTTATGCTACACTGAATTTCTAAGAATCATTTTTCCTCAATCATAAATTAACTTTAGCTTACTGTAACTTTTTTACTTTAAAAACTTTTTAATTTTTGTTAATGTTTTGATTTCTCTGTAATAACACATAGCTTAAAACACATCATATAGATGTACAAAAATATTTTTTCTGTAAGTCCTTATTCTATAAGCTTTTTTCTATTTTTAAAATGTTTTATTTTTATTTTTTACTTTTTAAAATTTCTTGTTAAAAATTAAGACATAAACATATATGATAGCCTAAGCCTACACGATGTCAGGATCATCAGTATCACTGTTTTCCTCCACTGGAAGGCACTTACAACCTCCACATCTTGTCTCACTGGAAGGTCTTCTGGTGCAGTGACAAGCATGGCTCTGTCACCTCCTATGATAACAATTATCTCTTCCAAAATACCTCCTGAAGGACCTGCCTGAGGCTGTTTTACAGTTAATATTTTTAATAAGTAGAAGGAATACACTCTAAAATAATAAAAAGTATGGTATAATAAATACATAAATCAGTAATAGTAATTTATCATCATTATCAAATATGTAGTGTAAGTAACTGCATGTGCTATACTTTTATATAATGGTAGCACAGTAGGTATGTTTCCACCAGCATCGCCAGAAACATGTGAGTAATTTTTTGCACTATGATGATAGGACAGCTGTGATGTCACTAGGCAAGAGGAATGTTTCCGCTTCATAGACTTATGGGACCACCTTCATACATGGGTCCGTTATTGACCAAAACATGCTTATGCAGCACATGACTGTATATATTATGCTTTCCCATTTCAACTGTAAGCTCCTTGAAAACAGTGATTATATCTTGTTCATCAATTACATCATCTATAACAATTCATGCCACATGGTAAATAATTACTTTTTAAATGAACTTTTGTTAAAAATCAATTATTTATTGAACAGAATTTAAGTTTTAAAAAGACAAACTACTTGATTCATTCTAGTTCATTTTCTAATTTCTCTGTCAAATGTTTTTAATGTTAAGGTTAAAAAGTGGTAGCATTTGTAATTTTTCTCTTTAGGAGTTTTTTTTAAAAACAGCATTGTTGTTAAAAAGCATAAAAACTTCCATAGTAAAGAGATGTGACAAAATTTTTGATGTGACTTATGCAACTTAAATATTTAGGCCTATTTTTCAATTGAAGAGCATTTCTCTGGACAGAATTGTTCTAACAGGGTTAAGAACTAGAATTCTAAATCTAAGAGTTTCTGTTATTTTCAGATTTTAATTCAGAAAACAATTTTTCTAGCAGTGAATGTATTATACCTTATGCCATTGCTTCTCAAAAAATTCATCTGGAGTAGCTCTAATATTAGTACCAAATGGATGCAAAATATTAGTAAAAAGTACCTCATTAAAATGCTTGAAATTTTATAGAAGTCTCATCTGGAGTAGGATTTTGCATTCTACTTCTTATACTACTGGTATATCTATAGTGTTTTCTTATATTTTCATATAAAATAAATATTTTAAATTACTTATCAGGCACATGAGATTTCCATTGTTATGTAACAAACCACCCAGATTTAGTGGTATAAAATGCAACAATCATTGTATTTTTCTCTGGCATAATTTGCAGGCCTGCGTTGGCCTTGCTAGGCATCTATTATGTAGTAGCGGACAGTTACTGGCTAGAGCTGAAACTATTCAAACGTTGTCCCCCCATGTATCTGGTGCTTGGGCTGCGAAGACTCAAACAACTGAGGCTCCTTGTGCAATTCTCTGTATTTCTCTGTGTCCTCTCAGCATGGCAGCTTCACATAGCCAGAGTTCCTCTGTGGCAGGTTAAGGCTCTGAAGCACACGTTCTGATAGTGTGCCAGAAAAAAGCTGAGTTCTCTTTTAAGACATAGCCTTAGATATCACATGTTACTTCCAGTCTCCTCTATTAAGTTGGGGGCAGTCAAGAGTCCTACCCACGTTCAAGGAGAGGGATGTAGACCCTGCCTGTTGATGACAGACAGGTTCTGGAAGAGTATTTCAGACAAAAATATAGTTGAGACTATTTTTGGAAAATAAGCTTTTCTAGCTGTCTTGGTTAATAAGTAACACATGTTTGTATTGACGATATCATTTTCAGAAAGCTGGGCTAAATTCAAAAGAGCTGACATCGCATATCTTATTCAGCATACAGGCAAATTTTCTTCCCTGTATACTCTTGACATAATATTTTGAAAATCCAAACTTAAACTTTCAAATCTTCTAATACAATTGTTGCTCCAGAAAGACTTCCTTATGAGCTTTCCACTACCTCTGGAGATATCACAGTTTGAAAGACATGGCTATATACAACTTGAATAAATTAGTGTCTTGTTTGCCAAAAGAATGGCAATTAGTGTCTTGTTCACTCAAAAGAATGATTATAATGTAGTATTTCCCTTTGGTGTTATGCAGGCAGAAATTAGAGCTGAAGACAACCGAAGCAGGCCCAAGACTGATGTCTGGAAAGCAAGTTACAGCCATAATCAAAGCAGTCGATTCAAAGTACACAGCCATTCCCATTGTGGGGCAGATCTTCCAGAGCCAGTGTAAAGGATGTCCTTCTGTAAGTGCGAACGAATGTGGGAATAATCATGACATCAGACTCTGTTTTCCTTTTGTCTCCAGTGAAAGCATCAGTTCATTTAATGAAGAAAGTTTCTAAAGAACTACCAGCTACCACAGAGTTGTAATGAGAGCAGTCTCAAAATACGCACCTGAGATGGTGCGTGATATATCGATAATTAACAAATAGTTACCATTCATTTCTCTCAAAAAGCATTATAACTCAAGGACAGCCTTTAATAAGTCACATCTAGAATTCAGGGAGGATAGAGGGCTTAATGAAGTTAGGGGGAAGCATATGGTATCGAGAACGTGGACAAAGGCTGAACCCTGAAAGTTCTGTCACATAATAGTGATTTGTCCACAGATAACTTACTTTACTGGACTCAGTGTTTTGAATATTGCTGCGAGGACTGAAAAAGGATACCAGGATCATTGACTAAATTAGGAAGCACAACTTTACCCCAATTTTCCCTACAATTACTGTCAGAAATGTGATATATCATCCCCAGGGCAAAGTGTAGATTATCTTGTAACATCTTTAATCCAACAAAGAAAATTTTCATTTTATTGCATGAATCAGTTATGATAGACAGTCAGACAAATGACTTACCATCCAGCATTTCCTTATCGTTCATCTCTTGTCAGAAGAGCAAACCCTTGGTTTCACGCTCTGTATGTAGCTATAGGGAGATGCTCTTTCCTTTTGATATTACTGGTGCTCAGAAAAGTGAAATCACCAAGATGTAATACCATAATTTGCTTAAAGTACAAGACAGTAATTCCTTATTAGTTTCTGAAACTGAGTTAGAGGAAAATCAAAACATTTTAAGACACAAAATCATCATTTTCAAACTTTGTTTCTTCTTTTACCTGTTTTTTTTCCATATGTCATTTAATGTTCTAAAGTAATTTTCTAATATTGTATGAGATGGAAATTATTTAGGAAAGTGGCTAGTGAAACTAATCTTTTCTTAGCTCTGCACTATTAATTTCTCTCCTATAGATATTAAACATGAGCCCTCTAAGGTTTTCGATAATTATTTCTTAATTATTGTAGAAAAGGACTTACTTATGTCATTGAGAAATTTGCTTTTGTAAATCCTATTGCAGCTCTTTAAAGCAAAACAGAAACAAAACACTTGGATTCATATTGATATGCTCTCTGCCTTCTGAAATGGCCCAGTAAATTTTTAGTTAAGTACAGCTGGAATTTCACTTGGAATATCCTCTTAAGATTAGATAGCTAAAAGGGACTTGAAAAAAAGAAAAATAAATATCTAATGCTGATTAGAAGTAATGAATAATTTAAAAACTGGCAGCAAGTTGATTGCTATAGAGTTAAAGAGTTAGAGGTCACTGATAGGATTCCATAAAACTAGGGGGGAAAGTAATAAAGTATGAAAAATAAGTTATTTAGTTTGTTTCAAAGCTAAGAAATGCCATTAATTAGAACTATTTATTAAGTTGCTGCAAAAGTAATTGCAGTTTTTGCCAATACTTCTGCAACAACCTAATACTATTTTTTAAAACCACAATAGAATAACTTAGAGTGTGTAAGAATTACCTTTATCTAAATGCTACTCTGCAAAACATAGATATAAGCAATGAATAATTTAGACCTTAGCAACAGCAAAACATTGAATTTCATACAAATAAAACAATAAAGAGATAGATAGGGAGCTCACAGAAAAACTGACTTTCAGTGAGGTGTAGGTAAATGAGAAATCTAATGCAATTCTTCAGCAGTTCTAATTATTTTATCTCTGGAATATTTTGCTGTTAATTAAAATTCTACACAATTTAAATTTGACTGTGGTAGTCAAAGCCTGGCCTCAGATACAATTCCCTTGGTGTAGCCATGAAATGACTTATATACCCAGAAACTAGTTAATTATTGCCCCAGCCTCTTCAAGCTAAATATGAATAGACAAAAACGGTCCTCCTTCAGAAGAATGGTACACAAAGTAAATGGAAGTCCCAGGGGTGTGATACGGGTAGGGAACTCTCAGGTATATTGAAGTAAGGTACAAAAAGCTGCTTTTGCTTTAGACACAAGGGACATTTTATTCTTTGGAGAACACCCTTTATAAACATGGACATTCGCAATTATGAGTGAGGTATGAGCCTGCAGCTATGTTTTGCAGCTGTTGGAGCACTGGCAGTCCACCAGGAAATACCTGCAGCCTGACAACCTCTCCAAGGCTGAGGCTGTCAGAAACTTCCTCACCTTCGTTCAGCACCTCAGGACTGCAAAGAAGGAAGAGATCCTTCAAATCCTAAAGACGGAAAACAAGGAAGTATTGTAAGTTCCCCAACGTTTGTGTGGGGTTGTCTGTCAGAAACATTTCTGGATTGTTGGTTTTGTGAAGCAAGAAAGATCACTTTTAAACCAACTGCCCCACCTCCAAAACAATTATTTTGTTGTACTACATTTTCATCGAACAGTTATGCCACAGTGCAGTAATTTAATGGTCACTTGACCAGAAATACAATAGCAGATTTTCAGCAGGGACTTGGAATGAACATGTTGTTGTATTAGAGTTTAAGTCAGGACTAGATTGGTACATAGACAGGTGAAGGCAGTGCTTCGTAGTGACACCATGGGGCATGTGCTGCCTCGCTGTTTTTGAAATTGTGCTCCTCATACTGTTGACACCTGAACAGATTTGAATTGATTTTAAAAACAACAACAAAAAAGGTTTGACTTCTTCAGCTGAAATGCAATTTCACTAAAAAGCCAGTTGAAACTGTTTTCTGTAGAAAATTGAGAACTGAGGCAAATAGTGAAAAGAATCTGGAGAAAATAAATCCATACATTATTTAATATTTGGTAAAACTATGATCCATTTTACATGTGTAATAAACAGAATTGACTTAATTCTTTCCCAAAAACATTGCATTTGTTTCTAAATACAACGTATTTTTATTTTGTAACACATAATTTGTATATATATACAAATTGAGCTTATGATACCAATTATTTTAATTGATGATACAGAACAAGGCCCAATTAATTTGACAAAGAGTGAAAAACAGTCATTAACATAATTAAAAGTGGAAATTAGCTAAGTTACCCACACACACACACAGCAGTAGCAGTTACCGAGTTCAAAGGACTGAATTCCTCAACAGGAGGAAAATTGCAGCTTTTTTCTGAAAAGTCTGTTTATGCTCAGTTGCATTTATTTACTTGCCTTGAGGACATTAAAAAATTGATAGGAATTCCAAACGACTAATCAAAGTTGGTTATTCTCTTCAAAAATAAACATTTAATCCAGAAATTGAAAAGTAAGCAAAATCATAAATTCTCAGGCTCTGTTTTAATTACAGCACGTTAAAATGTTTTGGTAGAGGTACTTGTCTTATTTTTTATATGTTTAATATTCTTTAAAAATTTCACCACTCTGAAAGTACATAGGCATTGTCTTAATATTAAAGCCAAAATTACTGAAAATAAAAGTGAAATAATTAGGTAATTATTTAGAATAGAGATTATACAAAATCTCAGCATTATCTGTATCCTAAAAATCTTAGGGCAGCAATAATTTGGAGGACTGTGTAATGTATTTTCTAACTCAGATTATTTATACAATATTGAATTATATAACATGCAACACGCGTATGATATAGCATAATAGAAAGGATACTAGGATTAATTAAAATCAGAAAATCTAGTTTAAATTCTGACCTCCAATAACAGTATATCTTTTAAGGAAGTCGTTTTTTTTTGTTTGTTTGTTTGTTTTTAAATGAGACTGAATTTTGCTCTTGTTGCTCAGGCTGGAGTGCAATGGCACCGCAACCTCCGCCTTCCAGGTTCAAGTGATTCTCTTGCCTCAGCTTCCTGAGTAGCTGGGATTACAGGCATACGCCACCACACCCATCTAATTTTGTATTTTTAGTAGAGATGTGGTTTCTCCATGTTCGTCAGGCTGGTCTCGAACTCCCAACTTCAGGTGATTCCCCCCACCTTGGCCTCCCAAAGTGCTGGGATTACAGGCGTAAGCCACTGCACCTGGCCAAGGGAGTCTTTTATATTTAGCTTCTCTGAGCCTCATTTTCAACATCTGTAAAATAGGGATAATAATTCTATTTATTTTAGGATAGTGAGAGGCAGGGTGGTGGAATGTAACATTTCCCAAAGAGCCTATATTTAGTGTCCTTTAATTTGTAGGAAGTTAATAGGTATGCAAAAAGGAAAAGATTGTGTGAGCAACTGAGTTTGCAAAACTCTGAATGAAACCAAGTTAATTTCTCTCTGTTGCAGAAATTTTTAGTATCTTTAATCAGACAATATTCTGATAAGTTTTCTTGTATATTTTCTAAAATATATGACCTTGAAAATCTCTTTTCTTAAAGCATTTTGTAAGACTAGTGTTACATGGAAAACACTTTAAGAAACCATGGACTCCATAGTCAGAAAAACCTAGGTTTCAATCCAAGCAATGCCATTTACCAGCTATGTGTCCTTGAACAAATGACTAGGTATATCTGAGTCTATTTCCTAGCATGTAAAGGGGAATATTAATATTAAACTGACAGGGATGTTCAGTGGATTAAATGAGGCATAGTATTAATAACAGCTAATATTTATCAATCACTTACTGTATGTCAAGCACTCTTCTGAATGTTTTACATAGATAACGTAATTTAATCCTCCTAACAATCCTGAGGTAAATACTACTTAAGTTTCATTTTACAGATGAAGAACTTAAAGAGAGGTCACACACCTAAAATTTTTAGTACAGTGCTTGCACAATATAAACGCAATAAGTATTATGTCTTCTAGTCTAAGCTTAATTCATTAGGTTTTTGTTAGGGTCAAAATAGTACAAGTATATTATTTATTAAAAGTATAAACTACTAAGCACATGTCACATGTCTGGTGTGTTTATATAGATGTAGTATGTAATATTTACATACATGTGTTCATTAGTATGACAATTATTTTCAAAAATGTTATCCTCCCAGGCTCAAAACACCAAAAATTTTTGATAACTAGAATATGTAATTAGAGCTTTCCTGTAGGGGTTCCATTCTGCTCACACATATTCATTGTGGTTGAACATAGAACTATACCATGGTGTTTTTTATTTTTAAACAGAGCAAAACCTTTTCCCTTGCATATAAGGTTAAAAGGAATTTTTATCTTTCCATCAAATAATACTATTTTAATTCAATTAGGTGCTTGTGAAATATGTGTATTTGCAAAACTAATTAAAGAAAGAGAATAAATTTGGGGACCCATAGCTTTTATGTATTACTTATATAGGAAAGAATTTGAACTTAATTTAGAATTGTATTTATGTAGTCTTTATTTACAAATCTTCAAATTATACTTGGCTTAGTTAATATGGTAAAATTAGTTTGTATATTCTGAGTAGACATTGTTCGAGTGAGAGAGAAAAGGCATTAAGGGAGAAAGTTAAAATGGGAAGGGGTCTTTTTGAGAAAGTCTTAAGCATTTTTTCATTTGTTCAAATTTTAAAAAATCACTTCTTGAGGAAACTCAAACCAATAGAGAGTCTGTGAGTGGTAGAGATTTTTAAGTATTCCTTACCCTAAACATTGATATCCATGATTATGCCTTTTTTAAAATAGACCTCAGCTGGTGGACGCTGTCACATCTGCTCAGACCTCAGACTCATTAGAAGCCATTTTGGACTTTTTGGATTTCAAAAGTGACAGTAGCGTTATTCTCCAGGAGAGGTTTCTCTATGCCTGTGGATTTGCCTCTCATCCCAGTGAAGAACTCCTGCCGAGCCCTCATTGTAAGTCAGATAGACACTGGGGAAATAAAGGCCCTTAGCTCCTATAAAACTTCTTAAGAATATAAACAGTATTAAAAGTTTCTTAGAACAGAATGAAGGCTATCAACTAGAGACTTCTGAGTATTTGTATGCAAATTTGGTTATTTTCTATCCATTAATTATTAACAGTACAATAAATTATTTCACTTAGTGCCTTCTTTGCAATTTCACTAAATAGTATAAACTAAATAGAAATTTAGAGATTGTGTTCACCTATCATGTTATATAGCATATGACAGAATTTCAGCGGGGGAGAAGTCTAGGTTATGCTTCAGTAATCAATTTTAAAAGATTTGTTTTAACTTCAAAAATTCTCATAGTTAATAAACCTGCATTGAAGAGATACAGTTCTTCTGCTGCTAAAGATTAATGTTGAAAACAAAAATTAGACTTCTCTTGGGTCCAAGATTGTTTTCTTTTTAAGTGCACTTGTCTACCTGTTATCTAGTGGAATAGTTCATAATCTTTTTGGAAAATGTACCCATGGAGAATCTGATAAAAGTGAGGAAGCCCCTTTTTACTCATACATAAAATTTTACAAACCCTTTTTGGTTGTTGTTCACTGACCCAGTGAATCCAATCCATAAACCCCCAGGGTTAAGAATTCCCTATACCACAGGTTAAAAAATCCCTGTAAAGAGGATTAACTCTTCAAAGCTAGATAGCAAAAGTGTAAGTGTCTCGGAAGCAAAATTCTGAGTTTGCAATCTAGAAACATAAAAATACCTTCTCAAGTATGTATCAGTTACTTTTTTATTTAACTAAAAGTGTTCCTTGGAAATATTTAAATGTCTTGGTAACCTATTTTATCCCTGTTTGATTAATAGAGTAAGTTCAAAGGTTCTATTGGGAGCAGTGACATCAGAACAACTGTTATGATCATCACTGGGACACTTGTCAGAAAGTTGTGTTTTGGTAACCTATTTTATCCCTGTTTGGTTAATAGAGTAAGTTCAAAGGTTCTATTGGGAGCAGTGACATCAGAGAAACTGTTATGATCATCATTGGGGCGCTTGTCAGAAAGTTGTGTCAGAACGAAGGCTGCAAACTCAAAGTAAGTGCAAATCCAATCTCATGTATTATATCATTCTACACCATCGTCCTGTTTGATACTCACCATGCTGCCTGCTATTGGCACTCCTAATTCTATTTATTTGACTTACCTAATTTGCATAGCAACTTTTGACATCTAACACACATTACAATTCAGTTGTTTATTATGTTTATTGTATCTTTCTATATCACTAGAATATAAGTTCCACAAAGAAAGGAATCTCCATTTTTGCTTACCAGTTCCTAGTACATAGATAATACTTAATATAAGACTTGCTAAAAAGTGAATAGTACAATAACCTCCCTACCCATATACTTTATTGAGTGCCCACTATGTACTCAGTTTTAAATGGTGTGTATGTTATACTTCCTGTTTCAGAAAAAATATTAGATTCTAAGGCTATCTCCTAGAGCAGAACTTTGTTTATAGTATGTGTGGTCTGCAATTTCAAGTTTTGATCGTAGGAATTTAGTTACAGATAATTTTATATCTTATTTTCAGTTTCATTTACCTAAAGCTTTTCCACTTGGCCTCAGTGGACTATCAATTTTCACATCCTTCTTACTAAAAAGAAAGGAGCAAAAATACTTTTTAAGTATAACTAAGTATGGAAAACCAGAATAGATTAATGTCTAATACAGCTCATCTTTCTATAATGCAAATAAAGATGCTAAATATATTTTTAAAAGTCTTTTTTTCTGTCTACATTATACAGCCAGCATCCAGTCAGCATTTTTCTGCTTCAGACAGCACTATATATTATTTTGCTTACTAAGTGCTTGCTATTAAAAATAGTAGGGAAATATTCTTGAAACCAATGTTTCCAAAAGAGGCAAGCCAAAACTAGAATGTACATCAAGTATGAAAAAGATCACTAAAAAACAGTAGTATTGAAAAGGTTTGAGTATTAACTTTTTAAGTTCTGGCAGAAATCAAATTTATTATTTTTATACTAGGGAACCATGACTTCTTATATTTTTCAATTGCTGTAATTATTTGAGTAGCTGATTTACTTCAGCTATTTGTGTATTAAATATCTTGGCCTAGGTAAAACTCACATATCAAAAGATCTATTCAGCAGTATTTAATGAGCATCTAGTCTTTGCTAGGTATAATGCTAATCCTCAGATATAAAGATGCATTAAATATTCTACCATCCTCAAAGAACTCCTAGTCCGTTTATCAAATATAAACAAATAAATAATATTAATATAAACGAAGTGTTCAGACAATACAAAAGATGAGCAACATTTTCTGTTTGAGTGTGCTAGAGACATTTTCACCAAAATAGCAATTTTTGCACTTAGTCTAGAAGATGTTTTTAAGTGAAGAGGTCAAAGTATGGAATGAAGGACATTCTAGGAGATATACAACAATGTATGAAAAGGCCCAAAGTCAAAATGAGCCTGGTATGCTTGGGAACAGTGAGAAATTCTGTGGGGCTGAAACATAAAATATGTATGTTTTGGGGGGGGGCAGGCAAGTGAGGGTGGAGACACAGGAAAGATGGGAAGAGAAATGGGAGGTGAGCTGGGATCTTTATTAATAACAACTTAAGGAGTCTGGCCTTCATTCTACCAGAAAGAGACCAGTGAAGTCTTTAGGCAGGTGAATGACATACTCAGACGTTTTATTAAGAAAGAAGCAAGATGTTATGTGGACTGATTGTTTACTGGATTAGTGTTAGTGAGATCTGACTGGAAGCATTTGCAATAACCTAGGCAAGAATTAGTAAAGGTCTGAATTAATGTAGGGGCAGGTGGGTGAGAGGGGATAAATTCAAAGACCATTTTATTTAGCAACTGATAAGATGTGGGAAATGAGAAAGACATAAGAATCCAGGTGACGCTAAGCTTTTAGGTGAGGATACCAGGTGTGTGGTGATGCCAACCACTGAAGTAAGGTTTATACAGCCTGGTTTGGGGGTGGGAGTTGGCCATGTTAAGTTTGAAATCCTTTGGGTCACCAGGTTCAGTTGTCCACCTGGTTCAGATATCCACATTCACCTGCAGCTCGGGAGAGACATTCGAGTCAGAAATAGAGTGACTGAAATCTTGAAAGACAATGAGGTTACCTAGGAAAGTTATGTAGCATAAAGAAACAGAGAAAAGGATCAAATTCAAAGTTCTTATTATAATGGACAGTCTGGTTCTCATCACAGCTTTAAAATTACCTTGAAGGTAGCTGCAAACCATGTACTATCACGGGCATTCAATTTTGTGAATGTTTTTGAGCAAACTTTTTTTTTTCATCTTTAAGGATGATGAGATTTGGCTGTAGTAAGTTTACTACAGAACAACTGCAGTAAAGGTTCAATTTTTCTTTTTGAATTTTCTGCTGTGGAACACTCATCTACCTTTTGCCCAAATCAAAGATATACAAAAGGAAAGAAAGAAACTTATGTATTCTATTAAATAAGCACAAGTTTAAGGTAGCTACTGGGCACACTATATGTATACTGTCCAAAAGGTACCTACCATTCTATGTAGTTCTATAGCCTTTCAGCACTTACTAGCATGAAAGCTACTGTCCTATGACAGTTTGAATGGCAGCTAGAAAAGTGCACAATCAAGACTTTTTTTATAGTTCTTTTTGTCCTTAGAATATATTTCGTCACATGTACATAAGATTCTATGCTCAAAAGTTGCTTGGAATAATTCTTTTTTTCTCTCTTCTGTTTAGCCATATTATCAAGTTGATGGGAATTTAGTTTCATTTGTTTCTGGTTAAATTGAAATTTGATAATTTTTCATCCTGTTGATTGAATTTTACTTCTTGAATATGTGAAGCAATAATATGCTTTAGAAGGCAAAACTGTGTTTTAAAAGTTTTATCAAAGAGGTTTCATTTGCTTCTCTATCCTTTTCACCCAATCTCACCTACTTCCTCTAGGTAAACAAAATCACTGGTTTAAAATTTTTTTCTTTCTATGTTTATTTTTGCAAGAGTAAACAGAGGTTCACACACTTACATACTTTTTTTGCACAAAATATGTCATTCTATAAATACTCTTTTTGTATCTTACATTTTCCACTTAAGAATATATCATGAAAATATTCCCTACATAGAGATATTTTTCATTCCTTTTGACAACTGCCTACTACTCCATTGTGTCTGTGGACTAAGTTTTATTTAGCGTCTCCTATATATGGTCATGTAAGTGGCCTCCACTATTTTGCTATTACAAATAATGCTGAAGTGAATTCGGATTTTTGCTATTGTTGAGATGTAGCTTCAGGGATAGAGTTACTGGTCAAAAAGCAGTTGTCTGGTTTTTGTCACATTATCTTCCATAGGAATTGTACCATTTTAGGCTTTCATCAGCAATTTCTGAAAAGACCTGTTTCTCCGTAGTCTCACCTACAAAATATGTTACCAAACTTTTGAATTTTTTGCCAGTTTGATAGTTGAGAAATGTCACTTCTCTGATTGATTAAGTGTGATGTTTAGCATCTTCTGTTGGGAGCCTTTTGTTAATACTTCTCCTCTGCTCTTTCCCATACCATTCCTTCTTCCCCAACCCTCTCTGTGTGTCTGTGTGTGTGTGTGTGTGTGTGCACTCGTAGCCTAATTTCGGAGGTTATGAATCCTGTGAATGAATTAGATCTTAACACCTTTATTTTTATTTTTAAATTTTCAGCCTAGGCTCTGTCATCCAAAGAATCTTTATTTTAAACGTGAAACTGAAGCCTCTAAAACATATATAGTGGCAAATGTAATACCAGAACTCAGATGTTCTAATTTGCTTTCCCATTAAACTATTAACTCACACTCAATCCCCCTTTTTATCAGACTAGTACAAAAGTCTAGTCTGAGACTTTTCTGATTATAGAACATATTTGAAAAGTACCTAGAAAAGTACCTACCACATAGAAGGTACTTAAATATTTTTTGAACTGTGTCGCAGCATTAATTAAATTTGGAGTTAAGTACAAACAAGCACTTTTAAAACATTTAGGGTCAGACCTTATGGTCGAGCTCTAAGACGTCTCACTCAGGTTCTTACTTAAGGAAAGGTGTATGGTGACACTAAGGTTCTAATTGTTGCTTCAGAAATTCAGTGAACAAGCAGTTGTTTTGAGTGGTCAATCACAATGAAATTAAAAAGTGGCCTTATCTATTCAAAATACGTTAAAAACTAAATATGCCCATTATTGATAATACTCATTGCTTCTTAATAATATATTAGTATATGTATTTTTTTAAAGCACAATACCTTTATCAGGTTTTACTTGTTGCTTTTATTCCATTGTGTGCCTTAGTCAAGCAACCAATGAAAAACTTTGTAAAACTTTAGGTTGCTTTCTTGGACCCAAGAATAAATCCAGTCTTGTCCAAGTCTTCTTCAATGTATGGTCATGCATACATCTAAGGTATATTATTTTTCAGGCAGTAGTGGAAGCCAAGAAGTTAATCCTGGGAGGACTTGACAAAGCAGAGAAAAAGAGGATACTAAAATGTATCTGCTGGCTCTGAAGAATGCCTTGCTTCCAGAAGGCATCCCACTTCTTCTGAAGCATGCAGAAGCAGGAGAAGGGCACATCAGCCACCTCGCTACCACTGCTCTCCAGAGATATGATCTCCCTTTCATAAATGATGAGGTAAAATCTCCAAGAATATTTGCAACATGAACAGAAGGAAAAAAAGCATGTCTGAACATGAGTCAAATGCAAATTCCTCTCAAGGCATTCTATATTTTCCCCAAATAGTCTTCTTTCCTGCTTAAAAATAACTCTTAAATTGCATTTGAGGCTATTCTAAATATCCTCATAGAGTAACCTTCTATGTCCTGAAGCATAAATATTGAAGCATATTCTCTTATTTTAAGAAACAAATTCTTTTTTGAAATATATTTACTTTTATAAGTTTTAAGATGCTGTTACATTTTTCAATACTGAAATATCCTGGTTTAAGTATAACTTTGTTTGTCACTACAACTACATTTTTTAGGAAGCCATCTAAATTAAACTTTTGTTAGGGCAGAGAATGTCTATAAATCTCAAGGTAAACCATCTGCCAAGAATGGTGTTTCCAGTTTGTGGCTAAGCACCTTCCCACCAGTTTTGTGTTGAAGTTGGTGGCTGCAAATCATGATGGTTAGGAGTACAGGCTTTTGAGAAAGACAGACCTACATATAAACTCTGGCTTTGTCCTTCCCCTGGTTGTTTGTTCTTGGGTGACTTATTTAATATCTACTTATCTGAGAGCAAAGCCAAGATTTGAGGGAGTTAGTAAAAAATAAAAGGAAATGGAATTAAAGAAATATTTATAAATGCTTAGTACAGATTCTTACACATTGCATATTGTTAGGCAGTTCTAATAATCAATGAAATTACTTGTTGCTATGAAATGCAATTATTTTGGCACACTTTCTTCGATGTTAATATTTTATTTAGAAAACAAAAGGATCCTAATGTAACCTACAGACTTTGGGTAATAATGAAGTGCCAGGTAGGTTTATTGAATGTAACCGATATACCACTGAGGTGCAGGTTGTTGATAGAAGGGGCAATTGTGTGTGTGTAGGGTTAGAAGGTGTGTGGGAACTCTCTGTACTTTCCACTCAATTTTGCTGTTAACCTAAAACTGCTCTTTAAAAAGTCTATTAATTAAAAAGAGAGAGAGATGGGAAGATTGTGAGGTACTTCATTGTAAGGAAACATCACTTCATAAAATTACCTCTCTCCAGAGCCCCATTGCTATGTAGTAGCCTTAAAATTTTGTATTAGTTAGGTAACACCAGGTTATGCTGCAATAACAAATGTCCCTCAAAATCTCAGCAGTTTATTAAAAGTTTATTTCTCATGCTATGCCTAATGTGAATAAGGAAATACATGGTCTGAAGTTCATTAGTCATGGAAGAAAGAGATGGAGAAAGCACACCAGCTCTTAACGGCCTCAGCCTAGAAGTGACCCACATAGATTCTGTTCATGGCCCATTAGCCAGAACTAGTCACGTGTCCCCCCACTAAATCACAAAGAAACCTGGGAAATGTAGTAACACATGTATATTTTTATGAACACTCACTATTCCTGCTGAAGTATCCATTTTAAAAATCTAAATGTGCACTAAGTTTGAACATCTTTCGAACAGGTGAAGAAGACCTTGAACAGAATATACCACCAAAACCATAAAGTTCACGAAAAGACTGTGCGCACTACTGCAGCTGCTATTATTTTAAATAACAATCCATCATACATGGAAGTCAAGAACATCCTGCTGTCTATTGGGGAGCTTCCCCAAGAAATGAATAAATACATGCTCTCCATTGTTCAAGACATCCTACGTTTTGAAATGCCTGCGAGGTATAATACATTGCACATGTCTCTCTGTGTATTCAAGCTTATTTGTGTGTTCATGTGGTACACAAGTAGCTAATAATAATGATATGGTCATTCTGCAGGGTTACACTGCATAAAACCAAAGAGTGCCAAATTTCCCATAAGAGGGCTATTTAGTGGGCCAGATGAAACTACTTCACTTTGGCTCTATGAGTCCATGACTGGGAACTCTGGGGTATAATTTTTACTAGGGATGTCTTGTTCAGTCTGGAGAATGTATATTGCCAAATGTTTTAAAAGCTAACTATATTTTCAACAGGATTTAAAAAATAGGTTATATAGCAGAACAACATAAATTCTTACCAAATAGTTTCTCATTGTAACATTTCAAATGTTAGGAATTTTTGAAGCCTCATTTATCACAGATCAAATAAATTTCCCATTTAAGTTTAAAATCTTAGGCATGACCTACATTTTATGATGATTCAAAGTTTAAAGAGTGCAACCAGTAGACTTCATCACTCTATTACTCTTTCTGAATTAATTTCCTTCTAGTTCCCAAGTCTCTCCTCCATATCCAAAGTGGAACCCCCAAGGTACCTCCTCCCTGGAATTAGAGGGTCAGAGAAGGAAGTTTCACTTTTCCTGAGTTACATGTAGAACGCTACCTCCAGGAAGGATCAGATTTAAGCATTCACCATAGAAAAAGAAAATAGAGATCAGGAGGCTAGAAAATAAAGAGAAAGAAAATGAAAAAGAGAGCATTAAGAGGTTGAAAGAAAGAGAAGGACTAAGAAGTCTGAAGGAAGATATAAGAAACGGGTATGAGTAGAACAGAGATAAGGGGCAGGACATTCAGGAAAGAGGAAGGCAGCAGGTCAGTGAGTGAGAAAAGAAGCCAAGTCTCTCTCCGGCCATGACTTTCTAGTTGAATGCATTTAGCTTCTCCTTTTATTTTTTTGTTTGCTTTTGTGAGACCCTGTGGAGGAGATCCTGGGTGTACTTACTGCCTATATCTTGTGGCCCTAACATTTCAGGGAACCGGAAAGAGGAGACAGTGGGGTAGAGAGCAGCCTACGAATTGTGAGGAAGGTATCACCAACATTATGGGTCAGTCTCAGAACCAAAAACATTCAGTGGGGAGGAACACTAAAGGCTCCCTTGCTTGGTATCTCTCTGTAGGGCTATAGTCTCCCAGCAGGTGGTATTCACACTTTGCCATCTTCGAGGGAACTTGTGCCAGTGTTGTTCAGAGACTCTTACCATTACGTCTTTGTATAACCTGAAATGTTCTTGTTGGCTTTGGTTTTATCCCAGGAGCAAAGCAAAATACATCTAATCATTCATCCACAAGAAGAACCTTTGAATATTTGAGGACCTTCCTCATCTTTGCTTGTCTAGGTTAAAATCTTATAACCTAGTGATATTGGAGGGGGAAACCTCTCAGGATGCCATTCCCTCCCCTCAATTATTTTCTACCTGAGACCTAGGTCCATATTTCTTTAGTTGATTATTTTGATGTTTTGCTGTGTTGTCATGATGTTACTATTACTTATGTGATTAGTGTTACGTAATCAGAAATGAAAACATCTTAACATCAATTACTTAGACAAGATAGAGGCATGGGGTAAGCACTAAGACTTACTCCAGAGGAGACAATGGTTCCTATATGGGTTTTACTGAGCTGATTCTATAATTGAAAACTTCACGTATACAGAAGAAATACTGGAAGTGCACTGTTACATGTCATTAGTGAGAGAGATTATTTGAGAATGCCGAAAAACATTTAAAGAAATATTGTGCAACCTCCCCAGTTTGGTATAATTTTCCTTTAAACATAGGCACTATTTAACCATAAAACCATGACGAATCAAAGAATATGTGTTTGCCATGCCTGAAATCTGTCTACCAGTCAACTTAAGCCACCACAAAGCTGGACACCATTGCCTTGCTGTCATTTTGATACCAAACTAAATTTCAAATATCTGAGTAATGAAGAGGCTAGCCCTAATCCTGATGCTACCACGCCAGCTGGCACCACCCCGGCTCATGGAGAGGCATGAGGAAAATTTGGCTTCCTCTTTTTCCCACTGAGGATTTGTTTTTCCAAAATTTGACTTGGAAAAGTCATTACAATGAATGTGCAGCTTTTTTTTTTCATATGTTGCAGTAAAATGGTCCGTCGAGTTCTGAAGGAAATGGTCGCTCACAATTATGACCGTTTCTCCAAGAGTGGATCCTCTTCTGCCTACACTGGCTACATAGAACGTATGTACACCAAAAGAGGTTCTCCTTCTGTGCCCCTCAACTTAGCATTGCTGGAACTGCTATTAAATTACAGTTATTGTGTGCCATCAGGTAGTCCCCATTCGGCGTCTACTTACAGCCTAGACATTCTTTACTCGGGTTCTGGCATTCTAAGGAGAAGTAACCTCAACGTCTTTCAGTACATTGGGAAGGCTGGTCTTCACGGCAGCCAGGTAACTCACTTCTCATGGATTTTGCTTAATCAAGTATGCAAGAAAATCAGGCTGAGATAAAATAAAACATACATACTGTTGGTAACGCTATAGAATGTATAAGTTAATGGTAGCTTCTGTCATATTTTGCCCATGATTCCCTCGGTGTGTAAGAGGCTGTATGGTTTATAGTCACTCAGAGAAAGTTTCAAATATGAACTTGAAACCTAAGTAATTTGATTCATTGGACATGCCAAATGTCCATTTCTGTTTTCAAAGGTGCACGTATTCACGAAATCTGAAATTGTACCAATATTTTATTTTTTTTCACAGATATATTTCTTAGCCTTTCCTCACCCTCAAATATATTTTCCTTTTCTGAGTGTTTCTGTGAAGAGATTGATTCCCCCATAATAAAACTCTTCATAATAGAACATGACTCTCTAAAGAGTCAATCTATATTTCTCTAACACTAGTAGGAGAGAAAAGAATAAAGTGTGGGCATTCAGCACCTGGCTGACTTCCATCCCTTTAGTGTTATCCAAATTGATGAGATGGTCTATAAAGGCTTTCTAATAATGACGTGCTTTCTTTTTAGTTTTTATGCACATCAAATTATAACCTTGTAAATACAGTCATTTAGGTTTTTAAAATGATCCAATGCTATACAAACTCAATTTTATATCAATATTATATTACTATGCCTTTTGATAGTACGGTAGTCAGAATACTATGCCCTTCTGTCCGGAGTAATCATCATCTGTTTTCTGGTATGTACTTCAAAATGCAAAATACCCAGGGGTTAAAGGACTGGATATGGAGGACAGAAAATATGTAGGATTCCTGTGTGTGGTAGAAATAAGGGTGTGAGCCCCTCATGGTGTTGATTGACTTCTTTTTTTCCGGCTAGGGAGAAAAGTTTGACATGGAATGATGTGCGTCATGGCTTAGAGAATACCATGTCCTCACCTAGCAGCAGCCTTAGAATGACTCTGTCAGCACCTTTCCATCTCCTTTTAGATGCTCTGCAAGATAGCTGATGCACTGTATATGACAGTCCTAGAAAGACTAAGAGTCTTTAGAATGACATCGTAAAATAGAAAGCTCATGGTCTTCATAATCAGACAAAAGGGGTATGGGTCCTGCCTCTGAATATTTATTAGCTGAGTAAACTTGAGACCTTTTTTCCCCCATCTGCAAAATGGGTAAAATCATATGTACCTCAAAGAATAGTTGTGAAGATTAAATGAAAAACGAACACACCTTATATTCAGGTATAGAGGTTTCTGTCTATACCTTATTTTTTGCTTTTAACTGTTGCAACTATTTGAGGTTTTGGTCCCTTGAAAAACTCTAGCTGCAACTGAAAAGCTTCACCATCATTTACAGAGCAGGCAGGGAGCTTGAGTCATGAACATTATATTGATTTTCTCCAGGTGGTTATTGAAGCCCAGGGACTGGAAGCCTTAATCGCAGCCACCCCTGACGAGGGGGAGGAGAACCTTGACTCCTATGCTTGGCATGTCAGCCATCCTCTTTGATGTTCAGCTCAGACCTGTCACTTTTTTCAACGGATATAGTGATTTGATGTCCAAAGTGCTGTCAGCATCTAGCGATCCTATCAGTGTGGTGAAAGGACTTATTCTGATAATAGATCATTCTCAGGTAATTCATTCAGTCTGTGAGTATTTATTGAGTCCCTAAAATATGCCAGGCACATTTTAAATATGCTTGATTCTTGGAGGATACAAGACAAAGTCGTGCCCATCTTGGAGCTCATATTCTAAGCACTTGGCCCTCTTGGTATTGTTGCCCTTTCTCCTTTACTGTAGATATGTTACAATTTCATTTATTAGATGATTAAAGAGTGCCTTTAACTTGAGGCAAAGAGAAAATGTTTATGCTAACAGAAACAAGAAAAGTCAGGATGCAACAGAGTAGAGCTAGCATTGTCTCCTCACTTGGCTTTCCTGGCACGAGGGCTTAGGTGATATTTATCCTGAAGGCAGGAGCTGAACTATGTGGCCTTATAAGTTACTGATGACATTTGTAATGACAGCGCTGATGAAGATGCATACAGTGCATCATTCTTGCCCCTGCCAAATTAGTAGAGGCACAAGCAGCCAGTCACCAGCCACATGCTTCATGAAGATTCTTTGCCCAAAATTCTCATGTTTATAAAATCTTAGACAGGTATGTTTATTCATAGGGTATAGGATTCCTTTCATTCTCTTGAGCCACATTCTTCAAAATGGTTTTCAATTTTTTGTGGCCCTAAATCTCACAATACTGTACTAAAAAATGACACTACTATCTTTGGTGCAGGAAGATTTAAGTGGCCAATATACTGTGTGATGGAGATGGTCAGGCTAATTAGATTTTCTGAAAAACAGAAGAGAGTTAATCTGAATAACCTTTAGTTTGAATGTTTGGTGCTTAAAATTTTTCTTTAATGGTTTGATTTATTTTCTGCCTCACTAAGCATGGCAATATAAAAAATGAAATATTTGCAAATATCTTATAGGTAATCAAGGTGGTAACTGTGTACTCTAATTCATACTAATTATATTGAGAATATATAAGAAGATTGAAATAAAAATTTACAGATGATAGGATTGACTTGTGAAGTTTACTTTTTTGGTTTAATACATGAATGGATAATAGCCTAGGTTTGGATTTTGCCTCCATTACCTTCTTGCCATGTGCTCTTGAGCAGTTACTTAGCCTTAAACCAAAATTTCCTACTAATAAAGCGAGGCACCTGGAACAGATAGTCTGAAGATTTTATCAGCTTTGTTGTTTGCCAGATAATGTGAGGATTCTTATTTGTTAGGTTCTGGTTATGAAATCATAGATTTTGAGGGCTGGAAGATGCTTTAGATATTAGATTGTATTAAAATTCCTCCAAAACCTCATTGTTTGGGATTAAACAGTGTTAATTTTCTATCTTTCTTGTTCCTCATATCAGCTCAGGATGGCTGTATATAACAAAAACAAACAAACAAACAAAAAACAATTTAGAGTGTTTGATTTTTATAGTGTAACAAACATTTGGGAGTAGGTAGTCCAGGCTTCATATGGAAACCTTAAGATATCATCATAATCCAAGCTGTCTTCCCCTCAGCTCAGCCATTCTTACTTGTGGCTTTTGACCTCATGCTTGTCACCTTCTGATGGTTGCTCCACTTCCAGCACCACTTCCTCATTCCAAGATGAAAGAAGGGAAGGACAAGAGGTCACAGAGTCTGACTCTTTTTTCAAGAACTTTTTTGGAATTTCTGTCTGGGTTATGGACCAAAACGGTGTTACACGGCTATCTCTAGCTGAAAGGGGAAGCTTGTGAACATAGTTTTTCAATGGGTGTATGGACAGTCTGAACAAAGTTGTTTCTGTCAATACAAATGTAGAAAGGACAACAGCAGTACCTGTTGTATCCCTTAATCCTCAAGTCACACATGAAAAAAACAGTTCTCAAATTATTTCAGAATTTTACATTGCACAATTCCAGTTTTAATGAAAGAATCATCTAAAAGGCAGCGTAAGTACTGAAAAAATAGTCCACATTTTAGGACACAGAGGACAGCTCAACATCACCTGTATGTGCTTAGCTACCCATGAACAATGCCTGAGGATTTGAATTGGGGTGTAAAACCAAGAGGAATAATCTAGACCTGGGTCAGCAAATTTATTCTGTAAAGGGTAGAAAGTAAATATTTTAGGCTTTGCAGGCCACATGATCTCTGTTGCAGCCACTCAGTTCTGTTACTGTAGAATGAAGACAGCCATCAGCAATACATTAACAAATGAGTATGGCTGTGTTCCAATAAAATTGTATTTACAAAAATAGCCAGTGGGCCAGACTTGCCTGCTGGCCATAGTTTGCCAATCACTGATCTAGATTATCTTGTACAGTTCTTCTATTCACTAAGCTAGGGCAGCTAAGGCAAGGCATATTCTATGAGAAAGATTATCCCTTAGCTATTAAACATAGCCCAATGTCTGTGTGTCAGGTTGGAGTATTTGGCAGATCTGAGGTTATTATACAAATTGAGCTGTCTGAGGCCCCCGGCTCTGCAGAGCACTCCAGTAATGCCATCCTAGCTTCAGAGGCACATACCACTCTAGGTCAAGTGCTGACACTAAAGGAAATGTTGGCAGTGGGTGGCCCATCACAGCCATCAGGACAGATGGAATTACTCTATGCTCACTCACACTTTCTCTCTTCAGCTAATTGGATCACCCTTCAGAGAAAGATGTCTGATAAAGTCAGTTTAATAAGGGGATCCTCTTTAGGTAGTAAAGAACATATTTCCCTAAATGGAAGCAACAGAATGAGTTATCAGAATGTCAGCATCTGAGCTATAAGAAACGCTTGTGGGACCAAGAGGATCAAAGCAGTCACATTTGCTACAAATACAGAGTTCTAATATCTTTTTTCTCTAGTTCATAAGAAAAAAATCCAAATAAATACATACTCTGGGCCAAACAAGGACATAAACCTATGCTCTCTTTTTTGCAATATTTCTTAGAACAGGCTTTCTTGTGCACCAGGAGGCAAAAGAGAGTTATGAGTTTGTGATAGCCATGAATATTAATAGAAAATTCTTTACCCAGGTCAGGTGCAGTGGCTCACGCCTGTAATCCCAGCACTTTGGGTGGCCAAGGCAGGTGGATCCCTTGAGCTCAAAAGTTTGAGACCAGCCTGGGCAACATGATGAAACCCCAGGTCCACAAAAATTAAAAATATTAGCTGGGCATGGTGGGGTGTACTTGTAGTCCCAGCTACTCAGGAGGCTGAGTTGGGGGTGGGAGGATTGCTTAAGCCCAGGAGTTGAGGCTGCTGTGACCCATGATCACACCACTGCACTCCAGCCTGGGTGTCAGAGCAAGACCTCATCTCAAAGAAAGAAAGAAAGAAAAATCTTCACCCTAGAGACAGTCGGAGTATTTATTCTGGCTCCATGTGTAACCTCTGAGCCTGGTTTTTCCTTTCAATCTTAAAATATAATGCTTACCATGGAAGATTGGTATGAGGATTAAATGAGACACCAAAGCTTTGTAGAGCTTTGGGCACACAGTAGGTGCTCAAAACCTGTTAGTTACACATACTTTATACTGCTTAAAAATTAGCACCATGTGGCTTAGTCCCTTTCAACAAAGAAAGAGTGCTTTGTTTTTCTACAGGGATCAGTGGTTTATCTTTATAAGGGGATCCAAGGAAATTCCTCTTTGCACATAGGCATTCTTCTATTGTCCCTTTGTGTAAAAAAGTGGAATTTTCCCAGAAATTGAAGGCATTTCTCATAACCCACCTTGCAATGGAAATGCTCTCCCCACAAAAGGTATGTTATCTAACAGCCATGAAGTGACCTTTTCTGTGGCACTTGGTGTATTTGCCTTCCACTTAATATATGGTTGGTGGGAAGGCCAGGTCCTCATCACAGGCCTCTGCTGGACTGGGTGAATGATAAGATTACAATTTTCAAATTAGGGAGAGAGAAAAAGATGCAAAGAAAGAAATACTTCTCAGGCAGGGCACACCATAGCTTTCATTTGGGAACAATCATGTTTGCAATGGATGTTCAGAAGAACTCTCATGTTGTGGTCTTGTAGTTCGCAGATATAGGTGAAAAAGTGAGCATGACTATTGTGGTTTCCTCAGGATAGTTTGTGTCCATCACATTAGTTGTAATGCCTGAGACAACCCCTTCATCCCATATATTTTGTTCTATACCAAATGTCTCTTTAAGTGCCATTAGGGCTATCTCCTAATGTGTCCTGAGCATAGCACTGAGAATCTCATGCTTCCATCAAAGAGTGGCCTTCAGACTGAAAGTAGCTTCATGCTACAACCGTAATTTTTTAGTACAACCCAGGAAGTCCTTGGTCCGGGATTTCCTGTTACCTTTTTTTGAAAAGTGGAGAGAACTCAGGGAGATCAACACAATCCTTTCTAGAAAGTGAAATCATGGCAGTTATAGTTGGCAAATGCTTGGCTTGTTTGGTCTGAGTAGGGCAGTTACATAAAGAAGTTAGTCATCCTGTTGGTTGCCAGGAATTTAAGATCTTTGGAGGAATATCAAAATTAAGGATACTGAGTCTTTTTCCCAGAATCATTATCACTTGCGACACTGTCCCCAGGCAATCTGATTCCAATCTAGCTAAAAAGTTTTCTGCCAACATCACCTCAACTAATGTACATGAAAAAAATGCAAGACTTAAAAGCTAAATGCAGGGAAACAGCACAAAACAATGGGTTTCAGACAACAACAAAATTGCTCAGGATGGGCTATGTTTGTAAATAATTACTATCCCTCTGAAAAATGCTATTGAGTTCATGTTGAACTTGACCATTAACTCAGTATCATTTTAATGCCAAACAGCAGGATATCAAAGCTTAGTTAAATTGATCTGCCTTCTTTTTCTAGTTGGATATAGGCAATTCCTGGAACTTGTATACAGTTGGCCTCTCTATAACCGCTGGTTCCTCATCAAATTCAACCAACCTCAGATAAAAATTATTTGAAAAAACACCCGAACAATGAAATATAGCAACACAACAGTAAATATTAATATAATTCTTAAAACACAGCATAATAGCTACATAGTATTTATATTGTGTTAGATATTATAAGTAATCTAGAGATAATTTAAAGTGTATGGGAGGATAGGTGTAGGTTACATGCAAATACTATGCCTTTTTATATAAGGGCCTTGAGCACCCTTGGATTTTGTTATACTCAGGGTTGGGTGAAGGTAGTCCTGTAACCAGTTCCCCTCAGATACTAACAGATAACCACGTTCCACTAGAAGTTTTAAATCTTGTCTTTTATTTTCCGCTAAGATGCAGTTGACTCTATTTGACACAGTATATAAGTAGAAAAGTGCTGAAGGACCTCAAGAGGTCACCTGTTCCAGACTTCCTCCCACAGCTAGATTTCTGATGGAGATGCCTTCATTTTCCTTAGTTCAAAACTTTCCAAATTTAGGTGCATCAGAATCATACAAGGGCTTGTTGAAACATAGATTGTTAGACCCCATTCTCAGAGTTTCTAATTTAGTAGGTATGAAGGGGAGCTGATAATCTGTATTTCATCGCAGGCGATGCTGTTGATGTTCCTCAAAGGAATACACTTTGAGAACCATTGTTCCTTTCAAAGTGTAGCAATGATTGAAGGAAAACACCCTTCTTAATTGTAACTTCATTACTCTGGTGTTTTAATTGACTAATTTAGCAAATCAACAGAGTCTACTTCTGGTGATCAAGATTAGGACGGCATCTTTCTAAGCATAGAGAAAGGCTCCAACATCAACACAACTCAAATGGAATTATCTACAGCAGGAGGTCAAATGTGCCGTTGGAAAGGGGGTTAACTAAATTGTACTTACTATTTTTATTTTTTCTTCTAGGAACTTCAGTTACAATCTGGACTAAAAGCCAATATAGAGGTCCAGGGTGGTCTAGCTATTGATATTTCAGGTGCAATGGAGTTTAGCTTGTGGTATCGTGAGTCTAAAACCCGAGTGAAAAATAGGTAAGCATTTATGCATTATACTTTTATGAATTACATATAATACTCTATGCAGAGAACTTCAGAGATATGTTTTGAGAATTAACCTTCTGACTTTTAAAAATCTATGCTTTCTACTTGTAATCATTAAATGATAGAGTGGGAAGTGATCATGGGAAGTTATTCTGTCCATAGCTTCTTATGAGCATGTCAGTACCTAAAACAACTCAGCCAAGAATTTCCCTGCTTTTAAAGACATACATGCCCTGTGAATCAGATGGTTCATCTTCTTTTGGTGTTCCACCAAGAGAAAAAAGTTTACTTTAAAGCAAACTTTCCTCTTTTGTTGTCTTCAGCGGGGAAAAATAAAAAGATAATTTCATCTGTGCAGAAACTAAGTTTTAAACATTAGGAGTCTTTAAGTCTTTTCATCAGCATTCCTTTTTTCTAAATAAAATACTCTAAGCTCCTTTAATTTTTCTAATCTACCTGTTAGATTTAATGAAAGTGTTTTACTTAGAACATAAAACAATGTCTTTGAACCAGTATAAAAATGAAAATTATTAGTCTTCTGTTTGTTACAGAATTTTTAAAAAGGAAATGGCAGTGCAACTTTTTTTTTACCTTTTTTGATATTTAAAAACACACTGGGGCAAAAGTGAGAAAAGTGATAAAATCTAGTTTTTGATTCATTTTGAACTGTGGATGAAGGAACTGAGAACAATCAAACAGTAGCACATTTAATGTGAGGTGTGACCCACAGCATTACTAAAAGGAACCACAGAATGAAAAATGACACTGGTCATCAAAGGTTTTAGCAATGTAATTAGGGCTTCCCACATAATCAGTCATTCTTTCACCTCTTTCCAAAGTACGTTCTAGACAGAAGTTTCTCCAAATTAAACCGAATTGAATTTTTCGCAAAATCAACAGCAACAACAACAAAAGTAATTTGGATTTTTAAAAGAAGTATACAGTATTTTTTTTTAATTATTGTACTTTAGGTTCTGGGGTACATGTGCAGATCATGCAGGATTGTTAACGTAGGTACACACATGGCAGTGTGGTTTGCTGCCTCCATCCCCCCCGTCACCTACATCTGGCATTTCTCCCCATGTTATCCCTCCCCAACCTAGTATTCTTAAGAAAATACCCGTTATTCATATTGCAACCACAATCTATCTTCCATTTCCACTTGTTCATTCGAAAAAAATATCTTTTAAGCCTTTGCTGAATATAGGACATCAGAAAGTAAGTGATTTAGGGATTAAAACAACCTCTGACCTGCTTTTATACTGATAATAACAGCAGCAGGGATTTTAATTTGCATAGCAAAAATTAATACCCCTGTCAAAAAGTATGGGCATGGAACTCTAACTTAATTGTGGAAATCATTCCTCACAATTTGATTTAAAGTCCATAATTCAATTAGAGTAGAGGTAAGCCTTCTATTGAAGTTATTTATACTCTTCATTATTATCCAGAGCATATTCCCCAGCCAGTGCAATCTACTTATCCCGTTATCTAGAGCGTCATTAAAGGACCCACCATGTTTGTTCCTCCTGGGACCTTCTGTATACATGCCTCACTGTAAGAATTATTTTTTTGTAACACAATATTTTTTCAAATATCTTGGCAACCAAGGGCTTATGAAAGTAATGAAATAGAATTACCAAGAAAGTAATGAAATAGAATTAAAATCTCCGTCTAGAAGCCAACAGAGAGATAGTTAACAAAAAACTGTAAACATCAGTTGTCTTCTTGGTGAGTTTAGACTCCATTTTAATATAACTTGGGTATTTCTGACCTCCTGAGAGGACTGGGTTCCAAGAATGTTTTAATTTTGGTCTTTGTTATGCCCAAACAAAACAATGTAGTACCTTATAGACACTCCCCACATTTGCAGTTGGAGGCAGGGGAGAGCTCAGGGGAAGGAAGGGCAAACCTTCTCTGCCCAATGTCTGAGACTAAACAGGCCCTGGTTACCAGCAGCACTGAGCACATCTAGGTCACCTGTGAATCTCTTAAGTGTTTCCTTCCAGTCACCGACATCCTAAGTTCAGATCCTGTAAAATTATAGGTTGATCCAACTCCATTAAATGTAATATGAACGGGTTTTTTTCTTTTTTTCTCAAATCTTTAGGGTGACTGTGGTAATAACTAGTGACATCACAGTGGACTCCTCTTTTGTGAAAGCTGGCCTGGAAACCAGTACAGAAACAGAAGCAGGCCTGGAGTTTATCTCCACAGTACAGTTTTCTCAGTACCCATTCTTAGTTTGCATGCAGATGGACAAGGATGAAGCTCCATTCAGGTAAGATGCAGCGTTCAGGTCATGTTCCAGGACCATCCTGGGTGCACCAGGAGCTTGCATTCAGTTTAGAACTTTCAGTTTCAGAATTAAAAGGAAACAGTAGAAACCCAGTGAAAGATGAATTTCTTTAAATGAGTAGTAGAATAGTTGGCAAGGTCCCCCCCCGAGAAAATGTCAGTTCCTGGGATACCAAAAAAAAATCTAATGATTAGTTCACTTGATTCTGGAGATAGTATCATATTCTAATCCAGAAATAATTTATCAAGGAAGGAAAGGGCTATGATTTACCAAAGGAGTTGCCACATAGTTTCATTTAAAAAAATGAGATGCACATTTACTGCCTGGTATCGTCACAATGAACTGCTGGACAGAAGAGTTCAAATAAAACACCTAGGAATCCATTTACCATCTTTAAGGGCCAAAATGAATTCACGGTTCTTAAGTATTCAGTATAACAGCAACTTGACCCTGTTTAGGTTTTGGCTCAAGTTTCAGAGTTTGGGATTTTGAATTTTTTAAAAAATAATGCTTTTGGTAGAATTTTTAGTGTTTTAAAATACAAAGATATAATTTCCATGTAACTTTTCAAAATTCTCTTCCACCCTAGATCCTAATTTCCATTTATGGTGTATTTTTTGAATTTTGTAACCATTATTTGTAACAATACCATCACATAGAGCTAGAATGCTTTGGGTCTAAGTAGCACTGCCCCTTTCATAGTAGTTGACATACACTAACCATAAGGGTCATTTCTATACTTAAACAGCAAGCCACATCTTATATCATCTCATTTGATATGTAGGCCAGAATTGAGTACCTTCATTATTTTACTGACATTTCATGATTCATATTAAAAAATACCTTGATTACATCAATGGTATAAATGAAAATATGAGTAGATTGTATTTTCACAGAATGAAAGATTGTGCCTTATAGTTAAACTATTAAGCTGTCACTAGCTTACATTAACGCATATCTAGAATAAACCTCCACAAATGCATTAAAAAAAAAACAACCTTCTAACGGTTGAAATGCCGTGACCACCAACCCACCCACATGATTAATTGGTTTGGTTCCACATTTTACTTGGGTTCCACATTTCACATTTCACTTTGTATGAATTAAAAAGAGCTCTTGGAATGTTTCTCTGTTTGCATTCTCTGCTTAAATCCGGTTGGACTTGCTTGTTACTGAAAAAGAGAGTTCTCCCAGGTGGGGCTTCTGGAATGAAGAGTGAGACACAGCATGGCCTGCAAAGCTTAACAGCATCTCCAAAAAGCTGAAAGGAATTTAGTCTTTCATTCTAGAAAAATATCTGGCAGGACCCCCGTATCCCAGGCATTTGAAGTGCTTCTGTTAATATAAAAAGAAATGAGAAGAAAATCACCCATTCATGGAGTAGCCTCACACTCATATCCTTTCTCAAATTGCTTTGGAACAGAAACTTCAAGTGTACATTCAGTAACTTGGCTGGAGAGGTGAGTGACTTAACCGTGTGTGTAATTCTGTTATTGTTGCTCTTGTTATACAGGCAATTTGAGAAAAAGTATGAAAGGCTGTCCACAGGCAGAGGTTATGTCTCTCAGAGAAGAAAGGAAAGCCTGTTATCAGGATGTGAATTCCCACTCCATCAAGAGAACTCGGACATGTGCAGAGTGGTGTTTGCCCCTCAGCCGGATAGTACTTCCAGTGGATGGTTTTGAAACTGGCCTGTAATATTTTACTTGAATTTGTCTCCCTGAAAGGGATGCGATGTGACATGACTAAGTACTTGCTCTCTGAGAGCACAGTGTTTACATGTTTACCTGTATTTAAGATTTTTGTAAAAAGCTACAAAAAACTGCAGTTTGATCAAATTTGGGTGTATGCAGTATGCTACCCACAGTGTCATTTAGAATCATCATGTGACACTTTCAACAACGTTCTTAAGTTTTCTTGTACCTCTCAAATCCCATTTGGTACAGTGAGAATAGTTATTCTCTAAGAGGAAACTAGTGTTTGTTAAAAACAAAAACAAAACGGCACAAGAGGAACCCAATCTTGTTTCAACAGTTTTTGGATCAATGTATATGAAGCCCTTGATAGGGCTTCCTTAAGCATGATAGGAAAACCAAACATGTTGCCTAATCAGAAAAAAAAAAAAGAAAGAAACCATTTTTTTTCTTCCTTTTTGGAGTTGAGGGCCTGGGGAGAAGGGATAAGACTTTTAAAACACTTTTGTTAGCCAACTTCAAGAGTTAATATTTATGTTTCTGTTATTGTTAGTTTTATTAAGCCTTAAGGTAGAAAGCACATAGAATTAACATCTCATCTTTCTGCTGACCATGTAGTGATGTTGCTCCAAAGACATTCAGATCTCTACCTCCAACCCTACAAAAATGTTAGACTTAGCACACAGGAATCAGAAAATTTAATTTCAGAAACTCCATTTGATTTTTCTTCTGCTGTGTCTTTCTGAGACTGCAATGTGGTACACTGTCCTCTAAGGGACATCCCATATATTAATCATTTTATCTCTGCCTCACCTTTTTGGGGGTCAGAGCTCTAGTTCATTTAACTCTAATCTGCACAATAGCCAGGATGACTAAGAGAACATTGCCTCAAGAAACTGTGGATCTGGATTTCCAAAATATGAAATCAAGAAAAGAACGTCTTTATTTGTATGAATTAAAAGAGCCATGTTGAACATTCACAAGTATTTATTAATAAACAGATATGGTGATAAACTCAAAACAAATGACAGGTGCTCATTTTCCACTAAACACACACACGTGAAATGAAAGTTTAGCTAGCCCACTATTGGTGGTAAATTGAAAATGAAGTGTGATAAAATAAATATGTAGAAATCATAATGAATTCTTTTTGTCTTTCATTACTTCCAACACTGTATTTTTCATTCCTGCCACTTTCTGAGCCTAGACACATACACAGCTGAGCCTCTGCAGCAATATAGGGCAGGCCAGATTCTCTAGATGGGAGACCAGACCCGTTTGGAAAATGGGCCACTGAAAATATCAGCAGTCAGAACCTCGTAAGGACCTGTGAGCTTGAAAACATGCTATAACCCCAATTTTCATAACGCTCTGGACTGGCCCCTTTACTGTCATGTTACTAAAAAGGAAGAAAGGAATCAGAAACTAAAATAGTGGGTGGTACATGGTAGGTGGTACCATCAGCCTTGGGGAAACCACTCTGTAAAGATGCTGATGCCACAGGTAAAGTGAGTTGGTCTAGGGTACTAAGCTGTGGACACAGGCACTTCAGCCCGGTGAGGTTTAACAAATCACAGCTGCCTCTGCGAAATGTAAAGTAATCATTTACTTAACAGTGATGACTGTGGTGTCCTGAATGTTAGTGTTTTGCTATTTCCCAATTGTTTACTGGGCTGCTCAGCCAAGGTTCTGCCCACCCAGTAGAGAACAGACGTTCCTGAGCCACTCTAACATGCTCCAAAGAAACAGCAGCAGCATAGGACAGAACTCCTTTGCAGATGAACAAGATAGAAAATGAAGAGGGGGAGAGTGATAGTCCCTGTTTGGAAATAAGATACTGGAGCCAGAAAAACAACTTTAAACCTCATTTGCAGTCCTCAAATTCTGCCCCCTTCTCCCTTACAAATGTCAGCATCCAGATGCACTTTGTCTTCTGAAAAGACGTCTGTTTGGGAATTATATAGTCCCCTAATGTGAATCTCCAGTCCTCTGTCCAGTCAGCTCTTTCCTACAAGCCTTAAGATGATCTTGGCTTCTTTTCTTCTGTGAAGTATTATTGTCATTCCCTGGCTCATGTTGCAGTTCTGCCTGTGACAAGTCACTCCCTGCTTGTCTGAACTGACCACCTTCAAGTAAGTGTTAAAGCTAACACTTACTGAGTGCTTATTATATGCAAGGTATTTTAAAACATTTTTCATACATTAACTAATTTAATCTTCAACTATATTTAACAGGTAGTATTATTTCTGTATTATAAATCAGCAGTAAGAGAAGTATAATATGAGCCACATAAGTAATTTGGAATTTCTAGCAGCCACATTAAAAATATAAACAAAAACAGGTGAAATAAACTGTAGTTATATATTTTATTTAACCCAATATATCCAAACTATTATATTATCAACATGTAAGTAATAAAAAATTATTAATGGAATGTTTTACTTTTGGGGGGGAGGATTAGGTCTTTAAAATGTGGTATATGTCTTATATACAAAGCACATCTCAGCTTGGATGAGCCATATTTCAAGTATTCAACAGATGCATGTGGCTAGCAGCTGCTGTATTGAATAGTACAACACTGGACACACAAAACATTAAATTCGCCCAACAGAAGATACTTTCTGACTTAGAAAGTGAAAGAATGAGGACTCAAGTATAAGTAGTTTCACCTCAGAACCTGCTCTGTGAACCCACTATAGAATATTTCCTACATACTTTTGGTTTTAAAGATGTGTTGCTAAAAGAATGCAGACAGTAGGTTATGAAAGTGACAAAACCCACCATAATCAACTTTGTAACATTTCTATCATTCCAGAAAGAAATCTGTACCCATTAGCTATTACCTCCAATGTACCCATCTCCCAGCCCTAGGAAATCACTAGCCTACTTTCTGTGTCTATAGATTCATTCTGGACATTCCGTATAAATGCAATCATGTATACTATGTGGTCTTTTGTGACTGGCTTCTTTCACTTAGCATTGTGTTTTCAAGTTTCATACATGTTGTAGCATGTATGGGCACTTTATTGTTTTTTATGCTCAAATAATATTGCACTACACTGATATGCCATGTGTTTATCCATTCATTAGTTAATGGACATTTGGTTTGTTTCCACCTTCTGGATATTATGAATAATTCTGCTATAAACATTTGTGTACAGATTTTTGAGTTGGCATATGTTTTCATTTCTGTATACCTAGCAGTAGAATTGGTGGATCAAATGGTAACTCTCTATTTAACTTTTTGAGAACTGCCAGAATTTTCTCCAATGTTACTGAACCATTTTACATTCCCACCAGCAGTGTATAAGGGTTCTGATATTTCCGCATTTTCATCAACACTTATTAATATCCTTCTTTTTGATTACAGTCATCCTAGTGGGTGTGAAGTTTTCGCTATATTTTGAATAAATAATGTATCTGGCTGTGGTGGCCCACACCTGTAATCCCAGTGCTTTGGGAGGCCAAAGTGAGATGATTGCTTGAGGCCAGGAGTTTGAGATCAGCCTGAGCAATATAGAGACCCTCGTCTCTACAAAAAACATAAAAATAAAAAAATTAGCTGGGGGTGGTGGCACGTGCCTGTAGTCCCAGCTACTCAGGGGCTGAAGTGGGAGAATCACTTGAACCCAGGATGTTGAGTCTGCAGTGAGTCATGATGGTGCCAATGCATTCTAGTCTGGATGATGGAGTGAGACCCTGTCTCAAAAAAAAAAAAAAAAAAATTAAGAACTTTCTATTTTAGCTCTTAAATTCCTCCATTATGGTTAATTTTTTATATAGTATGAAGTAGGGGGTCAAAATTTATTTCTTTGTGTATGGATTTCCCATCATTATTTGTTGAAAAAACAATTCTGTCCCCATTGAATTATTTTGGCATCCACAAACATGAAGGCTTGTTTCTGGATTATTAGTTTTATTCCATTAATCTCTATGTTGATCTTTATGCCAGTACCACACTGCCTTGATTACTGTTGCTTTGTAGTACATTTTGTACTTGCCAAGTGTGAGTCCACATATTTTGTTATTTTTAAAGATTGTTTTGGCTATTCTGAGTCCCTGAAATTTCCATATGAATTTTAGGAACAGCCTGTCAATTTCCACAAAGTCTTAGCTTGGATTCAAATAGAGATTGTGTTGAACCTGGGCATCAAAAATTAATTCTATTGTCTCCAGGTGCCTGAACATAAAACATCTTTTCACTTAAGCACATCCTGAATTTCTTTTATCAGTGTTTTGTAATTTTCAGAGTATAAACTTTGCACTACTTTTGTTAAACTTATTTCAATATTTTTATTCTTTTTGATGCTATTCTGAATAAATTTTTGATTGCTTGTGGGAAGTATATAAAAATACAGTTTATTTTTGTATAATATATTGCTCATATAAAAAATAAATTACGGGCTGGGCGCATTGGCTCACGCCTGTAATCCCAGCACTTTGGGAGGCTGAGGCAGAAGGATCACGAGGTCAAGAGATCAAGACCATCCTGGCCAACATGGTGAAACCCCGTCTCTACTAAAAATACAAAAAAATTGGCCGGGCGTGGTGGCACGCGCCTGTGGTCCCAGCTACTTGGGAGGCTGAGGCGGAGAATCGCTTGAACCCAGGAGGCGGAGGTTGCAGTGGGCCGAGATTGCACCACTGCACTCTTCAGCCTGGTGACAGAGCAGGACTCCGTCCCCCCCAAAAAAAAAAAAGAAAAAGAAAAAAGAAATTACGTTGCAACCCTACTGACCTCATTTATTCATTCTAATATCTTTTGGTAGTAGATTCCTTAGAATTGCCTATATAAAGAATAATGTCTTTTGTGAATAGATAGTTTTACTTCTTGCTTTCCCATATGAATGATTTTATTTTTATTTTCTTCACTAATTGCCCTGGCAAGAACCTCCAGCACAATCTTGAATAGAAGTGGTGAGAGTGGACATAGCAAAGATGATAATGCTAGTGAAAAGGGTGGTGGTGGTGACAGCAGTGACAAACACTAATAACCATGGGACATGAAAGGATGGCCCAAATCATTTGGCAGTAGCTCTAGTTCTATTTTCAGTAAGTAATACACAGTTGTTCCTCGGTATCTGTGGGGGGATTGGTTCCAGGACCCCTGTAGTTACTAAACTCTGTGGATGCTCAATTCCTTATATAAAATGTCATAATGTTTGTATATAACTTACGCATATGCTCTCATATACTTTAAAGCATCTCTAGATTACTTATAATACCTGATACATCTAAACATCACTTCATTACATGGGTTCAACTTAGTAGTCAGGTGTGCGGCAAATTCAAGGTTTACTTTTTGAAACTTTATAAAACTTTTTTCTGTGTATTTTTGATTCTCAGTTAGTTGAATCTAACCACAGATGCAGAACTCATGAATATGAAGTATTGTGAGTTCTGCTGTGCTTGAAAACTAATAAAAGCTTATTTGGACGTTTAAAACACTTCCAGGATAGTTTAGATGCCTGACTGCACGGAGAAGAGGTACACAGGTACCTATCCCAGCATTATTAATATGTTTGGGATTCAGATTGGTTGAAGCTTCAGTATTCCTTGTCAACTTAGTCCTCTCCCAGAAGGAAGTAGGGAGAGAAAGGAAATGGAACAGGAAGGCCTGGCTTAGAAATCTAGTTCGACTACCTGCTGGATCTTGCACAGTAGTCACTTCTCTCTAACTCTCCAGAATTGGTGCAGAATGGCATGAAAACCTTTTTCATGTGGCATCCAGGAAGGTAGGAGGCGGGAGATTACAGCATTGAGGAGATTTGGAGTAAGACATTCTTGCATACGTGAAATTTCACCTCTTCTTACTACTGCTAGATAAACCTTCAAACCTCTCAGCTTCCACATTGGGAAAATGAGCAGCATCTCATAGGTTGTTGTGAGGATGAAGTAAGGTAATGTGCAAGTTCCTGGTACACAGCAAGCACTTAATAAGTACTCATTAATATTAACTTTTCACGTGCAGTCTTTTACAATTTCTGAATAAAGCAACATTTTACGTTCTGACTCAATTGAGTGAATCTATTTGCTGGACTTTCATGCATGAACATCATAAGTTTTAGAACAGCTACCAGTTTTGTTTGTTTATTTATCATGAAAACACTACTTTCACTTTGTAAAAATTATTCTTCTGTTTTTGTAAAAACATGACTTTCATCCACTTCTCTACATACCTAAATTGACCTCAGATTTCCTGATCCTTTCTTTACCAATTTTTTTTTTGCCTTTGTCTTCTGTAAATATGATAATTACCAAGAGGAAAGGGTAAGTGTTTTCACTAGGGGGCATGGAATGAATCTAAAATTTATCCACAAAATAAGAAAGTTCTAGTGGAAAGTTTTTGGAGAAAATATAAGAGAACTCTACATCATAAGTGAAATGGATAGGATTTTCAAGAGGAAAGAAAATATCTCAAGATCTCACTCCAGCTCAGTTATTCTTCTTAGGACTTGAGCAGATTGTCATATCTATGTTTAAACTTCTACCTATGCTCAGTCATCGTCTTCCTTAACATCAGTTTCTCCTTCCATGGCAAGGCCCCAGGAATAAACAGTGTTGTTACATGAAACTGAAACTGGGTAATTTGAGGAGAGCTCAATAACTCTATAAAGATGTGGGTAGGATATAGAAAAATCACAAGGGATGATGCAGCTCCCTGAGGCTCCTAGCAACAGGGATCCTGAAAGGTCAACGGAGGGAGTGATTATTGGCACCCAGAAAGCTGTGTGGAGCTGTGGCCTTGGGTAGAGGGATACAGCCACTATCAACATCTCCACTGGGTGGAAACTAGGGAAACTCCATCTTCACTTTCTTTCATCTCTCTTGTCTTTCATTGATGGTACCTCTTAGTTGAACCAGCTAGAGCCAGAGAGCAAGAGTGCCCTATTAATGCAAACTATACACAAAGCAGGTAGAAATAGTCAAGAGCAGTTTGGAGGAGAAAATGGAAGAAATCTGGCCAAGCTTATATGATGAGTACTTTTCTACAACTTGTTAATTATTTAATTATTTGTCTTATGCAATATAGAGCATCTATTAGAATCAAAAAATGTACTAGATTTTCAGAAAAAAGCAAGATATGCTGCTTTATCCCAAGAAACTTAGTGAAGTGAGGGAAGAAATACACCTAAAAATAATTTAGCACAATGATATAAATGTTGTAAAAGAAACATATTCAAAACCCTAATGGAGCATAAAGGGAGAAAAGATAAAGAAAATGTCATTGAGGAGGTGGATATTTGAATTAGGCTACGTGGTTCCTTTACCTCAATGCCAGCTGCTACTTAACCAGCTGCTACTTTCCTTTAACTGTGTATCAGCTTCCTTTACTGTCCATGACATCTAAGACCCCAGAATAGAGTCAAGTCTGTTGATCTTCCGCTTGAGTGTGCAGAGAAATAATCTGCAGTCTCATAGAGGCTGCCGTAAAAATTGCAATTCTATTTGATGAGAGTAGAAAAGAATATAAATATTTAGACTGACAAAAATTTCACTGTTTGAGGTATATTAGCTAACCATTTACCTCCTATCTTGGCCTATCTTGGGATTATGGTTAGTCTAGAATGATGTTAGTAATCCTTTACTACCTTCTTATTCATGAAAGCTTAATTTATTCACAGTTAACTGGAACATGATGTAAATATGTAAACTATTTTCACCCTTCTATTTTTAATAAAAAGATTCTTGCCATAATCTTCTAGGATTACATGTAAAAGTGTGGACATTCTCTTTCCAGAATAGGCTTTAGTTGTAAATTACCTGATTTCCTTTGTTAGTAAGAATGAGTCACTGCCATTAGGTTTGGCGGTATCTATCTTTTTAAAACACTTCTCCCACTCAATTTACCTGAAGATTAACCATGTAAACAGTCATAGCGTAAAATTTCAGGATGCAATGAATCTTTCGAATTGCCAAGATATATCCAGAAATGCTTAAAGGTAGAGATGCTCTCATATATTCCTTATATGGTGAAACTCCGTCTCTACTCAAAATAAAAAAATTAGCAGGGCATGGTGGTGGACACCTGCAATCTCAGCTACTCGGGAGGCTGAGACAGGAGAATCACTTGAGCCCAGGAGGCAGAGATTGGAGTGAGCCAAGATCATGCCACTGCATTCTAGCCTAGGCAACAGAGTAAGACAAGAAGAAGCAGCAGTAGACATTTGCTCTTTAATGAGATCTGAAGAAGTTATGGTAAATACAAAGCACTTGTTAGATGAGCAGACAATTCCCAAGAATTAATGTTACTTAACATGCCTAACCAAAGTTTTCTCTCTCTTTATTATTTAACAAACATTTTGAATTACACTTGTTAAATGCCATGTACTGCTCTAAGCCCTTTATAGGCATTAAATCAATTCCTTCTCATAACAACTCTTATCAAGTAGGAACTATTATTATACACTCTTTGTTTAGGAAGAATCAAAACACAGAGAGATTCAGTGACTTGTCCAATGTTTCTCAGCGGGTGAAAGGCAGAGTCTGGATTTAACTCTGAAGGATTTAACTCTAGAGAGTTCTAGTCTAGAGTTCAAGCATGTAACCATTGTGTGATGCTACCTATGGCAAGATCCAGTCTGAGCTCCTAAGACTAGAATTCAATTCTCTCCTCACACTCAGTTTCCACACTTCATTCCAGCCTCCTATGCATGACTCTTCATGAATATCACCTTTCCTGCCCCCGAAACATGCACTGTCCCAAACAGATCTTACCCTTCGCTGCTTGTTTCTTTGTTCTTGCCTTCCCTCTTCCCTTCTGCCCAAACAAATCTTACCAAGCCCAGCTCCTATTACATTTCCTGCACATAGAACCTGCCAGCTATGGGAGACACCTGCTTCTCATGTATGCTTATTAAATATACCACCCAACCGGATATTAACCAAACCACCTTGGGTGACTGCCTTTCTCTGTTGCCTTGTGTCATTATTATTTAGAATTTTTGTTTTAAAATTACTTATGTAAATATCCTTCTAAATAAAGTGTAACCTTCTCAAACTCAGCATTATGTATATAGCCTCAATATCCTCCATGCACTGTATAGTCTGTGTTCAATGACTACTGAGCTATTCTCTATGAATATTAAGGGCATCCATAACTTAAACTGCTCTTCAGGATGGCCAAGATGCCATTTGAAGTGGGCAGATTTCTGTTAGGGTCTCCATAGCAAAGCAATTTACTCTCCCCTCATGTCCTGATGCTCTGACACTTTCCTCAAAAGAAAAAAAAGATAAAGCATCAAAAAATAAAGGCCAGATTAATTTTATCAAAATGGAAAGAAAACAATATTTCTTAAGAATTGTCTTTATAAAACGTTCACCAAAACCCTGAGAGCAGAGTTTTCTACTCAGGAATATTAGTCTTGCTGCTGTCCAGGAAGAATGACCAAACTGTGTTGCCAGGGCACAGTGTTTCAGAGCAGTCGTTCCCAAATTTGCATGAGAACCACCAGGAGACCTTGTTAAAATACAGATTGTAGCTTCTCACCACTCACTGTCAATTTCTGATTTAACAAATGTGAGGTGGTCTAAGTATTTGCATAGAAAACAGGTGAAGATTCCCAAGCTCTTGATATGGGGACCACACTTTAAGAGCCCTGTGCTAGAGAAACTTGACCCAGGAAAGAAGGAAGACAATTACAATAAGACTGTGTAAAACCATTAGTCCATTACTCTTTCCTGCTGTTTGTAAAGTAGCAAGTGAGGGAAGTGTGAAAGTAAAAGTTTATATAATGCTTTTTGCAGTGAAATACATATTTCTGCAAATCACAAGGAGCTGCTCATTCTTCCAGATAATTTGAAATAAGTGAAGTGCTAAAATATGAGGTCTTCCAAATATCTTCAAGATAATTTGAAATAAGTGAAGTGCTAAAATATGAGGTTTCTAAAGGGAGTGTTTGCATGGCAGCTCTCATCCGAATAGAATATTTGTAAGGAACTGGTGACTTAACTGTTTAGGGGTGGTGGCATTGGGAGATGGAGGGGAAGGAGACATCTCAAAATCTCATGTGTTAAAATTTCTAAGAATGCTCATGCCCTTTTGTTCAGTAATTCTAATTAGAGGACTTTACCTTATGAAAATAATCAGAGATGCTTACAAAGATTTATGTTCAAAAATATTTATTGCAGCATCATTTTCATAGCTCCAAACTATAAATACTTTAAATAGGAGATTGATTAAGCATACTATTATGCAGCCGTATGAGTAAAAAGATACAGTAGTTGAAAGTTATTCCTCTAAGAATATTAGAAGATAAAGAGGTAAAATATTGGTATAAGAAAAATGGATGTGCTGTGGTCAAGAATAGGCTAAGGCAGACATCCGGTCCAGCATGACTCAGCGAGTTTGGAGCACAGGTTCACAACTCTGTTCATTATGTAACCATGCCACATGAGGGACATGAGGTGATCACCCATGTGAGTTCACACTTGGCTCGGAGCCACTATTATTTGTAGAAGGTATAATTATCCTGCTAACACTGTACATATGGCTCCTGCCCGGTCTCACCTGTGCCCAGAGAGAGAGAGTAAAACCATGCTGAAACTGTCTACGTATCCTTGAGTGTTTTTCCAGCTACCTATAACTTGCCAACCAACTCTCCTCGGACCTCAGAAACTGACAATTGGTAAATGAAGAGGCACAATATTATAAAGCAAAATTGTAGACAACAACATAGCATGTAAAGTATCAAATACACTTAGAAATATTTATTTTCTAGAGGCAATTTGTGCAGTGGGTCTCTGAGTAAAAATTTTTCCCCTGCTTTTTAAATTTTAAACATTGTAATTTTTAAAATTGTTTTAAATGAATGTACATTATATTTGTAAATATAATGCAAGTGCTATAATGGAGAGGTGTATCATAGCAGTTAATGCTTCTTGAATGCTAACTATAGGCTAGCAGTAATACATATTATCTCATAATTCTCTCATTATAATACATGTCATAAATATTATAATATGTTATATTGCAATATTGTGCTTGTGTATATTATACATATACAAACACACACATTATAGTATTTTATATACTATTAACAATAGTACTATTACTAAACATATTTCACAGAGATGATACTGATCTAAGAACTGACTTTAGAATTCCATTAAAGAAAGTAACTGTTTAAAAACACCCTTTAATGAGAATGGTGGTTTTGAAACATGTCCCCCAATTCTTTGGCACTCCATCCATTGAGAGGTGGAATTTATGTTCCTGTCCATTGAATCTGGGTTCTGTGATTTCTTGTCAAAGAGAGATGATGAAAGTGATGCTGTCAGTTTCTGAAATAGGTCTTAAGAAACTGGCACTGTCTGCCTCCTGTCATTTGAAATAGTTGCTGTTGAAACCCAGCCACCATGTTTTGAGGAAGCCCGAACAGCAAGATGCCCAAATGAAGAGGAATCAAGATGCTTTTCTCCTGGGCCTAGCTAAGCTTCCAGCTGACAGCTAGCATCAACTTGCCAGTCATGTAAGTGTGCCATCTTGGAAGTGGATTCTCCCATTCCTAGACTGATGCTGTGTGAATCATAACCAAACCTGTCATGCTGATTCCTGCCTGAATTGCAGATTCACAAGCTAAACAAATGATTTTTGTTGTTTTAGCCACTAAGTTTTGAGGTAGATTGTTTCTCAGCAATACGTAACTAGAACAATGGGCATGCCTGGTTATGAAAGTAAGATCTTCTGGACATAGTGTAATGGGTCTGCATCTGTAGGGCTTCATTAGATAGGTAAATTGCTTTATACAAGAAATGACAGGAACATGGAGGATTGGGAGAGGGCTCTAGCAATTAGGAGTATCTGGAACACAAATGAACTCAACAACCAGTGAAAGTGATCTTGTGCCAGAGATGGCATGGGGTTACTTAAGAATAGGAATGCCAGGTGTATGCTAATGCAGCTGCCTGCCATATGATGAACCACCTGCTAATCTCCATCAAGTTACAGTAAACCTTCAGCCAAATCCTGTCACACATACCGTCCCTGTGTTTGGAATACTCAGGATTGGGTGAGTGTGCTGCAGTGAAGGCTGGCGGGGCAATGCAATGCAGAGAAAAATGGTGTGTACTTGATGCAAAGTGGAGACTGTAGTTTGAGAATTCATTAGAAACAAGAGCTGGAAGCCAGAGATGACTCAGGAACATAGAAGACCTCAAACTGTCCTTAATTTCCTTTCTTGCTCTATATTCCCCAACCACTAGACAGATGTGAGGAACCCTGCATCTCTTTCTTTGTGGAATATGGGTTCAAGTGCTTTGGAGACTTAATCTTAAGACTTGTAGTGATCTCAATTGACTAGCGGATTATTTAAGAGGCATGTTACAGCATTAATCTTCACTGTGCGGTAGGTTTCCAAAATGTATGTCTCTGATACGTCAGTTTTGAGAGGGATGACCACATTACTTTCTGGGGCATCAGTGTGGGCTCTCAGGGACACATATCATCTGTGTTGCTCTTTGGTGTTGGTGGAGTGACAGACACCTTGACAGGTGCTCCTCACAATGCTACTTAATGAGGCAAGCTCAGGTCAGACTCCTTAGGTTGGCCAAAATACTCTGAGTACAGGAAATAAAATACTCTGGGTACATGCAAAAATCAATACCAGACTTCTGACCTCCAGGGCTGTAGGATCATAAATTTATGTTGTCTTAAGCCACTAAATCTGTGGTCATTTGTTGCCACAGCACTAGAAAATGAATAGTATCTGGATGTGAAATACTAATAGAATATTTTAATTAAAAGAAGGATTTAAGCTAGAGAAAATAAAACTATCCATAGCTTGTTTTATGAGTTAAAATAAAGACAAACAAAGCATGTTTTCTTTGAACTTACTTTTACTGGGGATAAAAACAATAAAACATTTTTTTCCAAAACAGTCAAAATAAAAGACCATTAAACAAGATTGCACAATCATTTACAAATGCTGGCAATTAAAGGTAAGTTGACTAGTCTCACAGAATCCTTGTCTAAATAGTTTACTCCATATGCAATGCACTGAAAATGTGATTCTCAGCACTGTTGAGATTCAAAGTCCTCTTGACTGGATTCAAAGTCTCCTTGGCCAAGCTCGTTGCATTCTACAATTGAATCACATCAGACCTCAGGGAGAAACTTTTCCACCAAGATTCCTATATTGAGAGCAGTTTAAAATTTCACATTCTTCCCATTTACCACCAGCTTCTTTCATAGTCCGGGGTATAACATTATCCAGTGTCCTTCCCCATTAATCACACAATTTACTCTCCTCTGTTCCAACGTAACTTCTACATTGTTCACATTCTTTTCAACCACTGCTGTCTTTACTATACAAAAGTATAATTTATGTGTAAATACAGAAACACACGTCTTCAAAGTGGGAAAAAAGAAAGCATTACCTGCTATGGATACACATACGGTAGGTTATTCAGGGAGCCCTGGGAAGGACTTTTTGCTATTAACACTAGGTGTAAAAAGCAATTATGAAACTTAAAAAAAAAAAAAGAATCAAATTAGATGTGTGTGTTTTATTCTGCACCATTATGAATTAAACAGGAATAAATCTAAGAATGTGCTCTAGTTGCAACACGAAACACTGAATGTTAACAGCTTGCAAATGCTGCTCTGAACATTCAGTTCTCCTCTGAGACACAGGACATACAAAGGAGTTCAATTTTCAGACTCTTCCCCCGGGCCTAGTACTCACACGTGCCACAGACAGACATGTTTCTTTCCCGAGAGGTTCAGAGTCCACAGTTCTGATTAGATTCAAGCTTAAGGCACCAATTAGCAATTGCTACATGCTTTATTAATGATTTTATGCACCTGTGAGGTCTACTTAGGACCCAGAAGTTAGTTAAGAATATATAAGCAGTCTCTTGATAATATATATCTTATTTCTATATATATCCTTAGAAATTATGTGAAAGCCTAACATATTTTGTGAATTTGATTTTTATAAGCAGTTTTCTCAAACAAACTTACACAAAAAATTTCCCCCTCAACAGTACTGGTAAAATACAGGGCACCTTTTTCTTTCAAGTATTTGGGTGAAATAGCATACCCTGAGAATTTGGGGTGCAAACCTACACCTTGTAAACTGTAGAATGAAACTCCTCGAGCACCACATAAGAAAATGTATACCATGATAGTTTTTAAACACAAAGACTATTATTGAATGTTGTTTTCCCATGCACATATACATACTTATCATGAGATTATAGTCAGTCTACTTAGGAATCAATAGTGTCCTGTCCTGCAGTCCAAAGTATTATTTCAGGTAACATGAGCATTCAATTTGTAGCAAACACAGACTTTGATTTCCATGAAGTATGAAAACAATTAAAATGTATCTTTTTAAGAGGCAAGGATGGTAATGTCAAATTTGAAAGTAAGAAAAAGGAATTTATAACACCAGATATTTCCAGTGATATAAGGATGTATTAGAAATGTGTGTCAGTAGTTGAGATGTGTTTAAAGGTGTAAAGTGTAACTTGCTTTAGCTTATTTACTCCATGATAAAGGGACATGTAGAGAGCCTGTCTGCTACGTCATTACCTGCATATCTGGGCCTTCACTTAATCCTGTGAGCAATTTCAGTGAGTACTTTTTAAAAAAATACATTCTGGTGAATTAAATTTTTATAGGGTTATAAATGTGTTTAGTTTTCCAGAAACAATTGAAATGGGGCATATTTCAAATATTTTATCAAGAAGTAAAAGTGGTTCTTCTGGAAAACTGAGCCACACATATAACCCGAAGAGGATATTATGAAAGTCAGACTCTGCAATTCTGATTAGATTCAACCTCAAGGCATTATTTAGGAAATGTTTTACTAATGGTTTTATAGTAATAAAACATAAAAGGGAAGTTCAGTAGCTAAAGGGACATTATTAGGGTAATAGTTTTTTGGGTCAGAAGGCTTAATAGACTCTTGTCTGATTCCACTTGAGTTGTAAAAGGAAGGGTATATCACTTCATTCAAATATTCATGCAACCTCAAGAAATGACAGAACAGTGAAAATGAAGATTGAGATTTACCTCATGCCCATGAAAATATTTTTCCCTGTCAACTGAGGTAGTGAATGGCCTAGCAGCTTTGTATGATTTGGTGAAATAGAGAACTATAAAATTGTCAATAGATGACATATTAATAGAACATTATTTAAAAGCTGCGTTTTTAACCACTTGGACATCACTGTGTCCTCGGCAACTCTTAAAAGGTGGAGCCTCTTGTATAGAACAAACAAATGAAAACCTTTTTCTTTCTTTCCTTAGTTTGTGTCCTAATTTACCTCAGTGTGAGAATTTAAAACTCAAATCTGCTGGTGATAAACACTGATACATAGCTTATGGGTCCCAAACCCTCAACTCTACCACATTTTCTAGGGAAGCAGTTGTCTCTCTTTTTGAAGAGTTGGTGAGCAGTCACTACTCAACATGGCCACTGGGTTTTCCTGCAAGTCACATGTGGCTTTAAACCAGTCTTAACAATTTTGGTACTATCCACCCAAATCCTATACCGGTCTCACCAGGTGTATTCAAATACTGGAGGTTTCTTGGTGCTGCTTTCAATAAAATAAGTGTAAGATTTCTGAAAGGGATTCTACTTTCTTGGGTCAATATTACGTTACCTCACATGCAGCCAATGTCTCCTGAAGATGAGGAAGCTTTGATGCTGTAAGATTTGTTCCCCAGTGGAGAAAATAAGTTCTAGGGGGAACTGATTGATGTCCCTGTGTAAGAAGACCTCTGTGATAAAGAAATATCTTTTTCTTGAATTTGGCATAAGGGCATCTTTTTTATACACAGGGGCTATGTTTCATATTTCATGTCTCATAAAGTCTATAGCTTCATTTCATAGCTCATCAGCACAAGCAGTTGAATTGTGATCAAAGCTATTTCCGCCTCAAATCTTTCCCTATACCCAAGAGCACTTTTTTTCAGAGTAAGATCCCTTAAAGGAAGTCCCTGAAAGTAAAATTAAGTTTTTTTCAATAGTCTAAGAAGGAAAGCATAACTACAAAGTAACAAGATTATATAAATCATACAAAACTCAGCCTTGTAGTTTTTTACTCACATCTTTCTGATTAGATTCAAGCTCAAGGCACTATTTAGGAAATGTTTTACTAATGGTTTTATAGTAATAAAACATAAAAGGGAAGTTCAGTAGCTAAAGAGACATTATTAGGGTAATAGTTTTATGGGTCAGAAGGTTTCATAGACTCTTGATTGATTCCACTTGAGTTGTAAAAGGCAGAGTATATAACTTCATTCAGATATTCATGCAACCTCCAGAAATGACAAAAGAATGAAAATGAAGACTGAGATTTGCCTCATGCCTGTGAGGTGAATAAGTGCTAATAATTAATAATTTTATGCTACTCATGACAAATGAAGAAATTTTAAGCAGAAGCCAAATATTGCTGATGATTAAAATAATAATAGGGCATTTAAGAAATTACCAGAATACTTTATCTCTAAACAAATTGATAAATAAAAGGAGATTCTTTTTTATAAAAAAAAAAAGTCTGGGAAAACCTTCAAATTATTCCTTTAAAAAGTAATTAAGAAATGTTTTAATGTAACATTTGCCAAGTATATATCGACACGCTTATTATGACAAGCTAAATATCTGTTCAATCAAGTCTTCAAGACTCACTGTGAACACTCACTCAAACAGCCTTCAGAACTGGGTTACAACTGAGACAGTACTAAATGTCGATAAAAGATTCCATGGTTTGGATTCTTGACATCTCTTCAAATCTGCCTCATAGGGAGCAAGTGCTAGAACTCTAGGTTACTGTTATGGGATAGTGAGGCTAGGGTTGGAGTGAATCAGAGCCGCTGAATTAGTGCCATATTCTTCTCTACTACCCCAAACGGATCACTCTTCAGACTCTGAACAATCCATGAGAGACAGGACTATGCAACTATGGAGGGAATTACTGAAGAAAAGAAAAATGCTATACAGCCACAAAAATAATTGGATTCTTAAAGGAAAATAAATATTTTATACCTTTCTGAGACTAGGTACTTAATTTTAAATGCAATCATTGGCTCTCCAGTATTTCAAGCCATTCTATTTTAAGGCAACAAATAGTGTCATGACATGGTACAAATGGGAAAAATAAAGCACAAACATTAAAACCACCATTTTTCACAATCACATTTGAAATCATGCCAAACCCAATAAAAGAACACATAGAGCATAACCAAGAGAATGAATAGGCTTGGCTGGTATATGAGGCAAAGAGCAGACCATCATATTGAAAACTTAAATATGTACTACAACACAGCCAGCTAGTCTTGATATTCCAAGAATCTGTAAAGAAATTCGTAATCCAAATTACTGATTTGCTGGCTTGGTTTACAACAGAGCCAATCCCATTCTGTTGCATGTTTTGAATGAACAAAGGGGACAAAGGAATCGTTTGCCTAGTCACAAGTGCAGTGGGGGAAGGAGGTGAATAGAAAGCTTATATCCTGTGTTGAAGTATAAAAAGAAATAGTCGTAAAGGGAAAAAATGCAATCATTCAAACAATTTAACAAAATTAAAATAAAAACTGCCTTAAGAGGGTCGTTCAGAAAGACATAGAAACTTACACACTTGGCTTATAAGAAGCAAAAATTAAGAATAACACATGTGGAAGAAGTTTTTCAGATGAATTAATTCTTAGTGCTATCACAACGCAAATTCCAGATTAAAGAAGAATAGTCCATCTTTTTGTCTTGCTCCTATAAAATAAAAAAATAAAAAAAATAGTCAAGGAAAAGACTGCTAGCTCTAAAAGCAAATTTCACTTTTATGAAGCAAGAAAAATTTAAAATACATTTTATTTAACTATTTGGCTAATTTCAATGTTAATAATGAAGCTAACATTTTTAAATGTGCTTGGCAAATGTACTTATGAACTTACTAAACATTATGCCAACTTTGAAAAATTGCCCCAAATGGTACTTGAATCAAATCTAATCAACTCTTCAAAAATGATTTTAAAGTTAAATGTTCAGTTTCATCGAAATCATTCATAGCAAAGATAAAATAATATAATAGATATGCTTCTAATATTAGCATGCAGAAATATTTAAGCTAAATGGAAACATCTGAAGTTTAGTTATCAATCTCATTAAATGAGTAAACTCTATACTAAGAATTCTTGTAAAGCAAATGACTAGTACCTAGATTATGTGGAAATTCACATAGTATGTTTTGTTCAAAATGAGATGTACTGGTTAGAATCTAATTTAGTTAAATCCACTCTAGAACAGTATTGGTATGTTCAAAAGCTTACTGAAAGTTAGCTCTTTTGTCTATCTCCTTATAAGTTCTAGCATATCTACTAGAACTTTGCCTAAGTAAAGTTCTTAGGCAAAGTTGATATTTTTAACATTTGGGAATTGATATTTGAACATAATATTATGAAGACAGAAATAGAGTGGCCTACAGGTAGTATTTGCCAGGGATTAAGAAGACTCATATGAAAAATAACCTCCAAGAGGTATCAAATAACAGCTATCTAGCCAATTGTATGCACTCAGAGTAGCAAGGCAAGGGACATTTTAATTCTATTATCTAGAAACAAACCTGTTTAAATATGTGTTTAAAAAAGGTCTGTAAGAATAATTATGTTTTTAAGCTCAGATGTATATACTTCATGTTTATTTTATTGTGTTGTATTTTATATTGAGTAATGACCTTCAAGATAAAAGTGACTGTTGTAAATTTGGAGACCTCTCTTTTGCTAAATGTAAGTTTTTCTACCTTAGGACATAAAAAGCAGCAATAGGAAAAGAAAATTTAATTACAGGAGGGAGAAGAGAAAATATGAGACTCAGAAGAATAATTATAATGTGGATCCCGGGATTTGACAATAACTCTGGCTGAGTCCTATCACAAGGCAAGATTCGCAAAGACTTCTTGGGCAGTGAGAAGACGTTGGAGGGAGACAGAGAGAAAAGAAAAAAAAAAACAGTCAAGAGAGATAGCATTATAGGATGGTAATAGTCTGAGAAATGAAGGAGAAATCTGGTTACACATTCTACTAGGATCATACTTAGGGATTGATAGTACAGATACTGCCTTTTTGGATAGTCACAGAATATCACTTCTGCTTACATTAATTTCAGAGGAATTTTGTTTGAAATTGAAAAGTAACAAAGTTGCTCCCAATTCCTATTAAAGAAAAAGTAATAAAAATTGCCAATATAGCTAACCTGTTAGAGGCCTCACAAACATTTACTGCAGTAGAATGGATCATGAAGAAGTCAATAAAGATGAAGGGATGACTACACTGTATCACCGGGGAGTTTAGCTGGATGACTTCCCATGGTTTTAGGACCAGAACACATGACAGAGTTCAACAGGGATGCTGGGTCAGATTTTCCCTTTCTCCATGCCAGCCTGTGCCCAGACAGAGAGGAAAATCACCACACACAGCTGGCAAGCTATGCCTAGAGTTGTATAACATTCTGGAAGGCCTTGGGGGATACTAGAGTACCCTGATACACAGCCAACTGGCCTGCCCTGACAGATCAGCCAGCTAGCTCGAAGAGGACTGCAGAACTGTGGGCACTGCCTCCAGTTTGGGGAAATACAGAGCAATCCTGGGCACAGGTCCATGATACTTACCTTAGGAATCTGCACTGATAAGGGCTGATTTTCTGCTCCGGTGAGGGCCGCTGAGAAGATAAGGGGATTCTGAGGCATTTATGAGAATCTAGTCTCAAGGGAGCTTGGACACTTACTACGTTGCCATGTACTACATGCTATGCCTTCTGTCATGGTTTTATAATTTAGTCTTCACTACTCTCCTGAAATGTATCCCCATTTTACAGGTGAGGAAAATGAGACTCAGTGACAGCAAGTCACTTGCCTAGACTACACTGTGACTAGTAAGTAAGACTAGTCACTTACACTAGTAAGTAACAGTATTAGAATCTGAGTTGGGGTTGCCTGACTTCAAGGCATACATACTTGTGCTTTAGGAAAAGCCACACAGCTCTCCTTCAGCTAAAATGCTTTAACCCACTAGCATCCAAGAAGATTTCACTCCTACCTTTATAGCCCACATTCTACTGCTTTACATAAACAAAAATTGTCCCACCACTGGGAGCTACAGCTTTCAGGAGTCCTTAAACTGGCTCAGGTTTCTTTTGCATACGTTGTTCTAAGGATAGCTAGTTGTTTAATCAAATGAAAAACACATAGAATTTTAGTATACGCTGAACACTGACAGAGTCAGGGTCAGTTTCTTACTTTATTCCTTTTCCCTGCCCTTTCCCCTAAACCACGAAACACACACACACACACACACACACACACACACACACACACACACCCTCCACAGCAGTAAAATGGCCAGAAGATTCTATTTCCTCTGAATGAAACAGAAGTTTGGAAAATTAGCAGCAAGGCTGCTAGTCAAATTCCAACTGTGTTCTCTTCCCCCCATCCACAAGGACTTTAATGTTTCATATAATTAATCCTTTAGCTGACTGATGTGGCCTAGAGGAAAAATGTAATGGCTGAAAAATTTTGGAGAAGTTAGGTAATAAGAAAGTCATGACACAAAGAACAAATAAGGGAAGAGAGACAATTTACAACAAAGAACTGAGACGAGAGCCCAGAGAATAAGACAAGTAGATAAACAAGGGAATGATCGATAAGAGCAAGGGCCACGGAGCTCGAAGTGCCTGGATTTCAATAGCTGTTGATCTGAGACAAGCTAATGTTTCATTTGTCAAACAGAGATTAAAAATAGTACCTACTTGTGTTAAGAACTAAACAGCATGATGTTAAGTCTTGGTATATACTAAGTGATTAATACATATTAGTTATTACTTTTCATTTTTTATTAATTTTAGATAAGTTAAAAAAGAAAATATAAAGGCAATAGAATTTAGACAAATTAAAAAAGAAAATATAAAGGCAATAGAAGAAAGATACAAAACAGTAAGCTAGAGGAAAGCCACAATGCAATTAGAGGGAAAAGGAGAAAAGAAAAGGCAAAAACAAAAAAGACATTAAGAAGATAAAACAGCAGCTATATATAATAATTGGGATAGGAAGTCACTATCAAGTTAGTGGGAAAAGAAGAAATGAAGTTATCAATTCATGAAGGTAATTATGGAACGAAGTGAAAATAAAATGTCCAGCTTATAGCCTGCAGATTAGCTACCTGGCCTGCGTGCGCTTGGGGCAGCAAAGTTCCTGTCCCTTGGATGATGTGCCTGGGCTGGCTGCAAGTACAGTGCTTTAAGAACATTCAGGGGAGGGAGCTGGAGGACCCACCCAGTCCTACCCTTTAAGCTGTCTAATCTATGATAAAAACAAACTACAAAAGAAGTTAGGAGAAGGGAAGAAGCAAGGTGGTATGGCATTGAACTAAATCAAGTTAAAGTGAAGGGAAAATCAGAAATCCCAATAAGGAATAAGCTGCCAAAAAAAAAAAAAAAAAGCAAAAGACTGAAAATAAATTATCAAGCAAATGGCAAGGGAAAAAAGAGAGACTAGTGGGACAGGCACCAGGAAGTAAGTCCATCAAAGAGAAGTGACCTTAGGGAGAAAAGGAAAAGCAGAAATGGACAGCAAGAAGAAAACGCCTGTGCACCACTGCACTCCAGCCTGGGCAATGTAGCAACCCCAACTCAGAATGGGAAAAAATTTTTGCAATCTACCCATCAGACAAAGGGCTAATATTCAGAATCTATGGAGAACTTACACAAATTTACAAGAAAAAAACCCCATCAAAAGTGGGCAAAGGATGTGAACAGACACTTTTCAAAAGAAGACATCTATGCAGCCAACAAACATATGAAAAAAAGCTCATCATCACTGATCATCAGAGAAATGCAAATCAAAACCACATTGAGATGCCACCTCACACCAGTTAGAATGCTCATCATTAAAAAATCAGGATACAACAGATGCTGGAGAGGATGTGGAGAAATAAGAATGATTTTACACTGTTGGTGGGAGTGTTAATTAATTCAACCATTGTGGAAGACAGTGTGGTGATTCCTCAAGGATCTAGAAACAGAAATACCATTTGATCCAGCAATCCCATTACTTGGTACATACCCAAAAGATTATAAATCATTCTATTATAAAGATGTATGCACATGTATATTTATTTCAGCGCTGTTCACAAGAGCAAAGACTTGGAACCAACCCAAATGCCCATCAATGATAGACTGGATAAAGAAAATGTGGCACATATAAACCATGGAATACTATGCAGCCATAAAACAGATGAGTTCATGTCCTTTGCAGGGACATGGATGAAACTGGAAACCCTCATTCTCAGCAAACTGACACAGAAACAGAAAACCAAACACTGCATGTTCTCACTCATAAGTGGGTGTTGAACAATGTGAACACACGGGCTCAGGGAGAGGAGCATCACACACTGGGGCCTGGGGGGTGAGGGGCTAGGGGAACAATAGCAGGGGGTGGGGGACTGGGGAGGGATAGCATTAGGAGAAATAACTAATGTAGATGATGGGGCGATGGATGCAGAAAACCACCACCATGGCATGTGTATACCTATGTAACAAACCTGCACAATCTGCACATGTACCCCAGAACTTAAAGTATAATTAAAAAAAAGAAAAAGAAAAAGGCTCTGGAATGGAATATTTAGGTTTCAAGTCCCCGTTCTATGACTAAGGAAGGGTCACTTACCCTCTCTGAGTGCTAATTTCCTCTTGCAATTTTAATACAAACAGACTGGGTTTGATGATCTAAGGACCAGTCTAGGGCCTCTTAAAATACTCTAATAAAACAGCTCTCCCTGAATCTAGCCCTTACTCTTCCTACTTCAGTTGCTGATGGAGGGGGCCCTATTCAGGGGATAGAACTAACTCTGAGGAAGTAAATAGAAAAGAAAGACCAACAATGCAGGAGCAACATAAAACACAGGGAGAAATGAAAAAGCAAAGTCATAAAAAAAAGGGACATTCAAATGAAACAAAATAATTGCAATTCTCTTAGGCTGATATCCACTATATTAACAGGCATTGTGCCAATGAAAATTTTCTTTTGTTAATATTACATATTTCTTTTATCTTTATGCCCTTGTAAATGGTATGTAGTATCAAGTCTCAATTAAAATCTTAAAACAAAAATACAGCATCTAATATATATTTTTATCTAACATCTGGATATATCAGGAAGGGAAAAATATAGCCATCTGCTAGAAAAAAAAAACTCATTCAAAAGTAGTCAAAGATCCTGTGGAGGTGGACCATTAAAAACCAAAATAGACAGACAAAAACATCTAACAACAGAGAAAAAGAAAGTGGTGAAGTTTTGCAACTGGTGTTCCTATCACACTAGTGTGTTGCAGTTGGGTTACTGCTATAGTCATCTGGGCAGCTGGGTCCCAGGTGGTACACAGCCTTGTCCAGTAATCACAATGTGAGATGGGAGTACTAAATAATAATAAAATGAATAATATTATTATCTTTTTAGATGGGCTGTGGCATGGTAAAGTCTGAGAAGTACTGGAATATTGACCACAGGATGAAGAGAAGTGAGAAAAACCCACCTATATATATTTTTTTTAAAATAAAGGAACATTTATAGCAGAATAATCAGAAAGAGATAACAGCAGCTATTTATGTTCAAATATATAAGGGGAGGAAAAAAAGTGAAGCTCCCTGTTGCAGTGTGGTGCTAAAAATAGATGATGAAATATTATTTGAACTGGAAGGAATCTTAAAGGTTATGACAGTTCTTGAACACTTGTTTTGCAGTTTTGTGTGTTCAAGTCTGTTTCCTGCTGGAGTGTAGGCCCCTCACTTGTATTATTCGTTTATGGACCCACCACGGAGTACACAGTGGCTGATAGAACGTAGGCATGTAATTCATGCTTGTTGAATTAGTGCATTTTGTTGAAACATTCATTTTACAAATGTCCAGAAAGGCAAATGGAAACACAGATGGTTAATGGCCAAATGCCACCAGAGAGCAGATCCCAGGTGTCCTTGCTGCCAGTTCAGAGCTTATTACACCTCCTTTACTGTCCTTTTTTTGCTCCATGCATCATACCAAGGAACACTGAGTGTTCTGCAGGGAGCGTGGTGTGGCCCAGGGGTTAAGAGCTGGTTCCACAGGTCCTGGTTCTGTCACTCTCTGGGACCTCAGCAAAACCATTTATTTCTAAGTCCTAGTTTTCTTCTCTTGTGGGCAGATAAAATCATTTACACAAATTCTCCATTTGAAAGGGGGGCATAAACCTACCCTACCTCAAAACAAATATCTGCAATTAGTGTGGTTTTTAAAGGAAATCTTGACCTGAAATCACATTTCAAGATTTCTCACACTGACCATCTACATGAGCATGTTGAAAGATCTGAACAGTGCTTACAATTTTTTTTTTTTGCTCAAAGAATTACACACTTAAAAATATCCATCTGGCTTTTCTTTGGAGAGTGGTACTGAATGTTCAAAAAGGTGAGTTTTGAAGGATTTTTAATTCATTATTTCAATTTGGCTAAGTCAACTTTTGCCTACATAGAAAAGCTAATCTTTAGTTTCCAACCAGATTTGACCTTTCTGTCTATCTTTAGGGCTTTATTTACTAAAATAAAGGTTGTGCTTTCAAAAAAAAGGAAAAAGTTTTAAATATCACTATTCAACTCCAAAATGCTAAAAACTCGAATATATATCTGTGTTTACTGGAAACAGTCTGAAGTCTAATCTCTCTAGACTTAACAGACAGGAGAAAGGGCAAAGGCAGCTGCTTAAGAGGACACTGTGCAAGTGCGTGCCCCATCCTCCTTCCTCTCTTCCCGTCCTCCCTTCCCCTTGCTTCTGCACCTCCACAGCTTGCACAAAGGCCTCATAGCATTAGCTGGTCCAAAATAGCCCTAGGTAAACACAGCACCTGTCTCAGCGATTAAAACACTTTTGCCTATTGGCTACGCTTTTCCTTCTGCAAAACTAATTCTCTAATTCTGAGTCTCCTACCCATGCATATTGAATTTTTTTTTTTTTAATTTTTACACTAAACAAAACGTGACTTATTTGTCTTTAATTTTCTCCCTCCTCTCTTTATCTACACAGTGCCTGTTGTAGACTCTCCAAGAAGAAGAATTTAAACAATGTATTTCTAGATTGCAGCTAAAATGAGGCTTGCGCTTTCAACCGAATTCTTAGAGAAAGATTTAAGGGTTTTTGAACAGTGCCAAATGTTGTCTTACAGTCCAATAAGTGTAATAATATTCAATAATAATCCCTTAATTTGAACAAAATTTAGAGCTTGCAATACATTGTTATATCATCTGATATTCAGATGCATGTTTAGGGTTAGATATTATTGTCCCCACTGGAGATGACACATAAATGCTAGAGAGTTTGTCACGCCCAAGATCACACAGCTGGTGAGAAGCTGTGTGACTCCAAAAATCCAATGAACCTAATTCCTGATTGAAGGCTCTTTCATTGCACAAAGCAACAATGTTCCTCTGTTCCTTTTCCATTATAACAGAGAAAGAGAAATAACTTATTTTTATTATAGAAGCATAAATAGGATTTCTCTTCTTTCTATCTCTTTTTTTGGTTCAAAATATGATCTTACCAAAGACTGAAAGTCCTAAGAAGCATTTATAATAGTAACCTTTCCCAATCTGAAGAGAACAGGAGTAGAGGGGCAAGTTTGTCCCCCACAGTTCTGACACCTTTACACTCCTATCTGAAGGTGTCTTTGCCCTGTCATATGTTTGACCTGAAGTGTCCTGGTTTGAACAAGTAAAGCTCACTCTTCCTATCAAGTTCCACGTACTGTATTTCCAGGTATTCCTGTTTGGGCATTTGGATTAACCTAGATGTCAGGAATCTATTTACTCTGATTTCCTTTACCTAGGGGTAGGTGTGGAAGTTGATTCTTTTCTGAAGACAGAATGCAGACATGAAAATAACAGTCTTGTGGGATTAGCAGCAAAGTATGTGTTCAGTCTGAACAGGACTGGATTAAACACAGCAACTCCATTCAAGCAAGGAGTAACTGCAGCTCCAGAATCTGCCCCATCCTCCATAGAGATCAAAGTGTGTGTCCAAGTGTGTGTGTGTGTGTGTGTGTGTGTGTGTGTGTGTGTGTGTAAGATATATTAAAGACCTTGAAATCATCCTAAGAATGTGTTCTGATCATCTGAAAACTGAAAAACGAGAGCTTAAAAAATATTGCCCCTTTGTATAAGCTATTTCAAAAGGAAGATACAAGAGGGGAAAGAAGCTTTTCTGCAGATTTTAAAAAATGTTCCTAACAAGAAAACATCTGCCTTTGCTTCTTCATACTTCTGGGGATCAAACAGATTGAAGGGGTTTCCAATGATCTCCTAGGATGTTCAGTGCGTCCTGTCGCTGGGGCTGTCATGAACAAAGAGTGAGGCTAACTCCACAAAATCCAAGCTGAGTTTTTGTTTCTTTGCCCTGCCATCATTTACCACAGGCTGAAGGCACAGACCCAAGGTTCACTTCCCTTCTACTGTCAGGTGGGAAAAAACACTCAGGCAATCTAAAAAGGTCAAAGGGCAAAGGTTGACCTTGGGGACTGAAACCTGGGGGAGAGGGGGAATCCTGGCAAGAAAATTATCCCCTTCATAAATTGGATGCAGGCTTATTCTATTCTTTCAAAATATCCATTGCTAGAGACAGCATCCTTTGTTGTAAATCTCTCACTTCAAACACAAAGAGAAAAATGTTGTTCTTACTCTCTTAAACCTGATTATCTAAGTGAAATTCACTTACCAGCAGTTGTTTCATTCCGCTTCCTGGTGGCTGCTCATCATCTGTGTTCTACCACAAAGCTCATGGTGGTGCCATCAAAGGAAGGGGGAGCAATGATCCGTGGCCCCAGGGGCTGCGAAGTAATGCTGATGATAGGCTTGCCATGCAGCTGGGCGAAGCCCTTGGCCCCTACAAGCTGGGATGTGGCTGCTGGGGCTGAGCAGGATGAGGAGGCTGGAGACTGACCAGAAGCCATGAAGTATGGAGCCTCAGTGAACGCTGCAGCTGCCTCTTTACTGGAAGACTCTGTCGCCATTGGGGAGAGCTCACTGCCTCCTGGAGTGTGAGCAATTGGTGTGGGTTGCAGGGCATTGGGGGGGCAGCACGGTGGGCAGAAACCCAGGGTAAATCATGTAGGTGGGTCCATAAGCCCCAGGACTCAGGGCCAAGGGAGACACAGGGATGGACATGGGAGCCACAGCCTGCTGCTGGGAGGTCATGGGCACATCCACATACTGCCCTGTCTCAGGGTCAAACAGTCTCCGGGTCATGGGCTGTACTGGTGTGTCCACCAGATAATACTGGCCAGTTGTCACATCCAGGAGCATCTTACGCTGGGTCTGCTGAGGCTGTGGCTGCTGGAAGGGGTCTGTGGGGACTGAAGCTGGGCCTGCAGGTGCTGAGGCAGGCAAGCTGGGTGGGGGAGAAGCAGAGGACCTGGGGCTGGGCCCCCTGTAGGGTGAAGGGCAGCGGCGGCTGGTGGTAGATGGTGGTGGGGGGGATGCTCAGGGCTCTGTGGCCCTGCGGGGGCAGCTACTGTCTCCCGGGGGTTGTCAGGTTTAGTACGCCAAGCTGGTCTGCTGGTTCCACTAACCTGAGAGCCTTTGGAGCTACTGGGGACCTGACTGCGGGCACTCAGCGGGGGTAAACTGCAGAGAGTGGCAGCTGAGGAGTTAAGGGGTCCCTCCCTGGAAGCCCCAGGCCTGCCAGGAAGTTCCCCTGCAGCGGAGCTTCCTTTAAGAGGGATGGTCAGGTAGTTCTCACAGTCACTGTTGCTCTCTCCAAATTGCTGCCACTTTTCCTGTTGGTCACCTCATCAGGAGGTGCCCGGGTGGCCGGAGAGATCTTGAGGGACCGAAGTCCCTGCGATTTGATGCCCTTAACTGCTGAAGGACTCTCTGGAGAAGGTCCTTTTGGGAACTTCCCAGCGACACCTCCAGTTTTCTGGATGCTGCTGGCACTCACTGTGAACACATTCCGGTTGCTGGGGAGTGGTGGAAGGGGCTGCAGGGTTTGGGTTCTCTCCACATCCTTGTGGACTGGGGGAATGTAGAGAGATCGGGGTCTTTCCCTGGCCAGGTTCTCAAAGGCCGCTGCCCTTGCAGACACACTCTCAGTGCTGGGGTTAGAGTTTCTCCGCTGCAGACGTTCTATGCAGGCCCCTCGCAGGACCACACCAGCTTTGTTTCCTGTGCCACGTTCTTCTACCTCACCCAGCCGTTTGGACAGCCTGTCCTGGTCTCCCTCAGCACCTATTACCCCTTCCCTCTCCTCACTGGCAATGAGAGACAGCACGTGGCTGTCCGTCATCATAGGCAAGGGGTCGCTTTTGCGCTTCCACTCATTCCTGTTGAAGCTGTACAGCTCTTCCATGGACCTCACTGCTGCAGTCAGCTTCTCCAGGGCATTCCGGGCTGGCTTTGTGGCTTTCCCTTCCTCCTTGACCTCCTCGTCCTTGAGCTTCTCTGGGGTCTTCTGGGTGGAAGCTTTGGAGACAATTTTGAGCACAGGCAGGTATGAGCCCTGCTCGGGCTTATTAGGGGCAATGGTAGCCACAGGCAGCCTGCCAGATGCCCTGTGAACCAAGACTGTTCCTTCTGGGGAGGAGGAATTCAAGACTCTGCTGCCACCCCCTTTGCCCATGCTCTCCCTGGGCTCTCGGTCCATGCTGTCTTCTCTCTGGTTCACTACAGCCTGGCATGTAATCACCATGGGGGACAGGGATCTGGATCCGCCAGCTGCTGCAGACAGCTGCCTGGGTTTGGGTCCAGTCAGGCCCTGCTCTGGGGTAACACTGCCCTTGTCACTGCTATCCCCTGATCCTTTGATTAGTTTCCTGACATCTCTCACCTGGTGGAGGGGGCCTTGAGCCTTGGACTTGTCTCTGATGTCTCTCACCTGGAAATGGGGCACTTTTTCTAGGTTGTCCCCGCGGAAGAGTTTCTGCTGTGCCCTGCTGTTGTCCTCGATGGTCTTGAACAGGTTAGAGGCGCTGCCACTGGCCAGCTTGGGCGTGAGCAACTTGGCAATGTTGAAGTCTGAGCTCGGCTGCTGCACACTCCCCAGCCGAATCTTGATTTCAGGAGCCTTGGGTCTGATCACTGCTGTGGAGGTGGCCTGGGCAGCAGGGTACTTGGTGGCCTGCTTACCAGGTTGCTTGTCCCTGGGTGTCTGCTGGATGTTGGGGACGAAGAGGCGGAGACATGATGGTGTTCTTGCTGGCAGAGAGCTCCCCGAGATCAGCTCGCCAGTCGCCTCCTTTGGGCAGCTTCAGCTTCCGAATGGGGGCTTGCTCCTCCCGCTTCTCGGCCTCTTTCTCCTTCCATGACCGGAACGCACTGTTCTGACTGCGGAGGAAGATGCCCTTGACAGTCTCTGAGGCACTCTTTTTAATTTCACACACTTCTGTGTGTCCATCGGTGAAGTTCCGGCCAGGGCCTGCGCTGCGCTCGCGAGGGATACTGGCTTTGAAGATGGGGGATTTGGAGCCAGCCACGGATCCCTCCCCGCCCGCATCGGACACGCTGACCACGGTGTACTCAGAGCCGGCCTCGGAGTGGCGAGAGCTCTGCCTCTGCAGGCCCCTCTCTCGCTGCCTCTCACTCCCGGGGGCACCCTCCGTCTCCTTGGAGGTGCCTGCGAAGTGGTAGGATGTATCCGTGACTTCTCCCCTCTCCATTTTGAACTCGTGTTCCCGCTGCATCTTCTTGGAAATGACATTTTTGAGCAGACTAGAGGCGAACTTGGACTTCTGGGGGCCGTTGGCGCAGGAGGCGGGCTTGCTGCCCTCGGAGGTCTCGGAGCCGTCGTCCGTGTACGCCAAGCCGGGACCCTTGCCGGGGCCTTTGGTGGCCCTGCCGGGCCCAGGGGCCGAGCTGGCTTTGCTGTCACTGCGTAAATTCAGGGGCTCCAAAAGGGTGACGACGCGGGAGCCTGTCTGGACCTGCTTCTGGAAACACAGGGGCGTCTCCACGTGTTTGATTTCCCCCCTCAACTTTGCTGACCACGAACTCCAAGGCTTTGGTCTGAGACTTCTTGGACTGGATGTAGAGCTGGTCGGCAGTGGCCCGGGCCCCACTGCCCTTCCTCAGACCTGCAGCTACAGAGGCCGCGCTGCTCTTGAGGAGGCTCTGCTCCACCCTGGCCCCAACACCCCCACATTTTAAGTCCAGGAAGGTGGACCAGCGCCCAAAGCCCACCTCGGAGAGCGTGGTGGAGGACTCCCGCGAGCTGATGTTCAGAGCCTCAAAGTACGGGTAAGCCAGGCTCCGGAAGGCCCGGGAGGTAGGTTACGCACCTCTTGTCCGCATCGTCCAGTTCGCTCACGGCACTGGAGGCTCCGCTGGAGTAGTCCACCAGCTCCTTGCCCGGATGGCCCCGCACCTGGTTTGCAGGCGAGCAGGGACAGCAATGAATTTCTTTGCATGGTCCTGAGCCACGGCTGCAGCCGGGTTTTGCTTCAGTGAACTTGAATTGTGTTCAGCAGCTGTGGAGACGCGGAGGCTCATGTCGCCTTCATGCTTGGCAGCATAAATAATGTTTTGCTTTGCATGCACGTTGCTAGGCTCATTTATAGCCCGGGAAGCCGGTTTGATTGATAGGAGGATCTGGCTTGCTGCACTCCCCACAGCTGCTTGCGGCGGCGGCTGCTGCCCCTGAAGCTGCCTCCGGGGTCTCGGGCAAGGACTCACTCTGGGGGGGCAGTGCCAGGCCCAGTGGGTGGGGAGTGGGGCCACTGTCAGAGGGGCCGCTGCCCACTTCCGTGCTGCTGGTGTTGCGACCACTGCGGCCTGCGTTGGGGCGGGCCAGGTCGCTGCTGGTGGGGCTGGGCGTCCGGGTGGTGTTGGTGCTGGGAGTGGTGCTGAGGTAGCAGCTGTTGTCGTCGTCCTCTTCGGTCGGACTGGTGATGTCCCCCCGGGTCTCGTCGCTGCCACCAAAGGAAGCATAGTCCACAAATGAGTAGATCACGTTGTTGTCCTCGAATCCCAGCGGGAGGCCAGCCCCACGTCGAAATCCATGTCCTGTTCCACCTCACTCAGCTGGATCTCGTGGGTGGTGATGTAGTGAGCATCTTCGACTTTAGGGGGTTCCCTGCTGCCCTGAGACTTGGCAATAATGTCCCTGCACTCTGTTCCATCTCCTGCCCCTCCTCCCCCTCCTCTTCCTTCTCCTTTTCCTCCTCCCTCCCCTCCTCTTGATTTTTTCCTCCTTCCCCTCCCAAGGGCTGGCAATCTTCGCTCTCACCACTCTCACTCTCAAAGCCTAAGGATGAAGAGGAGGTGGCCAGAGCCCCCATGGCTGTGGTGGAGTCCTCCAATTTGGAAAGGCCATCCTCTTTTGCTTTGTTCACCGGAGAGGAAGATGAGGAAGATGAGAAGTTGCCACCCTCTTCAGAGGCAGAATGCTGGGATCTGGAGAGTTCAGAGGAGGCAGGATTTTTCTGGGGGCTTGGAGCCTTGCACTTTTGACTGCTGGGTTCATCTTGGGCTTTCTCCTTTGGGCTCCTAGAGGCCCTCTGACACCCAGGGCAGTGCCCCAGGGTAAGTTTCATGGTCCGGGGGACTCTCCCTCTGGACTTCAGCTGAAGCGCACATCTCCACATATTTCGCTTCTCGCTGGGAGGACGCTGAAGGCTTGGGAAGTGGCCACAGCTGCTGCTTGAGCTCCTGGCTGTCTTGAGCACTGCTCACCCCGACCCCCACCTCTGCCTGTCTTGCTTTGGAATTCGGCTCAGGAGGGGGCAGTTTCCATTATGAGCCCTTGCCCACGTTTTCAGCCACAGGAAGAGACAATGGTGAGCGCTGGGGAAGTCTTGGGTCCCTCTCTGGTTCCGGAGGGGCTGCAGAGTTGCCCAAAGCAGGGTCCCACGTGTCTGGACTGGCCCCAAGGCTGTAGGCACTGCTGCCACTGCTGCCACCACCTCCCAGTTCTTCAGCCCCTGTGGCGGGGCGGCAGCAAACCTGAGGGAGGTGGGAAGGCTCCTGGATGGGGTGGTGGAGGTGGTCTGTGGCTGGGGGGCTGCTGCTCTGGCCGAGACTCTGGCCAGTGTTCTGTAGCTGAGCTGTCCTGTCCAGTTGTTTGCCTGGCACCGTCGGCCACAGCGAGGAGTCTGAATGCCATCGGCCACGGAAGAAGCAGCATCTGTAGGTTGACCCCGGGATTCCCAGAAATGAAAGGAAAGCATGTGCTGTTTCTTGTGAAGCCTTGTCCCTTTCCTGTATGGGGCGAGAGAGGGTCACGTCATTCAGAAATATTTTTAGTGTCCATTCCCTAGTCATATCGAAACCACACTTGAGGGTAGAAGAAGAGGCTCTAACGAGATGAAAAGAGAAGGTTGGGGCTGGAGGAGGCATTTGGGTTCTAATTCAAATCAGCCAAATGTTCTATGTAATCTATTATAGCGATGTCTAGCAAGTATGAAATTATTCTTTCCTCACAGCCATCTTTCACTCTCAAGTTTTTGATTAGATGGTTCCCCCCACTTGTTCTTAAATAAAATTCAAATTTTTCACACATTTTAAATGAATTAAGGACACTCTGGAAATATTTCAAAAGTCTCCCTGGTACATATGGTAGCTTTATATTTGCCTCAAAATCTATGCATTTCTTTTTCTTTGGAGAGCAGAATCAGATGAGTTTTGGTAGTAAAACTTTTCATAGGAATAGAATATTCCATCCCTCTTCCCCAAAGGTACACACTGTGAAACATGACCCGTTTGTTTCAAAATAGAAGAATCTCTCCTAGAATCCTTACCGTGGTGACTCAAAGTATAAAAGGGCAATCTTCAAAGACCTGAAGTTAACACTTTAAATACATTTTAAATTATAGTCAGTATAAAGGGCACGTGGAGCCAAAATTGACACTACTTCAAATCCCTACAGTACCTTAATCAATCTCAAAAAAGTTCCCTAAACTTGTAGAACCATGGCAAGACAATAAACCTCCAATTAAATATAGCCCGAGCGGCAGCCTCAAGATTTGGTTACACTGGCTGAATTCCAGGCCTGCAGGGCTCTGAGTCAAAAAGCAAAAGAATAATGAATACACTTACCCTTCAAGAGTACAGTGTGGCTTGGAGGGAGGTTCAGAGAGGAAATGTGACCCACTGCCATGCCCCATGGAAATGAAGCCAAAATCCCAGTTCACTGGCTCTGAAGTACATCCATTTCAGACAATTTGGTAGTTGTGCAAGCAAATTTGCCAGTCAACTTGAGATGGGGGTCTGTGCTGGCCATCCTCAAAGCTGATTCCTTGAGTACTATCAGTGGAGAACCATGATGCTTGATTTTGGTGAGATCTGACCCTTGTCACCTGCTAGGCCCAATTTCACCACTATACATAGTCTATGTGTCACTTATGCCGATTAAATAAAGCACTATTTTAAACATCCACATTTGCGGGAACAAAATAACATCATCTACCATTCCCTTCCAACATGAATGCCACCTCCACACAGAAAAATGTTCTTTCCTCCGAATAGGCATGTGGGTAGGTATGGAGTGGGAGCCCCTAACAACTGAAGCATCTACCTTCTCATACTTGGGCTGCGGACAGCACAGGACTGCCATTCTCCCCCACAACTCCCTTCTGCCCACACCACTGCCATTAAAAAGATGACTTCAGGCAAGACTCAAAATACCAAGAATCACAATGTAGACATAAAGCCAGAGCTGTAGGTCAGGAGAGTAAAAGAGGAAAGGAAAAGGAAAGAAAGAAAGGAAGAGAATGAAAGAACAAAGAGAGAAAGAACTTGCTAAATGTGCAATCAACTTTTTGATTATAGAGAACCATGTTTAATGTGACAAAATCTTAGAATTTTTTATTTTTTATTTTTTGAGATGAAGCCTTGCTCTCCCGCTCAGGCTGGAGTGCAGTGGCACAATCTCCGCTCACTGCAACTCCGCCTCCTGGGTTCAAGCGATTCTCGTGCATCAGCTTCCTGAGTAGCTGCGACTATGCCTGGCTAATTTTTGTATTTTTAGTAAAGATGGGGGTTCACCATGTTGGCCAGGCTGGTTTCAAACTCCTGACCTCAGGTGATCCACCCGCCTCAGCTTCCCAAAGTGCTGGGATTACAGGCATGAGCCACGGTGCCCAGCCCTTAGATTCTTAATGAGAGTAATTACAATATTCACAGCTAAGACTTACATAGCATTTACTATGTGCCAAGAACTATTGAAACATTTTAAATGTATGTGTATTAATTTATTCGATCCTCATAACAACTTGATGAGTTAGGTGTAATCATTGTTCTAATTTTATAGATGGAAAAGCTGAGGCAGAATGATGTTAAGAAATTATGTGGCAGACTTCAAATTCAAGCAGTCTGGCTTCAGAGCTTGGACCTTAACCATTAGGCTACACAGTGTTGCTGATTTCCATGCTCAAACTCTGCAGGGCACCCAGATTCACAATTAGAAGGAAGCCACTTATCTATCCACTAGGCAATTTCATGTCATCTGCATGACCACAAACACACCACTTAACTTGGTTGTTTATTCTAGTTTTTCATATAACAAAACTGTGTACACATTATGTACCCAGGGATTAAGGATCATAAGTCTATAAATAAAATGAAATAAAATATAGTTGGCTACTTCAGGCAAACCGAATATTTTCAATGTCCCAATTTAATTTTGCTTTGAGGCTGATCGCGCCTTGGACGATAAACCCTGAACACAGCCGTGAGCATTGTAGGTCATACATACTCCATAGCAGAATAGAAGGCAGAGTTTCTGCCCATCAAGACAATTATAGTCTAAGGAGGAATTTTTCCAGCACTTTTCATATGGCCCTGTCTGTCATGACAACAGATTTCAGCAGAGTTTCTCTCTGCAGTTGGCACACTACAAAATTGGAAGGTCATATGCCCTAAGTGTAGGTTAAAAGATAATTGCTTAATACCCAAAGTTCTGAAAATCCACCTCCAGCATCTTGCTTCCTCCACAGAGCACAGCCCTAGTTAAAACTCCCCAAGAGGCAAAGAGAGAGCATCGTTCTGACAGTAGTACTTACCTCCACAGTATCTGTGTGGCTCCTTCACTGCTTTCTGTCTAAATGAATGCCAGTGTAGGAAAAAATCTGAAAGGAAATCTTTTTCAAATGAAGTCAATTTCCAGTCGGGTTTAATTCAAACCACAAATTCTCTTTAAAAATCAAACGAGCTGAAAATTTGGAATAGAACAGACTCTATTAAAAGAAAAAACAACTGATAAATAGAAAAACAATGAAGGCTAAAGTGAAACAATTAAGAACCCCAAACTGCTTGCCCTCTGGCATTTTCAGAGTTCTGGTGCAGTATATGTTCCTATGAAAATGAATGCTGTCAGTTTTGTTGAAATAACTTGCAGTCATTAGGTAGCCATAGAGCCTTTTATTTCTTAATATGACTACAGTCATTTTTTTTTACAGATGAACTCAGTGATTGCCTGCCTCATCTCAACTCTTGAGCAATTAACAGTGACTAATGTCACCAGCATTAAACCATATTAAGCAGGCACACTTGCTAGACCAGGCTAGGTACACTTAGTTGATAACTTTATATGGAAATTCAAAGAGTAACAAAGGAAATGACTCAGTATCATTATTTTTATCTCTGCAGAGAAAGTTTCTTAGCATTCCATGAAAGTGTTGGAGATGATAGTATGTAAAAGAATGAAGGCCAGACTATCCACCAGTTGGTAAAAGGACATAGCTATATTTAGGGTTTCTTGACAGTGGCATAATATGATAAATAAATATGTCATTCAAAAGGAAAAACAGTTTATCAAAGGTAGACCACTAGGCCAGAAACGAAGAGTCAAACTGAGACTCAAATGAGGAATCAGACAAAGGACTTAACCAAGCACAGACATTCTCAGGATTTTCTGGGGTGTGACGGGTGAAGTGTATTCTCTGATTACCTTAAATTTTGTGTAAGGCTTTCCATAGACACTTGCACAGCTATTCACACACTGATGTGAAGGAGTCTTTTACGTTGGACACAGCTTAATACTCAGAGGGTGACCAGTTTTTTTCTCTTCCTGGCCCTGGTAGGCCCTCATAAGAATTACATCTAGGGGAAAGGCACCGTATTATCTTTTTTCCTGAGGGTGACAAAGAGTGTTCGTTATTTGGCTATCAGGGTAAATGCTGTATATATATTTTGCTCATTTGTCCCCTCAATCATACCATAAAAAAAAAAACAGCTATCATTCCGCTTTTATAGATAAGAATTGGAAGCTGACTGAAATATGTGCCCTGAATGACTTTTCATAATCGGTAAGTGCTAGAGCCTTGATTAAAACACAGCTCTGAGCGACGCGCTAACGCTAAGTTGATTGAGCATTCAGTCTATTTGGTGGAGGTCACAGGGTCATGCCCACTGCTGGCCAGTTAACTGTTTCACAGCCTCAACCAGCTGCCTGCACACAGGAACAGTTGGTCACCATGGAGTCCAAGGAAACGGAGTGGCAGGATTAGTATAAAACTATCCTTGTGAATAGAAAAACAGCATGTACCTTGGGGGATGAATAAGTAGCATTATCTTCTTGTGCAAAGAAGAGCACGTTATTGTAGAATCAGCCATGCACATTGTAGATGCAATCTGTTAGCTATGCCACTAAAACTTGGAAGGACAGGAAGAAACTGTGCACCCCCAGAAATAAAATCTTACCAACAACCTCTCAAGGCCTGCACACAGAGGCCAGAGCTGATGCAAAAATGTTTGCTACTTTCCCCCTTGAGTCAGGTTGTATATCAAGGAGTCACTCCTCTCTGATCTCCCTCCCTTTCCTTCTCCTCTCTAAATGGTCCCTTAGGCATTTGCCCTCCCTTTCCTCACTCTCATTGCCCCTCTTTTTCCTCTTAGCACCTGAATTGTTATTCCAGATAATAGTTTTCATCTGGCTTTCTCTTAAGGGAGTTATGGAGGGTTTTGGTGTTCCAGATCTTGCTGGATAATGGGAAATTCTTCCTTCCAGACCAGCCTCAGAATGAAACATCGACAAGACAAAAAATCTTTTCTATATAATACTGGCAACTTCAAATAGCCTAATCCTAAACCCTGGTCCATCTTATCTAAGACCTCTGTCTGTTAGCCCATAATGCATGATGTAGGGCCCAGAGAAGTGAGTGGCCAAGGACACCCTCCCCAGTGTGGAGGGCAGGACAGAAAAGCTGCCTCATTAGGCGTTAGAAGTTCCTGTAAGTTTTGTCAGGTTGCTGATGAAACAGAGTTTAATTAACCAGCCAACTCAGATGGTTGTCTACAGAATCACACCAATGACTTATTTCTGTGATTTTTTTTTAGAAATAATTGTTTCTTGCCTTTTAATTCTTGATATTGTATTTTGAGAGCTAAAACCATGTTTCTGTTTCTGTTTATTTTGGAAGACGTTTCTTTTCCCTACACATCTGACTTCAGACTTCAGCAATTTCAAACATAAGCCTGTAAAGAAATACTCAACATTTTATTTTTTAGCTTTCTATTTCTATGAATATTGTTGAAAATTATTTAAGACATCATGTCTTCCCTTTCTTCAAATCTCACATTCAAACCTTCACAAACCTCAAGTACTGAGATGCAAATTAGAGCAACTTTTTAGAAAACAATCTGACCATTTATATGTATCAGACAAAATAGATTATGAGGGCTTAATATTGTATGCATGAGGATGCTTATTGTAGTGCATTATGATGGCATAAAAATTGGAAACCACTCAAATATCAACCAATAGAGAAATGATTGACTGATTACAGTGAATGCATATTATGAAACATTGTGTAGACATTAATTCAAATGAACAGTTTTAACCTTGAAATGATTTCCATGAAGAGAAAATTGAGGAATAAAATGTGTTAGTACCATTCCGTTTCAAAAATAACATTAACAGTAACATCCATTTAAGTAAGTGTATAGTTCTATCGATGTAGAAAATATAATGGGAGGCCGGGCGCTGTGGCTCACGCCTCTAATCCCAGCACTTTGGGAGGCCAAGGCGGGTGGATCACAAGGTCAAGAGATCAAGACCATCCTGGCCAACATGGTGAAACTCTGTCTCTACTAAAAAATACAAAAATTAGCTGGGCGTGGTGGTGTGCGCCTGCAGTCTCAGTTACCTGGCAGGCTAAGCCAGGAGAATTGCTTGAACCTGGGAGGCGGAGGTTGTAGTGAGCTGAGATCGTGCCACTGCACTCCAGCCTGGTACCTGGCAACAGAACCAGACTCTGTCTCAAAAAAAAAAGAAAAATAAATAAAGAAAATATTGTGGGAGTATAAATACAAAACTAACATTATTTTTGTACATCTGGGAAGTTAGAATTCAAGAAAGGGATGGGTGCGTTGTTACATTTTCCTTAAGGTAGCTCAGTGTTGTTTGAATTGTTACAACAAACATGTTTTTCTTTTATAATAGAATAAATAATTTTATTTTGGAAAAATGTATTTTCTCTATAACTTTTCCTTAAGTTAAACCCAAACTAATCTGAAGCTTAGAGTTGTAGCAAAAATATTCACAATGGAGTAGATTAAAGACAGACCTTTTAGCTTAACTTCCTTATTTTATCAGTACTGGAACAGAAGTTTAGAGAAGTGACTTGCCCAAGGTCACACATCTATGAATAGGTGAGGAAGACTAAAATTCATTTCTCCTGACCTCCAGTCAGTGCTTGCTCTTATGTTGTTCAAACTTTGACATCAGAGTGACCAGAAGGAAGAGGAGACTTAATTGCATTCTCAAAAAAATGTGGTATATTCCCTTAAAAAGCAAAAAATTTCATTGTGACATATTTTATCTTAAAAACTATGTGAATGTAATCAACAAACTACTGTCACATGTGACAACATGAAGGAATCTCACAAACATAATTTTAAGGAAAAGAAGCCAGTGACAAATAGAACATACTATATAATTCTATTTATGTAGAAATCTAAAACAGGACAAAGTAATCAGTGATTAGTTGGCAGTCAAGGTAGTGGTTAATTTTAGTGACACTGGGGCTCTGGAGTGCTGGTAGTGTTCTATTTCTTCATCTGGGTGGCAGTTACGTGGATGCATTCACTTTGTGAAAGTATATTGAGCTGTGTCCTTATGACTTTGCACTTTTCTGAATAAATGTTATACCATATAGTCATTAAGAATTAATATGATTTTTATAATCATGTCTGTTTTTTCATATGTATTTTTCAAATCTTGAAATAAAGTTTATGGTTTATAAAAATATGCAATATTTATCTTGTCCTTAACATATCACTTGGTACACTGCCGAGTCCCTCCAGAGGTATCAGTGCCCTGGTGTGAGAAGCAGGGGGTCAGAGCCAACATTCAGGGCATGGGCAGTGCCACACTGCCTGAGTTTGAATAGTGACTCCACTGTTCCTAGTCATATAACCAAGGACATGTAATTTAGCTTCCCTGTATCCCAATAGGATACACTTCAATAAGGTTGTGGAGATTAAGTTAGAGAATACATTTAATGCACCTAGTATAGAACTTGGCCCATAGTAAGCACTGAATAAAAATGCTAATGATTGCTAACTATTGTTGTGCTATGGGGAAATTTTAACCCTTCTTCCACTACATGTGTGTCTCCACCCCCTACCACATACACACCAGGACATTACACATTGCTTTGCATTTATCAGATGCTCAATTTTTAGCCGAATTGAATGCAATAATTCCTCATGGTCTGCAGAAGAAAATTCAGTCTCCTTAGTCCTCTTTTAAGGTTGTCTCCCATTTCAGTTTCCACCTATTTTTCCAGTTTTAGTTTATTCACTGCTTTATATAAATCCCCTGTCCCAAACACAATGTCTAAAACCATTCCCACAGATGCCTTGAATGTCTTTTTATCTCAGGAAGTTTCTTTGCACTCTACCCATTTCCTGAAATATCCATCCTCCTTCTCTATACCTTCTATAATTTAACCAATCATTTTAAGATTGAGACTAAATTTATCTCCCATGACAATGCCTCTAATCCTTTTTTTGATTCACAAAACCCTTTGAGAATGTCACAATTCACTCTTTTTTAAAAAAAATATGCACATGTATACAAACCACCCAGTTTTGGAAGTTTTACAATCCCCCTGAATCCTAGACCAGCCCCTCATCTAGGGTTCCCGTCTACCATCATCATCACAAAATGACTCTTTTCTTGATGTGCATAGTAATTACTCTCTGGACTGATACTGATACTTCTTTTATTGAAATTTGCTTTCATTTGTATGTGTTTTTCCTTTCACCTTGAATGTAAGTCTCTTGAGGATAAAGATATTGTCTTATACATTTTTGTTTGCCAACAATGACTAGGCAATGTGCCTCTCACATAAAGAGAACACAATAAAGAATTGCTGACTAATTGACCCCTAATCATCTATATTCTTTTCTCTGTTTATCTCATCCTGGCCCTTTATTTTAAACATTTTGTGTTTACTGATGATTGCTAACTTTTATGCCTTTGCCTAAACAGTGTCTTCAGTTCTAACTCACATATCTCATGGGCTACATTACATTTTCATGTGGATGTCTGATGGACATCACAGAGGTTAGCACATCAAAAAGTGAACTCGTCATTGTTCATGTCAGCCTTCTCTCCAGCAAACCTTATTTCTACCTGGTCTTTTCCATTTTAACATGTTGCATGTCATCAATTTAGACCTGGTTCTTCCCTTTTACTCTGCTAATCCTCATTCCATTTTTAAATAATGCTCTCACATCAACCTCCAAAGTACATCCCAAACCTATTCCCTACTCTCCACCTTCAGAGTCACCACCGTGGTCCAGGCCCTCACCATTCTTAACCTGGCTCCAAGCTGCCTTCCCTGCTTCCTCCATTCCCCTCTGCAATCCATTCTCCAACAGCCAGAAATATTTTTTTCAAATAAAAGTTGGTTGCTACTCACTGTTTAAACCCCTTTCCATTTCATTTAGGATAAAGCTCAATCCCCTTATTCAGGCTACAAGAACACAGATGATATGGTTCCCACCTGAACCTCCAGGGCTGCTCACACTAAGTTCCAGTCACAGGCAATTCCTCTAGGTTCCTCACCCAGAAACTCTTCTCTGCCTAGGGCTGTCAACCTGCCTGAGAAACTCTTCCCCCTTTCCCTTGGTTCTAAATGCCTGGCTCCTTCTTATCCTTCACATTTTAGCTTAATCATTTCTTCATGGGATCTTTCCTGATCACTGTATCCAAAGTGGGAGTCAGAATGACCATGTCTTTTCCCATCACCCTGTACATTCCCTTATTATTGAATTCTCTTATAAAATTATTTTACATTCCCTTATTATTGAATTCTCTTTATGAAATTATTTACCTGGTTTTCTGCCCATCTTTCCCACCAGAATCAAATCTATATACAGGCAGGATCATGTCTAACTTATTTATTGTTTTAATTCTGTCATCTAGGACAATACAAGCTTGACAAGGGCAATGATTTTCTTTTTTTCTTTTTCTTTTTTCTCTTTTGTTCACTGATATTGTCTTCGGTGCCCAAAAAAGGGCCTAGCACATAGTGCGCATGTAATACATCTTTATTAACTCTAATGACTGAACAATACAAATTCAGCAAATGCTGTTTTATCTACATTATTGAATCAATAATTAAACAGTCTAATTATTACTTTTGGATAACTGGAGAGAAGCTAGCAAGATTATTTAGGGAAAAATCCTCCTTTACCGAATAGGTAAAAAAAAAAAAGTATAATTAATACATCAAAGCAGCATAATCTATGGGTATTATTGACATGTTATTTACAAATAGTTGTATACAAACTCCTTAGAAACACTTAATTTTCAAAAGTTAGCAAAAATTTCCTCATCTTGTTTACATTATAAATTTGCTTAGTAAAACTCTTTTTAAATTAATGCAAAGATAAAACATTTAATATGCTGTTATTAAATGATGCAAATTCAGAATTAATAAATTCTGAAGTAATGATTTTAGTTTATAATTAAGCTCAACAGTTGATGAGACAAATCAAGAGTAGTCTTATTTGGAGTATACTATAGCAAGCACTTCGTTAAATCAGACCAACAGAATCTTCCATGTCTGTTGATCAGCCTACATATATCATGTAAGAGTCTCTGGGGTCAAAATTGCTCACTGAATACATAGTCTTTAAAAGGTCAGGGTTAGGGGGAGGATCCAAGATGATCAAATAGGAACAGCACCAGAGTGCAGTTCATAGACAGGAGATTCCTGGGCCGAAAAGCACCACGAGTTTTCAGCGAGGTGGTTTCAGGTGGTGCTGGGCAGGTGCACAGAAACTCACACAAGTCTGGGCAGCTGCTTCCACTGGTGCCTGAAACACCTGGGAGACAGAGCCGCCCATTCAACTGAAAGGGAGGGGGCTGAGACAGGGAGCCAGGCGATCTGGCTCAGCAGGTACCACCCCCACAAAACAAGCAATCTGAAACACTCTGGATTGAGAGTTTCCAACAAAGCCCAGCTGGACCCAGGATGGTCCAGCTCAGTGGGGGGAAGGGCATCCCCCACTATCAAGGCAGTCTCCCAATACAGAGGCAGTTCACACAGCTGCTGGACAGAGCCTGTGACACCTCAGCAATGCCTCTGCTGGCAGATTGTGACTAGACTACTCCGTGCAGGGCAGGGCATCTATAAAAAAAGGCAGCAGCATGACAGGAACTTATAAATAAAGCCAGCTTTCCTAGGACAGAGCACCTGGGAAAAGAGGTGGTTATGAGTTATGCAGCAGACTTGAAGGTACCTGCCCAGCAGCTCTGCAAGGAACAATGGCGCTCCCAGCACAGCACTTGAGATCCTATAAGGGACAGACTGTCTCCTCAAGCAGCTCCCCAACCCAAGTATACCCAAAGAGACACCTCATAAAGGAGAGCTCAGGCCGACATCTGTCAGGTACCCTTCCGGGACAAAGATAACAAAAGAAGAAACTGGCAGCAACCCTTACTGTTCTGCAGCCTCTGTGGGTGATCCCCAAGCAAGCAGGGTCTGGAGTGGACCTCCAGCAGTCCTGCAGCAGAGCGGCCTGACTGTTAGAAGGAAAACTAAGAAACAGAAAGAAATAATTTCATCATCAACAAAAAGGATGTCTACTGAGAGACCCCATCCGAAAGTTACCAACTACAAAGACCACAGGTAGATAAAGCCACTAAGATGGGAAGAAACCAGCACAAAAAGGATGAAAACACAAAAAACCAGGATGCCTCTCCTCCTCCAGGGGATCACAACTCCTTACCAGCTAGGCATCAAAGATGGATGGAGAATGAATCTGATGAATTGACAGAAATAGGCTTCAGAAGGTGGGTAATAACAAACTTCTCAGAGCTAAAAGAACATGTGCTAATGCAATGCAAAGAAACTAAGAACATAGAAAAAAGGTTAGATGAGATGCTAACTACAATATTCTTCTTAGAGAAGAATACAAACAACTTGATGGAGCTGAAAAACACAGTACAAGAACTTCACGAAGCATACACAAGTTTCTTTTTTTTTTTTTTAATTGTGATTGTAAGACACTCCCCGATTCACGAGTAAAGCACTCAAAGAATGATTCTGGTGTCTTGCATGCATACACAAGTTTCAATAGCCAAATCAACCAAACAGAAGAAAGGATATCAGAGATTGATCAACTTGAGAAGGCAAGATTAGAGAAAAAAGAGTGAGAAGGCAAGATTAGAGAAAAAAGAGTGAAAAGAAATGAACAAAGCCTCCAAGAAATATGGGATTATGTGAAAAGACCTAATCTATGTTTGATAGGCGTACCTGAATGTGACAGAGAGAATGAATCCAAGCTGGAAAACTCTTCAGGATATTATCCAGGAGAACTTCCCCCCAACCTAGCAAGGCAGGCCACCATTCAAGTACAGGAAATGCAGAGAACACCACAAAGATATTCCTCAAGAAAAGCAACCCCAAGGCATGTAATTGTCAGATTCACCAGGGTTGAAATGAAGGAAAAAATGCTAAGGGCAGCAAGAGAAAAAGGTCAGGTTACCCAAAAAGGGAAGCCCATCAGACTCACAGCGGATCTCTCCACAGAAACCCTACAAGCCAGAAGAGAGTGGGGACCAAAATTCAACATCCTTAAAGAAAAGAACTTTCAACTAGAATTTCATATCCAGCCAAACTAAGCTTCATAAGTGAAGGAGAAAGGAAATCCTTTATGGAAAAGCAATTGCTGAGAGATTTCGTCACCACCAGGCCTGCCTTAGGCTTCTGAAAGAAGCATTAAACATAGAAAGGAACAACCAGTACCAATCACTCCAAACATGTACCAAATGGTAAAGACCATCGACACAATGAAGAAATTGTGTCAACTCACATGCAAAATATCTAGCTAGCATTAAAATGGCAGGATCAAATTCACACATAACAATATTAACCTTAAATGTAAATGGACTAAATGCCCCAATCAAAAGAAACAGACTGGCAAATTGGATAAAACGTCAAAACCCATTGGTGTGCTGTACTCAGGAAACCCATCTCATGAGCAAGGACACACATAGGCTAAAAATAAAGGTATAGAGGAAGATTTATTAAGCAAATGGAGAGCAAAAAAAAAGCAGGAGTTGCAATCCTAGTCTCTGATAAAATGGACTTTAAACCAACAAAGATCAAAAGAGACAAAGAAGGGCATTGCATAATGGTAAAAGGATCAATGCATCAAGAAGAACTAATGATCCTAAATATATATGCACCCAATACAGTAGCACCCAGGTACATAAAGCAAGTTCTTAAAGACCTGCAAAGTGACTTAGACTCCCACACAATAATAGTGGGAGACTTTAACACTCCAATGTCAATATTAGACAGATCAATGAGACAGAAAATTAACAAGAATATCCAGGACTTGAACTCAGATCTGGACCAAGTGGACCTAACAGACACATACAAAAATCTCCACCCCAAATCCACAGAATATATATTCTTCTCAGCACTGCATGGCACCTACTCTAAAATTGACCACATAATTGGAAGTAAATCACTCCTCAGCAAATGCGAAAGAAGATAAATCATAACAAACAGTCTCTCAGACCACAGTGAAATCAAATTAGAACTCAGGATTAAGAAACGAACTCAGAACTGCACAACTTCATGGAAACTGAACAACTGGCTCCTTAATGTTGACTGGATAAACAACGAAATGAAGTCAGAAATAAAGATGTTATTTGAAACCAACGAGAACAAAGACACAACGTACCAGAATCTCTGGGACACATTTAAAGCAGGGCCTAGAGGGAAATTTATAGCAATAAATGCACACATGAGAAGCAAGGAAAGATCTAAAATCAACACCCTATCATCAAAATTGAAAGAGCTAGAGGAGCAAGATCAAAAAAACTCAAAAGTTAGCAGAACACAAGAAATAACCAAGATCAGAGCAGAACTGAAGGATATAAAGAAAAAAAAAATCCTTCAAAAAAATCAATAAATCCAGGAGCTGATTTTCTGAAAAGATCGACAATATAGACAGACTGCTAGCCAGATTAATAAAAAAGAAAAGGTAGAAGAATCAAATAGATGCAATAAAAAATGATAAAGGGTATATCATCACAGATTCCACAGAAATACAAACTACCATCAGACATTACTACAAACAACTCTATGCACACAAACCAGTAAACCTGTAAGAAATGGATAAATTCCTGGACACTTGCCCCCTCCCAAGCCTAAACCAGGAAGAAGTTGAAACCTTGAACAGACCAATAACAAGGGCTGAAGTTGATGCAGCAATTAATAGCCTACCAACCAAAAAAAGCCCAGATCCAGACAGATTCACAGCTGAATTCTACCAGACATACAAAGAGGAGCTGGTACCACTCCTTCTGAAACAATTCCAAACAATATAAAAAGAGAGAATCCTTCCCAAATCATTTTATGAGACCAACATCATCCTGATACCAAAACCCGGCAGATATTCAACAAAAAAAGAAAACTTCAGACCAATATCCATGATGAACATAGATGCAAAAATCTTCAATAAAATACTGGCAAACCAATTGCAACAGCACATCAAAAAGCTTATCCATCATGATGAAGTAGGCTTCATTCCAGGGACACAAGGCTGGTTCAACATACGCAAGTCTATAAACGTAATCCACCACATAAACAGAACCAAAGACAAAAACCACATGATTATCTCAATTGATGCAGAGAAGGCCTTTGACAAAATTCAACAGCGCTTTATGCTAAAAACTCTCAATAAACTAGGTATCTACGGAATGTATCTCAAAATAATAAAAACTATTTATGACAAACCTACAGCCAATATCATAATGAATGGGCAAAAACTGGAAGCATTCCCTTTGAAATCCGGCACTAGACAAGGATGCCCTCTGTCACCACTCCTATTCAATATACTATTGGAAGTTCTAGCCAGAGTAATTAGGCAAGAAAAAAAATAAAGAGTATTCAATTAGGAAAAGAGAAAGTCAAATTGTCTCTATTTGCAGATGACATGATTGTATATTTAGAAGACCCTATCATCTCAGCCCAAAGTCTCCTTAAACTGATAAGCAACTTCAGCAAAGTCTTAGGATACAAAATCAATGTGCAGAAATCACAAGCATTTCTATACACCAATAACAGACTAACAGAGAGCCAAATCATGAGTGAACTCACATTCACAATTGCTACAAAGAGAATAAAATACCTAGGAATACAACTAACAAAGAATGTAAAGGACCTCTTCAAGGAAAACTACAAACCACTACTCAAGGAAATAAGAGAGGACACAAACAAATGGAGAAATATTCTATGCTCATGGTTAGGAGGAATCAATATTGTGAAAATGGCCATACTGCCCAAAGTAATTTAGAGATTCAATGCTATCCCCATCAATCTACCAATGACCTTCTTCACAGAACTGGAAAAAACCACCTTAAACTTCATATGGAACCAAAAGAGAGCCCACATAGCCAAGACAATCCTAAACAAAAAAGAACAAAGCCGGAGACATCACACTACCTGATTTCAAACTATACTACAAAGCTACAGTAATCAAAACAGCATGGTACTGCTACCAAAACAGACAAATAGAACAATGTAACAGAACAGAGGCCTTGGAGGCAATTCCACACATCTACAACCATCTGATCTTTGACAGACCTGAGAAAAACAAGCAATGGGGAAAGGATTCCCTGTTTAATAAATGGTATTGGGAAAACTGGCTGGCCACATGCAGAAAGCAGAAACTGGACCCCTTCCTGACACCTTACACTAAAATTAACTCCAGATGGATTAAAGACTTAAACATAAAACCTAACACCATGAAAACTCTAGAAGAAAACCTAGGCAAAATCATTCAGGGCATAGGCATAGGCAAGGACTTCATAAGTAAAACACCAAAAGCATTGGCAACAAAAGCCAAAATAGACAAATGGGACCCAATTAAACTCCAGAGCTTCTGTACAGCAAAATAAACAATCATTAGAGTGAACCAGCAAGTAACAGAATGGGAAAAAAAATTTCACAATCTACCCATCTGACATAGGGCTAATATCCAGAATCTACAAAGAACTAAAACAGATTTACAAGAAGAAAAAAAAGCAAATAAACTCATCCAAAAGTGGGAGAAGGATATGAACAGACACTTTTCAAATGAAGACATATATGAGGCCAACAAACATATGAAAAAATGCTCATCATCACTGATTATTAGAGAAATGCAATTCAAAAAATTATTAGAGAACCCAGAAATAAGATCTTACATCTACAATCATCTGATATTCAACAAACCTGATGAAAAGAAGCAATGTGGAAATAATTCCCTACTTAATAAATGTTGCTGGGATAACTGACTAGCCCTATGCAGAAACTGTACCCTTTCCTTACACCAAATAAAATATAAACTCAAGATGGATTAAAGACTTAAATATAAAACTCAAAACTCTGGAAACTCCAGAAGAAAATTTAGGCATTCAGGACATAGGAATAGGAAAAGATCATGACAAAAACACCGAAGAAATTGCAACAAAAGCAAAAATTGACAAATGGGATCTAATGCTTCTGTACAGTGAAAAAAAAACAAAAAACAAAACTATCGTCAGAATGAACAGAAAACCTACAGAATGGGAGAAAATTTCTGCAATCTATCCATCTGACAAAGGTCTAATATCCAGAGACTACAAGGAAATTAAGCAAATTTACAAGAAAAGAAAACAACCCCCTTAAAAAGTGGATAAAGAACATGAACAGACACTTCTCAAAAGAAGACATACATTCAACCAAAAAACATAAGAAAAAAGCTCAACATCACTGCTCACTAGAAAAATGCAAATCAAAACCACAATGAGATACCTTTTCACTACAGTCAGAATGACTATTATTAAAAAATCAAAAACAACAGATGCTGGTGAGGTTGTGGAGAAAAAGGAATGCTTATACACTGTTGAGTGAGAGTGTAAATTAGTTCAACTATTGTAGAAGTGTGTTAATTTATCAAAGATCTACAGGCAGAAATACGATTTGACCTGGCAATCCCATTACCAGGTATATATCAAAGGTATATATATATATATTGATTTTATATATATATATATTCAATTATAAAGTAATATGCACATGTTATGTTCACTGTAGCACTATTCACAGTCACAAAGACATGGAATCAACTTAAATGCTAATCACTGATAGACTGGATAAAGAAAATGTGGTACATAAACACTGGAATACTATGCAGACATAAAAAGGAATAAGATCGTACCTGGATGGAGCTGGAAGCCATTATCCTCAGTAAACTAACACAGGAACAGAAAATCAAAACTGCACATGATCTTCTTTTCTTCTCTCTTTATACATACTCACTTTTTGATTTCACTCCGGCTCATGACTCTCAGTAAAATTTATACACCAGTGATTTTTCAAATGAATATACCCATTCTCACCTCTCCCATAAAGCCATGTTTCTGTCTCTGCTGGGATGTCTAAACTTAATATGCCCCAAATTAATCTCCTTGTCTTATCCCCCAAGCCTGTTTTACCTGCAGCCTTTTCCATTTTAGTGGATGGCAGCTCCATTCCTCCAGACGCTCTGGCCAAAATCCTTGGTAACATCACTGATTCCTTCCCTTCTCACCTCACAGCCAATTCATCAGCAAATCCTACTGGCTCTGCCTTCACAATATATCCAGACTGTCACTGCTTCACCCCACTTCCTCTGCTTAGTCCCCTGTTCTCAGCCTCCTCCTCTCTCATGGTTACTGATGTAGTCTCTCAAGCATGCTCCATTTCAACATTTTCTCCTATAGCCTATTCTCAAGTCAGCCAGGTTGTTTCTGTTTAACGTATAAATCAGAGCATGTCATTTCTCTGCTCAAAAACCATTTGTCACCAAGTAAAGCCAGATATCTTATAATACCCTGATCCTTCATGAGACGACTTTCTTTCTTTCTCCCTTGCTCCCTGTTTCAGCCACAATGACCTCTTGCTGTTTCTGAAAACACTTTTGTCATTTGTATTGGCTGTTCTCTCTTCCTCAATTACTCACATGGCTAACTCCTTCAGGTCTATGCTTAAAGGCCAATGCCTCAGTGCAGTTTACCTTGACCACTCTATCTAAAATTTTAGCCTCCTCCCAACTCCACTCTTTCTGATCCAGTTTCACATTAAAAAAAAAAAAATACTACTTTTTAATATACTATAAATTTTAGTTTATACTCATCTATTATGTTTTTGCATGGAGTGACTATCTCTCACTGCTAAGGAATTAGTTCAACAAGGGCAGTTTTCTGTTTTGTTTATTGGTGTATTCCAAGTGCCTAGTAGAGTGACTGACATATAGTAGGCACTCTACAAATATGTGTTTAAGAAATAAATGATTTATATATTAAAGGATTGAGACTTAACACTCTGGGGAGAAAAGTCTTCTATAAGTGAGTGACGGGTGAAGCAAGAAGCCCTGTCAGAAGCCTAGTGCTCCAGTTCTGGTGAAGCCTAGCAGAGCTCTGACCAGGTGGTAGGAGCTGTGCAATCTTGTGTCTAGCCCAGCCCCCTTGTCAGAACAGAGCTGGCCTTACCATTAGCAAGTTCTTTATATGTCCTCACTGTGTCCTGGTCTCACTTCTAACACTTGTTAGATAATATTTCCTTAAAGTCCAGCTCAAATATTAATATCCATGTGAAGCCTTAACCAACTTCTGTCTAGGCTGAATTTGTTGCTACCTTATCTTGTCTTCACATCTTGCCCGTACTTTTCATATAATGCTCTTCACACTGCTTGAAAATTAGAAGACATATCTTTATATATTCATGAATTTGTGTTTCCCCTGCTAGATTGTGGGATCCCTGAGCACAGGGAATATGTTTTATTGATCTTTCATCTTTGTAACTAAACTGAAATTAATGCCTGCCCATGATAAATGGTCTGCAAAGAAGTAACAATTATTTTAGATTAAGTTCAAAAATTTTATTTCAAAGAGAGTCATTTTCTCATCTTAAATAGTTTTAACTCAATCATGTAATAACAATACATGCAAGAGGATTCTTTCTTATAGATGTTGTGTATTTTTACAATTTTAAAAACTTTTTAAAGTAAAGAAGAACAACCACCATTCCTGCAATTAAAAAAAATTTAAATGCAGAAGTCTAAGAATAATAGCTTGTTTTTTTCATTTTTTGCTTTTGTTTCTTACCAGAAAAAGATTCAGAATTTTAGATTATCACTCATTAAGTCTTGAGTTTCTGGCCTTAAAAAGTTATGCATGTCTTCGGCTCTAAAGAAGCAGGTTAAGCCAGTTGTGCTGGCAGCTTGAAGCATTTGGAAGCTGGCCAGAACTGCCAAAGAATTTTTTTCCCCCTTTTTATTCTCTTCCTTTCCACCAGGCCAGCTCAGGCAGTCTATCTGCAGAATCAAATGAAAATCAATCCCTTTTTTATGCAAATCTTCCTGAAGCAGCAAGGCTATGTTTGGTCACAAGAGCGGAGGTTCATGCAGTGGAAGCCCTGGTGGTGATTTCTCCGCACTCAGGGCTTGCCAAACTCCTCTCCAACTCATAGCGATGAAAGGCTGGATCAAACAGCTCTCAAAGCCAAGCTCTATTAGACATGCCTTTTCTAAAAATAGTGCACTTCAGTAAACACCATTGTGAATTTGCAGTTTACTTGCTGGGGAGTACATTGCTACCTCCACCAAAATTTCATGCATGCATGTATTTATTTATATCTTATTAGACCTTCTTTTATCAACTAAAACCCCCAGAAAATTTATTTTTTATTTTAAAATCTGATATTTAATCAATTCCTGCTCAATGATTTAGAAAAAGTATGAAGAAAAAGATCTTTGAATTAGAGCAGGTTGAATGAAAAAAGTTTAACCAAAGACAAGATTGAGGTTTCTGCAGTTTATGGAAAATGCCATCTGAGGCCAGGTTGCAGAGATCCACTGCCCTGTGTCCATGAGGTGACACTTTCCCAGTCAAATAAGGATTGGGGGAATCAAATTAAGATAGTGCATTGCTTACTACAAATTCTCCTGAGTGGTGTTTGCTGATTATAAATATGTATCTTGTTTTATTGTCTGAAAGGACCCTGACAGTGAAGGTGCCATCCTTATTTTTGGTTTGTGTTCACCTTTGATCCTGATGGAAATGCTCTCTGTCAGAGCTCTCTGTTCTGTAGCCAGCACCTGATCCTTGGACTTCTGTTCACCCTCACCTAAAAAAAGATAGGAGAGAAAAGCACATCGAGTGTGCAAAGCTCAGCGCTGGTTTAGGACAGGAACCAAGGAACATGATCTCCAGTGGAAGCCGTGGGGATCACCAAGGGAGGATGTGATGATTTGAGCTGACTTTAGCCCAAGAGGTCCCCATGCAGGTGGGAGAGATGTGGGAATTTGAATAACCACAAATGGGCAGAGTCTACTCTTTGTGGTGTATTGGAGAGATAACACTATGAAACTAGCTTCCCCCCAACATTAGGGTTAACTACATTAGACTTTGTGTCGAGGAAACCTCAGAGTCCCAGTGAATCATGACCCCTTCCATCCATCAATTTCAACACCTGTTATTTATTTATTTATTTATTTGTTTTTGAAGCTTGTTTGTTCTTTCTGGCCAATTTCTATTTTAGCAGTTTATCAAGTCAACCCAACAAATTAGGATAACAATTACGGAAAACAAATCTTTCAGTCTGAAAGCAGCTAGAAAACAAGAAATAAGTGCTGTATAACACTAGCTAAAAATGAAAGACGTGATAACAATAGGCAGGACAATATAGGGAAGTTAAGAAGTCAAAATTTTGTGGATTTTTTTGTATTTTGCCCTTTTTCCTTTTCTCTTTCTCTGTCTATCAACTATTTGTATATTCTTCATGTAGTCAATTATTCCATCTTCAAAATGAATGGAAACTAGGGTTTTATGCATTTATAAGATGGGAATCCCACTACAGAAAAATTCCCCCCTGCCATTTTTTTTTTTTTTACTTATAAAATATAAATGAGGGCACTGTTTTCTTTTTTATAACAAGATTCTTCAGTAGCTTTCTCAAAATCAGAATTATTCAGAACAAAGCTTTTACAAATAGCTGCCAAAGAGTAGAAAGAATTGAAAGATCTCAATTAATGTTCCAGCCACATTATTTATTAGTTCTGCCTTGAGGACTTGTCAGTTAACATTTTTGAGCTTCTGTTTTCTTTCATGTAAAACAGAGATAGCAACGCCTACTTCACTGACTTGTTAGTGATGACATAACTTGTGTAGAACCTCCTGGTTGAACAGACTCATTTATTTGTGAAGTCAGTGAACATTTATCAAGTGTTTACTATGTGTCAGGTACATACATGTGTTAAGCACTGACACTATAACCAACACAGTGTGTGTAGTTTCATCTGCAATTTTCCTCTCTTACAGACTTCCACCATGGGTTAAAATGCCAAATAAATGTTTAAATGAACTATAATTGCTATGCAGTTTTAGAATGTCACCACAATAAAAACTATTTAAATATAAAATTTGTTTTGTATGTAGTATATCTACAAGTTATCAGAAATATATCTACTGTGTATGGAAATGGACAAGTACACATATTTATTTACTTCTTCACGTATTTCAGAAACAGCCTACTTCTAGAACACTTACAAACTGTATTGGCTACAGTAAAGCAAAGGAAGGTGAATGCATCTCAGCCTTTCCCAAACAGAGAATGGAAAGAAAAGGACTCTTGGTTTTGGGAGCGGATGCTATGGAGGAGCTTAGCAATCTAGAGACTCTTCCACATTCCTCTGCAGTCCATATCCTGAGCCCCTGAATTGGGCACCATGGTGGGGTATCCCTACTGGGACTGGTTTCCAAGCTGTGCCATACTGATAGAAGCTCTGCCTCAGTCTGTTTTGATACAAAGGGCTTAATGTGACCTTCTTGTGGGGTCCTTCCCCAGCTGCCTGAGAGCCTGTTGCCATCTGAATTCCTCTCTTACCTCTCTCAGCACCTGTGTGGAACAATAATTGTTTCAGTCTTAATTAGATCCTAGGACTTATATACCTCACATGACATTTCTCAAGAAGCTGTGTAGACTATCTTTGGAAATTTTTGTTTGCACAACCATAGGAATTAGAGTTGAAGCATTGCACAACTCAAAGAGGCTTCAAACACATTCTGGTCCATATTCACAGCATATTTTAAAGTTGTGTTAGTGCACAGCTTATCTGACCATTCATGGCAGCCCCAATAGGAAAACTAGAAGCTCTACAATATCCCCTAAAACTGAATCTGAAGCTTGATTACATGTGAAATCTACACTCTCTTTCATGCCCTCGAAAATTGTTTTGGCCACCTTAATCTAGCTTTCTAGTCAGTTCACATTGGAAAGTGTCCTAAGTACAGGCATGCTTAATGCCTAGGAATCTATCTCCTCCTCTTTATTTGAATTATCACTCCTTAGTTCAGGTCTCTATCATCTTTCCCCTGAGTTACTATTACAGCCTCCTATCTGGTGTCCCTGACTCAATCTCTCCTTGTCCCCATTCATTTCTACTGTTGACAGTGTGACCCATTTAAATCACAATGTGATGATACCATTCCCCTGCTTGCTTTTAACTTTGATAACTTTCCACTGCCTTCAGAATAAAATCTGAACTCCTTAGCACAGTAGTAAAACCCTTCATGATTCTGGCTTTCGCTTCTGTAATACCATGCTTGCTCAGGTCAAGTAAAGGCCTCTGTATTTGATGCTCCCTCTGCCTAGAATTTCCTTTTACGCTTCTATCCCTTTTACTGACCAAGCCAAACTTGGATATAACTTCCCCTGGGAGCAATTTGAAGGCAATAAAAATATTTCTTAGGCCCACAGACTACTAAAAAGTAACAATCTTGAAGAAAAGTTCAGAAAGAAAGAAATTCCTGCCTGGTCCACCACATAGCTGATTCACAGGGGTCTGTCGCTAGTGGCAAGTTCAGTAAACGATATAGAGAAAGGCCATGTTGAGCCAAGCTATTTTCCTTCCTAACCTCTAGGCCAAATTTCAGGACTGACACCAAGGAGGTGGGCCCTTGAAGTACTTTTGGGCTTCCACTCAGAGATAATAAGATGTCAAAAAGACCCCATGAGAGGCAGCCGCACGTCACATGGGAAATAAAAGATTAAAAATGTAGCAGAAAAAGTGTAAGCCCAGGAAGCAGAAAAACTGAGTTCTGGTCACAAGATCTTTAGATTCCAGTTTATCATTTTACTGCAAAAGGACTGGACTCTGTCATAGGTTGTCATATTGAGCTTCACATAACCTGGTACAGTTCTAGATGTTTCTCTAGGACCACAGGGGGAAAAGAGATGATGAATATAACCCCCCCCCAGAACAGCTCCTCTCTTGACAGATATTCTGTTTTTTCTGTGTAAGATGTCATCTGAAGAAAGGGTCATGCTGTTTAAAATGCATTGAAAATCTCTAAAAGAAATTAATAAACAGCAGATGTTCCTTGAACCAACACATACATCACTTTCTCCCAGAGTTAAGTAGGATGTGCTGATAGATGCACTTGGTGACTGCTGTGGGCTGTTTCCACAGACACCTGCCCCCTCTGCTCTTGCCAGGAGAGCCACTTACTGTCCAAGGATCAGTTGCCAGTAAATGTCAGTTGTATTCATTATTTTGATTATATTAGTTTAATTATATATTATATAAGCCAGTGAAATAGAGTGAAAAGAGACTACTTTTTTAAAATATGGTTTGGCTGTGTCCCCACCCAAATCTCAACTTGACTTGTATCTCCCGAATTCCCATGTGTTGTGGGAAGGACCCAGGAGGTGGTAATTGAATCTCAGGGGCTGGTCTTTTCCATACTATTCTCATGATAGTGAATAAGTCTCACAAGATTTGACGGGTTTTTCAGGAGTTTCCACTTTTGCTTCTTCCTCATTTTGTCTTGCTGCTGCCAGGTAAGAAGTGCCTTTCACCTCCTGCCACGATTCTGAGGCCTCCCCAGCCATGTGGAACTGCAAGTCCAATGAAAGTTCTTTTTCTTCCCAGTCTTAGGTATGTCTTTATCAGCAGCATGAAAATGGACTAATACAGTAAACTGATACCGGTAGAGTGGAGCATTGCTGAGAAGGTACACGAAAATGTGGAAGCGACTTTGGAACTGGGTAAGAGACAGAGGTTAGAACAGTTTGGAGGCCTCCGAAGAAGACAGGAAAATGTGGGAAAGTTTGGAACCTCCTGGAGATTTGATGAATGGCTTTGAGAAAAACGCTAATAGTCATATGAACAAGAAGGTCCAGGCTGAAGTGGTCTCGGATGGAGATGAGGAACTTGTTGGGAACTGGAGCAAAGGTGACTCTGGTTATGTTTTAGCAAAGTGACTGGCAGCATTTTGCCCCTACCCTAGAGATTTGTGGAACTTTGAACCTGAAACTTGATTTAGGGTATCTGGTGGAAGACATTTCTAAGCAGAAAAGCATTCAAGATGTGACTTGAGTACTGTTAAAAGCATTCAGCTTTAAAAGGGAAATAGAACATAAAGTTCAGAAAATTTGCACCGGATGATGCAGTAGAAAAGAAAACCCCATATTTTGAGGAGAAATTCAAGCTGACTGCAGAAATTTGCATAAATAGCAAGAAGTCTAATGTTAATACCCAAGGCAGGTGGTGGGCAGAGTGTCTCCAGGCCATGTCAGAGACCTTCACAGCAGCTCTTCTGATCACAGGTCTGGAGGCCCAGGAGAAAAATGTTGTTGTTTCATGGGTCAGGCCCAGGGTCCTCATACTGTGTACAGCCTAGAGACTTGGTGCCCTGTGTCCCAGCTGCTCCAGTTGTGAGTGAAAGGGACAAAGTAAAGCTTGGGCTGTGGCTTCAGATGGTGGAAGCCCCAACTCTTGGCAGCTTCTACTTGTTGTTGAGCCTGCAGTACACAGAAGTCAAGAAATGAGGTTTGGGAACCTCCCGCCTAAATTTCAGAAGATGTATGGAAATGCCTGAATGGACAGGCAAGTTTGCCGCAGGGGCAGGGACCTCATGGAGAACCTCTGCTAGGGCAGTGTGGAAGGGAAATGTGGGGTCAGAGACCCCACACAGAGTCCCTACGGGGCACTGCCTAGTGGAGCTGTGAGAAGAGGGCCACAATTTTCCAAAACCCAGAATAGTAAATTCACCAACAGCTTGCACCATGCACCTGGAGAAGCCACAGACACTCAATGCCAGCCCATGAAAGCAGCCAGGAGGGAGACTGTACTCTGCAAAGCCACAGGGACAGAGCTGCCCAAGACCATGGGAATCCACCTCTTGCATCAGAGTGACCTGGATGTGGGACCTGGGGTCAAAGATCATTTTGGAGCTTTAAATTTTGACTGCCCTGCTGGATTTCAGACTTGCAGGGGCCCTGTAACCCCTTTGTTTTGACCAATTTCTCCCATTTGGAATGGCTGTATTTACCCAATAACTGTACTCCCATTGTATCTAGGAAGTAACTAGCTTGCTTTTGATTTTACAGGCTCATAGACAGAAGGGACTTACCTTGTCTCAGATGAGACTTTGGACTGTGGACTTTTGGGTTAAAAGTTAAGACTTTGGAAGACTGTTGGGAAGGCATGATTGGTTTTGAAATGTGAGGACATGAGATTTTGAGGGGCCAGGGGTGGAATGATATGGTTCGGCTGTGTCCCCACCCAAATCTCAACTTGAATTGTATTTCCCAAAATTCCTATGTGTTGTGGGATTGATGGACCTAGGGGAGGCAGTTGAATCATGGGGGCCAGTCTTTTCCATGCTATTCTTATGATAGTGAATAAGTTTCACGAGATCTGATGGGTTTATGTAAAACAACAACAACAACAACAACAACAACAAAAACCTGCTTTTCCTTCTTCCTCATTTTCTCTTGCTGCCACCCTATAAGAACTGCTTTTTGCCTCCTACCATGATTCTGAGGCCTACCCAGCCATGCGGAACTGTAAATCCAATTAAACCTCTTTTTCTTCTCAGTCTCAAGTATGTCTTTATCAGCAGCATGGAAATGGACTAATACATTTTTTCTGTGAATACTAAGAAGTATTGGTATCAGAAAACTAATCGCTAAAAGTGTTGCTGAGGAATTGCGTATGAATGAGTTAATTCTTTGGGGAAAGATTGTAAAAATTTACATGGAAGCTACTTTTAGATTGTTTTATAACTATCTTGGAGTATTAATTCCACTTTAAAGAAATCTATAATGCATAATACATCAAGAAGTTTCACAAAATACAAAAGTGATATTCACATAAAAGAGGCAACAACAGAATTCCAAACACCGCGTTCACACCAAAATCATCATTGGCTCCACATTAGACATTAGAAAATAAATAAACTTCTACAGTTTAAAATAAAATATTTAAATATATATATACATATATTTGTATGATTTCCCACTTTGACTTTCAATTAACTGCAAGTGCTATCATTTAAGTTTATATGTGTGGGTATATATATATATATATATATACACACATATTTTTTCAAATGAAAAAATATTCCTTCTGCAAAAATGAACCAGCCCACACTATCAGCTTATAATCTAAGATTCTGCCTGCATTTTTTCCTTCCAAACAGAGAAGACATTTCTATTGAAGTGAACCTTGACTGACGTTGCCTATGTGCAGCTGTCAGGCTCAATGGCCACTATAACACAGAAAACATGGTTGTTTCCAACTACAACAGCTGTCCCTGATTTTTAGTCTTTCTTAAGTTTCAGCAGAGACTGCAGTATGGTCATGGAAAAAAAAAAGTTGGACGAGAAGAAGAAAGATAGTCAGGGGTGTGGAGTGAATGATGTGACCTGGAGGCTCTCTCTAACTAGTCAGTATATTTGTAGTGCAACAGGGCTCTACTTGGCAAGCACAATGGTATAAAGATTTGTTGATTCTGCTTTCAACTGTGGTCAGCCACTGAATGACTTGTCTCATTTTGGGCGGTGGTGTATGTCTACCATACAAAGGATTCCTTGCCTAGAAACGATTGTAACTGTTTACCACAAAATCAGTATAGCTAGGGGTCAATAAAAATGTGCCAACTAGGTGGGCATTGATCAAACAAGGGAAATATATTACTTACTTAAAAGATTCACTGTATTCTTTGGTGGAAGAAGGTGTAGCCATTCTGAAAAATGAATAGCATATAAAACAATTTTGTGAAAGATCAATTTATTTTGTTAGGAGTCTTTGTGACCTAAAATTAAAATACAACCTTTTGTAAACAAATAAGGAGCTTAATGTTTTAAATTACATACAAGACATGAGCCTCCTAAATGGTATCTTGTCATCTGGAGAATTCCATATGGGAAAGCAAACAAAGTATTCAAAACCTCTGAAAAGCAAACATCTCCTGTATCTTATCACTCTCTTCCCTATGATCTCCTCACACCTCTTCCCTATGGCAGCCGCTTTCTCAGTCCAGGTATATTTCATAAATATTAAAATATCTTTTCTTTTTAATAACACAATGGAAATTACATTTTATGTACTGTTCTTCAACTTATTTTATGTGTCTCGTTTTTGGGGATCTGCTCCCCTCCTTTCCCAGCCTTACTAAGGTACAATTGCCAGATAGAAATCGCATATATTAAAGTATACAATGTGATATTTTGACATATATATACACTGTGAAATTATTACCACAATCAGTCTACTTAACATAGCCATGACCTCACATAATTAACTTTTTTTTTTTTCTGGTGCTGAGAATATTTAAGATCTACTCTCTTAGCAAATTTAAAGTATGCAATACAGTATTACTAACTATTACCACCATGCTAATTGGATCTCCAGAGCTTATTCATCCTGCATAAACTAAAGCTTTGTACCCTTTGAGCAACATCTCCCCATTTCTCCTACTTCTCCCTGCTCCTGGCAACCACCATCGTACTTTCTACTTCTATGAATTTGACGTTTTTAGATTCTACATACGAGATCATGCAATATTTGTCTTTATGTGCCTAGCCTGTTTCATTTATCATAATGTTCTTTAAGTTCTTCCATATTGTTGCAATTGACAAGAATTTCCTCCTTTTTAATTCTCAATAATATTTCATTGTATATACATGCCATATTTTCTTTCTTCATTCATCCTTTGATGGACACTTGTTTATTTCATATCTTGGCTATTGTGAATAATATTGCAATGACCATGAGAGTGTAGATATTACTTCAAGATACTGATTTTAGGGCCAGGAACTCTGGCTCATGCTCTTGTAAAGATGTTTTCATGCACATTTATTTTCTTTTGGATCTATATCCAGTAACGGGATTGCTGGGTCGAATGCTAGTTCTGTTTTAACTTCTTTGAGAAATATCTGAACTGCTTTTCACAGTGGCCAAACTAATTTACATTCCCCAAAACAGCGAATATGCATTTCTTTTCTCCACAGCCTCACCAGAATCTGTTATTTTTTAATAATAGCTATTCTGATTTATGTGAGATGGTATCTCAGTGTGATTTCGCTACGCATTTCTTTAATGATTAGTGATGTTCAGCGTTTTTTTGTATGTTTGTTGGCTGCTTGTATGTCTTCTTTTGAGAAGTGTCTGGTTCATGTTCTTTGCTCACTTTTCAATGTTTTTTGTTTGTTTTTTACATGTTGAATTCTGTAAATTCTTATGGATTCTTTATATTAGACTTTGTCACATGCATAGATTGTGAATGTTTTCTCCTATTCTGTAGGTTGCCTGTTTACTCTGTTAATAGCTTCTTTTGCTGTACAGAAGCCCTTGAGTTTAGTTAGGTCCCACTTGTCAATTTTTGCTTTTATTGCAATTGGAAGACTTAGTCATAAATTCTTTTCCAAGGCCAATGTCCAGAATGCCATTGCCTAGGTTTTCTTCTAGGACTTCAATAGTTTGAGACCTTACATTTACATTTTTATTCTATCTTGCATTAATTTTTGTACATGGTGAAAAGTAGAGGTCCAGTTTTCTTCTGACAATGACTAGCCAGCTATCCCGGTATCACTTACTGAGTGAAGAGTCCTTTCTCCATTGCTTATTTTTGCAGACTTTGTTGAAGATTAGATGGTTGTAGGTGTGTAACTTTATTTTTGGGTTCTTTATTACGTTCTATTGGTCTATGTGTCTATTTTTGTACCTGTACCATGCTGTTTTGATTGCTATAGGCTTATAGTTCAAAGTCAGGTAATGTAATTCTTCCAGCTTTGTTCCTTTTGCTTAGGGATGCCCATTCAGGATATTTTTAGTTCCATATGAATTTTGGAATAGTCTTTTCTAATCTGTGAAAAATAATGTTGGTAGTTTGGTAGGAATAGCATTGACTCCGTAGATTGCTTTAGGCAGTATGACCATTTGAACAATAAGATAATTGTTAATATTAATATTTTAATAAAATATTATGCAATGTCAAAACACAGTAGACTAAATGTTATATACAGATAATTTCAATTATATTATTTTTAAATGAAGAGAGAATAGGAAATGGATGCCAATATTATAAATGAATCTGTTATCTCTTTAGGTATTTTACATATTTGAAATTTCTTGCAATAACCTTGTAATATTTGCTGTCATTATTAAGCAATTTGCCAAAAGTTGCCTACTGTAGAGTAGCTGGCATTGGGATACTCTCATTTCAGGTCAAATCCCTATAAAGTATCTGAGGCAACTACAACTCTCATCTTATAATATCAAGTCTTTAAGAAAGAGATTTTTAAAGTTTTTTCCTATAGCAACATTAATTTTTATTTCAAGTCGTTATTTTGCAAGAGTAGAAAATATTGACCTCAAATTTCATTCTCCTTTCTTTCCCAGATGACCTCCACCTTCACCCCCTCCCTGCACCCACTTTCTAGGTATTAGCCACCACATTTTGCTATGTCTCAAAATGTCAGGGAAAAAATAATATATGCTAGTACCTCAGAAATATTATTCTTCCTCACATCAGTTGTATGGAAACATTGATAACAATCAAATCCCAAGCAAAACTTACCTAGATTCACTCTTCTGAGTGATCGACACACTGACCTTTGCTTGGTAGTATTAAGTCATAAAATTCCCACCATCCTGTGACTTAAAGTCAGCCAGGTTTATATGATCTCTCTTTGATCGGGTTGAGGATTTATTGTCAAATGGAGATAGAATCCTCTTTACCTAGAAAGGGTGGTCACACCAGGTCATCCTGGAGGGACCTAAAAGAGTACATGGAGCCTAAGCTGGCAGCTGCTTTTGCCTGTTAAGTAGTCTTTCTGCTCTAGAGCAGATGGTGTTGGCAATGCCACATAAGTCAGCCTGGAAAGACACAAACACATTTAGAAGTTGACTTTGACCTTCCATATTAAATGTCTTTTGAGTGTGTGTACATCTATCTGTCTGTCTATACACACACACACAAATATAAACATATCACTAGCATTTTTGTGATGTTTGGTTTGCAGGCTGGTCTGTCAGTGTATTTTTAGTGTCTACTCAAACCAGTGCTTGGTTCACACTTCCCACTCAATACTTGTTTGTTGCATCAATGAATAAATGAACTAAATGAATTTACCTTTCCAGAAAAGATGGCTATTCACAAAAAATATATCATAGCTATGACATGAGTCACATGTATTTTATTTATAAAATGATGCATGGGGAGTCTAGAGGGGAAAGAATGTAACCAGCTACTTTACTGAGAGAGCAGCGATTTCTCTGGAGGAAGAAATATTTAGGGTTATGCCATGCTGGGTGTGGAGAGGAGAGAGTTCCTTGTTTTGTCTTTGGTGTAACAGGTTCATACCCGAGCAACACTTATGAGTGGAGGCATGCCAGGGCAAACAGTGCCACCTCAGAGGATCTGTCAAGCTCAGTTCTTGTTCAGACTCAGAAAAACCTCAGAGATTCATTTTCTAAATATCCGGGAATTGCCAGAGGCACACAGGTAGAGAGGTGGTAACTCTTCATGAGGGCTATTGAGTTCCTGGGTTCTTCTGACCCTGGTGTTGGAATCAGCCAGGAATTCAATTCCAATGGAGATCTGGTAATAAGATGGGGAATTTGAAACTTGTAATCTGACAGTGCCTTCTGTTTCCATTATCATAGTCATAATCATTAACTTTGCAATTACATTTATTTGAACACGTATAGACCAGGCATTATGCCAAGTACTTTGTTTCTCACTGTTACAAGGTCTCTGGAAAATATTATTATCTCCATGTTACAAGGTAGAAAATGAGCCCAAGAGAGGAAAAATAATGTTCTCAAGGCTTACTGGGAAACGGTTCACCTTCTCAGCTGAAAAATTATTTGACTCCCAATTACTTAGAGTTGCAGTATTAATCTAGATTTTAAAAAGCCCTAGGAGGACCCCTCAGGAGCCATCTCAAGGGAAGGATCATGTGGCAATTTCTAGGTTTCCTCCCTGCAGCACACATTTTGATGAAGCATCTTTGATTTCATCTATTTTCAATACTAGTCAGCCATGTAATATTTAATCTGAAGAAAGGGCTCTGCTTTGATATTTGAAAAAAATTCAGAAAATGACAGAAAGGGAATGAAGAGGAAAAAAGGGAGAGGAGAATATTAAAAACCGTAGGCTTAAAGAAAAAAAATCTAAACTTGGAATTTTGACATTTCTGGACCTTCAGAAACTTTCCCCAAGACACTAATCCTTATGTAACCACAATCCCTGTTCTTGAGCAGGTGTGATTTCATCAAACTTTCCACATTGCTGTTTCTTAGCTATTCCTCATGTCTGTTTGCCTCCATGTCTCTTCATTGCTTCCCCAAACTTTCGCTGTTTTGTTTCCTGTCATCCATTTCTGGCTGCCTCACAGACTCCACCTCCTGAAGACTTCACTAGCTTCCCCTGCCTGGAAGCTATTTAGTGTACTCTGAATGCATCTAACACTTTGTGTTAATAATTTATATGAGACACTCAATAGGATGGGTATAACAGGCTTGGGCAAGATGGCTGAATAGGAACAGTTCTGGTCTGCAGGTCCCAGTGAGACTGGCACAGAAGGTGTGTGATTTCTGCATTTATAACTGAAGTACCCGGTTTAACTCACTGGGACTGGTTAGACAGTGGATGCAACATAAGCAGGGTGGGGCGCTGTCTCACTCAGGAAGCACAAAGGGTTGGGGAACTCCCTCCCCTAGCCAAAGGAAGCCATAAGGGACTGTGCTGTGAGGGATGGAGCTACCAGCCCAGATATTATGCTTTTCCCATGGTCTTTGCAACCCACAGACCAGGAGATTCCCCTCAGGTGCCTACACCACAAGGGTCATGAGTTTCAAGAACAAAACTGGGCAGCCATTTGGTCAGACACTGAGCTATCTGCAGAAGTTTTTTTTTCATACCCCAATGGCACTTGGAACACCAGCAAGACAGAAATGTTCATGCCCCTGAACTTAAACAAATTTACAAGGAAAAAGACTGAACAACCCCATCAAAAAGTGGGTGAAGGAAGTGAACAGACACTTTCCAAAAGAAGACATTTATGTGGCCGACAAACATATGAAAAAAAAGCTGATTATCACTGGTCATTAAAGAAATGCAAATCAAAACCACATTGAGATATCATCTCATGCCAGTCAGAATGGCGATCTTTAAAAATTCAGGAAACAAATGCTGGAGAGAATGTGTAGAAATAGGAATGTTTTTACACTGTTGGTGGAAATGTAAACTAATTCAACCATTGTGGAAGACAGTGTGATGATTCTTCAAGAATCTAGAACTAGAACTACCATTTGACCCAGCAATCCCATTACTGAGTATATAGCCAAAAGACTGTAAATCATTCTACTATAAAGACACATACATACGTATGTTTATTGCAGCACTATTTACAATAGCAAAGACTTGGAACCAACCCAAATGCCCATCAATGTTAGACTGAATAAATAAAACGTGGCACATATACCCCACGGAATACGATGCAGTCATAGAAAATAATGAGTTCATGTCGTTTGCAGGAACATGGATAAAGCTGAAAACAATCATTCTCAGCAAACTAACACAGTAACAGAAAACCAAACACCGCATGTTCTCACTGATAAGTGGGAGTTGAACAATGAGAACATATGGGGACAAGGAGGAGAACATCACACACCAGGGCCTGTTGGTGGGTATGGGGCAAGGGGAGGGATAGCATTAGGAGAAATACCTAATGTAGATGAGAAGTTGATGGGTGCAGCAAACCACCATGGCACATATATACCTATGTAACTAACCTGCACATTCTGCGCATGTATCCCAGAACTTAAAATATATTTTAAAAATGGCTATAATAAAAAACAAATGAAAAACAAAAGAAAACAAATAACTACTCACGTGAAACTGATGTTATACTCCCTTCAATCAATCACACTTTGGAGTTTGTATAAAATATATCTTATTTCCACAGACAAAAATATTAGCCGGAACAATCAATACTTATATTGTTTCCTTGTTCAGATTATTTACTAACCATCTTTACAAAGGCTGAAAAGCCAAGATTATTTCCTAGTTTGGTTTAATTAATTTTAATTGTGTATATAAATATAAATACATGTTCACATGATAAATATTACATACCAAACTTAGCACGAGACAGATCCAATCAATAACTAGTTTAATAATTAGACAAATTAGATGAAAAAGACAAATTCCTCCCAAAAACCAACTACTACCAAAATCAACACAAGTAAAAATTGATAATCTTAATAACTCTTCTTTTAGTAAAGGAATTGAATTGCTAATAAGAAATCTTTCCACACACACAAAAATTATGACTTAAATGGGCTCACTGATGACTTCTCTTAAATCTTTAAGCAAACAACAATACCAACATCATACAAGTTTTTTCAAAAAACAGAAAATTATATTACAAATTTGACAGCTTCTTTTTGGGAATACTCACTTTTTGAGAAAACCATACCCAAGTTCCAAAACTTGACAAAAATACTGCAAACAAAGACAATTACAGACCAATGCTTCTCAAGAATATTGGTGTGAAAATCTTAAATGTATTTTCTACTGAAATTCAGCAATATGTAAAAAGTATAATACACTCTGGCCAAGTAAAATATAAGTTTAGTTTAACATTGAAAAATCAATGAATGCAATTCACAATAGTAACAAAATACAGGAGAAAAATCATATGTTCGTCTCCATACACACAGTAAAAACACTGCAAAATATCCAATATCCATTTATGACCAAAAAACAAACAAAACTCAGTAAACCAGGAATATAACTAACCTTTCTCAATTTGATAAAGGCATATATAACAAGAACCCCCACAGCCAACATTTTACTTTATGGCAAAAGTCTGAATATTTTCCTTCTAAGATTAAAAACAACACAAGAATGTCCATTTTTACCACTTTTCTTCAACATGTCATTGGAGGTCCCAGCCTATGCAAAAAGGCAGTGGTACTTAGAAGGCTGATTTTGCCCTGCAAGAGATATTTTGCAATGCCAGGAGACATTTTTGGTTTTCACAATGCTGGGGAAAAGGAGATGTTACTGTTAACTAACAGGTAGAGCCCAGGGATGCTGTTAAACATTCTATGATGCACAGGACAGGCTCAAAATGTCAATAGTGCTGAGGTTGAGAAACCCTCCAATAAGGCAAGGAAAGGAATAAAATAATACATAAATTGGAAAGAAAAAAATGAAAACCATATTTATCTTCAGATGACATGATTGTTAATCTAGAAATCACAACAAAATCTATTTTTATTTTTATTTTTTGAGATGGAGTCTTGCTCTGTCACCCAGGCTGGAGTTCAGTGGTGGGATCTCGGCTCACTGCAACCTCCACCGCCCAGGTTCAAGTGATTCTCCTGCCTCAGCCTCCCAAGTAGCTGTGATTGCAGGCACATGCCACCACACCCAGCTAATTTTTGTATTTTTATTAAAGATGGGGTTCACTATGTTAGCCAGGCTGGTCTCAAACTCCTGACCTCAAGTGATATGCCCACCTTGGCCTCCCAAAGTGCTGGGATTACAGATGTGAGCCACCCCACCTGGTCTGAAATCTGTTTTTAAAAACTGCAGTACTAGAACTGGTGAGTGAATTTGTAAAGGTCATAGGAAATAAGATCAACATATTAAAAAATTCACTTTATTTTTATGTACTGGCAGAAAACAATTGGAAAATATTTTTAAATCATAGCAACAAATATATAAAATATTTCAGAATAAATTTAATGAAAGATATGTAAAATCTCTATACTTAAAACTATAAACATTCCTGAAATAAATTTTAAAAATCTAAATGAATGGAGATATATAGAATATTCATGGATTAACAGATACAGTAATGTTAACATGTCTATTCTTACCAAATTGATCTATAGGTTAAACCCAGTCCCAATCAAAACACTGAAGCATTTTTGTAGAAATCGACAGTATGATTCTACAAAACCTTGGAGGACTGACATTCCATTTCAAGACTTATGATAAAGCTACAGTAATTAAAATAATTTAGAATTATCATTAGCATAGTCAAAAATGGATGGGAAAGATTTGAGAGTTGGGAAATAAACCATTATATACAGAGTCAGTTGATTTTCTGTAAAGGTTTCAAGGCAATAAATAGGTGAAGAAAAATTGTTTAAACAAATGCAGCTGGAAAATCTAGAATAAATATGCAGAAAAAAATAAACCTCAACTTCAACCTCACATTATATATAAAAATCAATTCAAGATGGATCACATACCTAAATGTAAAAGCAAAAATTATAAAGCTTCTAGGAAAAACATAAGATAACATCTTTGGAACCTTGGGAGACAAAGATTTCTTAGAGGTGAGACAAAAAGCACTAATTAAATAAGAAAAATAAATAAATTTGATTTCATTAAATTTTAAAACTTCTATTCATCAGACCCTATTAACAAAATGAAAAGGCAAACCATATAAGGGAAAAATATTAATATACACATAGCTAACAAAGAACTTGTACTCAGAATAGAAATACTAAAAAAGAAAAGGCAATCCAACTTAAAAGTGAGCAAAAGATTTGAACAGACAATTTACACCCAGAAAAGAGTTTTAATCCACAGGGAATATTAGCACACACAAAAATGACTGTTAGCATTCCTCATCTCTATTGCCTTCTACAGGTTGAGTATCTCTTACCCAAAATGCTTAGAATCAGAAACGTTTCAGATTTTGATTTTTTTCAGATTGTAATATTTGTACACCCCAAATCAGAAAATCTAAAATTCAAAATGCTTCAGTGAGCATTTCCTTGGAGCATCATGTTAGCACTCAAAAAGTTTCAGATTTTGGAGCATTTCAGATTTTGGATATGTGATATGCAACCTGTACCACTAAGAAGTCTCACAATTTCACTATCAAAGAAAGATGCGTGACATTCTTTACATTATGAAAGCAATCTAAGACATGAATCCTCTAAGTTTGAATGGTGTTGTTTGAAGAGGTGAGAAAGACAAATTTAAAATTACATTCTTAATACAGGAGCCCTGGAAGTGCCAGATTAAGCACAAACATATATTTCCTCCCCCAAACCCTATTAAAACAACAATAAAATAATAAAAATATTCTAAAACCACAATTTAATAAAAGAATAGATTTCAGGAAATGAGGTATGTCAATAAACTTTTGGAAGATGAGATGTTGGCTAGGCAGAGAAAACAAAGCTGAAATGTAGACATCTAAGACGCAAAGGAAGATGCTCAAAAATAGCAAACCATTTCATCCATCAGTGCCAAGGAGAGGCCCAAGCATTGGATGCACCAGTTACTACGGAAGTTGAGGGTGAGAAATGATAAAAAGTATGTATAAAGAGCATGGATATTCCCAGGTAGCCTCTGCATACCACCTCATAGCTAAGTGACTACCTCTGCTCCAGTCTAGCAAGGGCAGGGAGGTGTACTCTCTAGAGAATTTGAGTCAGAGAGTTTATGGGCTCAAGTACATCAGGCATTGCTAAGGATAGAAGATGGTCTACAGGACACCTGCATTAAAATCAATTGACAAATAAATTTAAGATTTGTTTAGAGTGTAAGAGTACAGTGTTTTTAAAAGCTCAATGCCTTTTTTTCTTTCTCTTTACTGAATACAATAACCTTTGTTTTATTGTGCACCAGGCAGTCTTTATGGCCAATGACAAAATTCCATTTTAAGCTTTTAAGCAAATTTAGAATTCTGAAATCTTGTATCTGCACAGTAAAGAAATAGTTTCCCAATAGGTAAGGACTTTTCTGATTAGATTAGTGGCTTTATTAAGAATGTGTTTATTTGATATTATCCAATAGTAAGTGTCAATTTTGGAAGATGTACATCCTCAGTGCAGCAATATTTTCCAAATGAGCAATACACCATGCAAGCAGAGAGCAACACACACATGCACACTTACATATGTATGAATATATATTTTTTATGACATCTGTATATTGAAAACTTTGGGGTTTATGTTAGCTTTCCCTGTTTTCTATAATTGTAATATTTTTCTCCAATTTTGTGAACTCTGGCTCCCATTATTCTCAATCTGCTTACATATTTGGTTAGTCCTCATATGAAAGCAATCTACCAACCTTGCCAGGCTGCTACAGAACTGGGTGCTCCTTTCTCATCAAAGCACCCAACACTCCTGTGAGATGCTGCTGCCTCTGCAAGATGTGCCTTCTTTGCTCAGGACCCTGGTGCCTATAGTTTTTGGGCAGCATTATTATGGAAGGACAGAAAGGAGGGAGGGAAAAAAGAAAATGTCTTTACATTTAATGTAGTTGAATTAATTAATCTTTTCCTTCATAGCTTGGCTTACTTTTGTCTAAAAAATTCTTCCCTATTCCAATTTTTAAAGATATTCTAATATATTTTCTTCTAAACGTGTGTATTTTTGTCTTCCTTATGTAAATCTTTAGTCTACTTAGAACTGATTTTTGTTTGTGGTAGGTAGTAGGGATCCAATAATAATAATAATAATTTGTAAGTTGGAAAACATTTGTCCCATTACCATTTATGGATGTATATTTCTTGATTATAAAATATACTTTTTAAAATTGTAAAGTGAAGGTAGTCTACTCTAGTTTGAAGAAGAACAGAGAAGAGAGAACTTAAACTCTATTACATCATGTCTGAGCTTCAGTAGATCTTGTCGACTACTGTTCTGCTGAAGCTCAGACATGTAGAGTTGCATCTTCAGATACAGTTTGCTTCACACCGTAACATTTTCTGAGAAGAAAATTCAAGTGTTAAACTAAGATAGGCAACTGTATTTCTGATAGAACTAAAGGATTTTCCTGCTTGTATTACCAAGAAGCTATAATATACTGAAGCAGAAATCAGAGAACTATTCATGTGGTTTTTCAATAAAAGGCTTACACTCATCATTTGCATGTTATACATTTCCTCTGATTAATATTTCTCCTGATTAATATTATGCCTGCACAAATGCTCATGGCTGCCCTTTGACATGAATACTTGTCACAGATGACACTGATGAACACAGATTCATTTCTGACAAGCTAACTGGCTATGCTGACTCATTAGAATAGAGATGCTCAAATCTTTTCTTAATAAAATAATGTAGCAAATACAGAACATACTTTAATTAAAATAATTGCAAAAACATAAGAACCTATAGAAATAAATGTTTCCATAAAATATACATAAATCTTAGAAGTTTACAGAATGCTTGTGGGTGAATTAAATTCCTATATACTTAGTGAAGTTTAATGTTTGAATGATACCAACATGGCGTGCCAAAAATCTAATGTAAAGATTAGGTCTGGGCTGGGCGCAGTGGCTCATGCCTGTAATCCAGCACTTTAAGAGGCCGAGGAGGACAGATCACTTGGGATCAGGAGTTCGTAACCAGCCTGGCCAACATGGTGAAACCCCATCTCTACCAAAAATGCAAAAATTAGCTGGACATGGTGGTGCACACCTCTAATCCCAGCTACTCAGGAGGCTGAGGCAGAATTCAATTCAGAATTGCTTGAACCTGGGAGGCACAGGTTGCAGTGAGCCGAGATTGCACCACTTCACTTCATCCAGCCTGAGTGACAGAACAAGATTCTGTTAAAAAAAAAAAAAAAAAAGATTAGGTCTATTCTAAAATAACTTCTTACTTTTCCTGAATCCTGGTATGATGGTTTCAATTGTTTACATTCTTTGAGCTACAGTTTACACATACTACATTATTTTAAAAACATCTTATGGAGACATACTAGTGTATCTTATCGAGACATATTAGTGTATCAGGAATACCACTTTCAGAATAGAGACTATGGGCTCTTTCTGATATTAACCTTAGGGAGTAATTGATACTTTGAATTTGTCAGTTGTTAGCTCTTCTTTTCCCTTGATGGAAACTGTCTCTGTTGTGCTTATAGTCAGTGTAAAATAGTTTACTCTTGCTAAATAGCGGGGGCATAGGATACTAGAAAATGACATTTCAGAGTTTCCTCAGGGGTGAGTCACCTAGCAGAACCTGAGGCAATGAGTAGAGCTGCTGACATAAGTTTAGTTGCTCATTGAGAGTCTCCTTGATCTGAAAATGATCTAAGAGTTAAAGGCATCTTTTACAGAGAAAATAGGAACTCAGGGAACCCATATAGGCGTGGATTATTTCAAAATGAAAAGACAGACATTCTGTTTCTCAAAGTCAGAAGTAATTGATAGAGATTTGAAATTAGAATAGATGGAATCTGTCATCAAAGACAGATAAATAATGATAAGATTTGGCCTTGTTGCCAATTTGGAATAGAAGATGAGGAAACTGAGCTTATTTTGAGAGTGAAATGAATCTCAGTTTCTCACTAGCTAGTAAACATGTATCAAGTAAATTATACCAGCTGGAGTGAAATGGATGAGGCACAGGCTGAATATTTTGGGCCCCAATGTCGTAGAGTCCATCATGAATGAAGTCAGTGAAATGGTGATGGCTCAAGACAGAAAGCTTGAGAACACATTGAGAAATGGCTTTCTTCCTGAGAGACAGTGAGTACGGCAGAACTGAGGACACAGTGACTGAGCACCCTGAGACTCTGAGACACGACCTTGGGATCCAGACCTGGAAATAATATTCAGAATCAATTCTGGATAAGACTGGTGCCATAATTTTAGCAGCATGAATCCACATCTATTTAATTGAATCTAGTAAACACAGACAGGGTGTGAACAAGAAGGAACTAAGGTGGAGTAAGTCTTTCTAGCTAAGATACATGTGATTAGGTTTAGTCAGGTGAGATTTAGTCAGGTAAGGTGGAGAAAGCTGTGTTTTCTGTGCCATCCAATTCCGTGCTAGAGTCAAAGACTAACCTGCTCAGGTGAAGTAAGAGTAATTTTCCTACCTTGGTGGCAGCGTGGTTGGGATGAGAGGTGCAGTGGGTAAGGATGTGGTGTGCAGATGACAGAGGCCATTCTAGCCCAGGATGCTGGAAAGAAAGTGGTAGAGCAAAGCAAAAAGATGAGCAAAGCAAAAAGATGAGCAAAGCAAAAAGGTGGGAGAGAATCAGGGCGGCTGAGGATTGTAAACCTCATCCAACCTGGAATTTTCCTCTGCAGATATGTCAATTATATTTTATTATGGCCATTTAGCAGCTGGTGAGAAGTTTTAAACCCACAGAGGTTATCAGTGATTACCTCTGCCATCACTGAGCAATGATGAATAGAGCAGTTATATAAGCTGCAGCTTTGTGCAGACAGCAGTGGCCCTCAATATTACTCTGCTTCTCAAACCTATAGCAAGACTCAGAAAAGATATAAGAAAGGATTTAACTTACGATAGAATTCTCAAAACAGGGCCATACCAAGTGGTACAGAATGGAAACAGCAAGCCCTTCTTAATGGCCATAAGTTTGCTAGGGTCTCTTTCTCAGTCCTTAGTTTTTGAAAAAATAATATTTCCTGGACTCATTTTCTGAACTCAATACCTGGATTTGGGCTTTTGAAATGGGTGCTCAATACGTATTGCAGTCAGATTTTCTATCTCTCCAAGAGGTTAGCTCTAGGAAAAAAATGCAGCTAGTGGAGAAAAAGAGAATTTGAAGGAGGCAGGAATAAGGCAGCAAGCAGAGACTCTGGAACCACAAGGATAACAGGGTATTTTCTATGGCAACTGGAGAGGTAAGAGCAGTAGGGATAAAGTGCTGAGTCACTACAATGGTAGAACACCAGAGAGTCAATGATGTGCCCTACTGATGTTTTGAAACCACTTTGACAAAAGTATGACAGAGAAATCTGATATGGCTGACTCCATCTTGCTTCTAGACTGGTTCTCTTTGCTTATTCCTAGGCATACGCCAAGCTAACTTTGAGAGAAATTTCATTTATAATTTACATAATAATAGACCTTTCCAAAAACTAAACTGTTCCTGTAAAGCTCATGAAAGGCCACCAAGGTAGGAGGATGAGAGGGGCTTGAATTCTAAATAATTATCAGTCATTATTCTGGAGGTCATAAGATGTGCAAATTCCCCTGTAAGTCCTGAAGATAACATAACTATTGTAAAACAAACACTGGCCCCTTGAGATGTCTTTTCAGGTTGTTGCATTTCTGACAACCAGATGGCACTACCTAGACCTGCCAACCAGTCCTGTGGCCCTCACCCTAGAACTGACTCGGCACAAGAGGACAGCTTTGATTCCCTATGATTTCATCTCTGACCCAACCAGTCAGCATGATTCCTACCCTAGCCCTTTGTGCACCAAACTATCTTTGAAAAATCCCTAACCTCTGAACCTTTAGGGATTCATCTGAGTAGTAACTCAGTCTCCCACATGGCATAGTTGGCCTTGTGTCAGCTAAACTCTTTTTTAACTACAATGCCATGGTCTTGGTGAGTTGATTCTGTTTGTGTAGTGGGCAGGAAGAACCCATCAGGCAGTTACAGGAGTGTGGAAATAAACAAAGACCAACCAGATGAGAAAAGCAAAGGTTATTTATTCTGAGGTTTCTATAGTGAAAAAGTCTGCATCATCCCTTGAGTCTTGGCAGAGATTTAAAGGCAGGCAAGGAAGTGGGAAGGCTTTACAGTGGAAAAAGAGAAGGCTTCAGGCATGCCCTGCTTGGAGGCTGTTGGCCTGGGGAAGCTGTATGTGAGCTAACCAGAATCAGGTTGTCCTATGTGTTTAGTTAGGGGTTTATATTCAGCTTTCTCTGTTTGGTCCTAAGTTGGAGGCAGAGACAAAAAAAATAGGGATGCTTTCAATTATGAATCAAGTCCTGGCTATTTGGGGCCTATTTCTATAGCAGCTACTCTTTAGCTTCCTGGATTATCACTGGAGATAGCAATCTGGCTTCCTGCAGGTCTGACCTACAGCAGGTTGTCTTCTTGTGCTGCTCATTGTAGACAAGGAGCTGGTTTCCTGGGCAGGTTGCTACAAGTTGTAGATCAAACTTATATTTTTATATATAGTCTAGACATTGTCTCTCAAACAAATTTGTTTATATTCAAATTGATCACCTGGTTATTCACAAACCTGGCTCTCTGGTCACTAAGACTGTTTCTTTTCTGCTTCTAAAACCATTTCTGTTTCTAAACTAGTACTATAGAAACTCTCGTATCCCAGGAAAGTCATCAGTTCCAGGTAAACTGGGATGGTTGGTTATCCTGCCAGTATATATCCTTTCCATATTCATAATTAACTGGGTTAACAAGCAAAGCATTGATGGTTTTTAAGATCTCATCCTGTTCAATATTCTCTCTTCCTAGAAAAATTAAAAAGTCTAACTAACAGAAGGAAAAAGTAAAGTCCTTGTTTTTAATAAGCAGAGTAGTAGTGATAGTGACAGGAGCCAAGGAAATTTTGGGCAGAAGAGGGCAGGTCCCTGGCAAGGGTACCACCTTCGAGCCTGGGACCGCAGCCCTAAAGGAGAACATACATTCCTGTTTTCCTGTTCGAATGTTGCTTTTTCCAAAACCACCCATAGCCTGCCCTTCCCCCACATACTGTGTCCATAAAAACCACAGGCTCCACTGACAAAGAGAGGAGAAGCAATGGATGTCAGAGACTATGGTTGGAGAGAAGTGGCTTGACGTTAGAGGGACAGCTTGATGGCATAGCTTCAGAGAAGAGTCCTGCTGGGGACAGCCAGACTCCAGGAGAAGATTAACTTCCTGGTCCATCCCTTTTTCATCTTCCCTTCCTGCTGAGTGCCACTTTCATTGGCCATAAGATTCTCTGCATTTACCATCCTTCAAATTTGTTCATGTGACCTTATTCCTCCTCAACATTGGATGAGCACTCAGGTGTGGGTGCAAAAAGCTGTCACACCGACCCTCCACTGAGCTGTTAAAACTTAAGCTGTCCACAGGTGGCAAAGCTGAAAGGACATTGACTGTAACACTCTTCCAGGCTTCAGGGGTTGCCGGCACCCCCACTAGATTCTGCCATGGGGCCTATACAGAGTTCATTCCTGCCAGTGACCTTATCTAGGCTCCTGCGCTTGCTCACCTGCATGCTCCTTTCTGCAAGGGGTTGAGCACAGAGGGTTTGGGTGAGTGGAGTTTGCTCCTGCCAGCGCTGAAGCAGCCAGCTAGTTCCCGTGCTCACACTCCAGTTGCCACCCATGAAGGCATCAGGGAAATTTTTCTGCTTCAATAAATACTACGTTTTTAGAATAGATTTGTTTGATATCCTCTGCATATCAGTGCTGCACAAGGAATCAGGAGGCCTGCATTGGATGCCAACCAGCTATGTAACCTTGGGTAAATTGCAAAGGAGTGTTGGGGCTCAGAAAACAACATCCCAAAGTATAGTGCTTTGGCATGCTGAGTGTTTTGAACTAAAGAAGAGCCTAGGTCTCTAATCCTCTTCTGCCCTCCTATGTCTCATCTCTCTTTCTCCTCCAAGTGCAGGGAGGACCTTTCTCTGAAGTTTGCTTATTTGACTAAGGGAAGTTTCTCCCAAAAGAATGTAATTATCAGGAGCTCCCACCCCAAAAGTTCATCAAACAGGGAAGATTAACTCATAGGAAAGAAGACTATGGGTCACTGATGCCACCTATTCTTCTGAGGACTGTCACCTGAGAGACTACCTACATAATGAAACACCTTTGCTCACCATACATTTCCTCCCCTCACCCTCTCACAGCCTGTGTTGACACCTCACATGAAGAAATCCTAAGCCTCTATTTCTTTCTGTAGCTCAAAATGCCATTTATAGCCTGGCATGGTGGAATGCACCTGTAGTCCCAGCTACTCAGGAGGCTGAGGCAGGAGGATTGCTGGAGCCCAGGAGTTTGAGGCAGAAGTGAGAGCTATTATCATACCACTACACTTCAGCCTGGGTCTCAGAGCAAGACCCTGTCTCATAAGAAAAAAAAAATGCTGTTAAAAATTCAACCATTTCAACCATCTGGCCCTTCTTAGAGTCTGATATTTTATGAGGCTCCTGGGCATTTACATGTAATAAATTTGTATGCTTTTTCTCCTGTTACTCTATCTACTGTCAGTTTATTCCAGAGATGCAAATTATCAAACCATCAGAGTAGAAGGAAAGTTCCCTTCACTCCTGCAGGAGCATAACAGTAATTTTTGCACTTTCTGGAGACAATGTATAGACATGGTTTTGAGAATTCATTCTCTATAGATTTGAGAACATTAATAAACTTTTTTAGCCCAAGTTTTCTCATTTGTAAAATGTAGATTCTAATAATATAGCTTTTCAAGTCATTGTAAGAAGAATATGAAATAACATATGTAAAACAATTAACCCATTGCCTGAAATGTAGTAAACTTAGAAAAATTTATGTATTTGCAAATTTATTTGCAAATACCTCCTGTTTGAAACTAAGTTATGTATCTCTGTGTTAGTCCATTTTCACACTGCTGATAAAGACATATCCAAGACTGAGTAATTTACAAAAGAAAGAAGCTTAATGGACTCACAGTTACACATGGATGGGGAGGCCTCACAATCATGGCAAAAGGTAAAAGTCATGTCTCACATGGTGGCAGACAAGAGAAGAGAACTTGGGCAGGAAAACTCCCCTTCATAAAACCATCAGATCTCCTGAGACTTACTTGCTATCATGAGAACAGCACAGGAAAGATCTGCCTCCATGATTCAATTACCTCCCACCAGGTCCCTCCTATGACACGTGGGAATTGTGGAAGCTACAATTCAAAATGAGATTTGAGTGGGGGACACAGCCAAACCATACCAACCTCCTAACTCATATGTTGAAGTCCAAACCTCAGAATTGACTGTATTTAGAGATGGGATCTTTAAGGGGTAATTAAGTTAAAATGAGGTCATTAGGGTGGGCCCTAATCCAGTATGTCTCATGTTCTTATAAGAAAACAATGTGAAGCCACAGGGATAAGATGGCAATCTACAATGTAGTCAGAAAAAGAGGTTTCAGAAGAAAGCTACCCTGCAGGCACCTCGATGTCAGACTTCTAGCCTCTAGAATTATGAGAAAACAAATTTTATTATTTAAATTACTCAGTCAGTGGTACTTTGTTATGACATCCCTAGCAAACTAACATACGTCATAAAGATAATAACATCCTACTTTAAATAAACAACTAACTTGGGCTAGAGTAGCAACTTAGTGCAATCTGCTAATCAGCTGATTAATGCTTGATTTATATCTGATTTTCATATAAAAACAAGGAAATATCATGCAAACTATTTCTATTTAAAGCTGGGGCGATGGCTCATGCCTGTAATCCCAACACTTTGGGAGGCCGAGGCAGACAGATCACCTGAGATCAGGAGTTCGAGACCAGTCTGTCCAACATGGTGAAACCCTGTCTCTACTAAAAATATAAAAATTAGCAGGGCATGGTGGTGCACGCCTGTAGTCCTAGCTACTTGGGAGGCTGAGGCAGGAGAATCGCTTGAATCTGGGAGGTAGAGGTTGCAGGAGCCAAGATTGTGCCATTGAACTTCAGCCTGGGCAACAGAGGGAGACTCTATCTGAAAAAAACATATATATGTTTCTATTTAAGAGATCTCCTCTGTATCAAGCAATATTTGGATATCCCCGAATTAACGGGTTTTTTGAATGATTGATAATACATTATTTTTGAGGTCTATAAATCTTAAAATTACCTATTTGGAAGATTTCTATTTTTCATATACATCTGATTCCTAATTTCAATAAACAAGAAAATAGGTGTTGCGGAAAGCTGTGTACACACTACATGAAAAAAATAGAATGTTCTCTGAGCCAGCCAAACAGGAAAAATGCCTCTTAGAAGAAATGGTTGTTGCCGAGAAGGATTCCTGCTTCCCCATCTGTCACCCTCAGTTCCCTCACATGTTCTCTGACCCCTGGGTACAGTTAGGAATCTTTAGGTGCTAAGGAGCTCCAGCTCATTAATTGCCACACAGGAGGGACTTTCACCCAGGGAACTGCTGGAGAGGACCAGGAGAGGCTGTTGTCCTTATTCTGTCATACCTATTCTTTGATAAAACATCCAGTTAAGGGAGGGTAGGACATTTCAATGATTCCAGTTAAAAAGTCAAAGCTGCAACTTCTATTTATTATATTGAAATGTCCTTTCATCTTAATTCTCTGATAACATTTGGGCACAGATTATGTATAAATGCCTAACTGTTTTTGAGAGAGACTGAGATTGCTCCATTTCCTACATTCCCAGAGGAGAGACTGTGAGCTACACTCACTAGAGAACCAATCATCAGCCTGGCTTGTGTATATATTTCCCATGAAGAGGCAAAAAGCAGTGCAAGAGAAACACACCCACACACACACACGGGCACGCGCAATGAAACAGGCAGTTGTGCCGTGCTCAGTGGCAATCCACAACTAAATTAAAGTAACACCACAGTAAACACACTATAAAACATAGTAAGCATACTCTCTCAAGCCAAAGATGTGCGAAATTTGGATACCTCTATGTGGAACACACATCAGAGCTTTGAAAAATGAAAACACACAACTTGAAATATCCAAGCTGACTGGAGTTTAAAAAACAAACAGTAACACAGAGTAGTATCTAGGAGGGAATAAAATATCTAGCTATTGTACACAGAGTGCCAAGACATCTCATCTGCGCTGTCATTTTAAGCTCCAATTGGGTCAGTCATCTACAACCATATCACATGCTTTGATTGACTACAGTTTGGATATTTGGTCTCCTGTAACATCAACCTCCATGTGACTTCTGAGTTAGATTATCTCTGCTCCCCTGATGTTAGTCAGGGAAAAGAGATTAGAGTGGAGGTCGGAGGGGGCACGTCTTTCTCAGACTGTCACAGAAACAGCTGCTCTCTCCTGGCAGGGGCAAAGCTTCAGTCTGAAGGTTTTGGTCACAATGTTTTCCAACTTTCCAAATGTAAATTCTGTAAACATCTGGATATTTTGCATTACTGAAGAACATTGCTAGATCCTTGACTTAATTTTTAAATATCCTTTTAAGTATTTTGAAATCATGTAGGAAGACTATAATCTGAGAATCCTTAGTTTCAGTAATGTTTTGCTCTCCAAGGAGCCAAATGACAATTCCCAACTCACAGCTACAAATTTATGGGAAGTTTGCCTGTGATGCACAAATTTCTCCATCAAAGGTCAAGGAAAAAGAGAGTTTATATCTTTAGTTTTTGGAAAGTTTTATCAGTCTGCAAAATCCTTTTCACACTCCTTAGGCTTGTGGCAGTGATGTGTCTAATGACTGTATCTTAAACAGGTTTAGTACCCATCTTTAAAGGTAGGATTTTAATTCAAATTCAAACGTTCACTCTCCCAGACACAGACTGCTTTTATACTCGGCATTTCTTTATTGCCTTGAGTTAATGTAATGATTTTAATATGAATTAAATGCAAAAGGTACAGTTTTCAACCACCTCCTTCTACTTGATAAAGTCCTACTCTATGCAAGGCCCACCTCAGATCTTTCTAACAACACTGAAGAATATTCTTTTCCAAATGGGTTTAGTTCCATCAGCATCTTACAGCATCATGCTTACTCACTGTGATAACACTCACCATATCAGCAATCTCTCACCACTGGATTATAAACTGCTTGAGGATAGAAGCAGTGTATAATTCCTCTCTATATTCCCAGGGCCAAGCACAGTCCTGGGAATTCAGCTGATGCATCATAATTCTTGTTGAAGTGAATCGTCAAAGTTTCATTGAAGTCAAAGACATCATTGGATACCTCTGTTAAATGAAAACTCACCTGTGATTAAGGTGCTAAATAATAAAGTCTATCCCAACACAATAATAATGAGTCATGTTCTTTTCTGAGATGCTTTCTATGAAGCTATCAGATCTGAAACACGGTGAAGACCATTGTCCTTGGAATTCATAAACATTATTGAGGAAAGTGCTAATGTCAAGGTCCTTGTAACTTTGAGAGCTATAATTCTATTATAAGAATGACTAGAATCGTATCAAAGACCTTATTCTGAATTTTCTCTCTCTCTTCTCTGTTTTATAGAGTGAGGCAAAGAAGAAATAAAACCAAATCTTTATTTGCTTTTTCTGCTTAACTCCATTCCCATGAAACTTTCTTGAGTACACTTTCTTAGTCACATATAACACCCCAAAAGTGCTAATCATTTCAGGATAAGTGCTCCAACTTTGATCATGCTTTGCCTTGACATTTTAGGACCTGATTTAAAACATGTGTGTAACTTACCATTTGCCAAGCACAACAAACGCTGGAATTGTAGTAGTTGTTAGTTACTATTTGCTTACCCCAAATTCAATCCCCTTCCCCCAACTTCCTTATTCATATTTTTCACAGTGGCAATGTGCCTGACTAAAAATCTCAACTTCCTAGACTCTCTTAGAGTTGGAAGGGTGATAGCTGGTGCCAACTATAATATATAAACTGAAAGTTTTTGGGAAATAACCCTCATGAATGTAAGCCATTCTTGGGACAGCTCTGTTATTTGAGGCTGATGGCACAGACAATCCTAAGCACTGTTGAATTGTGGCAGTCAGAATGGCAGGGCTTAAATGTTGTTGTCTCATATCCTGAGCCTTTTATTTCTAGGCTAATCTGAAATCTTCCCAGTGGGTGGATGAATGAGAAGAATTGAGGAAATACACCTTCCCCCTGTTTCAGGGAAGGAAGAGGATTATGGGCCCGCATTATTATCATTAGGTCGGAGACACAGTGTGGGTGTTGGTTATAAGGGAGTGTGCATGTTAATGAATCTTTTTGGAGCTTGCGTTCTGTGGAGGGGTAAAGAAGTAAGGTTATAAGTGAAGGATCAATTCCTGTGATGCTATGAAACTCCTCCTGAGCAACAATCTGGCACTTCCAAGGGCGGCAACAAGATCAGTATAGAAGGGCACAGAGACTTTTTCTCTCTAAGTCTGGATTTCCTTTCAGAAATTGCTATTCTACTGCCCTCTAGGAGAAAACTATCCAGGACAGGAATTTCTTTGTTAACAAACAAATTAGGGGCGAAAAACAAAACAGTAGCAGAGATATTAAGTAAGTATCTGGTTTGGGGAGCTGGGAGGATGATCTTAAATTAATTGAAATGGAGATATAGGACTGCATTTTTGGTCTCTCTTTTACGGTCACCCCAGGCTTTAGGTCATGTTTTATGTTCAAGGTGTTGTGATCATCATTCACCTTTGACTGGAAGAGCAAAGTCACTCCTACTGGACATGGGTAAATATAGTAAGACACTTGAAATGCAATGCCCTTGAGAAGCCAGTTTCCTCTATAAGGAGCAACTTCATCTCGATAACAAAGAGATAATAAAGGGACCTCCAGCTGGCCTGATGGGTGTTTTGGAACTCAAACAGCTGCTTCCGGATGTATCATTCCCACCTTTCACAGCCTTTCAGCGGAAATACTTATTGGCTCACTCAGAGGATAGAAAATCTTTCCAATTAGGCAAGTTGGTGTAAAGGCCTGAGGTGGGAGCTGGCAATGCTTCCCGGAGGAGCCCACCTCGAATGGTAGCCTGAGTTCACGCTGAATACAATGACAGTGCTGTGCATAACAGAGGCCTTTAGTCACAGACATGGGATGGAGTGCCTAGGATGGATCTTGCTCATTTTTTCTGTACTATTCCATATCTAGTATTGAATTCTTTAATTTCTCCAAACCAAGATTTATGAAGAGAAACCACACATTCTCCCTAGGCAGGCAGTTGTAAGTGTGTGTATGTACATCTGTGTGTGTGTGCGTGTGTGTGTGTATGCATGTACCTATATATTTGGAGGGAAAGAAAGTGGGAGGGAAGAAAGAGCCAAAATATTCTTCTTCCTGGAGACTGATTATTTGTAATTACTCAAGACATTTATAAGTAAATATATTTATAATATTGTTTGAATGGCTCAAACGTAAGAAGTAGAAGAGATGACCTAAAATTAAAAGTAAGTCTTGTAAAACGAACTAACTTAGCTTAAAGAGCAGCTAAGTTTAAAGAGCAGTTTGTTTCGCTGTCTATCACCTGCCTACCAGGTCCCAGCCAACACGACTTGCCAGGGCCAGTGACTCAGCAGAGCGTGCATTCAGCAGCTACTGAATGACAGCCTTGGAAGAGCTTCTACAGGTCTTTCCACTCCTATGAGCAGTATAGTGACCAATGAGGCCTTTATCTTTGCTCTTACTGTTTTCCTCTTGAAATGCATACCCACTGCTGTGTGCATTTTCTGCACATTTCCACATTGCCTCATTATTACAAAACAATTCAGTAAAGGGCTGTTCTAGAGGCTCCCTGGAGTCTTCTGTCTCAAGCCAGCTATTTCCTTATCTGACTTGGCATTTAGAACAGCTGGATGGCTCTGACAAATGTGTCTTGGAGCTGTGCATCAGGGGTGCATTTCTTTATGATATGGTTAAGTAAAAGCATATGCTTTCTTTTGCATTGACTTTCTCTGCCCTGAACTGAAATCAGTCCAATCGGTGTAATCCTGATGCAGCAAATGATAAACCCCAACGCTTACTACTGTTACTGAGAAAGCCCAGACTCAGCTCCCTTGACACCCTTGAGAGAGTTTACCCTTTATCTGGAAGCTATGAATTTCCCTTCTTGTTAAAAAGCATGCAATTGCCATTAGATGGAGCTCATTGAAAGAAAAAATAGAGGATGGCTTTTTCTGGGTTAGAAAGAGATTTTTCCTGGAAAGTCTATTGGAATTGTTAAAGGGGCAGTCTCAGTCTGGCATGTGTTTTACAGAGTTAGCTTCCATATAAACCCAGCAGACAGTTCTGTCCATGCAAACCCATAAGCATTGACATCACTAAAACTAGTAAATATGAGATATGAGGCCCTAAGAAACTACATAAAAATCCAATAGGATAATCTAATTTATATCGTATTAGAGTTTAGAGCCCAGATTCCTGATAATTTGTAAAATGAGATTTATCTAATATGTTTTTATTTCCCTGCTCCTCAATCACCAATCCTTTTTGGTGTTTATACATGCAGAAAGCTAGTCAAAGAGATGCATGTCCTGGGAAGAGAAAGGTAACCTAGTATTCATGTTAGAATGAGGTTTCCAGTCTGGCCTTGTGCAAGGATAGGCATAATGGCTGAGACAACCACTGCAGCCAGGCAAGATTGCTCCCTTTTGCTTTACAGCTACGATCAAATCAGAACATGTGTGGTCCTGTGTAATAGGAAACATGTATGTCTTATGGGAAAAAGTCAATGATTGCATTGTAATGATTTATATGCCATTAAGTGACACTAGGAATTTTTGAAGGACATTTCATTTACGAAATTCTGCATGCTGAGGTTTTATACTACCATAGAGATCAAAGCATCAACGGAAAGAAAATATAAATAAATAACTTTACTCCATTTATTTATATTCATGTTAAACCATATAAAAAGATTTGTACACTATAAACAATGAAGATATTATAGATTACAGAAAGATATACCAGACATCCCCAAAGATTCATGTTTGAGAACTTAAGGAACCAGAGGGAACTTTGGCAAAGTAAAAACCATCTGTTCTTTGCTAGATCTCAGTTGAGGATCTCACATGCCTTTGTTCACATCCTGATTCTCACTCTGAAAACAACATCTAGTTGGCTTTGAGTCTATATTCAAAAACAAAGGTGGTGAAGTATCAGGAAACAATGGACTTTCTACTGAGCCTCCAGGGAGATATTTCCTACCAAACGATAAGGGAAGAAATTTCAAGGGGAAGGAGGGCAAGGTAGAAGGAGAGAAAGACAGTCCAGCATAGAGTGTTGTGTATTAGCCCATGATTCAACATAAGACTCATCAGTAAGTGCCTGCGTGGAAGGTTAATGTAGATTTCTATTTTTGAATTTAATCTCTTTAAAAAAAAAAAATGTCGACTCCTCAAGATTCAGTGACAGACTGGGGGAGAGAAGAAGAGGATCAATGATGATATTGGGTTCCCAGCTTGGATTACACATGGATGGTGGCGGTGTTACAGAAAAGGAGTTCCAATCCAGACCCCAAGAGAGGGTTCTTGACTCTCACACAAGAAAGAATTCAAGGCTAGTCCACAGGGCAAAGTGAAAGCAAGTTTATTTAGAAAATAAAGGAACAAAAGAATGGTTACTCCATAGACAGAGTAGCCCTGAGGGCTGCTTGTTGCCCATTTTTATGGTTACTTCTTGATGATATGCTAAACAAGGGTGGGATTATTCATGCCTCCCCTTTTTATACCATATACGGTAACCTCCTGATGTTGCCATGACATTTGTAAACTGTCATGGCGCTGGTGGGAGTGTAGCAGTGAGGACGACCAGAGGTCACTCTGGTTGCCGTTTTGGTTTTGGTTTTGGTGAGTTTTGGCTGGCTCCTTTATTGCAACCTGTTTTATCAACAAGGTCTTTATGACCTGTATTTTGTGCTGACCTCCTGTCTCATCCTGTGAGTTAGAATGCCTTAACTGTCTGGGCATGCAGCCCACTCGGTTTCAGCCTCATTTTACCCAGCTGCTCTTTAAGATGGTTCACACACCTCTGACAGTGCTGTTCACTGAGATCAGGGTAGACACTTCTGTAAGTTCAGTGCTAGGTTGATAAATGTGAAAGATGTCTGCCTATGTTTGGTAAAAGGCAGTGTTATAAAGAATAGTGGTACCACTGCTTTATGTTTACACAAAAGTATTTTCACAAGTACCATGTCATTTGATACCCACAGCAGCCCCATGAAATAACTTAGTTGGTTATCAATAGCCCTACTTTAAAGATAAAAAAAATGGAGGCCCCAGATTTTTAAATAATTTTCCAAAGGTCACAAAGGAAGTATTAGGGTGAGGCTTGAACTTTGGTCTTCTGACTCTAAATCTTGAGACCACTGAACTTAGTACTTAATTATTTTTCTTAACTTCATGAATGTTAGGTTGCTATTTTCCAATTAGAGTATATACTGTCTGAAGAAAAGGATAACGGTATATATTTTGTCTTTGAGTTTCTTGATCTTGGCACTATTTACCTTTTGGGTTAGGGGTCGTTTTTTGCATTCTAAAGTGTTTAGCAGCACCCCTGGCCTCTGTCCACTAAATGGCAGTAGAACATACCAAGTTGTGACAACCAAATATGTCTCTGGTCATTGCCAAATATTCTCTGAAGGGCAAACTTGCCCATAGTTGAAAATTACTGATTTAGTCTTTCCACCATACTGGGCACATAGGAGATGGCTGTAAATTCCTGGAGAACTAATAAAGTGTTTTTAATAGAAGCTTGTTAAACAATGAAGTTAAACCAAAGGATAAGATGAAGGACATTGCCTTTTAAGCATTTATAGCTTTTCAGCTGTGCTGATTAGTGAAATAATGTTATAGGAATAGGTTTGGGAAGAGAAGAGAGGGACATTGTTTCTTCTAAAGTAGATCTATGTGCAATTTTGCATGTACTTCCACACCAAAACAGTAAGCCCTGATGAAGGACACACTCATGTCTACTTCACTTGTTTAGAAATCCCAGCCACTGAGGAGAGCTCATTAAAGGGCTCTGAGTAGAAGGAGCCTGGGACTTGAGCACCTGGGGACTGAAGCCTATTTCTATCCCTGCTACTGACCGAGTAGTAAGACCTTTGGCAGGTCACTGCACTTTTCTGGACTGAGTCCTCATTCATAAAATGAAGAGGTTGGAATATATTATATTTTAGGTACTTCCCAAATCAAATATTTATTTATGATTTTGTGATATAGGTCCTCAATCCCCTGTTTGAAAACCTTGGGATCGCATGTCACATGCTACTGAATTCATGCTTTTCATATTCTTTCAAAGGTAATAAATCACAAAAACTCTTTTTAAATAATATTTCCAGTGGATGCTGGGGCAACAAGCCCAAATTAAGCACAGGAATATTTCTTCTGTAAAATGATGGCTATTCACCTTCAGTTGGATAAAGATTGTTAACAGCTTTGCATCGGTTCAGGTTAGATTTTGTGGCCAAATGAGTTTGTCAGGAAAGCAAACAAAAACTTTTGCTTTTCACATCACTAGACTTCAGCATTGTAGATATGTAATTGTGTATATGCACTCAGTTTTGATTATTGATGATTGATTAAGAAGCCCTGTTGTGAATAAAGTCTGCTAAATAAACCTAGGGTATACTTTTTTCTAACCCTGTGGAAAATAAACTTTTATTTATTTTTTAAAATCTTATCTTTATATTTATCTCGGGTTCCCAATTTTAAAGCTGCCACAATAGGCATTCTCTAGACATTCACTTTTATTCTAGCATTTCATCATTATGCAAAACATTATTATCCCAGAAACATGTGTATATGGGAAAATATAAATAAAAATGAAAATCAAAAGAATTATTTCTTTATCTCAATAAAAAAGCATGTAATAAATTTCATGAATGCAGTAACAAAATGAAAATTTATCAAAACTCTAACACACAAGCAATTTAACAAATAAAAGATTATTGCTTATTTTATAGTATTTTAATTCTGGTCATATTAACTTGCCCTTTGGTCAAGTGAAAAGAAAAATATTCAGTAAGTGTTGGCAGGCAATGCTACCAGAAAGCTTGTGTTCCTGGCCAGCACAGATGTCAGGTTCTCAGGCTGAACTAAAGTCTTACTCCTGTAGGTCTCAGTTCCCCAAACTGCTATTAATAGTGCTGCCAACCATGGCACTTTCCTTCACTCCCTCAGCACTTTCTGTCACAGACTAATAATAATCCACAACAGAAAAACACTATTGAACTAAGCATGTCAGTCAAAAGGCTTCACTAAATAGAAAATGTATGTTCATTTTTCTGAAAGAGAAACTAAGGCCCTTGGAGGAGCAGCAGTTATTAATAGTCATACAGTCTTTCCACCAGGAGCTAAGAGCACAATAGAATTACCTCGACTCTGTGAGCAGTGCAGTGTAAAACTAAAGCTGTAGGTATTCCAAGACACAGAGAAACTGAGACAGAGAGGGAAGGGATTGGGTGAGGGCCAGAGGAGGAAGGAAGAGAGTAAGGGAAGAGGTAGTAAATGGTGTTGGTTATGGGAATCTGCCAGGAAATAGCTGGCAGTTTACTCATCTATTTTGTCTTATTCATTGCTCTAATGATAATGTATCAAATATAAAAGTAGTAATAATTATTATAAATGTCAAGGACTGTGCCAGGTTTGGGGAGCAAAAGGGTGAATATGACATTTGAAGTTTACAGATTTTGTTATTATAATTGACATGTAATAACTGTATATATTTATGGGGTACAGGGTAATATTTTGATACATGTGTGCAACGTGCAGTGATGGAATCAGAGTAATTCGCATATCCAGTCCCTCATACATTGATTGTTTCTTTATGTTGGTAACATTCAAAATCCTCTCTTCTAGCTATTTGAAAATATACAATGAATTATTATTAACTACAGTCATCCTACAGTACTGTTAGAACACTGGAACTTATTGGTCCAATCTAGCTATAACTGTGTATCCATTAGCCCACTTTTCTCTATCCCCCCCTCCCCCAACCCTTGCAAGCCTCTAGGAACCACAGACTGGTGTTATAAATGGATAATAAGCAAGTAAGAAAAAATATGTAATTTCAGATAATGATAAATGGTGCAAAGGAAATCAACCATGTAATCAAATAACACAACTTGGGTAGCATGCTTTCAATGGGATTCTCTGTTAAGGCCTTTCTGGAAGGTGGGAGTTAAACTGCAACCTGAAGGAGGAGAATGAGTCAGCCACAGGAGGCACTCCCATTGCCAAAGCCAGAGATAGGAAGCGGTTGGTCAAGATGGCTGGAAGAGGAAGGAGGCAGGGTGATGAAGTTAGATCCAGGACTGCAGGGCCTGACAAATCGTAGGAAGGCATCTTTTTCAGAGGAAGGGCAATGAGAAGGGACTGAAGATTTAAGCAAAGGAGAGCTCACTTGGTTCATGGTTTTAAGTAAACATGCCAGCTGCCTTGTGGAAAATGAATTGGGAAGGGGGAAGAGCAAAGAGAGAGCACTGGTAAGAAGGATGATTTGGATGAGGATATTGCAAGACTATGAGAATGTTCTCAGCAGGTATCAGACTGAGACAGTAAGACTAAGGACTGATCAGTAAGAGGATGGGATGACCTTCTTACGTCAACTTCCCAGAAGCCTATAATTTTTATAACCTATGCATTTGTTTCTATGTCCAACTTGCCATTTCTATATGATTTTTTAAAATTATGTTTATTTCATGGTATGGATCATTTTTTAAAATAATCCAAATATAGACAAGACATCCACAAAGACCATATTGTTAGAGTTGTGAGCATTCACACTGACATGAGAGGGACAATTCCTCTCTAACTTGTTCAAATCCTATAGAATATTAAGGACTTAAATTCTATTTCCTTTCAATCTTTATCTTCTAGGTTTAAAAATTCTAATATCTATCCTGATATGGATGCCCCTTTATTATTGTACCAATGTTAGGTCCTCTTACAACTCCCTTTTCCAGGTTGACTAGTGGATTTTCTGGAGACGTAGAATTAGTATTGCATTTGAAGCCACTCATAAGTGTTATGTTTTATCTTGTTTCTTTGGAGCCAAATTTTATGTTGTTCTATGCATTATGTTTAAATGGGCCAACAATTAGTTTCAGGTAGGAACTATGGGGAGTGAAGGGGACACCTTTTGGGGTGTGTGTGTGTGTAAACTTCTTGATCAGGTTTTCATATGTCTTAGTGAATATCTGCCAGCCTGTTAAGACTGCTTTCATGGTTGGCTAAGTGGTCTCAATGATGAAATGAGGATTGATAAGACATTTAATTCATTATATATTGTTGTGAAACAAATTTCCAAACCTAGCAACTTATAACAATAATAAATATTTGTTGTCTCACAATTTCTGTTGATCAGAAATTCAGGAGTCCCTTGGCAGGCTGGTTTTGGCTGAAGATCTCTCACAAAGTTGCAGTCAAGATGCCTGCCAGGGCTGCAGTTGTAACTGGGTTTTTTCTTGGGTGCTGATGAGGCACAGCTCCCCCCGAGAGAACGCTGTGGGTTCGTGGCCTCCAATCTCTTAAAGAATAAGCGATGGGACCACTGCAGGTGCACCGTATGCTCATAAAGGAAATATTAGACCCAAGAAGTGTTGCAGAAAGGTGATTTTATTTAGGTAGAGAAAGAGAAGGAAAGGAGAAGAAGAGAAAGACTTCCACAAAGAGTGTGGAAGGGGATTCCAGAGGGGAAATTTAGAGGGAAAAGGGAGCTCCCACCATGTGGGAGGGGATTCCAGAGAGCTGGAAATCCGGTGTAGGTAAAGAAGCAGGGGAATTTATCCTGGGAGAAATCCCCACCTTCCCAAGTTTCTCTGGCCAATAAAAGGAGTTCCTTTAACCTTCCACTGGGGTGATTAACTTTTAGTTTCTTCCCCGCGCCTGCAAAATTCAAACATAAACCGTTAAATCTCCCGGATGGAGAGAGATGGGAGGGGGCATGGCTCTGGGAAATTCTTGCCCTTAAAACTATGTGCCCTCATGAACCGAGAAAAGAACACATTCCCTCACAGTCATCTAAAAGTATAAGCAATGCTAAAAGATCTGCTTCCAGAATATCTCATTCACATGTTCACAAATTGAAGCTGGCTCTTGGCAAGAAGTCACAGTTCCTTCCAAGGGTGGCTTGGGAATCTTCATGACATGGCAGCTGGCTTCCTCCAAAGACAGAAATCCAAGAGAGGGCACAGTGTAAGCCACAACATATTTTATGACCTAACCTTGGGAGTCATATTCCATCATTCTGCAACTTCCTGTTGATTACAGAATATAATTGAATGTACACACAGGCAAGAATACTAGGAAGTGTAAACCATTGGGAGCCATCTTGGAGGCTGTCTACATCCTGTCTTCAGGGTGCAAAGCAGAATAGAAAAGGGTATATTTTAAAGGAGCAGGTGTGGAATCAGACCCAATCTATGGCAAGGAAACCAATTGATTCTCCTTTGGGGAAGTCCCACTGATCACATGCAATATCTGAAAGGTATAGCAAAAAATGCCACTGCTGGAATGTAGAGAGCCAAGCAAAGTGTTGTAAGGGTGTGAATCAGAGTCAGAACATAGCATTGATTCAAGTAAGAGCAACAGGTATTTTGATTCAGATTGGCCTTAGCCAGCATTTGGAAAAACATTATTCACTGTTCACTTATGTAGTACATATTTATTGAACAATAACTGTGCACTGGCCACTAAGGATCTAAGGGGAAGATGGACACCCTGTCATTAGGAAGCTTAAAACCTAGGAGGGACTATGTAGAAGTAAAAAAGAGCTCACTACACTATCATGTAGTGAGCTCTGTGATTGCAGAACTACAGAACAGTTCAGATGTCACAGGAGGACATTTGACCAAATATTGAGAGGGGCCAAAGAAGGAAGAGACATTGGAGCCAAAGTTTAAGAAGGAGTTACCAAGTGAAAGATGAGGAGACTGGATGTGTTCCAAACCAAGAAATAACACATGGAGCAAGAATAACTCTGAATCAAAAAGAAAGAGTCCTCCCATAGCAACTAAAAAAAATGTGTGTCTGGAGCTAAGCATGCACATTGAGGAAATCAGAAGTGAAAATGGAGTGCAAATCCAGTGACAGAATTGCAGATGGGGTTTAGGGGCAGGACCACAAACCTGGAAGTGAGAGCAAGCTGAAGGGAAAGAAAGGCAAGCCCAGCCCTACAGGCACAGGGATTCTTGGGCATTTACCAGACAGGAACTGTGAGGCTGGGACAGACATCTGGTGGCAGGTGGGCTGGCTCAGTCAATATCTAAGATGGGATGTCTGTTATGATTGTTTAGTTCAGAAATGGTCACCTGTATGAGATTGCTGGGGCAGACAGGAATGGGAGTGTACCAGGGAGGGACCCAGTGATACAGGATGATATATGATCAGAAAAAATGAGCCAGTGGCTGCATCCCCAAACAAGAGTGTCAAGAGAATAATGTAGAAGTGGAGAGCTATAGGGCAGATAGTTTCGAAGCTAAATGTGCAGACTCTGGACAGACATTTTTTCATGCACAGCCCTGAGCTTCTTGACAGGAGAACAGATCTTTAGAAGTTACCCCAGATCACACAAGATAAATAAAGGGAATTAATGATGTTAGAAATTAGTGTCTCAGGAACATGCAGAAACGTACTTATGAACCCTAGAACCTAAGGTTAGAGAAGACCTGAGATAGTTACACTGGATGCCATTACTTCAATCAAATCAGAGATCCCCATGGGCTCAACTTTCAAGAGGGGCTCATCAATGGTCATTGCAATGGAAGAAAATAGGCAGGACCTGATATCTCATGATTCTTGACTCCTGGCCAATTTGAGATTGTGCACTATTTCATGCAGTGGTTCTTAAACTTTAGTATGTGTTAGAATAATACTGAAATTCTTGCTAAAATTCTGATTTCTAGGGACCACCTACAGACTCTCTGATTCAGTAGCTCAGGAGTAGAGCTCAGATGTAGGTATTTTAATAAGACTTGCAGGTGATTCTGAGGCCAAAAGGTTGGCAGATCACACTTTGAAAACACTTATTTGGAACTTAAAATTTAGCATAAGGATGGTTAGAAGTATGGGCTCTGCAGCCAGGCTACCTATCTATCAATACCCAACTCTGTCACTTCTCACGATCTCCAAGAAGGCCAACAATTTATGCCTCAGTTTTTCCAGCTGTAAAAGGGGGTCATAATACCCACCTGAATGGTTTATGGCAAAGATTAAACAAGTTAATAAGTATAAAATACAGTACCTGGCACAGTTTGAGTAGTCAGCTAATGTTAGCAATTATTAACTGCAAAGGGATACCAATGGTGCTTGAAAAAGTGTTTAGTGAAATTTACATGTGTAATTCTAACATTACACATATAGCCTTGTGGATTTTTGCAATGCTATAGATTCATGGTACAACAAAGAAGAAAAATGATCTCAACATCCATTTTTATCTCAAATAATCTTTCGCACACCTCATTGTTAGTCTCTGGCCTTCCTGAATCTCTTAAACATGGAAGAATTACTTGAAAATGTTAACATGGAAGAAAGTTAGATGCAATATTGGAAATGTTGACCAAATGGTGGCAAAGATGACTGTCATACATGTTACAGGGTTCTTGCCTGTCAGCCCTTGGAGGGTGGTGTACCTGATGGCCACTGATGAGGTCCCATTTATCCACCCACCCACCATTGTACCAGTACATCCACAATACCAACTTCTCATAGTGCACACTCTGCACTGGACACTTAGATAGACATAATCACAAGGCCCTGACCTCTAAGTTGCTACAGGGAAAACAAGGATGGCAACTTCAACCCCTATAATTCTCAGCTATTATCTCTACAAGAATATAAGACAGGTAATACTCTCCCCATTTTTATGAATGAGGAAGCTAGAGCCCAAAAAGTTTACATGGCTCATAAAATAAAGTTATGACAGGGAAAGCAAGGATGGCAGAGAGACTATTAAAAATAAAATTCAAGCTAAAGATTGGAGTAGAACTCAGAGAGAGAGAGACAGAGAAAGGGAAAGAAATACACCAATGAAGCGTAAGCTAGTGGTTTCCAAGTCTAAATGTTTAGGTACCTCATTTGAAGCAATATTTCAATAACAAAATACATTAACATATTGTACACATATGATGATTTTGAGCTATACAAATACACAGAAGTAAATTTCATGGCAGCTGTTGAAATAATCATAGTAATATGATTCAAGTGGGACTATTCAATGGTTGTAAGGAGACACTAAGAAAGGGTATCTTCATACTTGCTTTTGAAAATATGTAGGAGAACCCTATCAGATAGTTCCATGTATTGAGCACCTACTCTGTAGTAGGAATTTTAAGTAGGTTATCTCATGTAATCCTGAAAACAACTAAGAGAGGTAGGAATTGGCTTCCACATTAAGGAAAGAGTAACTGAGCTTCAGTATAGTTTGTCGAGAGGGGTAGGACTTGTAAGGGATGGGGGAGTCGCTCTTGAACCCAGGTCTGACTCCAGTTTGCATGCTCTTAATTTTACACCAGCTGCCACAAGTTAATGGAACCAAAAGAACTCTCATTCCTTTCTCTCCTGATTCTTTAATGCTAAGTCTGCTAAAACCTATTCTCATTACTTGATATTTCTTCCAAATCTCGTTCTCTTCATGTGTTTCCTTCTTCTGCGACTCCTTCGGCAATCATCCCAATCAGCCAGACTTGACTCCTTTCTTCCAGTCATCTTGCCCATCCAATCTGTTTGCAAGTCCTGGCAATTCTAATTCTGTCCTCATTTTCATGCCATTCCCCTAGCTGTTTGCCAACAGGAACCACCTACTGCAATTCCTCACTATCTCCAGCTTGCTAAGTTGAAAGAACCAATAAAATGACCTCCAGTGATCCCCATAGTTACACCTTGTGGAAACAGCTCTCTGTAAGTGTGGACCAGGCTTGGCAACTTGCTTCAAATATGGCACATATGACGGTATATTGCTTCCAAGGTTAGATAACAAAAAGACTCTGGTTTCCATCTTGCTACCCCTCTCTTGCTCTCTCACTTGTCTGATGGAAGCCAGCTGCCATGTTATGAGCTGCCCTATGGAAAGGCTCACAGGGAGGAAGTGAGGCAGGCTCTGGTGAATGGTCATTGAGGAGCTCTGGCTGCCAGTCCAATAGACCTTGAGAAGCTAAATTCTGCCCATAACTACCCCCAGATTTCTGACTTACAGAAACTGTGAGATAATGAATGTTTGTTGTTTTAAACTGCTAAATTTTAAGTAATTTGTTATGCAGCAATAGATAACTAATATGTTTTTAAATGGATATTCCCAAATCCAGGAATTGTTCATTTTTCTGCTGCCACATTAAACTTCTAGAAATACAGTTCTGTTTATGTAATTCCTGTGTTCAACAAACTTCAATGACTTTCCATTTGCCTTTAGAAAATATCTAAGCTTCTCAGCTTGACAACAATGATGCTTTATCACCAACTCTCGACATATCAGTATATTAGTCCATTTTCACACTGCTGATAAAGACACGCTTGAGAGTGGGTAATTTATTTTTATTTATTTATTTATTTTTTGCCCACCTGCAACTGTCTTGATCGAGTTATAGAGACTGGGTAATTTACAAAGGAAAAGAGTTTCAGTGGGCTCACAGTTCCATGTGGCCAGGGAGGCCTCACAATCATGGCAGAAGGTAGAAGGTGCATCTTAAATGGCAGCAGGCAAACAGAGAATGAGAATGAGAGCCAAGTGAAAGCTGAAACCCCTTATAAAACCATCAGATCTCATGAGACTTATTCACAACCACAGGAGCAGTATGGGGGAGACCACTCCCATGATTCACTTATCTCCCACTGGGTCCCTCCCACAACGCATGAGAATTATGGAAGCTACAATTCAAGATGAGGCTTGGGTAGTGATACAGCCAAGCCATATCAATCAGTTAATAATTAGGAATTATTCTGATAATTGAAGGCAATAATGTATAATTCAGTTGTCAACTGAGGCCACATTGTTCCCTTGGGGACTAAATAAGATTGGCTCCAACTACAGATACACATTTCGTAAAAAATCCAACACTCTTCCCAGGATTTTTATCAGTTCCTGGTGGGTTTATGTTCCCACACTCACTTCTAGCTTTTTTTGCTTGTACTGAATTAATTCAGTGTATAGATAATCTCTCTATCCCACACATGCTACTATTCCACATAATGTCAGCCCAGATGTAGAACTCAGTTCCTTTCCTTGACACCCACACAGCCACACATATACACATTTCATACAGGATTGTTATGTAAAGCAGATTTTACTAGATTTTGAGGATTTTCTTTACAGCTCAAATAACTTAAACTGAACATTAGACATCACTGTTAAAATACTTTTTGAAGGTGAAAAAATAATACAAATTCATTTTTTTGTATTTGCATAAAGAAACACTGGAAAGATACCATAAAAACTAAAAGAGAAATTATCTATGTTGGGGGGAGAGGGGTGGAATGAGGTGGATAGCAACAAAATTTGCACTAAGACATTATGCTATATTTCTCAATATTGTTTTGATTTATGAACCATGTACATGTATTTTTTTAGAAATTCAAAATTAAAAAGCAAAATTTAAAAATCATTTAGACCCCTCCATTAGAGTTCTTGTTGTTGTTCTTCTTCTTGTCCTTCTTCCTTCTTCCCTCTTCTTCCTTCTTCTTCTTTCTTCTTTTTTGAGATGAGGTCTCTCTCTGTCACCCAGGCTGGGGTGCAGTGGCACAATCGTGGCTCACTGAAGCCTCAACGTCCTAGGCTCACTGATTCTCCCACCTCTGCTTCCCGAGTATTTGAGACTACAGGCATGTGCCATCACATGTGGCTAATTTTGTAGAAACGGGTTCTCACTATGTTCCCCTGGCTGATCTAGAACTCCTGAGCTCAAGTGATTCTTCTGCCTTTGTCTCTCAAAGTACTGGGATTACAGGCGTGAGTCACCTCATGCTGCTGGATTCTTAATTGCCACTCTCCCTTCCCATTTCTCCTCCTTATCTTCATTTAGGGTTAAGTCCTTTCCTGCTCCAAACCAGATTTTTCTCACTTCCAATTTAGTTAAACTCTAATTTGCCCTTGCTCTCAAATTTGGCTCTAAGCCTTTGCACATTAGAACCTGATAAATGTGCCTAAGTAAACAATGTACTAGCTGGGGTACTTTTAAATTCAACTCCTGCCTCACCCTCCCATCCCCCAGGATGCAGAATAAGAGGGGTCTAGTGAGACGAGTTGTTGATAAGGCTGTGACAGCACAGAGAAGTTGGAAGGGAGAACATCCAACAGATAAGAGAAAAGAATATCATAGGCAAATTGTGCTTAATAAAGAACTTTGCTTGGGACCAACTTGATTGTGTTCTCTAGCCTTCTCTTGATATTTTTATTGAGAATGTGTGTCCCAGATAAGTTAACAAAAAAATCCTTGTCTCTAATGAAACAAGGTTTTAAAGTGACTTGTAATTCTGTAGTGTAACTTAAAAATATCGATTTTTTTAATTGAGCAAATATTTAAACTGGCACCTCATTTCAGACAACATGCACATGGTTAATAAACATGAAAAGATATGCAGTTTCACCAATCATGAGGGAAATGCAAATTAAAACCACAATGAAATGCACTACATGCTTATCACATGGCTTAAGTGTAACAGACAGTACCAAGTATCAGCAAGATTGTCAAGAGCTACTGGTGGAAGTGTAAATTGACACAATCACCTTGAACAACTGGCAATATCTACTAAAGGTGAACCTCTTCCTCAGAAAAATATCCTCAGACCCAGCTACTTCATTCCTGGTATATTCCAAAGTGATATGCGTACATATGTCCCAAAACCTAGACGCTTCTCAAAATGTCCTTCAGTAGCAGAATGGGTAAATAAATTGTGAATTTCTTGGACTGGTCTATTATACAGCAAGAAAAATAGTAAACATAATTTAAGTGGAATAAACCATACACCCAGGAGTTCTGCCTTAGTCTATTTTCTGCTGCTATAACAGAGTACCATAGACTGGGTAAATTATGAAGAACAGTTTATTTGGCTCGCCATTTTTGAAGCTGGGAAGTCTGAGAACATAGCACCAGCATCTGGTGAGGGTTATCCCATGGTGGAAGGCATCACATGGCAAGTGAGTGCAAAAGACAGAAAGGAAATGGGAGCTGAACTTATCCTTTTATTAGAAGCCCTTTCCCTTGACAACTGACCCACTGACCCACTTCCCAAATAATGGCATTAATTCATTCATCATGGGAAGCCCTCATGACCTAATCACCTCCTAAAGGCCCCATCTCTTAGTACTGTTACAATGGAAATTAAGTTCTAACACATGAACATTTGGGGACACATTCAAACCGTGGAAAATTCACATTCTACGATTCTGTTTTCATAAAGTTGAAAACAAGCAAAACTAATCTGAGATTTGAGAAGTCAAGACAGCGGTTACTTTTGGGGAATGGCTATTACTGGAAGGGGGGTGAAGTGAGACTTTTGGAGTCTTGGCTAGGGTCTATTTCCTAATCCAGGTGCTGGGTTCATGGAGCCATTTGCACTGTGAAGATTTATCAAAATACACACTGATGATTTATGCATTTTTCTGTATATGTGTTATACACACAGTAAATTATACTCCAAAAATGTTTTCAAAGACCTTATCAACAAGCTTATTTTTAGTATCTGGTATGGTCTAAATGTTTGTGCTCCTCCAAAATTCATGCTGAAACTTAGTCCTCCTTGTGATAGTGTTAAAAGATGCAGCCTTTGAGGAAGTGATTAAGTTATAAGGGCTCCTCCATCGTGGATGGGATTAATGCCCTTATAAAAGAAGCTTCAGAAATCTGCCTGGACCTGTCATTTTTTCCTCTATGTGAGGACACACCATTCATCCCTTTGTCCCCTTCCACCATGTGAGGACAACACAAGGAGGTGTCATCTTAGAAGCAGAGAAGAGCCCTCACCAAACACTGAACCTACCAGTGCCTTGATCTGGGACTTCCCAGCTCCCAGAACTGAGAGAAAATAAATTTCTGCTCTTTACAAATTATCCGGTCTCAGGTATTTTGTTATAGTAGCACAAACGCAGTATCATTTATCCATAGTTTTGAAACTACCCACCTCAAATGTAAATTCCATGAAGACAGATTTTTGTCTGTTTTTTGCATAAACATTTACTAAATAAATTGATGAAGGAATTGAACTCAATTATTGACATCAAGGGCTAACCAATGACTGACTTTAATTAAGAATGAATTCTATTATAGATACTTAGATTTCAAGGTATTAAAAAATCACCTGGACATAGTGATAAACTTTTCATAATATATGGAATGTTGTGGGAGGCCGAAGAAGCTTAACACTGAACAGCTTGTGGTCAGGGAATGAATTCAAATTCAGGCTTTGCCACTCATTAGCTGTGTGACTTTGAGCCATTTATTTAACTCCTTCCAGCTTCAGTGTCTTCATGAGTTAATGGGAAGAGTAAATGAGAGTATTGTTTTTAAACAGTTAGCACACTGATGGACGTGTATTGAAAATGTTTCATAAATATTTTCTATTCTTGCTTCACATAATAGTGAATTTAGTCACAATTTGTATATCACAAAGATTTTTTTAGTTTTATCTTATGTTAAATTTAACTATAACTTGAGACATTTGAAAAGCCTTCATTCCACTGATTATTTTTATTCTGCTTCTTCACCAGCTGTGTAACCTCAGGCAGGTCACTTCACCTCTCTGAGCCTAATTTTCCTCAGACATGAAATAAAGAATCTGAAATAAGCTATCTCAGATTGAAGATCCTGACAATGCTGACATTCTCTATATTCATGTTTTGGCTTCTATACCTTCCTAACTGCATTTTCCCACCATCCCCCAAACCCTTCACACATCCCATATGTTAATCAAAAAGAAGAGCTCACAGTTTTAAGAACTCTCCCACCAGCAGGCCTTTGCTTTTATCTCAGTAGGTCCATACCTATTTGGAGTGCCTCTTCCTTTAACACACTCTCCTTGATTTTGCCCTGCTGGATAGCATCTGTCTCTCTTTTAAAATCCTGTAATACTTACTCTATGTGCCTCTTGTGTCAACTATCATTCTCTAACTTGTATTCTAGTTATTTATTTACATTTTATCTCTTATTCCAGACTCCAAGCTCTTTTGAGAGAAACATACTTGTGTTGCCTAAGTGCACTTTGCTCACATAGATGTTTATTAAGAATTTGTTGAATTAATTCACCTAAGACTGTTAATACTTTCAAGCCATTCCTTACACCACAAAAGAAATCTAAGAATTTCTTTAAAATATCTGACTAAATGACCATCGTTATTTTATAGCTCACATGTTCTGCATGTAGGCTTGACATGAGACACCTAAAACAACTGAATCTGGTAATTACTGTAGCATGGTGTGGTAACAGAGAAAGGATGACCATACATGTCTGTCTGAAAAAGTCTGTTAGTTTCTAAGACTGGACTTCACTTCCTTCCTAACAGGGCAGCAGGGATATGGCAGAAGAGCTGACTCTATTTGACTCATGTTGTTCCCCTTTCCCTCTCTGGCCTCCTGGGTATAACAGATGCAAAAAATAAAAAAGGCTCTGCACAGTTACAGCTAAGCCAGGAGAACCATCCCCAGGGAGAGCTCAGTTAACCTTCATTAATTGCTAACTGTCTTTTGCAGGTTGTTTCTAAATTAAGTTCTGTAGACTAGTGGCTTTCAATCTTTCCACGCTCAAGGCAGACTGCTCTTGCTCCTGTGAGTAATCCCTAAGGAAGTCATAGCCATGATGAGCCATGCGGGGGTGAGAACTAATCTCAAGACCGGAGGGGTTTTCAGGGTAATAGGTTTTTGTTTTTTAATGTCATTTTCAGTTAGAGATGTAACATAATGATGCAGAAGGCTGGCCAATTAAAATGCGGGTATCTCTCAAGAGCCTTTACAAAATACTTTTTCAAAGAAAAGGCAGGTTGCCTCAGTAAGAAAATCATGAGAGTTGACAAACAGTCAAAAAGACAGGCAGGTAAACTGAGAACCTCCTTCTCTGCTTCTCTCAGGTTTCACTGCCTGAAAACGCCACGTCAGATCTCTTGTTCTAGGTGGGGTTTCTTTGATTCGCAGAAGAACTTAATCTTGTGGTGAATCATTATTACATTGTCAAGGATGATGAAGGATATGAGGTCAGACATGTTTTGTTGACTTTATTAAAAGGTATCTCAATCTTGAGTTCAGCCTTACTGGAGAGCAATCTGAAAATATTTATTCAAGGTTTGTAAATGTACCTGTCCTGTGACCAAGAAATTGCACTTCTGGACATTCAATATAAAGAAGCACTCAAGGATTTATTCCAAATATATATTTATAAAAATATTTGTATCATAACTATTTGTAACAGTACAAATTTGAAAAACCTAAATGCCCAGCAACAGAGTTTGGTTCAATTATGACACAGTCATGTGCTCAAGTACTATTCAACTCTTTAACGTTACAGAAAAATGCGTCTAGTGACATAAAAAGATGTTCACATATTTACCTTAAAAATCTGTGTTATACCTGACAAAAACAAACAATGTGGAAGCGAGTCCCTGTTTAATAAATGGTGTTGGGAAAACTGGCTAGTCATGTGCAGAAAGCAGAAGCTGGACCCCTTCCTGACACCTTACACTAAAATTAACTCCAGATGGATTAAAGACTTAAACATAAGACCTAACACCATAAAAACCCTAGAAGAAAATCTAGGCAAAACCATTCAGGACATAGGCGTAGGCAAGGACTTCATGACCAAAACACCAAAAGCATTGGCAACAAAAGCCAAAATAGACAAATGGGACCTAATCAAACTCCACAGCTTCTGCACAGCAAAAGAAACAGTCATTAGAGTGAATTGGCAACCAACAGAATGGGAAAAAATTTTTGCAGTCTACCCATCTGACAAAGGGCTGATAACCAGAATCTACAAAGAACTGAAACAGATTTACAAGAAAAAAACAAACAAGCCCATTCAAAAGTGGGTGAAGGATATGAACAGACACTTTACAAAAGAAGACATACATGAAGCCAACAAACATATGAAAAAATGTTCATCGTCACTGGTCATTAGAGAAATGCAAATCAAAACTACATTGAGATACCATCTCACGCCAGTTAGAATGGCGATCATTACAAAATCTGGAGACAACAGATGTTGGAGAGGATGTGGAGAAATAGGAACGCTTTTACACTGTTGGTGGGAGTGTAAATTAGTTCAACCATTGTGGAAGACGGTGTGGCGGTTCCTCAAGGACCTAGAAATAGAAATTCCATTTGATCCAGCAATCCCATTACTGGGTATATATCCAAAAGACTATAAATCGTTCTACTATAAGGACACATGCACACGAATGTTCATTGCAGCACAGTTTACAATAGCAAAGACCTGGAACCAACCCAAATGCCCATCGATGATAGACTGGACAGGGAAAATGTGGCACATATACACCATGGAATATTATGCAGCCATCAAAAACGATGAGTTCGTGTCCTTTGTAGGGACATGGATGAACCTGGAAACCATCATTCTCAGCAAACTGACACAAGAACAGAAAATCAAACACCGCATGTTCTCACTCATAGGCGGGTGTTGAACAATGGGAACACATGGACACAGGGAGGGGAGTATCACACACTGGGGTCTGTCGGGGGGGAAAAAGGGGAGGGATAGTGGGGGGGTGGGGAGTTGGGGAGGGATAGCATGGGGAGAAATGCCAGATATAGGTGATGGGGGAGGAAGGCAGCAAATCACACTGCCATGTGTGTACCTATGCAACAATCTTCCATGTTCTTCACATGTACCCCCAAACCTAAAATGCAATAAAAAATTAAAAAAAAAAATCTGTGTTATATCCCACTTTTTAAAACTAAACATTTACAATGTGTTGAATAATTACTATGTGCTAGATACACAGTTGGACCTCCATACCCATGGGTTCCACATATGTGTATCCAACCAACTATAGTTCAAAAATATTTTGGAATAAATATGAATGATTGCATCTGTACTGAACATGTTCAGATTCTCTCCTGCCATTATTCTTGATACGATACAGTATAACAACTATTTTCATAGCATTACATTGTATTAGGTATCATAAAGTAACATAGAGATGATATAGTGTATATATGCAAGGTATACGTAAATACTATGATATCTTATATCAGGGATTTGGGCATCCTTGGATTTTGATATCTGCAGAGGGGTCCTGGGACCAATCTCTCATGGCCATCAAGGGACAACTGTACTGCTAAAACTTTTATATGTACCTTATTTAATTCTGAAACAGTTCTATGAGGTAGGTACAGTATGCATTGCTTAACAATGGGAATACATTCTGAGAAATGCATCATTAGGTGATTTATTTATTGTGCAACCAGAGTGTACTTACGCAAACCTAGAGGTATAGCCTACTACTATATGGTATGGCCTGTTGCTGCTAGGCTATACACCTGAAAGGCATGTTATTATATCGAATACAGTGGGCAATTGTAACACAATGTTAAGTATTCATGATCTGAACATTAAAAATTACAGTAAAAATATGATATAAAGGATTTTTTAAAAACTACTCCTGTATAAGGCACTTAACGTGAATGGAGCTTACAGGACTGGAAGTTGCTCTGAATCAGAGAGTCACTGAGTGAGTGGTGAGTGAATATAAAGGCCTAGGACATTACTATAAGCTACTGCAGACTTTATGAACACTGTGCCCTTAGAATACAGTAGGTTTATTTTTTAAATTGTATTCAACATTAAATTAACCTTAGCTTACTTGAACTTTTTTACTTCATAAACATTATAATTTTTTTAACTTTTTGACTCCTTTATAATAACACTTAGCTTAAAACAGAAACACATTGTACAGCTGTACAAAAATATTATTTCTTTGTATATTCTATAAGCATTTTTCTATTTTTATTTTTATACTTTTTAAACTTTGCTGTTAAAAACTAAGACATAAACACACGCATTAGCCTAGGTCTACACAGGGTCAGGATCATCAATGTCACTGTCTTCTATCTCTCTATGTTCTGTTCCACTGGAGGATCTTCGGGAGCAATAATATGCACAGAGCTGTCATCTCCTATAATAACAGTGCTTTCTTCTGGATACCTCCTGAATGACCTGCCTGGGGCTGTCTTAAGGTTAACTTTTATTTTAGTAACTAGAAGAATTAAGTATACTCTAAAATAATGTTAAAAACTATAGTAAATACATAAATAACACAGTCACAATTATTATCAACATCAAGTATTATATTCTGTACATAATAATATGTACTATGAAAGAGTTTGTGCAGTTTTGTTTACACCCAGCATCACAAACACATGAGTAACGCATTGTGCTATCACCTTACCATGGCAACCATGTCACTAGGCAACAGGAATTTTCCAGCTCCATTATAATCTTATGGGACCACCATTGTATATGCAGTCTGTCATTGATCAATATGTCCTTCTGCAGCACATGACAGTATTACTATTACCTTCATTGTACAAATGATGAATATGCTTAAGGTCAAATGAGTGGTAAGAGGCCGAGCCACAAAAAATAAGTGCCTGCATGAGAGAGAGCAAGTGAGAGAGAGAGATGAGGGAATGATGTTGAAAGGAACTGACAGGATCTATTGCAAGATGTATGTGATTATGAGTATTTTCTTCTTTTTTGTGAATATTTTCTGTAGTTCTTTTTTCTATAATGAGCCTGAGTTGTTTTCATACTTGGAATTTCTTAGTCTCTTGAATGTATTTCTACTCCTTGATTCTTTCAGGATGGCCTTCTATATATGGGAAATAATTCTGGCTCATGTGATCCCATGGTTGGTGGAATGGTGGAAGATGTGGATCCATGCAGTGTCTTCTACCTCTTGCCAGGCTCTGCTGCAGAGTGGCTGGTCTCAGTGGCCCCTTGGATGGGTGAATTCTGAGTTGCAATGAATCCGATCCTACTTTTATGAGAGAGTTCCACTATATCTGACCAGGTGGACTTTGATCTTGCTCTTCATTGTCAGACGCCTCTTCTCCCCAGCCCCAGACTCTACCAATCAAGATGCTCTAAGAGCCACAGTGCTTTCCTAAATTAGCATCTAGGCAAACCTGTACTCCATCATTGCTTTGTGCAAACGGAGGTATTACCATTTTAGCTCACTCCTGCCGGTACCTCTATATTGTCTCGCTGAATCTTGTTGAAGATGGTCGTATGTCTGGCTTCTCTTGGAGCCTTCCAGCCTTCCCTAGAACACTTAAGCAGGTAGGCTTACTCTGGCGATTCTTCCCCCATCACTATCTGAAGTCTTCCTTCTTCCATAGTCCATTCTTCCTTCTTCCTTCTATCACATCAGGAATTTTCTTAAATAAATCTTTATGAACCAGTACACCAGGACTTGCTCTTCATATTCTGAAAGAGAAGATAAAGGAACTTTAAAATTGTATTCTTTCAAAATGCCCAACTTTCAAAACCATCATTGCAAAATTCTATTTTGGATGCCAGAAGAAATATTAACTTTATCTTGATATTTTCTGTTGCAACAATCTGAAACCTTTTCAGTAAATTAGTCAATAATTAAATGGATGTCCTTGGAAGACATAGGGGAGATCAGTTCAAGAACATTCAAAAACATAGTACCTGTATTCGAATTTTGCTAGCACATTATTATTCCTATTACTATTATTGAGACTGAGTGTCGCTCTTGTTGCCCAGGCTGGAGTGCAATGGCGCGATCTCGGCTCACTGCAACTTCCGCCTCCCGGGTTCAAGCGATTCTCCTGCCCCAGGCTCCCGAGTAGCTGGGATTACAGGCATGCACCACCACACCCGGCTAATTTTTTGTATTTTTAGTAGAGATGGGGTTTCTCCATGTTGGTCAGGCTGGTCTCGAACTCCCAATCTCAAGTTATCCATCTGCCTCGGTCTCCCAAAGTGCTGAGATTACAGGTGTGAGCCACCACACCAGGCCAAATTTTGCTAGCACATTATATGAGAAAAGGATAAAATTAAGCAGAAAGAGTTTGTGATTAGAGAATAGGACAAATTATGAGGGGCTCTCTGAGTTATAGAAAAGAGCTAGATTAGGAAGGGCTTGGGAATAATGGTCAGATAGTTTGTCTTTTTATAAAGGTTTGGGGAAAATACTCCAAAACATTTTTTGAGAATGCTAGGTAGTGGTGGACTCTGAATGTGAGTTAGAACAGAAAGGCAAATTTGAAAACAATCACACGAAAGTACCAGTCAAACATGTAGGATATATTGAAAGAAAAGTAAACGAAGTCAACTTAGAGGAACAAAAACAGGTGATGATGGAGAACCAGGTGCAACCACTTGCAATGAAAGTTATCAAGTAGAAGGCCTGAGCTTTGAGGTCAAACAGAACACAGATTAAATTCTAGCTTTGCTAATTACTGACAGTATTAATCAAACTTCCCCTCTCACCATGGGGTTTTTATCTAAAAATGAAGATGGTAATATCTAACTTAATGAGTTACACAGAGAATAAAAATCAAATAATGAGTGAATGAGAGTAAATAACATATTTGAATTCCTCAAAGCAGTGTGTGGCATGTAATAACGCTCAGTAAATGGTGGCTAAACAACACACACCATCATCACCATCATTACAAGAAGCAGAGAGTATATTTTTTAAAACCTTAGAAAAAAACTCTGGTTTGAAATACCACAGGAGGGGCCAAAAAAAAAAATCTCTGGTCAAGACCCAGAGAAAGCCATTAGAGATCATTATGAGGATGATGGCTGAGAGCCAAAAAGGAAAATGGAGAGTAACCCAGACACTTAAAGTACTCAAAATGAAGATAAAAGGAAAATGGGAATATGTGTGGGTTCCGTATGGACGTGGAACCAGGTGTGGCAGTAAAATAAGACTCCACACAACCGCATTTAGAAAAGTCACCTTGCTTTCTCTGATGAGCCATACAACTCTGAAGCAAGAGGGAAGGAGGAGGAGGAAGTAGAGGAGAAAAACATGGTATTCACTATATTTAGATTTTACACTGATTATGATAGCCATGAAATCCTGTACACATCCTCCACACACGTTGCTTTAATATCCAGGACATAAAGCCTCTTCTGAGCACAGGATATGTTGCAACCTTGGTATTCTCATGTAGCTTCTGCACAGGCTTCGTGTCCTCCTCCTTGGTCTTCAATTTTCCCTCTCCCTGTGAGAGAGTTTTGACTATTAAAAAACCTTTACTAATTACCATATGCCTAGTGCTGCACTGGGGACGAGGCTCCTAACACATATTGGCGAACAAGATGGCTTAACAGCTGTGAGTGGCATTTAAAGGACAGGGGGAGGATGCCACAGTGAGTCTTTCTTTGTGAGAGTCCTCCAGTTGGCACAGTATCTAGGAGAGGTGCTCAATATTTACCTCCCATATGAGCTTGCTATTTTTTGTTGTTTCACTGCAGTTCTTTGAATATGTAGAGTTGTCACCTGTTTGCAGCATGCAGCATGGCAGGCCCCGGCCCCTACGATGAACGTGCTGGTGAATTGCTGCCTCCCTCTTTGGGCTCTTTACTCCAGGAGCCCCACACAACTATGTGATCCATTAGCTGACGTTGCTTTCTGGCTTATTTGCTGTCTACCTCTCCAACAGGCAGATAAAGCTGGGAACATTCCATCCTTGCATGAGTAAAAGTTTGCTCATTGCCCCCAACCCCCGCCCCACACCCCCCCGCAACAGCCCAATATGTATGTCTGTTCCCACGCCATATATAGTTTCACAGCTGGGTTGCTATAATTATGACTGAGAATTATTTTTTATCTAAACTAAAATTACTATTTGCCTATAATCTTCTCAGTATGTTTTTTGTGGGGGAGGAGGGCTGAAATATCACATTTTTATCTATGCAGATCTGTATGTAACGAAGAAAAGCAATTTTGCACATTCAAAGAACTTGAAAATGAAAGTCTGCATTATTCATACTATAAAAATGTTTTTCTCCCAGAGTACAACTCCAGAAATCCTTTACTCAATTCATTTATTCTGTTACAAATCTCATGGCTAATAGTACAAGCCTTTGGCTTAATTTATTCTTCAATTCTCAAAGCTAACTCTTCATTTAATTAATGCTTCATGCTTCAAATCACATTTATCTGCACATAAAAACACTGGCCAGTCTCAAATCCACCAGAGTTCTGAAACTCAAACACGACTGTAAAATCCAAAATCACTTTATTAGCAATAGTTATTTGCTAAGAATTGGGGTACACCTTGATAGTTTTGATCCATTCTATTAAGTGTAGTTCAATAGACTAAATCCATTGTGCCAGGCAGAGGGAAGGCAAAGATGTTTCCAAATTCCTGACGGTCTGGACAGATGGCTGGGACACAAACAGATCATTTGACAATTTTAGTGCAATGCCTAAGTACTGTGGCTGTCTTCTGCAGTGGTTACTTTGAGAATACAGAAAGGGAACATTTTCCCAGGAAGCAGTTTGCAGATCTGAAGGAAATGTCCACCAGAACTAAGATGAGAAAGATATATAGAAACATGAGATCAGTAAAGACGCGGAAAAGGAATTCCAGAAAAGGAATTTTACCTCCCCCTACCCCATAAATTATGAGTTAGGGAATGGTAGGAGGTGATACCAGAGAAGTTTTAGGTTAACCATAAACCATTATTACAGTCAGCCATTTGACCTAGAGAAATGGCTATTTCATATGGTTCTAACCAGTGGAGTTGGTCATGGACAACTTCTGAATTAATTCCAGGTTAAGAAACTTGAGCTTTATCTTGAATAGACTAAAAAACTAATGAAGGGTGTTAATCAGGCAAGTTTCCAGCTCAGTGCTGCATGTTAGACAGATCAATCTTATAGACTGAGAAGGTGGCAAAGACCAGTTTATTCCTGTCATCAGCTTCTCTCTCTCCTTTTCTCTCATCTGGGAACCACCCAGGTGAGAAATGGAGGGCTACATCAGGAGGAAGGTAGTAAAGCAGAGAAGGGAACAGATTAGAACATATGATCACGAGATAAAACCTGTCAGAGCCAGGGACTGGTTCTCAGTGGAGAGGAAAGAGTTAAGTCTCAGGTTTCTGGTTTGTGTGACTAGAGGGAAGCTGGAGTCATTAACTCAGATGAAAGAAGAGAAAAGGAGCAGCTTTATAGTTAAAAATAATGAGATATTTCTGACATATTGATTATGAAGCACCTAAGGAATATCCAGAGAGTTGTCTAGAAAGAAATTGAAATACAGGAGTCTAATCCACGGAGAATTCCTGACCGGAAAAAGAAACATGGCAGCCACAATATCATCAGGGTGAAGCGGGGTAAGGCAGGAGGGTGGGGGAGAAGGTTGTCAAAAGCATGAGTGGCTGACGCTGATTAGAAGCATACAATTTTCAAGTATGTTTTCTTCACATGCTTTTCAAAAGAAAAACCTTTAAAAAATCTTAGAAGTCCAAAATATGAAAAAGAACTGCTTTGATTGAGCGGTAAGAGCTGCACAATCCCACGTGCTTGGGCTCCCTACTCCTTTTTCTTCCTAAGGCAGCCCCAGAAATCTCTGAGGAAAACAATTGAAAAATGAGTGATCTAGACCTCTCCAGAGTGGACAGAAAACTACCTCCTGCACACCAAATTCTGGCCCGCACCTGCTTTCGTGAATTAAATTGTATCAGAACACAGCCATGTTCATTTGTTTTCTTTTTTTTTTTTCCACATTTGTCAGTCATTTGAATTTTTTAAATGATGAACTTTTTTTTTTTTTTTTTTTTTTTTGAGCCAAGGTCTCACTGTTCCCAAGGCTGGAGTGTAGTGGTGAAATCTCAGCTCACTGCAACCTCCATCTCCTGGGTTCAAGTAGTTCTCCCACCTCAGCCTCCTGAGTAGCTGGGATTACAGATGCACGACACCATACTGGTCTAATTTTTGTAGTTTTAGATGGTGTTTTACCATGTTGGCCAGGCTGGTCTTGAACTCCTGAGCTTGAGCGATCTGCTTGCCTCAGCCTCCCAAAGTGCTGGGATCACAGGCGTGAGGCACCATGTCTGGCCTAATGATTCATCCTTTTTGTCAGTCATTTAAATGACTGAATTTTTGAATTTTTAAATGAGTTTTTAAAAGTTTTACTTTTATTTGACATCTAATAATTGTACATATTTATGGTGTACGGTGTGATGTTTCAATCCACATATAACACTTGTTTGCTTATTGTCTACCTCTGCTTCCACACCACAACAGCAGAGCTGAGTTGTGACATGGACTATATGAACCAAAGGGCCTAAAATATTTAACGTCTTTCCTTTTAAGGAAAAATGTTGCCGACCCCTCATTTAAACTAAATCTTTTATTTTACAAATGAGAAAACCTGAGGTCCAAAGAGTTTAAATAACATCTAACAAGCTGCTCAGGCTAGAACCCAAGTCTTGGGATATAGACCCTGCTGTCTTTGTTTTTAAAAAGGAGAATTAGTCGTTGACATGCCAGAAAGTGAACTGGATATGTGCCCATCCAAAACAAATCTCAAAACAACTTCCTTTCACTATTGAACAAGGTATAGTTTTATTATTTTTATAATTGTTGTTATTAGCCCTGAAATAAATTAAAAACTTCCTTTATCCCATCTGTCTGGGGTCAGGCATGGTGGCTCATGTTTGTAATTTCAGCGCTTTGGAAGGCTAATGTAGGAGGATCACTTGAGCTCAGGAGTTTGAGATCAGCCTGAGCAACACAGTGAGACCCATCTCTGCAAATAATTTAAAAATTAGCTGGATGTGATGGTGCACGCCTATGGTCCCAGCTACTCAGGAAGCTGAGGTGGGGTGATTGCTTGAGCCTGGAAGGTGAAGGCTGCCGTGACCTGTGATCACACCACGGCACTCCAGCCCAGGCAACAGAAGGAGACTCTGTCTCAAAAAAAATAAAATGAAATAAATATTTTTAAAGACAAATTTTATTTTTAAATGTGAAGTACTGTGTACCCTCTCCCCCCACAGGGTTGAAAAATTAGCTCTCTAATGTAGAGCCACCATGATGGCTCACACAGGTATAACATCTGCTCCAGGTCAGATTGTACCCTCTCTACAGCCCCCTATATGCCTGTATCCAACCCAGCCCTTGGCTCCCACCCACTCCTCATCACTTTTCATTCATGCATCACTCCTATTAGTAGACAACATGTAAGAAATGGGGCCAGAAACAAGCTAGGAAAGAAGAATGCAGAACCTTCAGCCCCAAGAGCTGAAGAGATGGACATAAGGAATGAGGGGCAGGGAAGAAAGCGCAGGACCTGCCATTTCCAACAGGTGCAGGCACTCGAAGTCCCTCCTCTGTGTCCTCCCCCTCTCTGCCATCCGGTCTTCCACATTTGGGCAGAGAAAGAAACACAAAGCAGGAGGCACATATCACAGAGTTCCAAATGAAGTTCAGGCGGCACCAACTGGGAAGTGGAAAACTTCCCACAGTTCACTAGAAGGAATTTTAGTATGGTCTGTTAGAGATCTGGAATTGAAGAAACATAAATTCAGTCCTAGTCCATCTGCTGACAAAGCAATATTGAAAACTAGACTCTACATTCCTCGATAGATCTCCTGTATTTTCAGAGCAATAAATTGAACATAGAAACATGAATTTTAAACACTTTTTTGTTTCTTTTAAGTATGATTGGGGGAAGTGATTAGTCACAAATGAAAAGGAAAGGGTTATTTTTATAGAGAATATACGAGTGTTCTGCTGAGGTCTTTAAAAGTGTTAGGGTAAAATTCCCAGTGTTTAGATATATTTATAGATTACATGAAGTGGGGGAAGAAGAGTGTGAAGAATAGAATAAATTTATAAGGTGAGTCATTTAACTCTTTTTTTATAAATGTAACAACCCACTTAATACACCCATTCCCACTCTTTCTGTGAATCATTTGTTTCATTTCATATTATTAACCCTGTTGATTTTAAGTATGATAAAGAAAACCATATGGAAGACAAAATTCAGATTTGAGGTGAATGTTTAGAATCATGCACTTATTTATCAAATACTTATGGAGTTGCTTACTGTGTGCCAGGAACTGTTTTAAGAGCCTCGTATGATTAACTCTGGAGTAGTTATTAAGTACATCTGAGAAAGAACTAAGCACTAAAGTATAAAAGTTGATACAGGAAATATTAGGAAAGTTAAGATTCAAAAAATTAATGTAAGCAATATGTTAACAACCGGCACCTTATTTTACTCATCTTACCTCTACAGAGCAGCTCGTCTCCTGAACATTTTGTTCCTTTGTTTATGGTATTTTGGTAAGGAAAAGAACTCCACGTCTGAAGGCTCGCCTAGCTTTAGTACTTCGTCTCTCCAAGGGGATGCTTGCATTAATGATCAATTTTCCTCACTGCTGGGATTATAATGAAAAAAATTGCTTACATTTGTATGTTACTTTTTAAATTTTATTTTATTTTACTTTAAGCTCTGGGATACATATGTAGAACGTGTAGATTTGTTACATAGGTATACACGTGCCATGGTGGTTTGCTGCACCCATCAACCCATCATCTAGGTTTTAAGCCCCCGCATGCATTAGGTATTTGTCCTAATGCTCTCCCTCCCCCTTTCCCCCAACCCCGGATAGGCCCTGGTATGTGATGTTCCCCTCCTTGTGTCCATGTGTTCTCATTGTTCATCTCCCACTTATGAATGAGAACATGCAGTGTTTGCTTTTCTGTTCCTGTGTTAATTTGCTGAGAATGATGGCTTCCAGCTTCATTCATGTCCCTGCAAAGGACATGAACTCATTCTTTTTCATGGCTGCATGGTATTCCATGTTGTATATGTTCCACATTTTCCTTATCCAGTCTATCCTTGATGGGCATTTGGGTTAGTTCCAAGTTTTTGCTATTGTGAACAGTGCTGCAACAAACATATGTGTGCATGTGTCTTTATAGTAGAATGGTTTATAATCCTTTGAATACATACCCAGTAATGGGATTGCTGGGTCAAATGGTATTTCTGGTTCTATGTTCTTGAGGAATTGCCACACTGCCCTCTCCAGCCATGGGAAGCTGTCAGTCAATTAAATCTCTTTTCTTTACAAATGACCCATTCTCAGGTAGTTTTTTGTAGCAATGTGAAAAGTGACTAATACACACACCCTCCCCCATGCCTGTTTTTAAAACTGGAAGAACTTGCTTACTGTTGTTGTCATCTCTGGCCTTAAGTTTCAACCCCTGGTGGCCTGAACATGGATACCTGAACCACTAATTTTACTCTTCTTCAAAGTTAAAATAAGATCTCCTCTGTTCCCGCCATTCATCCAAACCCAGCACCAGGAACCATGTCACCAATTTTATCCTGTTTTCTAAGGGCTTTTCCTATTTCAGTTCCTTCCCACCCCAAGACATTTTTTCCACATTTTAATTTTTATTTATCAATTTCTTCTGTTCTCTTTGTAAATCAAAGAAAATGACCTAGGCAAGTCTCAATCATTTTAGGATTATTTGCCAAAGTTAAGGACATGTCTTGGAAAGAACAAAGAACCAAGGAAAACTATAGTCCATTCTTTTTCCAAATAGGATCTTGGGACCTCAATATTTAAAGGGAAAAGTCTCAGTCATGGGGGAGAGAGGAAAAAAATTCAAAGAGGTGTAGGTAGACCAGAGACAAGTAATTGCATTCTTTTAAGTCTTTGATCAGCCTATCACTGAATACACAAAATATGTATGGAAAAAAGTGGTAGAGAAATAGTCACTTATGCCTTCATTTAGGTCAGTGAATCTGTATTTTTAAATAACATAAATATAGAGCAAAAGAAGCAATCAGATATACATTTCTCTCAGCTGAGCAGCAGGATAACTTTGAGTTCTGTCCTTTGTCCCATACCTATGAAGATTATGTTATCAATTTATATTTCTAGGGTGAAGTTCAACAGAACTGTTTTAGGGTAAAGAGCTTTGGGCCCACAAGGAATTTTTTTCTGGGCAATTTATGATGAAGGTGTCTAGCTTTTAATCTTTGTAGCTATCTTACTTAGGAAGAATATGGGAATCAGGTTTGCCAGATGCAGTTCCCAGCTTGACTTTTCTCTTTGACTTAGTAAGTTTGAGGTCCCTTTGGCTTATTTGTTTTCCTTTCACAACTTTATCCCCTCTGAATGGCATACCAAGATTCCCTAAAGTACCCTCCACTCTTACATCTTAAATGCACTGACACGCCTTTATCTCTTGGGCCCAAGCTATGGGGAGGCAGTAGAGCACAGGGGTTGATCACATGGCAATTCAGGAAACAGACTGCATTTGAGCACCTGCCTCATCACTCTCTAGCAGTGTAACCTGGAGCAAGTTATCTAATTCTAGACTTTATTTTCCTCATGTATAGAGTGAGGACAATACAACTATTCCTTTCTTATTTATGTGTAACAAATCACCACAAACTTAGTAGCTTAAACAGCACATTATCTCACAGTTTCTGTGGGTCAAGAGTCTAGGGAAGAATATGCTTCCAAGCGTCCTTAGTTTGTTGGATGAATTCATTTCCTTGCAGCTGCAAGACTGAGGATACCAGCGTCTTCCTGTTGTCTGGAGGATGCCGTCAGGTCCAAGAGGTTGTGTGAATTTCCTTGCCACCTGGCTTTTTGGTCACTTCTTGAAGGCCACAAGAAAATTCTCCAGCTCCGGGTGTCTGAACACACATCTTAAATAAGGTTAATGTAGTCACATGGATTTTGCCACATAATGTAACCTAATTAATGGAGTGTCATCCATCATCTTTGACATATTCTGTTGGTTTGAAGCAAGTCACAGGTTCCACCTGCACTCTTGGGGAGGCGATAATGCAGGACCTATTGTTATGGGGCAGAGACCAAGGAGGCCATCTTAGAATTCTGTTTACCACATCACTCAAGAGGGCTGCTATAATAAGGCATATTAAATAAAATCATATGGGCCGGGTGCAGAAGCCCATGTCTGTAATCCCAGCACTTTGGGAGGGCAAGGTGAGCAGATCATTTGAGGTCAGGAATTCAAGACCATCCTAACCAACATGGTGAAACCCTGTCTCTACTAAAAATACAAAAAATATCCAGGTGTGGTGGTGTGTATCTGTAATCCCAGCTACTTGGGAGGCTGAGGCATGAGAATCCCTTGAAACCAGGAGGCAGAGCTTGCAGTGAGCTGAAATTGTGCCACTGCACTCCAGCCTGGGAGACAGAGCAAGACTCTGTCTCCCAAAACTAAATAATAATAATAACAATACATAAAATCATGTATGTAAGGTAATAATAACAACAATACATAAAATCATGTATGTAAGGTACTTAGTGTCTGGCAGGTGGTAAGCACTCAACTGTGAGCTGTTATTATACTGCTTCTTTGCTGTATTTTTAAAAATCTGCTGCCAGAAGGATGTCAGCTACTTATAACTAAGCACTGGCAGCACCTTCCAATCACCTTCACAAGATTGTGTCTTAAATATATTTCCTGAGATCCTTCTCTCTCTCTGCTAGTCACTTGATTAGTTTCCCAACCAGCTGGCAGTAGGATATAAGACGCTATCATTGGCATCTTCAGGCACATCATATCATGGGTGATCTTAAGGAGGAGATTATATTTGTCTGTTCATGTTTCTTCTATAGTCTTAAACATCGTAAGTGTCTTCCCACATCCCTCCTTTGGCACATCTGTCATTTCCCCACTGCTGTCTTGAATCTCGGCAGCATCCATGCCATGACCTCTGCTGTTCTTCGCAGCTTTGCAGCAAGTTTGTCTTGGAAGCTCCTGGAACAGTGTGCAACATATCAGCAGTTTCTGAAGTCTAATTTTCTTTTGCTTAAATGAAACGACTGCCACTGTCTGTGAATCACTGGGCTGCTTATGTCTGTACCCAAGATTCTCAGCATCCCATGGGAGCCTGTGTAAAAAGAAACCTAAAAGCTCATTGCCTGAATGGAGAAATAAATCTAAGATTCCAAGAGATGCTGTTATTATTGTGTGAATCTGTCAGAAGGTGGCATGAAAATGGCGCAGTGCTAGAAAGGAGGATTCAGACTTAGGGAGAGAAAATGGAAGCGACCCTAAGAAGTCATTAGATATACTAGCCAGGTTAAGTTCATAGATGGACTCCTACACAGTGCCCAGATTGACATCATGTGAACTGATAGCCTTGAAAAGGGATTAAAGCAAAGCAAGGGAGAGCTCTGGTGTGCTGAAACCATCACTGCACCCAGACCCATAGGTGGAAATGGGGAACGGTCTGGCAGGTGAACAATGACAGTGAACTGGAGGGAGAAAGCATCCTACCACATGAGACAATTTTTGTATCTTTAACCTCAGCTGTATTCAACTTAAAAGTGGCACTCATTTCGCCAACTGGCATATTGTCATGAGTGACTCAACCTTTTAGCAACTAATTCTGGCAAATTTGTTTCTGAAGTGTGAGTCATCCTAGCGAGCCCTATTACAGGTCTTCTGGGTGCCATTCACAGCATTTTTCTATGTGTGCCACGACTGATTCAGGCCAATGCAGAAGTCAACTATTTTGACACTGCTGCTTCATTATTTGACTGGTAACTGAACCCTATCTTGCATTATTTCCCTTCCCTCTCTACTTTTCCTGCTTCCAAAGCAGTCCCTTAAAGAATTCTGCTTTCAAAAAATCTGATTATACAGAAAAAATGCATACACACACACTATATATACACATGTGTATGTGTGTATATATATATACATATACATATAAATGTTTACATATGCTAGTGGTTATCCCTGGATAGTAGGTGTATTTGTTTCCCGTTGATATGGTTTGGCTCTGTGTCCCTACCCAAATCTTATCTCGATTTGTAATTCCCACATGTCAAGGGAGGGAGGTGATTGGATCACGGGGGTGGTTTCACCCATGCTGTTCTCATGATAGTGAGTGAGTTCGCACAAAGTCTGATGGATTTTTAAGTATTTAGAAGTTCCCCCTTTGCTCTTCTCTCTCTTGCTCCTTTGTGGAAAAGATACTTGCTTCCCCTTCGCCTTCTGCTATGATTGTAAGTCTCCTAAGGCTTCCCAAGCTATATGGAACTGTGAGCCAATTAAACCTCTTTCCTTTATAAATTACTCAGTTTCAGGTATTTCTTTATAGCAGTGTGAAAAAGGACGAATGCACCCATAGTTGTTGTAACAAATTACCACTAATATAGTGGCTTCAAAGAGCACCAGTTTGTTATCTTACAATTCTGTCATTAGTGATATGGAATGGAATTTGTCCTCTCCAAATCTCATGTTGAAGTGTGACTCCCAATGTTGAATGTGGGGCCTAGTGAAAGGTGCTTGGGTCATGGGATTAATCCCTCAAGAATGGCTTGACACTTTTCCCACAGTAATGAGAATTCTTACTCTATTGGCTGATGAGAGAGGTTGTTTAGAAAAGCCTGACATCTCTCTTGCTCCTTCTCTTGCCATGCAATGCCTGCTTCCCTTTGTTTTCCAGCATGAGGAAAAGCTTCCTGAGGCCCACTAGAAGCAGATGCTGTCATTATGCTTCTTGTGCAGTCTGCAGAAATGTAAGCCCAACATAAACCTTTTTTCTCTGTAAATTACTGACCCTCATGTAGTATTTCATCATAGCAATGAAAAATTGACTAATACAGTTAGGAAGTCCAAAATGAGATTCACTGGGTTAAAATCTGGACGTCAGCAGGGCTGTATATCTTTCTAGAGGCTCCAGGGGAGAACTTGTTTCTTTGTCCTTCCCAGATTCTAGAGGCTGCCTGCATTCCTTAGCTCATGTCCCCTTCCTCTGACTTCAAAGCCAGCCCAACCTTCTGATGCAGCCATCTCTCTGGTCTGCCTTCTGACTTCCTCTTTCATTTTTAAGGAGGCTTGTGATTACACTGGGCCCACCTAGTTCAAGAGGATCATTTTCCTACCTTAAGACAACTGATTAGCAACCTTAATTCCATCTGCAACTTTAATTCCCCTTTACCACATAGCCTACCATATTCACAGGCTCCAGGATTAAGATGTAGACGCGTGTGTTGGCCATCATTTTGCCTACCACAGTAGGATCATGGGTTGTTGTTATTGTTTATTTTATCTCACATATATTTTTAAATTTCTATATGATAAACATATATTATTCACATGATTTTTTAAATGAACTCACAAAATAATATAACTTTCTTTTTTTTTTTTTTTTTTTTTGAGACAGAGTCTCACTCAGTCACCAGGCGCCAGGCTGGAGTGCAGTGGCGCGACCTCGGCTCACTGCAACCTCCGCTGCCCGGGTTCAAGCATTCTCCTGCCTCAGCCTCCCGAGTAGCTGGGACTACAGGCGCGCGCCACCACGCCCAGCTAATTTTTTTGTATTTTTAGTAGAGACGGGGTTTCACCATGTTGACCAGGACGGTCTCGATCTCTTGACCTCGTGATCCGCCCGCCTCGGCCTCCCAAAGTGCTGGGATTACAGAAAATAATATAACTTTCTTATCCACAATCTCTCTTTCAATGTTCCTCCCCTAACACTACCGTGTATCTGTGTTTTTTTTTTTTTTTTTTTGAGACGGAGTCTCACTCTGTCACCAGGCTGGAGTGCAGTGGTGCAATCTCAGCTCACTGCAACCTCTGCCTCCTGGGTTCAAGCAATTCTCCTGCCTCAGCCTCCTGAGTAGCTGGGACTACAGGTGTGCGCCACCACGCCCAGCTAATTTTTGTATTTTTAATAGAGATGGGGTTTCACATGTTGACCAGGATGGTCTCGATCTCTTGACCTCATGGTCTGCCCGCCTGAGCCTCCCAAAGTGCTGGGATTAGGATTACAGGTGTGAGCCACCACGCCTGGCCTACCCTGTATCTTAAGCGGGGGAAAAAAGTCACTGAAATTTTCTTTAGGCGGTTACTCTTTCAGGACCCCTTGCTTCTTTTAACAGCTCCATTGTGTCTTCACAGTTACCTCCTTAAAATTTATTTAAGGAGGTTAAATAAATTTTATAAGATCATACAGCAAAGCTGGTTTATCTGGCGTCAAAGACTATTTGCTTTACTCTATACCACACAGGGAACTTGGCTCCGATTTCTTTTGGAGAATCTGTTATTCTTGTGCTCTTTAATCTTTGCCTTCACGAATTTCTCTAAATTGGGATACATTCAAATGCCTACAGGACCCAGGCGGGTAACGAAAGGGAGACAAGCCATGTGTCAAAAACACAGTGATGGGTTGGAGCAGCCAAGAAGGCTGAACAGAAACAACTCCACACTGCGGCTCCTACCAAGAAGGAAGAAAATCGTGAATGAATTCCGCATCTTCAGTTGAGGTACCAAGGTTCTCTCATTGATACTAACTAGGTGGCGGGCACGACCCACGGAGAGTGAGGAAAAGCAGGATAGAGTAAGGGCCCATGTGGGAGCTGCACGGGGCAAAAGGAGCTCCCCTCCTTCCAGCCAAGGGATGTGGTGAGGGATTGTGCTACCCTTGCCTGAAAATCACGCTTTTCTCACAGATCCTTGCGACCCACGGATCAGGAGGTCCCCTCACGAGCTCACGCCTTGCCTTGGGTCCCAAGGACAGAGCCGTGCAGACTCATGGGGGCTGCTCGGGTGTGCGGCCACTCGAGCAGGCACTGAGACATGGGAGTTTTTGCATACTCTGGCTCCAGGAACTCCAGTGAGGCAGGAGATCCATCCACTCCTGTGGGAAGGGGGCTGAAGCCAGGCAATCAAGTAGCCTTGTTCCCATGGAAACCTACAAGCTAAAACCCACTAGCTTGGAATCTCCACTGGCCAGCACAGCAGATTAGAGACTGCCTAAGAAGACCAAGTTCCAGGGTTGGGAGGGGCAGCCGCCATCACTGCGGCTCCAGTCCGCCATTTTCCCCTGCCACCGGTGCCAGTGAGACTGCGCAGTTTGGACCGGGAGTAATTCGCCACAGCTCAGCACCAGAGCTGGGACAGTTCATGGCCAGACTGTTTCTTTAAGCAGGACCCAATCCACTCCTCCCTACCAGGTTGGGCCTCCCTGAGGGAATTTCAGCATCTCCAGCTGGGGGGTTATGGACAGAACTCTGATATTCTTCAGAGGAGACCCTAGGATGAATGGTGGCTGCAGTATCATGGATCAGCAGTCTTAGTCTTTTCTGCCTGCTGGTTCTGGAGGGTCAGGGCAGCCAAGATGAGAAGAATTACCCCCAGTGCAGCACACTTGCTCTGTCAAGGGGTAGCCAGACTGCTTATTTAAGTGGGTCCCCAATCACATGCCTCTTGTCTGGATGAGATCTCCCAACAGAAGTCTCCAGATACCTCATACAGGAGCATTCTGGCCAACATCAGGTCAGTGCCCCTCAGGGACAGAGCTCCCACAGTAAGGAGCAGGCTGCCATCTTTTCTGTTCTTCAGCTTCCACTGGTGATACTTCAAGGGATAAGAGAGATCCAGGCAAATGGGGTCTGGAGAAAAACCCCAGCAGCCCTATGGAAGAGAGGCCTGACTGCTAAAAGAAAAACCAACAGAAAGAAACAACATCAATGAAAAAGACCTCACAAAAACCCCATTCAAAGGTCAGCAGCCTCAAAGATCAAAGGTAGATAAAAACCCATGAAGATGAGAAAGAATCAACCCAAAAATGCTGAAAATTCAAAAAGCAAAATCGTGAATGAACTCCCATTCACAATTGCTACAAAGAGAATAAAATGCCTAGGAATACAACAAACAAGGGAAGCAAAGGACCTCTTCAAGGAGAACTACAAACCACTGTTCAAGGAAATCAGAAAGGACACAAACAAATGGAAAAACATTCCATGCTCCTGGATAGGAAGAATCAATATTGTGAAAATGGCCACACTGCCCAAAGCAATTTATAGATTCAATTCTATTCCCATTAAACTACCATTGGCATTCTTCACAGAATTAGAAGAAACTATTTTAAAATTCATATGGAACCAAAAAGGAGGTTGTATAGCCAAGACAATCCTAAGCACAAAGACCAAAGCTGGAGGCATCATGCTACCAAACTAAAAACTATACTACAAGGCTACAGTAACAAAAACAGAATGGTACTGGTACAAAAATAGACACATAAGACCAATGGAACATAATAGAAGACTAAGAAATGAGACCTCACATCTGCAACCATCTGGTCTTTGACAAACCTGACAAAGACAAGCTATGGGAAAAGTATTCCCTATTTAATAAATGGTGCTGAGAGAATGGGCTAGCCATGTGCAGAAAATTGAAAGTGGATGCCTTCCTTACACCTTATACAAATATTAACTCAAGATGAACTAAAGACTTAAATGTAAAATCCAAAACTATAAAAACCCTAGAAGAAAATCTAGGCAATACCAAAGATTTCATGACTAAATTGCCAAAAGCAATTGCAACAAAAGACAATTTTGACAAATGGGACCTAATTAAACTAAAGAGCTCTGCACAGCAAAAGAGACTATCATTAGAGTGAACAGGCAACCTAGAGATTAGGATAAAATTTTTGCAATCTATTCATTTGACAAAGGTCTAATATCCAGGATCTCCAATAAACTGAAACAAATTTACAACCAAAAAAAAAAAAACGACCCCATTAAAAAGTGGGCAAGGGACATGTACAGAAAATTCTCCAAAGAAGACATTCATGCAGCCAACGAACATGAATGAAAGTTCATCATTAATCATTAGAGAAATGCAAATCAAAACCACAATGAGATACTATCTCATGCCTGTCAGAATAGCAATTATTAAAAAGTCAATAAAACAACAGATGTTGGTGAGGTTGCGGAGAAATAGGGAAGCTTTTACACTGTTGGTGGGAATGTAAATTAGTTCAACCACTGTGGAAGATGGTGTGGTGATTTCTCAAAGATCTAGAACCAGAAATACAATTTGACCCAGCAATCCCATTACTGGGTATATATGCAAAATAATATAAATCATTCTATTATAAAGATACATGGACATGTATATTCATTGCAGCACTACTCACAATAGCAAAGATATGGAATCAACCCAAATAACCATCAATGATAGACTGGATAAAGAAATTGTGGTACATGTACACCATGGAATACTATGCAGCCATAAAAAGGAATGAAACCATGTCTTTTACAGGTTTGCATAGAGCTGGAAGCAATAATCCTCAGCAAACTAACACAGGAACAAGAAATCAAACACCACATGTTCTCACTTATAAATGGGAGCTGAACAATGAGAACACATGGAGACAGGGAGGAGAACAACACCACTGGGGCCTTTCAGTGGGGTTTGTGGGAACGGAGAGCATTAGGAAAAGTACCTAATGCATGTTGGGCTTAAAACCTAGGTGATGGGTTGGTGAGTGCAGCAAACCACCATGGCACTCGTTTACCTATGTAACAAACCTGCACATCCTGCACATGTAGCCTGGAACTTAAAATAAAAATAAAAATTGAAAAACAAAAGCAAGGGTGATTGAGCTCAATGGAAATGGTAACTGATCCTAGGCCTCAACACTTAGGGGGGCACAAGGGCAGAACTGAAACACCACATAGTTGGTTTCCTTTGTAATTCTCTATATTTTAATTTATGCATTTAAAATGCTATTCTGACAAGGAGGTCCATAGGGAGTCCTTAATTGTGAGTCTGTATCCATGCATCAATATAAAGGTAAGAGACCCAGCATCCAAAAGCAGTTGAGATTGGCTGGGGCTTGGGGCCTGTGAAGCCCCAGTGTATGATTTCCACATAGGAGCACCAATCCTGTGTTCCAGATCTTGGGATGTTTTAAGACAAGCCAGAAAATTAGACTTTTAACTTACACTTTTAAATTTTTCAGGGATGGCAGTTAACTCAGTTCTTCAGTCTTGGGACTCTGCTGCAAACATCCCCATGCTGTGTCTTGTTCATTTTATCTATTTTATTCTTTTCCCATTATTTTATAAAATTTCTTTTCCTAATTTTTTTACACCAGTTTTTAAAGAAATGGTGTATTTCTAACTTTTAGTACTACCTTTTATTACACTGACAATACCTGTTCTTTGCAGAGAAATCAAAAAGTTTAGTCAAGAGAATTGGTGTCTGAACCAGATCTCTTAAGGTCTCACACATGTAATCCTGACCCTCCTATGCTTCAGAATATACCATTAAAGGGCAATACCATGCCACATTCAAATCATCTCTCTTCTGGTTCAGAAGTCCCCTCATCACTGCTTCTTATTTCACTGAAAACACCAGAAAGGCCTGCTGCAGTGGCTCATACCTGTAATCCCAGCACTTTGGGAGGCTGAGGCCATCAGATTGCTTGAGCTCATGAGTTCAAGACCAACTTCACCAACAGGATGAAACCCTGTCTCTACAAAAAATTCAAAAATTAGCCCAGCATGATGGCGCACACCTGTAGTCCCAGCTATTTGGGTAGCTAAGGAAAAAGAATCACTTGAACCCATGAGGTGGAGATTGCAGTGAGCTGAGATCACGCCACTGCACTCCAGCCAGGTGACAGAGTGAGATATGGTCTCAAAAAATAAAAACCCCTCAGGGCACGACCTCGTGTTTTCTTGGGCAAGTGTATTGCCAGTACTGTAGTTACTGATCCTCTTTCATTCGGGGCCAGATGGGTCTGCTTCCTGTCTTGGGGAGTTAGTTTGTCCAGATGTTCTTTATTCATCATTAAGATATCACCTGACTTAAATTCTTTAATATTATATGATACAATTAATGCATTCCTATTGTCAAAACAAAGCAAAGACTCATAAAACAAATGATTCTTCATTCTCCTCCTCAGTCTCCAAAATAACGTCTGACTCCCTTCAACAAAAATTGCTGTAAGATTAGCTCATATCTTCCAGTCATTTTCTATAAATACACATATATATTCATATGCAAATATGTAGCTTGGATTTTGGACATAAATGGGATCATGTTGAATGCTGGAAATTGTTGCCTTTTTGTCTTTATATATTTGTGTCAATATATATACATCTATCTTGTTCTTTTTAAATACTGCTGAGTATTCCATCGTAGGCACATACCATAGTTTGTTTAAGTAGTTTCCAGGTAATGTGTACTTAAGTTTTATTCAATTTGGCCCCATTATAAACAATGCTTTAATAACATCTTTGTATATGTAGTGTAGTAGAATACGACACCCCAAAATATACCACTTTGGCATTAGGATTATTTTGAGCTGAAGGCAAGTGAAAAGAAGCTACTAAAAATACAAAAATTAGCTGGGTGTGGTGGCAGGCACCTGTAATCCCAGCTACTCAGGAAACTGAGACAGGAGAATCGCTTGAACCCGGGAGGCTGAGGTTACAGTCAGTTAAGATCATGCCACCGCAGTCTAGCTGGCGATGAGAGTGAGACTCCATCTAAAAATAAAAAAGCCCTCTGCCCTCTGCTGTCCCCTATTTGACTAAAAGTAAGACATAAATTTGCAAAGGTGTCCTCCTTCTCCCAGAGGAAGGACACAAGCTAATCACTGCAGAGACAACTCTAGGCCCTTGTCAGCTGGGAGACTGCACCAAAGGATTCTACATTATCAACTTTATTAACTAGTCCTTATCTTCCATCTGTTTTCTTACAGATTTTCTTTCTCACAATTTCCTGCACTAGAAACTCAAAATCTTTTTTTCTTTGTCTTCTCATGGCTCTACAATTTATTGTTCTCATTGAGATACTATATAAGCCCAAGTTCCAGCTAACCTTTGAGTTACTCATCTCTGAGTGCTGCCATATGTCTGTGTGATGAACATTTTCTAATTTATTGGCAAATAGTTGTTCATAGCAGTCTCTAATGATCCTCTTAATTTCTGCAGTATAAGTTGTAATGTTTCCTTTTTTATTTCTGATTTTGTTTACTTGGACCTCTCTCTGTCATACATAGTCAGGCTAAAGGTTTGTCAATTTGTTTATCTTTTCAAAAAACCAATTTTTTTCACTGATTTTTTTGTATTGTTGTTTGTTTTCATTTTATTTATTTATTCTCTGATCTACATTATTTTTTTCATGTACAAATTTTGGGTTTGGTTTGCTCTTGCTTTTCTAGTTCTTTGAGATGCATCATTAGGTTGTCTATTTGAAGTTTTTCTGCTTTTTTTGATGTAGGAGCTTCTTGGTATAAACTTTCCTCTTAGTACTACTTTTTCTGCATCCTATAGGTTTGGGGTATGTTGAGTTTCCATTTTCATTTGTTTCAAGAAATTTTTCAGTTTTCTTCTTAATTTCTTCATTGAATCCCTAGTCATTCAGGAGCATATTGTTTAATTTCTATGTGTTTGTATGATTTCCAAAATTCCTCTTGTTGATTCCTAGTTTTATTCCATTGTGGTCAGAGAAATACTTGATATTATTTCAATTTTGGGGGAAAATTTTAAAACTTGTTTTATGACCTAACATATGCTCTTCTAGAGAATGATCCACGCATTGAGGAGAAGAATGCATTCTGCAGCCACTGGATGCAATGTTCTGGAAATATCTATTAGGCCCATTTGGCCTATAGTGGAGATTAAGTCTAATGTTTCTTTGTTGATTTTCTGTCTAAATGATCTGTCCAAAGCTAAACATGGGGTTTTGAAGTCTTTGGTTGTTATTTTATTGGAGTATATCTCTCTCTTTAGCTCTAATAATACTTGCTTTATGTATCTGGGTGCTCTGTTGTTGTGTGCATATATATTTACAATTGTTATAACCTTCTAATGATTGACCTCTTTGTCATTATATAATGACCTTCTTTGTCTGTTGCTATAGTTTTTGTCTTGAAATCAATTTTGTCTCATGTAAGTAAAGCTACTCCTGCTCCTGCTGTTTTTTGGTTTCCGTTTGCATGGAATATCTTATGCCATCCTTTTATTTTTTGTCTGTGTCTTTAAAGGTGAAATATGTTTCTCATAGGTAACAAATCATTGAGTCTTTTTTTTTAAGCCTGTTCAGCTACTCTATGTCTTTTGAGTGGAGAATTAATTCCTTTGCATTCAATGTTATTATTGATAAGTAAAGACTACTCCTACTATTTTGTTATTTGTTTCTGGTTGTTTTGAGGTCTTCTCTTCCTTCTTGTATTCCTTTTAGTGAAGGTGGTTTTCTCTGGTAATATGCTTCAATTTCTTGCTCTTTACTTTTTGTGTATTTGTTGTATGTTTTTTGATTTGAGGTTATCATGAGGCTTGCAAATAATACCTTGTAACTCTTTATTTTAAACTGATGACAACTTAACATAAACAAACCAACAAGGAAAGAGAAAAATAACAGAAACTCTACACTTTAACTTCACATTAATGTGCAATAAGAAATTATCTGAAGGTATGAAACTCTTTTGTCTATTCTGTGCATTTTCAAATAGCTTGTCTTCAAGCTCACTAATTTTTCTTCTGTTTAATCAATTCTGCTGTTAAGAGACTGATTTATTCTTCACTATGTCAATTGCACTTTTCAGCTCCAGAATTTCTACTTGTTTCTTTTTATTTCAATATCTTTGTTAAATTTATCTTATGGGATTCTGAATTTTTTCTCTGTGTGTTTTCTTGGATTTTACTGAGCTTCCTCAAAACAGTTATTTTGAATTATCTGTCTGAAAGATCACATATCTCTGTCTCTCTAGGATTGGTCTCTGGTGCCTTATTTAGTTTGTTTGGTGAGGTCATGTTTTCCTGGATGGTCTGGATGCTTGCGGATGTTTGTTGGTGTCTGGGCGTTGAAGAGTTGGGTATTTATTGTAGTCATTGCAGTCTGGGCTTATCTGTATTTGTACCCAACCTTCTTGGGAAGGCTTTCCAGGAATTCAAAGAAACTTTGGTGTTGTAATCTAAGTCTTTGGTCACTGCAGCCATAGCTTCTTTAGGTGGAGTCCCAAGTCCAGTAATGCTGTGTCTTTTGCAGACTTGTAGAGGTATCATCTTGATTCCAACCTATTCTGTTTCAATATGTCCCCAGCAAGCTCTTGAACTAATCCTGCCTTTTTTGGAGGGCTTCTCTGTTTCTTTTCTCTCCATGTTACTAACAAGATTAAAAACTAGACCATCCTTAAAGTCCCTTCCACTGAGCCTCTATGATTATTATTCATGCTTGGTTAGTAACTGCCCACAAATTATTGAAGCTTTCATTAGGGCAAGATTTGCATTGTAATATGTTCAGTCTTTAATGAAATATGTTTTTAACAACAATTCAGTCTGCTTTTTAGTTTCCAAATGATGTCTAGAAATCAGGGGCATCGTGAGACTGCTCTAGTAGTTGAAGCTTCAATTACGTTATATTCTTTGACTTGATTTCAATAGCTTCCAATCAACGAAGAAGTATTTACCAAGTGATGCCATAATGGGTAGCAAAGGACATGTATTACCAAGCCCTAAAAATAATTGCCTTGTTGGCATGAAAATCAAATTAACAATGAGAGGCAAAAAAAGAAAAAGTACAATTTGGGTGATACTGATGAGCAGTGTAGAGCAGCTCAGAGAAAGGACAGATAATGTGATCTGCATGAATAAGCAAGACCTCGTGCAAAGAGCATAGGGTCGTATGTTAAATTAAAGGGTGAATACGATTACGAAGGATAGGGTGGGAGGGAGAGTACTGCAGTCAATAGGAACAGCAAAAGCAAAAGCTCAGACATTTTCCTGAGGAATCCTATTTGGAGGACAAAATTCTCCAGCCTTCAGCCTTTTTCTCCTTCTCGCCAAAATGCATGGTTGTCTGGCCCTCAGGGGATATAAAAGTACCTTAAGCCTGAAATGTGAGAGAATATGTGGAAGTCCACCCCTAAAATAGTAATGAGCAATCTCTTGGTTTCTCTACTATATTTTGAAGAAAATAAATGAACACATGTCAGATTCAAATAGATCCCTCAAGAAGGATAATTTTAGTTGACTGGAAGCCTGTCTGGGCACGTACAAGCACACAGATATCAGTTACCTTTGGTTACTGAAGAAGAGCAGGTGTCTAAACAAAGCTGCTGCTAGTCAAACTAAACTAAAATGACATTGCGCTCCTCTGCAGCCCTCGGGATTAGTGAGCGTGCAGCAAGCCCAAGAGCGCCTTCCTTACAGATGGCTTTTGAGGACACCTGTACTTAATCAACTGCCACAGTCAATGGCTACATCTGAGCCTGACATTTTGTCTCAAAAGAATCATAAAGCTGTAATGGCACAATACTGTTGAGCTTAGAATCTGTCAAAAGTGACTCCAGGACATTTGTTCCAGGTTCTAGCAACTTTTGGCACATTGTTGGGTTTCTCTTATCTCCAACTTAATTCTTAGTAAGTTAAGCAAAGGTACAACTTACTATTTATTTGCAATTACTTTTTCAATTTTTCAAAACCTGTCTAGTGAGCACTCACTCTGGAAAAGGCTCTCTGCCAAGTGTTTGAGGAAAGAAGGAACACAAAGATGAATGAGGCAATTGATGCCCTCAAAGAGCGTAAAATCTTCTCTGGTGGCTGCATGCAAGTAATACAAGCTGCATAAGGCAGAGTAAGGCTGAGGCTGTAAGAGATACAGAACATGCTAAGGGAGACATGAGCTGAAAAGACTGACTTTGAGAGGTTTCTAGGATGATTCCTCATGGGTATCTTTTGACAATATTCTGGATTGGCTGGGAAGAGAAACGTTCTAAGACAACAGAAGACAGTAAATAAATGGAGGCACAGGAATATACTGGTCAGGCACAGTGGCTTACACCTGTAATCCCAGCCCTTTGGGAGGCCAAGGCAGGTGGATCACTTGAGGTCAGGAGTTCAAGACCAGCCTGGCCAACATGGCAAAACCCCATCTCTACTAAAAATAAAAAAATTAGCCAGGTGTGGTGGCGCACACCTGTAGTCACAGCTACTCAGGAGGCTGAGGCAAGAAAATTGCTTGAACCTGAGAAGTGGAAGTTGCAGTGAGTCAAGATCATGCCACTGCACTCCAGACTGGATGACAGAGCAACACTCCATCTAAAAAACAAAAAAACCAAAAAAACAAAAAAAAGAATATACAAATGCATGATGTATTTGGAAAATAAGGAGAAGCCTTGTGTGCCTGGAAAGGATGGAGAGGATATAATGAAAAAAGACATTTTAAAATGTAGTTTGAAGCTAGATGATAACAAAATTAAAAGCCAAACTATGAAAATATAATTTTTTTCTATATATAAATAATAAGGAACTATTCAAAGTTTTGAGCAGTAAACTGTAGTATAATCATATATGAGCACTAGTTTGCTATCAAGAAGGTGAATTACGAACTAAAGACTTTTTTGAAAGGCTAGTTGAAACCAGACACCATATTCCTAGAGTAAGATGACAGAGGCCTGACCTCATTCAGAAACAGCAAAAACAACTAAATAGAGGCAGATGCGCTCTATCAGCCAAGGTGCAGAGAGGAGCAGAGGATAGCTCCAGCTTTCTGGTCTGAGTTGGTGTTTGCGTGCCATGCTCCACAACACTTCTTATTTGCATCCCACCCTATGGAATAGGTTTGCAACACATTTCCATTCACAAATAAAGAAATTTACACTTGCAGACCTTCTGAATCTGCCCAGACCAGAGTTAACTATTAACTTAATTACTAATGTAGATTCAGACCAGTAAAGAATCTGACTTCTGACCCAGTAATGGGGAGGTTAGAGATACTTTCAGGTGAGGAAGAGGAAACAAGTAGGAACATTTCCTAGAAAAAAAACACTGGAGGACACACTAGATCTTAAACTGCATGATGGTCATCAATGTAGAGACCACCCAATAACAGTCAGAAATGCTCACCTGACGTTCGCTCATAGCACTTGACAGAAATTATGACTGTGTTTCAGAGACTTGCAAACATTTAGTTTGGGGTCATTTGTTTGTTTGGAAAATTAACCACTGGAGAGACCTAAGACTATTCCAGTTCTGATGAATCTTCCAAATTGGAGACAGGACAATAGAAAATATTCTCAGAGATAAAAATTTTTTCTAGAAAACTTCAACAGGGTGTTGAGGCAAATGTTATATGAAGTCTTGTAGCACAGCAATAATGTCTACAATCTTTTGCCTTGTTAGAGGAAGACCAGGCATGCTTCATCACAAGATGAAGTTCACTTATTTTAACTTCAGCTACTAAGGTCCTTATTTATATCAGCAATTGCCTTTGATGTATTATAATGAGTTATGCCTTACCTATATCCAATCTTAAAAATATCCATTTTCCCAAGGATTCGAAGGAGGAAAGGCTTCACCTGTGACCTTGGAGAGCTCCAAACAGGTGGCACACCTCTGCAGTGGGCAGCCTGTAAGACCTGCCTCAAGAGCAGAGGCACAGCCAGCCCTCTGACCAAGCAGTTTACCCAAGAGTAACTGGAAGCAAACAGCTAAATGGAAAATGTGGTGAAGAGTTTTTAAATCCCTTTTAAAGTAAAGCAAATGTCCTCATGTATTTCCAGAATAATCATTGACGTATTTATGGGTTGAAAATTTTTAAAGATTCAGATCTTAGGGATTAATACCTTTAAGTGATCTTGCATAGCATTTAATCACCTTAAACAAATTAGGTAATAGCTTTTATTGCTTCTAAAGCACTTTTATAAACCATCTTTGAATGACAAAAACAAAAATATGGAGCAGATTTGATATCCTACATGTAGAATTTTGATAGTTTCATAGTTATACTTTGGCAGTATGTTGAACCAATTGACATTTTACAATGATACTCCTTACCTGCTAAGGGGTATCCATAGCCTATGATTCCTGAGCAATTGTGAGCTTGTGTAAGCATGTGTGTGCATGTGTGTGTGTGTTTGATGGTTGCCCCTACTTAAGGCAAAAACTTGCATAAGTTTGCCATTTAGGAGGTGAACTTTATCCAGAAAAGAGTTATTGACTCCTGTGCTATTTCATCATCTCATAGTTTGAGGAAGATGAAAAAGTCATCTGAAAAGGAAAAAAAGTACACTTAAAAAATTCACTACTTTCTTTGACTTTTAGGAAGTTTCCACAAAGCTGACATCCATTTTGGTGGTGAATTTTTTTACAATATGAATTAGCAAATATGTAACAAAGGTGGTATTTTAACAAGACTAAGACTGACCAGTGTGTCTTGTCCCAAAACCAAACAATTGGAAGACACAGACTTTCCAAGAAAGGGGAATTCAACAAAGCATTCTTTGTAAAAATCCAGTATTCACCTTCTAATCACGAATTTGAATGATTTTAGGTAATTATACCTTCCCATGATGCACATACCCATGAGGCAGCGTCAGAGTGGCATTAGAGAGGAGTGGAAAGTACAGACCCTTTCTCCGAGCCTCGAACTCTGTCTCCAATTAAGTCCTCTCTGCCCCAGGCCCTGTCTGGCTCATTCCCAAACCATGGCCTCTTCTGCTGAACCTTGTCTAAATCTGACAGCTCCTCCAAGTCCCACATTCGGTGGAAAAATACCATCTACACATGTTGCTCCCCCTCCTCCTGCGGCTGAAAGACATATATAGTATTCAGATTTCCACCGTCATTTCCAGTAATTAGCTATTTTTCATGGCAGTTGTCCGTGAATCATTCCATCTTATAGATGGTCAGGGTGAGTCCCAGGGATTGAATGACTTGCCCTCTGAAAATCTTTGACAGAGCAATGACAGAGCCAGGTTCAGAAGGTAGGGCCCCTCAAGAAATGGGTCACCCCACACAAAAACTCAGGAAATGAAAATGTGGCCATGAGATCAATTACAGGGGAGAACTTTTAGTGAGGCTAAATATAGCACCCCATCTGGAAAACAGCCAATGCTCAGAAGGCCAGTTCCCAGGGCTCACACAACAGCACTCTAGGATCCTTAATTGACACAGGTGGGTCACATAGTTCTTCTAAACCTCTCCTAAAAATAAACCTTTAATGAGTCTAACTGCAAGTGTTGATTGTATTGTCATTTTAAAATTCAGGATGAAAAGAGGTAGTGGTGAGGGGGAGAAAGAGGTAGTTATTCTTAGGAAATCAGAGGTACATTCCATGTGTTGCTGGGAAGTGCTTTTGGAAATTGTGGATGAAAAGAGTCAAACCCGGTAAAATATTTGAAGAAATTTATTCTGAGCCAAATATGAGTGACTAATGACCTGTGACACAGCTCCAGGAGATCCTGAGAACACGTGATAAGGTGGCTACCGTTTCGTTTTATACATTTTAGGGAGATAAAACCTCGATCAATACATGTAAGATGTACGTTAGTTCTGTCTGGAACAATGTGGGGGAGGCGCTTCCAAGCCATAATCTGTTTGGCAATTGGTTGAAAGATTTATTTTCTAAAAACCTGGAATCGATAGAAAGGAATGTCTGAGTTAAGATAAGGAATTGTAGAGAACAAGGTCCTTATACAGATGAAGCTTCCAGGTAGCAGGCTTCAGAGAGAACAGATTGTAAATGTTTCTTGTCAGACTTGAAGAGTTTGTTCTATCAGTCCTAAGGTCTCTGTTTTCATGTTAATGCTGGTCAGCTGTACCTGAATTCCAACAGGAGGAGGGTGTAATGAGGTATGTCCCGACCCCCCACTTCCCATGTGGCCTGAACTAGTTTTTCAAGTTAACTTTGGAATGGCCTTGGCTGAGGGGAGGGTCCATCAGTTGGTTGGGGGATTAGAATTTTATTTTTGGCTTAAAAAATAGATTTTCTTTCTTCTTTTTATAAATTTCTTATAGATACCTATTTGATTTTCTTTTACGGTATTTGCTTTGTTTTATTAAAACCTGAGAAATGTACTTGAGGTTCTGTGATCCCTCATTCCCCCAGGGATGAGGGATGAGGCTACTGTGTCTGTTTCAGCATCACAGTTTCCTTCTTGCTGTCTGTAGACACCAGTTCCAGGCAGGGGGAAGTGATTCCAGCATGTGGGCCAGCAAGGTCCTTCTCCAATCCCTGGGGAGTCCCTGACCTCCTTAGGGGAAGCATGGGTGGGCAAGCAGGTGGGAGTGAGTAAAGGCCATGAGCCAGAGAGACCCAAGTTTGAATCAGAGTTTCCCCTCCTCACTGCCACTTCTGTGTACAAGTCTCAGGTTATTTGTCTCTACCTTGGAATTAATGATACTGAGCCCTCCTCATAAGAGGCTGTGATTACCAGATGAGTGAATGGTCCAAAGGGATGAATTAAGGGCCTGGTGCAGGAGCCCCTCTCAGTATACCTGTAAGGAATTTTAGCATCTAAATAGTCATCTTGAACATTTAGGTAATTGCTGTTACTGTTATTGCATCTAAGACATTTAGGTAAAACAAAATTTAGAACAGGGTATTAGTTACAGGCTAGCATTCGTCCTATAAATGACAGTGATTTCGTGGTATAACTCATAGAAAATAACTTACAACGATCAGAAACAGAGGGAAGACTCTATTCTTAGTTGGCATTTCAAAAGTACCCCAGTTTTTGTTTGTTTGACTCCCAATTTAAAGTCAAATGCATGTTCTTCACGAGAAGGTGAGTGAATTAGGTGACATTCCGCTACGGGAGCCCAGCTACAATGACTGGCTCTTTGTTTCTGTGTTCACTATAAACGGTGTTCCATATTTTCACGTGCATTTTTCCTTTCCTCAAAGCAGAAGCCATATATGGACCTCTCTCATCCCCTGGGTAGGGAAGGGAAATTTTCCTCCAAGCTTCCAGCATCTCCGGCTGAAACCGACATAAAGCAGATTAAAAAGAGAAAAGCATAAAAACTGCAATCATTTTTTTACATATGTAAGGAAGGCTTTACCAAAAAACTAGAGACCCAAAGAAGCAGTTAGAACCAAAGGTTTATCTACCAGGCTTGACAGAAAGCAGCAAATTGAGGAATTGTGGCAAAATAAAGGGGCTTGAGCTGGGCAGCTCACTGCGGAGAAGCCTCAAGGAACGTTAGGGTTTCTTTAACAATGTTCGTTTGCACAGATTTCTCTTGGCCCCAACACCTCATCTCTGGTGATAAGAATATCTTTCTTTTTCCTGGTACAAGGAAGTAGCTTTCACAAGAGAGTTTTATTTCCTGCTTTCAGGAAGAAAAAGGAAGATCAGAGATCAGAGTGCCCTTCTGGCATCTGCTGTTTTTCAAACGCCTTTAACTGAAAACAATCAATATTCCAGAGTGCTGTATTTTGACGTGTAGTAGCTGAACTCCACCTGCTTCCCAAATCTAGCAACGGTCTAGTGTTCAGTGAGCTCTTAGTCAATGAACTGTCAGACTTACACACAACCATCTACTACTAAGGGATTTCTCCAAAGACACATCCTACAAGCTGAGTTTTCCAGCTCATCGAAGTCCTCAAATAAGCTTTTTCAGTCACAAGTTAAAGGACATCAGAGAAGGCAGGGCAGGCCCAGAGAGTTTCCCAGGTTTCAATTCACTCTTTCCAGCTAAATTCCTACCTTTAAACATAATACTCAATACACAAATGGCTTTTTGTGTGTGTGTGTCACTGGTTTGCCCTATTTTTGTTTGACCTTTTTGTTCCAATCCAATTCTACTCCTTTGTAGTTTGTCCTAAAAACTTTTAAACAAAGATTTTTCTCTGGCACTTCCAAATTTCCTGAAGCTGGGCAGGCAGGATCATGTGACTTGTATTTTGTTTATGTGCTTTTACAATTCTAATTATAACCCTTTGGGGAGCTGTTCTGCAAAGGGCTGTATAAAGGAAGAGCTGGATGGGTGACCCTCGTGTTGGCAAGAATTGATCATACATGTCACTTGCGGCTGGGTGCAGCTGCCATAGCTAATGCTGAAATAACCCTGGAGCAAAGGCTCACCCCAGCATGTCGTTACATTTTATTGAGTGCTCAGGAGGAGAACTGATTAAAGCAAGGTGAATGCAGCGCTGTTAGAAGTTAGCTGTCTCTCCGAGTTGATTTAGGGACACCAAAGTGTCCCTCAAAATAATCCTCCTCTCTTGTTCTCTGAAAATGGTCCAAGTCTTTTATTCTATAATTAAAATGTCAGGTTTGGAATCTAAAAATCCCCGCTAACATCATACTGAGCCAGCCACCTTTTAAGAAGAGTGTTACCGACGGGTCAGGGAACTGCGATCAGGAGACAGCAAACTGTCAAGCCCCTCAGAAGGAAAAGCTTTGCAGTAGGGAATTTATTTGCACCTTTTGTTACTGGGCTAGTCAAATGAAGATAAAATGAATTTTCTCATTAAGAGAGCCATGAAGGAGACTCAGGACTGCTTCTCCTCTCCCATCCCACCACCCCCTTCACTGCAGAGCCTAGAATCTACCATAAACTGTCATCCTTTTACATTAAGAATTACCTTTTGTCTCTCAGTGCCTATTTTTTGTCATTGTTTGCAAATATAGGGGTGGGGGGAGGGCAAGGAGCACATCAGGGGTGCTCTCAAGCCAATGCTTCTCAGACTGGCCCAAGCAGATTCAACATCACCTGGGTGTTTTTATCAGAGACGGCTCCCAGGCCCCACCTGAGACCTATTGAATCAGAATCGGTTTTAACAGCATTCCCAGATGATGCATATGCACATTAAGGTTTAAGAAGTGCTGGCCACAGCTTAGAGTAGATTTATTTATTTATTAGTTTGTGTGTTGGGGAAGATGAGGTATCTTTTCTGGATATTGAAAGAGGATGTGAGAACACAAGAAACTATAGCCGGCCAGGTTCAGTGGCTCATGCCTGCATTTCCAGCAATTTGGGACCAGGCTGGGCAACGTAATAATACCTTATCTCTACAAAAAGTAAAAATTAAACAATTATCCAGGTATGGTGGTGTGCACCTGTAGTCCCAGCTAATCAAGAGGCTGAGGTGGGAGAATGCTTGAGCCTGGGAGGTTGAGGCTGCAGTGAGCTGTGAATGTGCTACGGCACTGAGACCCTATCTCCAAAAGAAAAGAAAAAAGGAAAGAGAAAAGAAAAGAAACTGCATCCTATTCTATATCTTGGTAGATTTACTTGAATGTTCCCCAAGGCCCATCAGCTTGTCAGTCCTAGGCAAAGTCATTATTTGTTCCTATAGTTGCTGGATCAATACCCTCCACCTGCTGGTGGCCAGGTCTCAGTCCTTCCCATTCTTGTATCTGTCTAAAAGTCCCCCGGAAGAAAAAGGAGTCTCTCGCACACAGTAGGCCTCTGCCTGCAGCTCTGTTCTCCTGCTGCTCTAGCTGTTGCTCTGTTCTTGGGGCAGCCTCTGCCTCAGGTCTCTGAAGCTTTAATGCTGCTGCGACATAGTCTCCTACCACCGAAAAAGTAAGGGGACACATCCCTGGCCTTCAGGACCCAGGGAAGCTGCATGGTAAACTGATGTCACCTAGAGTTCTCTGCCATCTGCTTAATGGTCTCCAGTGCTCGCCTGCCTTTCAGATGACAGCATTTCTCTTCAAATGACCATCTCTACGCTGGACAGGAGGCCAAGGAGTGGGAAACTTGAGAGAAGAAAAGGTGCAGATGATGGGAAGTAGTGGCCAGAAGGCAAAGCTGGTCACCAAGGAGTGCTCTGTGGTGGAATTGAAGAAATTCAGCTCAGTCTGCCATTTATTTTTAGAATTTTTAGACACAGGATCTCACTCTGTCACTCAGGCTGGAGAGCAATAGTGAAATCATAGCTCACTGAAGCCTCAAACTCCTGGGCTAACGTGATCCTACTGCCTCAGTCTCTGAGTAGCGGGGAACTATAGGCATGTGCCATCATACCTGGCTAATCTTTTAAAGCTTTTTCTAGAGACAGGGTCTTGCTATTTTTCTCAGGCTGGTCTCAGACTCCTGGCCTCAAGCAGAAGTGCTAGGATTATAGGCATAAGCCACCATGCTTGGCTATGTCTGCTATTTAATGTTAGGTTTTTATCTAAGCTGTGTTATAATGCAAACTTTCCTCCATTTTTCCCTAAGCAAAACTTTAGTCCAGTCCACTATCCTTGACTGTTTGGCGAGACAGCTGCACTTAGAGGCACCGTGTCTAGAGTGTTTGGTCAGATGGTGCAGGCAGAAGAGAACAGCCTCAGAAGGCATGCTGGCTGACAGCCTCAGTGGCTTAGATGTCAGTGGAAGCCGGAAGTTAGAGGAACAGAAACCATGATATTTTAAAATCCCAGAATTCATGGAAATTTCACTGGATTGTCGGATCACTGGATTGACCACAGCATGTGAGATAAGGAAGCCTGGAGGGTTGCTTCTTTTCATTAATTAAAAGAAAGGGTTAGGGGACTTGGATCCCCCTCAATCCAATGTGCTGAGATGACCTGGATCACTTAGGAAGCAATAACACTACTGATGGTCACCATGCCCTTTCCTTCCAGGACACAGAGTCCTTGCTAGAGAGTAGGCAAGATTAGGTTGAGTTAAAGCCAAGAACAACCACCAAGACCTGCTTGCTCCTGGCTCTGAAACCACGAATCCTCACCTATAAGGATTCTTCCTCCCAGCGACTCTCTTTTTACTCCCAGAAGTCCAGCTCCATCCCTTCCCCATCTGCCCTTGTCTGTCAGACTGGTTTGTATATGTCTGAAGCCTAAGCCTAGATCAAGTTAAGTCCCCCTCCATGGGACCTCTGGATCATCAGAGTCATTGAGCAACCAATTCCCCTAAGAAGGCCTTGTCTATTGAGAGCACTTGGAGAATCTCCACAGGGAGCCACCAACTCCTGATGCCAGCATAGCTGAATCTCAGCTGAGCTGCAACCCAGAGATACCGAGAAAAAAGAGCTTGAGGTTACATAGTTGATACCTCCAAGCCTGAAAAGAACCTTAGCGTTTCTTGTTTTTGGAAGTCCTTCTTCCTCTCCTTACACACCCCACTGCTTGTGAGCTCACACAGATGGAATGACAGCCTTCTTTTGTGACGGGTGTGGACTGACATAAACCTGGATAGCTGGTTAGGTCACAAGGTGCCACCTGTTCTTGGCACAGGCTTACAACACTCATCATTGCCCCAGGAGCCCACAGACCCATCACCACATCACTTTTGGTCTGCACGCTCTTCCATAGACTCTGATGATCTTCAACCATTGCCAGACATCAGAATTACCTGGGGCAGCTGTCCAAGATGCAGACTCCGGGGCCTGTGCCGTGGGGATTTTGAGGCCGGTGGTGCACAGCCTGCCCTGGGAGAAGCCCTGCTGGAGCCCTTGGCTTTCAGCTTCCAGTGTGTCACCTCCACACTCCCTGCCTCCAGGCTCTTCTGAAGCCTTCATTTTTTGCTCTGATGTGACCCCTTCAGGGCCAGGTTCATCCTTTTTGCTTCAGGCGTGTTACTGATTCAGTGACCTACCCCACCATCCTGTCAGTAACCTCCTTTTTAGTTTTCCTGCTCTCTTCACATTTTTTTCTAAATCGCTCATAGTTCCTCACCATTCTGCTCTTCCTCCTGCTTCCATCCCCCCACCTAATCTTCTAGATAAAATTCACCTCTGTGTCTGGGCACAATGACTGATGCTGTAATCCCAGCACTTTGAGAGACTGAGGCAGGAGGATCACTTGAAGCCAGAAGTTCAAGACCAGACTGGACAACACAGCGAGACCCCCGTTTCAAAAAAAAAAAAAAGTCATCTCTGTAATATCTCCTTTAGATAGGCAAAACAAAACCATTTACATGTTAAGAGAAATGTCTCTTTACCACCCTTAAAATATTTAAAATACCAAAGACCTCATATTTATATGATTAATAGAGGAACCTCAGACCCACGGGCCAGCCAGGAACAGTAACAAAAATCTAGCTGTTGTTTGGCTGAGTCATTGTCCCTGTAATCGGGGAGCAGTGCCCAACCTGCCTTCACTGTAACACTGAGAACCCTGAAGAATTTTCACTATTTCCAGTCACTGTTACTGTGACAGGGCTCTAGGTTAGCAGTTTTATAGTCACCTACATTCCTTATTTTAAATGAAAATTGAAATGCTTTGAAGATTTATATTTACCAAACGAGCTGAGGAAAAAGTAAGTGCTTAAAATGTATTGCAATTGCAGGAATGAAAATCATTTTTAGGTATGACATTGAATTTTTAGATTTCAATCACTTCCTACTCATTTAAATTCTTTCTGAAAGCTTTAAAGGGAAAAGAGAGCAGAACGAAGAATTGAACCATTTAAAACTTGGTGAGACAGGTAATAAATTATACCTGAATCATTTAATATTTTAATAGTTCGGCGTTTAAGGTATCTTCTATAAATGTGGTGCTGGGTAGTATCGCCTGAATTCAGTTACTTTGATAAACAGCTATACTTGCATAGAGAGGAAGGAAAAAGCCATTGGTCTAATCTTGACTTCAGCTAAAACAGCTCCCCCGCCCTCCCACCAACGCGGTATTACTGCCACCTAGTGGTAGCATATCCTCATCACAGAGGTCCTGCCTGTGGAAGCGGAGGGGAGTAGGTGTAGTTAAGCACAAGGCCACACGGCGAATCCACAAATTAAATACACTGGGGGGTGGGGGTGGGAGTTGGAGAGGAGGGAGAATAATTGACATTATTTTTTCATTGCTTCCAGGGCTATTTTTAGAAATAGTTATTTTGATGGGGTTTCAAAGTAGACATATGAAGACCTGTAAGGCAGTTTTTACTCCCGCGGAGTTTTTTTTTCACACAGGCTTCAAATAGACAAATAACATATATCTGAGATTCAAGTTTTCTATTAATTCGATGCTGGCCTGGAAAACATCTTGTGATTTAAAAGAAAGCACTAAAGTTAGTTGTATTACGGACTCAGTAAGGAAAGAATTGGGCTCAGTCAGAAGTGCCAGATAGCCTGTAAGTAGGGGTGAAGTCTCAGGCAAGTGTCTTAATTGCTTCCAAGCCCATTTGCCCAACCTGTTCAATAGGGGAACTGAGGTAGATTCCCTCTAGGACACTCTCCATGAAAAGCTCTGAGATCCCTCTTACTCATTTCTTAAGTCCTACCCCAAGGTAGACCAAACGTTCCGACATTTTAGCTGAGCTGCCCCATTTCACGCACATTATCATGAGTGATTTCAAGTTTTACCCATTTTCAAAAGCTGAATCGACCCTGGTGCTTCCTGGAAGCTAAGAATCTGGGAGATTCAGCTGGCCAGTAGGTCAAATAATCTCTGTTGTTTGCTATTAGCTCCCATTAGTTAATAGAGCAATCTTTTCAGGTGAAGTTGGACCAAGAAGACAAAAAGTGTTTGGATAAGGCACACAGGATCCGAAAGTGTGTAACGTCATTTAATTTCATTTGGTTGAGTTAGCAGCTACTTTTGCAGACTTAAATGCAAAAGCTGGTGTGTTTGACGTTTCATTTTTATCCGGGCTTTCATTACTCAGATATCAGTGCTGACACAATCGAGCATGACCTTTCCATGCAGATGGTGCCTTGCTTCACCAGCGCAAACAGCATCTGCCACGCTAACCTGCAAATGCACATGTTTGCATATTTTTAAGACACAGTGTCTAAAAATGGTGAAGTAAGTGCTGAAGTAAAGGCTTTCCAGAAGGGAGCATAATACCGCTTAATCTGTTTGCATTGCCTGTTAAGAAAGCCACAGTGAAGTTCTAGGAAATTGGGAGACAGGCAAAACACAGCACTCTTCTTCAACCACAGTTACACATGTGCTTTCTTAACATCCTTGGAATAATGTATAAACTCTGCTCTATCTGAAGGCATGTTGATTTTCTGTGATAAAAGGTGTTTGGTTAAATACAAATCATCCCCAGTTCAGCAGAAAGCCTAATATATATTATGCATATGTGCAGGATAGTTTCAGCAACCCTGGGTATTTGTTTTAGAAAAAGTCACATTATTTCAGGGTTAAAAGGGAAATCAAAAGTGACTTAGAATAATTTTCCTCCTAATATAAGAATCGTTTTTACCAGTGACACACAAAGGTGAGGAGGTGCATGGGAGCACTTTAATCCCTAGTATAGTCAATAAGAATAAAGAAACAGGCTGTGCATAGTGGCTCACACCTGTAAACCTAACATTTTGGGAGGCTGAGGCAGGAGGATTGCTTCAGCCCAGGAGTTCAAGACCACCCTGGGAAAAATGGCAAAACCCTGTCTCTACCAAAAATACAAAAATAAGCCTAGTGTAGTGGCACATGCTTGTAGTCCCAGCTATTCAGGAAGCTGATGTGGGAGAATGGTTTGAGCCCAGGAGGCAGACGTGATAGTGAGCTGAGATCATGCCATTGCACTCTAGCCTAGGTGACAGACTCAGACCCTGTCTAAAAAAAAAAAAAAAAAAAAAGAAGCAATGATAAAGCAAATGAGAAGCCAGTCTGCTTCTTTTTGTCACCAGAAACCAGCAATTCTAACCAATGTCAGTGATAGAGCCTCCCAGCAGAGGCAAGCCATTCTTCACTCCTTACCATAAACTGAACATTTGTGTCCCACAAAATTCCTGTGTAAAACCTAATCCCCAATGTGATGGTATTTGAAGGTGGAGCGTTCGGGGGTTATTAAGTCGTAAGGTCATAATCCTCATTAATGGGAATAGTGTTTTTATTAAAGAGGTCCCAGGGAGCTTCCAGCCCCTCCCACCATGTGAAGACACAGCAAGAAGACAGCCAGCATCTATGAACCATGAATGAGGCCTCACCAGATCCCACATCTGCCGGTGCCTTAATCTTGGACTTCCCAGCCTCCAGAAATGTGGGAAATAAATTTCTGTTGCATGTAAGCTACCCAGTCTGTGGGATGGGTTTGGGAGAGTGACCTAGGATTCCTGGGGACGGGGTGGGGAGAGTGGCCCAGGAACCCTAAGGATGGGGTGGGGAGAGTGACCCTGGATCCCCAAGGATGGGATGGGAGAGTGACCCAGGACCCCTAGGGATGGGGTTGGGACGGTGACCCTGGATCCCCAGGGATGGGGTGGGGAGAGTGACCCAGGACCCCTAGGGTTGGGATGGGGATAGTGACCCACATTATTCACAGTCATGTGAATAAGAACTTCACTTCTTCTGTGTTGAAGTGTTAAATTTTGGGTTTGTCTGAAGTAGCAATTTAGCATACGCCGATTAACACAGGGGAGAACGAGGCAGAGTGAAAAGAGCCTCGAGTGAAAATGTTTTGTGCTAGTTATTCATCCATTGGCTCTCAGCTCCACTTCTGACCTCCTCCTCCTCCCTTGGTATCACAGGGCGCTGGAAGCCCACAAACTACATTTCACTAATTCCCTTGCCAGCTCTCTATCAGAAAGAATTTGCTAACAGGGAGACTGCAGAAGGGTAGAAATCTTTTTTTTTTCTTCCTTGGGCAGTGCTTTCAGCAGTGGGAGCAGCCTACAGCAATGGTGGGCAGCTGCCTGTTCCAGAGGCCTCAGTGCCAGTTTTCAGCTCCATCAACAGAGTTATGTCCTTCTGGTCCCATAGACCAGCAGTGGCAGCTAAATGTCTACAGTGGCTTCTCTTTTCCTAACTGGAGCCTGACTGATGCACATAAATTCTCTTCCTGGTGCTGCTAATTTCTAACAATTTTCTTAACATTTCTGAACTCCAACTTTCTAACCTATTAAAAAATGACAAGAATGACAGGAATAATGTACCTGCTCACCTCAATAACACAATGTTCATAATATACAAATAAAAGTGTTTATGAACACTCATAATCTAAGGAAACATATTTTTATGGATCCTGGTTAAGTTTGCTGTTACTGGTCACGTCTTTCTCTTTCTAGACCTTCAGGAGCCCCCTACATGTTTCTAAATTATGATCTATTCAAGTATGTTCTTTTTTCATTTGAAAAGATGAATATAGCCTGCACCAGCAGGGGGAGCTGTTCTTTTATAACCATTGAGTGGTTGCATTTCTTCTTTGTGGGCAAAGCTTTAGTTTCAACACTGTCTGCTGGGAAATGTCACCAGTGAACCAATCAGCCTGGCTTCCTGTAACCATGTAGAACTGATTATCCAAGTCAGGCTGGTGATGGGCTTGGGCCCAGGGCATATGGTAGACACAAATGAAGAGTGACCTCAATATCCCATTAATGTTCCCTGACTTGTGCTCACTTGACCTCAGGTCACTCGTAGAAAAGGCAAGGTCTTAGCTGTTTCTCCCTGAAATCCTCCCCAGTGATTTCTGGGAAGGGCTGGCTTTTTATTTCACTTTAGCTCTCTCGTTAGATAAGTGACTTTGCATAGTTACCTTCAGTGGATTTACTGTATCATGGTTTTTAGGATGCTTTTAAAGTGAGAAAAGAAATGTGCTTGAGGTAGACCAGGTAGCCCTTTTGATGCTTTTACCCAGATAATTCTTTATCGTAAGGGCTGTACCGCACACTAAGATATTCAGCATCACACACACTGCACACTGCCAGTAGGCTCCCCCAAGTTGTGACAACCAACAATGAAACCCACCTCAAAAATGAGGACCCAGTTGAGAACCACCATTTAAGGGGCTATGGATACTATATCAGTGAAGGTTTCAAAGAAACAAAACCAATAGGATGTATATATGTGGAGTGTGTGTGTATGTGTGTGTGTGTGAGAGAGAAGAGAGAGAGAGAGAGAGAGAGTGTGTGTGTGTGTGTGTGTGTGTGTGTGTGTGTAAAATAAGGAATGCCTTCTTATAATTATGGAGGCTGCCAAGTTCAAGATCTGCAGGGTGGGCTGACAGGCTGGAGACCTGGTTCAAGCCCAAAAGCTGTCTGCTATAGTATCAGGAAGAGTTGAGGCTGCAGATGAAGAGAAGATTCAGTCTACTGGAAAATTATGTTGCTCAGGAGAGGCTGGCCTCTTGGTTCTGTTCAAATTTTCAACTGATTGGATGAGGTCCACCACATTATTGAGAGCAATCTGCTTTACTCAGAGCCTACTATTTAAATGTTAAGTTACTCAAAAACACTCTTACAGAAACACCCCCGAATAATATCTGACCAACTATCTGGGCAACCTGTTGTCACATAAAAGTAACCATCAAAGATATAAGATTATTAAGATTCTGGAAGTCCCTGCATCTAAGAGCTTACATTCTAGACAGTGATCCAGGTGATACGCAAGTGTTTCAGTTATCTGTTGCTGGCTGTATTCATCCATTTTCACACTGCTCTTAAAGACGTACCTGAGACTGCGCAATTTATAAAAGAAAGAGGTTTATTGGACTTACAGTTCCACATGGCTGGGGAGGCCTCACAATCATGGAGGAATGCAAGGAGGAGCAAGTCATATCTTATGTGGACGGCAGCAGGCAAAGAGAGAGCTTGTGCAGGGAAGCTCCCATTTTCAAAACCATCAGATCTTGTTCGACCTATTCACTATCATGAGAACAGCATGAGAAAGATCCACCCGTGATTCAACCATCTCCCACCAGGTCCCTCCACAACTCGTGGGAATTATGGGAGCTATAAGATGAGATTTGGGTGGGGACACGAAGCCAAACCATATCACTGGCTAGCAAACCATCCCAAACTTTGTGGCATCAAATAGCAAACATCTTATTAAGTGCATGTATTCTTTAGATCCAGAATTCAAACAGGGCATGGTTTGTCTCTCCTCTTTGATGTCTGGGGCCTCAGCTGGCAAGATGCAATCCACTAGGAGAGAGTGATTTGAATGGCTGGAGGCTGGAATCATCTGGAGGCTTCTTCAATCAAGTCTGGCACCTGGACTAGGATGATTCAGGTGGGCTTATCTGGGACTGTTGACCGAAGCACACACATGAAGCATTCCGCATGGCTTGGGTTTCTAGGCATAACAGCTAGGTTCCTAAGGAGAAACCCTGAAAGTAACATCTGGAGTGTGAGCATTCCAAGAGACAATGAGAGAAACTCTCAGGCTTCTTCTGATCTAACCTCAGAAGTGACCCTGTATCACCTCCATCACATTCTGTTAGCCACAAGTGAATCACAGAGGCCAGGCCAGATTCACAGATTCAAAGGAGGGGGAGTTAGGTACCACATCTTGACAGGGAGCAGTAAGGTCACATTGCAGGAGAGCATGTGGAATGTGAGATCTATCTATCATCTACCTATCTATCTATCTATCCACCCACCAAGTGAATTTGCCACAAGTAAGCAAATATTCTGTATAATTTCAGGTAGAGCTAAAAACAAGTGGTATTTAGACTGTTATAGATATGATCTTCTGGGGGTGATAGAAAGCATTCTAAAATTGTATGGCAATGATGGTTACATGACTCTGCAAATTTAATCAAAATTATTGTACACCTAAAGAAAATGAACATATGGTATATAAATTATACTTCAATATATCTGCTAAATATACAACTATCTTGCCACAGGCACTGAAGGATAAGAACAGGAATCCTTGGTTCCAGAACAGGATTCTAAAGGCCCCTTTCAGTTACACAGCAATCTACGTCCCAGGAGGGATGGGGTGGCCAAGATGACTGAGGGACATTCAGGGACTCAGGATTTCTACAACCACCACAGGACAGTGACTATTTACGAACCGGTATGAAAGTATTTTCTACCAATATTAAGAGCTTTGAAAAACAATGAGGCAGGGGAAGGAAATAGAAATGATAGGTTTGAGGCATTTTAGATATGGTGGATAAGGAAGCTCTTTCTGAGAAGGTGACCTTAGAAGAAAACCCCTGACAGAGTGAGAGTGCCACAGTGAGATCTGGAGGAAGAGAGATGCAGGAGGAGGGAAAATCAATGGTAAAGCCTGAGCCAACAGTGAGCCAAGTTCAGGGAGGGGAAGGAGGAGGGGGAGGTCTGATGGAAGACAGTGAGGAGAACGCTAAACATCTACTCGTTTTATCATGATGACAGTTGTATCACTATTTAAATGAAAGAGTAGCCGGAATATTGGTAGAAACTGAGATAAGTCCACAGAAGCTGTAAGCTTGATCCATTTCTGTGGCTCTTGTGCACAACTTCAGACATACAGTAGATAGGGGACAGGAAATCCTGGGAAAATGGAACTTTTTCTACAAAGACATTCCTAGGACACGTGGATGCAGGACAAGGATTCCCCCTCTACCTCAGGGGACCCTTTGCTCTTCATCTTTCCTGAAATGTGTCTTATGAACTACACAGCAGTGCTGCTTCTGTAGAACCTCATACTTGAAGTGATATCAAGGAATTAAACCAAGTGACTGAACTGGCAAATAGAACAACAACTGCACATTAGAGAAAGGAGGGTGAGAATGGAGTTTGAGACGGAGTGTTGAAAGTGAAAGGTGGGAAAACAATAGAGAAGAGAAATAAAGAAGAAGAAAAGAGGAAGGTTGGGAAGATTTCTGCTTGGTTTGTTTCTGGCAGATGTCTTAGTGTGGTTGGGAAGATTTCTGCTGTTTCTTTTCTGGCAGATGTCTTTGGTGTGCCTGAAGATGGTGCCTTCTAGTTCTTCTGCCCACACTCACGCCAAGGCTCTCCCTGGCTGCTCCCAGCCATGATGGGGCTACTAGATCTTGCTCTTCTTGCCCAATGCAAATGCTTCTAATGACCAGTCCTTGCTCCAGGGCTCCCCATGGGTCTGACTGAGACTTTCTTAGAACTTAGAACAATGTTCTTTCTACCTAATTCCTCCCTTCTTTTTCTCCCTTGACAGATGTCAGCTTATCCTGGATTGAATCATGGCCCTTCTAAAATTCCTGTCCACCTGGAACCTCAGAATGTAACCCTATTTGGAACTAGAGTCTTTGCAGTTGGAATTAATTAAGATGAGATCATAATGGATTAGGGTTGGTCCTAAATCCAATGACTGATGTCCTTATAAGAAGTCCAGCTGCAGATGCCGAGAGGAGAAGGTGGTGTGAAGATGGAGGCAGAGGCTGAAGTATTGTGTCTACCAGCCAAGGAATGCCAAGGATTGCTGGCGACCACCAGAAGCTGGGAGAGGGGCCTGGAACAGATTCTCCCTCAGAGCCTCCAAAGAAGCCCATCCTAGCAACACGTTGGTTGAGGTCTTCTGACATCAGAACTGGGAGATGATACATCTCTGCTGTTTTTAGCCATCCAGAGTGTGGTCCTCTGTTGAGGCAGGGCTAGGACACTAACACACAACTCCACATTGTGGTCTGAGACCCTGTCCGCTCCTCTCCTCTGGCCTCTGTCCTTCACAGGCACATCCACCCCATAAATCCCCTGCACTTTTAATTCCTTATTGGCATCTACTTTCCAAAAAACCTACACTGCCACACACACCCCCAAAAACATAGCCCAGTTTTAGGCTTTCAGTCAAAAGCTTCAGAGCTTCTATCATTGATCAACAGGATCATTGAGCTGCTAGTCCTTCCCATGTACTGTGCTGAGTGGAAGGCATATAAAGATGAACAAGACATAAACTCTGCCCTAAGTGCTCTCTCAGTCCAACTAGAGGAGTTTTGTCTTGAAGGATACATAATAAAACAAAATAAAATAATCTCAGGACAGTGGCAAAAATGTTGTAATTGAGACATGAAGTACATTAAGGTAGTGCAGGTGCTTAGCAACACGGAAGGTCACCTGACCCAGTAAACAGAGGGGGTACCCAGAAAACACCTCTCTCAAGAAGAGATAACACCTATGCTGAGACAGGAAAAAAGCAAAGGAGTTGGCTGGACAGAACATAGGAAAGCATTTTAGGCAGACGAAGAGTGTGGACAAAAGCATATGTATTCTTCACAAGACTAAAATTAATTTGATCTTAAGTCTCATTCACTTTGAGAAAAAAGAAAGGAGATAATGTGGCCAAATAGCTTCTCAGAAGTGGTCTTAGGGGCTGCTAGATCTGGCTCTTCTTGCCCAATACGAATGCTTCTAATGACCAGTCCTTGCTCTGGGGCTCCCCCATGGGTCTGAATGAGACTTTCTTAGAACTTAGAATAATGTTCTTCCTATGGTTGCATTGTAGGGTTACATTCTGAGGTTCCAGATGGACAGGAAATTTAGGGGAAATTTAGGCCATGATTCAATCCAGGATAAGCTGACATCTGTGAAGGGAGAGAAGAAGGGAGGAATTGGGTAGAAAGAACGTCGTTCCAAGTTCTAAGAAAGCCTCAGTCAGACCCATGGGGAGCCCCGGAGCAAGGACTGGTCATTAGAAGCATTTGCATTGGGCAAGAAGAGCCAGTTCTAGTGGCCCCATAGAACGCCGGAGCTGAGGATACAATGTGGAGCTGGGGACATATTTCCGAAACCTCCCCCGCCAACCCTGACCCCTTGCCCGATTAGACTCACTCCTTGTTTTGCGTCGGATTTTCGAGACTCTGTCTGAAGTTGGGATTTAGACACAACAGACATGTCTGAGGGTCTAAGGCATCCAGCAGAACTCTACTTAAAATTACCACTGAGAGGAATCCTCTAATCCCCATGTGGAAAAAATTCAGTGCTGTGAACCAGCACCATTGAAAAGAGTTTGCTGAAATAATAAGTAAATTATGTGATTTTTAAAAACATACCTTGTATTTGCTTGGAAGCAAAAGTCGCTAAAACATTAGAGACTGGATGCAGTGGCTAACACCTGTAATCTCAGCATTTTGAGAGGCCTAGATGGGAGCATTGCTTGAACCCAGGAGTTCAAGACCAGCCTGAGCATCTCTAAAAATAAATAAATAACCAAATATTTAAGAATTCTATCATCTGAACAATCTAATGTAAAACATATGTTACCAAATATTTTTATGAATGTCCAGCTTTTTGTTGAAACTATCTAGTAAGCCTCCTGCAGCTGCTACCATTGCAAAGCTAAGTGTGTGGTTAGTGGGTGGGTGGGGTGGTAGGGAAGGAAGGGATACTGGGAAAAATGGAGTAAGTAACAAAATGGAACAATGACATCAAAGGAGAGGGCAACAGACAGGACAGCAACATGAGAAAGGGACAAAGGCCGGAAGATTGAGACAAAAAAGTCGGACAATCTTAGAAAATTTTGCTACTTGTGCTTCCAAAAAAGTTAAGAAAAAGAAAAACCAGAATTTGCTGAAATGAGAATTAAATAGATACTAAAACACCAAATAAAGGGCTCTAGGGCTCTAGAAAGGGAACTCTAGTGCCCAGGCTGTTCCCCCTGTCGCTGCAGTGTGCATATTCAGTACCTCCCTGGCCTGCCCTGGCCTCTGTGTTCAAGTGGGCCCTGTCCTCCTCTATGAATGAACTGTAGCCAAAAGAATTTTAAGTGCTTACACATGTCTTATCAGAAGTAAGTGTCCTGCAGGCTGCCTCTCAACACTCGGGAACTTCTCACTGGCAACCAATGTTACCCAGGGTCTCACCAATCCTGGGTGAAGAGTGGTAATAAGGAGGACCATGAAGGATGGAACCATGCAAAGCGCCAGCAGCCTCTTGCAATCATCTAGTCCTTTAGGAACAGCTCCGCCATGCTGCTGGTCCTCGGGCCACACTGTTAGAACAAGTTACAGAGCACCCTGGTGAGTGCTGAGTGAGTCAAGGAGTAGAGAGGAAGAGAGAGAGAGAGAAAGGGAGAGAGAGAGAGACAGACCCATACGATGAGTTCGTGTCCTTTGTAGGGACATGGATGAACCTGGAAACCATCATTCTCAGCAAACTGACACAAGAACAGAAAATCAAACACCGCATGTTCTCACTCATAGGCGGGTGTTGAACAATGGGAACACATGGACACAGGGAGGGGAGTATCACACACTGGGGTCTGTCGGGGGAAAAAGGGGAGGGATAGTGGGAGGTGGGGGAGTTGGGGGAGGGATAGCATGGGGGAGAAAGGCCAGATATAGGTGATGGGGAGGAAGGCAGCAAATCACACTGTCATGTGTGTACCTATGCAACAATCTTCCATGTTCTTCACATGTACCCCCAAACCTAAAATGCAATAAAAAAATAAAAATAAAATAAAATAAAATAAAATAAAATAAAAAGAAAAGGCCGGAAGCAACATATGTTCTTGACTCATCTGATACTGCACTTTGTCCTACTTCTCAAGGATTCAGTCACTGCCGTTTCCCTTTAGCATTCCCCGGCAGGTAGAATCTACACATGAATCTGGGCACAAAGCCATTCAGGTGTGAGTAAGCCCATGAAGAAATTGGCACTCAAAGACTCCAGTAGTTCAGGCCGGGCACGGTGGCTCACGCTTGTAATCCCAGCACTTTGGGAGGCCAAGGTTGGTGGATCAACTGAGGTCAGGAGTTCAAGACCAGCCTGGCCAACATGGTGAAACGTCGTCTCTACAAAAATACAAAAATTAGCTGGGTGGGCTAATTGAGGACCAGCACTAATGGCAGGTGCCTGTAATCCCAGCTACTCAGGAGGCTGAGGCAGGAGAATCGCTTGAACCTGGGAAGCAGAGGTTGCAGTGACCCCATATTTAGACATTGCACTCCAGACTCGGTGACAGAGCGAGACTCTATCTCAAAAAAAAAAAAAAAAAAAAGACTCCAGGTGTTCCAATATGCCCCATTAGGTGGGTACCAGAATGGCCCCTTGTAACTTTTTCCTACCTTCTTCTCTCCTAATCCTCTTCCATGGAGGAAAAAATAATTGTCTCTGAATCATCCCTCTTCGGAGCATCAAGGATATATTAGAAGGTCTGGGTAACTAAACAGAAACATTGTGAAAGTGCTAAAACACCAAACTTCAGGGGTCAAACTTGTGGTTTGATTCTGTTTTTTTCTCCCACTCTAAGGGTGTTCCTGATATAGAAGCTTCCTCAATGTTCCCTGTGCTTGTGTGCAAGACAGAACGAAGGTGGGGGTGAAAGAGTGCACGCATCTTCCCCGACAAACCAGAGGCTGCTAGCATTCCAGAGAAACTAGGGTTTGGCCTCACACAAGCGGTTTGCACTGTTGTCCAGTCCCGGGTGGGGTGGTCGCCTCTTCATTTCCTTTGATAGCAACCGCCTGTTGCGTGATGTAGGGTGGGTGTCCTCAGCGGTAACTACCTAAGTTTGCATAGTTCCTGACTGACAGCACACTCCTGCCAGTGCCTCCAGGCCAGGGTGGTGGTGGTGGTGGGAGGAGTAAGTAACCGAGTTTCACTTCCTTGCCTTGGAGACTCAGAGCCACAGCAGGCTGCTGTCTCACAGATCAAGAGGGTGGCAGGAACAGCCGAGTTGTCTCCCTGTCTGCCTCTGTGAAGGGCGCGAATGGGCAGAGCAGAACTTCTAGAAGGGAAGATGAGCACCCAGGATCCCTCAGATCTGTGGAGCAGATCCGATGGAGAAGCTGAGCTGCTCCAGGACTTGGGGTAAGGGAGCAGATCTCCTTTCAAAGTGCCTGGTGGGTGGACATTGACTAGGTACTCCTTCCTGCGTGCTCGCTTTGATTAATGACTATCTTCAGTACCTCATTGCCCTCTGTCACCTCAACCTTCTATTTTTTTCCACTTTATTCGTTTGTATCTGTTAGGTATCTTCCTGTTTGGGTCTAATTCCACTGGAAAAGCATGCATTGTTTTTCTAGACGTGAAAACAAGTAGGTTGAGAAAATGGAAAAAAGTCAAATGTTGGACATTCTTTGAGAACAGGGACAGAATTGGGATGTAGGAGGTGATGCTGCCTGGCTTCCTTGATGTTGCTCTGGTTTATGGATAAATGTGCTGTTCAAGAGTTTCCAGCACTGACCCAGGAAGAGTAAAAGGACTGCATTGCTGGTAAGATTAACAGAAAGCCTACCCTACATTCCGTGTAAGGGAGAGGGACTTTTTCAAAAGACAGAGAATGAGGAAGTTTCTGCAACAGTCTCGCTTATGTGTTCCTTTCTCCTGATACTGCATTTGTGAGCTTTTATATTGTATGTATGTCCAGAGGGGCAACTTTGAGCTTTTAAATACCAACAATTTAGGAAGAGGATAAAATTTCTGCTTCAGACAGGTAAGTATAGGTAGGTGGAGTCATTGGAGTTTCTTTAAGAAGGGACCCAGATGAGACAACTCATCCGGGTATTTGATAGAAGAAGCAAGTATTACAGAAGAGAGGAACAGGGGATTTCCGAGAGAAACTGAGCCTTCTGCCTAAGGCACTGGCAATATCCCGAGGAGGGTGGCTTTGACAGCTGTGCAGGAGAGGGAAAACCTGTACCTTCTGTGTGGATAAATAGCTCTAAATCTTCATAACAATCCAATGACATAGAAGCTGTTGTCATCTCCATCTTATGAAGGATGAAAACAGGCACCAAACAGGTTTGAATAACTTGCTTGCTAGTCACACACCAATTACACAGCAAAGCTTGGAGTCCAGCCTGCCACAAGTTGTGTCCTTAACCAGAGAAAAACCAAAATAGAGTTGAAATCTCTCCATGTTAAGGATGCAGAGATTGTATCTTTTTAATGTGGTATTACTGTAAAAGTTTATCAATAATTCCTGTCTTTAGATTATAAAACTGAAATCTCAGAATTGAACTCTTACCTTCATTTGGCAAATCAGATAAAACACCTGAAATTTCCATTACAGAAAACTCCTCTTATTGGGAAGCCAGAGCTCTAGAATCTCTCTATCCCTCTAGACTGAATCCCCAAACAGAAGAGGTAAAAGGCTCTTCTGTGGGCATCCAACACAGGTGTCACCAAGTCCAAACGCTAAAGCTGAACTGTGGCCCTCCGTGGCTTACTGAATCATTAAGCTACATACAGTGCTTTACATGTTCTGTTATCTGTATTCCCATCCCACTGTAATAGAAAACGCCAAAGGAGAAGATAGAGGAATGTATTCAGTTCTGGTCCTTTAGTTAAACAAACAGTCCTTGAACCCAGAGTCTGTGGTTGAGTACCATGGGAACACACTTAGATGACAAAGATGAACTAGATGCTGTTTCTGTGCCCCGCCATGATGACAATAGCAAGAAGCAACTATAAGTGAACCCCACGGGGGGAACAGGACTGTGTCTTTCCTCCAAGTGCAAAGAATAGACATTCAATACAAAACCAAATCACCCACTTCCCTGCAAAACAAAAAAAGGGCACATTCACATCCAGATTTCTCTATTTCAGAAGGCCTGAACATTTATTAAACCTGAGAATGATTTCTTAGCAATTGCAACCTGTAGTTATCTGGGAAAACTGCAGTCCTGGTTCTTGACCTTGGCTGTCCTCTGGAACAACCCAAGGAGTTAAAAAAAAAAAAAATTCTGACACCAAACCACAGACTTGACAAATGATTTCAGTATCTCTGGGGGTGGGAGTTTTCTTGTCAAACTCTCCAAGTAATTACAAAGTGAGACCCTACGTTGATGATTATTGCATAGACTATATATCTACCAAAAGCATTAGGTAAATGTGGCTTTATTTTTCATTTTAAGTCTGTTGGGTGTGTACTTGAATCTTAAAATTACTAATAAATGTTGCTATTTTGTTTGTTGGTTTAGGGGCATTTCAATTAGTAACTTTATTGAGGTATATTTTACATATCATAAAATTTACCCATTTGAAGTGTATAATTCAATACTTTTGACTAACTTTACAAGTGATACAACCATCACCATCAATCAGTTTTAAAATATTTCTGTTCTCCCAAAAAGAACCCTCAGGTGTATGACTTATTTAAGCATACTCAATAGTGTGCTGGAAAAACATCTGGGGTGAGGTGGGGGCTGGAGAAAGCCCTGGTTTCTAGAATTTGCCTAGTTCCCTGGTATAAATGCTCCTGCTATAAACAATTTCAAGCTGCCAACAATTTAACATCATTGAATTGAATATTTAATAACCAGCTTGTGCCGGTACTTCCCCCTGCAGTGCCTAACTGATAAACTTTTTATAGATAACAATTTGAGCACTCTTGACAATGACTCGTTGCCTCTGCCAGAATACTGAACGCAACTCTAACATAATACTGACGTTTTCTTTGAACATTTAACCACTGGTGAGGTAGAATCTCTATCAAACCTTCTGATTAGTTTCCAAAAACCTCCATAAAAATAGAATGATTTAATATGATTGATAGATAAAAGGTGGCTGGTTTTAATGACTTAATTTTTAAAGTATTTTAAGAGATTGAGTACTTAGATAAATCATTCTGCTTATATTTTTGATAGACATAAACAGATAAGTTAGTGGTTAAATTACAGGAATATCAGAAGTCTTTGTTTTTGGGTCTCTGTTTTTTCTGGCTCTGGAATATGCAAACCCTGTACATTGAGCCCTGAACTGCAGCAAATCCACCACTTCCCTTTCTAGGATGTATACAACTTGCTCAGCGTACAGGCTGATTATTTTCTAAAATACCCAAATACAGTAACACAGTGCTTTTCCATGTCTCATTTATAGAGTGTCAGCCTAAAAACATTAATTTTCTTTCATCTAAAATACATTCATGTGTCCAAAAGCAAAGGAGAAATAGAACCATCTTAAATTGTTGCTCAGCATCACTTGCACTTTGCAGAGGAGGGTATGAGCTTGGGGGAAAGGCATGTGGGGAGGGCGAGAAGTGAGGGGGGTGGAGAATTAGGGGAGGAGAAGGAGGTGGACCAGGAACCAGGAGGTGGGTCAGGCTGTTTCCTGCTTGCAAAATGAAGAGATGGCAAAATAAAACAACTAATAAATACTAGACACATCACCTAAGTAACAAACTGGTATAGAATAGCTAGTTAAATTGTTTAAAATTTCAGCAATTCTTTGGCTCTAACAAAGGTTACTATAAGATAATGTAGGAATGGCATAGCTATATATAAGTATAAATACAAAAGAAATAACATAAAATGAAAATATTTTAGGATACTTTAAAATTAAATATTCAAATGATCTAGTCAGTCATAACTCCAAGTTAGAAATATAATAAACATTCTTTTTTTATATATTTTCTCAACTCTCAAGTTGTATAAGAAAGTACCAGTGTTTTGCTGACTTGGCCAGTGCCAAAGAACTAGATTCTAAGCTCTGAATATTTAAATAAATTAATAACCAATTCTTCGTTTCTACGCCCCTTACTCTTCATATATAAGAGAAGGTTAGAGTAGATCACAGAGCAGCAAACCTTATTTTATAAAGCACTGAATACTAAACATTTTAGGGTTCGCAGGCCTTACAATCTCTGCCTCAACTACTCACATCTGCCATTGTTGTTCAAAAAGTACCAAAGAACACAGAAAGAAATGACCATGATGGTGTCAAACAAAACTTTATTTACATACTGAAATGTGAATTTCATATAATTTTTATGAGTCACAAAATGTTCTCCTGTTTCCCCCAAGCATTTCAAATGTACAGCCATTCTTGGCTCCTAAGCCATACTAAAACAGGTATCTGGCAGGAATTGACCCTCAGCTGGCGGTTTGCTGATCCAAGGAATAAATGATAATAAACAAAATGAGTCCCTATTATAAGATAGGCTTTTTGTGGACACTAGTTCTGGTCTTCAAAAGGCACTGGTATTCCAGCTTTACATAGGAAGAGACTCAAGAGCAGAAAAATCAGGTTGCCTACAGTCTTGGAGTGTCTGTGTTCAAAACTCATGCTGACTTCACAAACCAGGTTGTTTCCCTGCTGTGGTAGTCCTAATTGACTGACCACCTACTATGTGCCAGCACCATGCCCTTCACGTGCATTATGCCATTTAGCATTCAGAGTAACACTTTCAATACGATATCATCATACTCCTTTCATAGATAAAAGGTGACTTCAATAAGTTTACTATACTTATTATATTTCAATAGGTATACATTCCAGGTCACAGACTTTGTAAGTAGTGGAGCTGAGAGACACACCTAGGAACTTACCCCAGAGCTTGCCACTGCATGCTGCTGTTCTGTAGAGCCCACTGGTTAAAGGTAGACATTCTAATAATGGCGATTAATAATTATTGGATGCTTATCATGTGCCAGGCTCTAGTTTAAGCCCTTTGCCCATGTAAACCTGTTTAATTCACACACTGCTATGAGGTGGGTATTTTTAGTAATTGTCATCCCCATTTACAGATGAGAAAAGTAAAGAGTTTTAATCACATGCCCGAGGTTCCATGCTAATGTACCTTCAAACCCAAGAGCTTTTGCTCCAGAGCCTTCAGGCTTGACCACTAATGCAACCTCCTGGTTTTCATCAAATTTCTCCCATCTTATTATACTAGTACATGTTCTTCATGCTTAATATGAACTGACAGAAGCAAAGAAAATTCTGTGATTATAACAAAGTTTACTATAAAAGACATTATTCTTTCTGTTCCTCACATAATATACATGCACATGCACTCAAAGGCAGGCCAGTATCTGAGTTATCAGAGCGTTATTGAATTTTGTGTAGATTTCATTTTCAGGACTAGAAAAATTTATTCAGCTAAGAGATATAAAGTCAAAATTCAGTGGAACCTGTTTACAGAGGTATGACACCAACTAGAGCAATACAGCTTGTTCCTCTTCTGTGCACAATTCTGTAATCTTGGATTCTAAAAACAGAAGGTGGTTCTTCTGTGGTTGTATAATTAGTACGTAAGTAGTATACAGTTCCATCTCTTCTTAACTCAAGTGAATTTCCTCTTCAGTTGTGGTGTTTTTCTGTTCCTCTGAAGGGTGACTTCCTTCTACTTACAAGTTGAAATCTGTCCCACAGATTTCCATGTTGGGTGGAGTCACTTTGTTTCATCCATTCACTTTCTATTTAGTCATAGATCTATATGTTGAATGATGACGTCAGGCAAGGCAGCATAGAGGTGAGTACAAAAAAAAGAAGGCATGGCTTTGCAGAGATGGAGATTTCATATGTATGTGGAGTTAGAATGCACTGTTGCGTGGGCTGAGGGCTGTATCAGTGTCTAGATAAAACAACCTCATATGGAAGGCTATCTCCTCCACATTGGAAGTGGAGAAGATGGCCTTGGAACTGATACGACTTTTGTAAATTGAAGTTAGAAAAGGTGACATTTTCTACAGAGAAATGGCATGAGCAAAGGAGTGAAGGTACCAAAATATACAAGGATTCAGAATTGAAAAAGCTCACATGGACTCAGATCCAGCCAGTCCCCAGAACGCATCTGGTTTGTCAGCGTTCAGATGGTCTGGTTCTGGTCTCTATCTCCATCAGTCTCGTTCTATGAGAAGCTTCCATCTGGCTTTTCTCTTGTAATTCTGCTTTCATGACCATACTCTTAGATATTTTTTAAAGCCTGTGTTAATTTCTGGCTCCTACCAACTCCCCTAGAGGATGAATTCCTATTTTGACCCCATAGACTTCTGGCTCCTACTCCCTGATAGAGACCTGCCTCTACCAGGAGCCCAGTGAACACTGCTGGGCCTTATCCGTGTTCCTTGCTCACCTCAGCCTTCTCCACGGTCATGCTCCCCCTGACCCTGCCCACTAGCATCTGCCCCCTTAGATCTTCTTTGTTTAAAAAAAGTTTATAACTTTAAAAAGCATAAGAGCAATCACTTGTTTTGATAACCGTATGATGTTCATGTAAAGGAATGTCACTTTTTAGGGATGGATGTTGAATTATTTAGGGCTAAAGTGTCAGGATATCTGTAATTAACCTTCAAACTGTTCATCAAAAGATTCCAAATTAAACATTGTATTAAAAATGTGGCAGAAGGTTAAAAATTAATCTGCCTAAAATACGAGTATTTTTTAAATGCAGGTAATATTTATGCTATTTTTCTACTTTCCAATATATCTGAAATTATTTATAATAAATTGTTGAAAGTAATGATAATATATATTATTAAAAATTAGAGAAATAAAGAGAAACATCAAAATAGAAAGAAAAGCACTAAAATGTCAGCCATGTTCTACCACCTAAAATAACATTATTCATCTTGATTCCAGTTTTAAAGTATTTTTTCTGTACACACACACACACACACACACACACACACACACACACACAGAGAGATTGAATTGTAGTCATATTTTGTGTATAATTTTGCTTTTGCCTTTTGGCAGGATATTTTTCCATCATCTCCTTCTTGATCTGTCTCAAAGTAGGCTCCGGGGCCAGCCTGTTTCCCTCTGTGAACGTGTGGATATTTAGGTTGATCTAGATTCCAGAAGGCCTAAAATAGATTTGGTCAATGAACAATGTGGACTCACTGAAGGTTTGTAGGAATGTGGAATTACACGGTCATCATGTTTTGTTTTTACGTAGATTAATGTTGTAGTTCAGCATGATGGGTGGAAATGGGGCTGGAGCCAAGACAATTAATTAGTGAGGCAGTTTGCAGGTTGGTGAGTAGGAAACTAGAATGCTGACCTGGGAATCGCCAGGAAGGAACAAGGGTAGAATTCAGTAATTCCAAGGAGCTAAGCAAAATAAGTGATTCATATCAAAACAAAACCAGTTCTACTGATTTTGTGTACAAAGAAATTTTGAAAACCTTAATGTGTCACAAATATATTATAACTCATCATTTGCTTTATCACTATAAAATTCTAAATTTTTCTGGGTTTCAGGTTACTGCTCCTGGAGTTCTGACTTAAACTAGTTGATTGTATGTTTTGGGTTGATTCACCAGATAATCTTAGAACCATTTTGCAGATGTCAGTCCTGAGGTACTAAGAGGTTTAGCCACCTGCTTTAGGCTAGAGCACAGTAAACTCCTTTCAAGGGTGAAGTCCTTAGGAGCAGGACAGTGAGTTACTCATCTTTGCCTTCTCCATCTGAACATACCACTTAATAAAGAGCAGATGTTTAATTGTTTGTTCAATTGCCCCATGTGGAGTCAAGTCAAGGCTCCTGACTTCAGCCAGTGAGCTTTCCACTGCACCAACGCTGATGGTGTACTTGCATTCATCATTTTCAGACTCACTCAGTCCCCTTATGCCCAGTGATTTTCACTGGTGGAATAAACTGATGTTGGTTAGAGGTATCATCTGAACCATGGAATACAGAAGAGACAACTAATGAAACAAGAATCTCCTTGTATTTTTTTACACACCCTAAAGTTCTTGCAGCTGAAGCTTCCCAAAAGTAACCTTCTCTGACTCCTATACTAGCCCACAATGGTAGGTTGTCAATAGCAACCACAATTCAAAGCCAATACCCTGAACCAGCACTTTATAAGGTCTAAGTTATAAGAGTAACCATACTAAGCCCAGAATAAAGCTTGATTTTATTTGAAGATGAGACCTCCTAAGAGAATCTCTGATTTTCATTTCCTGCCTAGTCATTCTAGGCGTTTTCAAGTTCAATCCATGAAGTGTTTTTTCCAATCCAAATAAAATGTTCCCTGAGGCTCAATTACGGGGGAGCAATGGTGCTCTTTTGGTCTTGCAGCCATTCCTGCACTGTGAAGGCATCCCTGGGGACTGAAGAGAAGGATCTCAGCACAGTGAGATGCAGTTTTTACCCCCTCCCGCAGGTAGTGGCTCTGTCCCTCAGGTCTGTCCAAGTCTGAGTTCCCTGCATAACTTGGTCCAGCTGGGTCAGGCTCTGTGGATTTCTCTTTATTTTTAAAGATGCATTTTTATCTTTCTTTGTTTTCTCTGCCTCTGTCTCCTGGATCACTTTTTGGGTCTGCATGTGTGTTCCCTAAGTCTCTGTCCCCATGTGCTTCTGGCTATCTGTGTGAGCTGGCGGGTCTACCTGGGTCTCTTGAGTTTTGTGTCTCTGTATTTCTATCTGTCTGTCTGCAGCTCTTAGACTTTCATGTCTCTGAGTCTTTGTGCCACTCTGTCTCTGAATCTCTGAGTCTCCATCTCTCTCTGTCTCTGTGTTTTCATCTTCCAGAGCTTCTTGCCTCATTTCTCAGACTCCTTCAAGGACAGGTCCCTCCTGGTTTCTAACTCCTACAGAATTCTCTCCTCCCTTTAGGTTTTGATTTCCATTAGCTGACCCTTGACTCCCACCAGAAAACTTGGGACCTGACTTTACTTCATGGGTCAATGAGATATTCACGTACTCTGCCTCTGTCATCATTCAGTTCTGTTTTCTAAAGCCTGGGGCAGCTGGCCTTACCATTTAGCTCTGCTCTTAGCTCATGTAAACATGGGCATTTAGAAGAGTAATTTTAAAATATATAGCCATGCTAGTTCCATCACAGACCTCCCTATCGGAGAGACTCTGGGGAATCTTTCATTGGTCTCCCCTGTATATCACACCACACCTGTCTGAGACTGTGTAAGAACTTCCAAAATCCTTTATATGGCCTCTGCTTGGTTCTCTCTATTTGAACAGCACCCATTGCTGTTATCAATGGAAAAATAAGCCCACACTTGTGAACTTGTGACTTGACAGGCTTGTGTGGGTAACGCCGTCTGTCTTAAGTATGTTACAGCCTGAGTCTAATATAAATTGCAGCACTGGTAGCTCTTGAGTTACACAAGGCAGTCTCTTATCCTAAACCCATGATTTCTAATGGTATAGAGGGCCAAACAGTTTATCTTTCACAAAATCAAAACTATCTAGCACCAGTCCTATGAACAAATACGCGTGAATGAAATCAGCAGCCAAGCAATCCCACGGAATAGTTCAAGTGGTAAGAACAGATTAAGCTTTAGAGTGTGAATGACTAATAGATTCATCTTATGTTCTACCACCATTGTGTTCAGAAAGATCGTGAGGCTGAGTATAGGCTCAGCAAGAAACACATATCAATTAGCTGTGCTATGTATGACCTCAGAGAAGGGGTGTGGCACATATGTTATGCGTTTGTCATCTTTAGTCTATATACTTTAGAGGGGTGTCAGTGTCATACAAAAGTGAGAACAACTTTGAAAATGAAGAAATAAGAGAATATTTCCCAAAGAAGAATGCTTCTGTTGGCTGTTCAACTGCAGGGCATTTTGGCTGCTTTCACACAATCAGGAATTTTTGTTCCCACTTTGGGTTGAAATATATGTCCGCTTTATAATTCTGATGGGACAGACTTGAGGTTCTATTTCATGTATCATTTCCAGGCAGGGAAAAATGTATCATTAAATATGTGAATTATCTGTAGACATGAGTTACTAAGAAACTTTGTCATCAAGAAATATACAATCTAAATGGATGTGTGGCATGTGTTTTAAAGTGCAAGATTATTTCCCATGTCCACCAGTTCGTCCAGAGTTCTTTTGCATCACTCCCCAACAGGGACCCTGTGCTCCAGCTAGGCATTTGGTTGCCCATTTACACTAAGCACATGTCACTGCCAATGCCTTTGCTTATGTCATTTCTCCTCTCGGAATGCCTCTCACTGCCTAATGAATTCTGTATTCATGCTTCAAGCTGCAGTTTATCATCTTCCCCCTCCATGAAGTTTTCCTGATCATTTCAGCCCACTTTGAGCTCCCTTTCCTATGCTATCATATTTACTGTCCGTATCACTAAGATAGCAGCTACTTGGTGATTCTTCTGTGTTAACCTGCAGATCCTTCTCTTTTTCATTCTGTTAGTACTGAAAAGTCACTTAGTTCTTTGCTACGCCCTTCTCTCCAGATGCCAAATTCTGTGAACTCAAACTGTTCACATTATTGAAGTGAATTAAAGTTTTCAGGCCCAAGACTCCTTCCTGTGCATGCTCCTTAAACTCTATACTGCGTAACAATCACGTGAGACAGCAGGTGGAGGGCGGGTCCTGAGGTTGTGTGTGGTCCAAGTTGGCTGCTCATTAGCATCCCTTTTCACTTGGTATTTCCCAGTAATAAAAAATTTCTTATTGCACTTGATTATAAAACCATCACTCTTATAAGTGCAGATGAGGAAAATGACCTAATTGGAAGTTTTAATCATCAGTAAGTTCAGTGTGAATCAGCTGCGTGATGCAATTGTGAAGAAACTGATGCAATCTCAGGCTGCTTTATGTGTGCCCAGCAGCCAGAATAAGGAAGCTCCTGTGCTGCTTGTTTTGCAGGTCAGAGCTTAATGCTAAAATAGATTTTTTAAGTATGAAATGTTTTCAGAAGAGATGAGGTCTCTGGGTGATAAGGTCCCTGGATAATAAAGGAACTGAAAGCTTGTCATGAAAGGAAAAGTTGAAGATGATGGAAAGAAAGAAGAAAGTACATTCTAAATGCTTTCAACTCTTTCTGTAAGTATCATCTATGTAACTCCAAGGAGTAGCTCCGAAACCATCTGCTGAAAGCCATCTATACAGCAAAAAATGGCAATTCAATGTAGCCCAAGAGTTTTCTGACCATGAATCAAGAAAATATCATTAGCAATACATAGGCAAAGATTGGTAAGAGTGATATTAGAGTTCAGAAATTATTCAAACACTGCAGTTGCGCATTTCTGACAAGATTCCAGGTGATGCGATGCTGTTGGTCCATACTTTGAGTAGCAAAGCTTTGCATTATTGTTCAAACACCAGGTACAACCCGTTAGTAGGCTTAAAGTGAATTTAATGGGTCACATCAATATTCATTCAAAATAAAGAGAAAAGAAAATATTAAGTAAATTGCATATAGAAAGATAAGTGTTATGTCCTATAACTTTTTGTTTTTTGTGTATGTTTGTGGCTTATGTATGTTTATGTAGATACAGAGTGATATAAAATGTATTTTATACTGTGAGTCAATTCAAAAAATTTAAAAGTCTCTCCTTTAAAGGACAGAACAAATGAGGTATAAATTTAGATTAGTAAATTAAAACAATAAAACTCAAGGGATAAGAAACTATGAAGTTTCCACTATTCGAGAGCAATTTTCCAGAAGATTCTAGCTCAAAGAGGCCCCGGAATGAAAGGAAAGGAGACTGAACTGGGGACCAGCTTTCTCAATCTAGCCTGTCTGCATTCTTTGTGGCTGAGTTTATTTTCTGTATCTTACTAAGAGGCAGCTATGAAAATTCTTTAGTGGGCGGGTGTTTCCTAGTTTTTGACTGTATCATGGAAAGGATAATACCACTGTTTCCTGCAAAGTGAACTGCTGGTTTTCATAGTTTTATAAACCCAGTACAAATATTATTTTGGAACCTGATCAGTCTTTGCTCTGTTGACTCTATTAGCCTTGAGACATGATTGTGACAATGTGTGAACCTTGGGGAAAATGGAGACCATAACATTGTTTCTAATGTACATAGGAGTTTCTTGCTCTTTTTTGTATCTTCAGGGAAAATGAGACAGGAAGAATTTTTTTTTTTTTTAGTTTCAGGAAAATGAACCTATTCCCAACTGCATAAAAGTGTATTCCTAGCACCTTGCACAATGTCTAGCATATTCATAATATACTGTTTAATTTTCTAGCTTGTTTTTTATGTAAAGTTAAGAAATTGTATAAAAAGTTTATAAAAGAAGAAAATTGTTCCAATATATGAAAATAAGAAGGTTTTCTGGCCGGGCGCAGTAGCTCATGGCTGTAATCCCAGCACTTTGGGAAGCTGAGGCTGGTGGATCACCTGAGGTCAGGAGTTCGATACCAGCCTGGCCAATATGGTGAAACCCTGTCTCTGCTAAAAATACAAAAATTAGTCGGGTGTGGTGGCACGTGCCTATAATTCCAGTTACTCGGGAGGCTAAGGCAGGAGAATTGCTTGAACCTGGGAGGTGGAGGTTGCAGTGAGCCAAAATCACACCATTGCATTCCAGCCTGGTTGACAAGAGTGAAACTCCATCTCAAAAAAAAAAAAAAAAAAGTTTTTTCCTAGCCAGTTTCACTAGTCACCTTGATGGATGAGAAAACTGAGGTTGCTACTTGCCAGGGGATCACATAGCAAATAAGTTAGAAATTGTTGGAGCAGGACTACCTGAGGAAACTACCAGAAACAAAGGCATGGCCTCTCCTCACCAACAATTATAAAACCTTCATTACCAACGTCACATTGAGAAGCTGAAAATAGCTTTTCTATTCTGTCAGGAATTTTTTTAAAGTGTTCTAGATGAAAGACTGAATTATCATTTCATTCCCTCTATAGAAAATTATATTATTAAATTATTATTATATGAAGAGACAATCAAATACCAGACAGCAAAAATATAAAGAAAAAAATTATAGGGTTCTATTCAACCATTAATTAATAAAAATAAATTATTTTCTCAGTTTTGTAATGTTTGTGATTTTTTCAGTTTTTTAAATTTGTAATTTGTGATTTCTCATTTTAAATAAATATTCTTTTCTATTTTGTAATTTTGTATAATTTTTCTTAAGGCGACCTCCAGATTTTTTAAGCTTCAGACCATTGAAATCTGCCTCTTATCCCTAATAGTTGGAATATTCAAATGTTTAAAAATTGAATCTCGTTCTGGCCGGGAACATGGCTCACACCTGTAATCCCAGCACTTTGGGAGGTCAAGCCAGGCAGATCACCTGAGGTCGGGAGTTTGAGACCAGCCTGGCCAACATGACGAAACCCTGTCTCTACTAAAAATACAAAAATTACCCAGGGGTGGTGGCGCATGCCTGTAATCTCAGCTACTAGGGGTACTGAGGCACGAAAATCGCTCTAATCTGGGAGGTGGAGGTTGCAATGAGTCAAGATTGTGCCACTGCACTCCAGCCTGAGCGACAGAGCCAGATTCCATCTAGGGAAAAAAATTGAATATAGTTCTAATTATAGGAACTTTAAAGTCTGTGCAATTATGATTTTACGTAATAAGCTATTGGACATGCATATTAAGCCACAAGAGGCTCTATAAACGTCAGACAAGGAACTGTCAGTATCCAGTGCCACATACACAGCCTCAATGTCCTCCAGCTTCATCTCTCACCAAGCCCAGCTGCTGTCCTTCATCATTCTCTTTGAATTCTCACATGACTGCACAGTGTTCTGATTCTCATACATGCCTGGCATTCTCTCACTTCCAGGCCTTTGCTGCTGCCCTTCCAGCCCATGTTATATGTCCAAAAACAGTTGCCGCTCCAAACCCCGCCAGACTTTCAATGGGAAGAAACCAAACTCTCTTTTCCTCTCTCCTTCTCTCTCTCTCTCTTAATCTTCACCTAAGTGCCTAGGCCAGTCCAAGCACTCAATAAACAGTAGCTGAATAAATGAAAAAATAAGACAAAAGAATAAGGTTATCTCTGGATGTTGGATTAAGGAAAAAATTAGCATTTTTCTTTTTTTCTAATTAAATTTGTAGTTACTCAATTTATACAGAAACTACTTTTTATTAGAATAAGCTAAATTAGAAAAATTTGATCAAGCTCAAGTCTCCTTTGTTGACAACAATTCTGGTTCCTTTGAATTGGTTCCTTCCTTAAAGTCTCCTTTGAACCAATTCTGGTTCCTTCTACAAAGAAAATCATACTTAGGAATTTGCTATATATTTTTTAAACTCTTACTTTATGTTTTTATATATCTTAATATGTAAGTGTATTTGTGTTGTTGCTTTTTTATAGGGGAGCATGTTCAAACTAAGTAGTATCATTTGGTGCCAGCAACTAGTTCCTCTAACTTTACAATATATTTGGGGATGTATTGACTTTGGTGTATGTGTGTATATACACACATCTTCAGGGATTCTCAGTGGGGGATATAATTGACATCATGAACAAGATAATTCTTGATTGTTCAAAATTGTATGATGGTAGGATGTTAAGCATCCCTGGAACCCTCTTACAAAATAACAGTAGCACCCCACTTCCCTGCCCTCATTACCTGGCAACCAAAAATATGCTCACAGCTTTTCAAACACTTCTGGTTAACTTTTTACATAATCTCATCCTTTTAGCACTCAGCTTTATTTATCATCTCCATGTTTGTGGTCATTTAAGATGGCTCTAGATTTTTAACTCTTACAAACAATTCTGCAGTGAACACGCTTGTTCATATTTCCTTCTGCTCATGTGTGGGTGTTTCACTAGGCAGAAACTAGAAGCGGAATCACTGGTCATATGTGCAGGTTCAGACACACCCTATGTGTGAATTCCCCTCCAACTCAGACCCTTATCAACAATGGAAAATAATAGCCATTACTATTTAACCCTTTCACTGTAACCAATCTGGTGGATAAAGAAAAATATCACAATATTGTTTTAATTTGCATTTCTCTGGTTAATAGCAAGATTATTTATTGAAACACATCTTTCCTCTCTGTAAAACACTTATATTTTCGCTTCTTTACATGTATATATTTTAATTTTTACTGCATATGCTTTATAATCAGAATAAAAGGTAATAGACACTTTAAAAAAAAACAATTGTCTTTCAAGGCTATACAGATGTTGGCTTATTCATGGAACCTGATTTTGATCCTTCTTCTTAGAACATCCTTTCGGTATTTTATTCTCCCTTGGATATAGTCTGCAACATACTTGCCTTATCCTCCTGACTAGATTAATGGTTTCTTGCCACCCAGTCTGGGGTTTTTCCATTTTTGTTCCCTTTGACCTGCCTAGCATAATGCCTTGCACAGATCTGAAGCAATGATTGAAGGCAGAAAACGTTGATTACGGGAAAACTACTAACCTAACTCTATTTTTAACTTTTATGGACACAGTCTTGAATCATCCTTACCAAAGGTAGACATATTTCTACAAAGGATACACAATGTCATTAGGATATATATTCATTCCCCTAGAAGAAATGCTCATCGAAATGTTCCAGGAAAGGAAAGCTTAACTCAATTAAAAGGGGAAATTTAGGTTTTTGTGGAAAAGCTATTTGGGAAATGAGGATCCTTATTGCAACATTGCCATCATGGCATGTAGGTGGCTGCCTGCGAAGCTCTATCCTGGGCTTGCCCAGGCCCTGCAGTCCTTAAAATCCTGAAAGGGCAATACTGACTCAAGCAAAGCTGCCACCAAGGAATTGCACTCTCCAAGAATTTTCCAGACCGCAGCACAATGTGATTCTTCCTGCATTATACCAAGTATTTCTTATGTATTTGTGGTATTTAGTTATTATTTTTTAAATTATGATTAAAACATTCTTAGTAAAAACTGTTATCAGGCTATAATTAAATGTCAGAAAAATTCTATCAATGCTTTAAACACACACTTCCAATTCTATTGAAAATAATCCCAAGGAATGTCGAAATCCTTTAAATGTTTTGGAATTTTGTGAATCAAATATTGGTTTAAACAAGCAATCTCTGGCTCAAATTGAACCTTATGCCAAAATGTTTATTATAAAATTAATTATTGGCAAAATGCATCTAAGTTTTTATGACCTTGTGGCAATTTCACCTGTCAAAAAGAATTAGAATTTTAGCTTCAGTTGAACTTGAAGTTTATTATTGCTTCACTGATAATTTTCCAGTTGTTCTTTGAAAGCATTTTGCAGTGAACAGATTTAAACTTGTCTGGGAGTCAGTTCAATGAGTGGAGCTGCTTTGGGTAAACAGCTCTGTAATTATTCTTATAAAATGTTTCATGCCATTGCTTTCAGTTAGCCAATATATTTTTAATACAGGATGAAAGCATCTCTGCCCCAAAGATAAAATATGCTCAGAAACATGCATTAGGAAATGCAGATTTAGAAAACAGGTATCTTGGAAGCCTATGCAGAAATTTCCTTCCACAGATGCACTTACATTCACTCGTTATTACTCAGGCTAAAATTTTATGCCACAGAGATGTCACAGTGGATACCAGTGTGGTTCGTGACAACAAGATCCCTTACTGCCAGAACAGGGCTAACACCTCTTTAACACCATTTAGTTCATCACACTGACATTATTGGTATAATTGCCTGTCTCTCTTTCATCTTCACTGATCTGAACTATGGAACCTAGCAGTCAGCAACTGCCTCTGCTATCTAGCTTTCTGTTATCTGATCTAAATAAAAAGTAACCAAAAATATATTTAAGCAATAAGAAAATCATGCCACAGAGGATAAATTGAAAGTTACTGCTTTGTGGATCTCAGTGGCTTCATGGTAGCAATTAACGCCTACTAAGCGCTGCTTTAGTCGCCAGGCTGGTTCAGCACGTCACCCACGTTAATGTGTGCAGGACTCACAGTTGGCCTATGAGGTATGCCTATTATTCATACTATTTTAAACATGAGGAATCAAAACTCAGATTGGTTAAGTAACGTGTTCAAGGCCATACAGATATTAGGAGGTACCACCTGGATTGGGACCCAGGCAAAGAAACCCCAGGGGCCACAGTCCTAATCATCACATTGCACGTTTCCATGACATCGCTTAAAAGAATGTGAATGACCTGTCATTAGTAAAAGGAAAGATGGTGCAGAGCAATATGCCTAAAAAATAAAAATAATAAATAATGCTCGTATGTTTGTAGAATCAGGAGTGGAGGTACACACCCAATCCCTATAGATGCGTAGACTATCTCTTAAGAGGAAGTACAGGAAAATGGTTACCATGGTGTCCTTGGGAAAGGAGCAGGGAGCCTGAGGGCCAAGGATGAGGAAAACACGTTTTGCCATGTCTCCTTACAATTTGGAGTTTTGTTTTTTTTACCCTAGATACATATTACCTTTTCTAAAACACAAAGATCAATTTCTAAAACACAAAGATCAATTTGAATCTCCTTGGGCATTCCCTAGTTCTTCAGATATTTTTCAGGCTGAAACAATACTTGATGGCGTTTACTTCACACTGTAACTAACACATCTGGGTCCCTTCCATCCAGCTTCTTTTCACTCATGACAATAGACTTTAGTATTATAGCTCCAAGGTCTCCCCATGAAAAGGCACCACACTTGAAAAAGGGTGCAAGAGACCGAAAAACAGAGGAGGAAATTGGCCAAAGCCTATTCTTACGGCATTTTGACTTGGACTTTAAAAAACAATTTCGATTAGAAAGCAATTCTGTGTGAGTTTGCTAGGGCTGCTGTAACAGAGCTCCACAGACCGGGCAGCTGACCATCAGAGATCGATTGCCTCACAGTTCTGAAGACTCAAAGTCGAAAATCCAGGTGTCAACAGGATCAGTTCTTTCTGAGGGCCGTGAGGGAGACTCTATTCCACGCCTCTTCCTGTGGCTTGCAAATGACTGTCATGTTCATGTGGTGTTCTCCCCCCTATGCAGGTCTGTCTCCTAATTTTCTCTTTCTACAAGAGGACACCAGTCATATTAAATTAGGGTCCACCCTAATGACCTCTTTTTTTTTTTTTTTTTGAGATTGTGTTTCACTCTGTTTCCAGGCTGGAGTGCAGTGGCATGACCTTAGCTCACTGCAACCTCCGTCACCCCAGGTTCAAGTGATTCTCCTGACTCAGCTTCCTGAGTAGCTGGGATTACAGGTGCCCACCACCATGCCCAGCTAATTTTTGTGTTTTTAGTGGAGATGGAGGTTTCACCATGTTGGCCAGGCTGGTCTCGAACTCCTGACCTCAGGTGATCCCACCCACCTCGGCCTCCCAAAGTGCTGGGATTACAGACGGGAACCACTGCACCCGGCCATGACCTCTTTCAACTTGGTAAAGATGCTGTTTCCAAACAAGGTCACATTCTGAGGTACTGGGAGGCTAGCACTTCAACATAAGAACTTTCAGGACACAATTCAACCCATGTCACACTACTATTAGTCAACTCTCTGCTCTCCTTTCAGCCCTACCCCGGGATTTCCTTGTCCTGATGTTGGGGCCAAGAGTTGGGTCTCTGGGCTAATCTTGAGGAATATTGCTAGATAATCTTTGCAAGGAAAAGCCAGTGCAGGGGGGAGTCATGCCATGGTTTGGCTGAGTGAAAGCGCTGTTCTCTCTTTCTAGGTGGTATCACGGCAGCCTCACACGCCATGCAGCCGAAGCTCTTCTCCTCTCAAATGGATGTGACGGCAGCTACCTTCTGAGAGACAGCAATGAGACCACCGGGCTGTACTCTCTGTCCGTGAGGTAAGGTGACTAAGGGCTCCGTGACTGCAGCATGGGCTCATCCGTCAGTTACTGACTTTATCATCACTCAAACTGCCAGATAGCAACACTTCCCAATTCCTGTTGGACCGCCAGGTTAAAAGATTCCAAACTCTAAATAATGCGAGTGTAAAAACATTCCTGCTCCATTCATTAGCAGGAGAAAATGTATTAGAGCTGGAGGAGACATGAGGTATTATTTGATACAAACCTTTCACGGGGTGATGAGGAATCTGAAACCCCAAATGGTGGAATGTCTGGTACCCTAAAAATCAACAATAGAAACAGTGCCAGAATCCAAATTCCTGTAACCTGGCTCAGTGCCCTTTTCACTATTCCTTGATGTCTTTGTAAATTGAGAATGATTTATGACTGTACAACTTTCATAGTCACAATCTCAAGCAGGAAATATGCAACCTTAAAAATTTTTCCTATAGTGGGCTAACTATTCTTATTGAGGCTCCATTTCTCCCAAATGATAAGAAAGTTAATCCAGTCCCCACCAGGTTCATCCAGCCAAATGCAGTCATTGTCCAGTCTTTTAGGGTTTTTCCTCCCTACCACACACCCCCTTCTTCCTGGCTGGCACCCCAGACCAGACAGGCTGATGGAGCTTCTGGTAGTCAGGGGGAGCTGGCTGGTTCTCAGTCAGGATCTGACACTCTGGCTTCCACTGACATGTAGCAAGTTTTCTTGGGTTCTTAGGTACTTCTCCATGGATTAGGCAGGGATGTGAGGACTCCATGAAATTTCCCTCAGGCACCCACCCATTAAGCTTAAACTGTTATTGTGTTGCTGTTCTGATGGCACCTTCATATACCCTGGAGAGTCACTCTTCCTTTCACAGTGCAGTCCTTCAAGCTAATCTGGCCTCAGAGGCTCTCTCACTTCTTTCTCACTCTACACGGTCACTTTTGGTCACTAACTCAGTAGCAGCATTCACACTCTCTCTTTGGGCTCCAGGCCTTGCTTCTATATTCATTTTCTATGCTGCATAACAAATTATCTAAAACTTAGGGACCTAAAGCAACGTAAGTGATTATCTCACAGTTTCTGGCTGGATTCTCTGTCCAGGGTCCTACCAGGCTGAAATAAAGGTGCTGGAGAAGGTTGTGGCTCTTATCTGGTGTTTAGTGTCTTCTTCCTTCATTTTCTCCTTTCCTCTTCATTCTTTTTCACCCATTCCTTTGCTACCGTAGAACTGAGGTCCTCATTTTCTGTTAAGCTGTCAGCCAGGGGCCATTCTCAACTCCTAGAGGCCACCCACAGTTCTTTGCCATATGACCCCAGGGCTGTTTACCACATGGGTCTTTGCTTTCTTGCATGCCGACCAGAACACATCTCCCTGACTTTTTCTGCTGTGAGCAGCCAGAGAAAACTCTCTGTTTTACAGGATCATGTGATTAGTTCAGGCCCACCCAGATAATATCCATCTCTTAACACTAGCTGATTTGGGACTTTAATGACCTGCAAAATCCCTTCCCAGTAGCATCTAGACTAGTTTTTGATTGAATTGTTGGGATAAAGTGTGTGTACTCCAGGGGCTTCTTAAAAACCTGCACAGCTCCCATTCCCGGAACAGTGAAAATCTACAGGTCTACTTGAAGTGGGTGTGAGAAACAGAGGTTATTGGGGCACGTAGGGGTCACAGAGAAAAAAAAGGCACATTCATTAACATTTCTCATGTCACCCTGCTGTATTTTGTTTGTGAATTTTCTGAATAACATAGATGAAAAAATTATTAATCCAAGATGGAATTCTGTTTGAGTGGCAACAAGAATTGTGCTTTCTCTGCTCAACAGCAAATGTTTAAAGTTCATCTAATGGTTAAGTTGTAGATCCTTTATTGCATTGATCAGAGGTCCCCAACCTTTTTGGCACCAGGAACCAGTTTCATGGAGGACAATTTTTCCACGGACTGGGGCAGCAGAGTATGGTTTTGGGATGATTCAAGTGCATTACATTTATTGTCCATTTTATTTATGTTATTATTATGTTGTAATGTATTGAAATAATTATGCAACTCACCACCATTCAGAATCAGTGGGAATCCTGAGCTCGTTTTCCTGCAACTAGATGGTCCCATCTGGGGGTAATGGGAGACAGTGACAGTTCATCAGGCATTGGCTTAACATAAAAGGCGCACAACCTAGATCCCTCGCATACACAGTTCACAATAGGGTTTGCACTCCTGTGAGAATCTACTTCCTCTACTGATTGACAGGAGGTGGAGCTCAGTGGGAATGCAAACCATGGGAAGCAGCCATAAATACAGATGAAGCTTCGCTAGCTCACCTGCCACTCATTTCCTTGCTGTGTGGCTGGCAGGGGGAGGGCTGGGAAACCCTGGCATGGATCTTCCAAAAATGAAAAGTAATTAACTTTTCACCTATGTATGTCTCATCTGAGCAATCAGATCATAAGCTTTTTATAAATGGATGATATATATATTTCATCTACATAAAAATTAAAGAATAAATTATTGATTTTCGTAACAAGCACTTGAGAATGCTTTAAAAAAAACTAGTAACAGAGGTAACAAAAACCACGGACTAATTCAGGAGAATGACTATTTTTATTCACTTACTTGTTCATTCTTTTAATGATGACTATTTGAAAGCATTTATTCTGCACCAGCCATTTTGGTAAGTGCTGTAGAACAGTGCTCTGTTCCAACATTTGTGGCACCAGGGAGGACTGGTTTTGTAGAAAATGGGCGTTCAGGATGAAACTGTTCCACCTCAGATCATCAGGCGTTAGATTCTCATAAGGAGTACGCAACGTAGATCCCCCCACATGTGCAGTTCACAGTAGGGTTCAGGCTCCTCCCGAGGCTCTAATGCCGCCACTGATCTGACAGGAGGCGGAGCTCTGGCAGTAATGCTTGCTCACCCACTGCTCACCTCCTGCTGTACGGCCTCGTTCCTAACACGTACTGGTCTGCAGCCCCAGGGTGGGGACCCCCTGCTGTAGAAGATTCAAAGACCCTATTTTGGGGAATTGTAGCCTCACAGAGCCAAAAAGACCACATACAAGTAACATACTACAAAGTAGAGGTTGATAAATAACATAAAAGAAAGCAAGATAAGTGTTTAGGTGGCTCAGAAGAGAAAAAGCAGTGAATTTAAGCTCAAATTATCATGTAATACTTGACAGAGGAGGTGGTACTTGAACTGAAACTTAATGAGTGGCTGGGATTTCTACCAGCAGAGACAAAGAGACAGATTGTTTCAGGTGAAAGAAACAGTATGAATGGAGGGGACAGAAGTGGAAATTCCTTGAAGAGCAGTAGGTCCAGTTGGACTAGGGCAGCAGTTCTAAAGGTGTGGTCCCCCAGACCAGGTGCATCACCTAAGAACATGCTAGGAATGCACAGTCTCAGGTCCCACCTTTGATCTACCAAATCTGAATCTGCAGGGGTGGAGGTGGAGGTGGCAGCAAGCTGGGTTCTCACAAGCCCTCCAGATGACTCTGATGCATGCTAATGTTGTAGCATGAGCTGCACAGAGAAGAATAGCAGGAAGTGGGGCTGAAGAGATAGAATGGGGTCAAATAAAGTGGAGAGGTATATATATATATATATATAAATGCTCTGCCTCATTCCAAAAATGAAGTGGAAAATAACAATGTAGGAAATTTGACATTTTATTCAGTGGGCAGTGGAACATGCATGGAAGGAAAAGGGTTGGGCTCATATAACTAATCAAATGACAGACCTGAATTCTGATTGACTCCCAAACAAGTAAGGGAGGAAAGCCCAAGACAGAGGAGAGTGTGGTGAAGGTGTCATATGCCATTTCTATCATTCCTATTCCCTGCCCTTCTTAAATTCATGCCCCTTAACAGTGTAACATTCAAGGACTCTTTTGGTAAGTCTAGGAATCGATAGGGAGGAACAGTCTCTTGTCTTCCATTAGAGTGAAAAGTTGAGGCCCGTCATGGTGGTTCACGCCTATAATCCCAGCACTTTGGGAGGCCGAGGCAGGAGGATCACCTGAGGTCAGGAGTTCAAGACTAGCCTAGCCAACATGGCAAAACCCAGTCTTTACTAAAAATACAAAAATTAGCTGAGCATCATGGCAGACACCTATAATCCCAGCTACTCAGGAGGCTGAGGCAGGAGAATCAGTTGAATCCAGGAGGCGGAGGTTGCAGTGAGCTGAGAGCACGCTACTGCCCTCCATCAGAGCAAAACTCCATCTCAAAAAAAAAAAAAAAAAGATGAAAAAAGCACACTCTGCCAAGAGAAACTAGTGGTGCTCTGTAAAATTGTCAGCCATTTCTCCACCATGGCATGGGTATACCTATGTAACAAACCTGCACCATCTGTACACGTACCCAAGAAATTAAAGTATAATTTTTTTAAAAAAGAAATAATTGTCACGAAATATTTTTACTTGATTTATACTGTTTGAACTCAGCAATTCATGAATATTTGTAATATTTTAGCATTTTGTAGTCTTACATTCTGTTGTATTAAAAAATAGTTGGTCCTCTTAAAAAAAAAAAAAAGAAAAACATTGTCAATGATTTCAATGATTGCTTAATTCTCAGCTCTTAGAAAAGGTTAATATTGATGCTAACATCTAACATCGTATTTCCCTTCAACATGATATTATTTCTTAAATAACATTAAATACTTCTTTTTCCCTTTTAGAGCCAAAGATTCTGTTAAACACTTTCACGTTGAATATACTGGATATTCATTTAAATTTGGCTTTAATGAATTCTCGTCTTTGAAGGATTTTGTCAAGCATTTTGCAAATCAGCCTTTGATTGGAAGCGAGACGGGTAAGCTGTGAGCAGACACTTGACTTATCAAATATTGTTTCGGGATAGAGGAGAAATAGGGCAGATTTCAGTTAAAGAATGTCATTTATATTTCAGTATTATCTTGAGGAGAAAACAATGTACTGTGTATAATGTAGATATATTCTCAGAATGTGTTACTTAATAGATTGATTAAAAGCACACAATTTCATTGAAATGGGCTAACCATTTTAGATAATATATATATATATATATATACAAAATACACACAAAAAGAACAAAGGTAAAAATGACTTTTTGATTACTCATAATTTCAGGTAGAGGAAGTTTACGTGTGAGTGAGACCCACAGAAGTAAATTTTGAGCATTATTAAAACTAAAATTCCCACGTAAATGTTCACAGAGATCACTGAATATCATTGAAAACATTGACTAGGAAGTGCTCTCCTGAGTTATAAAATTCTGTTTCTATTGTCTTGGTTTTTTAAATAATATTTTAAGCTAGACTTAACCATGGCTGGAAGAGTTTGAATTTTCCTGTTTGAATGGTTAGAGAGTTAAACCAGAAAATTCATGTTTAAAAAAAAAAGAACAGTCTATCTTGGCACTTGAATTACCTAAGATTGAATATCTTATTTATTTATATTATTTTAATACAGTAAAAGGTCATCCCTGTATTTGTGACAACATTTTTGTCCTAAATAATCATAAATCTCCGTTAATCAAAGACTAGGAAATTCCAAGAACCTGTGGCAGAAGAGGAACCCAGTACTTAGTAACACAGCCAGTTACTGTGAGTTTGTACATACATATTTTCTTGGTAAACTTGCCAGTGGGCTTTCTGCTACCTTCAATGTGATGGGAAGAGATGCCATCATTGTCTTCTGTCTTTTCAGCTATTTATGTGGTGCGGATAGTCCCTGATGTGACTCATACACTGTCTAGCATAGATGAAGTGCACAGCGGAAATTAGTGCTTTATACTGACCACACCAGGCCTAAACAGAATAATCCAAACTACAAAATGAAGCTATAATCTTTTTTTTTTCTTTCTTCTGGTATAAACTCTTCCAATCGACCCTGAAAATTCTTCACCATTTATCCAGCAGTTGTTCTCATGAACAAATGACAAGTGGAGGTATATTTATGTCTATTGTTACCTTGGCCTTGGCAAGTGTTTCAGTTCCTCAGATCCCTTCACTTCAGTCTCCTTTCCTACTTGTATCCAACTCTACACTTGATTTTGTTCAGCTATTGGTCATTGACAATGGACAGGAGATTTTTAAAGCCAGAGCTCTGTTTTGTGTACTTCTAGTTTTTGTTTTTCATATCCGCCAGGTCCTGGCCCACTGCAGGGCATTTCGGGTAAATAAATAAATGAATAAATGGATAACTCTGAGTAAGAACACTTTGTAACCTTCAAAGCCACTAGAGTTGTCATTTTTCTGCTTTCTCTTTTCCTCCAACCAAAGACAGCTCCCTTCTTTTAAACTCTTCTCCTAGACTCTATTTTCAACTTCTTTGATCGTTCTCTGTGCTCCTTTGTGGGCCTTCTCCAAGTTAGGGAAAATACACATATTCTGTCTACTGGCACATTTCAAAACATTTAAGATCAAAATGACTGCAGTGCTTTCTGGTTGAACCTATCTGGCACTGATCCAATCCCCAGGCAAGAGGATCATCTAAGGATGCTCCAAAATAAAGATGTTTTGATACTGCATTTGGGACAGTGATAAGCTTCCTTGTAAATACACTGCTCTGAGGAAAGAAGCCTTATGATTAATGCATTAGAGATTGTAAGGATTTGTAATCCAGACTTCTAAAGTTGTTTCTCTAAAACTCAAACTTGCTATATTATTATCTTGACTATAATTACCCTTTTATTTATTACAGTATAACTCAGGGACCTAATGTTTTTATCCCCTCCACTGCCTCTCCCCTGTTCTGTTCATTACCCAACAAGAAATTTGCTGCCATTTGAATTCCTGCTTCCAGCCCCTGGTGCTGATGGATGTGCACTTGACTTGCTGGCTTCCAGCCCTTGAGTTAAGAGTCCACTAGCTTTTATCTATCTCAGCCAGAAGAAGGGAGAGTTACCAAGGCTAGGAAAAACAGGCAAAACCCGTGACAGATGAGTGTTCAAATTTTGCCCCTGTGGAAGCTAGGCCTCGGGAAACAAGATAAGGTGCTCAAGTCATGATGACTTGTACGCCCAGAAGGTCCTCTAGGTTACAGAGTCAGCACTGCAGCCTGCAAAGAATGGTGAATGGAAACTGAGATGCCGCCTTCTAAAAATAGGTCTTTTCTTCTTGTTCATTTAAGCACGGGCTCCTAGTATTGGCTCCCAGTGATCAAGACATCTTCTGGCTAATGATTTCATGTTCACCATCAGATGAAGTACAAATACTTTTTATAGTTTATGTTTGATTCACATCACTAGGAAAAGCATTTGTCCACAAAATGAACAAGGCCCTCCCAGGGCGCTCAAATGCAGATTACCAAAATAAGAAGGACTAGAATTGGATATTTCAGGCCACTCTTGTCGGCCAGACCCCATCCAGGCCCAGCCTCATCCTGCAGGGCCTAGAGGATATGTTTATTAAATAGAGACTTTCTTATAGTACACTTATACTCTGGCACGAGTGGCATTACCTTTGAGGGCAACAGAAATGATATCCAAATCACCAAAACTTTACACTTTTGCCTTGCAGTTATATATAATGCCTTCAGTAGGGTGAAACCCAGAATATTTGATTCTGGGTCATAAGAAAATCTTTGCACTCAAAATAGATAAAAGGGCTGACCTAAGGAGATCACTGCTATTTTAAGATATCTTTTTTTCCTATTCTCTACTCTTTACACTTTTAGGATTTCTGTTTGCTAATCTGAAAAGCAAGGATTTCCCAAGCAAGATCTAAGCCTGCTACCAACTTTAAGAGTCCGTTATGATAACTTCCCTTTCCCTTGTCATAATTTCTATTTCACCTCTCTAATCTCCATTAAAGTTTCTGTTCACTCTAATTTCTTTTTATCAGTATCCATAAACACTCTGAAGATACTTCCAATTCTTAAAACCTAGTAATTTCTCGAGTGCATGATAGAGATATAAAATGTACTCTCTTCCTTTATTTTTCTCAACAATGCTTTTAACTTCTGAAAAATATAATTCACTTAGTTTTTAAAAAATACCTTCCTTTCCACACTAGTGTGTAGACTCCACGAAGAGAGGGACTTTTGTCAGCTTTGCTTCCTGCTATGACCCAGGACCTGAAAAAATAAGTAATAATAACAATGCCTCCATTGCAGTTTGCTTGGCAACACCAAAACTAGCAAACTTCTGACAATTTTAACTTTCAAAGTTTACAAAAGCATACTTTGAATGTTTTGTGTTGCATGTTTTGTGTGCATGTTTTGTGTGCGTGTATGCTCAGTGATGATTAAATTCAGATTTTGCCTTTCATGTGTGATAGTGTTGCAGGAATTTTCCTTAGTTCAGCTAACGACTGGGCCCCTGTCCATCCCACAAGCCACAAAAATTTAGGCTCACAGATGGTTTGAAGGGTGAGTGAGGTAGAGTTTTATTGAATGAAAAGGAAGAAAGAGGGAAACAAGGACTCTTTCTAGGCCAGGGTCCCTGCTAGAGCGCTTCTGTCCAGCAGTGTGAATTCTATGTTCCACACAGGAAGAGAAGGGGGCCAGGCCCCTCCCCACTGCAAAAGGCACAAACTTCCTAAGGCTCCACCTCAGAGAGCAGGCTGGTTGGAGTTTTTCCAAGCACCCCCTACTCCCAGCTGGCTGTCTCAATAGTGAGACATCAAATAAAACATATTCATATCTGTGCATGAACTCTAAACTAAACTCAAATAGACTTGAAAATTTGAGAAAATTTTATTAGTGTAAATATATTTGGTCCCTTATTAATTTTGTTGTATCCTCTTGTAATTAGCTAAGTTTGATATATATGGTCTTAAAAATGTAGATGGCATTTATCTTTATGCTTAAATGTCTAAATATGATTAGAACAAAAAATTACTTTTACCCTTAACTTTTATTTATGTTTCAATATTTCTTAACATGAAATTGCCATGTACAATTTATTATACTGTGTGGTGACTGTAATCACCTAACTGGCATGAGAGAAAATATAATACAAGTCAAGGTCTATGTCTGTACTTGCCCTTTATAATTATTGGTTCTCAGTTTTAAAGATCCTGTCTGGTTTTTTTTTGTAAATGTCAAATCTCCATTTCTCTTTTTGTTTTGATATGGGGATTCCCAATCTTTTGATGACTGCTACTGCTATTATTATTTTGTGACACCACCCAAGTGGCATTTTTAAATAATCAGGTTAAAATTCATTTTAATTTGAGAATTGGGTGATTCTTCCACAAACAACTAGTGACAACTTAGAATTTTGCCAAACCACAACTTGGAGTCACTTCTTTAGTAGATGTTTGCCAAAATTAAAAAATGCTTTCAGTTTTTTTTTGAAGCCATTATTATTTATTAATATAGATTAAAAATCCTAAACATGTGCTAGCAAGCTACATTCAACAATCAATAAAAATGATGGTGTTATGACCAAATCAGGTTTGTCACAGAAACTCAACAACAGTTTAACATTAGACAATCTGTAAATATAATTAATCAAACTAGCAAATCAAATAAAGGAAAACTCTTAGCAAATGAGAAACATAAGGTAATTTCTTAACCTGATAAAGTGGTTAACAGTCTAAAGCAATGAACATACGTGTGCATGTGTCTTTATAATAGAACGATTTATAATCCTTTGGATATATACCCAGTAATGGGATTGCTGGGTCAAATGGAATTTCTATTTCTAGATCCTTGAGGAATCGCTACACTGTCTTCCACAATGGTTGAACTAATTTACACTCCCACCAACAGTGTAAAAGTGTTCCTATTTCTCCACATCCTTTCCAGCATCTGTTGTCTCCAGATTTTTGAATGATCGCCGTTCTAACTGGCGTGAGATGGTATCTCAATGTGGTTTTGATTTGCATTTCTCTAATGACCAGTGATGATGAGTAAAAAATGCTCTCAGTTTATAGATGACTTTTGTTCAAAAAAAGGAAAAAGCAGATGAGAAGGGAATTAAGCCAACATTTTTAGAGTGTTTGCTAGATTCCAGGCATTCTGCTAAGATGTTTTCACCTACATCAACTTTTCATCTCATCCACCAGTAATAATGCATAAATGGTCCTATTTTCAGATGAGGAAATGAAAACTCAGAGGTTTTAAGTGAGTTGCTCAGTTTTCACTGCTGGTAAACATCGGGGCTGGGATTGAAATCTGGGCTAATCTGGTTCTAAAGCATAGATGCTTTCCATGCACCTCGCTATCTTCTGACACTGGTCCCACAGTAACAATACGTTGTTGCCATGGTACAGCATGGCCTTAAATGGATTTGGAAGAATTCAGAGCTGAGATTGGAATCTCGGCTAACTTGGTCCAAAAGCATAGATGCTTTCCATGCACCTTGCAATCTCTTGAAACTGGTCCCACAGTGACACTGCAATACATTGCTGCCATGGCACAGGGTGGCCTTAAATGAATTTGGAAGAATTCCCACCACAACAATATAATAGAATGATTTGAGGACATGGCAGGGCTGTAACACATGTCTCAGTCCTATCCCTCAGTCTCTTCTTTACCTCTTCTTTAAAGTCTATAATAATGTGTTTGGTACGTGAAGTAAAACCATTGCTCTAAAGAGTGTGAATCAACTTTAACTTCTGCCTTCGTATTTATTGCTATTCCCATTTTATTTACATAAATTGCTATTTCAGAAATTATACTAGAGGAAATTTTAAAACATAAGAAGGTTGACAAGAAAGCATCTCCCCAAATAGGCAGGTTCATCTTAATCATGTCTCAACATCAATGATATCAAAGAGCACATTAATTATAATAAGGTAAGGTAAAATTTAAGGTTTGAATGAGAAACTGAAAGAAAGGGAAAATGAGAGGCAAGATCAAATGACAGCAGGAACAAAGTATTTCAAGTGAATATTGTACATTCACAGGAAGCAGTGCAAGCATATGATAACTCAGCTTCTTGATGTTGTTTTCCCCTTATCTGGGCCTGTGTGCTTAACTAGATTTACAGGATGTTAGAGTTGAAAGGGAGCTCAGGGACTATTTCATTTTTGCTTCATAAATGAAGAAACTGAGGCCTGCTTAGAAATGGAGAAGCAAACACTCACATCTCCTTTCCTCAAGCTGCCTCCTAAAGAATCGATTTCTTCAAACTTTGATCTATACATGTCAACTCTTGCCCACAATAGAGCACAGCATTTCACATGCCCTAGAGGTTTCCATGGTGACTACATCGAGGCTGAGAATAATTATTGCATAATGAGTAAACACACGAATTCTTGGGTGTCAACTCCAGCTTCTGCCATTTGCCGGCTCTGTGTGTTTCCTCACACAAGTTATATAATCTCTGTGAGCCTCCGTTTCATCATCTTATAAAATTGATTTGACGGTAATAGCTCACATTTTAATGACTTGTTGTGAAGATTGAATGAACACATAAGACATTTGGAATGATTCTTAGCTTAGTATAAGTATTCAATAATACTACTTTTATTTAATAAAGCTTTTTTATGGTTACTAATTCCATCAAATTCTATGCAAAAGCTGTACGTTCTTTGATATATCATGAAGAGTAAGTTTAGGGACAATTGAATTTGCATTTATCGAATGTTTGTGATGTCCTCTTCAAACTTTAATTCAGTTCCATAGTAGACTCATTTAAGTGGTAGAATCCAGTGAGCACTCCAAAAAGAGTGACTTGACTTGGATATTTGGACAGAATTTTCTCCTGCACTGACTAACTGGTATGCCTCTCCTAGTTCAGTGCACTTCATCCTATGAGACTGGAAATTAAATGCTAAAGCTCCTTCACATGTAAATGAACATGGTTTAAAGACGATCTGCAGAACAGGTGGCAAAGAAGGAAGGAAAGAGATCTTGAATATCCCCTGTTCTCTCCCACCAATCCCAAGAAATCTACTTCTCATTGGAAGGAGGGGGACAGAGGAAGTCATTATGCCAGTTGCAGAGCTTGTTTCTGAACCTGAGAACAGTAACGAAACATGGATGGATGTGATCTGATTTTAATTCAACAAATGTATTTTGAGTAAAATGGCACTGTGAGCCACTGATAATATAGAAAGATAAATCAGATATTATTTTGCCTTCAAACACCATACAGGGTAGCTGGGGCATCTGATGAATAAACACTGACCTCAGTGCATAAAATAAATACTCTAAACAAAAGTTCTTCTCTAGGAGTTTTGTGTGCCCTGTGCTATACTGTATTTCAGATACCAAACCAGTGCCTAAGAATGGAGACTGTTGTTACTCTCTTTCTGAATTCCTGCTGGAATACAGCATAAAAGGTCCTTCAATGTAATTTCATATTATTGTATACAGTTATGTATGTTATTCTTACACATAACTGTAAGTTACCATTCAGTCGAAGTCAATGGAAATGCCTGCCTTGGTCCAGCTCTGATCATCTCAGAAATGTAACTCCACTAAGCATGGCTGAAACCAGGTTTCATATCAAAGGCAGGAAACAATAGTCACCTTTACGTAGTTCAGAAACTGAAGTGAAACTTACAGCCAAGTTTCCAAGGCCTGTGGTTACTGGTCTTCCTCCCTCTTCTTGCTCTGCTACCCCTGCCTCCTGTTGCCTTTTTCTAAACCTCCCAACTGAGACCTGGAGTTCATTTGGCCTGAATCTCAGTAACCCAGAGTTCCTTTCATCCGGAGCTGAGACATTATCTTGGACCTTGGGTGCAAAGTATTAAGAGTCTGTGATAGCCACAGTAGATAAGTTTCTTTTGATGGCAAATGACAGAAACCGACTCTGGCTAGCTAGGGTTTTTTTTTGTTTTTTTAAGGGAGTAGGATACAAGAAAAGAGCAGAATTTTTTAAAAGGATATTAACAATATACCCTCCCAGAATTTAAGGGCAACTGAACAACCAAGAGACCACAAGGAACCTGCTTAGTAATCATGGCAACTCTGAGGCTTTCAGTCAACAGATGTGCCTGTCTTGGTTCAGCTCTGATCATCTTAGAAGCGTACCTCCACCCAGCCTTTCTGAAACCTGGTTTCATGTCAAAAGCAAGAAACGATAGTCTACTTCATGCAGTTCTGAAACTGAAGTTGGGGATCTTCTCTTTAGAGAAGTAATTAAGTGGATCCCCCAAGAAGTGAATCCAATTAGTGTGACCCAGGTCCCATGTTCAAAGGCGGGGCCAGGTCTGGTGGGCCAGGTCACATGGCTATGGGGGACTCTACCTCTGTATACTGGGTGGTACAATCTCTGCAGAAGGGGAAATCATTAAGCCTCACAGCCATGCCAAGAAGTTTGTATATTTGTTCTTCCTTGGGCAAGAATAGTCAGCTAAGGAGAACTGTCTTTTAGGACACCAGATATTTATCAATATAAGTTACCATTTTATAAGTACTTTGTCTTCTTCATCTCACAATTTAGCCTCATTTGTGGTGTTACTAGTTAAAATCAATCTATAGTCAGTTCTACTCTCCTGGTTGACTCAATACCGTTTTCCTTTGTTTTTCTTTTGTTGGGTTAAACTTTAGAGGAGGTTTTCAAAATAGAATTTGTGTTCCCCCCAATAGAGACTTCAAGAGCCATGCCTGCCTGCAGTTGTTGTCCCTTCTTGCCCCGGGCCTGGAGAGTTGTGGACCTGGAGGCTGTTTCATCCCAGGCTCTTCCCTGGCTCAAGCCTGCATTACTGTAGCATTCATTCATTCATTCATTCACTCATCTGCCTTCATTATGTCAGAAACTCTATCAGGTTGTAGGGATGCAAAGATAAATTTGATGCATATGTGCACTGAAGAGGCTCACGGTGGTTGGAAATGCATATGTTGGAGAGGCAGTGGCTCTCTAATACCAAAACGTGACAGCACTGTAGGCTCAGGCAGCAGCGCAGCCCAGAGATCCTTACCCTGCAGCACAACTGGCCCCTATGGCTATTTCTGCTCCAGGGACTGATGCTGTGGTAGCAGATAAAGCCCCCACAAAGATGTCCACATCTCTTCCTGGATCTGTGAATATCTTATGTTACATGGCAAGAGGGTCTTAAGTTTGCAGATGGAATTAAGGCACTGATCCAATAACTTTGGGGTCAGAAGATTATCCTAGATTGTCTAAATGAGACCACTGTAATTGCCAGGGTCCTCATAAGTAGAAGGGAGCCAGAGAGGGGAGAAACAGAAAGATGGCAGCAGGAGAAGGATCTGACTGGCCATTACTGACTTTGAAGACAGAGGAAAATGGCCACAAGTCAAGAAATGAGGGCATTGCTCAAAGCTGGAAAATGTAAAGGAATGAATCCTCCCTAGAGCCTCCACTAGGAAAGCAGCCTTGTCGGTTTTAGACTAGTGAGACCCATTTCGGATTTCTGACTTCCAGAACTGTAAGATGACAAATTTGAGTTGTTTTAAGCTGTTATGTTTGTGGCAATTTGCTACAATAGCAATAAAAAATTAGGCCAGGCACGGTGGATCACGCCTATAATCCCAGCACTTTGGGAGGCCAAGGCGGGTGAATCACCTGAGGTCAGGAGTTCAAGACCAGCCTGGCCAACATGGTGAAACCCCGTCTCTACTAAAATTACAAAAATTAGTCAGGTGTGGTGGCGGACACCTGTAATCCCAGCTACTCAAGAGGCAGAGGCAGGAGAATCACTTGAACCCAGGAGGCGGAGGTTGCAGTGAGCCAAGATCATGACACTGCACTCCAGCCTGGGTGACAGAGCGAGATTCCACCTAAAAAAAAAAAAAAAAATTAACACAGGTATTATTATGTGATGTGTGTGCCTGGTCATATCAATTAAGTATATCTTTCCAGAGTATCATTTAAAGCATCGTTTTCATATTAGGTATTAAATATATTAAATAGAATGAAAATTTAGCTTCAACTTTGAAGATAAAGCAGAAGGTTTCAAAATGTATCTAAGTTGGGAGTTGCTTTGAGCCCTAGGCTTCGGTTCCCCCTCTCCTCTCTGTAAGGTATAAGTGTTTAAAAGGCACCAATTTATCTCTAATAATCACAGGCAGTAATTTCTAGACTACCATCATTTTTATTCTTAGCAGAATGTTGCATCTAGGTCTTTTTTAAGATTTCAAAGTCCATGTCCCCAAAAATTCAATCATTCAAATTTTATTTAAGGATTTCAAAATATTCTGTGTCAAAGAATAATAATATCTAAAATTTTATAATCTTCCCAAAAACACTTCTTTATTTGGTGCCTTCTGAAGGAGGCATAATTATTCTCACTAGTGAGAAAAGGAGCAGAAGCTTACCATTGTTGTCTAAGGTCAATAAGGACTGAATGGCAGTAGTGACAACTGAACCCTGTTCTCTGCCTGTGCATCTAATGCTCTTTCCATGGGTCCAGAGTGACTGCGAGGCACATCACTGGGAGTGTTTCTCAGGGGTAGGAGCCAGCATTGAATTTACCACACATCTGCAATGTGAGCACTGTGTTCACAGAGACCCTGAGCCTGCACGGCGGCTGCTCTTGATTTAGGTACTGCTGCTTTCATTCTGACTGCAAAACTGTAGCCGGCCCCTTCTCCTCATATGACTGGATCTGTTCTTACGGGAAGATCACATTGACAAAGAGAATACAATGTGCAAGAATGGGACCGTTCTGATAGTGGCCAAATCCATTTTTCATTGTGATCCCGATGCTGCGACGCCAATGAGAGGCAGAAAGAGGAAGGGCCAGAGGCTTTCATTCTTCTTGGAGGTCAAGATCAGACACCCTCTTCTGGCTTTTCTCAACAGCCTTTTCATTTTGCAGCAGCACATTATCTGGGCCCAAGTATCGAAAGCCACAGTTCGGTTTTTTACGGTCAGACATTGTATGTACTCAAGTATCATAGAAGGGTTTTGTTTTGTGTAGATTTTTTTTTTTCTTTTGAGATGGAGTCTCACTCTGTTACCCAGGCTGGAGTGCAGTGGCTCGATCTCAACTCACTGCAACCTCCACCTCCCGGGTTCAAGTGATTCCCCTGCCTCAGCCTCCTGGGACTATAGGTGCACACCACCATGCTCAGCTAATTTTTTTTTTTTTTTTTTTTTTTTTTTTTTGTATTTTAGTAGAGACACAATTTGATCATTTTGGCCAGAATGGTTTCAATCTCCTGACCTCATGATCCGCCCGCCTTGGCCTACCAAAGTGCTGGGTTACAGTCGTGAGCCACAGTGCCTGGCCTGTTTCGTGTAGATTTATGATTAACAGTGGGGTGCTTTTTAACTACAGAGGAACTATTTTTCTTTTTCTTTCTCTCTCTTACTCTAATTCAGGTTCTATACGTTCTAGAATCTTTCAAATCTTTTCAAAGATACCCTTCCTGATCACCCTGGTAAATACACCCTCTCCCATCACCACCTTTTTTACTCTTTATCCCTTTACCATGCCCTATTCATTTTTTTCATAACACTTCTCACACACAAAATATTTTTTTCACTTTTTTTCTGTCTCCTCTACCTAGAACATAAGCTCCATAAGAGCATGTAAGCGCCTTTGTTTGCTGTTGTATTCCCAGTACCTAGACAAGTGCCTGGCACAGTGCAAAGCTCTGCAAATACTCGTCGAATTAATTGCTCAGTTCTTTACATCTCTTCCATGTCTGCTACAATCCTAGGCCGGCTATAGAAAAGACCCTAGTGAAGTTAAAAGCAAGAAACCATAGCAAGGAAGAAAAAAAATCCCCTTAAGTTGCCTCTTTTTGTAGTTAGTTTCTAGTTTCTAATTGACTGATTGTTTGAGGGAAGGATTTCAAGAGGGAAATGTCATAAACATAGACTCAGAACTGCTCTGAGCCCCTGGAACAAAATTCCCCAGCCCCCCATGCCTGCCCCCCTGGGGTGAGCCCTTTTTCTGCCTAGAGGCTTTCTCCTCCAGATGGAAGGGTAGGCAATCACTTGTGAGCACCAGCTTGGTCAGGTCATGTTCAGTTAAGAAATGCAAAGGCTTTGTTTGGTTACTTTAGTTAATTGGGCAATGTCAGAGAGTGGGGAGAATGTTGACTTTTTAAACATCTACTAATTTGTTACAAATTTATTCCGAAAGTGGTAGGAAATAAGGGCAATGGAATAGATCGTCCTCTACCCCAGTGCATTTGTTTAGTCTGGTTCTCATGGCTTTCAGAAAGGTTTCCTGGAAAACTTCCAGTTACTACTTAAGATCTAAATCAAATGTCACCTCCTTTAGAAAAGCTGTCCTGAATCCTTTCATAGAAAGGTTCTTCAGGGCATCTGGGGACAGTGGTGATGCTTTGCTCACACCCTGCCATTGGTCTCATCACCCTGTCATTTAAACCACCGTATCTGTTACCAGTTCCGAGTACCAGGAGGCCAAGGAGCATCTCTATCATGTGTTATATTTCAGTGTCCAGCTTAAGCTCCTGACACCTAATTGGTACTTGATAACTGTTGAGAAAATGAGCAAGTGAATACATGAAAAAACAAAAGACTTTCCAATCCAGCCACAGTTATCCAGTTAGCATTTGGACCTTCCTTCTGGGAACACTGTCGATGACATACTTTTTGTCTTCATTCAGGCACTCTGATTGTTCTAAAACATCCCTACCCAAGAAAAGTGGAAGAACCTTCCATTTATGAATCCGTCCGGGTTCACACAGCAATGCAGACAGGAAGAACGGAAAATGACCTTGTGCCTACAGCACCTTCTGTAAGTGACCTTTAATGTGACCACAAGCTCTCTCACTGTCTAAAATCAATGCAGTTCAATAAAAGCTAATAAGGGTGCATTTGTTCACATAAAAATTCTAGCTTGGAACATAAACCTTGGAAAGGAATGTAAGATTTGAAGCCTATGACTCAGTTCATCTGGTCCAAGGTAGATCATAAAAATTACTATGCAGCCGGACGTGATGGCTCATGCCTGTAATCCCAATACTTTGGGAGGCCAAGGTAAGAGAATCACTTGAGCGCAGGAGTTGGAGTCCAGCCTGGGCAACATAGACAGACCCCTATCTTTATAAAGAAACTTTTAAAAAAATTAGTTGGGTGTTATGGCATGCACCTGTAGTCCCAGCTACTCAGGAGGCTAAGGTGGAAGGATCGCTTGAGTCCAGCAGTTTGAGGCTACAGTGAGCTGAGATTGCACCACTGCACTCCAGTCTGGGTTACAGAGTGAGACATTGTCTCAAAACAAACAAACAAAAGCAATGCAATAGTAATAGAATTTTAAATACTTAGAAAATGGAACTTAAATCTCTGTCCTTAGTTAACCAGACAACTTCATAGTAGAATGGGCAAGAGAAATTTGCATTCACATAGTTGACTAAACTACTGTTCTTCTATAATTTTCTTATATTAAGAAAATATATTTTTTTCATATTTCAACTATCTATGGAAGACAAATATTTCCACCTTTACTATAAAAACTTGGTATTATCTTTTCTGGCTTTTTTCCTTTACTGGCTGAAGCGTACAGTCAGAAAACACTTGTGCTTCTTTGGAACGTGAACCATTGTTCAGTTTCAGCGCAAATGGAGCACTCATTTGTCGTCCAAGAGTCCATTTATGTCTGTTCTGTGAAACGTGACTCTGCAAAGATTTCTCTCCATCACCCCTTTCCTTTCATTATTCTCAAGCCTCTTCTATTTGTTGTCTCTTCCTTGTTTGTTGAAGAGTCCTGGTATAAGAAACCTGGATTTGGGCAGATGATAAAGAAGACAATACCCAAATAAATATCGAGAACTAATTCTAGATAGTCATCGTTATACTTGAAAAATAATCACTTGGAAACATTCAACTACAAACTATATTAAAATAAGTGTAACTTTTCTGTCTCTGCAGTACTTTTCTCTACCCTTGACCAGAGAGATCTTTCTTAAAAAGAAGCCTTGCCACATGACCTCTGCTTCACACCCTTTATTGATGCCCTTGGTCTTCATGGCCCACCTGGACCCTGCTTGCCTCTCTGTCCTCATCTGATGCTACTCCCACACTCACGCTGTGAAACCTGTCTCTCTCAGGAATGTGCTCCTTCTCCTCGCCCTACATCTGAAATGCTGCCAACACCATTATTATCTACTCATCCCTCAAGGCTGGCATCAGGGATCAGTATCTTCCAGGAAGCCTTTCTTCACACCCACTAGCTTCTTTTACAATACTCCTCTTCTGTGCTTCAGAGCACCCTCTGTTTGCCTTTATTCTAAAATTACCATGCTGTGGGCTAATTACCTCCACATCTCTCTGCCCTCCCCACCAGCCAGAAACATCTAAGGACATGAATCATTTCTTGTCCTTGCAGCTTTACAGCCTAGCCTGGCTCATGCCACATCTTACATTTTCATTGCAGCACTACATCTCCTCAGAAATGAAAATCCTGAAAATTGACTGAGAAAGTTATTTTGGCTTTTTTGGAGTTGGGGGAGAAGGCATCAGACCTCAAAACTAGAGAAATTTAGGAGGGCAAGACAATAATAGTTCAAAGGCAGGAAAGACCAAAGAACAAGTCCAGACCTACTCTGCAGCCAATCCTTGTTTTCCGGTTGACCAGTCCCTTCATAATTTCCTTTTTATCCATCCTTACCCTTAATATAGATCACCAGTCACTTCAACATTTCTTTCATTTGCACTTCTAGTTTAACTTCATACTCTCCTCTGCTACACTTCCCCTAAAATCTCCACTCAAGGTCCACCAAACCAAATCCTACTAAGTGTGTTCTTTATCAGTAACAAAATGCAGATAATACCTAATTTGTAAGATTGGTGTGAGCAGAAGATAAATAGCTCAGAGATATTGTCACAGACAATAATCAATGCAGTAAAATAATACCAGACAGTAATACATCATGAAAAGAAAAAGTAGGATAAAGGGAGAAGAGTATCCTTAGGTAGAAATAAACCTTTTAAAGCACATGCTGGAAACCCTGTTACTTACCTTCTTTGCTCACTCCAGGTATCAGATGGATTGACCTCTTTGAAAACGGAGTTTTCAAAATAGTGATGAGTGATTGGTTGACAATGACTTGAACTCACACTATGTAATGACAAGCTTATGAAGTTGATTGTATATCACTTTGGACAAAAAAAAAAAAAAAACTGTAAAGGCTTTCTAGAGGATCTGAAATATTTCTCATTACTTCTCATTGGGGTACCGTTGGTGACTGGACCAGCATAGCTGGGGAAAGAATTCTGTTCTGATCAGAATGCTCTTGTCCCTTATTGAACACAAGTGTTAAGTCTTCACTTGCTACCCCAAATGGCTACATGATGCTGCACCTCCATCTGCAGCCTGAGAGCCCTGAGGGTTTTCAGACTTCTGCATTTTCTTTTTGGGATGTAGTTCTTGCTCAAGATCTAGCAGTGGAGGAAGAGGATTAAAATAACTTCTTGTTTGAAGTGAAAGTGAAAGATGCCCTACTGCCCAGAAATGCAGAGGATTGTGTAAAACTGTTTAACATCCTTTAGTCACTGCATTTTGAAATGGCTGTTTATGTCTCATAAACAACATAGCATTGAGTTCCCATGATAGGATTAAATTTAATTCATTCATTTATTAAACAAATTGTTTTTTTCAAGTGCTTCCAGTACACTCAGAACTGTTGTAAGCACTGGGAGTTCAGTAGTAATTTAGATAAAGGTCCTCCTCCCCTCACTAAGCTCACATTCTAGTGAAGATCATAGACAATAATCAGTGCAGTAATCTAATACCAGACAGTAACACATCATGAAAAGAAAAGGTGGGATAAAGGGAGAAGAGAGAAGCAGGGGGAGGCCTCTGTGAGGAAGTACCATTAGATAAGAGATTTCACTGAAGGGAAGGAGTGACTCGTGTCAAGATGTGGAAAGAGTGCTGCGGGCAGAGAAAACAGTACAAAAGCCCTGGAGTGGGAACTAAATTGAGGTGCTTCAAAGGCTCCAAAGAAGGTCAGAATTGCAGGATGAAGTGAGCTAGAGGAAAAGTTGCAGAAGGTGAGATTATTGAGGTATTGAGGTCAGATCACATAAAGCAATGGAGTTCCCAAAAAGCAGCAACTTCCAGCTGAGCATTTAGAAGTATGAGTGTTTCAGTTGGTGCAAAGCTTTGGGGCACTACTATCATGAGTGAATGTCAAGAGCCATGGAGAGTCTGACTTTACCATGCTTGCAAGCTAACCAGTTAGCCTGCTACAGTTTCATGGATACTAATGGATGACACAAGACTTCTGGGTAAGAGATGAAGAATAGTTTGTAATTCACAGGAAGAGCAATAGCCAGGATATTGGCATTTGTGCTAGTTCCCTGTGCTGACCCGGAATTCCCACGGGGCAACATTGAAAGGGCCAGGTGATAGGCACAATGGGTTGCATTGCAGGAGTGGAACCCCGTGCCTAGGGAACCCAAATCTTTTCTAATGATCGTAGGCATGTCTGCCTTTTGCTCTGAAGGGAAATAGTGTTTCTATATTCCAAGGCTGCTGTTATACAAGCATGCTTTGAAAATCACACTGCAACAAAGAGCTGTTAATGTCTTGCTCATAAGACATATGGGTACACAAGAGACCCGTGGAGAATTGTTTCCCAACAGTGATCAGGGTCATGGAGGCTAACTATTCTTCAAGAGTGGTAAAGAATTACCTTGCCCAAAGTCTCAATTGTACCTTTTGTACATAGCATGAAAATTCTTTACCTTTCGAGCTTATTTAAAAAACCTTCTTGCAGCAAAAGGTAACAAGTTTCTACTGTAAGTGTTGATGAGAAATTATGAGTGTTTTGAGTAATGTACTTTGGTTGAGTTTAAAAAAATTTTTTAAGGATCCTTCTAACTGCTAAGTGGCAAATAGAGTGGGGGAGAAAGTTGGAGGCAAGGAGACCAGTCAGGAGGCTATTACAGCAGTTCCGGTAAGAAACGGTAGTTGTTAAACGTGGGGGAGGGGGAGATAAGAACTAGTGGCTAAAATGTGGAGAAAGGGTAAGAAGAACTGGTCAACTTTAGCATGTGTTTTGAAGGTAGAAGAGCCAAGACTTACTGATGGGTTGAATGTGACACGTGAAAGAAAGAGTAACAGAGTCACGGCAGAGTAGCTCTGTCATTTACGGAGAAAGCTAACTCTGCAGGAGGAGTGGGTTGAGGGGGATGAGAAAGAGGAGTTCTATTTTGGACATGTGAATGTGAAATACCAACTAGTTGGCTGGGTAGAGATTGAGACTAATACAGTTCAAGTTCCTGACATAATAGGTCCTATCTAAAATGTTAATTTCCTTAACTTCCTTTTTGTGGCATTTGACATTTTTAACAACTCCCTCCTTCTAAAAAGCCTGTTTCCTTAGCTTCGGCAACGTCTTTCTCTCTTCATTTCGTAATCTTCGACACGTTTTATAGTTACTCTTCTTAGAAACTTTTCTTGTGTGTTGCCCTTTTCCAGTATTTTGTTCTTGAAGCTCTTCTCAGGTTTAACATTTTGTTGTTTATCCTTCTGGTCTTTTACTTGAAAAAATATATATATACACACACACACATAAAATAATGAGCTCTTCATTGTAAAGTTGTAATAGTCTTGTTTAATTAACAATATATTTAAATTTTTTTTCATGCCATTACTTAGTTTTCTAAAACACCATTAAACAAATTCCATAATATTCCATTATTTGGGTATATCAATTTATTCAGTTAATCCACTATTATGTTTATATATATATATTTTTAATTTGAAATAATGTCAAAGTTACAGAATAATTGCAAGAATAGTACACAGAACTTGGGTTTCCCCAAGCCATTTGAGAGTAAATTGCCTACACGATGCCCCATCACCCTGAATACTTCCGTGTGCATTTGCCTACATGACTGCATAGAGCCTTTCAAACTAGAAAATTAACATTGAGGCTGTTCCATCCACTGATCTCAGTCAAGCTCCACTAGTTTTCTCAATAAGGTCCTTCAGAGTAAAAGGATCCAATCCTCAAGCACAAGTTGCACTTATCTGTCCTGTCTCTGGAATATTCTTCACTTTGGAACACTTCCTCAGTTTTTCCTTAATTTCATGACTTTGACACATCTGAAACTTAAAAGGCCAGTTATTTTGTAAATTGTTCCCCAACTTTGCTTTATATGATACTGAATCATGATTAGATACAGATTTTTCATGTTGGGCACAAATATCACAAAATTGATGCTTTGCGCTTCTCACTGTGTCCTCTCAGATGGAACACAATTGCAATTTCTCCCATTATAGTGTGTTTGATTACTTAAGTGGTGTCTGTCAGGTTTCTTAAGTCTAAAGTCACCATATTCTTTTTGTTATTAAAAAATATTTGGAGAGAGGTTATTTGAGACTATGAGAATATCCTGTTACTTATTACATTTTTACCCACCAATTTTAGTATTTACTGATGTTTCTTGACTGTTTTAATTTTATTACTATGATTGTTGCAAATGGTGACTCTCTGATTCTTATTCCTTTTTACATTTATTGGTTGTCATTTTACTGTAAGGAAAAGCTTTTTGTTCTTCAAAGTTTTCAATCATTGTTATATCAAATGGCTATAATTATGACTATTATTGTTTCAATCCTTCAAATTTTCCCTGATTTGGCCAGTCAGGGAAAGAGCCCTTTCAAGTAGCATCTGTGTTCATATGACCTCAAAATTCTTTTTTTTTTTTTTTTTTTGAAGATAGTGTCTCACTCTGTCACTCTGTCTCCCAGGCTGGAGTGCGATGGTGTGATCATGGCTCATGAAGCCTCAACCTCCTGAATTCAGGCGATTTCTTTCTCCTCAGCCTCCGAAGTAGCAGCGACTATAGGCATGCACCACTACTCCTGGCTAGTATTTGTATTTGTATTTTTTTTTTTTTTTTTTTTGTAGAGTCTAGGTTTCACCATGTTAACCAGGCTGGTCTCGAACTCCTGGGCTCAAGCAGTCCTCCTGCTTCTGCCTCCCAAAGTGCTGGGATTACAGTTGTGAGCCTCCCTGCCTAGCCTGGCCTCAAAATTCTTTAAGAACTTTCTTACTTTCTGAATAGCAAGATGATCCAGACTTATCTTGTTCTTTCTTTGTATCCAGCTCTAGAACCAGCTATTTCTCCAAGAAACCCTGCTGCTTTTCTGCAAAATAGTACTTTAGAAATTGACATCTAGGTACTACGTGCTTATTGTTATTGGGATGTCACTCTCCCATCTACTCAGTGATCAGAGCTGGGAAAATATGTATGTATATACACATGTACACATACATACTTTTATATCTGTATTTATCTATTGATTCATTCATCCATCCATGAGTTCACAACAATAACCTCCAATACCACAAAATTCATTCTAGTTTTTTCCCCTCTCCCACAGTGAGAAAATATGGATTTTACCATCCTCAGTACGCTTACTTATGTGATGATCAGTTGAATATAAGCAATCTCTAATTGCTGTTTCTACTACCCAATCCCAGCCCCAACACACCAATCACCCAACTCATGCTTCAACATCCAGTTCCAGGCCACTGCTGCTCCTACCCTCACTGCAGATGCCCACCTAGCCCAACTTGGCTGTGAAACAGTGCAGTAGCTGCCACCTCCACCCCTTTGGGCAGAAGCCCTCCACACCCTGCCAGGCTTCAATGCCTCGTGCACAGCTGCTGCTGCCACCGTCATCGCCATTATCTGCACAGATGCTCCCTGCGCCCTGCTTGGGCCCCACCACCCTGTACTAAGGTGCTAGAAAGCCCTCCATACACACATTGATGTCTGTCTTGCTTCACCTGACCTGTTGGCTTCTGACTACATTTAAGGCTGGCAAGCAAGTATGTAGGTACGATGGCAGGAAGGACAGTCTTTTGTTTTTGAACATTTAGATGATACCCTATTGGGTGTTCTTATAAACATCTTTTCTGTTACAGATCATAGATTTTTTTTTTTTTTTTTTTTTTCTGTGACAGAGTCTCACTCTGTTGCCCAAGCTGGAATGCAGTGGCACAATCTCAGCTCACTGCAACTTCCACCTCCCAGGTTCAACAGATTCTCCTGCCTCAGCCTCCTTCCCAAGTAGCTGAAACTACAGGCACATGCCGTCATGCCTGGCTAATTTTAGTAGAGATGGGTTTCACCATGTTGCCCAGGCTGGTCTCAAACCTCTGAGCTCAGGCAATCTGCCAGCCTCAGCCTCCCAAAGTGTAGGATTACAGGCATGAGCCACCATGCCCAGCTTCATTTAGTTTCTTACATCTTGAGACACCAAATAAAATGAATAGTCTCAGTGCTTTCCCATGCAGCCTTCCACTTATCTATCAAAACCTTAGAAAAATACTACACTTATAGTATATTGTTGGGTGGAGGTAAGATGGCATTATTCCCTAGCTTGATTTCAGTAAATAATTCTATCAGGATCTTTTACATAACAATTTGCTCCTAGTTATTTTACCTCTACAGATTTTAACCTGCAACAACCCAAAATAATTACTTTTTGCCATTCCATAATATAACACCTAAACTCAATTCAGTTGATTCAATTTCTTTAATGTCAAAATACATCACACTGATTAGGAGATACCAAATTCACTAATATTGATTAATGTTATTTAAATGAACATTTGGGTAGTTTATCCTTTTATATCATAAGATTTTAAAAGAAGTGTTTGCATATTTCATGCTTTAACTCTTTTTAATGTGGTAGAGATGGTTGTTCCTCTTTTTATTTCATCAGGAAAATTTACCTCAGAAAAAAATATTCTGGAAATTACCATAGAAAGAACCTTGGTGTCAACCAAGTCACTTCCCAATTTTTGTTAATTTTTTTTCTTACTAAGACATATCATGACATCATATTTGAACAAAATATTCTACCAAGAATTGAATTTCTTCTGGAATTTATGAAATGATAAATTTCTTAATGTTAGGCTACTTGTCTTATGCAAATTTCTGTTCAAACATTTCCCCACTGTTCCTTATATTTCACAGATGCTAGCTAAGTGTGTGCTACTGTTTTTACCTTTGAATTGATGACAACATGAGTTAAAAGAATTGGCTCATTTTTATTTCAAATGCATTTTGGATAAATCAGGTGTAAAGAAATCTACACTCCTGACAGCCTGTTTCTTGGCACATGGATCTCAAGAGAGTGTGGGGGCTAGGGCGGAGGATTACGTGATAAAATAAATGGTGGAAATGCTGTTTCTAACGTTCCTTCTTAAAAATTTACAAAGTATATTAGGATAATACAGACTCTGGGAAGCCCTGAAGTAAAAACATCCTCTTAGTTTTCTTAATCCAATCTCCCAAACGTATTGATCATAGATGCGTGCATGTTTGTGTGCTAATAACCCTGTGACAATCCAAACAGCTGGATTTCACATGACATACTTTGACAAACACAGACTTTTGTAAAAGAAATTATGTGGTTTACTGTTTACTAATTGCTAACTGGAGTTAGTAGCTACAGAATAACTCCAGTAGATCCAGTCTGAAAACAATCTCTCACAGCACATGGAAGGTTTTCAAGTGCCTAGGTGAAAAATGCTAGACGGTAATTTAAAGATCAAAGGCAAAAATTCTTCATTTAAAAATAGGACAAGAAAGGAAGGACAGACATCCTGTTGTGACAGTTCTGGGCTTCACTCAGTGCTTTTCTTTTTCAGCTGGGCACCAAGGAAGGTTACCTCACCAAACAGGGAGGACTGGTCAAGGTAAGGAAGTACAGTTTCGCTCATGCAACCCACAGAAAAAAAGAACATGTCATATAGACTCAATTCTCATCTTGATAGTTTTTCTTGGAAGCAAATTGCCTGCTCATTTTAACCCACTTATAATATTTACCTGACTCAACAGTTCATTTTTATGGCTTATTAGTCAAAATTCTGGAAAATGGCTTGACTATTCTTGGACAAAGCCCTGCATAGGTGTAGCCTGCAATTAAAACTCAGGAAAACATATAGTCCTCTTGATGGAATGACTGAGGATGAAGATAGCAAGTTAACTCTAGAACGTCTTTCCTTTTTCTAAAGCAAGGAAGAAGTCAAAATTGTATAAAATATTTACTTAAAGATAGGTCCAAAACATCACTGATGCTACTGAAACTATGTTATAAAATCCAAAGGAAAACACAATGTAGGTTTTTACAGGTTCAGAGTATCCAAATGTTCCCAATTTATGAGACCGTACCTTTAGAATTCCTTTGTTTCATCTCAATGTGCCAAGAAGACTTTCATGGAATGTGTCTGCTCCCTCTTATTTTAAGAGCCACGATATTTAGCTGGGCGCGGTGGCTCACGCCTGTAATCCCAGAGCTTTGGGAGGCCAAGGCAGGCGAATTACGAGGTCAGGAGGTCTAGACCAGACTGGCCAACATGGTGAAACCCCGTCTTTACTAAAATACAAAAAATTAGCTGGGTGTGGTGGCGTGCGCCTGTAGTCCCAGCTACTCGGGAGGCTGAGGCAGGGGAATCGCTTGAACCCGGGAGATGGAGGATGCAGTGAGCTGAGATAGTGCCATTGCACTCCAGCCTGGAGACCGAGCAAGACTCTGTCTCAAAAAAAAAAAAAAAAAAAGAGTCACAATATTTAACCTCTCTCACAGGTACTGGCGTGCTTGGAATTAACCTAAATAATTTAGTTATTTGTCATGCCTTCTAGATTGAATGTTCCCTGAAGACAGAGAATATTCATATTCATAGCATACTTATGTTTAAATCCTCTGTTACTTCTTTTAACTGGCACATTGCCACCCAGGATATAGTAGGATGCTGTTTGTATATAAGATAAAGGTAACAGTAGGCAATGATGGTTTTTACCACCGATACCTTAGCGTTCTCTTAAGCAAGGTTTAGAATATCACATGGTTCAGGGTTCCTAAACCTCAGTTTGCATATTTGTAAGAATAATAATACTGGCATTGTTGTTTAAGGATTGGCTATAACATGTAAAGCCTCCAACGATAGTATGTAGTCCATATTAGGTATCAAAGAACAATATTTATCTTTATTATAGAGTTAATAAAATGGAAATTATAGTGGTTCATTATAAATCAGCTTGAATATTTATGACAGACTCTTTTTGTATTTTAAAATATGCTAATGATATATCTGCCTTCATTATGAGCTTAATTCATGAAATTATTTTACGATAGTTTGAAATTTTTTTCTCAGAAATGACACAAGAATTTTTTTCAGGGTTATAGTATTTAATTTTTTAGATACTTTTAAAAATGAAAGTAAATCATCTGGTTCAAATATTGCATTCCTGCATTCAAAACATTGTGTGTGTGCGTTTGTGTTTGTGTGTGTGTTTTCTCAGACCTGGAAAACAAGATGGTTTACTCTGCACAGGAATGAACTGAAATACTTCAAAGATCAGATGGTGAGAAACATGATATTTTTCCTTTAAAAATCAATTCTCTAGATGAAAGAAACTTATGTCTTTAAAATCTCTGAAATTATTTTTATATCCACCTGATACACCTAATAAATGATTGGAGATATGAATTATTGATTCCTAAAATGAGTAATTTTGCAAAGATGAGATATATATCCCAGAAATTGCTCTCTTGAATTGGCTAAACTACAGTTCCCCAGGGCACATAATTCCCTTTGTTTAGGGCAATGTAATTGTTCTCTTGCCACAATTAACTGTCTCTCTGCAGCAATTTCTCCCTTTATTAAAAATATGGTTTGTCCATTTCCCATGCCCATTTCGTTAGGCCAATCTAAAAGTACTTTTTCTCTCTTTTCTTATATAAAATTTATATGAAAGTAGAAGTTTTTAAAAATGGGAGAAAAATCTGCTTCTCTTCCATGTGTTAAAATCCATCTTCATCAGTAAATTGATAAAGGCAGTATCTTAATGCCAGTTTTATGAAAGGCTAATTCCAAAATCAAAGACTTCCCTGGGTAAGGCTCTTCGATTGTCAGTCCTCTTAGTGAAAGGAAATTTGACAATTGCATGTAGTGGAAGACTTGTGAGGGGACAAATGAGGAACAGATTTGTCTGTTTTTTATTTTTTAATGATGACATATGTCACTTTTGATTTTTTTTTTAGTCATCAGAACCAATTCGGATCCTAGACCTAACAGAATGTTCAGCTGTACAATTTGATTATTCACAAGAAAGGGTAAATTGTTTTTGGTAAGTTGTTCTATAAAGAAAATGTTTTTTAATGTCTCCTTGCCAGACACTTAATTTTGACTAAGGAATAGAAAGCTGTATATCTTAATGTCTGTAAAGTTCAGATCTGAGGGGTGTGCCTACATGTTAGGAGTACTTTCAGCTGAGTGTGGCATAACACCTCATTTAAAGTTGGTTAAACAAACACAGGTCAGCTCAGCTTATGTTGTGTACTACAGAAATATGACACACATAGAGGATGCCATTCACATCTTAGACAATTTAATTTCTTTGAGGCTTCCCCCCCGCCCCGTAATTTTAATTTAACTTTGTTGACTCTAATGATGGGTGATTTGTATTCTTATGACAATTTCTGGCAGATGGCACAAAAATGTTTTGTTCTAACATAATCATTATAAAAATGTTCCAAATGGGAGAAGAGCCTTGAGAAAGGAATGTCTTATTTCCCACTACCTTTTATTTTAAAGTTTTTCAAGCATACATAAGTTGAAAGACATATGTCTATATACCCTCCATCAGCAGTTATTAATATATCTTGCCATATTTGCTTTATCCCAGCCAATCCACTTTTTTTTTTTTCTGAACAAATTGAAAGTAAATTGCAGACATCATGGCACTTTGCCCCTAAAGACTTGAGTATGTGTCTCCTAAGAATAAAATATCACATATAGGACCACAATATTATTATTACACATGAGGAAATTAATGTTAATTCTATATCAGCTGAGAATGGATGTCTTTTTAAAATTTGCATAGACATGCCCTATGAGCTAGAAGAGTTTTATTTTTCTCATATATCCAAAAATCAGGAGGCAAGCAGCTGTGGTGACAAGGTCAGGTCCAGGGTCTCTACAGTTCTCTTGAACTCTTCTCATGCTGGCTACTTCGGAATTCAAGTGGCTACTACACCTGCAGGTCTCATGTTTTCAACAAAGTACAAAGAAAGATGAAGGGGTGGGATGAGCCGTATCTGTCCCTTTGATCAGGAAAACCAATGTTTCTCCAGAAACTTCCCTATGAGATTGTCTCTTATATGTCATTGGCCAAGACTGGGTGCCATGGCCACCCCCAGCAGCTGAGCATAATTGGCTTAAACCAATTAGGATTTATTGCTTGCGGTTTTGTTAGCAAGAGAGAGGAAAAATTATCTGTATTAATAGGCAATTAATAATGTCTCACGTAGGGAGTGCCAAACACTGACAATTACAGAAACCAGTTTTCGAGTATATGCACTATATCACTCCCTCCCCACCACTGTGCACTCACCCCTCCACTAGACCTCACATCAAGGTATCTTCTTTGCACAGGGACTTACCTCTTACCTATTCAACATTAATTGCTGGTATCAACAAAATATACTCCTTAGGTTTTAAGATATAGAAACCCTTCTGAAGGCTTTTTTTCCACAAATAAATATTTTTGGTGTTTTGCATCTCAACTGTAAGTACAGGAAGTATGTTCAATATGTAACTTAGGGCTGACCTTATCACTTACATAATTTTAACTAGGTAATCAGAGACAGTCAAATGAAAAATTACTATATATCTAGGAAAAGTATTTTGTGCCTGTAGAAAAGTTCATATTCTCTGCAGCAGATACTGACTCTTGGCCAGAGATGGAAGAAATAACTAATTGAGTTTTATTGTCTCTTTTCACTGTCCCAGTAGTTGAAATTACCTACAACTACAGAAGGCAGTTTTCCTCATTGAAGCAAGTTAATGCAAATGAGTTCTTTTCAGCAAACTTCTCTATCTTGCTTATTCTTTGAATCATAGCACAGGTTCTAAACCCTTTGAGAGAACAGCTGAATAAGCACTTAAGTATTAGAGTTAGCCTAAGATATGAACCACTAAAAAGGATCCGGGGGTGTCCTGAAGATGTTTCTTTCTTTTTCAAAGTCTTATTCAAACATACAAATCTAACCTGGAGTAATAATAATATGAATCCACAACTTCCTTAACATTTCTGCAGTTTGCTGGCAGGAATAGGTCCATATATACCAACTCTTCAAGTTACTGACCTGGATCCTTTATCAATTCTTTTTTCCCTTGCAATACTCTAATGAGTGTTCTACTAATATATATACAGCTAATCACCTGCAATGTCTTAGGTTCTTTCTTTTGTCCTATTAGCTTGGTATTTCCATTCAGGACATTTTATCTCTGTGCAAAGACCGGAGTAGAAGCTGATGAGTGGATCAAGATATTACGCTGGAAATTGGTGAGTTTTTTAAGGCTTCAGATGTCTAGTCTTGAGAAATAACACGATGATTTCAAACATATTTCTATCGAAAGAATCAGACTAGCTCCGGGAATCAAAGAGATGACTGGATGTCTACTTTCAGGCTTGCGGAACAGTCTGTTAATTCTTCTGGGACATGAGAAGAGATAGAGACATTCTCTCTTTTGTAAAAAGGAAAGAATTAAGCTGTATTTGGGTCTTAGCTGTAGAGCCTTAGCCTAATATCCATCTATCAGACTTCCTTTAAGATGTGTCAGTTAGTTTAGTTTTTGTCTGGAGGGGGACATTTAGGATCAGAAGGTCTGACAGAGGAACGTTGACATATTTCTCCAGTTGAAAAGCCTTTTAAATTGTTAGAGAAGAAAGTTTGCCAGAGGAACTTAGCTTAGTTTCGAGTGTAAGCATCACTTTGTGCAAGTCAAGGACAAAAGCTGGTTTATTTTATCTACTCTCTATATATCTCCCAGGGATTGAATACTTATAAAACTTCACCAGTCTTCTACATGTCTTTCATATGCTTGCAAGTTAGTGAGTTGTTAGCCAAGAACTTTTCCTTAAAGCTGACTAAAATTTCCTATAAATACCATCTTGAAAGCTTTGATGATTTTTTTTTTTTTTTTTTTTTTTTGAGACAGAGTCTTGCTCTGTTGCCCAGGCTGGAGTGCAGTGGTATGAACTTGGCTCAGTGCAACTTTTGCCTCTTAGGTTCAAGCAATCTTTGTGCCTCAGCCTCCTGGGTAGCTGGGATTACAGGAGCCTGCCACCACACCCGGCTAATTTTTGTATTTTTAGTAGAGATGGGGTTTCACCATTTTGGCCAGGATGGTCTTGAACTCCTGATCTCAAGTGATCCACTGGTCTCAGCCTCCCAAAGTGCTGGGATTACAGGTGTGAGCCACTGCACCCGGCCAAATTATTTCAAACATAAAACATTTTTCTTAATTATTTTTTGTAAAACATAATATATATATGTCTGATATATATATATATGAAAATCCTTTCCTAGATACTGAGACTTTTGCTTTCAGTTATCAAATAAATATACCATTCATTTTTTAATTGTTCCAATGTATTTATTATTCAGCGAGGAATAATTTGCCTTGTGAAACCTTCGCTCAGATATGAATTTGTTATTCTATTTTTAATTGTGAAAGTAACACAAAATCATGATACAAAATTATAGAACAATATATCAAGTACACACACTTTTAAACTTATCTCTGTACAAATAAATATTTACAAGCAAAATTTAATCATTTGCTAGAAGTAAAAACCAAAATGATGTACCACTACACACCCTTCAGAACGGATACAATGAAGACTGCCAATATCAAGTATTAGCGTGAATGCAAAGGAACTGGAACTCTCCTACATTGCTGGAGGGAATGAAAATGTGTACAGCTACTTTGACAATTGCTTGGCAGTTTCTCCTAAAGCTATACGTATGCCTACACTGTAATTCAGCATTTTCACACTTAGGTGTATGCCTAAGAGAAATGAGTGCATATGTCCACCAAAAAATGTTACAATAATGTTCATAGGACCTTTACTGATAATATACAAACTACCAACAAAAAAAAATCACTTGCTAGTGTTCTATATCTGCTCACTTAACAATATATTATGAACATTTTTGCATATTACTAATTTTCAATCTATATCTTCCTTTTGACTCATTGACTAGTATTCCATTTTATAGATTACTGTAAGTATTAGACCAATTCTCAATTTGTACATGCTTTAGCAATCACTTTACAATATGCGCCCTGAAAAAAATACAGAAATTTTTTTCTGGACACCTGATAATTAACTTATAGTTGTGGGTGGGCACATGATAATTAACTTACAGTTGTATGATATCCTTACTAATAAATGTGCCTTATTTAATATCTGTTAGAAGCCAGGGTTCATTAAAATCAGTCAATAATGGATATATGTGTGTGTACTTTATTACAGTCACAAATAAGAAAACAGCTCAACCAAGGGGAAGGCACAATCCGATCTCGGTCGTTCATCTTTAAATAGATCTTTCTTGCCAAGGAGTGCTCTGGCCCAGGAGCAAGGTGGAATGTTCCCTGATGCTGTGATCCGCAGCAGGCTTCAAATGAAAACTGACTAAGGATTTTCCTTTAAAAACAAATCAGAAGCAGATGCTGATTGGGACCCATATACCATGTTGGTGACTCACGGGAAACTGCTGCCCTTCCAAGATGTTTGTCAGCTCCTTGAGAATACTGAAGCAATCACCATTCTGATAGAAAGTGCTTAATCCACCATTCTTAGGTCTGCTCACTGTTAGAACACACAATGTAAGAGGAAGGTTTTTTGTTTTCACTCATTGTGGTCCCAAGCGAATTGACAATAGTTGCCTAGAGTCCCACGCTGAGTCAGGGTCAGCCTGTCTGAGACCCAGGTTGTGCTATTAACCAGGAAGGAAACAGGTACTTGGGGGCTTAGAAGACTTCTGCAGGATTTATATTGAGATAGCAAACATCAAATATTTTCAGGTAAGAGGTTTTTTTTCCCTGTTATGCAAAAAACAAAACATTTCCAAAACTAAAATGGAAAATGCTTGTGGTATTTATTTTCTGTTTTTAAAATGTTCAGAAATTTGGTGGGTCCTTTGCTTCTAATGATGAAACTGTGAGAGCTAAATGTCCTATGGGTGATTAGGTAGTATAATAAAGGTTAATGAAGTCACAATTTTTAAAACATTATTTTCACCCTTTTGGGGGTAAATGTTTTAAAGAGTGAGAAAACGTAAATTTAAGAAGGGTGATAAAGTGGTAGATAACTTTTAGTTTAATAATAATATTGTTATAGCAATAATAATAGAGCACTTGTAAGCACTAAGTTATCTTTATCCAACATTTCTCCAAATGGACTGAAAGAAACTTCACAAGGACAGTGTCCTATAACCATTCCTTTCCCAGAATTAGTTGTATAGAGTGGGCCCAAGAGATGTAAGAAAAATCTTGCATTGCTCCCTAAGCACCCCGGGCCTTATTAAAGAGCAACTTTCATTTCCAGTTGGGGGAGTAACACTAAAGCTACGTGAAATATGCAATAATGATATGTAATAATATGTTACAAAGCTTTTTCAAACTAGAATAGAAAGACAAATAGAAGAATGAGATACTGGTGTCCACAGCTCATTGGTAGACTCTAACCCCTTCTATTATCTTTTTTAATACTATTTTTGTTTAGAAAGAAGTTTCAAAGGGGATAAAAATGCTTGAAGAGCCTGAGAGTAAAAAGATTATGGTGCAAAGCTGTGATATAAACTGCTATTGCAGTCCAAAGGGATACCTTTTTAAAGAAGTTTCTTATTTAAACATCTAAGACTCAGAAATTACATTAAATTTTTGAATATTCCAACAACATTTTTAACGTATTTTAAAATGTTTGTTATATGGGATAAAGCAAATGTCGAATTAAAATATATTGTCATCTGGGCATGGTGGCTGATGCCTGTAATCCCAACACTTTGGGAGGCCAAGGTAGGTGGATCACGAGGTCAGGAGATCGAGATCATCCTGGCCAACAAGGTGAAACCCCGTCTGTACTAAAAATACAAAAATTAGCTGCGCATGGCGGCACATGCCTGTAATCCCAGCTGCTCGGGAGGTGGAGGCAGCAGAATCGCTTCAACTTGGGAGGCAGAGGTTGCAGTGAGCTGAGATCGTGCCACTAAACTCCAGCCTGGTGACAGAGCTAGGCTCCGTCTATAAAAAAGAGAAAAAAAGTATTGTGTCATTTGCAAAGTAAGAAGTTACTGGCCGGGCGCAGCGCCTCACACCTGTAATTCCAGCACTTTGGGAGGCTGAGGCAGTCACATCACTTGAGGTCAGGAGTTCAAGACCAGCCTGGCCAACACAGTAAATCCTGTCTCTACTAAAAATACCAAAATTAGCTGGGCATGGTGGCAGATGCCTGTAATCCCAGATACTCAGGAAGCTGAGGCAGGAGAATTGCTTGAACCTCGGAGGTGGAGGTTTCAGTGAACTAAGCTCGAGCCACTGCACTCCAGCCTGGGTGACAGAGACTCCGTCTCAAAAAAAAAAAAAAAAAAAAAAAAAAAAAAAAGTTACAAATGAATCCTCATGGATATGTATGGTTTTATGTTTGTTTTCTTAGAAACAAGCATGTTTCTTTGTGCGGGTAATACTGTGTTTTACTATGTTTACCTTGTATAAAACATAACCTGCTTATTTATATTCTTTGGTTGTTTATTAAAAAGCATGATTTGGCTATGCTTGTACTATTTTGCTATTAAAATAAATTTTTAATATTTGTAAAAGAAATACACAACTGATTAATATCATAAATGGCAACGAAGAATTCACTTCAGTTAGACTATCCACCACAAAGGATTGGAAGTCGAAGAAATAGCCCAAGCCCTCAAGGAGTTCTTAGTTGAATATGGAGAAAACAATAAACATACATATATGAGACAATATGTAGCAGTAAATAAGATGATTACTCTAAGAGAAGTACACAAAGCTATATGACAGAGCAAGTGCTTCAACAGGGGATAAAACAATTTGTTGGAGGGTTTTGATATGAAAAGGGTGAGCTAACATCTACCTGCTATGTAATTAGTACTAGACTAGGTGTTTTGCCTGCCCTCAGCAGTCCTGCAAAGAAATGATTCTAACTGCTAAGTGGAGCCTGAGGGTTCCTCAGCGATTTCTCCAAGTCCAAACAGAGGGAGGATGTTTTGTGCCAATGGCAGATCAGAGCGGGGGAAATATGGGAGAAAGAGAGTGGGATATCTGCATTAGGCCCTGTCTGCTAACAGGTATGAACTTACCATTAAGACACAGCCAAAAGTATTAGCAGTTATTCTCAGAATTCCCTCTGGGAAAATCCTGGCCCACAGGAGCATTTCTAGGGAAGGCTAATACAGATGGTCCCTGACTTATGATGGTTTGATTTAGGATTGTTCAACTTCACAATGGGTTTATTTTAGTATTAAATGCATTCTCTCCTGATGATATCTTTGACTTAAAATGAGTTTATTGGGATGGAACCCCATCATAAGTCAAGGAGCATCTGTACTGTTTCTGGGGGAACTCTTCCTCCTGTGCCAGAATGCCTGAACATCAGAGCACCTGGTGAGGTAGGTTCCTTCTTTTCCCAACCACATGGTATACAAGAGAGTAGTGGGTTCCTCTCTCCTTACCTCTCACGAGTGCTTGGCATGAAGGTCAGGGCATTACAGTGTGTCCCTGTTTCAGGCAAAAAGCAAGAGAACTACTATATGTAGAAGATCAATTCTACTTCCCTCCCTCTCCACTACTTTAGATCCACTGCAGCAAATTCATGTTTCTACCAAACTCTTCCTAGCCAAGTAGACTACACAGCAGAGTGCCAGGCTGAGCCTACGGTCTGCTATGAATTCAGGCTGTCTGGCCATGATGTCAAGCAGAGTTTCTTAAACCATCTGTGGCAAAGGATCTGATTTTCCTCCTTTTGTTTTTTTAAATTTATAATCTATCACAGACTGGGATTTTGTAAACTTCAATAAATTCTTAGAAAAATCAAGCAAAAAAATACAAATATCACGATCCCGGTTTTTAAGCACTTAAAACTGGCGTTCTGTACTTAGCTCGCTAACAACAGCCCAGTCTGTGGACCACATTGTGAGTAGCACAGGTCTAGCTGACTGGCAGGTAGAAGGAAATAAGAGCCTTCTTGAGAAAGAATTCACCTGAACACAGAAACGGTTGAGGCGCACATGTTTTGTTGATGGAATATGGGCATCATTATAGGGGAAAGGTGATTCAAGCACATTCATAACTGTTACTCAGCCCCTCCTCAGCCAAATCTAAAGGAGCTATTTCACCAGAGTCTCTAGTGCACAGACAATGAGGGTGCAAGTTGTGTCACATTTACAGCTGTGAACAAAGATGGCACCCTTGGCCTTAAGCAAGGGTTGTGTAACCTTGTAGACAACCTGACTTAGCAGTAGCAACAATGGCCAGGGTTGAGGGAAAAAAAAAAAAGCACCACAGCACTCCAGCCTAAGTGACAGAGGGAGACTCTGTCTCACCAAAAAAAAAAAAAAAAAAAAAAAAGTGCATACGGGTGCCAGACTCAGTAGGAGTGGACTGTGAAGGTTAGTTTTATGTGCCAACTTGCCTAGGACACATTGCCTAGTTATTAAAACATGAATCCAAGTACTGCTGTAGATGTATTCTGGAGATGTACTTAACATTTATAATCCCTTAAATTTAAGTAAAAGAGAGAATCCTCCACAATGTGGTTGAGACTCATCCAATCAACCAAAGGCTTTAAGAGAAAAACTAAGGTTTCCAAGAGGAAAAACTTTTACTCCCAAACTGCAGCCTCAGCTCCTACCTGAGACTTTCCAATCTTCTGGCCTGTCCCACAGATTTTAGGCTTGCCAGTCCCCACAATCACATATGCCATTTCCTTGAAATAAATACACATATATCCAACCGGTTCTGCTTCTTTGGAGAGCCCTGATAGAGACAACTTTCTTCCCCCAAATATCCCACTTTATTGTTCGTTGAAATACTTTATTTCTAATTTTATTATTTTTGAACAGTTAAAAACTCAAAAGTACAATGAAGTTTACAATGAAAAGACTCACTCCTGGGATCCTTATCCCTCAGGTATCTAGTTCCACCCCTTGGAGACTACCAATGTGATCAGATTTTTCCATGTCCTCAGAGACAGTGTACCATATACAAACAAATATGAACTCACACATATTTTTTCTCCTTATACATAAATTATAGCATGCCACACAGTTTCACACCATGCTTTTCTCAATAAACATTATTTTGCATTAAAGATCTTTTCATCTCAGTACCTAAAGCACTTCATTCCTTTTCCAATGGGCAAATGAAATCTGTTTCACCAATCCTCTATAATTTATTACCTAAAGTGAGACCTGGAGAGTGAAAGGAGCACTATTAATAATTATACCAAGAACAGCAGGTATAAACTGGTAGTGTTCAAAAAGCCAGAGCACATGGTTATCATGTGCTACTAGGGCACACGATAGACATTTAGGTTGCTTCCAATTCTTTGATAGTACCAAGTTGCAAAGAATATACTTGTAAATACATACTTTTCCACATCTATGTGCTTTGTTTGGTCAGATAAATTTCTAGAAGTGGAATTGCAGGGCAAAAGGTTATGTATGTGAATTTAAAAGTTTTATAGAGACTGTCGATTGCTGTACACAAAGAGTATAACAAGTTACACTTCCATTAGCAGGGCATAGAAAATGCCTGCCCTAATTATTGGATAATCCTTTTCCCATTGACTTACGATGCCATCTTTATAAGTGTTTTAAGCCCTTACGTGTATGTACTGGTCTCTTTCTGCGTAAGTACATACTACTGATATCTAGTTCTGCATTTAGTTCTGTACTGCCATTCAAAACTAGTTAATCTAGTTTTATATTACCCTTTCAAAAATTTTCTTAGTGATTTTTACCTATTTTTCCAGATGAACTATGGGATAGTTAGATATCTATTATACCCCCTCATAAATTTTAACAGTGGTAGCATTCAACATGTAAAGGTTAAGTAGCTCCATTTATTATCATTTCTTTTTCTAGGATTTTTAGATATACAATTATTATCTGCAAATAGAAATCTGGCCACTTAATTTCTAAAAGACATTGTTTCATGCACCATTGCACTGGCAAACATTTCCTGAACATTATTAAATAATAATCCAGATAATGGGAATTCTGGATTTTAATGGGTACATTTAATATTTCATAATTAACTAGTCATGTGTTGCTTAACAATGTGAATACATTTTGAGACATGCTTTTTTAGGTGATTTCATTATGTGAACATCATACTCTACTGAAGGAACCCCAGATGGTATAGTCTACTACTACACACCTAGGCTACATGGTACAGCCTGCTGTTCTGTCCACCCTTGTATGTAGTCCGTCATTGACTGAAACATCATTATATGGTACACGGCTGTATTTATAGCTCTTTGAGGAAAAGCATTATATCTCTTGCCTCTGTATTATCTGTAAAGGCTATTTTCTTGCCCATTTTAGGTGCCCCTAGTCTGTGGATCTACACCATCCTATGAACAGCTTTATCACAGCACTTTCTATACCTGCTTTCTTTACTGAACTGTAAGTTCTTTAAAGGAAGGTATCACAAATTAATTTTGTATTTACACTGGAAGGAGGGAGGAAGGACGGAAGGAAGAAAAAGCAGCACATGGCTGGGTGTGGTGGCTCACACTTGTAATCCCAGCATTTTGGGAGGCCAAAGCAGGTGGGCAGATCACTTGACGTCAGGAGTTCAAGACCAGCCTGGCCAACATGGTGAAACCCTGTCTCTACTAAAAATACAAAAACTTGCCAAGCCCGATGGTGTATGCATGATAATTCCAGCTACACAGGAGAATGAGTCATGAGAATAGCTTGAATTCAGGAGGCAGAGGCTGCAGTGAGCCAAGATCATGCCACCACTGCACTCCTGCCTGGGCAACACAGCAAGACTCTGTCTCCAAATAAACAAACAAACAAAGCAGCACAGTGCCTGGCTAATTGCCTCACTGCACAATTCTAGGGATAACAATCACACATATTCTATGGGAAAGGCAACTCCCAGAGCATAGAAATATGGTATGATGTGAATGGCGCTTCCTAGCTAGAATTGTGCAGTGTGATAGCTCTGCTGACTGGCACACAGGTGCTCAATGCATATGTACTGAACTGTTCCAGAGAAAAATTGACTGCCAAAGAACCTATGAAGAAATTAACACCTCTGAATGATAGACTGCATTCCTGAACATAAACGGCATATTCTAGCACAGCAGTACCTCTTTCATGGAGATTAAATTAGGCTGACGCCTGAAGTTTTTTGGTTTCTTTTCTTTTTTGAGACGGAATCTCACTTTTGCCCAGGCTGGAGTGCAGTGGGGCAATCTCAGCTCACTGTAACCAGAGGTTTCTTTTCTACTTGACAGTTTATACTACCGTAAAACAATCTCCAAACCAATACCTATAAGAAACACTCATTACTTATTCACGTGGCTGAAAGAGTAAATTATGTTTAGACTTTTGGAAAAAGTCTGAACAAAAAAAGGACCTATATAGTGCTCAAACTGTATTTTTAAAAATACTATTTTATTTATACTCATATATGAAAAAAATGGCTGTACTATCATGTTTACATACATACTAACATTGGAAACAGATTCAATAACGAATTGTATTTAAATTTTATAAGAACACACAAACATTAAAACACTGATTGGTTACAGAAAGCAGAGCTTGAGGAAAAACCATTAGCTATAATTTTCATTTTCATTAAAGAGTAGCACCCTCTGAGAATAATCAGACCAATTAGTAATATTCATCTATACTGTAAAATAATATATACAAAGGAAAGTTAGTGATTGTACTGATTTTATTACTTTTACTAAGCCATTTTATGTTCCTTACACTCAATGCAAAGAAATACAACATAATTTGAAGAAAAATATGTCCTTACTATTATTCACAATAAAAAGTTGGCTTCATTCTGCAAGCCTGGGCATATAATACAATAGGGAGCACTTAACGACTGAAGTGGATCGATGTACCAGTTTGATTCTGATCCACTGAATAGAATCTCATTCATATTTGGTGACCCGGCTAACTCCATGGGAGCTGTGATAGACTGAATCATTTCTGTGGTATCCCCAGATCTCACTAAATAAGAAAAGACCCTACACCAGAAAATATAGCAATCGATCTGTCTATAAATTACATCTATATGCTAGCTCTTTAGTATAAGTTGCAAAAAGGGGTCCTTTCTTGAGCACATGGATAAAAGTATTATTGTAGTCTAAAGACTGCTGGATTGATATTGTGTTGTTATAATGAAGATAAGGTACACATTGAAACGACTGTCAGATTAAGAAACTTCCACAACTTGTCTCAATTCTTCAAATAATGGAGCAAGTTCTTTTCTAGGCTGACAATTAGTCCTAAAATAAAGAGATTAAGAAAATTACATACTAGAAAAATGTTCCTTAAAGTCTGAAACTTAAATTTCCTCTTGCCCAAAAAATATAGTTACTAAAAGTAAGTCAGAACATAGTTTATTTCCCACAACTACAACAAAATACGGGTTGAGTATCCCTCATCCGAAACGCCTGGTACCAGAAGTGTTCTGAATTTTGGAATATTTGTATAATACCTACTAGTTGAGCATCCCTAACCCACACATCTCAAATCCGAAATGCTCTAGTGAGTATTTTCTTTGAATGCCATATTGGTGCTCAGAAAGTTTCAGATTTTAGAATGCTTCAGAATCCAGATTTTTGGATTAGGGATGCTCAACCTGTACTATAACCCTAAATAATGTAATCAAAAATTCCACATTCATTAACAAGTGTATTTTCAGCATCTATTACTAAAGTAAATGAATGAAAAATACTTATATATTAGGAAATACAGAACACATTATATCCACTACAATTTGTTGGAGTTTTGAAAGGAAAATCTTAATTCATACCTTACTGCTTCAAAAATCTGCATTTACTCAGAAAGAATATATATAATTTTTATTAAATAAGGCATACTTTTGTCTCTGAGGAAATTTTAACAGATTACATCAAACGATAGGTAAACAGGCTGCTTCTATATTGAAAAAAGGAAATCAGAAATGTATTTTTATAAATTCAATAAAGCTAAGACATTAACAAATATTTCAAATAAAAAACAGCTTAAAAATAAATGGTAGAGTACAAAACACACTGGAGTTCAATGATGAACCTGGGAGATAAACATCTAGATATCAGCATATCTAGCTTCTCTTTAGTTTACTAGAGTCAAAGCCTATGTACCTCAGGCAGAGCCTATTTTATGTTCAAACAAATAAAGATCTTTCTCTGTCTTATAGAATACAAAAAGCTTCTGGACTCTCAAGGAGAGGGTCCAAATACTAAAATACTGTTCTGAACATTATCATAATATATAACAACTGGTGACTTTGTATGTGATGACTGGTGATTTATCAAAATTGAGGTTAAGTATACTTAAAATATTAACACCATTACTATCCTATATAATTCAGAAAGTGTTTTTACATATAGTAATTTACAGATTCCTAAAATGTTTTGAAATGAAAGATATATAATAAATCATCAAATCTAAATCTCTCATTCTAAAAATGAGGTATCTAAGAACAGGCTTCAGTGACATAGCTAGAAGAACTTGCTAAGCTTAGGAGGAAAAAACCAAACAGAAACAAAATATATGACAGTTCTCAACAGGAATCCAATCTAAAGGAGACAGACCTTTTTAAAAAAAATCCTACTTTACGCAAAATGAAGTAAAAAAAATTACAACCAAGTGAATAGTCATTATTTTACACACAAATACAATGGAATTTTACTATTCTCTATAAAGAGTACAGCTTCCTAACATTTGTTCTCAAATTCTTCAGTTCTCAAGAAGAATGAGACTATGTTCATCCTATTCATGCTCTTTAAATTCTCAATCACATTCACTTTGCCTATTAGGTAAAAATTTAAAAATTCTAATTTAATAGATTGGTCTATAACTTATCCTTGATCATTTTAATGTATTTTGTTGGTTATCTTCACTTTGTTTTCTTAAACTGCTGTAATGGGAGCAAGACGTAGCTCTCAAGATAACATTTAATTTTCCTTTGTGTCTCAAAAAAAAAATCACTTACCCACACACTGTCTCATTTGCACTAGAAAATAACATTAACATGGAGAAAGCATGTATTATCTCCATTATACAGATATGGAAACCAGGATTCAGAGAAATCACTTTTCTCAAGACACAGAAAAAAGATAGTGAAACTGGGCCACAAGTTCAAGATTTTTGACCTAAATCTATGATTCCTCTTAAATTAAGGTATGGTAATCAAATTAATTTTTTAAATTAAAAATTAAAAGTGATATTGAAGGTAATTATACACACCTGTATTGGCACTGCTGCTGGCTATGAAACTCACCACCAAAGGTAAACGATTAAATTGAACCACCTAAAAAGAAAATAAAAGCCGAATAATATGTTGCATTGTGAAAAGGTAGTATAACTCAACTAAAATGTCTTAATCTTTCAAAAACTTTAAAATGGTCAATGTTTTAGCCCAACATCATGGTATTACATTATGAAATATAAAGGAGCTTCATATTTCAGTGAATATTTCCATAAAACAGAATTAGTGATAATCTCTTACAGACATTAATACCATTTAGCCTGGAAAGTTTTTCAGGTGAAACCATGGCTTCATCTTTTTATCTCTAAAGCCCAGCAGAATGTCAATTACATTGTAAGGACTTAAGTAGTTGTTAATTAAATGGATAAATGCAGTATTTCTCAGTCACTCAAGAAGTTTTATCTTCACGGTATTTTCTGGCTCCTGAGTATTACTGTAATTTAAATTAAACTTAAAGTAACTTTAAATCAACTAACTTCAAAAAAAAAAAGCAACTTAGTTTCAACCTAATCCTTATTGATGAAATTAAAGGTCAGATGATTTGGTTATCTTTTTCCTAATACACATTAAAACACGTAACTTTGTAAAAGATGGGCCTGGTGCAGTGGCTCATGTCTGTAATCCCAGCACTTTGGGTGAGGTGGGTGGATTACTTGAGGCCAGGAGTTGCCAGCCTGGCGAACATGGTGAAACCCTATCTCTACTAAAACTACAAAAATTAGCCAGGCCTGGTGGCACATGCCTGTAATCCCAGCTACCTGGGAGGCTGAGGCATGAGAATCACTTGAACCTGGGAGGTGGTGGTTGCAGTGTGCTGAGATGGTATCACTGTACTCCAGCATGGGCAACAGAGCCAGACTCTGTCTTGGGGAAAAAAAAAAAGAGTAACTTAACAACTGATTAGGAAACATTGCTCTAAAGCACAAGGAATTAATTTAGTCTTAAGAAAATGCAGCTGGAGATCAAGAGGTACACAAAAACTAACTTCTTTCCCACAAATAATAACCTCATTTATTACATATATGTATTTCAAACAAATGAAAGAATTAGCAGCAAAAGAGCAAATTTAATAAATTTTCAAGGAAAGTTTTTTTTAATCTGTTATTACAACAAAAAAAGTGTGTCATCTGAGAAAACACAGTTGTCTAGCTAAGGGCACCATCTACTGGAGGTAACAGTGATCTGATGTACTCTTTTTAGGATGACATGTACCATATTACATCACTTAATTACTTTTCCATAGTAATTATTTCCTGTTATAAAATGTGAAGAAAATCACTACAGTTTAACACAATCAATTTGAAGGCTAAAATTTTACAATTTCATTCTCTTCAAAACTAAAAATTGAGAACTATAACACAAGTTATTTTATGTACAAAAGGCACAAAAATGACAACCGAAATCGGCAAATCATTGGATAATTATGAACTTACTTGGTAGGTGTTATAGTAACAGATGATACTTTTATTTTTTGAAAGTCCAAGTTTGCTCCCTTGGTCTGTTGCAAGGGCAAAAGTGGATAAGAAACCAGGTCGCAAAGCATGCTCTGGAGCATTATCATTGGCCACTAGAAAAATAAGTGATTTAAATAAAAATTACACAGAGGATATGGTAGAGAGTTTTACAGCACTTTTTTTTTTTTTTTTTTTACATAAACCTCTTAAAAACTGAGCACAAAGGTTATGTTTCACAATATTCAAAATCATATGACTAATTGGGTCTCATCACTAATCAGAAAAAATTGCTCAATCAAAAGTTCACTTATCACAAGAGAAGAAATGCTGACTCACAATTAAAAAAAATTTTTTTTAAAGAAAACTAAATGTTTATATTTTCTTGATATCTACCTTAAAACATAGATTAATCAAGTACATTTAACTGGTTATCTAGGACTAGGCTAGAATAAACTAACGAAAAAAATGACAAAACTTCTGCTCTTGTAAAACCCACAGCAGCAGTCTCTCACAGAGATTAACAATCTGCAGCTGCTACCTGTTTCATGTTTCTCTCACTCATTAAAAGGTCTGCATGGACTTTGTTGTATTAATGAGTGCAGGGCTCAAGGCTTTAGCACGGAGATCTTCATGAAGAACATTAGAGCTGGAAAATCTGAGATTATTTTGTTCAAATCCCTCATTACAGAATTAAGAAAAGGCAAGTAATCTGTCCACAGCTATTCAACTTTTATAGTAAGTTCGAAAGCACACTGGACCACACATCAGGAGATGATGGGTTCTATTCCTGTTTTGTTACTGACTCATGTCCAACTTTGGACCTCAATGTACTCTTTGCACTTTAACACCTTCACTTATAAAATGAAGGAACTAAATTAGTTGACTGCTATACCTCCTTTCATTTCTGAAGTCTAAAATTATCTGATATATATGACAACTCCAGGTGGAAAATAAATTGTAAACAAAATATACAAAACATTATCCAATCTTTAATTGTTTATAAAGCCATTAGTGTCCCAATACAACTAGGAACATCCATTCTCATCATACCATAAAATAGAAATAGTAAAAAATGTCTGAATCCATACCGACTCTCTGTGACATTATGTTTACTTATTATCCAAATACATGGGTATTATCCTAAAACAACCAGCAATTTGATAAAATGTGTGCGTGTGTATGTGTGTATACATACATACATATATATATATATATATGAGTGTGTGTACATCAAGCTGCATACATGCTCACTCTCATCACTTAGATTTACTAATGGTTTACATTACAATGTAAATTTTTTTTTTTTTTTGAGATGGAGTCTTGCTCTGTCACCAGGCTGGAGTGCAGTGGTGCAATCTTGGCTCACTGCAACCTCCGCCTCCTGGGTTCAAGCGATTCTTCTGCCTCAGCCTCCTGAGTAGCTAGGACCACAGGCGTGTGCCACCACGTCTGGCTAATTTTTCTGTATTTTTAGTAGAGACGGGGTTTCACTGTGTTGGCCAAGATGGTCTTGACCTCTTGACCTCGTGATCCGCCTGCCTCGGCCTCCCAAAGTGCTGGATTATAAGTGTGAGCCACCACGCCCGGCCTACAATGTAAATGTTTTTAATGGAAAACGGGTCTGTGATGAATCCACACTTAAACTCTAGATGTTAACATGATACATGTGAGATATAATACATTGTAGATTCAAATTCAGCCTTCGACATACAAAAGCAAACACCTCCCCCAAAACTAAGACCATTTCCTAAATTTACTAAAATGAGTTTTACATGTTTGCCTTCTATACTACTCAGATATAAATACACACATTTTTAGTCAAAAGCAAAGATGACATTTGCATTTAAATGCTCAGTTTTACCTTTAATAACGGGTACTCCATCTCTATCTGACACAACAATAGCATGGAGTCCTTCAACACTAGAAAAAGAAAAAAGTTAAAATATAAAATATTTTATTTTCTAAACTATGAACCTCAAAGACATAATGATAATTCTCATGTATTTTCTGAAAAACCACAGGACCTCATTTATTGATATCCTATGTTCCTATGTTTGCTAAAATTCTCCTAGAAATGGAATCAATGTGTTTTATGGAAATGTTTATAATCTTTACAAATTCATGCAGTTTATTAATAAGAATCTAAGACATGGATAACTCTCCATTAAAACTGCTAATGAATGATCATTCCATGGTTTACAAAAGGATGAAAGATTATCAGCAGTGGTTATAGTGATAAAAAAGAGCTTTTTTCCTTTTTCATTCATGTAAATATCAAGTGGCCAGTATTTGTGGCACTTAATACTTTGGTACTATGAAAAACAGAAATAGACACAATCATTGCCTTCACATGGTTTCCAATCTAAAAAGTGAGTGTGTTATCAATCAAATAATCTCAAAATAGCCAATGTAAAACTAAAACTGGTGGCAAGTGTTGTTTAAAAGTTCATAGGGGTAGGAGAACCTAGAAAGAGGAGGGAAGGCTTTCCTGGAGGCAGTAATATCTCAGCTGAGATGTTATGGCACTAAGTGAAAAGAAGTGGAAAAACTGTTCCAGGCTGAAGAAACAGGGCAAAAAGAATGAAGGCCATGCAGAAATCCTTTCAGTCATGCTTACGTAAGAAGTAGTAAGTAGAATGGTCAAGCTATAGCTCTAAAGTTAGAAAGACCTGGGTTTCAATCCAGGCTCTGCTCCTTATTGTTTGTGCTACCTTGGGCTAGTTATGAAACCTTTCTAAGTCTCAGATTAACAATATGAAAATGGGAATTGTACTTACCTGGATATTGTGAAATTTAATAACATAAGGCATGTAAAGAGTGGGCTGGCACATAATTAAAAAATATCACTTATTAACTAACACCAATGGTGTCAATTGTGCATACTGACAATGACATAATTTATCAGTAAAGTTTAAGGATTAAATTATCAGTGAGAATCCCTGGGAAATTAGCAATTAAGAAACACATGGAGTAGGGCACAAAAATACAGTGTTAAAAAATATAAGGTGACATCCTCAACTTCCAACATTTACGCAAAACCCTTTCATTATAACACAAAACTTACAGTCCAGTAACTATCTTATGGTATCTATAATCTGCAACTCAGAGATATGTTCAATGTTCCTACAGCAACCTGGAATTATCTATTCTTTGTGTTAACTTTAATGTATTAACTAAGGAGTAAGAAATATTCATATTAACCTAATGTTCAAATATTGACATTAAATTTTTATAAATCCCATTGTCAAAAACTTTTAAGTCAGAGAAGTGTTATTAAATGTGAGTGGCAAATGTTACAAACAAATCATTTGTCTTCCTTACATTAAAAATCAGAATGAAATAACTTTATAAATGACTTTTATACTATTTTTATTCTCCTATTGGCATGATTTCCTATTCATTCAATCCTAAACTTATTTATGGATTAAAATATATCTATAAGATTAATACATAAAATAGGCCAGGCACTGTGGCTCATGCCTGTAATCCCAGCACTTTGGGAGGTCAAGGCAAGCAGATCACCTGAGGTCAGGAGTTTGAGACCAGCCTGGCCAACATGGTGAAACCCTGTCTTTACTAAAAACACAAAAATTAGCCAGGCATGTGGTGCTTGTCTGTAATCCCAGCTACTCGGGAGGCTGAGGCAGGAGAATTGCTTGAACCTGGGAAGTGGAGATTGCAGTGAACCAAGATTGTGCCACTGCACTCCAGCCTGGGTGACAGAGCGAGATTCTGTCTCAAAAAAAAAAAAAAAAAAAAAGATTAATACATAAAACAAATAGTCTTCTAAGTTAAAAACTAGATTATATAAAACATATCCTACAGATATGTGTACATATGCAAATTATTTTGTGCAGTTACCAAAGCAACATCATTTGAAATAGTAAAGTATTACAAACCCAACCGTCCATTAAGTAGGACAAGATAAGTTATGATATATACATACAAAGGAATACTCTGCAGCCATAAAAGGAAGTCTCTATGTACCAGGAGAGGTTAATCTCAAAGTTACATTCTTAAGTCAAAAAATACAGTTTAGAACAGTATATAAAAGAAGCAATAAATTATGTTCCAAAATACGCAGGCACATGTGTATGTTGTGTGTATAAATATGTGTATATACATGTCTGCTCATAGGTACATAAAATCTCTCTGCAGGTAACGGTGGGTACCTCTGTGGGGGGAACTGCATGTGGCTGGAGAGGAGGGATGGGCAGCTTCTCATCTGTGTTCCTCAGTACTCTTGAACCTGAACTTTATGAATGTACTACCTACCCTCAAAATAAACAAATTAAAAAACAGCTAAAAGAATACCACAAAAATGTTTAGAAAAATTAGTGCCACCACAGGTAGCTTCTTTTTTTTTAATTTCCATGGAAATTACTTTAAATACAACTAATGTACCAAAAGAGAAGGTAGAAATAAAAGGACTTGGTTTTTGATGGATTTCACAGAGAAAAGAATTCAAGAAAGTAGAAAAATTACTTACACTCTTAAGTACATACTTTGAGAATCAGGTCACAAATATAAAAGCTGTTTTCAATTCTACATACAGTGCACAAAGAGTAATATGAATAGATTTTACTAATAATTAAAAATAACTGTGGCTTATGAAGAGATACTACACTTTTAGAAGAAATGAATTAAATTTTATGAAATATTCTGAAGAAATCTAAACCTTAAGCTTACTAAAACAACCATTTTTTCTAACAACAAATGTTGTATTACTAATCAAAGACATCGTATTTAGTTTTATACACGATTATGAAATATTTGGTTATTTTAAAACATAGAAAGTGGGATTATTAAAGTCTGAGACTGCTCTGGGTCACAACCAGATTTTAAAATGCCAATCCAAGAGGGAAATTTTGCAGAGAATTCAAAAAATGCACAAAAACACACATTCCATTAGTATCTGTAGCTGGCTGACTTAGTTACTGAGAGGCACTGAGGTACAACAGTTACATAGATCCATGGCTCTGAAGTCAGGATGCCTGCATCCAAACCCATACATCTAGCAACAAATCAAAGAGTATATTCTACTATTCTTTACGAATATTCAAAACATTATTATTTCTTCATTATTATTGTTCTTGGATGTAGTAAGCCTACTTTCAAGAAATGATTATTGAGTTGAACTTGCCTTTCTTCATTATTAAAAAAGAGACAGTATTAATACCTTTCCTGCCATTATGAAAGATTTTGATAAAGCTTTTAACAAATATCCTTTAACTGAATTTATCTCTTGGATAAGCACAACAACCTGATATTTTCCCTTTTGTTAACAGATAAAAGACATCAGAATTCAGAGAAACATAAGCATTTACTTTCCAACTATTTTTGATCAACATTAGAACTACTCAGTAATATAATAAATACCTTTTGTATTATTCTCTAATTCCTTTATATAGACAGCTTCACCATACCCAGTGTCACACACTATTATGATTTTCAGAGTACACCTAATAGCTAAAATGAGAACGCCACTGTCTGAAATATTTTGTTACTTGTACTCACAGACCATGTAATTAGAGTCAATTATTGCTTTATTTATTAGATCTCCAGGTGAATAATGAGTATCTTTCTGGTGGCTTTACAACTTAAGAACATTCAATGCAATTTTGCTGTTTCTTCAGTAAGAGATGCTAACACTGAAGACTGTAAACCACTAAGACGTCTAAGTGAATTAACTATGCACTATTAACTATTTCATCATACCACTGGTGTAGTGAGGCATCTCTCCATTCCAATTTGAGCACCTTTTCATTATGGTAAGGTAACTACAGAAAAATACAGAATGCTCTCATTTTGCACAGTTCTAATATGCACATTTTAGTTACTGTGGTTGAGTTAAATAACACCACTCCCTGAAGAAGAGCACAGGTCAAATTTTAGTTAGCATGGCACAATACCTGAATAACTGCATAAAGTATAAACTTTTTCTAACTCTTTAGTCCACAAATCACTGCATAAATAATTATGTAATTAACAGATGCACACTGTGATCAGTAACCAGCCACATCATTTCTTTCAAAGCGTGTTGATGGCTGGTCACTGTGCATCTGTTATGCAGTTCATGCAGAGATAGCAAAGCATGTTGTTTTGTATCTCCTTGTCTCCCAATGATAAAGTATGTGCCATTTAAAAAAAGAGATAATCAAAAGAGGAAACTGGCCAACAAAGACGAAATACAGCAAAGAAGTGAAAAGTAATAATGCTGGAAGTGAATTTCAAATAGAAAGTATAGAAAGCAAACAGCTATAGAAGAAATAGATGACCAAGGGAATGCTGACACGATCGCTATTAGACCCTAGATACACCGCCAGAGAACTCAGTGAAGGCAAACTAACTGACATAAATGAGCAAAGTGGTTGTGATGAAAATTTTCCAGAAGACATATGCTGGCAAAAAATATTCACATTAAAGGAAATGTGATACTTTTCCTTTAATGTGAATATTAAAGGATCTCAGAGACACTTCACAACATTGAAAATACAAAGACAGAATACTTCATAAAATAACATATGGCATATAGAATTTATTCAATGAAAATTAAAAGTTTCTTACCTTGGTAACTTTTTATACAAGAATCGCTTTAGGTCCTGTAAGAGAATATTAAAAAATCACGTTGTGATAATATGCCTCCCACTGTTTTCTAGATCCTGTCCTATCCAAATTTCAGGGACCTTAAGTTAACATTCATAACAGTTTTTGCTTGTATTTTATCTTTCTCTGTCTGATTTTGATGTTTACTAATCATGCAACTTGGAGTAAGTTAACTAACCTTTTTTCTCTAAGCCTATTTCATTATTTGTTGAATAGGGCTAATATAGAATCTACATCATAAAGTGTTGTTAAAAGTTCATTGAGAAGATGCATATATCAGCATACCTAGAAATGGGAAACACAAATACATTTTAGCCATAAAATTACATCATGATTTCATACTAGTATTTTACATCCTGTTGCTATTGTGTTCACTTGAGAAGACATTATAAACATCTTTACATGTTCAAAGCAGACTTTCCATCATCATTTTAATGGTCTTGAGTAAGTTGATATGACTTCTGTTAAGACTGCTGCCTCACATGACTATTACATTATAAAAATAGGCCTTCCGGCGGGGCTTCGTGACTCACGCCTGTAATCCCAGCACTTTGGGAGGCTGAGGCGAGTGGATCACCTGAGGTCGGGAGTTCAAGATCAGCCTGGCCAATAGGATGAAACCCGGTCTCTATTAAAAATAAAAAAATTAGCCAGGTGTGGTGGCACATGCCTGTAATCCCACCTACTCGGGAGGCTGAGGCAGGAGAATACCTCACCTACTCGAGAGGCACAGGTTGCAGTGAGCCGAGATTGTGCCACTGCACTCCAGCCTGGGGAACAGAGTGAGACTCCATCTCCAAAAAAAAAGTCCTGAAAGAGAATATTAAAAAGCACGTTGTAATAATATGCCTTCCACTGTTTTCTAGATCTTGTCCTATCCAAATTTGACCAGCCTGGCCAATATGATGAAATATATGAAGAAAAGCCTTCCATTGTTTCATTATTTGTTGAACTCACCTATTCAACAAATAATGAAACAGTGTAAGGCAAATTATTATAATGTGATTTTTTAAATATTCTGTTTAAGGACCTAAAATAAATTCTATATGACTATGTGAGGCAACAGTCTTTTTGCGGGCGGGGGGGGTGGGTGGGGACGGAGTTTTGCTCTTGTTGCCCAGCCTGGAGTGCAATGGCACAGTCTTGGCTCACTGCAACCTCCCCCTCCTGGGTTCAAGCGATTCTCCTACCTCAGCCTCCGGAGTAACTGAGATTACAGGCGCCCACCACCATGCCTAGCTATTTTTTTGTATTTTTAGTAGAGACGGGGTTTTACCATGTTGGCCACGCTGGTCTCAAACTCCTGACCTCAGGTGATCTGCCTGCCTCGGCCCCCAAAGTGCTGGGATTACAGGCGTAAGCCACAGTGCCTGGCCCAGTCTTACAGAATATAAGATAAACGGCAATGTGTGTCAAGTGTTTAACACGAAACACAGTTAAGACTAAAGAAATAGAAGACTATTTTATTTTTCTAAGCTGGGGCTCACTGCAACTTCCAACTTCTGGGCTCAAGCAATCCTCCCACTGCACTTCCAGCATAGCTGAGACTACAGGGACATCAATGCGCCTGGCTAATTTTAAAATTTCTTTTTGTAGAATGGGGTCTCGCTATGTTGCCCAGGCTGGTCTTGAACTCCCAGCCTCAAGTAATTCTTCCACCTCGGCCTCCCAAAATGTTGAGATTACAGACTAAGCCACCGCACTGGCCAAAAGACTATTTTATTTTGTCTCCTTCCAGTCTCATCCCAGGAATTTCATTGGCAATTTAGGTATCAATTTTGACCTCACATGGATTAATGAGATATCCGTTGTTTTGAGCCTCCAACACTTAATATTCTCCAAACCCGAAAGATCATTTATTTCATGTTATGACTATCAGCTTACTTTAGCTTTCATCCTATACACACACACACACACACACACACACACACACACACACACACACACAAGAGAGAGAGAGAGAGAGAGAGAGAGAAGAGAGAAAGAGAGAGAGAGACAGAGAGAGAACTCATCATGTTTCTAAAGAGGCATGGGTTAGAAATCACATCCTAAATTGCTACAATAAATCTAATGAAATATTGTTACCACTTACTGGAAAAAAGGATTCTGGGTACATGTCCTACTGACCACATACTCATGAGACAGGCAGCAAACCACCAATCAGAATTTCAAACGGTAAATATACAGAGCCTCTCTTAGGCCCCAACTGGATTGGGGAGTAGGGAGAATATAATTTTCTCAATCTCAAGCACCTTAATGTCCTCCACCCCCATTCGAGGCAGAAACTCAGGATCCTGCAAATTCATTCATATTAGTCTCCCACTCTAGTTACCAGAGAAAAACTGGGGTGGGCGGGGATGGGAGGATCAAAACAAATTTCTACTTGTGAAACTCTACCTCTCCCCGCTCAGTATTCCCCTCCAAATTCCCCACCCTCCCCTTCCTCTTATGTGGGGGGTGCCACTCACATCCGCCATGATGAACCCCCTTCTCTCGCAGGATCAATCTCCACGCCTGGAAGAGAAACTCCCGGTGACTCTTCCCTCTTGGCTTCCTCGTCCTCCCTACCCCCAACTTAATGAGAGAGATCAGCCACGGACAGAACCAGGCAAAACTCCGGCTTGGCCCAGCGAGCTCAGTGGGAGTCGGAGGGCCCCAACTCCGCCACGGGTACTCAGCTGGCACGCCTTACCTCAGCCCACCCATCCCTGCCCCTTCACCCGAAAGAGCTAGGCCCAAAGAAAAGAAGAGAGGGTCCTCCCCTTCTATTTGGTCTCACCACCCGCGCCACCCCCGGGACTAGACCTCAAAACCGGGCAAAGTAGCGCCCGTTACCTGGGGTTTCTATGCTGCCTGGTTCTCTCCGCTGTCACTTCAGGGACAGCTTTAAAGACCGGTTCCTCCTCAAGCCACTGTCACATGATTCGTGACCTCTTCTGTGCCCCAGGAAGCACTAGCTACGCCGCAGTCGCCCCGTAATACGGGATTTCCGGAGGGGCCGGGCGGAAGCTGCGACACGCAGCTTCCCGACGGGCCCCGCCCCTCCCCCTCCCCCGCGGACCGCGGACCGCGTCTTGAGCCTGCGCCTTGTGTCACGGGCCGAAGGACGTCAGCTGTGGGGTAGGGAATTTGTACGAGATCGCTGGACCCAAAGGACCCCCAGAAAATGCAAGCAAGGCTATGTGTTACAAGGCATTCTTGCGGAGAGGGTGTATAAATGTCATTAGTTTTTCAGGGTCGTTATCTTAAAACCTTTTCTTGTAGATGAAATTTGAGGGGATGGTGTGATGAGCTGAGCAGCAAGCCCCTTTTACATCAGACTTTTTAAAAATTAGTAAGGTCTCATGTAGCACTTTGGGAGTCCGAGGCAGGACGATCCTTTGAGCCCAGGAGTTCTAAACCAGCCTGGAAGGGAGGACCCCGTTTCTACCAAAAAAAAAAAAATTAGCCGAAAGTGGTGTGCGGCCAGGTACTCGGGAGGCCGAGGCAAACAGATCACTTGAGCCCAGGGTTTGAAGCTGCATTGGGTGGTGATCTCCCCACTGAACTCCAGCCTGAGTGACAGAGCGAGACCCTCAAAAGAAAAGCTTCTTTAGAGATCCCATCCTCTTTCAGCTACCACCGTTTTTCCGCTACTCCCTTTCATAGCCAAATTTTCAGAAAATTTTAGACTGGTTTTTAATTGCTGCCTCCGTATGTCCCAAATCCAAACAGTTCTGTTGATTCTACCTCCTGAGTATCTTTGAAAACTATTCACCTAACTATATTCCTACCTTAGTCCAATCCATGATCATCTCTTTTGACAATAACCGCCTATCCTTCTTACTTTTCTTTTGCCCTCCAGTCTCCATATAGCAACTAAAATGATGTTCTAAAAATCCAAATCAGATCATGTAACTCCTTCCTTGAAAATCAAGTTTATTGACTTAGAATAAAGATCAATGTCAGCGTCATGGTTTAGATATCATTCTATGGGGATCTGGCCCCTATCTTAATGCTCTCATCTACCCTGAATTCCTTATGCTATCTATGATCACACAAGTTTGTTTTCACTTCCATAAAGATTTTTATCACTTTACCAACTTAGCACATTCTGCTTATTTCTCTAGCATACCTTACTTCTACTAATCTCACTTTTGAGTGTCAGCTTAAACTCACTCTCAGAGAAGTCTTCCCTGATCCTCACTGAATAGTTTAGGTCTTCTAGATAAATGCTCTCATTGTACCCTGTAATATTCTTTGTAGCATTTATTGTAATTCTAATTATTTATTTGATATTTATTTTCTTTGCTAAATATAAACTCTTTCACGTTTTTATCTTACTCAATGATTAATTCCCAGCACTCAGCTCAATGCCTGGGATATAGCAAGCAGACACACTTGTTAAATAGCTAAATGAATGAAAGAGTGGCCATATTAAGAGTATAAAACATGATTAAAAAAACAAACATTTTACAGTGAGAACAGACCTTCTTTTTATTAATATATTGAGATAAACTACAGAGACTGAAAGACAAAAATTCATATTTCATTCAGCAGAACATTCATTAAAAATCAAATGCATTTACTTCGAGTTCTCACAGAAAATTTTATGTAAGTCTGATATAACATTAAATATTTTACAAATCAGACATTTCATTTTTAAATCTAATTTATAATCCTGAATGCATTATAGACAAAGTAAGCTCTCCTTTACCAGTTTCATTTAACTTAAACAAGGCTTCCATTAAAATTCCATCAAACCTTAAAAATTACCTGCAGCTTTTAAAAACGCATAAAGTAAATGAAAAGAAAGTCTTATGTAGCAATCCAAAAACCAAAAGCAGAAATTGGCAAGAAGCATTTCTTAATACAGATAAACTGCAAAATATCATTTATGTGTGTTTCTTTCTTCTCATTGGTTGAACTGTCCTATTCAAAATAATTGTTTTTGAAACTAATAATTACAATACTCCAATGTCATTGAAAGTCTCTATGATTTTAATGGTGTACTTAAATGGCAAAGTAGAATATCAGATTGAAATGTACAGAATCTTGTGCTGAAGTGAATGAGACTTGCTCACATCTATGCCAGGTGTCATCTGCTATGCAGTTATCAGACATCTTGGCAACTGGTCATCCCAAATTTTACTAACTTACTAAACAAGGACATTTCAAGAAATACTTCTTACCCCTATATGTTTCCAGATGGCTGGATATAGAAAAATACAATTATGTTTGAAGCATGGGCCTTATAATAGGAATCTCTGCATTAAAATATGAAAAAGAGCAACAGAAAGAATTCACACCAATGAAATTGTGTGGACTGATTTTCAAAGTTAGAAATAAAAATATCCACTGCTAATGGAAGCCCTGCTCTGTGCAAACATAGTGTGGTATATATTAAACAATCACACGTTTGAGGTATTAGCTGGAAAAATATATATATATACACCTATACATGGACACATCCACAGAATATTCACAAATCTATTGGCCCCAACACCAGCAGAGTCATATTAAATGAAAAAAATCACATACCAACAGGAAAAAGTTACACATAGGGAATTTACAAAAAATGTGGTGCCATAATCCTTAATATAAGGAGTATGTTTTGAATTGTTTTGAGGAAAAATGTTTCCACTTATATGAAAGTATCTATTTAATAGTAATAAAACCAAAAAGGAAGCTGAATTCTAGGACTGTGTTGCCTGCCAAATTATTGAAGGGATGAGCAAGAATTCCTTAAAAAGCCTCATTCTGTCCTTTTTTTTTTTGTAACTAAAAATTACAATTTTAAAAGTTGGAAATTATTGCCAGATACTTTATTTTCATTGGTTTATAGAGAATTTTATGGATTTTAACTAGGCAGTAGTCCAATGTGGTCAACACACAAGGTTTTTCAGCAGTTGAATGAAAATTAAAATTCAGATTTATTGTTGATTTTCGGTAATTTTTCCGTTCAGATGAGAAAAAGATTACAAATTCCCTTTCAGTTTGTTTCAATCAATCTGAAGATGGATAGTAGTAATAGGATAGTACTGAACCCAAGCTTCACATGGGGAAGCTCAACAAATGTGCAAATTTTCCTCTTTAACCATTTGGTCCTTTGACATAAAACTTGCTTAACTGGCAAGATGGCTCACTTGGTCCTCAAGCCAACATCAATAAATATTTAACTGTCTTAACACAGGTGGGGAGATTTATTTTTTAATGAAATACATAGGAATCCATTAACATTAGCATGTCACATGTGATAAATAGCTTCATTTAAAAATATTACAGATCAACAGAAGGGAAATCAAAAAGTTAATCATTTTTCTCAGTAACTACTTTAGCATAATTAAAGATTTAACTGGAAGAAAAATTAAACATAAAAGTATAATTAAAGTAAAAAGCTGGTATTCCACATTTCTGTTCCTATGAACACCTGAGCTGACACAAAAGTTGAGTAGTTTAATGCATTGGCAACATATGCCTTAAGGGCTGTACTTTTCTCTACCAAATCTTTGTAAAACATAAACAAGCATGTAATAATTATGAAACAAATAACTTATTTAGGCATTCAACTGTAATGTTTACAAAATATATTATTTTCACTTATTCGATGAATCCAACTTAACATTTTTCATTGTTGAGAATTCAGTTCACTTATTTAATCAAACTACATTCTGAAACTTACAAATGACTAAATGACTAGCACCAGTCTGTTTAGGAACTAAGGAATCAAAAGGAGAGGAGAAAGGTACTGTTTTCATTTCTCCCAAACCCTCAGAAGGACAATATTGTTTGTGTGTATATGCATGTGTGTATTTGTGTGTGTTTATGTAAAAAGGGGTAAAAATGTAAAGCATTAATAAATATAACTGCTGCTAAATTGTTAGAACACCAGTTAAAGGAGCTAATAAAGCAATATTCAAAGACTGAGGACTTAAGTGGTCATTAGAATGAGCCAATGAAATTACAAAGTTCATGTAGCTAAAAATAAGATGGCAAAATGTTGGGACTTTTATTATAAAAAAGCAGCAAACATGAAAATCTTTTAACTCAAGATATCTGAACTCTTCTTACTTTATACAATTAACTCCAAATTCTAAGACACTTGTTGAGCTTTACACCATGATACAGGTGACATTAAGGACTGAATCTTTACTTGCATACTTCATATGTTGCTTAAATTGTCAGGCACTCAGTCTGTCACTTTTCACTGCAGAAAATTTTATCAAACACATTTTCCCTAACATTTTATGAAATTTAATGGAATGCAGCAATGCAACTGAAATGTAATACTGTCCAAAAGCCATGTATGACTTTATAATATACACTTTATGGTATCACTTAACTTGGTATAATAACTTCATCTATCCCTTTAAAGTTCAGATTAAGGGAAAAAGAATTAGTCAACAAGAAGGTAAGTTCACAGAATTATCAACCATAATAGTGTAGATCTGCCATTAAAATTAGAAAAATAAATAGATGAAATTTTTTTCATTCAAGTTTTTATAAATTTTCTGATGCATATGAACTTTCAAAGTTAAAATGCTATGAACTTATTTTAAAAAAACGTATTCTACAGGCTCAACAAAATATTTAAAATTGTATTTTCGCTTTAGCACTGCTTTTTTTTTTTTTTAAGGTAACATATCTAAGAGCAAGTTGGTTAAGCTATCCAGATTTCCTATGACAGTATGTTTAGTTTAACCTATTAATTCAATCAGGCATTTCTGTTGATTCCCTTGGAAAAGGGGATACAACATAACATTTTTACGAGGTCATTTTAGCAGTTTTATTCAACAGATGCCATAAATTAACTACATTCAGAAAAATAATTTAAACAAAGCCACCCTAGCTAGCATTCTGTCACTCACAAAAAAAGTACCAAAGATATGTTTATGTTCCATTAACTGAGTAAAAAGCAAAATCATTAAAATATTACAACTGTTAAAGACAGAAGACTAGAAATCAAATAGTTTCATATCTAGTGTACAGGCACCAAAAACTTCAATTTCCAGCTGTTTTTTTTCTAATTCATATTATGGATTTACTTACAAGGGGCTTATTCCTATAGGATTAATTCAATTACTCAATAGTGCATAGACTTTAGCTCAGAATTTTTTAAGGATGACTTGCTTTAAGTTACTATTCTACCTGCTGCTCTATTTCTGCTCACAGTTGCATGTGACCAAACAGATCATGCTCTGATCAGGTAAGTATACTGCAATCTACTTATATGTTTAGGAGTTGGCAATAGGGTTAAAAGGCACAAAGCTATATTTTAGTACTCATTTTTCTTATTATTTATTTGTAGAAGAACTTCTTTGGATCCTGCTTATTTTGATCACCACGAAACTGCAAATTTCTATGGGGAATATATGAGTCCTCTTCATAAATTTTAGCAGCCTGCAGGACATAAGCATCAAAATTTGGTGGCCTTTTAATTATTGGAATTGTAAATGACATAACTGCACTTTTACTGTTGAAGACCCTTTTAGTTTAATATTTATAACCATTTCCTCATATTTTCTTTAAAAGCTATCAGCATGTATATGTATAGTAATTCATAAAACTAAATAGCAAACTGATATTCTACACCAGTTCATTTATCTCAATATATATTTTGGAATATAACGGCAATATTAAAAATATCAATTCCCTCTAAGCTGATAATGCTATAAGATTTTACACAAAGTTAAAGTTTTTGTTTTTTCTTTTTGAAAAAGTTTCATTGTTTAAACTCCACATATTTGACAACTTGATAAGGAAAATGTAAATGTGTCATATAACATTTATTCCATCAATTTAAACTGAAGTGTCTCATGGAGCTAAAAAGAATTTAAATAAAAAAGCAGTAACCTGTATGTACACAAACTGATCATTCCATAAATATTTACATGACAAGGGAAAAAATGGAGAATCACTAAAACTGGAAAGTGCTACAGGTGTGATAATCCTTTCTCAAGACATTTTAGTTAGGAATCATGTAAGCTTTGAAAATGAAAATAATTATAGAAGCTTAACTAAAATATTCAACTTTAGTTTTCAGTTACTATTTAAAGGAGCCAGTAGGTCATAAGCAGTCCAAGATTTCAGGAACCAACTATTCAGTTTAGTTTTCAATATCAAATCTTTTCCTTCATCTCTCATGATGAAACTAAACTTACTCACAGAAAAAATAAAGAATACGCTAAAAGGTATATAAATAAAAATTCCAGTTCATCCTCCTTTATAAAGACTGGTCAGCCGCTCTAATTCTTTACAGTTGTCCATGCTCAAGGCATCTGCCTTCCTTCGGAGTCGATCATCACGGTATACTTTTGCTGCATACTGCATATCTGTTTCTGTTAACACAGGAAAATATTTTGCTAACTGAATAAAATGTTGTCACCTAGTTGCTTAAGCTCAAATGATGCTTTATAGGAGCCCTTTGAAATATTTTGATTAACTGACTTAAAAAAAAATCCAAGTACAACTCTTAAAAGCCATTTTAATAGGAAAAAAAATTTTAATGAAAACTTTATCTGAAGTCTAGCAGGTAAAACAAACAGAAAAGAAATAAGGATAGAATCCTGTCAACTCATGTTGGAGTCCTTTCTCTCTACTCCCATTCCCTAGTGGTTTAAACACTATTCCTCTGAAGCATCATCTTGGCCTCTTTTCCTAAAAATATTATATGCTTCTCAATATGCTTATGGTTGTTTTTGCTGTGGTCTTCTGTTAGGATTTCAGATTATCCCAAGACTTAAGTATTTAATACAAAAATTTAAAATCTTGTTCTGAGTTTACTTACATTGAAAAATACACATAATAATGTTACCGAAGGAACACAGAATAAAATGCTTGTTATACAATCATAATACTGCTATTCAGCAAGTACTTCTGAGGCTTCCTTCAGTGAGTGGACAACATAGTTACTAATGATACACAGACTACAAATCAAAATTCTTCAAGGAGTATTCCTTGTTTTTTCCTGTTACTCTCAGTCATTTCACTGTTTATTAATACTTGTAAAGACTAGGAGCACTTAAAGAAGATGTAACAAAAAAAGAAAAAAAAATCAGTTACTTTCTGGAACAAAATGGCCAAAGTAGAAGACATCAGGTTTATATGGATTAGCCAAGATCACATTCAAAATATACTCACAGTTAAGAGTGTGTTCCATTTGTAAAGATCTCCAGAAATAATCTTTAGTAAATCAATTGGACTATAGGATTAAAAACTCAATCAATATTATTCTATGCCTTTTACTTACAAATAATGCACTTATATCTATTTACAGATAACTCTTCTCAAAGGAGAAATTTGAGACTTACTAATGAATGGCAGAGTCTAGATTCCAATCTAACTCTCCAAAGCCTCGCTTAATATTCTTTCCATTATTTCAAAGTACTGCTTGGGCTGGATAATTTTTTGTTGTGGGGGACCTGTCCTGTGCATTGTAGGATGTTTAGCAGCATCCCTGACCTTAACCTGCTAGATGCCAGTAGCAATCCCTGCCATTCCCATCCCATGATGACACAAAAAAGTATCTCCAGATATTACCAAATGTCTCTAAGGAGGGGGAGCTGAGGAGATGGCAACTCACTCCCAGCTGAAAACCTAAAAATCACTAGTCTAATGTAACTTCTCCACACAGAACAGACTAATTTCGCAAACTCAGAGTTAGAAGTCAAGGAAGTCACATCTCTAACTGCTACTGTATACAGGAGAAAACCAAAAGAGGTTAAGAACTCTCTTAGAAGTTATATTTATCAACTTTTCCCTAACAAGGGGGAGATGTTAATAACTGCTGACATTTTCTGAGCATTTACTATGTGAGAAGTACTTTCTTCCGTGATTTAATTTTCACAACAAACCCATAAAGTTGGTTATTTCTGAGAAGACTTTGGAACACAAGGCCTGGATTCCAGAGACAAATTGTCTGGTTTTGAATCACAAATGACCTCTATGACCTTGGGCAAGTTAGTAATCTCTCTTTGCTTCAGTTTCTTCATGTGTAAAATTAGTATAATAACCTCACAGGGTTGTTGTGGGGATTAAATGAGTTAATACTTATGCCTGGGACAGTGACTGAAACAGTAGGCATAATATAAATGATAGCTATTATTTCCTCCTTTCATCATCATCACCCATTTTACACATGAAATAAATTTATAGAGGTCACAATTCTTCGGCTAAAATTGTCAGCTAAAAATTTCAGAGCTAGGATTCAACTTTACTCTGTTTAATTCTAAAGTCAATTCTGCTAACACTACACTATAATGGTCTGCATTATTATTCATAACAATGGTGTTACAAAAACAAGAACCACAACACTCAGTTCACATGCAACATCTCAGCAGATTCTTATGGTCAATTTTTATAGGTGGAACTGTTCCTTAAATTAAGAAAACTGAGGCTGGAAACGGCTAAGCAAATTGGGTGTTCCGAAGAGCCTCTCTGTGTACAAAGTAAAGAAAAATGAAACGTCAGCAACACTCATTGCAGGTTAAATTCTAACTACTAAAGCTAAATTAATAAAGAGTTTCAAACTTAACTCTGAAAACAGGTTTTAAGATGGATGCATCTTAAAACCAATGATATAGTTTATCTGCCAGGATTTTTTTTTCTTTCTTTGTGGTACATAAAAGAATGACATATCTTACAATGGATAGTATCAATACAATAAAACTTGGTATTACTTATCGAACCACATATTTATTGATAACAGCAATACACAAGTACCATTTATTAAGTCCTTACTATGCGTCAGTTCCTGTGTTAGGCCACATGTATATAAAATGCATGATCTCATTTAAGTACTGTGCTCCAGTTATGTGCCAGGGAATTCCAGAACATTCCTTGTATAGGGAAATCTACATTAATCAGTTCCAAAGACTGTGAATCAGTTTTAAAATGTTAAACGTGATAAACTTACTTTGTTGTCTTTCTTTCCAGCAATTATTTCGAATATTAGTCACATAATCTTCTTCCACACTCTTTTCTACCTTTTGTAATAACATTCCTTTATATTCATTTTTAAAGTCCTTGTTGACATAATAAACAACACCCCAAGTTTTCTGTCTGCATTTTGATAGTTTGCCCTGTTCCACTGTAAAAGAGAAGCAGCATCATTTTAATTAAAATTGGACATTCCAATATGTTACTATAAACCAAGCAAACAAAAACAATTAAAAATCATTGAAAAGTTAATATTGGTAATACAGGTTGAGCATCCCTAATCCGAAAATCTGAAATCTGAAATGCTCCAAAATCTAAGACTTTCTGAGCATCGACATGATGGCACAAGTGTAAAATTCCACAGCTGACCACATGTGATGAATCAAAGTGAAAACAGAGTATAGTACACAGTAACCTTTTAACCAAAACACAGCATCATAGGTGGAAACTAAAAGCCTGTAGTTGTTTGTTGTTGCTATTATTTAACAACTGACACAGGTCTTCTGGTGATGCTACTCTGCTGGTTAGTTACCCCTCAACATATTATTTCTTCACTGTTAAATACTTATATGTGAATTCGAGTAAGAAAATGATTGCTTATCAGTAGCATATAAATTCAGAGTCAAGAATGATGCCAAACAACCACAGGTTGTCCACATGAGTGGCTGAGATAGTGATACCTTTGCTTTCTGATAGTTCAATGTATACAAATTTTGTTTCATGAAACTTTGTTTCAAAGTTACTAAAAACATTGTATAAAATTACCTTCAGGCTATGTGTATAGGGTATATATAAAACATAAATTTCGTAAGACTTGGGTACTATTCTCAGGACATCTCATAAAATATATACAAACATTACAAAATCTGAAAAAATCTAAAATCCAAAGCACTTCTGGTCTGAAGAATTTTGGATAAGAAATACACAAACCGTAATTTATTTATATTTTCTCAAATTGCCTAAAACCATGATTTCATGTCACAAAAAAGTAATCACACTTTTAAATATACTATGTTCTTATAAAGGTATCCCAATTTTTAGTTAATAAAAATCTTACTTGGGCCGGGTGCGGTGGCTCACATCTGCAATCCCAGCACTTTGGGAGGCTGAGGCCAGCAGATCACCTGAGGTCAAGAGTTCCAGACCAGCCTAACCAACATGGAGAAACCGCATCTCTACAAAAACTATAAAACTAGCTGGGCGTGGTGGCACATGCCTGTAATCTCAGCTACTTGAGAGGCTGAGGCAGGAGAATTGCTTGAACCTGGGAGGCGGAGGTTGCGGTGAGGCGAGATCGCACCACTGCACTCTAGCCTGGGCAGCAAGAGTGAAACTCCATCTCAAAAAAAAAAAAACTTATTTAGAAAAAATAAGGTAATTCTTATTTTAGACCAATGTGATTTTAATACTGTAAAATCACTGCCAATAGGATTTTTATTATTTTTTCTTTATCTGCTTTTATAAAGTTCATGCTGCTATAACAGCCAATATGATGTTATAGTTTCCTTTATGTTCACTGCATTAAAGTTGTCCAGAATGGATGCTGTATTAATTTCTTATGTCCTGACCTCTTATATATAAAGTATATGGTTAAAAAAGTACATCACAAAAAAGTAATATTTGCTTTTATTTAATCGATATTTTGCAAACTGAAGAGTAAAGTCACTTTCCCCTTAATAATATAAATCTATGTAAGATCAATCATTGCTCTTTTTGTCTTTAAAGTATTTTTGTTCTTTAGAGTACTTCTGTCTTTAGTGTCAACACATTACATACCACATTAAATTGTTATCAAGTTCAAATATAGCATTTCTGTCCTTATCCACAGTGGAAGAATAGAAATATAAATTAACAACGTAAGACATTTATTACTTAAAGTAACTATTTTAAACATTAGATATAAATTTTAAAATCTGGTACACTTGCAGTAATAGATCTGGCACTTACTATCCAAGTTTACAAGAGCACAAGCTCTTTAAAGGAAACTAGGTCAGAAATAACAATTCATTTTTGTAAAATTTCACTTAGCTACTTACGATCTGGGATATAAGGAATAAGGAGGATTAGAGACCATCAATTGGCTTAATAATGACACGAGGATCAATACAATTATGGGCATCAGCTGGATAAACACAGAAAAACCTCCCTATAAAAAACCATCAAAGAATAACAAATTGTAATATAACTGTAATTGTTAATAATCCAACAGGTGTCATACATTTTAAGGCAGAAAGGGCATTTGAGATCATCTTGTTCAGTGCTTTCAAATCACTTAACCATACCAACCTCCTTCGGTGATTCTTAAAAATATAACTGTCCAGGCACATCACTAGGAGATTCTGATTTGAAAAACACTGATAAAATTTGATTTCATTTTATAGATGAGGAAGTCCTCATTCTTTTCTCTCTCTCCTTCCCAACTCCCTCCCCCTCCACACACAGAGACTCTATCAATATGCTGCAGGCTGTAAAACCATTTTTACCTTGGATTTGAGGATAGAAGATGGGAGCTGATGAGTGGCAAAGCTGGGGACCAGGCCTTTTAATTTCTAGTCTAGTGCTCTTTCCATTTACCTTTCCACTTCATGTAATTAAACTGCTATAGGCAATTAGGTATAATTGCATTAGAACAAGGAAAGTTACCTCCAATTCAAGTTTTTCAGTATTCTAAATTCTTCAGGGCCAAATATAACAAGTTACCTTCATAACATGCACAGTGCAGGTGTACCTTCATTAGAATCATAGAATAACAAATTTAAATGGGTCATACTATCCAATCACCCCCTGCTGACCTCGCCTCCTATTCCTACAATATCCCTAAGGATTTTCTAGTCTTTACTGAACACCTCTGGTAAGAGAAAACTCATTATTTCCTACAACAACTTGCCCTCTTTTTAGACAACTCTAGTTGCTTTTCCTGAGCTGAAATTTGTCATTTTGTGATTTCTAGTCATAAACGTACATCTCCTCTTTCCTCTTCTCTTTCATGTCCACTATGTCGATGCTGATGTTGTTGGCTATAACCAGCTCGTCCATTTGAAAAAGAATGTACACTACCTAAAAAAATAAAAGCAAGGTTAAATTAGGGATAGCAATTATGCTCAGAAAAAATTTATTTTCTTTCATATTTTTCTTTAATTTTTAAAAATTACTAAAACAGTATATGTTTACTTTCAGAAGTAAATACTTATTGCCCTCTTCTCTTGTGAGTGAAGGGTGGACAGAAATAGTAATGATTCTTCCCAGTCTGCTTCCTTTACAGGTAGAAGTTCCTTTATGAAAACTTGACTAAGAGTTTTATACTCATAGAGGACTTTTGTTGTGATTAGTTGTTTTTATAAATGTTGGATTATTATTTTGAAACTTTGCTTTTTGCATTTATCAATGAATCATAAACATCTCTAAAAATCAAAAGATAGTATTCAAATTCATTTTTAAAAAATAGCTCTATAATGTATCTTGGTATAGGTGGACCACAATTTATTCAAACATTCTCTTGCTGATAAACAATCAAGTTGTTTTCCTATAAGATGGTCAATCAGAAATGGCTACCACTGACAAACTATGTTATAACTAGCAAAATAACTGCAAATCAAGTATCAGTAGAAAATGTACTATTGTCTGAAAGATTTCTGATTGTTCCTAGCATATTTCCAGTCAAAATTACTAGCTTTAATAATGTTTCTGTAATTATGTATTCTAACATGTCAAAACACAGATTATATTTTCAGTCATTAATTTGCATTCATATATCCTCTGTCCTTCAAAGATGCTTTGCAAAGCATCCTATCAATAACCACAACCTTGCCGGGCATGGTGGCTTACCTCTGTAATCCCAGCACAGCATTTGGGAGGCTAAGGTGGATCACTTGAGGCCAGGAGTTCAAGACCAGCCTGGACAACATAGCAAGACCCTGTCTCTACAAAAATGTTTTAAAAAAATTAGCTGGACATGGTGGTACATGCCTGTAGTACTAGCAACTTGGGAGGGTGAGGCAGGAGGATTGGTTGAGCCTAGAATTTTGAGGCTGCACTGAGTTATGATCGCCCCAGTGTACTCCAGTCTGGGCAACAGAGCAAGACCCTGTCTCTATTAAAAAAGAAAAGAAATGACCACAACTTTTCTCAATAATATTCAGAGATGGCCACCAGGTCAAATCACACTGCTACATTCATGAAGATTCTCCTAATTTTGAATGGGATGTTTAACTCAGCACCTGAAGTAAATTTTGTAAACAGGACTAAAGCTATAATTTTAAGTACCTTAGAGGAGCTACATTCAAGAAAAATTAATTTCCACACTAACAACTCACAGTACAGTAAGTCCTCACTTAACGTCATCAATAGGTCCTTGGAAACTGCAACTTCAAGTAAACATGATATATTATATGCCTTAGCAATTTAACTCTTGTTTACATCAATAAGCCTGTGGTAAAATTAGTTGTTATTCAGAACATTGTTTCGCTTACAGTCACAGTTTCCAAAAACCTTATGTTGTGACCACTTACTAGAAATGTAAGCGGAGTTTAACACTATTTATGTTGGCACTATAAATTCTATCCATTTAGTGGTATCACTACAATATTTCACTTTGATAGTCTAAAGTTAGCTATTTCTGCTTTAAAGTAATTTTAAAAATCCACTTTATATATACCCTATGAATCAGACTTTCTACTGCTCAAACGGAAATAGAAATGAGTACCTCTACTTACATCCAAATTAGCAAACTATAATGTTATTGATAAAATATTTACAAAGATCTCTAAAGAAGCAACGTCAAAGAGTCATCCAGGTTTAAGTAAAGAAAACCATTCATAATTATAATAGTACTTACCTAAGACATTGCCATTACATTTCCTGCTTATATTCCCTTTCAGCTTTATATAAAATACAAAATATCTGTACTCTTCATTTTTTTAAATTAAAATATGCTCTAGGAAAATATGGGTTTTTTTAATTAAAATATATTTTACTTTGTAAAAGTAGCAACCCTAACATTTTTCTCCTGCTTTCATGAAAAACCATCACAGGATCAAAACATTACAAGAAATGTAGGGGAAAAGGTAGATACATCTCTAAATAATATAACTGGAGGTAAGGCTCGATAGCTTCTTAAAATATAATATCTATAATTACAATAAAGTACCTGAAGGAAATCCACCCCCAAAAAATATATTAAACAAGTCTTCTGGAGTTATATCAGCTTCACAACCTCTATGGAAATTAAATCTGCCATTGTTTTGGTGGTTACAAGCTTGTTCTTCATTGCCTGTGAGGTCATACTGTTTTTCGCTTTTCCGGATTACTTAACACAGCATAAGCATTTCCAATCGCTGAAAAAGTAATGAGTAAAAGTTGGTAAGCAAAGTTTTTATATTATAAAAGGCTGCCCCACATAAAAACTAATGTCATGCTGAAAAAAAAAAGACCACCTGAAACTAATCCAGAAAATTGTTAAAAAGTAGTAAGTTCTTTAAAGATACACATTATTTGCAATTACACATATTATTTCTTAATACAACTTTTTATACCAAACAGACAGGTCTCTACTGCTTTGAAAACAAAGGAATATCCACCTTTCCTGTTTTAATATTGTGTTCCAGCTCCTAAAATCCTGCCTCTTAAGCCATTCATCAAATGGTTTAAACCAATAATAGCAGTAGCTACCATTTATTGAATACCTAAGAATTGCCAGGCTCTGTACCCAATACTTCATTACATTGTCCATTATTGTCCCACTTACAAATGAGGGCCCTAAAATTCAAGAAGGTTAAATAACTCATTCAAAGTCAAATTCTTCTTAGCACAGTAAATACACTCTCTTCATGCAGCCTATGCCAAAAATCTTTTTTTTGCACCCTGGAGTCTGAATGAGCTATTCTTTCATCCTATTACCCCAAACAGTTTATCCCCTAAAACAGTAAAAAAGGGGACTGTGTTTATGTTTTCATGGTAATATTCCCAAGATCCAACATAAAGTCTGAATTAGTTTTTAAATAAATACAGACAGTCCTCAGTTTTTCTGTTTTACTTTGCATGACATTTATTTATAAAAAAGAATCTGTTTCCCACCTCACAGTCCCAAATCCAAAAGAGGTAATGGTACACTGGTTACCAGAGTATCTTTTTGAAGCAATTTACAAGTTGTGATGTTTTGAATCTAGAAGTAGGAACTATCTGATTCTTATTCTGACACTTCTAATAGTTAATTACTTCATAAATACATCTTGCTTCTTAAACTAGATTGTAAGCCTCTTGCAATACAGAATATTTTAAAAATAGTTTTTGGATCCCATGTGGTGGCTGCCATAGGTACTGTGCAAGCAAACATGCTCATTAGGTAGTTGTTTCTAAATGATTACATATTACACTGGAATTAATTATATACAATACTCTGGATATTTTCTTGTAATCAAGCTTCTTAAAACTAGATTCAGAGACTGCTTTCAGGTGGTATGTGTACCCTGCTGTATGAAAAATTAGGTGGATGGTCCATCTATCTGAGCAGATACTTTCTTCAGATTCTCAAAGAATCTGTGACTCAGAAATGTAGCCATCTTTTATGAGTTATTTCAAAGGGAAAGCATAATCAAAGATCTAAACAATGTACTTACAAACACCAACATATTATAAACTAAAAGGGCTATCCCATGCAATGTAATAATGCTAATTTAATAGTTTTACTACTTCAAAACTATTAATATATAGGCAACCCAATTCTATTTTAAGGCTTTCCTTTTTTAGAAAAAATAATTTCCAAACATTAAGATATTTTAGAAGGTATTTGTGAAATACTGTCATAATCTATAATTGCACACATAAGACATTTTGTATATGTGGCCAGAGTAATTTTCTATTCATTTACTTTGTGCTATACCCATATAATCGAGATTTTTTACAGTCCCTTATTATCTAAATAATTATATCCAAAATTTATTTTGGTATTCAAAGGTTTTACAAAATACATTTCTACCTCATTGTCACCTATTTCACCAAAAGGTACCTTCCACTTCATTTATGTTTCTTTAAGCTTTTAATACACAGATCCGCTATACCTTTTACTTAATTTTTCCCAATAGTAATACTTAACAAAATTATATTACAATATCACTAACAGGATATTGACATTGATATAGTCAGGATGTAGAACATTTCTAATATCACCCTCATGTTCATCTTTCATAACCACATCCAACTTCTCCTCCTTCCCTCCTCAACCCCTAACAATTAATCTAGTCTCCATTTCAACAGTTTTGTCATTTCAAGACTCTTATATTAATGTAATAATACAGTATGTAAATGGGATCATATTATATGATATATAAATGGAATGAAAACTTTTGGGATTGGCTTGGTAAATCATAATACTCTGGAGATCCAGGTTGTCACATATGCCAACAGTTCATTTCTTTTTATTAGTGGGTAGTATTCCATGGTTAAGGATGTACCACTGTTTGCTTAACCATTCGCCACTGAATAACACCTAGGTTGTTTCTAGTTTTTGGCTATTACAAATAAAATTGCTATATACATTCATGTACAGGATTATGTGTAAACATAAATCTTCATTTCTCTGGAATAAATTCCCAGGAGTGCATTTCTGGGTTGTATAGTAGCTGCATAGATTTTTGAGAAACTGCCCAACTGTGTCATTATATATCCCATCAACAATGTATGAGCGATCCATTATCTGCATCCATACCAGCATTTGGTACTGTCATCATTATTTCACTCCAGCCATTCTGATACATGTCTAGTGATATCCCATTTTGATTTACTTAGCATTTCTCTAATGACTAATGACTGATGGTGAAAATCTTCATTTTTCTTGCCCATTCTAATTGGACTGTCTATATTCTACTTTTGAGTGTTGAGAGTTCTTTATATTTAATATATTCAAAATACTTGTCCTTTGTCAGATATGTGCCTGGCAAATCTTTTTCCCATTCTAGAGCTTCTTTCATCCTCGTAATAGGGCAGAGCAAACTTAAAAAAATCTTAAAGTCCAACTTAACAACTTCTCCTTTTATGTACGGTGCTTTAGGGGTTAAGTCTTAAAAAAAAATTGGCCAGGCACAGTGGCTCATACCTGTAATCCTAGTGCTTTGGGAGACTGAGGTAGACAGATCACAAGGTCAAGAGTTCAGGACTAGCCTGACCAACATGGTGATACCCTGTCTCTACTAAAACTACAAAAAGTTAGCCAGGTGTGGGGGCACGTACCTGTAATCCCAGCTACTCAGGAGGCTGAGGCAGGAGAATCACTTAAAGCTGCGAGACAGAGGTTGCAGAGCTGAGACTGTGCCACTGCACACCAGCCTGGGCAACACAGCGAGACTCCGTCTCAAAAAACAAACAAACAAACAAAAAATCATTGCCTCGCCCTAGATCCTAAAGATTTACTCCCATGACTGTTGGCTAAAAGTGTTATATTTTATATTTACATTCATGATCTATTTTGATAGAGTTCATTTTCTATATAAGGCATGATATTTTCATCAGGGTTAATTTTTTGGACTATGGATGTCCAAGTGCCTCAAAACCAACTGTTGAAAAGGCTATCGTTCCTCTATCAAATTGCTTTTGCATCTTTGTCAAAAACCAGTTGGCTATATTAGTATCAGTCTAATTCTGGGCTCCCTATCTTGTTCTACTGATCTATGTGTATATCTTTCTGCCAATACCACACAGTTTTGTTTGCTGTGTATCTATAGTATTTCTGAAATCAGGAACACTAATCACTCCAACTACATTATTTTAATAAATCTTTTTAGATATTCAGGTTCTTTCTTCCCCCCCATATGAATTTTAGAATAAAATTTGTTTCTATCTAAAAAACAAATCCTGCTATGATTTTGACAGGAATTGTGTTTAACAGGTATATCAATTTGTGATGACCTTTTTTTTTTTGTTTTTTGAGACGGAGTTTCACTCTTGTTGCCCAGGCTGGAGTGCAATGGAGCGCTTGGCTCACAGCAACCTCTGCCTCCCAGGTGCAAGCAATTCTCCTACCTTAGCCTCCCGAGTAGCTGGGATTATAGGTATGCATCACCATGCCTAGCTAATTTTGTATTTTCAGTAGAGATGGGGTTTCTCCATGTTGGTCAGGCTGGTCTCAAACTCCTGACCTCAGGTGATCTGCCCGCCTTGGCCTCCCAAAGTGGTGAGATTACAGGCATAAGCCACCGTGCCTAGGCAACTTCACGTCTTTACTATGTTGAGTCTTCCAATCTATGAATATGATATTTCAGTCCATTTATTTAGCTATTTTCTGATTTCTTTAATCAATATTGATTAAAGAAATCAGGAAATAGCTAAATAAAATGGACTGTATATAGTATATATATATATATATATATATATATATATATATATAGCTTTCAATATATAAATCCGACACAAGTTTTACTACATTTACACCTATTTTTTGTATGTATGATTATAAATGATAATATATTTAGTGTCTAAATGTTCATTGCTAGTTAAACAGAAATGCAATTACTTTTTTGTATATTTATATTGTATCCTGCAATCTTACAGGATTCACTTAGTAGTTATAGAAGTTTTTTCTGTGGATTCCTTGGGTTTCTATGTAATCATGTCATTTGCACATTAGGACAGTTTTATCTCTTCTTTTCCAATCTGTATGCCTTTTATTTCCTTCTTCTCTCTTTAATGCAATGGTTACTACTTCTAGCACTTTGTTGAATATGAGTGGTAGAGACATTCTTTCTTTATTCTTGATCATAGGGGAAAAGCATTCAGTCTTTCACCATTTAATGTTGGCTTTCAGGTGTTCTGTAGTTGCTCTTTATCAAGTTGAGGCAGGTTCCTTCTATTGCAATTTTTCTGACAGTTTTTACCATGAATGGGTGCTGAAATGTATCAAATGCTTTTATTCCACTGATTAATATAATCATGCAATTTTTTTTCTTTAGTCTATTAATATGGTGGATTACACTCATTGATATTCAAATAGTGAATTGACTGCTACCTTAAAATAAACTTCTATTGTTTGGGGTGTATGATTCTTTTTATATACTGCAAAATTCTGCTATTTTGTTAAGGACATTTGGGTTTATTCCACAAAGAATACTGATCTGTAGTTTTGTTTTGTTTGTTTTGTTTTTTGTAATGTCTTCGGTTTTGATATAAGCAAGGTAAAATATTTCTTAAAGTTAACTGAAAAATGTCTCTTCCTCTTCTATTTTATGGAAGAGATTTTACAGAATTAGTTTTAATTCTTCCTTTAAAAGTTTGGTAGACTTCTTCAATAAGAGCATCTGAGCATGGAGATTTCTTTCTTGGGAGTTCCATAATTACAACGTTAATTTACTGAACAGTTCTTAGTCCCTTTTGTGTTGCTATAGAAGAATATCTGAGACTAGCTTATGGTTCTATAGCCTGAGAAATTTTTGGGCATGGCCTTGAGTTCTGGTGAGGGCTTCTGTGCTGCATCACATGGTAGAAAAAAAATTAAAGGGGAAGCAAACAGGTGCAAAGAGGGGGAAGCCTGAGGGGTGTCCTAGCTTTGTAACAACCCACTCACTTAGGAAGTAATCAATTCCTGCAAAAACTAATCTAGCCTCAAGAGAGCAAGAACTCACTATGGTTAAAACAGCACCAAGACATTCATGAGGGATCTGCCCCCATAACACAAACACTTCCCACTAAGCTACACCCCGCAACACTGCCACATTGGGGGATCAAATTTCAATATACCCAAACCACAGCAAGTTCTATAGGGCTATTCACATTACCTATTTCAGACTGAGTTGTGATCATTTGTATTTTTCAACAAATTGGCCCATCTCATCTAACTTGTAAACTTATGTGTATGGAATTGTTCATAGTATTATTCTCTTATTATCCTTTTGATGTCTGCAGTGATATCCTTGTTTCTGATACCATTTCTGACAATGGTCATTCTGTCTTCTCTCTTTTTTTTGGTCAGTCTTTCAATTTTATCCATTTTTTCAGAGAATCAGCTGTTTCATTGATAATCACTATTGTTACTGTTTTCAATTGTACTGATTTCTACTCTGATGATTTCCTTTCTTTTGCTTGCTTTTAGTTTATTTTGCTACTCTTTTTCTAGATTTGTAAGATAGAAGCATAGATAACTGATTTGAGACTGTTCCTCTTTTCTAACATACGCATGTCATGTTACAAGTTTCCTCAAAGGGATGTGGAGAAATAGGAATGCTTTTACACTGTTGGTGGGAGTGTAAATTAGTTCAACCATTGTGGAAGACAGTGTGGTGATTCCTCAAGGATCTAGAAATATCAATACCATTTGAACCAGCAATCCCATTTCTGGGTATACACCCAAAGGATTATAAATTGTTCTATTATAAAGACACATGCACACATATGTTTATTACTGCGGCACTGTTCACAATAGCAAAGACTTGGAACCAACCCAAATGCCCATCAATGATAGACTGGATAAAGAAAATGTGGCACATATACACCATGGAATATTATGCAGTCATAGAAAATAATGAGTTCACGTCCTTTGCAGGAACATGGATAAAGCTGAAAACAATCATTCTCAGCAAACTAACACAGTAACAGAAAACCAAACACCGCATGTTCTCACTCATAAGTGGGAGTTGAACAATGAGAACATATGGGGGACAACGAGGAGAACATCACACACAGGGGCCTGGGGGGGTGGGTGGCTATGGGAGGAATAGCAGGGGGTGGGGAGGATTGCGGGGGGATAGCATTAGGAGAAATACCTAATGTAGATGACAGGGCAAGGGATACAGCAAACCACCACCATGCCATGTATATATTTATGTAACAAACCTGCATGATCTGCACATCTACCCCAGAACTTAAAGTATAATAAATAAATTTTTTAAAAAATTTCCTCTCAGCATTCCTTTAACTGGTTTTCTCAAATTTTGATTGTTGTATTTTCATTTTTTGTTAGTTCAATATATTTTTTAAAATTTGTTTTGATATTTCCTCTTTAACCCATGGATACTTTAGAAGTATGGTGTTCAGTTTCCAAGTGATTGGACATTTTCCTATTACCTTTGTGGTATTGATTTCCACTTTGATTCCATTGTGATTAGTGAACATACTTGCATGATTCAATATTTTAAATTAGTGGAGGTTTATCTTATGACTTAGGATATGGTCTATCTTCCTGTGTGTTCTGTGGGCACTTGAAAAGAATCTGCAATCCACTGTTGCTGAGTGGCATGTTGTATAAATGTTGATTAGATCTTGTTAGGTGATGATGGTGTTCAGTTCTTCTATATTCTTGTTGATTTTCTAATTGTTCTATAAATTATTGAGGGGAGAGGTACCAGAGTCTCCAACTATAATTGTGAATTTGTCTATCTCTTCTTCCAGTTCTATTAGTTTTTGCTTTACATACTGTGCAGCTGTCTTTCAGTGCATATACATTTATTTCTTGAAGGACTGACCCTTTTATCAAGTACAGGTTCATAATGTACTTCTCTGGTAATTTTTTTACTCTAAAGCCTACTTTGTCTAATATTAATATAGCAACTCCTGTTTTAATATTTGCATGATATATATATTTTTCAATCTTATTTTCATCCTGTATGTAGTATTATAAATCAAATAATTTTCCTGTAGATAACATACAGCAAAATTATGTTTTGTTTTTGAGACAAGATCTCACTGTGTTACCCCAGCTGGAGTGCAGTGACACAGTCACAGTTCACTGCAGCCTCAACTCCTCAGGCTCAAGTGATTCTCCCACCTCAGCCTCCCAAGTAGCTGGACCAACAGACATGTGCTACCACGTGCCGCTAATTTTTAAATTTTTTGTAGAGATGGGGTCTCACTGCTGCCTAGGTTGGTCTTGAACTCAAGGGCTCAAGTGATCCTCTCACCTTCACCTCCCAAAGTGCTAGGAATATATAGGCAGGAACCACTGCACCTAGTGAAATCACGTTTTTAAAATTCATTCTGCCAAAAGACTTTTAATTGGCATAGACAGGTCATTTACATGTAATGTAATTACCGATAAGTTAGGGTTTAAGCCTGCCATTTTATTTTTTATTTTTTCATTTCTGTTTTCCTTTTCCTGACATCTTGTGAGTTACTTGAACATTTTTTAGAATTCCATATTTACTTACCTACAGTGTATTCTGAGTATATCTCTTTGTATAGCTTTTTAGTGATTGCTCTAGGGATTGTATATACATTATTTATATGTATTATACATACATAATATATACATAATTCATAATGTTCTGGTGTCATCAATTTGTTAGTTCGAATGAAGTACAGAATCCTATCCTCCCTTTACTTTCCTTTATCTTCCCCCATTTAAAATATAATTGCCTTATATATTTTCTTTATATACATCTAAAGCCTTATCAATTTTATAACTTTTGCTTCAAATACCAAACATAATTTAGAAACTCAAGAGAAGCAAAAGTATATTGTATTAAATAATATTTTTTCTTACTATGTGTCTTAGTCCATTCAGACTGCTATTACAAAATATCATAAACTGGATAGCTTATAACCAAATCTATTTCTCACAGCTGCAGAGGCTGAGGCTTGGATAAGACACCGGCAGACTCAGTGTCTGGTGAAGGCCTGCTTTCTGGTTCACAAATAGTTCCCTCTAACTGTGTGTTCACAAGATGGAATCCCACCTCCCAAAGGCCTCACCTCTACTCCCATCACATTTGTGACTAGGGTTTAACATATGAACTTTGGGGCACTACAAATAATACCAGAGTACTGTGCTTTTTCTCAGTACTTGGTATTTCAAGATTATTTTATTGTTTCTTTTTTGTTTAAAGAACTTCCTTTAACTATTCTTTCAGGTTATATTTGCTCATGACAAATTTTCCCATTTTTCCTTTTCTGAAAAATGTCTTGATTTCCTTTTCATTCCTGAAAGATTTTTTTTGCTGAGTATAGGATTGTAGGTTGATAGTTCCTTTTCTTTCAGCACTTGACAAATGTGCCACTTCTTTCTGGCCTCTGCGGTTTCCGATGTGAAATTTGCTGTCATTTAAATTGCTTCCCTCCCTATAGGTAAGGTGTCATTTCTCTTTTGCTGCTTTCAAGACTTTGTCTTTAGTTTTCAAAAGTTTGACAATCATGTGTCTTGGTGTGGCTTTTTTGGGCTTATCAGTTTGGGGTTCATTGAACTAGAATCTATAGGCTTCTATCCTTTGCCAAATTTGGGAAGTTTTCAACCTTTAATTTTCTGAGTATTTTTTTGGCTCTGCCTTCTTTCTCCCTTTGTCCTAGGACACCAATCACCTGAATATTAGATCTTTTGTTATCGTCCCACCTGTCTCTGAGGCTATGTGCTTTTTCTTTTAGCTTATTTTCTATGTTCAAATTAGGTAACATCTATTTTTCTATTTTCTAGCTTACCAATTATTTCCTCCATTTGTCTAGTCTGCTATTTATTCCATTCATTGATAGTTTATGTTTATTTTTGAGTTGCAAAATTTGTATTTTGTTCTTTATATTTTTAATATCTTTGCTCAGACTTTCTATTGCTTTGCGGAGATTCTTTTAAGTTTATTTGTAATTGCTCATTGAAACATTTATATGATCATTTATATGATTGTTTTAAAATTTTGCTGGGCAATTCTAACTTTTTTGTCGTCTTCATGTGGGCATCTATTGATTGATTTTTAAAATTCAGTTTGAGATATTCCTGGTTCTTAGACTGACACATAATTTTCAAATGAAATCTCATAATTTGGGGTATTATAAAAGTCTGGATCTTATTTACATATTTTGTTTTTATTGTATTCCTCTGACGCCACTTCGGCAGAGAAGGAGGAATATCATCTCATTGTTTCTAAGTGGGAGTGGAAATGCAGGTTTTCCCCTTGGCCTTTGAAGACACTCAAGGGGAGGGGTCCCATTGGATAGATATGGAAGTTCCCTTATGGGAATATCAGACCTCTACTTATATCTCCCTGGCTAGGAGAAGAAGAGATGCTTCATTACTGTTCTCCATTTAACTTCACTGATACTAGAAGGAAATGACTTTGTTACCTCTGGTGATTAAAGTCCTGCCTCTACATTAGGCTACCTCTGATTCTACCCCAGCAGGGAGAATGAACACCTTTTTACTGCCAGGTGGAGGTGAAAGTCCACATGATCTCCACTGATATTGTGAGGGAAGCCTTTCTTACTACCCAGCATAAATGAAAGTCTAAGCAATCTAGTTCACCTTCTCTGTTACCACCCCAGCAGGGAGCTTAGAGCATCTCCTTACAGCATAGAGGGGGTGATAGCCTAGGCTCTCTACTCAGTCTCTGCTACTGTGGGTCAGGGTAGAGCCACAATTTTTCCTGTGGGTGTTTGCAGTAGAGTGGCTACTGTTTTTCTGTCTTTCTAGGCTCTTTTCTGATCATTTGGCTAGATAACTCAGGGTTTTCTTGGGGCTTTTCTGTCTATGCCTATTGGTGTTTTTGGATTGCCTACTCCTCTAGCACCTAATCTGGGATATATGCAGGGTTAAAAAGAATACCTAAGCAACTAACTGCTATGTTGTTCTTTGAATCCTAAGGTCCCTACTTAGTTGGTCTACCTTTCTTCTCTCCACCTTTCAGAGTCTTCCTATGTTTCTTTTCTTTATTTTATATATTGTTTGGGGTTTTCAGTTGTCCTCATTGGGGGAAACAGGGAAAAGTATATCTGTCCTATCTTCCTGAAAGTGGAAGTCTTCGTGGAATTTTAGATCACTCACCTCATTCTCACTGCCAAGCTTTTGCCATCCCCTTTCTTCTCTAATCATAGAATTCATGCTAACTCTTGAGAAAACTCTTAATATTAACCTTAATTGTAACTATTATGAAGCCTTCTCCAATTACTCTGCTCACTATGAGACTTCATCTTTCTAACTTTTCTTTGGACATCTATAGTCTGTTAGTCTGTTCTGGTATTTAAATATAGTTGGTCTTTTGTCAGATCCTGAGTAAATCTGAGTCTCAACTTTCTTATTTGTGAAATGAGGATGATACTGGTCTCTTGACTATTTGATGAGTTTTTTTTAATAAGCATTACATTTAAAAATGGGAATGAAAAACTATAAAATGTTTGTTAAATGTCAGGCATTACTATATCACAAAAGTTCTGTGTAAGGTTTATCTCCCCCTTTATGAATTATAAATTCTTTGAGGTAGATGATATCTCAGATTCTCTCACTGTGTTTCTCTACAAGAACTAGCCCAAATGGCAGAATTAAACTCTTTGTTCTTAGAGATATACTCTAGATGTTTATATTGAACTACCGGAACTAATACAAACAATAGTTTCCATTCCACTATTACTTGTCAAGCAAACACGTAAACAACTAATCCATGCCCTATTACTACAGTCATGTATGTCAGTAGACACAGGTATTATTCAAATAGTCTCTGAAATACTCAAGGAATCTTTGAAGATAATGTAGAGTGGGTATGTTTTGAAGACATCTATATCAGAAAAAAGGAAAGAGACTCATTTCATTAAAATATTTTTCAAAAATATGTTTTCATATATTTTACACGTCACTTTATATATAAATAAAATATTCCCTGCTTGGGAAACTTACAATCCTAACTGAAAAGACAAAATAGCTACATGAACTTATGAGTTCATTTAGTCCATTCTCCTTGAGAGCAATCTTTTTTTATTTTTAAAGCTTTACAAAACACACAATTGAAACAACTCTTCTATTTAATCACTAATTACCTCTTTTTCTTCTGTTCTTGAAGGAAATAAAAGCAAGTGGTTTCCACTTTCTCTAAAAAGTGTTTTAGTAATTACAGAGCAATCAATCCATAGTTTAGCTTTTATAAAAAAGACAAAAGTATTCTTTGCTCAGAGATAAATGGCTTAGTATTCCAAAAACAGACTGATTTGGTAAAAATATAGTAAGATGATACAGAAGATAATGAGAAGATTCTGTGTGCGAAATGAATGAAACCTGCCATTTCTGTGGGATCATAGTATCTTAACATTTTCTAATTAACTACTGTTACTCATCAAGCGTATGTGGATTACAACTTGAGTTTTCTATGTAGTTTCCACTCAATAACAAAATGGGCTCATCAATCAGTTCCCTATTCTGATCCTCTTTGGGACTAATAAACCTGATTTATAGGTAACCTCTCCTCTAGATATAAATCACCTCCCAGCATGTTGGTAAGTATTAAGTTTCTAGTTTTGCAAAGCAGACCACTAAACTCTGAAATGTACCACACGGAAGTACAACCAGCTTTGTAAAACCCCATTGAGTGTCTAGTTTGCTTCCTTAGATGACATCTATTCTGCTAACCTATTCAAAATGCAACACAGGCTGTAGAAATATGTTACATACATTTGGTGTTATTACAAGATGCTAACATGACTTCAATACAGAAGTGGAAGAAATGGTTTAATGTTCTTAGCATTAATAAAGAATTAACACAAATCAGTTAGCAGATCACAAACATACAAATAAACCACTGCCAAAATATTTTAAACATTTTTAAAACTCAAAAAATTTTAAATTAAATCTGTGGAACTCATAAAGCTAAACCTACTTTTAGCTTTTGGGGGAATATATGCTAATAAATTAGCTATTTAAAAATTTCAGTTACTTTTTCCAGTAACTCTGTCACTACACATATTAGGCTCAAGCTATAAAACAAATTAAACAAATATTTATTCTATTTGACAATTTCATCAGAGATTTCCCAACTTTCTATACTATTGAATTAGAAATTAAACTAAGTGTTGTTATCAGTGTCATTTTTTAAAATGAAAGCTTTATTTTTGTTTAATAAAAGTGTGTATTTGGAGGAAAGAAAATAATGGCACTATTTTCTGGACAAATTCTTCAGGTAATGAACTGACAGAAGTGTAATTTCCAAGTTTTTGTTTTCAAGTAAAGCTTTTGCTGTACTTTCAACATGCCACTTTTACTTTAAGGAAACAAAGTGAGATGGCTCTCGCTGTCACACTGGCATTTTACTTTCACCAGCACCACTTTGGTAGTGGCTTTTATTGGAATACATTATTAATTCCCAAATGTATTTTCCTTGGCAACTTCCTTCAAGTAACAAAACTGTTTTGGAAACAATCTTAACAGTATTTTCATGAAGGACCAATTGATTATTCTATCTTTTTGGAAGATTTTTAAAATGAGTATCTACTTCCAGTTATTCTAAGACCCCACCATTGTACTGTAAACATTATACACTGGCTCTATGAATGCCAAATTCACAAGAATGAACAATCACAAATTTAGAAATTTAACTATGAATGAGAAATTATTACAAATAAATTGTACTTAACAAAATATAAAATCACTTATCTGACATTTATTAATTTGACAAAAAATTTAAAGACTATTGGGAAGGAAAATAAAAAATAAAAGGCAAGGGGGAAAATATTAATTTAAAAAAAAAGAAAAAATCACATTAGCTAAAACTACATATAAAAAATGCAAAAATTGGGGAGAACACTAGGGAGATATTTCTTTTAACTGATATCCAAATTCCGGACAGTCTCTTGTACCTTAAAAACTCACAAAAACAATATTTTGCTTTTAGTTCATTTAGAACCAGATGGCAGTACACTAGATGCTCCTGCATAATCATCACCCTACTTGTTCCTGGTAAACAAGAAAAACATGCATAGGTGCCTAGAAAAGTTTCTTAAGACTGTATCAAAACTGGCATGTTGCTTTTGTGAAGCCAAACTGCATTTGTTTGACTCCGGGTGTAACCAGTTAATATTGAAGTTTTAAAGGATTTTGCAGACTCTTGTTTGTGCTGGTCTCTATGAATTTTGCAGATCCTTGCTTGTGCTCGTCTTTTGCACCAGTCCAAAAGCAGAATTTAATATTCTGAAACACTGTAAAGTGAATTCTAAAGAGAGCTTAGTAAAATTGCTTTAAAAGGTTTACTTTACTTTTAAAAGCATCTGTTGCTCCAGGTGCATGGTTTTTGTCTGGATGAAACTTCAAAGCAAGCTTTCTATAAGCTTTTTTCAAATCTTCATCACCAGCATCTTTCGTAACTCCAAGTACTTCATAGTAATTTTTACATTTGTTTATGCTGTGAACAAGAGAGTGTGTTATAATGTAAATTTCAAGGAAGATGGTTATGTAATATCTCTAATTTTTAATTTATTAGACTAGTATAAAGAACTATCTATGGACTCTTTCTCAAAATCTAATGATGGCTTATCCCTTTAAGGATTAGTTTGCTTCACTCTTTTTCAACCATAGACCATTTCTCCAATCTCTTCCCAAGTCTGAGAAGAGTAAACCATGAAAATGTCCTTAGTGTAACATATTACAAGTAAAGCAAAGCCCATAATAATTGTGGATAAAAAGAGCATACATTGTAACTAAAATGAGACAATAAAAACAATTTTTTAGTATTCATAAGTGGATAAATAAATTCCAGAACTCCTCAAAAGCATGTCACAGCTAAGAATGAACATGCATTACATTCCAAAAATTTTGTTCTTGCATAATGCAGATCTAACCAACTGTCAAAGCAACAGTTTAGTACCTGCAAAACAACTGCAGTATTCTGTGGTTTAAATGTCAAATTAAGTTAGCCCAGTTATTTATTTATTTGTTGGTACAGATGGGGTCTTGCTATGTTGGGGCTGAGGCTAGTCTCGAACCTCTGGCCTCAAATGATCCTCCCCATGTCAGCCTCCCAAAGTGCTGGGATTACAGGCATAAACCATGCACCCAGCCAGCCCCGTTATGCCAAAGATACTTTTTCTGTGTCACTCTCTAAAAAAGATAACATCTCATGATAAAATATAACATGGGACTCAAAAATGTTACCCCTGATTTTCACTGTGATAAGCACATTTCTAAAGATTATATACATCCAGTCTGTACCTTAAAAATTTAACAGATTTAAGCCGGGAGTCTTTAAAGTATATTAGGATTAGAAAAGAAATACTCTGAATGGAACAGAGAATATTAAGTACATGTGGATGCCAACTTTCTTCCAAAACCTAGTAATTTACTTTCACAAAAGCCACAGTACATTTTCAAAATTTTTGGAGAGTACTTTGCAATTTGAGATGTATTCCACGTGTGAGTGGCTTGATGACAGGGGTAGTGACAGGTAAAATGAACTACGGGATAAGTGGACATTAACAGCAAAAGAACTACAAAGACTGACTCAAAGTTTTCAAAGAAAAGAGATGAGATCTTTTTTTTACTATTAAAACTATTAGTTACCACAGTGCTTGGCACACAATAGGGCCTCAGTAAACATTTTTAGAGTAAATGAGCCTTAGCTTTCCTTATATAATGAAGGTATCTATCATTTGTTATATGAACTTGAGAGTAAAAAGGGAAAGTAATATAAGATTGTACAAATTTACAGAAATTAAAATTGAAGTTTTCTACTTTAGATACTTAAAAAACATTAACATACATCAATTTTATTTCATGATATTTTCTTTATTTAGTCAATAATTATTTATTGAATACCAACTATGTCCAGACAGTGTTCTAGGCATTTAACATTAACATATATCTGTAAACAAAAAAGAGAATGATCCCCACCTGTGTAGACTCATTCTCCCAGAAATAGAAACTATATGATAGAAAAGAAGGAAATAGGGAATATTTATAAAACACCTACTGTGTTAGGTACAGGTCCACCATCCCATATCAATGTTCCAATATCCATAAATCTCTGAAAAATCAAAGTTATTCAATAACTAATTTCACTGCATAAAAAACTGAATTGGACTCTAGATTTTGCGTCTAGGAAAATCTGACCTGAAAAGATGTGAAGCTACTATAGAGTCTTCAATTTATCCCATTTAAGTGTGAATGCCTATATGTTTTGCTATAGAAATGTGACTATTTGTTATGGACTGCTGCCCTAGACCCTAAGATGTATAATATATAATATACTGTTATCCCTTGGTATCCACAGGGGATTAGTTACAGGATGCCCCCTCCCTGAATACCAAAATCTGCAGATGCTCAAATCCCTGATATAAAATGGTATAGTATTTATTTATAACCTTTACACATCTTCCTATGTACTTTAAATCATCTCTAGGTTATAAATAATACCTAAGAAAATGAAAACATTTGTTATACTATATTGGTTGTTTAATTTGTATTATTTTTTATTGTTGTATTGTTATTTTTCACCAAATATTTTCAAATTCACAGTTGGTTGAATCCACAGATGCAGAACCATAGATGGGGGAGAGCCGACTACATTAGTACCTTTCTAAAACATGAAGAATTCTAAATTCCAAATTGCATTTGGTCACAAAAATTCCACATAAAGAACTGTAGAATTTTATTATGCTGATTATTTTACACAAATATCTCATCTATTCCTCATTCGGTAGATATTATTCCTATTTAACCAATGAGGAAACCAGTCTTTGAATGGTTAAGTAAATCATCTAAATTCACATAACTAAGTAACAGATGAGAATGAGGACTTACTTCTTCAACAAAAATTTACTAACCATTTACTTTCTGTTAGGCACAATTTCAGATACTACAGTGGTGAATAAAATAGTCAAAATCCCATTAAATTTATAATTAGCAGAAGAACAAGCAATATGCAAATATACAAGTAAAATATAAAGTACATCATATGGTGATAAATATCTGAAGAAAAATAAAGTAGCCAATTGAAACAAAGAAAGGATGGGTAGCCCTATTTCAAATAAGGTAATAAAGGAAGGCCTCACAAGTAAGAATTCAAATCTGTTAATCGGATTTGAAAAATCTTGCTCAGAACCAGAATACAGAAGAAAAGGATACCCTTCAGACTTCAAACTGACCTTTATCTTGCTATTCCTTTCTTACAATCAATATTGAAGCACTCTTTTACCTTTTAGATTTTTGCAATTGTTTTTGGTGCTCAGCACATATTCTCTGCCTCTCTTCTGGCTTAGCTAGTTTCTACAACTTCTTCAGATTCTAGCTTAGCTCTTCCTTTTCCTAAGAATCCAGATTCCTCAGGACTAGGTTTGCTGCTCCTCTGATGTCCTCCCCATATCCTCTGAACTTAGCCTTATCTCAACAGTTACCACAGTGTACTACAGTTGCCTCTTTACTTGTCTGACAACTCTTCTAGATTACAGGTTCTTTGAAGGCAGGGATTATGTCTTTTTTACCATAAATGTTGGATGGATGTACAGATGACTTTCAATTTAAGAGCAGAAATCATGGGGATCTAAAAAGTCACATTCAGATCAAATGTGATGAATGCTGTCATGAAAATGTAGTTGTTACTAAAAATCATTTGGAATAGAAGAGAACCAGTTAATAGAAGTGAAACAGACTGTGAGACAAGGTATAGAGCTACAAATAATGGCAGACACTACCTGAGTGCAAAAAATAAAAGGTAAATTAAACACTGAACAATCCTAAAGCCATTACTAGGTTTGGTTACTTGGTTTGACTGTGTAAGATGTTTACTTATGTTCCAGATTAAGCCTCTAAAATTGTCTTGTTTGTTTATAATTACTGAGCACAAAAGCCTGGTCAACTTAAAAAGGCAGCACAGGTTCCTGGCTAGCGTAGACAAAGTAGGTGAAAATTTGCAGTGCTCTATATAAGGTCACAAAGCTAACAACTGCCACAGACAAAAAAAAAAAAAAGGCTAGACAGGAAAAACAGTTATTTCACTAATTCTTAGCTGTATCCAGCTCCACAATATCTGCCTCACACTAAATTTTTCTTTATCTATTAGAAGAGAAATTCTTGAGAAGCCAGCAGTTATAAACTCATCACCACCAACGGACAGCCTTAAGACTATGTATTTCAAGTGATGCTCCAAATATACCCATTCACCTAATTCTTCACACTTGAATGAGAAATTACCGTTCACATATCTATTTTCATTCATATTGTTGTTCATCATGCTCCTTTGCACCAGCTACAAGTATTTGTCACACTTTTCATAATTTGCTGCTTTCTAAAAGAGTAAAACCTTCTCCTGCCTCACTGAAGAATTAAAAGAATTTAAAAAGGAGTAACCCATTACCTATCTTACAAGGAAATAAAGGCCAAAAGGATCTGTGTGGAGCTCAACAATGGGAAAACTCTGCCTGGTCCAGACTTTATGTCTTCTCTTATGTGCATAAAAGCATAGTTGGTAGGAGAGGACGGTCATTTCTCAATTCTCTTTTTTTCATGTGCTATATAGCTAATTATTTTAAATATACTCCAAATTTAACTGGCATTTAAGGAAACATTTATTTATTCCTGAGACAAAGAATTACTTATTTTATAAGTTTAGCCAAATGATTTCTTTTCTTCTCACTTAAAGAACTGAAGTTTAAATCAAATCTTACATTCAAATCCCCAAAATTAAATTGACTTAACAGTTGTACATAGTGCTTCTGACTGATAAATACAATGATACTCCAGTTAATGATTTCACACTGATCTTGTAAAGTTTTTAAATGATATACTGAAGTTTTTCTATAATATATTAAAAACTTGAAATAAGATCCATGACAACTTTGTCTCAATTATTTTTCAATATACTTCAACTAAAAAAAAAAATTGCCAAGTTTAACAGAATATTAATTTGCAAAGTTAAACACTTTTTCTTCAGTCTTACTATAAGCTAGCTCTTACTTATGCAATGGATGCAGTATTATTGCAAGACTTCTCCCCATTGAGCCAAACTGTCACTGAGCAACTTGTTTGCATAATTGTGCTAACCAACAAGATAACATGGCTTTCTTCAGAAAAATCCCCTGTGTATAGATAAAAGAAAAAACAAAAACGTGCATCATGTAAGTGTTTGCTGGAGATCTGTACCCTCAGTAAAGCAACTCTTATGAAGGCTGATATAAGAGAAAAGGTATATTCAGCTAAGCAACTCATATCAAGTACGGACTTAAGTATTTTGAAAACTTAGGGATTCTTAGAGAATGTTCCAACCATATTTAGTCCCCAAAAGAAAAAAAATCAATTTATTTAATTAAAAAGATATAATAAGATTATTGACCAGAGGACCAGTCTCTAATACAGGTATACTACTAAGCTATTTCTTCAACCCATAAAGAATTAATGGTCCTAAACGTGACTGACCTCAAAGCTAAATCAGCAATACTTCCATTCCATTTGCTTTTCTCCTCTGCAAATATTCCACACTTTTACCACTCTCTTAAGCTTTCAACCTTATCTCTTTTCTTCTAACTCTCAGAAAACAACCTTATCTCCAATTTGACAGGGAAAACAAAAAAATTCCCTCTACCTTTTATGTCTCTACCTGTCCGAATCTGGTCAAATACAGAGTGTATCTACACTCACCATCATCTTTCATTCTTCCATTCTCAAGGTGTCTCCTTGCCTAGAGCCAGTTCCACTGGGCTTTGGAGAACCACACACACAACCACTCACATACACACAAAACCAATCCCACTTCACATATATATATATAATCAATACTAGAACAAAGAGGCATCAATGTTCTTCCTTCCTTATTTCTACCACACCTTGGACTACTCTTCTGTTTCTTTCAAGGCTAGGGTAAGGAAATGAGAAATAGACTTTTTAAGATAATACCAGATTTTGGAGATTCTTATTTTCCAAAACTTTCAACCATAGTTTTTTGGTAAACTTTCAAATATATAGGTAATTCCATATATTCTTTAAAAAATCATATATAATACATTCAACTTTCTTTGAATCCTTCATTGAGTATGTTCTCCCCAACATAAAGTAAGTCCTATAAGCAAATATAACTTTTTTTAGGATGTGGTTTCCAGGAACATGTTTCAAGCACACTGCTTATTAATAAAAGTTTTTTATGAAATAAACTAGAAAGTAAGTCTCTCACTTATTCACTTATTCAGCTATCTCTCGACATAAAAGTGGTTAGCAGCATTATTTATATTCTCAAAGTGCTTCACTACCATTCATACTAATCAACTACTCTACCATGGCGTTACCATGATTAGGGAATCCTATTTTTGTTTGTTTGTTTGAGAAGGTGTCTTGCTCTGTCGTCTAGGCTAGAGTGCAGTGGCGTGATCTTAGCTCCCTGCAACCTCTGACTCTTGGATTCAAGCGATTCTTCAGCCTCAGCCTCCTGAGCAGCTGGGATTACAGGTGCCTATCACCACACCCGGCTACTTTTTCTATTTTTAGTAGAGACAAGGTTTTGCCATGTTGGCCAGGCTGGTCTCGAACTCCTGACTTCAGGTAATCTGCCCGCCTCAGCCGCCCAAAGTGCTGAGATTACAGGCATAAGCCACCACACCCAGTCAGAGAATCCTTTTATTTCACTGTAATCACTCTCAAATAAAATGTTACAATCAAGCCTTAGCATTTAAATATATAGGAACAAATGCAAAATATAAACATATGGGTATTTGATTTTAAAATTAAGATATGGTAACAAATCACTTTCCTTAATTAATAAAACCTGTATCTCAAAATACACTTCAATTACAAATTATGGTAAATAAAAAGTTGAGAATGGAGTAAAAGGCAAAAAAAGAAATAAAGTTAAAAGAGAAACAGACAGAAAAGGACAAATGAGAAAGAGACTTAACCTAACTAGTTTAAACAACTCTCCAATTGAGTTAGTTCACTATACTATGATTCACTCTCCATGAGAATTCTTCAATCAATCACTGCTCAAAATCCTTAATCCTTAGTTCCCCTAGCATAGTATCAGTGCAATATCAATACAGCTTCCTTAAGCTTTGGCAGGAAACAAAACAGACTTTTCTCTAGTGTTTGAAACTCTAAGTTTCATTTTATTTCCAGAAAACCTTTTAATTATAAAATTAATAAAGCCAGATACCCAAAACCCAGTTTATAATTTTTCTACTCTAACATTTCTGCTTGAAGTAAAAGTGTATCATGAGGTAAAACTAAAAACAGAGACAGAATAATCAGAGTTAAAAAAATATATAAAAAGAAAGGACACTACTGTCTTCATATATATAGATATACATAAAGATAGCCTTAAAAAAGAATGTAAATAGAAAAGAAATCCTTCCCTAATATAAGCAGGAAACTGAAAATGTTGCTATTACACTCAATATTCCTTTCATGAAATTCTCCCATTTTCATCTATGTAACATAAAACATTGTTCATCCTCTTTCAATATTGCTATATAAATAACATATTGTGTCAAAAAGTTGCAATAATTTTTCTTAAAAAAATTATTTGGAAAAACCTTTGTAACTTAAGGCTACTTTAAAAAACAGACTATTCCATAGAGTTGGTACTTTACAGATCAGTTTTATGAAGCATATGAAGCATAAGACACACCCAGAGTTCAATTCCTTGATGTTTGTTCTTCTAATGTTATATTTCACATTTCACAGGTGTTACAACAGCAAAAAGTACATTACTACCAAATATGATTGAGATGGAAATCATATTTATTCCTACCTGAGAACTCCATCTACTTGGTCTTTGGTATAGCCTTTTCCACCTTCACCACTACCAGATGTGCTGTCCTTTGTGCAATTAGGCTTGCTTTGATCACCACTACCTGATGGTTTTCGGCAATGAGGGATATTTCCAGCTGTGCTTCCATTTTTCATAATTATTTCCAATAATGCTGTAAAAAGATAAAGTATACTGTGCCTGTTTACATCAAGGTACATACACAAGATCCTAGAAGAACGTTTTAAAGCAGACAAATTATGAACTGTGTTCTCCAAAAGGATTCACCATAGGATCTTTTTAATTAGCATGCATTTCCTATGTACTTAACTGTTTACAAATACTAATCACCATCTAGAAGTAGATATGAACTTAAGAAAGTTAAAGCTAAATAACTTGAGATTATAATCATTCAATTATATATGACAGAATTTTATTTGTCATATCACGTGAAACTGCAGAGTACCAAAGAAAAAGAGGTAAGTCTTTAAAGGAGCCAATGAAATCCTCCACAAAGTAACAGAAATTTAGACTTTCTGTTTAATTCTCAACAGCAGCAATGGGAGCCAAAAGACACTGGAATATTATGTTTCAAATGCTCAGAAAAAAACAAACTGCTAACTTGAGTTCTGCACTAGTTTTCCAGAAAGTGCACAAGGTAAAAACATTTTCAAACAAATGGAAAATTTATCACTAAAAGATTTTCACTGGAGGATACTGTAGTATACATATTTCAGGCAAAAGGAAAACATTTACAGATAGGCTGAGATGCAAAAAGGAATAGTAAGCAAATAGTGTGGTAAACGAGAGTAAATATGAGGAATTAGTGTAAAAAATAATAATTTTATCTATGATTTGTTTTTTAATAATCTGGGGAGGAGAAGCATAAAAGTAGGGGTAGTAAGAACGTATGAAATAAGGTAGGCCATATATAGTCATAATGGTTCAAGACAGGTGAGTGATAGGGTGAGTATGAGGTAAGTGATTATACTGCTTTTTCTCCTTTTGTGTGTGCTTGAAACTTCCCATAATAAAAGTTAAAACTAAACATAAAAAATTTTAACAAAACTAAAAAAGAAAAAAGAGAAATCCACCATCATTGTGGATTTTAACACATTTCAATCAGTAACTGACGTAAGGTAAATTTTTAAAAAATCATTAAGGATACAGATTACTTAAACATCAAATTTATAAGCTTTATCTAAGAGGTATAACATTATACCCAAATGATGAATATTCCTTTCTCATAGGCCCACATTATAGCTAGACCACAGAGTGGTCCTCTTCAAATCTTAAAAAATTAGTACCATATATACCACAATCTATGAGCACAATACACTTATGTGAGAAATCAATTACAAAAAAAAAATGTAACTAAAAAATCACAAATGGGTTGGAAAAGAACAAAATAATAAAAAAAAATCTAGACAGCTTATGTGTTAAAGAAATAATAGAAATCACAAAATATTTAGAATTTAATAGAAATGAAAATACTACATATCAGAACTTATGGGTCAACAACTAGCTATCCACATGCAAAAGAATAAATTTGGACTACATCACACTGGACACAAAAATTAACTCAAAATGGACCATAAACCTAAATGCAAGAGCTAAAGCTTCAAAACTCTAAGAAGAAAATACAGAAGTAAATCTTCATGATGTTGATTTAGAAAAAACATTCTTAGCTATAGCAACAAAAGTAAAAGTGATAAAAGGAAAACAGAGAAAATGGGCTTTATCAGAATTTAAAACTTTTGTACTTCAAAGGCTATCAACAACAGAATGGTAAAAAAATTTACAAATAACATACTTAATTTAAAAAAAAAAATGTATCCTGAATATATAAGGATTTCTTACAGTTCAGTAACAAAAAGATAAACACAGTTAAAAAAACAGGTGAAGGATCTGAATAGACATTTCTCCAAAACAAACAAAGGGTCCATAAGCACACAAAAAATGTTGCTCAACATCATTTGCTGTTATATCACTTCACACTCACAAGGATGGGTATAATACAAAAGATGAACAATAGTACATGTTGAGAAGGATGGGGAGAAATTGGAACCCTAATAAGTTTCTGGTGAGACTGTAAAATGGTGCTGCTACTTTGAAATATCATCTAGTAGTTCTTTAAAAAATTAAACATAGTTACCATTTGACTCAACAATCCCATTTCTAAGTATACATCCAAGAGAAATGAAAACAATACTATACAAAGGCTGATTCACAAATGTTCATTGCAACATTATTTATAATGGCAAAAGGTAGAGACAACCAAATGTCTATTAACTGATGAATGGATAATGATATATTCAGATAATGAAGTATTTTCAAAATTAAAATGAAACAGAGTACTGATATGTGCTACAAAATGGATGGACCTTGAAAACATTATGCTTAGTGAAAGCATCCAGTCACAAAAGGTCATATACTATAAGATTCCATTTACATGAAATGTACAGAATAGGCAAATCTCTAGAGACAGAAAGTAAATGAATTGTTGCCAAAGCTGGGGGTACAGGGGCGGGTGGAACTGGGAAGAAATGAAGAGTGACTGCTAATGAGTATGGGGTGTCTTCTGAAGTAAGGAATGCTCTAAAATTGATTTCCATAATGGTTGTGGAATTTTGTTAAAATACTAAAAAACCACTGAATGGCATAATTGAAATGAGTGAATTGAATGGTATGTGAATTACGTCTCAATAAAGCTGTTTTGTTTATATATATATAAATTATATAAAAGTAAATATGTATAAAACATAAGTATATGTATAAATATATTTATATATAATAAAGTTATATATATACTCAATTAGGTACCAATCTATCAGTTATTAATCAGAATTTTTTTTTTTTGGAGACTGAGCCCAGCTGGAGTTTAGTGGTGTGATCTCGGCTTACTGCAACCTCCATCTCCTGCGTTCTAACAATTCTCCTGTCTTACCTTCCTTAATAGCTGAGACTACAGGCGCCTGCCAACGTGCCTGACTAATTTTTGTAGTTTTTGTTTTGTTTTGTTTTGTTTTTTAGTAAAGATGGGATTTCACCATATTGGCCAGGCTGGTCTTGAACTCCTGACTTTAAGTGATCTGACTGCCTTGGCCTTCCAAAGTGCTGGGATTACAGGCATGAGCCCCACACCCTGCCAATTTTTAAACTATAGTCTATATTTAGTCTGCAATCACAATGGAAACCAGCATGGTCTAAGGGAGTTAGGTAGTGGTTCACAACATTCAAATAAAATAACTTTGTGGGGATTCTGGACAAAAGGTTATGACAGCAGCTTAAATTTTAAATCTCTCCAAATTCCTTCATCAGAGAAAAACCTCATGCACAAAATCCCAAAATACAAGAAGGTGGGGGACAAATCACCAACTGCTACAAGATCTGTGTGGGCAGTGGAGTATAATAAATGGGCATTTGCCAGCCCACAGAACATAAAAAATAAAAATAAAAATAACCAACAGGGACTCTATATAGCACAGCAGGCAAAACTGGGAAAAGTGTGCAAAAAGGAATGACTTTTGCATACTACAATAGTACACAAGTACAAGGGTCCACAATAAAGCTTTAAGGGCATGGAAGGTTGTAGTCACTACATGCCCTCAAAAAAAATCAATCAAAGCTCTCTTCCAGAGCAAAGCCACACCAAGAAGAAGCTGTGGGAAACAGAACCCAAGAGATAGGGAAAACAGAAAAAAGAGGATAGGGAAAACAGAAAAAAAAAATATGAAAAGAGAAACTCCAGATAAAAGTAGGGAAGGCTAAAGGAATGAGAAGATCTCATTTAGCAAGATGACATTTTTAAACATTACATAAAAACAGAAGGATCTCTGCGTATTTAGAAAGTCTAACAGCACATTAAAATGAGTAAAAGAAAGTGACAGAAGTCAAACCTAACACAAAATTATAAGAAAAAAAGGATGAGTATAAATTAAACCTCTGAAGACAATGAATACACAACACAAACACTTGCTGACAAAACAGATGAACAATTTACTACTTCAAGCTGAAAAGACTAAAAATCAATGCATGATATAAAAGAACAATATATATCAAAATTACAACAACATCAGAAATTACTGGCTAGATGCAATGGATCACACCTGTAATCCACCATTTGGGGAAACTGAGGTGGAGTTCAAGACCAACCTGACCAACATGGTGAAACCCCGTCTCTACAAAAATACAAACATTTAGTCAGGCATGATGGCAGATACCTGTAATCCCAGCTACTCAGCTACTTGGGAGGCTGAGGCGGGAGAATTGCTTGAACCTGGGAGGTGGAGGCTGCAGTGAGCCAAGATCACGCCACTGCACTCCAGCCTGGGCAACAGAGCGAGACTCTGTTTCAAAAAAAAAAAAAAAAAGAAAAAAACAGAAAAGGAAATTATTAAAAACTTAGCTGACAAAACTCAACAAAAAATAAGACATTAAAAAATCTATTTAAAAAAGACTAAATTAGAAGAAACAAAGACTCATAAATCAATGGATAATGCTTTAAGAGAAAGAAAATATACCAGAGGAGAATTTTAAAAATCTTTTTAAAAGTGAAAAAGAAAAAAAAAATCAAGAGAAAACAGAAAATATTAATAATAAAGATCCAACATATGTACAATAGGAGTCCTGAAGAAAAAGAATAGAACAAATAAACTTTTGTGATATAAAAACAAAAAACTCTGAAACCATATAATGAAAAGGCAAGTCACAGATCTAATACTGACCAAGAAAAACCAACACCAAAACATATTCTAGTAAAATTAACTAAACATCTAGGCAAAAAGAACAAATGACTTACAAAGGAGAGGAAATTAGACTATCATCGGACTTTGTTCATCAGTAGTACTAGGATAAAACAATGGAGTAACACAGATGCACAAGGAAATAAAATGTACGCTAAAGACTTTGTAGCCACCAAACTAACTTCAAGCAGTAAGTCTACACAGATGAACTGTTTTCAGCATTCTAGAACTAATGGAGCTTAGTTCCCACAACCCCTTCTGGGAATCCATTATAAAACAGGCTTTAGGAATCCAAAATAATTATATATACACAGACATAAGGATTGGTAGCAGTAAGCATTAAATGTATAGTTATTTATACAACTAAGACTAAATCATAGTTAAGAGAGAGAGCATATAGCATGTAATGACAGTATCTTCTAACACTGTAGATATGGTTTGAATATTTTTTAAATGGTGGGTTTCCCCTGTCTTTCCCTCCTCTAATAGAAAAATTATTAGACTTCTTCCCTTCCCTTCTCTTCCTTTTGGCATTTGGAGCTGGCAATATCTGTGAAGCTGAACCAAGGAAGCTTGTTGGGACTCAAAAGACAGTCATGTCCAGGTGTGATGGCTCACGTCTGTAATTCCAGCACTTTGGGAGGCTAAGGTGGACAGATCACTTGAGATCAGGAGTTCGAGACCAGCCTGGCCAACATAGTGAAACCCCGTCTCTACTAAAAGTACAAAAGATAGCCAGGTGTGGTGGGACATGCCTGTAGTCCCAGCTACTCTGGAGGCTGAGACAGGAGAACTGCTTGAACTCAGGAGGCAGAGGTTGCAGTAAGCCAAGACCATGCCACTGCACTCCAACCTGGGTGACAGAGACTGTATCAAAAAAATAATAAAATAAAAAATAGAGACAGTCACAACTAAAAACATGGCTGAACTCAAGAGGGCTTGCACCAGTGGGCTTTTATGTACTAAAATATATACAAAATTTTACATAAAAGCTCAATTTTATGTAATGAAGCAATACATTCATTACATAAAAGGGAAAATGAGCAAATAAGTGGGAGCCACATTTCTCATTCTCATCTCATATGGAAATGGAGATGGCTAGAATAAACTCTGTGGCATTTTACTAAAAATGAAAGTGTGCAAATATACTATATGTGTCTGCATCACAAATACTAAAATTAATGTTGATCAAGTTACTATAGATATGTGTATACCACAAACACATATATACATAAATATACATACGTGCATTCATACATACATTTATTTCCTGGCTTTGTCCACTGATAGGGCTAGAAGCAATGACAACACCTCTGTAAGCTATGAGTTTATTTAGTATCTAACTCTAGTTTCTAAATACAATTGTCCCGTAAAAGGAATCAGGACTTCTTGGTAAATAGCTAATTTCTAGGGCAGAGAAAGTAAAATGTGAGCCTGAAATTTTTTTGTGTGTTAGGAATTTTTAAAAATCAAAGAACAATGAGGACATGTCAAAAAGACACAGGAGCCAGCCTGAAGGGGCTCCCACTAACTAAACCTGAACACCAAAATAAATGATGATAATGACAGATTAAACAGGAAACCATGAATCCGTAACAGATAATTGAGACTGAATGCCAACTAATAAATGTAGAAGGAATTATGGAATTAGAAAACCACATTTGGCAACCATCAGAAATTTATTCAGGAAAGAATAATCAATGGACACTACAAAGATGTGAAAGTTTGTTGAGTAACAGGACACGTACACAGTTTCAAAATATTTCCCCCACAAAATACGTATTAATTACAAGGAAGAAAAGAATAACATCATAGTGGGGGAAACACAGCAATAACTTACTTAACTGACTGATCAAAGTAACCTCACCAGTAAGGATCAAATCAACATCATGTGTCTCCTGATATGTTACACTAAGAACACAAATCAGCTGGACATGGTAGCTCACACCTGTAATCCCAGCACTTTGGGATGCCAAGGTGGGCTGATCACTTGAGCCCAGGAGTTCCAGACCTGCCTGGGCAACATGGCAAAACCTTGTCTCTACAAAACAATACAAAAATTAGCCAGGTATATTAGCATATGCCTGTAGAACCAGCTACTCAGGAGGCGGAGGTAGGAGAATCACTTGAGGCCAGGAGGCAGAGGTTGCAGTGAGCAAGATCATGCCACTACACTCCAGCCTGGGTGACAAAGTGAAACTCGTTTCAAAAAGAAAAAAAAAAAAGGAACATACATAACTTCCATGGTATTACACAAAAAACCAATATAATGAAATATTAGTCAAACCCAAATTAAGGGCTAGGCACAGTGGCTCATGCCTGTCATCCCAGCTCTTTGGGAGGCCAAGATGGGAGGATCATTTGAGCCCTGGGGTTCGAAACCAGCCTGGGGAACACAGTGAAACCCTGTCTCTATTTATTTAAAACAAACAAACAACAACAACAACAAAAAAAAACAAGTTGAGGGAAATTCTATAAAATCATTGGCCTAGGCTGGACACAGTGGCTAATGCCTGTAATCCCAGCACTTTGGGAGGCTGATGCGGGGCGGATCACTTGAGGTCAGAAGTTCGAGACCAGCCTGGCCAACATGGTGAAACTCCATCTCTACTTAAAAATACAAAAAAAAAAAAAAAAAAATTAGCTGGGCATTGTGGCGCACGCCCACGTAATCCCAGCTACTTGGGAGGCTGAGGCAGGAGAATCACTTGAACATGGGAGTGAAGGTTGCAGTGAGCCGAGATTAAAACAAAACAAAACAAAACAAAACTGGCCTATACTCATCAAAAATACTAAAGTCAAAAAAAAAAAAAAAAGATGGTATCTGGACAATAAAACATGATGGCCACATAAATGTGACATGTGTTTTTGTTTGCTTTGCTGTAAGAGGCGTAATTGAGAAAACTGGCAGAATTTGAATGAGATGTAAGCACTAATTTCATGAACTCCATGGTTATACTGTGGTTATATAAGAGAGTGTCCTTGTCTTAGAAAATGTATGCTGAATTATTTAGGGGTAATGGGATATCATGTCTACAACTACTGTTAATTGGTTCCAGAAAAATACTTAAACTGTGTTGGGGGTGTATATGTGTGAGCGTGTGTAGAAAGAGAAAGAGAGAACGGTAGCAGGGAAGGAGAGAGCAAGGGCATGATAAAGCAAATGTAAAATTTTTAACAAAGCCAATAAAATGTATATAAAAATTAGTATTCTTTGTACTGTTTGTATTATTTTGTGTTTGTGTAAGTTTGTATCATTCTTGCAACTTTTCTGTAAGTTTGAAATTATTTCAAAATTTTACAAAACTAAATGTGAAAGAGAGAATTAGAAGAATACAGTTATACCTCAGTATCTGTAGAAGACTGGTTTCAGGACCCCAAGGATACCCAAATCTGTGTATGCTTAAGTCACTTCCATAAAATATATGTATATCCTCCCATATGCTTTAAATCACTCTAAATTACTTATGATAACCATCATAATGTAAATGTTATATAAATAGTTATTATACTATATTTTTTTATTTTTATTAGTTTTCATTGTTGTTATTTTTTTATGCTTTTTTTCCTAAATATTTTCAATCTTTGGTTAGTTGAATCTGAGAATGTGGAACCACAAATACAGAGAACTGATTGTATATGCAAAGTAAATTTAACTGTTTTAAATAATTATATTGGTGGGGTAGTACTGATAATACTACTTTGAAACTACTGTGTACATGATATGGCATGAAGTCATGACATATTCCATAATTACCTATGTCTTTGAGAACCATGCTTACCACTGAGGAAAAAAACTATATAGAAATCGAAGCTAGAAAAGTTTAACTTAAAACCCTGAACTGTGCTCACCTTGAATTGGAAGTAACAGTATGAACTTATAAGCTGTTTTATCTTCAAAAAAAAAAAAAACAAAAGCACAACACACAACACACTCCACAACTTAGCTGTCTGCCCTGAAAAGGCCCAGAAACGATGTATAGTCTAGTGGCCACAGCATCCCTAGTGCCCGAACTGTGATGTTGAAACACCATTTTCCACTAAAAGAAACCAGGCTTATTACAGAAATATCACTGATTCTAGGTCTAGCATAGGGTATGTACAAGAGGTACCTGAAATATTCTGCTATACTAAAGAGCAAAGGAACTATTAAAGAATACTGGACATGTATCCACAGAACTCAAGTACTAATATAAAGGGGCTCCCACTGACCAAAAACCTAAAAAATAATAACTGGCTACTTTTTGGAGAATGAAAAGGAACAGGCTCCTTTTCTTGAAAACTGATAAAAACAATCAAGTATTTATCATGATTTTCCTATATGAACTATACCACTGCATAACCATAAGACAGGTAGAGGAGGAAGTGTCGCTGTATATAAATATTTCAGCTAACAAATGAAAAAAATTATTTTTAAAAATTGTGGAGCCAGATATGAAAGTGGTTAAATATGTTTAATATTCAAAAGTGGCCACCAGCTGGGCACAGTGACTCATGCCTATAATCCCAGCACTTTGGGAGGTCGAGGTGGGTAGATCACCTAAGGTCAGGAGTTCAAGACCAGCCTGGCCAATATGGCAAACCCCCATCTCTACTAAAAATACAAAAATTACCTGGACATGGTGATGCACGCCTGTACTCCCAGCTACCTGGGAGGCTGAGGCAGGAGAATCGCTTGAACCCAGGAGGTGAAGGTTGCAGTGAGCTGAGATTGCACCATTGCACTCCAGTCTGGATGACAGAGCAAGACTTCATCTCAAAAAATAAAATGAAATAAAAAACAAAATAAAACAAAATAAAGGTGGCCACGATGACCCGACGCATGCTAATTAGAAGTTATCTTTAAGTTCCCCCCTTTCATTCTTAGCACAAACATGTTAGCCCATTGTTCTTCTGGACATTTCCATGTTAACACCTAGATTTTGGATATTGCTAAAGCGGAATCATATAATTGTTACAGATTTTTGGCAGTTACTATGATAATGAAAATTTTTCTGGAATTTCATGCTTAGAGCTTTCTGCCTAAGAGTAGCTGTGTGCATATATGAGCTCATACTACACAACCTTTGCTGCATCAAGTGAAAATGTGGACAAGTTATATTACTTCTGGGCCTCAAAATCCAGTTTAATCATCTTAAAAATGGAATTAGCAAGGTTGTCAGGACTAACAATCACGGGAACCGATGCCTAAGAAGATGATTCAGTTTAACTACCGTGAGAATTCAGAACACACTGGATTTTTCTGATTTATTAAATGTCTTAGCTATCACAAGGGATCTCTTTACAATAATGTATAGTATTACAAACATTAATTGGGATAGTACTTACAAACTGAGAAATTCACATTCATGAAAGATTTTATCCAATCTTATTTTATGCATTTACCTGCCAGACATACTGCTCTACTGGGAGTTTTAGCATAATCTGCATGTAATTAAGTATATTCCATATTAAAGACCAATGAAAAAGTTAATATAGAATTAAAAATATTTATGTCGATAATCCAAAAAGGAAGAACTGAGATCTAGTTTCATTCTTAAGTTTCTGTTGTAATTCTATATAATGTCTATCATTAGCTGAATTGAATATCATAACACATAATTTGAAACACAAGCAGATTTTTTATCTTTCTCACAAAATATAAATAGCTTTTATTTGTGTGATTATACAAACATGTATGTTCAGCTCATTAAAAAACATAACAAAGTAAAAATCGCTTCTAAATCCCCCCCTCCCCGAAATCACTATACCATTTTGGTTACTCTAGTTAGCTAGCTGTCTAGCTTTTAGACATTATTAAATAAAAAAATAGAATAATCTACATAAGTTTTTAGCTTAATTTCATTCAATTGCTGACACATTATAGATGTCACTTTATAGCAATAAACACAGGTCCATGTCATCATTTTTAATAGGTGCATAGTTTATGAATGCAATTAATTTAACAAATTTCCACTAATGGACATTTACACACTTTCCAAATTTTTGCTATAGAGACAATGCCTATATATATTTTTATGAATTTAGGCTGACTATAGAAAAGCTTCAATTGTGAATGTATTAATATAGAAAGCCTTACAGCTATAAAATTTTCATTTATTTATTTAACAAATTCTCTTTATTGAAGAAAGTAAAATTAAATAAACAGTTATCATTCTAGAAAATCCAGGCCCATAGATGTCACCAATATATGCAAAATACTGTTAGGCATCATGGGAATAGAAAAGATAATTAAGATTAAAATGGCTCCTGACCCCTAAGGTATTTTAAATGTAAAAGAGAGAGACAGCTATATACATAGACAATACAAGGGATGAAGTCAGCAAGGCAGAAGAACTAAATGTTAACAAAGCATGGAATGAGTAGTTGAATCCAAATTAAGATTACTCCAAATTTAAAGCAATTATCTTATACTCAAATAATTACTTTAACAAATGACAGAAGAGACAAATATTACATTATCAACTCCAAAGCACTATGCAAGTTTTTTTTTTCGCTACAGAAATAATACATGACATGCTTACAGCACTTAAGATAATAAAATATTCTCAAAATAAGCCTGTGAAGATTACAAATGAGAAAGCTGAGGCTCAGGAAAGGAAGAGGCAATGACAGAAATGGAATTATGTCATATACCAGACAGATATTTCATATTTCCTCTAGAATGTAAGCTCCATGACAAGAACTTTGTCTTACTATCCACTGAATCCCCAGTTCCTAGAATATTGTCTGGCACAGAAAAATGCATATTCAGTAAAAATCTGTTGAATAAATCAAACTCCATTTTATAGATGAGGAAATTGAGGCTCAGAAAGATTAAGCTATATACCCAAGGTCACATCACTATTAAATTAAGATTCAAAGCCCAAATCAGTATCCTTTCTTCAACTGTAATATCTGAACTAGTTTGGCTACTAGCTGAAATTTGGAAATCATTTTGTAACACTTCAGTTGGTGCTATAGAAATAATTGTTCTGAATGTATAATTTGTACTTGTCACTAAATTTTAATTAAGTCAGAAACACACACAAAAAAAGAAATTATCTTAAAAAGAGTATGTTGGATAACACTCCAGATGTATAATCACAATTTTAAAAGCTACTTTTTAAACCATTTTAAGTGAGATGAAAAGAGACAAAACTTGAATTTGTTATTAGATATAAATTTTAAAATAATGTAGCAAAAATTAGGAAGAAAAAGGACTATTTAAATTGCTATTGTGCAGATAGATGCTGCAAATTACATTATTCAATATATAATTTGGATTATCATATTTATCCATTCATTACAGTAGATGAAGAATGGCCTTTTGATGGCTGTAGGCCATCAATTGATTCAGATTACTATAGTGTTCCTGAAAACAATAAAAATGCTTTTCTCTAAAAAAAAAAAAAAAAAATCTACACTTCAAACTATTTCCCAATTACTAGGAAACACCAAAGTATTAAAATTGCAATGTAAAGCATTAAAACAGTGAGACTGTATCCCTCTCTGAAAATCCAGAACATATCAATAACTCAATAAATGTACAGTTTATTCAGAAACTATAGAGTTACTGAGCTCTGCTTACAGACATTTTTCTAAAATATTTATATTTCCTATGTGGTAACTATTCATATATATCTATACTTTCAAACCTAAACTCATAAAATATTTGAAAGTCATACAATTAAATTCACTTAGAAGTCCACTGCGATAAGTAAACTGTAAAATAATATCCTCAACTAAAAACATGGAAAGAAACAGTATCCTAGATCCTTCTGGGGAATGTAATTTCTTGTCAACCAATTTCTGAAACTGTGTTATATATCAGACTTCTTACTTGGCAAAAATAAAATTTTAAGAGGTCAAAAATCCTGGAAATTAGCAGGAATTTAGTCTCATGTTTTTCCACTTACCATGTAAGAACAATAGAAATCAAAATGTGATCTTTTCTTTTGCCTCTCTTAGTTTAAGCACATCCAGAGGAACATTCAGTCAACTTTCTAAGTTATAAGAATTTGGTAGTCGTCGAGAATAAGTGAAATTCAGGGCTAAAATTTCTCATTGTAACCAATAGCTTCAACTTCCTTCTACATGACATATTTTATCAGGATTTCACACAAATGTCCTAGATCTTTCTCTCTCTTGAATTCCTAAATTGTACTAATAAACATCTTCTAGAATGTTCTATATAAAATACACTTTTCCAAGTCCTAGCACATAACTTTATTTCAGCTCACATAAACCCTGTGATGACATCTTTACTTTACATATAACTGAAGAAGTTAAGTAATTTGTCACCGGTTAAAAAGGAGTCAGAGACAACGTCTGCATCTGAGCTTAAGGTTTTTGGACTACACAGTTATCCCCATCACTTTATTTGGTAATCATGTAGTACCTTACATTTGTACTACCAACTTTCGCCCTTATATATCTTAATTCTTCCTCCATTCATGTCTTCAAGAGAAACTGTGTTGTGCTTTGGTACCTTATAGTGTCTTTTAAGAAATTCATTCAAATTCTTTGCATGACAGAAGCATTACAGATTGTGTAAATTTGGGTGGGTTTTAAAAATTCTCAGAGCTTCACACTTGTAAAATGGAGATGATACCAAAATTAATTGAGTCCTTATTGTTAAATGCTTTACCTGTATTAACCCATTTAATCCTCACAACAGCACTATGAGATCAAGTATATTGCCTCCATTTTACAGACTGAAAAGCTAAAGGCTAGAGAGGTTCTCTACCCTGCTCAAGAATAAGGTTAAAAGCTAGTAGGTGGAGAGTCAGGCTTCAAAAGCCAAGTTATTCTGTCTAGAATGCCTACTCGCTTAATGTTTAAACTGTCCCTCTAGGAGTAGATAATGACTAAATGAAATCATATTCAGCAGTAGGGGAAGATTAAAAAATAATTAACTCCTGGAAACGATTTCTTGAATATGATAGCAAAAGTACAAAAAACAAAGCAAAAATAGACAAATGGCACTACAACAAACTCAAAAACTTCTGTGCATCAAATAACACAATCAATAAAGTGAAAAGGCAACATAGGAGAAAATATCTGCAAATCACATATCTGATAATGGGTTAATATCCAGAAACAACAAGGAACTCCTATAACTCAACACCAAAAAACAAGTAACCTGATTTAAAAATGGGCTAAGGACTTGAATAGACATTTCTCCAAAAATGAGATATTATAAAAATAGCCAATAAGCATATAAAAAGATGCTCAACATTACTAATCATTAGAGAAAATGCAAATCAAAACCACAATGAGATATCACCTCCCACCCAATAGGATGGGTACTATCAAAACAAAGAAAAAACAGAAAATAGGTGTTGGCAAATATGGTGAGAAACTGAGACACCATGTACTGTTCATGGGAATGTAAAATGGTGCGGCCGCTACAGAAACTGTATTGTGGTTCCTCGAAAATTAAAAATAGAATCACCATATGATCCAGCAATCCCACTTCAGGGTATCCAAAATAATCGAAAGCAGGATCTTTGCACATCCTTGTTCACAGCAGCATTATTCAGAATAGCCAAGAGGTGAAAGGAACACAGACGTCCACAGTCCATAGACAGATGAATGGATTAACAAAATGTGGTGTGTATATACACAACGGAATATTATTCAGCTTTTTTTTTTTGAGACGGAGTCTTGCTACAGGCTGGAGTGCAGTGGCGAGAGCTTGGCTCACTGCAACCTCAGTCTCCAGGGTTCAAGCAATTCTCCCGCCTCAGCGTCCATTAGTAGCTGGGATTACAGGCATGTGCCACCAGGCCCGGCTAATTTTTTTGTATTTTTAGTAGAAATGGGGGTTTCACCGTATCAGCCAGGCTGGTCTCGAACTCCTGACCTCAAATGATCTGCCCGCCTCGGCCTGTCAAACTGCTGGGATTACCAGGTGTGAGCCACCGCGCCCAGCCTATTCAGTATTTTTTAAAAAAGGAATCCTTCACGTTACAATAATAAATGAAACGAGAATATTATGCTAAGTGAAGTAAGACAGTCACAAAAAGATACTGTATGAGTCTACCTATCTGAGGTATCTAAAGTAGTTAAATCCGCAGAAACACAAAGTAGAATGGTAGTTGCCAGGGACTTGGAAGACGCGGCAATAGGGAGCTGTTTAATTAATACACTGCTGTGTTGTAAGATGAAAAAGTTCTGAAGAGTCCTTGCACAACAATGTCAACATACTTCACTACTGGACTGTACACTTAAAAACAGTTAAGACCGGCTGAGCACAGTGGCTCACCCCTGTAAACCTAGCACTTTGGGAGGCCGAGGCGGGCGAACCACGAAGTCAGGAGTTCAAGATCAGCCTGGCCAACACAGTGAAACCCATCTCTACTAAAAATTAAAAAAATTAGCCAGTCGTGGTGATGGGCGCCTGTAATCCCAACTACTCGGGAAACTGAGGCAGGAGAAGCGCTTGAACCCAGCAGGCGGAGTCCAGCCCAGGAGACAGTGCGAGACTCCAACTGTGTGTCGGGGGGCGGGCGGCGGGGAGAACAGTTTAGACCGGTAAATTTGGCGGGTTTTTAAACCACAACTTAAAAAATTATAAACTCTTTTCTTTCACTTTATTTTCCTGTCCTCTTGAGTATAGTGTTCGAAGGCAATGTAATGGAAAGGACAGAGAGAAAAGCAAAGAGCACAGGGCTTCAATGACATAGAAAACAAAATTTAAGAGACAATAAAACAAATAGCCCCTTATTTTCATTAATAATTTTCTACAATTAATTAAATCCATCGATAACATTTTTCTTAACCTGGAAATACTAATGGCAAGTCAACAGTGTAGTGGTTAAAGGCCTTTTGGAGTCTGAAAGCTCAGCTACTATTCTGACTTTGCCACTAATTGTTGTATGACCTTGGGTAAAATGTTTTCATTCATTCGCGAATTCATTCATTCATTCATTCATTCATCAAAAAGTCTGTTTCCACGTGGGTAAACCTGGTCAAATGAATCCTGCACCTTCTACATAGAATTGTTCTGAGGAATAAATGAAATAATTCATGCAAAATGTTAGGCACAACTCTTGGCATTCTGTAAGCGCTAAATAAATGTTGGCTATTATTGCTCTGACACCTATTGAGTAGGACAATAAATAAACTGAATTCAACTGTAGAAAGTTCAGTACCATATTCCTCAGAGATTAGGTCTGTCGATAATTATGGTGTTATCAAATCAGATACTATTCAGCAATCATTACTGACTCCTGACCATTCTTGCCCAACTTGTGTTCTTCTCTTCTAAAGGAACTCTCTCCCAGGGAAAAGCAATGTCATCTCAGGTATTCGATGTTTGCTTTGGGAACAGTTTTCTACTGATCCCAGAAATGATGGAACCTGAGATTAGCCACTAGAGTACCCGTTTCTTTCACTCCGTTAGTGGCCTAGGCCTTATGTGGGACAGAGAATGGTGAGGCAGGGGGCCACAAAATCAAACAACACAGATACAAATAAAGCCTCACTGTGGTAAGAACGGACCAGACAAGTCTCCTCCAGGGAGAATGAAACCTGGACATCTAAGACAGAGGAACGCGGAGCCGGCGGGCAGGTGGGTGCAAAAGAGCCTCGGGCAGCTCTCCCAGAGCCCCGGCCCGGGGCCGGGGCGGGGGTGTGTCTGGATGCTCCCCCCCGGGCCCAGGGCTGGGGCTGGCCCAGGCAGGCCGGGGGCCCCGCAGGCTCCCAGGAGGGGCTGAAATAGGGGCAGGGGCGGACTAAGCGGTGGTCTGGGGATTGGCCAGGGAGGGAAGGGACGCTGAGGTCTCACCGCGGGCCGAGGGCAGTGGGTAGAGCTTCTCGGCCTTCTGCAGGAAGCGCTGGGCCTTCTCGCGGTTGCCGGCGTTCAGGGCCTCCCGGGCAATCTCGACACATTTCTCAGCCTCATCCCGGTTCCCCTCCATAGCTTGCTCCTCCTTCCGTTTCCTCCGGCCGCGCAACTATGAGGGGCGGAAGCCGCCGCCGCCGCGGAGGTGGCGAGGCGGGTCCGGCTGGGGGCGTGCGGCGGCGAGCGGGGAGGAGCGCAGGGGACCACGGCAGCGGCGGCGACGGCCCGGGCGGAGCGGGCGGGCCTAGCAGCTCCGCCTCCTCACGGCGGCCTCCCCGCCCCCCGCGGGCCGCTAGGGCGCGAGCTGCATCGTCCCGGCCCCGGACGGAGCTCCTGGGCCTCGGCGTCCCAGCCGACTTGTTGGTCCGCGCCCGGCGCGGGCAGGATGGAAGCTGACCTGCCCGGGAGGCGGGCGCTAGCAGCCGAGCTGCCAGTCGCGAGGCGGGGTTCCGCTGGGCCCGGGATCCGGCTGCGGGCATTGAAAGCGCCGTGCCCTGTGACCTCCGGGCGCAGCCCTCGCAGATGGGGCCAGGACGGGATGGGGGAAGGGGGACACTCGTTTTCAGGAAAATTCCCAGGACTTGGGAGGCGCGCCTCTGGGCCCCTCAGGCGAGGGAGGATGCGGCCAGGTGAGGACCACGGTGTCAGTAGTGTCAGCACTTCCGGGACAGGTTAGAGTGTCGTTTGAACCTAATCCTCTGACTTTTATTACAGCCTTATTTCAGCTGCACATTTTTTTCTGACCCAGATGTCAGGCTACCCAAATGTTTAATTTTTAGCTTGCAATGAGTGGTGCAGAGCGGCCCTAATCCTGTGTAGCCAAAACAAGGCAGGTATCAGCCCCTTGTGTTGCCCTAACTAAACTTTTGATTTCATCTTTTCTTTCCCATTTGGGTAACATTACCTCTTGGAAGTACGGTGTCATGTTAGTCTCCACAGTGGGGGGAAATGTTTGCTATGTGCAAATTTTCAATTTTTGAAAAAATCATGACAAACTGTTGAAACGATCTGCTCAACCGAACCATAAGCTATCGATTTTTACATAATGCTGTGAACCAAGCTATTGTTAATCCTGCTAACTACTACCATAACTCGGTACTTTCAAATAGAAACCCTGCTTCTCTTCGATAAAATGGAGATAGTACATCCCCAATGCTGTTACTGAGCACTTAACAATTTCAAACTTCAAAGCTGGACCTGGCACATAGCACTATTATCCTCAAAGTTTAACTTCGGAGTTCCTTCTGTAGATATATAGGACATTCCTACTTATCCTCTCCCTCCCAAGCCCACCACACTGACAGCATACTGGCGTACTGCTGTCACGTAGCAAGCAAAGCCAATGTACAAACCGAAATGGTCACACTTAGCCTAAGAAACTAACAATCCCATTCCAGCTCCTGCCAACTTTTAAATTAAAAAACTTTAGTAGCTCATAAATATAACATTTAAAAATACATACTTGGGCTATATCTCACTTGGTTGGTCTACAGATTTGACAGTTGTCACCACGAAATGTGCTTAGTTATTGCTGCTAGATGAGATTTTCGAAACATGTTCCTATGAACAATCAAATCAAGCAAATTTTAAACACAACTAGTTTGGGATATGACCTTTATTGAGCTTATCCACCAGAGTGGAAATAATGTCTGTACAAAACCAAATGTTTGTTACTATAACTTCTGCATCACAATTAAAATCCAAACAGTTTTTTAAAAACAGTCAACTCAATCAAAACCCACTACTTCAGAATCAATAGCTTCTTTGAAGCCACAGTAACACTTAAATATGGTTAAGACTCGAATGCAGAAATTTGGTTGGTTGGAAAGCTAATTAAACTTCCAACTTGCTCAAATAGAATTACAAAAAGGCAAAATTGTGTTTTTCACAGAGATACAGTCCACTGGAATCACCAACACTGGACAGCTGTTAGAGTATTTAGAGTCCTGAGATAACAAGGAATCCAGGCATCCTTTAGACAGTCTTCTGTTGTCCTTTCTTCCCAATCAGAGATTTGTGGATATGTGGAATGACACCTAGGAGAGTGACAGGAATTAATTCTACTTCAGATTTTTTTTAAATCACAGTATTTGCAACCAATAAAGTATACACTATTCAACTTGAAAGCTATCTTTAAAAACGTGAAGCTCAAGTATGAAGTAAAAATTCACTGTTATACATATAAATCAAATTTCATGATACAACCATACTTGCATCAATGAAAATTAATGTCCTCTTCCATAAATACTAATAAAAAAAATTAAAGCAGCAAAGAATTCCTTCCTCTGAATTGTTTAAAATTTTAGTAGTTACATACCACCACCAGCAATTGTAGCCTTGATGAGAGAATCCAACTCTTCATCTCCACGAATAGCAAGTTGCAAGTGACGAGGAGTAATACGCTTTACCTTTAAGTCTTTTGATGCATTTCCTGCCAGTTCCAGTACCTAGAAGGCAGAATCTAATCAGTTCCCTTCCAACTTTCCTTTGGCCAAGATTCAGAGAACAGAATAAAACCCTCACGAACGTAGACCTACCAACTGGAGTCGTTCCCCACTGTCTGACTGGCAAGATATACAGGGGGCACGCAATTTTATTTCCAAGAACAGAGAACTCAAGCTCAGTAGGATCCTTGTTGAACACCAGCTCCCTCTAGCGTTCTCTTAAGCCTCTCGCCGCGTTTAGGGCCTGGGAGTTTTCTTGCATCACTTTCCTCCTTCCCTCTTGCCGCCTCCCCCGCCCCCAAAACCTTCTCCGGATTATAGGCGTTCACCCATTTACCTCTGCGGTGAGGTACTCCAGGATGGCTGCGCTGTACACAGCGGCAGTCGCGCCCACACGTCCATGACTGGTCGTCCTAGATTTCAGGTGTCGATGAATACGGCCCACTGGGAACTTAAATTTTAAGCATACACAAACATAAATACGCAAAAATATGAGAACTAGAGATGGGGAAATTATACGCGCGCCAAAGCAAGGGGCACGGGCGCAGCAACGCGTCCGGACATCATAACACGTGATTTCTCCCCCCCTCCCATATTTATCGTACGGGCAACCCAAGTCGCGACACCGCATCACCCACGCATACACAAAACGCCCAACGAGAGGGATGATAAACAAGAAAGGAAATGCAAAGAAAACATCACGACTCCCAGATTGCACGAACAACTACTGACCTGCAAGCCGGCTCTCTGCGAGCGGGAAACCGCCTTTGTCTTGGCCTTTCCGGAGTCCTTCCCAGCCTTACCGCCAGCCTGCGGCGCGCACACGCCCGGGAGCGGAGGAGGAACGGGGAATATAGAATTACCAAGGCGGCGCGCCCATCCCCCACCGCGGCGCGTCCCGGCGAGAGCGCGTCCCCCGCACCCCGCCGGGGTCTCCGGCCCGCCGCGCGCCGCAGGGGCGACCCCGCCCGCCTGCCTGCCCCCCGCCGCGCGCTCGCCGCGGCCGCGCGCCTCCGCCCGCCCGCCGGCCCCCAGCGGCGCTGCGCGCGCCACCCAACCAACCGTCGCCGCCCGCCGCGAGATCCGAGGCTGCTCCCTAGCAGCTGAAAAAACACCTCCCCCCGCTCTTTCTAAATCCTGTCTCCGCGCGTTCCCAACCGTCCCCACTTCACCCCCATCCCCCTGTGTAACGGGTTTTTCTCCCGCCGGCAAAAACCCGCGAAGTCATCGAGCGTCTCTGCGAAGTTTACCATTTCGAATTCTGCTGAAGCTCAAGCAAGCAAGGCAGAGAAAGAGCTAATCAGACCCACGGCGAGATCCCACCACCCACTCCTCCGTCACACCGCGATTCAAACTGCGCTGTCTCCCGCCTTCCCCGCTCCCTTTATACTGCAGAATGTTCCCTCATCCGGGAACTCGGATTGCTCATCCCACCAATGGCTGCCACCCGCCCTCGGGACGCGTCCTTGAGACCTCAGCCAATGAGCAAGGGAAGAAAAGGGCAGAGGGGCGGGCGTTTCTAAGCTGAAGCCGCGATTGGGGCGTGGAGAGCGAGGCGGGGGAGGGCGGAGGGATGGGAACGGAGGAGAAGAAGGGCACCGCGGCGGGAGGGAAGAAACAGAGCGAGCTGCGCTGCGGGAGCGCAGTTACCAGCCGGGCGCGGTCACGTGCCTGGGAGGAGGAGCTGAGGCCTCAGGGGAGGAGCGCGCGGTAGCGCCCCGAGTCCCCTAGCGGGGCTCCGTGGAGCAAGTGAAGTGTGTTCGGCATGTAGCACGCCGCTCCCACCACTCCCAGCCCCACCCCCAGCGCCTCTTGGGCGGAGACCTGAGGCCCGCAGCCGCCTTCCGGGACCCCAGGTACCCTCTCCTAACCCGCTCAATCCCTGGCGGCTTCTCCTGTTTGACAGGTGGCGCGACGCGTCCAGTGAGAGTAGCGTGAGGTTTGCCCGGATGACTTCCACACCCTTAGTAGAGATTCCGTGTTTCTTCCCTTTAGGCGAGTCCACAGCCACCGACAGATCACGACCCTCCGCTCCCACTTTATTTTCAGCCGAGGCTTCCGCCTCTCCCTTCCTCAGTACTTACGAAATCTCCCACGGAATGGTTCTGTGGCAACAAAACGGTGAAGCCAAGACACCTCGCTGTTCACAAAACCCTTTTTGTGTACACATAGGGAGTTTCTGGCGACGCAGTATTCTTAAAGCATAAACTGTGTTTTTGGAGACTACACATCAATGGGTTGTACCTGTAGCCTGGTGTGTAAAGCTCATTTAGTGAAACCTCAAAGCTATTATGTGTCAACTTTTCTACAATAAATATTTTGCCACATGACAAATATTCGGCAAATATCGATGGAGTAACACTGACATGATTCACAGGCGATTACAGAGGGTCCGTTCAATCAATTGCAAATGATGTGGTTAAAATAATGGTACCGTACACACAGTACTATCCTTCCAACTAGTAGGTTATTAACACCTGTGTACATCTCCAGCTGCTTGGGGACAGTAGTGTCTCAATCTCATTTATAGTGTTTTAGTGTAAAACATTTTTAACATAATTGAATAGTTTCAATGTGAAGAACATTTTGAAACATAATCTAAGGTACCTTAGATTGGGTTTCAATTTGAAAAATTTTATCGAATTAGAGGACCTTTCCATTTCGGTGAGATAAATTCTAGAGAAGAGCTTCCCAACAATTTTGACATTGGGGGATTATTATTTCTTCCTCTTAAAACCAAGGAACTCTTATGATGTCGTCGATAGCAAGAGTTCATCGATTTGTTTTTTGTTTGTTTTTTGAGTCGGAATCCCACACTGTCTCAGCTTCCGGAGTAGCTCGATTACAGGCACCTGCCACCACAGTCGGCTAATTTTTTTGTATTTCTAATAGAGACGGAGTTACACTATGTTGGCCAGGCTGGTTTCGAACTCCTGACCTCGTGATCCGCCCACTTCCGCCTCCCAAAGTGCTGGGATTACAGGCATGAGCCACCGCACCCAGCAGTCAGTTTTCCTACTGATGATATAATGATGATATATTAAGCTATAAAGCCTGTTATAATAGTTAACGATGGCTCCAGGGAAGCTTTGTGATATATAACAAACCAACATTAATACCCTCTAGTTTGAATAATACTCTGCCAGCTCTTTGCTATGAAGCCCAACAAAAGGAATTTATTGTTGCCTCTCTCAGTAGTGATTAGGAGGATGAACTCAAGCAAGTAGGGATGGATTCTGTTCTGCCTCCTCCTCACTGTGTCATGTTAGTTACTAATCTTTAGGAACTTCGAGTTCCTCTTCTGTGAAAAGATAGTATCATCTATTTTCACATGGTTGAAAGATTAAGGGAAAAGGTAGGCAGTGTAGATGGTAGCATGTGTTTGGCATGTATAAGCCCTCAGTAAATAACTGCTAGTATTTTCTACATTGGATACTGGACAGGGATGAAATAAAGTATCTTTTATTCCTAAATGTTTTTTTGCTGTCTGGTATACTTTCTTTGATACGGAAGCAGCAAGCCTGAAATCTGCCCAAAGTATACACAACCAAGTCATCCAACATCCAAACTAAAATCCAAAATTGGTTTAATAATGCAATAGATTTCCTTCAGAGAACAGGACAGTATTAATTCCTGCACTTTTCGAAGAGTGGTGTGATGATTTCCTGCTCCCTTTCCTGCCTCCCTGGAAAAGATAAGATGCAAATATATTAATATTCTTGGTTTATCTTTCCAGTACTTGGGTTAATAGTAATACATGTATATAATCTACCTAGCCAGAGCTATGTAATTATTTTTATTTAATGGCATACCCAATTAGTTCTCTTGTCATAAAAAATATGGAATGCCAAGGCAAGAGGATTGCTTCAGCCCAGGTGTTCAAGACCAGCCTGGCCAACATAGTGAAACCCCATCTCTACCAAAAATACAAAAATAGCCAGGCATGGCGGCCCCTGCTTGTGGTCCCATCTACTGGGAGGCTGAAGTGAGAGGACCACTTGAGCCCAGGAGTTTGAGGTTGCAGTGAACCATGATCACACCACTAAATTCCAGCCTGTGTGATAAACTGAGACACTATCTCAAAAAAAACAACAACAAAGAATTCCTAATATGAGGTAGATGGACCCATTGTTATTGACTCTTTCCTTAATAGCCTTTGCTAACTAAGCCAGATTTTCCATGACTAGTTACTATCTCCTTTGAAACACTAGCATGTATATTAACTGTTGTTCTTGTCTTTTTATGTAGAGAATTAGAGAGTCTTACAATTGGGAATTACAAACTTCTCAACTACATCTTGCTTTAAAAACCTACTTTCAAAGAAAATACGAATAAATTCCACAGTTATTTCCAAGGATATTAGCCTAGATAGATAATGGCAAAATTCTTCTCATCAGGAAATACACATTAGAATCTTGGTTCCCTCAACCTAGGGCATCTAGGCAAAATACAACCCTTCAAGGGCTTACACAGCTGTCAATAACTGAGTTCCAGTGTGGTATTATACAAAATATTGACCTAGAGTAAAAGAATTAGGATTGAGTCTGGGTAGCCACTTACTTGCTATGTGGCCTAAAGTATGTTAAACACTGAGGCACAGTTTCTTAATTTATTAAATAGCGATTCGTAACACCATATAAACCAAGTTGATAGACTTGTGAAAGGGTTTAATGAAGTGTGAAAGAAAATGTAAAGTGTTGTAATAATATTTTTGACACTAAGGCCATAGTCCTTTCTGAATTGTTTAGGTTGAGAAGCCAGTGTGTTTAATTCAGTGCTGATGAAACCAAAGCCATCGATTTAAATTCCAAATTGCCCAGCTTCACACTTCTCATGATCACGGATTGCACACAGGTAACAATTCACAAATGCAGGAAATAGATTACGAAGATCAGCAGAATCTACTCAACCCAGATCAACTGCCATTTCAGGAAAAACAAAGATCATGGGACCCGATACCCCTTTTAATATAGCAATAATTTGCTTTTTCCATATGTTAGTCCTCAGAATTTTTGGAAATTTACTGTTAAATTTTAAAAATCAAGATTCTTATCATTTTATTATCTATTATTGATATCGATATTGATCTTTATGGTTTTCAGGGCAGGGAGAGGGGTCCATGTACTGAAATTGTTTTCCTAAATAATAGTGTATTTGCCTATATAGTTGGTCCTCTTCTCTGTATCTCTGTGTTCTACGTCTGTGGATTCAACCAACCGAGGATCAAAAATATTCACAACCTAAGCTGGGTGTTATCAGGCACGGTGGCTCACACATGTAATCTCATCACTTTAGGAAGCCAGGGCAGGTGGATTACTTGAGGCCAGGAGTTCAAAACCAGCCTGGCCAACATGGCGAAACCCTGTCTCTACTAAAAATACAAAAATTAGTGTGGTGTGGTGGCATGCACCTGTAATCCCAGCTATTCGGGAGGCTGAGGCATGAGAGTTACTTGAACTCGGAGGCAGAGGCTGCAGTGAACAGAGATCGTGCCACTGCACTCCAGCCTGGGTGAAGAATGAGACTCGGTCTCAAGAAAAAAAAAAATAATAATAAGCTACTTTGGGGGTGTGGTAGTTCATGTCTGTAATCCCAACAATTTGGGAGGCTGAGGTGAAAGGATCACATGAAGCCAGGAATTCAAGATCAACCTGGGCAACATAGCAACCCTGTCTCTAAATTTTTTTTTTTTTCTATTAGCTGGATATGGTGGTACACACCTGTACTCCCAGCTACTAGGGAGCCTGATGCAGGAGGATCCCTTGAGCCTAGAAGTTCAAGGCTACAGTAAGCCATGATCATGCTACTGCATTCCAGCCTGGGTGACAAAGCAAGATCCTGACTTTCTCTCTCTCTCTCTGTTTTAAAATTTTAAAAATTATGGTTGCATCTGTACTAAACATATACAGATTATTTTTCCTGTTATTCCCTAAACCATATAGTGTACCAACTATTTACATAGCATTGGCATTGTATTAGGTATTATAAGCAATCTAGAGATGATTTAAAGCATACAATGTGCATAGGTTATATGCAAATACTACTATGCCATTTTATGGAAGGGATTGAGCATTCGTGCATTTGGGTATCCAAGCGGTAGGGGGTGGGGACAGATCCTAGAACCAATCCTCCACAGATACAGAGGGATGATTGTATTAGTATTTTGTGACACTTGTCTCCACAGCTAAATTGTGAATACACACAGTAATGCCCCTATTGCGCGTTTCTAATATAGTGACCAGGGAATATGTTTTAGACATTTAACACATTTTTATTACTGAAATGTCTTCTTTTGTCTATATATATGCAACTGAGATGGAAAGCAATACCATACATCATACCGCACGATACATAACCATTCCCTAATAATAGAATATATGATAGTACTAGATTGGTGCTGTCAGCCTGTTAGGTAAAATGGAGTATAGCCATCAAGTCGTTCGACTTTCCAGGCAATATGCCAAGCAATAGCAGTTGGGAGATGGGATATATAGTGCTTGGAAGCTTCCCTCAATCTAGCTGAGAAGATTAAACAGGGGAGGAAAATTCAAGCAATGCCTTAATCATTAAGACCACATTAAGAAGGCTGTTATGGGCTGGGCGTGGCAGTTTACATCTGTAATTCAATCACTTTGGGAGGCCAATTCGGGTGAATAACTTGAGGCCAGGAGTTCAAGACCAGCTTGGCCAACATGGCGAAACCCTGTCTCTACTAAAAATACAAAAATTAACCGAGACGGTGCACGCCTGTGGTCTAGCTACTTGGGAGACTGAGGCATGAGAATTGCCTGAAGCCAGGAGGTGAAGGTTCCAGTGAATGGAGATTGTGCCTCTGCATGCCAGCCTGGGTGACAGAGTGAGACTGTCTCAAAAAAAAAGAAGGCTGTTACAAAATAAGTACCTGATTGGCTGTCGAATCAATAGTGTCTCTAGTTTAAAGGACAGAGACAACTGCAGGCTGGAGTGTTTTGAAGAGTTTATGTTTAAATGGACTAAGGAGGGCATTTGAGTGGAATGGTGAATTGGTGTAAGAAATAGCAGTTAGAAGGTAGGTATGGCAGAGATTTTTTTTGTAATCATATATCCATTTTCCTATCAACCTCAGTCACAAAACTTCCAATTTTAGCTGGACACATAGTGTTTTAGTCTGGTTTGTGCTACTTTGAAGAAATACCCAAGACTGCATAGTTTATAAAGAACAGAAATTTATTTCTCACAGTTCTGAGGTCTGGGAAGTCCAAGATCAAAGCACTGGCAGGTTTGGCTGTCTGGTGAGGGCTGCTGTCTCCTTCAAAGATGGCTGCTTGACGCTGTATCTTCTAGAGTGGAGAACACTGTGTCCTTACATTGTGGAAGGCGCAGAAAGTGGAAGAGGGATGAACTGTCTCCATGAAGCCCTTTTATGAGGGTGGTCCCATGACTCAATCTCCTCCCAATGTCCACACCTGCCAACATTTTTGCATTGTGAACTAAATTATAACATATTTTTGAAGGGGACAAAACATTCCAACCACAGCTAATGTTCATCAGAATAAAGCTAAATTTGTTCTTGAAAATAAGTTTTGACCAAAAGGTGTAAACTGCAGCGGTAAGTGCAACATCCAGGAAGTTTCCTTAAATAAGGCAAACCAATTTCTTATTTTTGCTGACTGGATTGGAGAGCCATCTTGAACCATGAAATGAATTTAGAAATATAGGCCACATATGAGGGAATAACAAGGTAAATGGAGAAAGGGTCTTTGATACTGTGGAGTATCAAACCTACCCTGGATCTCTCTGAACATGGACATCTATTTTGTTTGAGCCCCTTTTATTTCAGGTCATCTGTCACTTGCAGCTGAAACCAATCCTAACTATTATAGTAAGTCAATATCCTAAATATTTGGAGAAAGATAGCGGACTTTACTCTGAAAGACCGAGAAACCAGTTAATATTTCTGAGGAAGAATACAGGGCTCCTCATTTTTAGGATACTAATCTAATATGGGTTACAGGGCAAATCAGAAAACAGAAAATTTTGTTGGAAGACTGATAAAGTTGATGTCACTTAGGTATAAAGCCTATGATATGGTTTGACTGTGTCCCCACCCAAATCTCATCTTTGAATTCTCATGTGTTATGGGAGGGACCAGGTGGGAAGTAATTGAATCATGGGGTGCAAGTCTTTCCTGTGCTGTTCTCCTGATAACAAATAAAATACATGAGATCTGATGGTTTTATTGTTTTGTTATGTTCAAGCGATTCTCCTGCCTCAGCCTCCCAGAGTAGCTGGGACTGCAGGCATGCACCACCATGCCCACCTTTTGTGTGTATGTATGTGTTTTTTTTATTAGAGATGGGGTTTTGCCATGTTGGCCAGGCTGGTCTTGAACTCCTGATCTCAGGTGATCCACCTGCCTCAGCCTCCCAAAGTGCTCAGATTACAGGCGTGAGCCACTGCACCTGCCTGAGATCTGATGGTTTTAAAAAGAGGAGTTTTCCTGCACAAGCTCATTCTCTCTTTACCTGCTGCCATCCACGTAAGATGGGACTTGCTCCTCCTTGCCTTCTGCCATGATTGTGAGGCTTCCCCAGCCACGTGAAACTGTAAGTCCAATTAAACCTCTTTCTTTTGTAAATTGCCCCATCTCAGGTATGTCTTTCTCAGCAGCATGAAACAGACTAATACAGCCTAAAACTTATATAACACTGAAACCAAGTGAAGGTTGTAAAACATCTTAAAAGAAAAACCACTAAGATTTTGTGACTAAGTATGATATTTAGAAAGATGTAGGGGCAGAGGGTAGTGGATACTAAGGACATAAGAGAAAAGAGCCAGGTTTTTTGGTTGGTGGTCTGGGATATAAAATAAAAAACTATAGGAATAGGGAAGGTAAAATGGTAGACGCAAATTAAGAGGGTAGAGAAAGAGGTAAATCAGGAAAAGTTATGAAATATTGACTGTAAGTTGACATAAGGGGAATCCAAGTGGAATTTCCTACTAAGTATGTTAGCAGTAAGATAAAGCAATTGTGAAAAGAATCAGTTTCAGAAATATATCTCAAGGAGTATTTAAAAAAAAAAAGCGATAATGGTACCACGGATGAGAATACTAAGTAAAAGAGTGAATAGAAGTGAAAGTTAAAAGGCAGCCAAAGAGAAAGACCTGGATAAGTAGAGTGTGATAGTACAGTGGGCACAATGATTACATGCTAAACTAGAAAACTCTCTGTAGTTATAACATCTAACAAGATGGTATTCACAACATTTCTGCATGTGTATTGCTAGCTTTGCATAATGAAAATCAATCTGTTTTTGATCTGTAATACTTGACTGTTTACCAAAGATGATGAAGTTGCCATGGATTCTGTGACTAAATTGAATATCACCAAAACTCTTGGTTGTTATGTAAGTTTCTTATGCCCAGTGTTACGAAAGAATGATAACTGAGAAAAACTCACTGGCTAAATTCTTTAAGTTTGAAATTCCATGCAGTTTTCTCAGTGTTAAAGGGAATCTAAATGCCATCTTTGTGTTAAGAAGACAAGAAAGGCACCACAAAATAAAGTGTAAAATTATACAACATATACTTCACACCCCTCTACAGATTTAGCCTCAGAGCATAAACCATATACAAGGTGTGACCAGCACACCTTTTGTTAAAACCCAAAAGCAGGTGTATGTGACTCCTGAGTTTTCTCAATAGGATGGAAATGGTTCAGAGAAGAGTCTAAAGACTTTTCTTTCAATAAATGATGCTGGGATAACTGGCAGGCCACATATAGAAAAATGAAACTGGGTCCTCATCTCTCACCTTATACAAAAATCAACTTTCAGTGGATCAAAGACTTAAATCTAAGACCTGAAACCATGAAACTTCTAGAAGATAACCTTTGAAAACTCTTCCAGACATTGTTTTTTTTTTTTTTTTTTCTGAGATGTAGTCTTGAACTGTCGCCCAGGAGGTAAAGAATTCGTGACTAAGAACCCAAAAGCAAATGAAACAAAAACAAAAATAAAAAAATGGGACCTAATTAAACCAAAAAACTTTTGCACAGTAAAAGAAATAATAAGCAGAGTAAACAGACAACCCACATAGTGGGGAAAAAATATTTGGCAAACTATGCATTTGACAAAGGACTAATATCCAGAATCTACAAGAAACTCAAACAAATCATGAAGAAAAAAACCAAATAATTTAATCAAAATGTAGGTAAAGGACATTAATAGGCAATTCTCAAAAGAAGACATACAAACAGTCAACAAACATATGAAAAAAATGCTCAACATCACTAATTACCAGGGAAATGCAAATTGAAACCACAATGAGATACCACCTCACTCCTGCAAGAATGGCCATTATTAAAAAATAAAAAAATAATAGCTGTTGGTGTGGATGTTGTGAAAAGGGAACTCTTTTACACTGCTGGTGGAAATGTTAATTAGTACAATCACTATGGAAAACAGCATGGAGATTCCTTAAATAACTAAAAGTAGAACTTCCATTTGATTGAGCCACTGCACTACTGGGTATCGACCCAAAGGAAAAGGAGTCATTATGTGAAAAAGAAACATGTGCATGCACATTTATAGCAGCATAATTTACAATTGCAAAAATATGGAACCATCCTAAATGCCCATCGACCAATGAGTGGATAAGGAAAATATGGTGTATATATATATATATATATATATATATATATATATATATATGAATGCCGTGAATACTACTCAACCATAAAAAGGAACAAAATAATGGCATTTGCAGCAACCTGGATGGAGCTGGAAATACAGTATATATATGTGTGTATGTATATAGGTATATAGTGTGTATGTATGTGTATATATATATATACATAGTATATAAATATATATACATACATATATATATACACACACACATATATATATATATACTATGTGAATACTATGCAGCCATAAAAAGGAACAAAATAATGGCATTCGCAGCAACCTGGATGGAGCTGGAGTCCGTTATACTATGTGAAGTAACTCTGTAATGAAAAACCAAGCATCATATGTTCTCACTTATAAGTGGGAGCTAAGCTACAAGGACACAAAGGCATAAGAATGATATAATGGACACTGGGGATTTGGGGGGAAGGATTGGAGGGGGCGAGGGGATAACATACTATATATTGGTGGGTGAAGTGTACACTGCTCGGGCGACAGGTGCACTGAAATCTCAGAAACTACCACTAAGGAATTTATTCATGTAACCAAAAACCACCTGTCTCCCCCAAAACTATTGAAACAAAATTTTAAAAAATAGAGGCTTTTCTACATCCTTAGACTTTCTCAACTCTTTTTTGTAGCAGAATGTAGGGGTAGAGGAGCTTACAGTCATTGGTTAGCAGAGTGTAACCTAGTGGAAACTAATACGGTTGTGAATGCACCTGAGAACTGTCTTAGTAAATATTGTATCTATTGTTATTGAATTACTGTTATTGGAATTTAATATTGTTAGCGCCCAAGCAAAGGATGAACGATTAATGCTTTTATACATAGTAATAGATACTTGGTTATCAGATAATAATTAGTGAGTCTGCAGATTTAGGATATTTGAGACATGATATTGAAGATCAACTGCTCTAGAAGACTTTCTAAGGATTCATTTCATTTCAACCTGAAAACATCCAAGCTAGACATTAGCAGAGCTGATTTTTATTTTAAAAGATGAAAAAATAGATTTAGGGGACATTCAGGCATACAATGACCAGATACACGTCCTCCAAGCTCTTTCTATAACTTTGTATTTCTAAATGAAACACTTCTCAAGGGGGAAGGAGGATTTAATTAGTGCCCATGTCCCTACATGCCTATGATTTTCTTTGTCTTTAATGAAATATGTAAACTCTATTATTTAACAACTTTTAAGACATCAATGACATTCTTTCTAGATGAATATTATTTTCATTGTCTCCTAGTGTCCTGATGGTTTGTGAAATAGTCATTTCTTCCATAAGCCTTCTCTGCTCCTCAGATTCTCAGCAGGAAATAGAGACAATCTCTTCCTACGTTAATAGATTAGTCCACCATCTCTAAGCAAGAGCTGTCCAGTTCACTTCTCATATTTCACCACAAGATATAAACATTTACATGCTGGCTCTTTGTTTAGTTTTTTTTTTTTCTGTTTTAAAATTAAACAGTATACTCAACTTAATTCTCAAAAATAAGACAAGTCACTTTTCCCCCCCCCGCTAAGCTGACAATTCAGGAATTGTACAAAATGTGTAGAGAGAGGGGAAGTCTGGTAAATGTTATTGTATATTATAATGGAGAAGTACTCATTTCACATCACTGATTTTGCAATGTAGTAAAACTACTCATTTGCAGAAAAGGCTTTCTCATATTAATGAGGAAATTATAATTCATATGAATTATAGAGTGCCTAAAAATAGTGTATACATATATGAGATGTATAAATATAAACATAAAGCAAATTTATAATACTTTTACATATGAATATATATAAAACTCCAGGCTGGGCGCAGTGGCTCATGCCTGTAATCCCAGCACATTGGAAGGCAGAGGCCAGCGGATCACAAGGTTAGGAGATCGAGACCAGACTGACCAACATGGTAAAACCCCATCTCTACTAAAAATACAAAAATTAGCTGGACATGGTGGCACGCCCCTGTAATCCCAGCTACTCAGGAGGCTGAGGCCGAGGAATTGCTAGAACCAGGAGGCGGAGGTTGCACTGAGCTGAGATCGTGCCATTGCACTCCTGCCTGGGTGACAGAGTAAGACTCCATCTCAAAAAACAAACAAACAAACAAAAAAAAAAACTCCCAGTGGCTGCTAACCAGTGTTGTCAAGAACAAATACTAGTACATTTGTTTAAAAAAAAAAAGATTTATAATAGCATTATTTGAAAATGTATCAAAGCTCAAGAATTTTAAAAATATATGTTTGAACATTTCTATAGTTTGTGTTCTCTAAGTTGGCTTATAAACATTCTTTATGGATAGTTCAAACTATAGTTTTTGTTTTTTGTTTTTTTTTTTGTTGTTTTTTTTTAATTTTTTTAACAGGGGAAAGCGCGAACGCAGTCCCCCCACTACCACAAATTATGCAGTCGAGTTTTCCACATTTGGGAAATCGAGGGGTCAGCACATCCGGAGTGCAATGGATAAGCCTCGCCCTGGGAAAACCACCTTCGTGATCATGGTATCTCCCCTGCCAGGTAAGTATTGTTGTTGTTGTTTTTGAGAGGAAGTCTTGCTTTGTCGCCCAGGCTGGAGTGCAGTGGCACGATCTCAACTCACTGTAACCTCCGCCTCCTGGGTCCAAACGATTCTTTGTCTCAGCCTCCCAAGTAGCTGGGACTACAGGCACTTGTCACCACGCCTGGCTAATTTTTCTACGTTTGTGGAGACGGGATTTCACCATGTTGGTCAGGCTGGTCTCCAACTCCTGATCTCAAGTGATCCGCCAGCCTCGGCCTCCCAAAGTGTTGGTTTTATAGGCGTGAGCCACTGTGCCTGGCCCAAACTATAGCTGAACTTCCAATGACATGTTGAAAATTCCAGATGACTAGTATCTGAAATATTGCAGCTCTGTTCTTGGTTGGCTGTGGCAGTCTGCTTGTCCTGCAATGCTCAGGGGCATAACTTGAAACTGCAGTTATAAAGTAAACAACATTTTTATTTGGACTGCATATTTTAGAGGTGGCCAAATCTCCCCAGGTCACTCCTACATGCTGAAATTTGTTTTGAATGATAGCTAATGTGAAAATATAGTATTCTTTTCTTTTCTTTTCTTTTTTTAAGATGGAATTTTGCTCTTGTTGCCCAGGCTGGAGTGCGATGGCATGATCTCAGCTCACTGCAACCTCTGCCTCCTGGGTTCAAGTGATTCTCCTGCCTCAGCTGCTCGAATAGCTGGGATTACAGTTGTCCACCACCATGCCTGGCTAATTTTTGTATTTTCAGTAGAGACGAGGTTTCGCCATGTTGGCCAGGCTGGTCTCAAACTCCTGACCTCAGGTAATCTGCCTGCCTCGGCCTCCCAAAGTGCTGGAATTACAGGCATGAGACACTGCACCTGGCCCAGTCATTTTTAAGATTGTACCTGTCATTAGCTTCCTCACTCCATTTGCTTCGCACATTTCCAAAAGCTACTTTGAATGGACAAAGCACCATTGCACTTGCATGATTTTCATATAGATTATAAATATGTATATAAACATTGGGGAAAATACACTTAAGAATATGAAGTAGGTAATCAAAGCTTCGAATGGCTGAGACTGGCTCTCTGTTCACCAGACCCATTTCTTTTTCCTGTAAGGGGTGACCATGTGATGGGTTCTTGTCAGTGTGTCTAGAAGTGACATGTGTCATTTCAACATAGAGGCTTTTAAAAAGTAGGTGTCCTCTTCTGCCTCTATTTGAGAGTTGTACACCTGTGACTCCATGGCATAGAAGAGATTAAACTCACGAAATTGGTCACATTAAAGGATACCTGACAATCAGGAACACTGACATTTAAATTGTGTTACAATAGTTAGCCTTTCCTAACTAGTATGCCTTGTCTACAGTCACAAAACAGTCAATGTAAAGACATTTTAAAGAGATTTATATCTATGTAATAATTCATCATTAGGACACTAGATTCATTTGCTAATACTATATAATAGAAGAAGTTTTGGCAAACAATTCCTCCTAAATAACCTTTATTTCAATCATTCTTTACTCTTAAAAAGACTGTGCTTTATGGCCAGGCGCAGTGGCTCACGCCTGTAATCCTAGAACTTTGGGAGGCCAAGGTGGGTGGATCACCTGAGGTCAGGAGTTCGAGACCAGCCTGGCCAACATGGTGAAACCTCATCTCTACTAAAAATACAAAAATTAGCCAGGTGTCATGGCGGGCGCCTGTAATTCCAGCTACTCGGGAGGCTGAGACAGGAGAATCTCTTGAACCTGGGAGGCGGAGGTTGAGGTTGCAGTGAGCCAAGACTGCACCATTACGCTCCAGCCTGGGCAACGGAAAAACTCCATCTCAAAAAAAAAAAAAAAAAAAAAGACTGTGCTTTGCAATAAATAAATAAATAAATAAAAATTCACAAGGTTACTTTTTGTGGCATTTGCAACAGCAAGTGATTGAAAAGAGCTATCATATGATCATTGATAGAGAACTTAGTGAATAAAATATGGTACTTTGGCACAATGATGTAGCATGGAGCACTAAAAAGTAGCGAGGAAAATCTTTACACACAAATATAGAGTGATCTCCAGAATGTATTATTAAGTAAAAGCAATAAAGGTGCAGTAAAGGGTATGTAGTAAGTTATGTGCATGGTAAAAGGTTGCATACTTGGTTATATTTACAAAAGGACAATAGTTGATGGATAAATGAGAAATTAATAAAAATTATTACCGTGAATGGAAGGGCAGAGAGGACAGAGATGGAAGCAGTCTTATTTTACCATTTTTACTTTTTTTTTCTTGAGACAGAATCTCACTCTGTCACCCAGGCTGTCATGCAGTTAGCACCATCTCAACGCACTGCAACCTCTGCCTTCCGTGTTCAAGCAATTCTCTTGCCTCAGCCTCCCGAGTAGCTAGGATTACAGGCACCTGCTGCCACGACCGGCTAATTTTTATTGATTGATTGATTGATTGAACCGGAGTCTCACTCTGTCACCCAGGCTGGAGTACAATGGCATGGTCTCGGCTCAGTACTACCTCTGCCTCCCAGATTCAAGTGATTCTCCCACCTCAGCCTCGTGAGTAGCTGGGACTACAGGCATGAGCCACCGCTTCCTGCTAATTTTTGTATTTTTAATAGAATCAGAGTTTCATCATGTTAGCCAGACTGGTGTCGAATTTCTGACCTCGTGATCCACCCACCTCACCACCTTAGCCTCCCAAAGTGCTACCACACCCGACCAGTTAATTTTTATATTTTTAGTAGAGACAGGGTTTTGTCATGTTGGCCAGGCTGGTTTTGAACTCCTGACCTCAGGTGATTCTCCCAACTCGGCCTCCCAAATTGCTGTGATTACAGGCATGAACCACCATGCCTGGCCATGTTTTCTTCACAGTACATCTGAAATCATCTTTCTTCTTTTTTTTTTTTTTTTTGAGATGGAGTCTTGCTCTTGTCGCCCATGCTGGAGTGCAGTGGAGTAATCTTGGCTTACTGCAACCTCCGCCTCCCATGATCAAGTAATTCTTCGGCCTCAGTTTCCAGAGTAGCTGGGATTACAAGCACCTGCCACCACACCAGGACAATTTTTCTTTTATTTTCTTTCTCTTTTTTTTTCTCAACATCTTTCTTGAATTAATGCTAATTTTTATATTTTTAGGAGATGGAGTTTCACCACATTGGCCAGGCTGGTCTTGAACTCGTGACCTCAGGTCATCCACCCATCTTGGCCTCCCAAATCAGTGGGATTAGAGGCATGAGCCACCACACCCGGCCTACTGTTTTTACTTTGGTATGTTAGATTTTCTCATAATTTTAAAAACCAAAGGTCAATCTGTAAGTATTTAATGCAAACAAATAAACCTAATGATGTTAAATTGATGCCATATTCTAACAGAGAAAAACATTTTTCTAAGTAAATTTAGAAATAGTATTACTCAATCTTTAATGGGATGTATTATAAGGACAGAAAGAACTACCAAAAAGTCTTATACTTTATTCAATAGTGAATATAGGGAATAATATCTGTATTGTTCTTTAAAAAATCAATATATATATATATATATATATATATACTCAGGAGAAAGCAAATTATTAAGTATGTTAATTTTAAATGTCAATAGTTTAACATAAAAAAACAAAGCAATATCAATATAAAATAAAAAAGTTAAGACCTTGTAATCTTATATTTGAATAGTAATATCAGTGAGAACATATGATCTTTTCCTTCCTCTTAAAAACTTGTATACCGTATCTTAGCGCTATTAAAGGAAAAGACTTAAAAGCAATGACAAGCCAGTAGCAGTGAACATCTCTAGTTGCAAGATCTCTAAATATCATTCCCATTAAAGGGAATCTTTGGAGAAATGGCTGACTCCAGAGCTGGGGCAGAAAATGTACATAAGGAGCTTGTGACATTATTTTGTCTCAGAAAGTAAGGACATTATCAAAGACTGTGAAATCCTGCCAAAGGACATGAGAACAATTTCAGAGAATCTTCCACTGGCCAAAATGAGTAGTTTGAGCATCAAAAACAATAACAAACACAAGTCTGAGTCAAACATATTGACTTTTTAAAAAAGCAGTAAGTTCAAATTGAAGAGAAAAAAGAGAATTCAGAGAAGAGAAGGGAGGACAAAGAAAAAGGTAGAAGAAGAGGAGGAGAGAGAGAAAAACAATTCACTGGGTGCTGTTGGAAGTGTCCACAGCACCAAATCATTACTCATATCTCAAGACTGATCATTAAAGGTGAAGGAGTAGGCCAGGCAAGGTGGCTCATGCCTATAATTCCAACACTTAGGGAGGCCAAGGCAGGAGGATTGCTTGAGCCCAGCAGTTAGAGATCAGCCTGGGAAACACAGGGATACCTCTTCTCTAAAAAAAAACTTAAAAAAAATAATTAGCTGGGCATAGTGGCACATACCTGTAATCCCAGCTGCTCTGGAGGCTGAGGTGGGAAGAGGATTGCTTGAGCCAGGGGGGTTGAGGCTGCAGTGAACCACGTGACAGAGTGAGACCTTGTCTCAAATAGATATAAATAAAGGTGAAAAAATAATCATTTATCCTGTCTGTATGCTATGAATTACATTTCAGTTTATACTGAGCTGATGAGAAAAATTTCTCTAAACAAAATAATCTCAGCTAATACATGCAGAAGAAATAACTTTTTTTATCCCAATTTTTAAACCTTCACATGAATCACTTAAAGATCATCAATCTATTGTAAAATCATTAGATAAAAGGCTAGGAAATTTACAATGAAGGAATATGGCTGTTGCTCGCCCCCCATCAACCTTAGCATTGTTAAAACTAAAACAACCAGATACACCACATGCCTCTTGATGTAATCAACATGAAAATGAACCACACAACCCCACCTATGAAGTATTCTTAAAAAAACAGCTGAACCCATATCTGTTCAAGTCTTTAGGGATAGCTTCTTGGCACTGGAAATAAAAAGACACCAGCAGACAATGCAAAGAAGCATTAGCCATATCCACAATGTGGAAAATTGACCTGTTTTTTTCAATAAGGCAATAGAATTCAGGGGAGAAGAAAAAAAAGGAGAAAACAGTTATAAATTAAGAGATATTTAAAAAGAATTGCGAGATAAAACAACCCAGTTAAATGTGTGAACCTTGTTTGGAATCTGATGTCATAAAACCTCCAATTGGTGGTAGTGGTTGATTTTTTGAAGTTTTACATAATTGGAGAAATTTGAATACAGACTTAGAACTAGGTAATATGAAGGAATTATTGTTAATGCTGTTAGAGAAAACAATGGCATTTGTTTATGTAAGAAAATGTTCCTTATTTTATTACTTTTAAAGAAGGCACACTAAAATATTTAAGGGTAAGATGAAGTGATTTCTGAAATTTGCTTTAAAATGCTCCAACAAAAAAATTTTTTTTAATGCAGGAGGCATCAACAATATGGCAAAATATTGATAATTATCGAAATTAAGTACTTATTTGAAATTTTCAGGAGAGTTCCAAAAGAAAAAATTGGTAATGAAATTGCTGCAAATGCTGTCTCTGTGTAGGAAGTAAAAAAATAGTAAACTTTGCTTTGTGGTCATGCAGTTTGCCCTTGTTTTGGACCTTTTCATATCATAGTTTTTTCCCTTAAATTAAAAAAAAAAACCAACCCCAAAACAAACCAGGCTTGGCTTCTTAGTCACCCTGGCTTCACCACATACACGATAGTTTATTATTGAAGTTGTGCTGAGCTGTCTTTAGTAGCTAAGTTTATCTACATATATAAATATTTTGACTGTAAATTTTGTTTTGCTTGGGCTATATTAAAATAACATGCAGAGAATTTGAACATGAACCACAAAAGGTAAGAAACAAAGATGCAGTAGTGAGAAAAGAACAGGGAAATTGAATTCAGAGCAAATTGAATTTGACATTTATGCTTCCTAGCTAAGAGACGTTGGTCTAATCAACCTACGTGAGCATCCCATTTCTCTTGGGCAAAACGGGAATGGTAACAGGACTATCATGAAGACTGCATGAACTAAGTAATGTGCTTTTTTAACTGTAATGCATCATAGCAAGACAAAATATTATTAGCATGAAGAATGAATGCTGGCAATATTTCATGACTATTTTCATTTTACAAAAGTGAAAAATTGTCTACACTGATTTTAAAAAATATTTAAAAATAATTTACAAAATTTCCCCTAATAAGCAGCAAAAAAATACATTTGGTTTGCCTCTACATATTTGTCAGTAGGAAAATCAGATCTGTGCAACAAGGACAGAGTTCCACTTTGGTTTTTGACTTTGTTCCTGCTAAGGATCATTTTACTACAGTAATATCAGGTCTTAGAAAAACAATTATTCTGTCTCTTCAGGTATAGTTAACTACACTGAAAATTTCCATTAGAAAAGATACCAATGAAATAATGTTATAATGCAGAAAATCACCCCAGTTTTACTGTTTGATACCATATCTTTAATATATCAAGTTTGTTTAACTTCAGCACCTAATACAATTTTACCTCTTCAGAAACTTACAGATAAGTACCATACTCAGAAGCCATAGGCAACATTAGCTGTGACGTAGATGGTTCTGAGTAATTTATAATTCAGTTTGCAGCCAATATTCAGTGTTGTTATGCACTTGAACTCAGCTTTTCTGGAAATTGTTTAAGGCACGTAAACATCCTGCAATAATGAAAAGTTATTCTTACAACATAAATGTGAGTCATGAAGAGAGAACTGAAGAAAACATAACCTTTTTTCTTTATCCTCTCTTTAGAAAAAGAGGTCACATGAAAGAACATGAATATCTCTTTAAAGCAATTAATGGCTTAAGGGCTACGAAGTACTTTGAAAACAAAAGCAAAAATTTCCCCTAATAAACAGCAACAAGAAACACATTTGATCTGGCCCTACTTTTGTCAGTAGGAGAATTAGAAGGATAGAGTTTCACATTGGTTTTTTTTTTTGTTGTTGTTGTTCTGTTCTTTTGGTTTTTTTGAGATGGGGTTTCAATTTCGTTGCCCAGGCTGGAGTGCAGTGGTGCAATCTTGGCTCCCTGCAACCTCTGCCTCTCAGGTTCAAGCGATTCTCCTGCCTCAGCCTCCCAAGGAGCTAGGATTACAGGCATGTACTACCACACCCAGCTAATTTTGTATTTTTAGTAGAGACAGGGGTCTCACCATGTTGGTCGGACTGGTCTCGAACTCCTGACCTCAAGTAATCCACCTGCCTCAGCCTCCCAAAGTGCTGGCATTACAGGTGTGAGCCATTGCACCTGGCCCACATTCATTTTTTACTTTGTGCCTGCTAAGGATCATTTCACTACAGTGATGTTAGGTCTTACTTAGATAAACTATTATTCTGTCTTTTCAGGTGAAATGGTAGAGTAAATAGATTATATTCCTGTGGATACTGCTAGTACTTCCAATACCTTTGTAAGGGGCTCGTCTGTATCTCTTTACTCTCATTTTCACTATTTTTAAAGGTCTCAATCTAGATGATTCTTTTCCCATGTTAAAAGCCATTGTTTATTAATTGATTGATTCTTAAAAAGGCTCAACTTGTCAATGTTTCAACATTTAAAAGGCTAAAAAAAACTGGTACAGAGTGAAAATTCTCTCTCCCACTCCTATCCTTCAGTTGCTCAGCGATGTGTTTTCTCCATTGTTTCCCTGATCACCTGCTTTTGTTTAAAAAGCTTTTGTTGCTTCTTTTTCTGAAATGTGCTTGAGACAGCTGTCAATTTTTGCCCTTTACTTCTTCAAAATGTGGCTCAATACTCTCCTTTAGTGAACATTCCCTTAGCCACCATCTCCAAAATTGATCTCTTATTTTCCTTATTCTGCATCATTGAATATGGTTTGTACTCTGCTTTCTTTAATATACTTTAAATTGCTAATGCTCCTAAATTCTTTTCTTATTTCCTGGACTGATTTTAGATTTTTGAATAACCTACAGATTTACAGGTCCCTTGAAAACAAGAAATGCCTTTATTTTATTTTTCCTATGTAGTAGTCTGGATCTATGCAAATAATTGGTACCTAATATCTTCTGTATCCTAAAAAAACCTTAACTGGCATTTCTCAAAATTTGGTGCATATCAGAATCGTGGGTCTGGGAATGGCGTGGGGGAGGTGGGAAGTGGGGAGCTTTTGAAACTCATGAATGCTAGGTTTCCCCCATACCAATTAAATCTGAATCTCTTGGGGGTGAGGTTTGAGCATAAACACTATTTAAAACCTGCTGAATGACTCCAATGCGCAGCTACATTGAAGAATCAGTGATCTAACCCACTCCCTGCCCTCAATCTCAGTGATTACCTCATTCCATCAGAATCTGCTCTACCTACCAGTGTCACACGTTTGCCCTCCCTGCATCTGCACCCTTCTTCTCCTGCTTTGCTCCCACTGCAGCTAAGAAAGAGTTCCTTTGCTTCCTCTAGGCCTCCTTCCAGCTGTCACATTTTCTTTGCTCCCTTTCACAGACACCTTTTCATGGGATTTTTCTTTGCAGGTAGTTGTTATTTTTTTCACCTCCAAGTCTCTCTTCAACTCACTTATATTTGGCTATCATTCCCATCAGGCTTCCTAAATGGTTCTTCTCAGTGTTACTTGTCATGTTGCCCAACCCAAGGGTCAGTTTCTGCCTTCTTCTTACAGCAGCATGACCACACCCTCCAAACACTGCCATTTCTTGACTTTCCAGATATCATATAGTTGCTCCTCTTCTCTTTTATTGCTTTCTTTTCTTTATTGTTTTTTCACTACCTGACTTCAAGATGGCACTTTCCCAGAGCTTGGTCCTAAGCCCTCTTCTTCTCCACATATTTCCATGAACAACTTTTAAGTAGAGATCATTTCAGATAGTAGATGGTCAAAAAATCTTACCTTAATTGTTAAGTATAGTCATCTCCAGTTATCTCTGGAGATTGGTTCCCAGGAACCCCGGTGGATACCAAAATCATCAGATGCTCAAGTTGCTGATATTAAATGTTTTAGTATTTGCATATAACCTATGCACATACTCCTGTATACTTCAAATAATCTCTAGATTACTTATAATACCTAATACGGTGTAAATAATTGTTACACTGTTTTGTTTAGGGAATAATGACAGGAAAGACATTCAGTACAAACAATTTGTTTTCCAAATATTTTTCATCCACTGTTAGTTGAATCCATGGATATGGAATCCACGGGTACAGAGGGCCCACTATTTATTTCACCTTGACAGGTAAGTATTAGAGAAAACTACAACCTGAAAATCAAACTCACATTAAGATTAGAAAGTGAAGGAGAATGAGTTCAAAGAGCAAATCATATGGCAAACTTCAGACAACATGCTTTTACACCTCTCTTCCCCAGCAACTCCTGGGAAAGGGGTGACTTGAACAGGCAAGGAGCAACCCACTCTTACCACAGGACTCTGGAATCCTGGCAGGAGGAGACGCTGTGACCACTGCGGACTCTTGTGTTGGCAGGGAGAGCTGCTTAGAGAAGTGGCTAGGACAGTATGGAGCCCAGTTGGTTTGATATGGGAGTGTCCTTAGTAGAGCATGGCCAGGGAAGCCCATTCCCCTAGGTTCAACTTGATCCCATAGGAGACTTGAACCCTAGTGGTACTGTCCAACCTGAACTCTGCTGGGGTGGTCTTGCCCATGAGACAGGGTCATCTGACCCAATCACCCTTCCTTCTGCTGGTCTTTCCTGGGGATGCAGCCTGGCCGTGCCTGCTTGCAGTGCAGACCCCAGGTACCTCCTAGGGACCCACATTGTAGCTTCTCACTGGTGGACCTGGCCTGACCAGCAGAGTGCTCTAGCAGAGAGGCTGGGAGACCTTCACTAGCCCACCTGCACCCTTCCCACTTGGCAGACTGCCCTGTGTGCTTTGCCTGCATGCACTCACCCACAGCCACCCCTCCGCATCACTTTGCTGGCACATGTGTGTGCTGGTGTACCTTACCTTTCCTTTATCACCAGAGCGCATGTACATGTGCACCCTGCCATGCCACTGCTGCCTGCATAAGGGCACCCATCCTTCCCCCCACTGCACTGTTACTGTCGTTGGAGTATTGGCAGTCATGAGCCCACTAACCCTGCCCCCGGCGAGCAACCCAGCCCTCTGCTGACAATGCTGGTGGTGTGAAAGATAGGCAGTGGACCCACCTCTACCCTGAGGGCCACCTCTACCTACAGGGACAGGCACAGAGGGCACACACAGTCCTGCCTGCACCCACCAGGACCTCGCCCTTGTGCTAATACCACCACAGGTGTGAACATGTGAACAGTCACCAGCAGGGGTCCCTTGCCCCCTTGACCAGTGCTGCCACCACAGCTGTTGCGAATGCTGGCACAGCAGCCAGCACCCTGGCATCCACTAACACCCTGACACAGCTGACAAGTATGCAACCCTTGTGCTCCTATGCTGCTGCTGCCTCTGCTGCTGACTTGTGCACATGAAGATAAATTCCACTACCACCACCCTATAAAGTGTTTTGGCTGGCACCACCCATTGGAGTGTTATGAATAGTAGTCCAGGAGCACCTCTGCTCCTCCAGTGCAGCAGGTTCCTAAACTCAAGGAGCCAGAGTACAAAGCTGGGGCCCAATTCCAGTCCCCTAGAGATAGAGCATGCAGTTTAGGAGTCCCGAGCTGAGCCTTGGCCCCCTAAAATCTTCCAGAAATGAAGCCAGTTGACCGAACCCATGTTATACCACAATCAAACTCCCAAGTTCACCAAATATGATAAAATAAATGAAAACCCATCCAAAGAACAGCAACTTCAAAGATTGAAGGAACATCATTAGCCCACACAGATGAGAAAGAAGAAGCACAAGAACTCTGACAGCTGAAAAAGTCAAGAGTGCCTTCTTTCCCCAAATGATCACAGTTATCCTCCACCATGGGTTCTTAATTGGGCTGAGATGGCCATAATTCATGGCTAGGAATGAAGATCATCAAGATTTAGGAAAACATTGAAGCCCAATCTAAGGAAGCTAATGAATCATCACATAAACAGAAAAAGACAAACACATGATCACCTGAATAGATGCAGAAAATGCTTTCAGTAAAATTTAACACCCCTTCATGTTAAAAACTCTCAATAAGCAGGGTGTTGAAGGAATACACCTCAAAATAATAAGAGCCTCCTACAACAAACCCACAGCCAACAGCATACTGAATGGGCAAAAGCTGGAAGCATTCCCCTTGAAAACTGACACAACAGTGTTCTCTCTCACCACGTCTATTCAACGCAGTATCGGAAGTTCTGGCTAGGGCCATCAGGCAAGAGCAAGAAATAAAGTGCATCCATATCAGAAGAGAGGAAGTCAATCTATCCCTGTTTGCAGATGGCATGATCCTACATCTAGATAATTTCATAGTCTCCTCCCAAAAGCTTCTTCAGCTGATAAACAACATCAGCAAATTTTCAGGATACAAAATCAACACACAAAAATCACTAGCATTCCTATACACCAACAACAGCCAAGCTGAGAGACAAATCCCATGCACAATTGCTACAAAAAGAATAAAATATCTAGGAATACAGCTCACCAGGGAGGTGAAAGATATCTACAACGAAAAGTACAAGACACTACTCAAAGAAATCATAGATGACACACACAAAAATGGAAAAACATTCCATGCTCATGAATAGTAAGAATCAGTATCTTTAAAATGGCCATACTGCTCAAAGCAATTTACAAATTCAGTGCTATTCCTGTCAAACTACCAATGACATTCTTCACAGAAATAGAAAAAACTATTTTAAAATTTGTGTGGAACCAAAAGGAGCTTGAATAACCAAGACAATTCTAAGCAAAAGGAACAAAGCAGAAGTCATCACACTAACCAAATTCAAACTTTACTACAGGGCTGCAGTAACCAAAACACCATGCTACTTGTACAAAAGCAGATGCATAGACCAAGGTAACAGAATCAAGAGCCCAGAAATAAGGCTGCACACCTACAACCATCTGATATTTGACAAAGCTGACAAAAATAAGCAATGGGGGAAAGGACTTCTTATTCAACAAATGGTCCTGGGATAACTGGGTAGCCATATGCAGAAGACTGAAAGTGGACCCTTTCCTTACAAGATACACAAAAATCAACTCATAATGGATTAAGAACTTAAGTGTAAAACCCCAAACTATAGCAAACCCTGGAGGACAGCCTAGGCAATACCATTCTGGACATGGGAACTGGCAAATACTTCATGACAAAGATGCCAAAAGTACAACAAAAACAAAAATTGACAAATAGGATCTAATTAAAGAGCTTCTGCACAGCAAAATAGATTATCAACAGAGTAAACAGACAACTTACAGAATGGGAGAACATATTTGCAAACTATGCATCTGACAAAGGTCTAATAAGCAGTATTTATAAGGTTTATAAGAAATTTAAACAAATTTACAGGAAAAACAAACAACGTCTTTAAAAAGTGGGCAAAGGACAAACACTTTTCAAAAGCAGACATATATGCGGCCAACAAGCATGTGAAATAAAAGCTCAATATCACTGATCATTAGGGAAACACAAAGCAAAATCTCAATGAGATACCATCTTACACTAGTCAGAATGGATATTATTTGTCATTTAAAAAAATACAGATGCTGGCAAGGTTCTGGAGAGAAGGGAACACTTATACACTGTTATTGGTAGTGTAAATTAGTTCAACCATTATGGAAAGCAGTGTGGCAATTCCTCAAAGAACGAAACACAGAAGTACCATTTGACCCAGAAATTTCATTACTGGCTATATACCCAAAGGAATATAAATTGTTCTATCATAAAGGCATATACACATGTATGTTCATTGCAGCACTGTTCACGATAGTAAAGACATGGAATCGACCTAAATGCACATCAATGGTAGACTGGGTAAAGAAAATGTGGTACATACATGCCATGGAATACCATGCAGCTATGAAAAAGAATGAGATAATGGCCTTTGGAGGAACATGGATGGAGCTGGAGGCCATTATCCTTACCAAACTATTGCAGGAAGAGAAAACCAAATACCACATGCTCTTACTTACAAATGGGAGCTAAATGAGACACAAAGAGAGGAACAACACATGCTGAAGCCTACCTGAGAGTGGAGGATAGGAAGAGGAAAGGATCAGAAAAAATAACTATTGGGTACTAGGCTTTGTACCTGAATGGCAAAATAATCTGTACAACATACCCCTGTGACATGAGATTACCAATAGAACAAACCTGCACATGTACCCCTGAACTTCAAATAAAGCTTTAGAAACAAGCAAAGCCAATCAAAAACCAAATTAGCCTTAGCATTTGTGGAGACATGCATACCATATTCCTGAATACTTACATGTTAAAAGTTAACAAATTATTGAATAAAATGTTTATCACCCTACATTGACAAAATCATATTTATAACATTTTTAAATGTGAAGAACTATGTTACTTTTAAATAGCTGCAAGTTAGTAAATATAAAAAATGATTAATTTTATTTATGCTCGGCATGTCCAGCCTTCTAGTGATAGGCCAGTGATGTTTAAATGGCATAAAGTAAAGGTATATATAATGAATACATTATTATATATTTATTTTGCAAAATTGTTTTTCATCATTTTATAAGAATTGCTAATTATGTTATGATCAATATTTTCATTTAATTTGTATTGACAGCATACCAAAGGAGAGGACATTGACTGATTTATTAAAATTTTTTGATAGATTTTAAAATTAATTTTAATTGACAAAATTATCACTGCTGAAAAAATAACATCTGGAATTTTTAATGAAATTATTAAAGCAATACTTGATTTAGTAATGGATCATGAATTTTGCATATCATGTTCGAGCATTGGTTTGCATATGATAAACTAATATTATCACATAAGATTTTACAAAACATTTAAAATTTCATTGCTATCATTTACGTTGTAATTTATATTGTCTTTTAAGTAAGATCTAATCTGTATAATAATGTAAAGAACTGATAGCATAGTAAACTGATGCTGTATCTATATTTATATATTCAATTATGTAATATTGAAAATTGTTCCTCAGCCACCATGTACATACTTGGTGATTATCATGCTAATTTATGAGTATTTTCAGAATCACAAATGGAACACACACAAAAAGCAGAAATGTTCACTCTAGGCACTACTGGAATTTTTGGGGTTTTTTTGGTTGTTGTTATGCAAGAAACTATTACATTGCCCTCGTTTCAGAATTGCCTTGTAGATATGTGATGCTGTCAACAAATAGTTCTATTTCTAAACAAAGAAGTATATTTTTAGGTCATAAGAAACAAAGCCAAATCTCTACTTTGTTAGACTCTAATGATAGAAGGAAAAGGCAGATGCCTTAAAATATCACAGATATTTTAAATCATAAATTGAAAACACATACCTGCTTACCAATAAGATATAAAGATACCAGAAACAGTCAATGTTAATTTGTAGTTAAATAACAATTTTAGAACAACTTTACTTAAAATAGTCTTAAATGTACATAATAATGCTAAATTTCTATGACTCAAAAATATATACAACATCCATTTTCAATACAAGTAAAATTCATGAACCATTAGAAGAGCAAAATATTAATTTAGCAAGAAGTTTTCTGTGGAATATTAAGAAATAATTAATATTCAGGAAGTTTTTATTGACAACTATGTGGCAGAATCTCAATATAAATAAGATAAGGATGATTTTAAATGAACCTCCCACGCACACACATATGCATGCAAAGCATGGTAATGTATTTTATTGCTAAGTTGTGAGATATATTTTGTTACTTCATTAATACACATTCATATAGTTACCTTTGGATTTTTTTAAAATTAGAAGTTAGGATGAAGGAATTAATTGGGTTCTAAAGATCCCTCTTTACCTTATTTAACATACTTAGACCTAAACTTAGTGAAACTCATTAGCCTTCTGGGTTTTGATGGACAAAGAGCTATCAATTTATAGAGCAAAAATAGAATCTGTCCCTGAACAACCAACTATATTCAGTAACTTAATGACTATTTGAGTACATATCATATGCCAGCCACTGTTCTACACACTGGTTTACAACAGCGAACAAAAGTAAAAAATCCTACCTTCAAGGAGCTTACATTCTAGGAATGGAATGGAGTAGGGGTAGGGGCATAGAGAGCAAATACATCAGTAAATTATGTGAAATGCATGAGGATAAATACTATGGGGAAAATAAATTAGGGTAAAGGAATGGGAGTGCTGGGCAGAGGACACAGTTTTAAAGGGATTGTCAGAGAAGACCTTACTGAGAAAGTGACATGAGTCATAAAAGAGGTTATTTTTAAAACATTTTTTTAAATTTTGAAATACTGTCAAATGTACAGAAAAATTACAAGTACAATGCAAAGAATGTTATTTTCCTAAATCATTAGACAGTAAGTGGCTGACCCATCACCCTCAAATACTTTGAGGTATATTCTTTACAAACGAAGACATTCTTCCTATGTAAACCATAGGATAACCATTATAATCAAGAGATGATCATTTCTACATTACAACCATCAAATCCATACCAAGTTCACAGACCCCGTTTGCATTTCTTCATTTGTCCCAATAATGTCCTTTATTGTAAAAGGACCTGTTTCAGAATTGTGTGTTGTATTTGCCATGTCTTTTTTTTTATCTCTTCAGCTTGAAATTATTCCTCAGCCTTTCTTTGAATTTCATGATCTTCACCATTTTTTAAAATAATTGTAGGCCACTTATTTTGTGAAATGTCTTTCAACTGGGTTTGTCTGATGTTTCCTTATGATTATATTCAGATTTTGCGTCTTTGGCAAGAATATCACAGCATTTCATTCTATCAGGTGGCCAATAATTTCAATTTGTCTCACTACTGAGGCTATTAACTTGAATCACTTGATTAAGCTACAGTCTGCCAGGTTCTCCGTTATGAAGTTATTCCTTTTCTTTTTGTAATTATTAACTATTTTGTGAAGAAGTACTTTGAAACTTTGCTTCACATTCTATTTCTCATAAAAACTTTGCTATGTATTCATTTATCTCTATAAATTGAAGCTATGCATAACAAGCTTTTACTACTGTTACTACCATGCTTAAGGGTCCCAGAGTTGACTAGTAGGAGCTCTTTCAGGCTGATGCCCATGCACTTTTAACATGTCCCTATTTTTCTAAGGTACTCCCTTGCTTTGGGGACAACATATTTCAGGCTCATCTAATACTTTGTCAAGCCCATCCCTGCCCAGTCATTTCTTTAGGGAGGACTTTGCTCCTTTTAGAGCACACTGATTTTTAAGCCATGATCTGGGTGCTTGGTGTGCTCATTCCTATTGCAGGTGGGGTGTGGGGATGGGGTGGTCACTGCTCCAAGGCCCTATCAGGGGCTATTAGATGTAGGAAGTATATGTATGTGGACACATACATATGTGCACACACATATGTGTAAATACATATATATTTACAATTGCATTAATTTCTACATCTATCTATAAAAGTTGAAATCCATGAGTTACATTGACACCTTCAATTCCAATCCAACACCACATAATCCACCCCTAGTTTTCTCCTTTTCATGTTTATTTCATCCATCTGCTGCTCTGCCTCTCCCACGTAGAAGCTCCCCACCTCCCCCCACCCCAACCATGTTAGGTTCTTACTTCTGAGACGGGGTTACCTCCTTCCCACCAAATGTGCATCTTCCTCACTCAGGCCTATGTACCACATCAGGCTACTTTTCTTGCATGGATGACTTCTTTAGCCTCCTTGAACTCTGAAACCCCAAGCAGGGTCTCCTTCCCATACGGACTCCTTCCTTAATCCACTCTAGCTTTGAAACCCATAAGTTGCCCTCATGCATGGACTCAGGCTCTGCTTCACTGCAGGACCGACTTCTCAGGTAGATGCCCTCCTCCCTCTGCTCAGGTCCTGATATCCATACCATATATCTCCCTTGTGTAAGGACCTTCCTTACTCTGCATAGGCTTTCACATCCTGAGCCTAGTCACTCCCATTTGAAAGCCCTCCTCATCTGACTCTGACTCTGACACCTGATGCCAGATAATTCTCACTCAAGTGTGTCATCCTCACTCTTTTGGGCTCCAAGTCCCCATGCCTGGCTCCCTGTGTGTGGGGGCCTTTCTCACACCACTTGGGAGCTGACATCTCATTCTAGGACCCTTTTCCTGTGTGGATGCCCTCTTCACCCTTCTTACATTGACACCACCTGCCAATGCGGTTGCCTTTCTCATTCTTCCAGGGTTTGACACCTCCTGCTAGTCAGTCCCTTTGTTGATTCCTGTCTGGCCTCTGCTCCACCTAATGCTTTTAAGACTGAATTGTTCAAAAAAAAAAAACAAAGAGAAATGGAGGGAAAGGGCAAGTGAAGGGGGAGGGGATAGGAAAGAAAAAGCTGAGTTTTATTATATTTTAATAACAATAATACATGTGTGCCTCAGCACTATGCCTTCAATCTAGCACAGTCTAGAATTAGCCTCCAATTTGAACCAGACTCCAATTTTTGTTTCTAAATCTCTGAGGAAAATAGTTGCCATGAACCTCAATCTCCTGCTCTAAAAAAATAGGTCTGGAATCAACCTCAGGCCACAAGGACAAACATTTTTGTGTCAAATCAAGGTTAGTGATTTAGGAAGTGTCAAACTAGAAATCTGAAGAAAATAGAGGACATGAGGGAGGATGAGAAAAAGCTGAACCATTGCAAAGTAATGTTTACTAACAAGGAAAAAGTATGATTGCAAATATTAGAATCACTCCACCAGCAAATATTTATGTAGTTTCTATGAAGACACAGAAAAGTCATTATTGATAAAGATTTTCATATTTGAAAAGTCTGTTAGGATTTCCTTTTATAATAACACGGTAAATAATGTTTATAATACTGAATGAGACATCTATAAAAGGCAAAGTGAGGTTCCGTTTAGTTTATTTTTCAAGACAGAAAATGCAAAATACACACCTTAAGACATTTCAAAAAATGGCTGACAATTAATTTAGTGCTTACATTTTAGTTATCTGGAAAATTCACACATGGAAAAACTCCATTTCATTTATATAGTTTCACTGGAAAATAAAGTGCTGTTGCGTGTATTAGAGCCAAACTAAACTCAAGATCCTACTCTGTCATTGCCTCCAGCCATTTGCTGGATCTTGGGGTAGTCACTGTAATATTCAGGACCTTTAGTTTCCTCACCCATAAAATTAGAGTTGGTCTAAACTCGAAGGTAACTGCCAACTCTAAAATTCTATGTCTTAAAGCAGAAAAACTTGCAGGCTTTTTATCTCCTAAAAAAAGTTTAAAATATATATAAATCAGTAAAGGATAAAATATCTATATTTTGTATTAGGAATTGCCCAGTGGGAACAAAAGGAACTGATTAGAAATGAAATCTAATCATAAGATGCCCACCCAAGTCTAAGAATAAGATGTGGTTTTCTCTTAACCGCATTTAAATAATGATAGTACATTTAAATAATGGAACATGGAGTCCATAGTAACTGATTTACCATTTGTGACCTACGTTAGCTGTTGGAGACTAGCCGTTGGAATTTCCCAGAAGGTAATTTCCCACTACCACTTGTTTCTCCAATGTATGGTCTGCTAGAAGGCACGCTAGACTATGAATCAGAACAGTAATTAGCATTTGATTTGTGTATTACTTCTACTATAATTATCTGTCACCCCAATTTCCCCTTCTTGCTTAAAGTCCATTTATGTAAGCTGGCTGCTCAAGGATATCATTTTAAGGTTTAGAGGTTTGGGTTTATTTTTCCTGACTTAAACCAATCATATTTTCTCATTTGGGATGTTGAAGCAAAGAATACTGAAACTGTTAAGATATAAATGGAAATCAAAAGACTACACTTAAAATTGTTTTAGGAACCTCCAAGTGCTTTCCACAATGGCTGCACCACTTTGCTCTCCCACCAACGGTGCACACAGGGTTTCAATTTCTCTATATACCTGCTAACAGTTGTCTTTTTAAAAAAAAATTGTAGCCATTCTGACAGATATAATATCTCTTTGTAATTTTTATTTGCTTTTCTCTAATAACAAGTGACATTGAGCATTTTTTCCAATACCTGTTGACCATTTGTATGTCTTCTTTGGAGAAATGCCTATTCAAATTCCTTGCCCAGTTTTTTAAATTCGGTTATTAGTTAGTTTGTTCTTTACCATTGAGTTGTAGGTGTTCTTTATATATTTTGAAGACTAACCCCTTAGATATAGGGGTTGCAAATACTTTCTCCCCTTTTGTATGTTTCCAGTTTATTCTACTAATTCTTTCTTTTGCTGTGCAGGAGCTTTTTATTTTGATGTAGTCCCACTTGGTTATTTTTGTTTTTGCTGCCTGTGCTTTTGGTCTCATAGTCATGAAATTCATGGCTCAATTATCATGGAGCTCTTCTCCTATATTTTCTTCTAGGAGTTTTACAGTCTCAGCTCTTATAGTTCTTCCTTGTTATTGTCTTTTAAACTAATTACTTTTATATTTTAAGATTTTTATAATTTTATTATAGTATTTATATTACACTATTACAATAACATAATTGAGAATAATATCTAAAACAGCCTGGTGTCTATAAAGAGAAACATACATTTCACAGTGTTTGGTATACTTTTTTCCCATAGCTTTATTCAGATATATTTGGCAAATAAATATTTTATATATTTAAGGCATACAATATGTTTTGCTGTTTTGATATACGTAGACATTGTGAAATGATTACTATAATCAGGCTAATCCAACACCTCACATTGTTTCATTTTTTTCCCTGTGAACACCTAAGATCTGCTCTTAGCAAACTTCAGGTATACAACACAGTATTATTAACTTTAGTCCCCATGATTTACATTATATCTCCAGAATTTATGCATCTTGAATAACTGAAGTCTTGTACCCCTTTAAGCAACATCTCCCATTTTCCTTGCTTTCCAACCCTGCCAACCACCATTCTGCCCTCTGCTTTTATGAGTTCAATATTTGTCTTTTCTTGGTATTTATTTATTTATTTATTTACTTTTTTTCTTTTTCTTTTTCTTTTCCTTTTTCTTTTTTGCTCACAACATGGCTGCTTACTTACATTTTTTTTTGTTGTTAATTTGTGAGTTCTATTTTTAAAGAATCTACATATAAATAAGATCATGCAATATTGTCTTTCTGTGTCTGCTTTCCCTTAACATAATATCCTTTAGGTTCAGCTCAAGTCTTATGTTTAAGTCTTTAATCTAATAATCCTACTGCTATGACCTGAATGTTTATGTCTCTCCCAAATTCATATCTTGAAATTCTCACCTGAAAGATGACAGCATTATGAGATGGGGCCTTTGGAAGGTGATTAGGTCATGAGGGCAGAGCCCTTATGAATGAAATTGGTGCCCTTATAAAGAGGTCAGAGAGAGATTCTTCACTCCTTTGACCACGTGATGTTAGAGTCTATGGTAGCTATCCATGAGCAAGTAGACCCTCATCAGACACTGAATCTGCCAATACCTTGATCTTGTACTTCCCCACCTCCAGAACTATGAGAAATAAATTTCAGTTCTTCATAAGCCATTGAGTCTATGGTATTTTGCTATAGCAGCCTGAAAAGACTAAGACACTGTCTTCAAGGTATTTTCTAAAAGAACCGAAATCAAAAGTGATATCGTGAAGTACTCCTATGTTCACTGTAGCACTATACACAATATCCAAGATGTGGAAACAACCTAAATGTCCATGAACAGATGAATGGATAAAGACAATGTGCCATGTACACACAATAGGACACTTTCAGCCTTAAAAAGGAAGGAAATTCTTCTGGCTGCCAGAGGCCAGCAGGATTGAGAGCAAAGCAGGGTGAAATGTGGAGTTACTAATCAACCAGCATAAAGTTTCAGTTAAGCAAGGTAAATAAGCTCTACAGATCCACTGTAATAATTTGTACCTACAATCAATAATAATATATGTACACATAAACACTTGTATAAAGGTAGATCTTATGTTAAGCATTCTTACCACAATAAAATAAAATTTTTTAAAAATTTGACAAAGGAAAAAAAAGAAAAATACTACACTGAGAGATCCTAACAGGTAAACATGGGAAATGATAGGTCACATGCATGCTTTGATTATTGGTTGCAGATAAACTAAAAAAGTTCAGGCTGGCGTGGTAGCTCACGCCTGTAATCCCAGCACTTTGGGAGACCAAGGTTGTTGGATCACCTGAGGTCAGGAGTTCTAAACCAGCCTGGCCAATATGGTGAAACCCCATCTCTATTAAAAGTACAAAAAAAAATTAGCTGGATGTGGTGGCATGTGCTTGTAATCCCAGCAACTTGGGAGGCTGAGATAGGAGAATAGCTTGAACCCAGGAGGCAGAGGTTACAGTGAGCTGAAATCATGCCATTGCATTCCAGCCTGGGTGACAGAGCAAGATTGCGTCTCAAAAAAAAAAAAAAAAAAAAAAAGAAAGGTTGAGTAGAGAGGTGAAAGGAAATGAGGAAAAGAAGAACAAACACATGTATATTATCTCAATTTGCTTTCACAGCTACTGTAGGGTAGTAATGTATTATCAGTACCAACTGCAATTTATAAATCAAGAAACTCAACTTAGGTAAATGACTGATTTTTCCAAAGATTACATGGCTAATTACCGCTATCATCATTTTTGAACCTTAATGTTTTGACCTAAACTAGTTCTCTTTTTACTACACTGCACTGATAGTACTGGCTCTGCTATTAGTTAGTGTGACCTTGGGAAAGTCCATTAATTTCTCTGAATATCAGTTTTTATGTGTACAAAGTGGGGTTAAAATATGAGCCTTATCCCACTTAATAGGATTATTTTAATACTACATAAGTATCTTATTTCTTATTGTGTTTTATAGTTTATAAAACGTCACATGTATGAGTTCATACAATGCTTTACAAAAGTACTATAAGAATCAAATGAGCATGTATTGCTAAGAGAATAGATTTTACATTATATATTCTTATCATAAAATAATAATAAAGAGGGTAGGAGGAAACTATTAGAGGTGATAGATGTGTTCATGGCATAGATTGTGGTGATGGTTTCACAGGCGTATACTTATCTTGAAAGTCATCAAGCTGTATACAGTCATTTGTAGTCATTTGTAAGTATGGTAGGTGAAGAGTTTGTTCCAGAAACCCCAACCCCCAGTGGATACCAAAATCTGAGAATGCTCAAGTCCTTTTTTATAAAATGGCATAGTATTTGCATATAACCTATGCACATGCTCCTGTTTGCTTTAAATTATCTCTAAATTACTTATAATACCTAATATAAAATGCTATATAAATAGTTGTTATACTGTATTGTTTTAATTTGTATTATTTCTTATTGTTACATTTTCAAAAAATATGTGGGACCTACAGGGAGGGCCAACTGCACATTAATATGTACAGCTTTTTGCATGTCAATCATAACTTAATAAAGTGGTTTTAAAAAATCAATGTGAAAGCAGTTGCACAGTAATTATCATTTGCCTCTGCTTCTATATACTCCTTCACATCTCTGAAGTTGTTGAAATTCTTGAGATTTTAGATAACATTTAAAGGTAGCCTTTGATAATACTTACAATGAAATAAAATCATAATAAGAATTTTATAATCTGCAAAGTCTAAATCTCAAACATACTTTTAGGACCATGAATAACCTATCCACCAATACATAACATTCATCTAAACATCCTCCAACTTCATCATCCCCAGGCCTAAGTGAATTTTCCCTTTATGTAGTCCTCTTTGGGGGTTCTATGCCTGTGTCTTGACCTATACAATCTCCCCCTGCCTAGAATAGTTGGTGTTCTCTCTCCTTCCAGGAACAGGTAAGATCTCACCTTCATCTGATTTCTAACTACACCAGCCTCCATTCATAGTTTCTGTTCTCTGATCTCCATTAGTTCTTATTGTCTATAGCAGGGTCAGCAAACATGCCCCCAAGCCTATTTTTGTAGATGAAGCTTTATTATAACTCAGCCTATGGCTGTTTTCACACTACAAATGCAGATTGAGTAGTAACAACAGAAAGCACATGGCACAAAAAGCCTGAGTGTGTACTATATAGAAAGAGTTTGCTAACTCCTAGTTTATAGCATACCTCACTTCTCACCCATTGAAAAAGCTGACCTGGCATGATGGAGAAAGCACATTGTTTTTTGAAATTATTTATTATTTACAGTAAGTTTTAAGGACATTCAGATTACAATGGCAAGTTGAATGAGTATTTTCTTGCTCTCCCTTTCAGATCAATTTAGAAATTCTACTAAAAGATGAAAATGATAAAAATATTTTAGTGTCATGGCAATGATAGCTCATAAGAACCAAATAATATAATATACAAGTATTATGCAATTGAATAACTAAGGCAAGATAAAGGTGAGGGTTAAATAGCAAAAGGTAGCTCCTAGCAGGAAGCTTTAGCTGAGAGGACACATCAAAGACACATACTGAACAGAGAAAGCTGAAGATCGCATCAGGACAACAACCTAGTGCCTACTGCTACTGCAAGCAGGCCCAAACATCATGCAGATTGATAGTCAATCAAGGCTGTTAGGATCTGCAGGAAATAGCTCCCTATTTGTGGTGAGAATGAATGCTAAGGAAGAGCAATTTCTGACTATTAGGAAAGCACTGTATTGCACAGAGAGTACTTGTGCATTCTGTCGAATGGCACCAGCTGAGAAGCACTGGTCTGTGTACTCCTTGTTTGTCTGTAAGTAGTATTTTCCCACCTATACCATCTATTTAAGGCTATGAACAAAGCCACATGCTTTCACTATTCACATTATTATAAGAAACAGTGTTTCTTTATTATGCCTTAAGGCTAAATCTACACTTGATCCCACCCCCTCTACATAGCTTTTTTTTTTTTTTTTAAATGAGGGAAGGTCTCACTCTGTTGCCCAGGCCGGAGTACAGTCATGTGATCACAGCTCACTGTAACCTTGAACTCCTGGGATAATATGATCCTTTCACCTCAGCCTCCCTAAGCATTGGGTCATAGGCACGAGCCACCATGCCCAGCTCTTTTATTCTACAGAACAGTTTCAAGGAATGATTACTTCCCATGGAAACAAATATGGTCCCATTTGTTAAACTGAGAGAACTCTTCAAATGTTACTGAATAACAGTTTTTAAAAATGAAGTATCCCTTTTAATTTCTTCATGAGTCCTGGTAAAAAACTTTTACTGTCCTCCTCCTCCATAAATATACATTAAAATATTACTTCACAATTATACAAATTTTAATAATTTAGGCATTTATGCTTTTTGAGAATTTAATTTTTAGTTATGCAGAAAGACGATCGTTTCCTCCACACTTGACACCCATCTTTCTACTTATTTTAGTAATAAATTATTCAAATTTAAGTGATTTTTTTTAAGAAAAAAATTATTTAAAAACTTAAGCTACATTAAAGCTTAAAGATGCTATTATGGAGTTGGGACATGATTTCTAACTTCATGATACTTAACGTAAATGATTGATTTCTTTTTAGGCTTTAAAAACAATTGTGAGCCGGGCGTGGTGGCTCACACCCGTAATCCCAGCACTTTGGTAGGTCAAGGCGGGTGGATCACGAGGTCTGGAGATCCAGACTATCGTGGCCAACATGTTAAAACCCTGTCTCTACTAAAAATACAAAAATTAGCTGGGCGTGGTGGTGCATGCCTCTAATCCCAGCTACTTGGGAGGCTGAGGCAGGAGAATCTTTTGAACCATGGAGTCGGAGTTTGCAGGAGCTGAGATCGTGCCACTGCACTCCAGCCTGGTGACAGAGGAAGACTCCATCTCAAAAAAAAAATTGTGATAAAATATACATAATACAAAATTTACCATTTTAACCATTTTTCTGTGTACAGTTCAGTGGCATTAAGTACATTCACGTTGCTCTGCATCCACCAATACTATCCATCTGCAGAACTTTTTCTTCTTTCCAAACTGAAACTCCATTATCTGCTAAAAAATATCTCCCCATTCCTCCTTCCCTCAGCCCCTGGGCAACCACCATTCTACTTTCTGTCTCTAAATATTTGACTACTTTAGACACATCATAGAAGGAGAATACTTGTCTTTTTGTGCCTGATTTATTTCACTTAGCATAACAGTCTCAATTTATCCATGTTGGAACATGTGTCAGAATGTCATTCCTTTTTAAGGCTAAATAATATTCCATTTTATGTACATACCACATTTTGTTTATCTATTCATCTGTGATGGACATTTGAGTTGCTTCTACTTTTTGTCTTTTGTGAATGATGCTTCTGTGAACATTGGTGTATAGATATCTGTTAAGTCTGATGAGTTTTTTGTTTTTGTTTTTACTTAAAAAGTCCTCTTACTTAATGAATACTTATAGATTGCCTAATATTTACTAGATACTGTGCTAGGTGCTGCGTACACGCTGTTGATCTTAGAGCTCATTATTATGCCTTTTATTTCTTGGATATACAGGGCCCATATCATTGGAACCCAGGTTAATAAAAAAACTAATCAACAGTTACTATGACATAGCTATTCAGCAGCCCAAATACAAAATGCCATTATTAACGTATTTGGGGATTAAAAGTGAAATATACAGAAAATATTTTCTCATAAACTATTAAAAATCATCGTATTGCAGAATTTTAACATTTAAGTGATTATGTACTTTTTGAAAGCAGCACCTTCTTTTATACAAAGCATGTTTCCTTTATTTTAATAAAACACTCTCATCTGAAAAGTCTCTTGGACATGGAAGGAACACGCACATCTAACCCGTGAGGCAGTGATTGGCTGCTTTTTGACTTTATACTAAGCAGAGTGATAAGAAAGAAGAAAAAGTCTCCACCCTGATCATTAAAGTTTGCATTAAAAGGAGAGAACTAAATCTTGCTTGAACATTATCCTCCTTTGCTAGGATCTCTGGCAAGTCATTTTGCCTCTCTAAACCTGTTTCCCAGGGATAGTTAATACCATATCTACTTTACAGAGGTGTTTCAAGAATGAAATAACTCATGTGAGGGCATTTTGTGAGTCAAGCGCTACACTAATGTAAGGGTTTTAAAAAGTTGCTACTTTGCTAATATACCCAGATATTAAATTCTAATGGCTATGAAGAAATGTCAAAAATCTCTCAACATCCTGCTGTTTGTTAAAGAATTTAATCTAAGCTGTAAAAAGCTTTCCCCAGTGGAATTCAGGAAAGCTATTTTGAGTTAAAAAAAATATGTCCTGCATTTTTTTTTCTCCTGAATTGGGCCATGTGCTGAAAAGTTTTTTCTCTATCATTCAGTGAAGCACATGGCTCCCCTTCAGAGATCACACATGAACCCTCGTGACACAGAAGGCCTCCCACCACACACTATTCCATTTCCACATTTTCTAACTCATCCTAGTTCTGCCCCAATAGGCACACATAATATCCCTAATTAAATGCTTCTCAAATATTTAAAAAAGGTTATCAAGTCCTATGGCTATGGTCTTTCCTCTGGAAAAACTAGGTTTTCAAAATTTTACCCATTGGATATTTTAATTTTTTAGTTTCTCTATTTCTCTCATACTGTCTAGAGTGGAGTCCAATATTCTAGATGTGGTATGAACAATACAGGAAAAAGAAATCACTTTCTGTATGTTGAGCCTTAACTTCTATTAACATGTTCCAGGCTCATATTAAAGTTTTAAGCTAAAACCGTAGCTTTTTTTTTTAAAACAAGAACTGACAGTTGAGCCATATTTACTCATTCCTTTTTCCTATAATGGCTTTTTAAGGTTCTGCTGCAAGAGTTTAATCTAGTCTATTCTTTGTAGATTTTGTCCTGTCAGATGTAAAAGTGAAAGAGTTTATAGAAAACATTTTTGATTCCCAGTTTTTTTGTTTTTTTGTTTTTTTTTGAGATAGAGTCTCGCTGTCGCCCAGGCTGGAGTCCAGTGGTGCGATCTCTGCTCACTGCAACCTCCACCTCCACCTCCTGAATAGCTGGGATTAGCAGTGCCTGCCACCACATCCAGCTAATTTTCGTATTTTTTTTTTTAGTAGAGATGGGGTTTCACCATGTTGGCCAGGCTGGTCTCAAAACTCCTGACCTCAGGTGATCCACCCACCTTGGCCTCCCAAAGTGGTGAGATTACAGGTGTGAGCCACTGTGCCTGGCCCCAGCTTTCCATTTCATATAAAACCTGTCCTTATTTCTTTACTCTCCTTAAAATTTGCAAAACTCCAGAACAGTACTTCTGCATCCCCCAGTATTAACACTCCTTTTACTTGAACTAACTTGAGTTGGCTTCTGATATTTGCACTCAGAACAGCCTTGGCTGGAACACAGCATTAACCCAACTTGACCTTATGTTACATATCCTTCGTCTATAGAACTGAAGTCCAGCTAAAGAGTTGTACTGAATATATAGAAATTTAGCTACTCTGGCTTTGGGATTACAAGAGAAGGGGGGAAAAATGCCTCCTTCACTTTGTTTCATCTCTTTTATACTGAACATGGAAGAAGCACTTCCTTCCACATATGGAAGGGTAACTTATGGGGAGCAAGTAATTCATGGATGTGTAATGGAACAAAAAGTGCTGAACTTGGATTTGAGGAAACATTGGTTAGGGGAACATTTATCCTAATTCTCCTGGGTTCAGGCAGTGTAAATTCAGGCAAGTCACAAATTCCCTAAGTTTCACTTTCTTCAATGTAAAAATTAAAGAGGAGGATTATATACAATGTCTAAAGTCTCTTTCTGCTTGAAATGTTAGCTTTAAGCATGCCTCTACAGTGCATACAAAACACTACTCTGACATCTGCTGTAGGAGCCATCTTTATCATTTCTGTGTTAAAAAGACATTTCTCCCCGAGTCTTGGAGACAGCCAGGACTGCCAAGGTGTGTAACCATGCTCTACGGATTCAAGACACCTCTTTCTCTCTAATTTATATCTCTTTTTCTTCCCTGAACACACACAAACCTTCTTCCTCTTTGTTCCTAGACTTCGAACAAGTCCATTCTTACTTTGCCAAATTGTTCCAGGCCTATGGTAAAATCTAGGGTCAGAGGGAAGGAGTTTTATCTGCCACATTCTGTCAGCAAAAATAACAGACATCGGTTATTTAACTAGGAACAAATTTATGGATATTTTCTGCATGAATCTAATTTCTAATAAATTGCTTATTTTTGGAATTTTGGGTTTATTATAATTTTTGATGGGATCTTTATATACTTATATTTCTTTATAGTTGAATAACAATGATTTACTGTATCCATACATATGAGTGTGTCTACTTTAGTACCTTATGTGATTTTAAAATCAATATTACTGAAGTGTATTATAAAATTCAAAAGATACAAAAGGGCATAATCTACCCATCTGCCCTATTCCCTGGACACTCAATTTTCCTATTCACAAGTAATTTCTACTTGTATTAGCAGGTTTTTTTTTTTTTTTAAAAAGAGACCTTCAGCTAGGCACAGTGGCTCACATCTGTAATCCTAGCACTTTGGGGGGCCAAGGGGTGTGGATCATGAAGTCAGGAGTCTGAGACCAGCCTGGCCAATATGATGAAACCCTACCTCTACTAAAAATACAAAAATTAGCTGGGCATGGTGGTGCAGGGCTGTAGTCCCAGCTACTAGGGAGGCTGAGGTAGAAGAATCGCTTGAACCCGGGAGGCAGAGGTTGCAGTGAGCTGAGATTGAGCCACTGCACTTCAGCCTGGGGACAGAGTGAGACTATCTCAAAAAAAAAAAAAAAAAAGAAAGAAATATAAAAAAAAACTTCTAGAGATATTCTATTCTATCCATACACAAGCACATACACACAAATAGAGTCATAAAGATCATTATAATTATAGTTTTCCCCTAATGGTAACATACTATGTAATTAAGCATTTTTGCCACTTACCAGTACGTCTTGGCTATGATTGTCATATCAGCTTTTGGAGTTCTTCCTGGCTTATTTTAAGAGCTTCATAGTATTCTGTTTTTTTGATGTACCAGAACTGAATTAATTAGTTCTTAATTGTGGTTGCCATTAATATCTTTTTACTTTTGTAGTTTCATGCATGTATGTATCCAGCATTAATTCCCAGAAATAGAACTGCTGGGCCAAAGGGCAGCTCCTGAGTCACCTAGACATAGGCTTCTGAATTTTCCTCCCAAAATATGGTTGTCCCAATTTATATTCCCACAGCCAACATGAAAGGGCCTGTTTTCCCACATTTAGTCCAATATAGTGCATTATCACACTTTTGGGGTTTTGCCATTTTGTCAGGTGAAAACCATTATATCACTATACTTTTAAATTCATTCTATATTATATTATATCTATTACAGTTCATATTTAGGTATCTTAAAGAAATATTTGGTAAAGATTTTTCAAGTTAAGTAATATATGGGCCAAATAATGATGAGGAATCAAGAAGGTTTCAATCTTAAAATTCTAAAAAAACAAACTTTGGGATGTCTGAGAAGTTTTCTTTCTGCCTCTTATTCTCTATTTTCCTTTCCTATTTACCTCTATCTCTTCTGTTAACTATTCATGAAGAATTTAAACCTACATTTTATATTTCTATGTACTGAGTAAATTTTTTTGATTCCTTTCTCTATTGTAAAAAGCAAAATAATGAGAGAATTCTATATTTCTCAAAAGATAAATTAAAAAAAAACATATTCTTTAGGTCAGTCAGTTTTTGGTTGGAAGCAACAGAAACTATGGCTAATTGAAGCACAAATGTGCTAGCTCTAACTGCAGGTAAGCAGGCTCATCGTCCATGAACAGTGCTGAGAATCATGCTGCAGAATCACATAGGCATTGCCATTGTTGTGCCCTATCCTCTGTGGCTTGATCATTCCTGATTCGAGACCCTGGGTGCTGTGCTGGCACAACTGCTCCTGTTACCTCTGAAAATGGACGTGGTTGCTACTGGCTTCTCCAAAATGGAACTGGAGCAGTCCTTGCTTCTTTAGACTTATGACATCTGATTTGGTCAGTGTAAGCCATGTCTAGTCTGTGGCCTTGGTCTGGTGTCCATGCTGTGTCTTTAGAGGAGGTTATGGAAACTGATATTAGGCGTTTTCATCTTCACAGCTAGACACAGGCTCATCTTCCCCTCTATAGGTGGGGACACCCTATCATTGAAGGTTGGTAAAAAGCATTGATGACTATTATCAATAATTCTCAACTTTCTCTCCTCCAGGTGGTGGTCTTTAAAAGATTGCGACTTGAGAATCACAAAACTAATGTTCTTTTTTCTTCTTTGGCCTGAAATATTGAGGGTTAAGAAGGAAAATAATTGGTCTTCTCTTCACAGAGCCTGATAGAATTTTGGCTGGGACAGGGAAATAGGGAGGATGCAGTTAGAGAAATAACTGCCAATGCCAATATTTATGCCTGTAAGTACCAATTTTTAATCTTCCTCTTTGATTATTAAAGTATACGATCTCTTTCCAGGGTCTTAGTTTTTCTCAAAAATGATTTAACACACTAACAATTTCTGGATAAAAATAGCAATGTATTGTTTTTGTATTTTCTAGAATCAGAACAGTAATTTAGGACTAGCCACAAAGATATACATGCCTTAAAGGAAGTTAATATAAGCCATTTTACCAATCTAATTGTATTAGTTTGCTAAGGTTGCTATAACAAAATACCACAGACTTGGTGGGTTAAACAATGAAATTTATTGTCTCACAGTTCCGGAACTACATGTCCAAGATTAAGGTCTCAGTAGAGTTGGTTCCTTCCTTCTGAGGGAAGGATTTGTTCCAGGCCTCTCTCCTTGGCTTGTAGACAGCAATCTTCTCCCAGTGTCTACACATCGTTTTCTCTCTCTAAATGTTTCTGTGTTCACATTTATTCTTTTTATAAGGATACCAGTCCTGCTGGATTAGGGCCCATCCTAATGATCTCATTTTAACTTGATTACTTCTGTAAAGATTCCACTTCCAAATAAGGTAACATTTGGAGGTACTGGGGGATTAGAACTTTACCATATGAATTATGGGGCAGTGGGACACAATCAACCCATAACACTAATCTTTTTGGTGATCTAAATAAAAATTTGTGTTTAAGCGAGAAGGCAAGGAGACTGCAAAAGACTGGATTGGGTGTTTCGACTTGTGATTTGGGAAAAAAGTAGTGCGGAGGGCTGGTGGTCTGAGATGATAGCATTCCCAAATGTGGGCAGGACCAGGAAGACTGCTCTTAGTTCAGAATTGAAAGAAGAATAATTTGAGGACAAGATCTAAGCAATTAAATCTAAGCAGAATTTAGTAACTATGTGTCCTGTATGTAGCACTAAAAAACTTTTTTCTTTTTTATAATTTAAAAATGTATAACTTCTCTAAATCTCTTTCTAGGTGTTAAACTCATTCTGAAAACAATTTGGCAATTAATATTATAATAGAACTTAATCCAACTCATTCTACTTTTTCTTTGATTGTAGAAAATTATATACAAAATCTCAAAATGTTTGAGTATTTCACATGAATTCATCCAATCAAATTAAACCACATTTTTCTGAGCGGCTACATACAAAGCAAGATGCAATAAAAAAATGTTTTTAAGTTAGAACATTTTGATGAAATCTTCTCAAATCTTCCTGCCTTATCCACCACTCAGGACTCAAAAACAGTAAGGTAAACTATATAAAACTCTATGAGTCCAAACTATGAGCAAAGACTCTCACTTTTAATTTACACAGACATTTGGCATATTCTATGTTGTTCTCAAACACTTCAGAATTAAAACAGAATTTTGCTGAGATGCTGCACGGAATTAATAATATAGGCAAGTACAGTTGACCCTTGAACAACGGAAGTTTGAACTTCATAATTCACTGATAGGTGGATCGTTTTCAACCAAACATTGTAAAGATAGTATTCACAGGATGTAAAACCCATACACAGGGAGGGTCAACTTCAGGGCTGACTTAAGTGTGCATGGTTTTGGTTTAAGCTGGGGTTCTGGAACCAAGGGACTACTGTATTGTCACATTTTATGAAATGGTTTTGTTAAAATTACAGACTTAAAATTATTTTTTTAATAGACTGAAATATAAGAGAGTTGACACTCCCTTCTGAGTCTCCCTTTGCACTCTGTCTCTTTAGGTTCCTACCACATTCTACATTGCATTTTGGCAAATAACACATACTTCTACCATCCTCTGCACTAGGATTATGGGAAGAATGTGTTCCATTCCCTTCATTTCCTTTGGGAGCTTCCTCCTTAGTACCTTGCTGAGTAAGAGTCACTACAAATGTTAAGTTTGAGGCATTTGAATGTGAATGAGCAAAGTAACCACATGATGGCAGTATGTTAAAAGAATAAAGAATTTATTTACTTGAAGCCATCCTTTTAATTTTTAAAAAAGAGTAGGAACAAAGAAGAAAACATTATACCTACCTGGTTTGTGAATCCCATATTTTAGTCAACTCTTACAGATGCAGGAGATGAAGTTAAGCACCCGGTTTTCAAATCTCAAAAACAGTAAGGAACAAGAGAACAGTGAATCTGAGTTCTTAGATTTTAAGCTAGAACCGGACAGTCACTCATTCTTTAAGCTGAGGAGTTTTTGGTATCCAGTATGCGGACTATTTGGTGAACTATAAAAAGCAGAATGGTAACTTATGGATATTGACTAAAATTAATGTCTAGTAGTTACACAAGATGTTTTTGATTGCTCCACAGATTACTGAAAAAAAAAGAACTCTCAGTTATCTACATGTGTGTGTAATATGTTTTTTAATGAGTCACCAAAACATTGCAATGATTAATTTGAACATCTTCGCCTTGTCATCTGTGATTAAAGATTTTTTTTTTAGTTTTTTTTTTTTTTAGTTTTTTATTTTTTTTATTTTTTTTTTTAAATTTTTTTTTTTTTTTAAAGACGGGGTTTCACCATGTTGGTCAGGCTGGTCTTGAACTCCCAACATTAGCAAAAAATCTCCAACTACATGATAATTGCCTAGGCAGGAGAGAGAAAGTGTGGGAAAGCTTTTGTATTGGAAAAGTCTAGATGGGATTAATTCAACGCCCTAAACAATGTCATAGACTTATCTGCCGTTTTTACACTATCTGTTTTCGTTTGCATTGGCTTTATTCCCAACCACGCCTTCTTTTGTGATAGCAAACATGACTCTAGGCTATTGGTTTAGCTACTTCAAAAACAGAGTTCTCTTCTCAAAGTTTTCAGCAAAAGTTCTGGGGCTGGCTCCTATTGGCTAGGCTTGTGTCAATTACAAATTCCTGCACCAGTTTCAGTGGTGAGAAGAATAGAGTGCTCTGATCTGCTAGGCAAATCACTGGCTCATTGTCCAATTCAGACTTGAACCACTCCTCCACTTCCCCAACATGAACTGATAATGGAAGAACAGAGGTTTCTCAAAGGAAAACAAGGATGCTGTTACCAAAACAAGAGGAAAGTAATGCCAGGTAGGCAGAAACAATAGCTATCCAGTAAAAGTAAAAGTAATGGAAAAGATGCAATTCTTGCCTTCAGTAACTTTATAAACTTGAAAAGAATCATGAACTAAATAAATATTATCAAAAACAGTATGTTTAAAGTTGCTTTAGGGATTTTGAAATATTTATTTCATGTGATCCTTTCAAGAACGTGTTTAGATCAGTTCTATTTTGTAGTTAAAGTCAAAGAGAAACATAGACATTAAATTATTTGCTTACCTGATGCTCATCATGCCCAATATAGAGCTTATATCAAAGTTGAAACTCATATTCATATTTCCCAAATGACAGTAGTTCTACTTATATATGACAGTATGGAAGGTTTGTGAATATTTATATGTGGGTGAATAGAAAATATGTTTATATTATATGATCTAACATGCAAAAATCAAGCTATGTTTGACATAGGAAAAAAAATCACCTAGCACAGTGTTTCTCAAATTGTGTCCTGCTTACATTACAATTTCCCAGGTTGTTTGTTATGAATTTCAAGGCTTCAGCCATGAATCAGAATATCTACAGATGGGGGCCCAGGAATTTGTGTTTTTTAACAAGAGGCTCAAGTGATTTTCACGCAGTGATGTTTAAGAACCTTCAACAACATATTTACCTGCAGCTTTAGAGAACTTACAGAATTGAAAACAGAGATCCACAAGATACTTCTCAGGTTTTGTATCTTATTCTGGTCACCCTTCCTTTTTTGTGCTTTTCTCTTCTTTCTAAGTTGAAATAGTCATCAATTAGAAAGATTAGAATTATACCATCATTATATCTAATTTGTGATCTTCCAAATTAATCAGTGAATAAGAGTACTAGTTTTCACAGCAAATAACTAAAACTTAAAACTTAGAATTAAAAAGGATCTTAGCTGAACTACCCTATGCTCAGATAAGGAAATCAATTTCTCAAAAAATAAAGTGACTCGCACAGCTAAGCAATTAGTATTGACAACCCTTTTAGAATCTACTCATTTTTAAATGTCCATTTCATTTGGAGAAATGGCCATAAAAGTCAGTTAGCATTTATAAGTAAAACTCGGCTTTAGTTAAATTTAATTGTGTGTGCAGCAGAGCATAGAATTCAATTTTAAAATCCTGAACCATATTTTGTGACTTGTCTTCATTAACAGTTATTGGACATTTCCTATCTCTCTACTTGTATTCCTCATTTCATCCCCACAACTCTGAAGTAGGTACTGAATGAGGAAGCTGAGACATGAATAGATTAAGAAACTTACCCTAGACCAGTGTTTCTCAAACTTTTTGTGCAAAATAATTACCCTAGGGTCTTGATAATTTGCAAATTCTGATTTGGTAGGTCTGGGGTGATTCCTGAAATTCTACATTTTTAATTAGCTCCCAGGTCAAGTCCAACACTGTTGGCTTGTGGATCATACATTGAGTAACAAGGTTCTAGATCACGTGTCCTAGGGTCTTAACACTGCCTGTCTGACTCTGAAACTCATGCACTTAACCCCTATGCAGAGTATGCATTGACCTTTCTCTTTACTATGTTGTAATTTACATCCTACAGACGGGAACAGTGACCCCAGTTCTTGATGAACATACATTTGTGATACGGTTTTACCCTTGAGGAATATCCAGAGAAACAAAGCACTGCGGGACCATCATTCTCATCCCAGAGGGTCTTTTCTACATCTGCCTCTGCTGGGACCACAGCTCCCAAGGGAAGAGATAGAGGTGGCAGTGTCAGATGACATTTACCATATTCTTTGGAATCTCAGGGTTTCTCCTGCTCAGTGAATGCAGCCATTCAACTCTGGCTTCTCTCCTACTCGATCCCATGAATATATATATATATGTATATATATGTGCAGTATATGTAATATATATATATGAATATATAATATTCATAGATATTGAATATATATGAAATTAATATATAAATATTAATATATGTAGTATATAAAATCTAACTATGCTTCATGCTTTCTTATATATGTTTATTTAAATATATATATATATATTCAGTATGCATGAGCTTCCTATGCTTCTCATTTTACTTGGTATTCACAGTTCATTTTCTTCAGGTAAGCCTTTTTTTTCTTATTCTTTGTTTGTGTCCCTAAACACTTCCTTTGTGGTTATGCTATAATTTTAACATTTACTAAAAAAGAAATTCAAGTTAGCCACTTTTCATATTATTGCTTTGATTAAATCAGCCTGGCCTAGAGAATTTCCCTTTCACTGTTTTCTTTCTCATCAGATGAGGTAGTTTGACTGACTTGACTCTTTCAAGCAAAAGGACAATGGGAAATAAATCTGGGCGTTCAGCATAAAAGAGCTAATGACAAAGCTATTTTTAGGGAAAGAGACTTCTTGTCTTTCCTATGTTATTCTCTGAGTCTCTCTGATATCTCTATTTTCTGGCTCTTATCTTTAAAAGACAGCTGCTTTGCCTCAGGCATAAATCAGAAGAGGAAAACCGGCTTCTGCACCTGGAGGGAGGATGAAAGGGAATAGGAATTGAGGAAAGTGGAAGGGAAGAATAAGGGACCCCTGGAGAGTCCCTACTGAGCCAGACATAATAAACAAAAGTCCTCTACTACTGGGAAAGTCAGAACACAGAAGCCAGCAGGGGGAAGAAAATGATGCTGCTGCTCTCGATGCCTCTAAAAATGGCAAGGAAGATTCCAGGCAAATGATGTGCACATGCTTGGAACAAATCTGCCCCAGAAGTACAAGTCACGCTCTTCAAATTCATGGAATAAATGGGAGATGAGTGTTCAATTCCAAGACACAAGACAGAATTGGGCAAGAGAGAGAAATGCTGCTACTTGTAAGTGATAGCTACCTAAAAACAGCAATCACATCGTTTTTTTCCATAATGCTCTAGATCCGTGGTTACCCAATCTTTTTGGCACCAGGGACTAGTTTCCTGGAAGACAAGTGTTTCATTGGGGTGCTGGGGATGATTTCAGGATGATTCAAGCACCTTACATTTATTATGCACTATTTATATTATTATTACATTGTAATATATAATGAAATAATTATACAAATTATACAACTCACCATAATGTAGAATCAGTGGGAGCCCTGAGCTTGGTTTCCTGCAACTAGAGGGTCCCATCTGGGGGTGATGGGAGACAGTATCAGATTATCAGGCATTAGATTCTCATAAGGAGTGTGAACCTGGACCCCCTCGAGTGCACAGTTCACAATATAACTTGCACTCCTATGAGACTCTAAGGCTGCCGCGGATCTGTCAGGAGGCGGAGCTTGGGCATTGTTGCTCCATAGCCCTGCTGATCACTTGCTGTGCGGCACGGTTCCTAGCAGGCCATAGACTGGTACCCAGGGGTTGGGACCTCTGCTCCAGATTTAAGTGTTTATAGATGAAGTACTTTAGTTTTCTTGGAAAATGTATTGAAGATCAATTTATTCAAGGTTATCACTTATTTTTAAAAACCCAGAAAACTCAACCCCTGTAACCCCAGTAGGTTTGAGGGGGTGAGGTGGGAGGATTGCTGGAGGCCAGGAGTTTGAAACCAGCATGGGAAACAGTAAGAATCTCTGCCTCTACAAAACAACTCTCAAAATTTTATATGCACACACAAATTTGGACTTCCTGAATTAACCAGTTAATATATTTTAAAATACACACATTAACCCAAGAGATAAATAACTCATCAAAATTCAGTAAAAATTATTACTTGACACCAGATAGCTAGCTTTACGTTTTTCAATCTTTTAGCCAGTTGCTAGAAATCACATAAACATAGTCTGATTTTTACAAATGTGGCTGAAAACATTGAATGACTATTATCAGTTTCAGTTAATGTTTCTTTTTAAAAATTAGCTTAAATTTGATATTGAGAATATAAAGCTTTTTAAAAATTAAAATGCTGCATGGAAGGAATAAAAATAATGTTATAGTGCCAGTAGTGTTCTCAACCAGCTCACGCGTATTGTAACATACTCTTACACTAAGGTATTAGAGAGTGGATTATTTAAATACAGGTTAAAAAAAAGTGATATAAGTTACAGAGGTGGTGAAAGGAGGAAATGCTAGCAATTTTGTGATGGCCAAATAAAAACAATGTATTTATCAATAGATGAAAATGTGCAGATTAATTCTGAATTTAGACATCTGTGACAGCTAGAAGTACAACTTTAGGCTCTTCAAGAATGCCAGTTTTAATTGATATTATTCTCCATATCTCTGTTTAAGTACACTACTACTCTCTCTGGATTCCTTTTTTTCTACTTGATGGCTAATGGGCATTGCCCTTCCCTGATGTCTCTCAAGGAAGTAAATGTAGAAGAATTTTTAAGGAACATAAAAATTCAGCTCCCAGCTGTGTAAACACACGCGCGCACGTGCGCGTTCATACACACACACACACACACACACACACACACACTCTTACGAAGTTAGAGAGAAGCTCATAACAATAACAACAAAAGCCAGGGAATGTATAAATGTAGAACCTCAGTTTGTACAGAATATTCTTGAACAGAAACTGCTAAACTACTGTAATTGTTGTGCTAACAGAAAACACTAATGTCTGAGTGAGAGTAATTATAAGAAGATTATAAAACTATAGGCAAATCCTTATTTATGGCTTTTCTTTTTTTTTTTTTTTTTTTTGAGACAGAGTCTCACTATGTTGCCCAGGCTGGAGTGTAGCGACAAGATTACAGCTCACTGAATCGACATCCTGGGCTCAAGCAATCCCCCCCTCCTCAGCCTCCCAAGTAGCTGGGACTGCAGGTGCATGCTACCACACCCAGATAATTTTCTTAGTTTTTGTAGAGATGAGGTCTCCTATGTTGCTTAGGCTGGTCTCAAACTCCTGGCCTTGAGAGATCCTCCGCCTTAGCCTCCCAAAGTACTGGGATTATAGGCATGAACTACCATATCCGGCCACTATAGCATTTGTAAAAAAAAAAGTTTATAGTAATATACTCATGTGGTACAAAACTGAAAAGTTATGAAGTAATCAGAAATCCCTCTATCCTAACCTTCACCGACCCAATCCTCCTCCCAGAGGCAACCACCATTAGCAATATCTTGGATCTTTTTCAGAGATACAACATGAAAGATTTTAATCTCCTTTTAGTCTCTCAGTTGCAACTTAAAAGGTTTAGTTTTCCATTGACGTAAGAACAGCACAATGGAACTCTAGTCTTTGATTCAGATCTGAAAACAACTTCCATTTATCAGTCCAGAAAATTGAGAACTTACTGGATTTGTCACTAATGGTTAAGGATTTCTCCTTAGAATAGAGTTCTTTTCTCTAGCAACAAGATAAATAGCTGACTTCTAGGAAGCTGTCCTTTCTTAATAGGCCCTATTTCATTAGTTCATTGCCTGGTAATTACAGCTGCTTGCAAATAAAAATGTAAAATAGTGTGATTTCCTTTTATAGGTTGAATGATATGGGTAGCCCCAGATTGTCAAAGGAGGGGTTTCCTATCTGCTTTGGGTGAATTGTCACTAGCCACCTAAAAACACACTGATAAAAACAAAAAGACAGGGAGAAGACGCACATCTCCCTCCTGTGCAATGTTGATAAATTTATACGGCTATTTAAATAGTCATATAAAATATTGATGTTAATAATAGCAGATCTTTTGAGTTCTAAGAGCTTTAAAACTGATGATCTCGCCGGGCGCGGTGGCTCACGCCTGTAATCCCAGCACTTTGGGAGGCCGAGGCGGGCGGATCACGAGGTCAAGAGATCGAGACCGTCCTGGTCAACATGGTGAAACCCCGTCTCTACTAAAAATACAAAAAAATTAGCTGGGCGTGGTGGCGCGCGCCTGTAGTCCCAGCTACTCGGGAGGCTGAGGCAGGAGAATGCTTGAACCCAGGCAGTGGAGGTTGCAGTGAGCCAAGGTCGTGCCACTGCACTCCAGCCTGGCGCCTGGTGACTGAGTGAGACTCTGTCTCAAAAAAAAAAGAAAAAAAAAAAAAAAACTGATGATCTCTCAAAACATCTATAATTTGCAACTATTTACAGTACAGCAGAAAGACCTCATGAAAATATCCATGGCTCTTACAGTGTGAAAATTTTGCTTTGTTTTGGCATATACAGCAGTTAACTAAATGCTAGTGCGGTGTTAGTGCTCATTGCTATAAGTGTGGGGAGTAAATGGAAACAACTGTGGCAAACATACCATGATGGCAATGAATGATGAAAACATGACTTTCATTCCCTGCTCACATCGAAATTGTTCCAGGTGTCAAATCAAGAGGTGGATTACTGGGTGTGAAATAGGACCCTACAGCTGAAAGCTCCTTTTAATTTTGGCAGAACAAATAGTTATAGTATACAACCAAGGCATTAAAGGTGGAAATGTCACGTCTCAGAATGTATGCTAATAGTAATGGTAGCTATGAATTATTACCTTTAGTATGTGCCAGCAGGAAATCACACAGATCTAATCATGTTCAATACTTGTTTTCCTAGGTCAGCCATGTAACATGTTATTTGCCATTGTTTATAAATTATATTCAAAATTTTGAATATATAGCTGTCAATTTTTCTACTATTTAAACTATATTTTTATTTTCAAAGCTATCCACACACATAGCTTAAAAAGTCAAATATTTCACAAGGCTCATAATTTAAACAAGGCTCATAATTTAAAAACAACGTTCTTCTGTTCCTTCCCTCGATGATTGTTCCTCAGAGAAAAACAGTTTTAATTCTCTCAGCTCTTTTTCCTGGTGTCTACCGCTATATGTCTAAGAATGCTCATTTAATGCTATTAATGAGATTTTTTAATACTGTTGTTTAATTTCTTATTTTTAACCCCGGCCCTCCTACCCCCCTCAATCACAATTACCTTCTCTTTCTCTTCTTAATATAGTTACAGCTTTATTTGGCTAAACAAATGCTCAGTTTTCATTATGACCAATTAGATATCATTCATAGCTGATGCATGTAGTATATCAGGATTATAATTATTTTCTTCTACAACTTTTTTTTGGGTACTTATAATTGTACCTTTTAAAAAAATTGCTTAGTTTTCTGTGTGCCCATGGCTACCAGAGTCGTCCTGTGTTGCTTCACAAAGTGTTGACTTCCTCCTAATATAATCTAACACATTCAGGAAACCTGCTTCCCTGTTGTCTTGAAGATACATTTTCCACCCTGCTGTTCCTATCTGGGCTACTTGTCTTCCCCATCTGCCCCTCAGCTGTCTTCCTGGGATTTCCTTTCACATCATCCGGGACATTTCCTTCACTTTCCTCCTGTCTGGGATCCTTATTCCTAGATCCCGAGACTTCCTCTTTATTGATTTACTGTCCTGTTTTGGGTGGGGCATATTTTCCAGTAGCTTCCTGAGAGACTGCCTAGGAGGCAAACTTTGAGACCTCGCCCATCTGAAAATGTCCTGATTCTACTATCACACATAATTTATAGTTAGACTGGGTGTAGAATTCTAGGTTTGCAACACTTCATTCTTAAAATTTGAAGGGATTGTTCTACTATGTTGCAGTTACCAGTTTTGGTACTGACACATCTGGTGCCTTCAGATTCATGCTTATTGATATGTGACTTGCTTTTTACTATCCACCTCCTCGGAAGCTTTTAGCATCTTCTTTTCTATACATGATGTTCTGAAGTTTCTCAGTCATATGCACTTACGGGACTGTCTTTCTTCCCATTGTGCTGGATACCTTGTATCACGGTGTCACCTTTCAGTCTGGAAACTCATGTTTTTTAGTTCTGGAAAATTTTCTTGAATCATTTGTTGAGTACCTTCTTCCTCTTCTTAATTTTTTCTGATTTGTTTATGGAACTCCTATTATTTGGAAGTCAGATATCCTGGGAAAAAATGTCATAATTCTCTTTTATCTTTTTGTTGTCCTATTTTTGCTCTCATGTGGCTTGTGAACCTAATTGTCAACTTGATCAGTAAAAACCATTGTGGCAGTGCAAAGACAAATTCAAAATTGTTATCTTTGGTTATTTTTAGTGTTTTTTTTAAAAATGTGTTTCAGCTATTTCAGTTTTATCTATTATTATTGTATCTTATGTTTTTATATCCCTCAGTAAGTATTTAAGTGCCCTACACTGGTTTTTCCTGAAGAATTGATACTAGGACAAACTAGAGATCATCAGTAAATTCAGTAAATTGAGTTTGAGTTCTGCTGCACTCAAACTCATTCCCCTTATTCATTCAAACATAAAAGAACTACAGTGTATGAAGCAGTTAGCTGGGCAGTAGGTACACAAAAATAAATGAAAATAAACAAAAATGTCTTTTGCTTTGTGGGACTTATAAAATGTGGATGTATGTTATGGGCATAGGTGGGCAGGGGAGTATCATTGCTACTGCAAAAGGGATGAGTACATGTTGCTGTTGAAGAAAAGGAAGCTCATTTAACCCTGGCTTGGGACAGTTCATTCACGCTGGCCCTGGGCTATAGGATGGGTTGGAGAGCTCGGGACAGTCCTAGAGACGAACTTAAACACCAATGAATGATTTAGGTGAGGATGGTGGTGGTCTGAATTAGGTCTGTGACAAGAAGGAGAAAAGTGAATTTTGAGACACTAGAAGTCTAATTAGACAGGACTTGGATTTCATTGAATTAGAGGAAGTGAAAAAGGGGTGAGTACTAAGGCAGAAGTTAGCGAATTTAATTTTGGAAAAGTTTAATTTTATATGGGATGCACAAGTGGGGATTTGAATGAGAAGCTCAGAAGGGACAGAAGCCCTGGAAATATATTCTTGGGTGTCATTCACATATGGTACTGTCTGGAGCCATGTGAATTGAGAGCACAGGAAGAAAGTGTGTCAACTCAACAAGGTCAGAGAAAGTTTGATGATGAAACCTAAGGGAACATGGAGATTTAAAGGCTAGAAAGAGAAGAATATCTCATATATATCAAGATAAGAGAGGGCTCAAGAAATGAATACTTGGCATCATCAAATCCCACCATACATTTGTACAAGGATTTGTGATATGTGTGATTTTGCATATATTTTCTCACTTAATCCCTGTAGTGGCTTTATGGGTCATCTTACTTTTACGTTTTTTTTTTTTTTTTCTAAGAATGTTTAGATGAGAAAAAGGAGACCCAGGAATATAGCAATTTGTTCAAGATTACAAAGGTTGTGAAAAGGAAACTCGGGTGTTGAACAGATTTCTGGAGTTTCTGAGGTACAGAATAGTGTGCCCGGACTGCGAAGTGGAGCAGTTAATTCCTGGGCACTCGCTGTGTGGCAGGCACTGTGCTGAGCGCTTTGGACACATTATCTCATTTAATTTTCAAATCTTACACTATAAACTTGTTAACATTATCATCTCCATTTAAGGAATGAGGTAGAGGAAGCTCAGAGGTTAAGCAACCTGCCCAAAGTCACACAACCAGTAAATGGTAGAAGCAGAGGAATTCAAGTCCGTTTGCTGTATGACACGTACGTTAACGATTCCATCACTGCATATGAATTTCTTTCATCCAAAGGCTTTCCTGAGTTTTTTTTTTTTTCCTACTAATGCTTTTGGGCTGCATAAAGATAAAAATCTCAATTAACAATAGTTATTTTGCAGGGCCTATAATGTGGTGAGATGCTCAACTAAATAATTTGTGTGTAGTCTTTTCCTTCACTTTTTATAAACCTGAATGGGAAAGTATTATTACCCTCATTTTACAGATGAGAAAACTGACCAGCCAGAGGTTAAGTAACATTACACATTGTAGGCATGTTTCAAAATATCACTTGTACCCTTAAAAAATAAAAAAAATCACATGGGCCCTAAAACATGTACAAATATTACATATCAATTTTTTTTAATTAAAAAAAACACCAATTAGGACAGAGTTGGTATTCTAGCTCAAATGTTTTCAGTTCCAAATCCATTTCCTTTTCTTCTCTTCTTTCTGCCTTCCTTTCCTCCCCTAGACAACCCTCCTTCCCCGTCTCCTCTATCTTTTTCTTTCATTTGGCCTACTGCTTCCTAGGTAACAATAAGTGAATTTAGAGAGTGAGGCCTTTAAGTATGGGATATAGGTCAAGGCAATGGAGTTCAGAAGAGACAAGGGATAAGCACTTGGCTAATGTAATTATAATGTTTGGAACTCAGGTTAAAATGTTCACCAGACTCTCTGGTGCCCTCATATACCCAAATAGAGGCTTGTGTGATTGAGAAGTAAGGCTTTAAAATGTTTAATTTGAAATATATTTAACTGTGTATATCAAAGTTTGTAATTTGAGATTAATGTTTGAGAATAAAATTGATGTATAATTAAGTAGCAAAAAAATATTTCTTAGACATAAAGAATAATAGACCTTCGTGGTCATTCATGATTTATTTCATTTTTATATGAAAATTATTTGCTTCCCATACACAAAACCTGTGTGCTCATCTACTTGCTTATTTATGACAGAAAACTGATGTTACTTATGTTGAAACTCCACTTTCTTTTTTTTCTTTTTTGAGATGGAGTTTTGCTCCTGTTACCCAGGCTGGAGTGCAGTGATATGATCTCCGCTCACTGCAACTTCTGCCTCCCAAGTTCAAGTGATTCCTCTGCCTCAGCCTCCCAATTAGCTGGGATTACAGGTGTTCACCACCACGTCCGGCTAATTTTTGTATTTTTCGTAGAGACAGGGTTTCACCATGTTGACTAGGCTGGTGTTGAACTCCTGACCTCAGGTGATCCACCCGCCTTGGCCTCCCAAAGTGCTGGGATTACAAGCGTGAGCCACCACACCTGGCCTGAAGCTCTTTGAAGGACAGCAGTGCCCTGTGTTCAAGGCAGAGCTTTTCTCTGTGCCTCAAAAACCGATTGAAAAAGAGCATTGCAATATTATGTGTTAAGTGTTCTCTAGGCCAAAAATATTGGTTATATTGGTGGCAAAACCTGAAAGAAACTCACAAGGCAGAATTAGGTAAATACTGCACCCTTTCCCTTGGAACTTTATACATTCTGAATTTTTACTAAAATATTTATCATGCTGTTTCACAATTTGTTTATGTGTCTGCTCTACAACTTTGAAATGCTTCAGAGGAAGGTTTAGGTCATATGTTTATCTTTGTAAACACAGAGTTTAGCACAAATTATGTCCATAGATTTAACTAACCATAGTCGAGGACTCAAATTTTGTGTAGCCAGGCATTATCCTAAACCAGAAATTGTCCCAGTGTTTTCATCACTTTACTTAGGATCACATAGGATTCTTTTTTTTTTTTTTTTTGATACAGAGTCTTGCTCTTGTCACTCAGGGTGGAGTGCAGTGGCACCATCATGGCTCACTGCAGCCTCCACCTTCTAGGCTCAAGTGATCCTCCTACCTCAGCCTCTTAAGTACCTAGGACTACAGGCATGCACCATTACCAGCTAATTTTTATATTTTTTTGTAGAGACAAGATCTTGGTATGTTGCCCAGACTAGTTTCCAACTTCTGGGCTCAAATGATCCTGCTGCCTCAGCCTCTCAAAGTGCTAGAATTACAGGTGTGAGCCACCACACCTACCCCCTTAGCATCCTTTACAAACTCTACTGTTAATGAATTTTATGTTTTAATAGGCTTCTACCAAGCAAACTACAATTTTAAAAATAATCTCTGACTTTCGTTAATTGGTGATTCACACAAATACAATACTGATTGAAAAATTCCTCCCAAGAATAAAGAAATGTGATGTTTTGGTTAACCTTGGTAATGTATTGTTCTCATTGAACCACGTGAACTACTAAAGTATCATTCAACTACATTTTTTAACGTAACATTTACTTAAAAAATTTATCCATATTGATATAGCTAAACTTAAGCCCATTCTTCCTCAAAAAGCATGCATTAGAATGTCAAACCTCTAACACAAGTTTAGTGGTTACCCCTGGAAAGAGAGGAAGGAAGCGATGAGGGTAGATACGTTTCTATTTCTGTAATGCTTTATTTCTTTAAGAAAATATCTGAAGTAAATATGGCAAAATATAAACCTGTTAAATGGGCTGGTAAGTACATAGCTATCTAATTCATTTTTTGTGTGTTTGAAAATTTCATACTTTAAAAACCGAAACAGCTGATTTCAAATGCCTCTTTTAAACTAGCACTCATGTAAAATGGCATTAATACATTTACTTATTTTAAAAAAGTAAAAACCTCCTAAGATTGAAAACATTTGCCCTTAACTTTAGAAAAACTTTAAAAACATCAGAATAAATATAGAATTCTAATTACAGACAATAAGGAAAGACAGCTCAAGAGAGATTTGAGGATCTCAGAAATTGAAATTTTGATATTTAAAGTTAAGATTTCATTAAAGCCTATGCATCCTAAAACACCACCTTTACATAGACAATTCAATGTTTAATATAGACATCTGGAAATTCCAGACACTCACACCCAACAGGCTGCTTTACATATGATTCACACCAAAGTCATGAGCCCTTGCCCTGTCTCTCCTGTAACACACCTACACCTGTTTCTCTTATTCCAGTGACCGGAGTCATGCAAGTCAGAAACCCAGGGAAATTTCTTGATCTCCATGCCTTACAATGTTAATATTATTTCATTCCATGGGTTTTCATAGTAGTCTTTTTAAGTTTATGTCTATGGAATGAAGATTATTTCAGTTAAACTAGCATTATATCCATTAATCCACTTAACCTGGCATACATAAACAGAGTCACAGCCAATATGTGAAAGTCAACACTGTGAAACTCTCATCCTTTCCTTATATTACCTCACCTGCTCTTAATGACTCATGGCACCTGACATACTAAGTGAATTCCTAGGGTAAATATTAGTGGAGCTTAAGTTTTTAATAAGTGTTTGTAGAAGTTCAAACATTTTTCCTTGCTGTCCAGTGGAACATCTTGTATACTCCACATTGGAGACTGCAAATCTATGTGGTGGTCCATACCATTTTTGAAACTCAAAATGATTATGTTTCTCTTTCCTCCCTGTCCTATATACATTAACCTTCCAGAGACTTCTCATTTGCTCTGAATATGAAGACCACAATCTTTAGCATGGAGTTTGGTCAAAGCTTTTCATAATTTATCTTCTGTCTCCTTCTTCAGCCTCACCTTGCCAAAAGCTAACCCTTGCTCTTTGATACAAAGACATGAAGAAATTAACCTCCCTATGCTTAGATCCTAGCACTTATCATAGTTGTAACTTTACTCACGTATTTTATTGTTCATTTAGTATCTACCTCCTGTATCACAAGCTATATAAGTTATTTTAAAAAGTAAACAATCGAAAAGAGAAAGAAGATAAAGCAATTTCTCAAAAGATTGATATTTTCACAAGGCATTTGCCAATGAACTAGATATAAGATCATGTGTAAAAACACCAAGGGGTCAAACAATGATGGGAAAATATTAAAAAGTAGCATTTGTGTTTATAAGAAGAAAATAGAGGCTTTTCAAATACATCTTAGTTCCATTTTTTTCAGGTTTTTTAAAATTAGTAAAGATAATTAAAAAATGGCTGTAACTTTATTTTGGAGAAAGTTTCAGACCCACTGCTTTGAGCTGATGGTATAAAATTACAGATGACAGTGACAAAACAAAAGTATTCAATGTTTATTTATTTGTCAGTATTGCTACTTGGATATGGCCATTGTGAAATATTGCCTAGCTGTTCTTTATAGATTGGCCTATATATATATTTTTGGCCAAGATGAATTATAACTTTAGGAACAGAAAAAATTGATTTTATAAACCAATTATATATATATATATATATATATATATATATATATGTGTGTGTGTATTTAAAGAACTGCAATTTGCTTTTTTAAATTAAAAAATTAAACTAGTTTCAAACCTATAGAAATGTTGCCAAGAATAAAACAAAAAGATTTTTTATGTTTATTTTATTTTATTTTCAGGTTTTGCTCTGTCACCCAGGCTGAAGTGAAGTGGGGTCATCATGGGTCACTGCAACCTTGTCCTATCAAGGAACTTGCATTACATTTAGTGGCCATGTCTCTTTAGATTCCTTCAGTTTGGGACAATCCTAAACACAGGTCTGTCTGATGTTTCTTCATGACCAGACACAAGACATGCATTTGTGGCAGGACTATCACAGAAGTGATGCTAAGCTCAAGCTATCCTCCCTCTCATCCTCTCAGGTAATTGGTGCCATCACGCCCAGCCAAATTTTTAATATTTTATAGAGATGGGGTCTTACTTTGTTGCTAAGGTTGTTCTCAAACTTCTGGCCTCCAGCAATATTCCTGCCTTTGCTTCCCAAAGCGCTGGGATTACACAAGTGAGCCACCTTGCCTGGCCTGAACAAAATAATCCTTTTTATCTGGATGATTACTTAACATTTTACTATGTATATATATTTATCGCTTCTCTCTCTCTCTTCTGATCTGATGTCTCATTACTCCCTAAATACTTCAGTATATACATGCCCTAAACTGGGACACTCTGCCATAGTAAGAATATACTTGGCTGCCAATAAAAAAATAAACATTGATGGAACAACTACAGTTGAATCCACAAACTTTGTTCATATTTTGCCGACTGTCCCAACAATGCTTCCTTCCTCTTTTTGGTCCAGTGTCTTATCTGGGAACTTGCATTACATTTAGTGGCCATGTCTCTTTAGATTCCTTCAATTTGGGGCAATCCTAAACACAGGTCTGTCTGATGTTTCTTCATGACCAGACACAAGTCATGCATTTGTGGCAGAACTATCACAGAAGTGATGCTGTGCTCTTCCTAGTGCCTCATATCAGGAGGCACCACACAATGTTGATCTGCTCCACTGCTTGATCTTGGGCACATGTTTGTGTTAGTGTTTACTAGATTTCCAAAGGCTCAATTTTCTTTAAGACCAATTAACATTTGAAAGCAACACTTCTAAGATTTTACACTAATATCTCGTTTCTCATCGAGTTTTCCACATCAGCATTAGCATTCACTGACAATTTCTACCTGAGTCAACCATCATAATGAGGGTTGCCAAATGGCTGCTTCCTTATTTGTTTTTTTCTGCAATTATTAGTTGGCACTCTATTATAACAAATTTCTCTTCTCACATTTCTTTATTATTTATATCAGTATGGATTCATGGATTCCAATTTTAGTTACTGAGTTTTCATTTGATAATATTATTATTTATTGCGATGTGGATCTTATCCCAGATTTGACCAGTGTTAGCCCTGTTAAGCTGGCTTCTCTGTCCTTTTGACATAGCTCCATCACTCATTGTGTATGTTTTTTAGAGATAATGAGATACTCCAAATACATTTTTTCATTCCATATTCCAGCCCTGGATTTAGCCATTTCTTAAAGAATCCTTTATTTCTCTTTAATTTTTTTAATTTTTAAAATTTTTTTGGACAGAGTCTTGCTCTGTTGCCCAGGCTGGAGTGCAGTGGCATGATCTCAGCTCACTACAACCTCCACCTCCTGGATTCAAGTGATTCTCCTGACTCAGCCTTCTGAGTAGCTGGGACTACAGGCGTGCACCACCATGACCTGCTAATTTTTGTATTTTTAGTAGAGATGGGGTTTCATTGTTGGCCAGGCTGGTCTCGAACTCCTAACCTTGTGATTCACCCACCTCGGCCTCCCAAAGTGCTGGGATTACAGGCGTGAGCCACCACGCCTGGCCCTATGATTTCTTATAATAAAGGATAATATTCATTAAAAGAATGAAACAGTGTTCTGGGTACCCCCGGAGTTAGTCATTTCTTAAAGAACCCTTGATTTCTTTTTCTTTTCTTTTTTTTTTTTTTTTTTGAGATGGAGTCTCGCTCTATCACCCAGGCTAGAGTGCAGTGGCATGATCTCCACTCACTGCAACCTCTGCCTCCTGAGTTCAAGTGATTTTCCTGTCTCAGCCTCCCAAGTAGCTGGGGTTACAGGCATATGCCACACTTGGCTAATTTTTGTATTTTTAATAGAGATGGGGTTTTACTTTGTTGGCTAGCCTGGTCTTGAACTCTTGACCTGAAGTGATCCACCTGCCTTGGCCTCCCCAAGTGCTAGGATTATTGGCATGAGCCACCATGCCTGTCTTGACCCTTGATTTCTTTTAATGAAGGATACCACTTATTAAAAGAATGAAACAATGAGCTGGGTGCTCATGTTCATCATTACTGAGATGTCATTGCATTGAGAGTTTTTGGTAGAAAGAGCTAGGAAATGTATGTATGTATATATGCATGTATATAGGTATGTATAAAAGCATATGATTGTAACTATTTTTATTTATGTATGTATGTATGTGTATGTATGTATTTTATACCTGACTTGATGCTGATACTTTTAATTCTAATGCTGTACCTTGGGGTTCTTTTTATTTATTATATATTTTTATTTTTAGAGACAGGGTCTTACTCTGTTGCCCAGGTTGGAGTGCAGTGGTGCAGTCATGGCTCACTGCAGTCTCGAACTCCTGGACTCAAGTGATCCTCCTGCCTCAGCTGCCCAAGTAGCTGGGACTACAGGCATGTGCCACCATGCCCAGCTAATGTTTTTTATTTTATGTAGATGGGGTGTCACTATGTTGCCCAGGCTCATCTCAAACTCCTGGCCTCAAGTGATCTTCCTGCCTCGACCTCCCAAAATGCTGGGATTATAGGCATGAGCCACTGTGCCCAGTCAAGATTCATTTTAGTCTACTTCCTTTACATGGTGCAAATTTCTTCTCAGATATTAAGAAATACAGCTTTTAATATTTTCAACTCTTTCCTTTTCTTTCCTCTTTTTTCCTTCCTTCCTTCTTTTCTTCCTTTTTTCCTTCCTTTCTTTCTTCCTTCCTTCCAAGACATGGGGTCTCTTGCGCAGACTGGACTTGAACTTCTGGATTCACATCATCTTTCCTCCTTAGCCTTCAGGATAGCTGGCATCACAGACACGTGCCACTGCGCCCAGCTGCAATAGTCTTCTAATTGGTCTCCCTGCTTCTTCACTCACTCCCATATGGCCAATTCCCCATATAAACCTAGAGAGATTTTTCTAAAACGTAAATCATATGTCTCTTCTCTGCTAAAAGTATGCCAATGGCTTCCCACTAAAGTTAGAAAAAAATCTCTGAAACTAAAGATTAACTGTCTTGAAGGCAAACAGACTACATAACAGGTACATGTCTTAATCTGTTTGTGCTGCTATGACAAAATACCACAGACTTAGCAATTTATAAACAACAGAAATTTATTCCTGACAATTCTGGAGGCTAAGTCCAAGATTAAGGCACTGGCATTGGTGCATAATAAGACCTGCTCCCTGCTTCCAAGATGGTACCTTGTTGCTAAGTCCTCACATGGCAGAAGGTGGAAAGGCAAAGCTCTCTTCAACCTAGAGCCCTTTTTAATAATGGTTCTAATGCCATTTAGAAGGGCAGGACCCTTACAACTTAATCAGTTCCCAAAGGCCACATCTCTTAATACTGTTGCATTGGGGATTAAGCTTCAACCTGAATTTTGGAGGGGACAGAGCAGCATAGTAGACTTTTAATAAATATTCACTGATTGAAAGAATAAATTTGAATTTCAAAACAAATTAAAAATGAAGAAAGTAAAGGTATACACTCTCCCATCTCTATCACACCCACATTGAAACAGCAGATGCTCTTAGATCTAATATTAGTGTTTTCAGAATCTGATGACTTCACTATTGTCTCTGAGCGTACCATGGATCATGCTCCCATCCTATCTTCAGTATTGCGCTTGTATTTTCACGATAGCTCCCCAACTCTTATTCCAGTTTCTGCCCTTGCCTCCCTTCACTCTATTCTCACAGAGGCCAGAATAATTCTGTTAAAACATGCCAGATCACATCACTTCTCTCTTAAAACCCTTCAGTGGCTTTTCGTTTTACTCTGGGTAAAAGCCAAAGTGCTTTAAATGGCCAACAGGCCCTGTATTTATTATCTGTTGCTATGTAACAAAGTACTCAAAACTTAGTTGTGTAAAACATACATTTATTATCTCATGGTTTCTGTGGGTCAGGCATCTGGGACCAGACTCTCTCGTGAGGCTGCAATCAATTTATCAGCTGGGGCTGTAGTCGCTGAAAGGCCTGACTGAGGGAGGTTCTGATTTCAAGCTATGTTGCTGTGGTGAGGACCCTGTGCCCTGCTGATTGTTGGCTGGAGACATCAGTTCTTTGTCATGTGGTCCAATCTGTAAGGCTATTTACAACATGGTGGCTTGCTTCCCCCAGAGTGAGGGCTGTGTGTGTGTGTGTGAGGGAGAGAAAGACAGAGATTCCCTAATGTCCTTTGAGTCTTTATGCTTTTCTATGGCATTTATTTGTATCCAGTATCTCATGTATTTTACTCATTGTCTGTTTCCTAATTTCTCTATCCTCATTATAGCATAAGCTATAATAGAGCAGGACATTTAGCTTGTTTTACTCACTGTTTGATCTATAGCGATCAGAACAGTGTTAAACACATTCAAAACAAAACTGAATAAATGAAATAATTTCAGAAAAGATTTGAGGAGTCTTAAAAACAGATATCCATTTGCTATGAAACCCTGTAACATACAGAGTTACTGTAAAAGGCTGTAGTGTATTCATGAAACAGAATCCAGAGATTACTGTATAGGAGAAAAAAATTAGAACAGTCCGATCAAACATACAGCAAACAAACAAAAATTCAACAATGCACAGAGAATATCGTTAGTATTAAATATATATATATACACACACATAAACACAAAGACTGTCATACAGACTTTGTCATATATAATTATCTATAACCACCAATAACTACCAATTTTCAAGTTCAGTTCTTGTTCTTGAAGTCAATAATAGATCTGTATCCTTCATGCCAGCCCTAGAGACCTGGGTGTTCAGGGTAGATGCAGCATTCCTTTCTTCTCTTAGAAACAGATTGCACCTGAAAGGGAAAATGGTCAACTCCCCTTTGTTTTTTCCAGATTATGAGCTCCTCCTTAGAAGCCAGCCAAGCACGCCCAGGCGATGGGCTAGAGGCTACTGAGCTTTCCATGCTGCTAGTGCAGTTTGTGGTCTTGCTGCATTTCATAGTTGCCTCACAGAATTTATTTCCCTGTCAGTCATGGATATCTGTATGAACTGACATCTCAGAGGGTATCTGCCAAGTCTCTGGAAATGCTAATGGCCATGCTGATTAGGTTGGACAGTGTGAACTTGTTTTGGGCATCAGTCCATTGAGGTACAAGTTTCTCATGATGGGAAAAGAGGGCTTCCTGAAGAGAAGTAGATGGCATGCTCAAACTGCTAAGAAGGGTGATGTCAACACTCCTGCTAAACCCCAGGTTCTTTGACAAAGTATCCTCATATTGTCAGCTTAGGCTACGGTTTGGGCCGTGAGACCTCATCTTCCTTTTTCTTCTTCGGGCTCACTGGCTTTCCAGGACCTCTTTAGGAAGAAAGCTGCAAGTGGAGTCTGAGGTCTGTCATTTCTATAGAAGCAGCTGGAGATATTGGGAATATGGGCCAGGATTGTGGCTTCTCCAGACTGCGACAGAGCAAGACAGGAATCTCGCTCTGCTCCACATCTCCCTCACATGTCTCTGCCCAAATAACAAATGCATACGTTCTTTTTTCACTTCTGCTATTGCTTCTGCCTCAATTGTTTTTCTTTTATAAACTGCCAAGATCCTATTGGTCAGCATCCAATTTACTTAATTATGCAATTCAGTTATGTTGTATCACCTAGGAAAAGTACATATAAGACTGTCTAAAAATAAAAGACTAGTGACAATAAATATTTTTTTGCCCAACAGAGGCCATTGACGGACACACTTCCTCTTTAAATCATATGCAATTCATCCTGAAATGCTTTTCTCATAGAATATACTCATTTCTTTCATATCTGAACCATAGCTAAAGTAGTAGATTCCCATGCTTTTCTTCCTGTCTCCTTTTTCTTTTTTGCAGCTCCTGGCCACAGTGGGAGCCATGATCTCTCTCCTTTACATCTGGCTGTATTCTCAGAGCTTTCATTTCCATGTGGCACATTTTTATGGTCATTTTGGGTACCCCAGTGCTCAGTGTATTGTTGGATAAAGATACCTCAAAGGTAAAGTAACTTTGTTTCTCAAGTGCTATTTACTTGGGAAAAGAGGCAGGGAGAGGTTTGCTGGTTAGAGTTCTGAAAGTCATGGCAAAAACCACAATTAACTTTGCACCAAACTAATATATCTTCAGGCTTATAGGTTTTAGCATTAAGCAGTTAACTGAGTCATTTTTAAAAAAATATATTATCTTTTGTTTACCTAGGAACTGGTGTAGTGAAGGATGAAGAGAAGGCAATGCATTGGTTTAGGTAAGACGATGACATCTGCCAAAAAGCAAAACTCCAGAGTCACCTGTTCAGAAAGTACAGGTTGAGTATCCCTTATCTGAGATGCTTGAGACCAGAAGTGTTTTGGATCTTGGATTTTTTAAAATTTTGAAATATTTGTGTTATACTAACTGGTTGAGCATCCCTAACCTGAAAATCTAGAATCTGAAATGCTCCAGTGAGATTTTTCTTTGAGTGTCATGTTGGTGCTCCAAGAGTGTCAGATTTTGGAGCATTTCAAATTTCAGATTTTTCTGATTGGGGCGCTTAACCTATGCTGAAATAGAAAATGTTATGATTTTGGTGCTTTTTTCCGAGAGCAAAAATAAGCTAGAGATCTAAATTCTCTTAATATTAAAGTCTTGGTACCTTCTTTACTTTTTCCACTTGGTGATGAGGTAGGGGTAGTGGTGGCGCTGTGGAGAGGGTGGGGCCAATGCATTTTAAAACAGTCTACACAGTGTAAGCAAACAGCAGATTAAATTCAAAAGAGCCAAACTGGGGAACGTGGACTAATCTAGGTCAAGATTCAGAATGTCGATAATTGTATTAACCATGCTCTGTGTTAGCATTACTTTGGTTTTGAGCTCTTGACTATAAAACATACACAAATTTGAAATTTACAAACTGGGCTATGTATTAGAATCACCTGGGGAGCTTCTGAAAAATACTGATACCCAGTTCCAGATTGATTTAAATGAGCAGAAAAAGATGCCCAGGTGAGTGTAATAATGCTGCCACGTCAAACTATTCCAGAAGTCTATAATGGTTAATGAAGTAAACATGAACCAGCAGAAGGCGGCATTTCAGGAACACATTCTAAAGCTTAAAATCAATATTCTGATAAAGTTCACCTGACAACAGAAGAAACACCTTTGAGAATCATGAAGGGAATGACATGGTTCCAAAATGACAAAGTGTTGTTGGTGATTAACTACAGTTGGTTGGCTGAAACTCTTGCCACTGGGAGTGTAGTCTATACACCCACAGCATTGGCATCACCAGGTGGGCACTTGGTAGAAATGCAGCCTCTGAGGCCCTAGCGCAGATCCACTGAGTAGAATCTTCATTTTAATAAGATCCTGGGGGTGACAGGTATGTGCCATCTAATATTGTAGCCAACAGCCACATGTGGCCATATAAATGTAAATGAATTAAAACTCAATAAAATTAAAGTTTTAGTTCATAGTTGCACTGTCTACATTTTAAGTATTCAATAACCAGTAGTGGCTACTCTATTGGACAGTGCAAATATAGATCGATTTTATCTTTGGCATAAATTCTATTGCAAATTACTGGCAATTTACATTTATATTTCAGCAATTAGAAATCATGCTTAAGGGTCAGGTTACATGTTATTGAATTTCTAACATTCTAGATAGTCATTTCCAGCATTTTGATTGCCTGTATATTTTGAAGAAAAGAGTATAATTATATCAATATTGAGAAAAGCTGATGAACGGATTTGGAATAAATATGCAATTGATTTTTTTAAAGTACTGTACTTGTTTCAAGTAAGAAAAACTTTTTTTGTTTTTGTTTTTAAAACAGTCTCCCTCTGTCACCCAGGGTGGAGTGCACTGGCGTGATGTCAGCTCACTACAACCTCCTCCTCCTGGGTTCAAGTGAGCCTCAGCCCCCCAAGTAGCTGGGATTATAGGCATGCACCACCATGCTGGGCTAATTTTTTTGTATTTTTAGTAGAGACTGCAGGGGGCGGGGGAGGGGCCGTTACTCAAGTTTCTCTAGAGGGACAGAACTAATAGGATAGATATTTATATATAAAGGGGAGGAGTTATTAAGTAGTATTAACTCAAACGATCACAAGGTCCCACAATAGGCCACTGCAAGCTGAGAAGCAAGGAAGCCAGTCTGAGTCCCCCACGCTGAAGAGCTTGGAGTCTGATGTTCAAGGGCAGGAAGCATCCAGCCTGGGAGAACGATGTACTCTGGGAGGCTAAGCCAATCTAGCCTTTTCATGTTCTTCTGCCTTCTTTACCCTGGCTACACTGGCAGCTGATTAGATTGTGCACACTCAGATTAAGGGTGGGTCTCCCTTTCCCAGCCCACTGACTCAAATGTTAATCTCCTGTGGCAACACCCTCCACAGACACACCCAGGATCAATACTTTGCATCCCTCAATCCAATCAAGTTGACACTCAGTATGACCCCGTGCCACTCAAGTTGACCCCTTGTCAACTTGAACCCATATACATCTCCTGAGATCATACATAATCTTCAAATAAAAACAATAATAAGGTCATAATTACACCTAACATAATGCAACCATCCTTGGTACAACTGGAAATGCACCAATCCCCAACATAAAGTTAATAATATTTAAATGCTGATATGAAGTAAATAAATCTTATGTCACATGATAAGGGAAAAAGGAAATAAAATGAAGTTATTTTCTTAGTACAAGTGTATACATGCACACACATGTTTTTAACAAAAGAAGGAGAAAATACTCATGACAATTACAGTCACCATTTCTGCAACTGGTCACGTGGTCGTAGCCGGTATTGATGATTACCTTCTTCCACCCATTCTGTGTACCCTTTGCCTTCAGCACGTACCTTGGCAGGTCATGGTTTTTTTCTAGTGGAGTGACCCAGACCCTGATTCAGCATGGTCTGGGCCAACTGCCTGGATTGGGCTGTTGTAGCTTCCCATTGACCTTAATCATAGGGCATGGTAATACTAAAAGACGCCCTAAGGGAGCTCCTGAATTCCGTGTATGCTCTTCCTTACTTCTGTTGTGGAGTAGTAGACTGATTTCATCTTGATAGTCTAGGTCAATCACCCCAGCCAACACTGTAACTCCCTTCTTAGCCTGTCGACTTAAAGGTAGTAGGAGCCCAAAGTGTCCAGGTGGCAGTCTTAACTTCCAGTTAAATGGAATCATTGTTGTGTCTCCTGGTGGCAGTGTTCCTCCTTCTGGAATTAAGACCTCTAGGCCAGCAGAATGTAATGTCATGGAAACAGTAAGCAAAAATTTTGCTAGTGGATCACTAGGGGTAATGGTGAGTGCTGCTACTTCCACTTCCGCTCCTTAATTCCTAGACCCATTAATCCTGGCTATGGGAGAAACAGTACCATATATTGGACACTGATTTGGAGCATACACGGCCTTTTGGAGAACTTTTCCCCAGCCCTGAAAAGTATTGTCACCTAGTTGGCATTGTAATTGTGACTTCAAAAGGCCATTCCACCTTTCTATCAATCCGGTTGCTTCAGTATGATAGGGAACGTGGTAAGACCAGTGAATTCTATGAGCATGAGCCCACTGCTGCACTTCTTCAGTCATAAAGTGAGTGCCTTGATTGGAGGCAATGCTGTGTGGAATATCATAACAGTGGATAAGGCATTCCGAGAGTCCACGAATGGTGTCTTGGCAGAAGCATTGCGTGCAGGATAGAAAACCTATGTCTGGAGTAAGTGTCTATTCCAGTGAGGACAAACCTCTGCCCTTTCTGTGATGGAAGATTCCAGTATAATCAACCTGCTACCAGGTAGCTGACTGATCACGCCAAGAAATGGTGCCATATCAGGTGCTCAGTGTCAGTCTCTGCTGCTGGCAAATTAGGCACTCAGCAGTGGCCGTAGCCAGGTCAGCCTTAGTGAGTGAAGGTCTATGTTGCTGAGCCCATGTCTAACCTCCATCCCTGCCACCATGGCCACTTTGTTCATGGGCCTATTGGGCAATGACAGGAGTGGCTGGGGAAAGAGGTTGAGTGGTGTCCACAGAATGGGTCAGCTTATCCACTTGATTATTAAACTCCTCATCTGCTGAGGTTACCCATAGATAAGCACTCATGGGATACAAATATCTTCACAGTTTTTGACTACTTAGAGAGATCTATCCACATACCTCTTCCCCAAATTTCTTTGTCACCAATGTTCCAACCATGCTTTTTCCAAGTCCCTGACCATCTAGCCAAACCACTGGTTACACCCCATGAATCAGTATATAATCACACATCTGGCCATTTCTTCTTCCATGCAAAGTACACAACTAGGTGCACTGCTCGAAGTTCTGCCCACTGGGAAGATTTCTCTTCTCTGCCATCCTTCAGGGATGTTCTGGAAAGGGGCTGTAGTGCTGCAGCTGTCCGTTTTCAGGTGGTGCTTGTATATGTTATGAAACCATCTGTGAACCAGGCCCTAGTCTTCTCTCCCTCTGTCAACTGATTATAGGGAACTCCCCATGAGGCCATTGGTGCAGGCTGTGGGAGAGAAGGTAAGGCGGCAGGAGTGGAGATCATGAGCATTTGAGCCACTTCCTCATGTAACTTAATTGTGCATTCATGACCTGCTGGAGCCCAGTCACATATATACCACTTCCATTTAATAATGGAATGCTGCTGTGCATGACCTACTTTATAGCCAAATGGGCCAGAGGGCACTCAGTTCATGATAGGCAGTTCAGGTCACATGATGACTTGATGATCCCTCATCAAACATGGTAAGTTATTAAGTAATATTAACTCACCCAATCACAAGGTCCCACTATTGTGGGCCATCTGTAAGCTGAGCAGCAAGGAAAGCAGTCTCAGTCCCAAAGCTGAAGAACTTGGAGTTTTGATGTTTGAGGGCAGGAAGCATCCAGCATGGAAAAAAGATGTAAGTTGGGGAAGCTAAGCCAGGTAGACTTTTCACGTTCTTCTGCCTGCTTTTATCCTAGCTGCACTGGCAGCTGATTAGATTGTGCCCACCCAGATTAAGAGTGGGTCTGCCTTTCCCAGCCCACTGGCTCAAATGTGAATCTCCTTTGGCAATACCCTCACAGACACACCCAGGATCAATACTTTGCATCCTTCAATCCAATCAAGTTGACACTCAGTATTAACTATCACACAGGGCTTCACCATGTTGGCCAGGCTGGTCTTGAACTCCTGACCTCCAATGTACATCCACTTAGACCTCCTAAAGTTCTGGGATTATGGGCATAAGCCACCATGCCCGGCCAAGAAAAACATTTTTAATGAAGGAGGCTTATTATTGTTTGGCTAGATACATGGTAAGATAGAAGTAATGATTTCTAGTAATAGTCTTTATTGGTGCTGTCCTTGGTTTTTTGAAGAGAATGCTTTTTTTTACAAGGTTGTTTGTTTGTTTTTCATAGCATGCTTCCCCCCATCACCAGTCCCCTTTCTTCTCCTTTCCTTTTCAGACAAGCCTCCCAGCAGGACCATCCTGGTGCTGCCTTTAACCTTGCAGTAGGAACACTGAAAAACATGACTGGCTCCATGGAAGCAGGGTAATAAAATTTACTGTCTTTTCCCTTTAGCCGACATGCCATTCTTTCCAAACATGTCCCTCATATACTACCTGCAGTTAACAGGCAAAAGCATTTTCTATATGGCTCGCTTCCTACTCTTGCCTTTCTATGTTCTTACATTGCTGAGTTACAATAAAAGTCACAAAGCAAGGGAATACAATATTCATATACATGCAAATATCCCACTGACTAAATTCTTCAGTCATTCTATGGGCCTGAGATGAAAGACTGGGTTATTACATGGTCCTTACACTCTCCTGTGAATTCTTATGGCCCCCTTAAGTAGTATCTTTACAGCCTTACAGCATTATCTAATAAGCAATAGAACAGATAAGAATATGAGGTAGAGAACTCTCTTTATATATCTTTAGTGTCTTTTGGACTAATCCTCTTGATTAATCACAGTTATCATAAAATATATACCACTACTTTCTTTGGAGAAGATTTTCTTAATGTTTTTAAATAGTTCATAGTCTATGACATTTTTATGCAGCTATTTTGAGTCAGAAACATTTTGATAGGGTCCCAAAAATAAATCATTAAACTTTCAGCTTGTTTTCTTTTTTTTTTTAAGTAATGCAACTGACATCTACTTCATTTTCAATTAATGTGTACAACCACTTCCCACAACTCCAGCATTTAATCTTCTACCTCAGGCTAAGAGGTAGACCAGGTTTAGAAAACAAGGCTCAGTAAGGGGCTGAGGATGGGGTGAATCTTGGGAATTTGCATCATTGTCAAGGGATATTGGCTGCACAATTGGTGATAAAATTTTGAAATGACCATTTTGAAGCAGCCAAGTCAAAATGGTGAAGCCAATATGTTCTATTTTACAACTGACGGTTACCAGATGGGAGGTTGTATGGAATCCCTCTCCAGTTAGCACTTCCAAACCAAAATATAGAATTTGCTTGGAAGAGAGGGGTGCCTAAGACATTACATAAGATTCTTGGCTAGAAAAACTTCTCTAAATAGGGCAAAAGAATCTAGCTGGGCTCTGATGTTTTAAGAATATTTCTTTGGGTGGCTCTGATTTTACTATAAAGATACTTGTATTAGTCTCTTCTCATGATGGTATGAAGAAATACATGAGACTGGGTAATTTATAAAGGAAAGAGGTTTAATCAACTCACAGTTCTGCATGGCTGGGAAAGACTTAGGAAGCTTACAATTATGGCAGAAGGGAAAGCAAACACGTCCTTCTTTACAAGGTGGTAGGAGAAAGAATAAGAGGGGGAGCAAAGGGGGAATCCTCTTATAAAACCATCAGATCTTGTGAGAACTTACTATCACAAGAATAGCATGGGGGAAACCACCCACATGATTCAATTACCTCCCAGTGGGTCCCTCCTATGACACATGGGGATTACGGGAACTACAGTTAAAGATGAGATTTGGGTAGAGACGGAGCCAAACCATATCATTCTGCCCCAGCCCCTCCCAAATCTTATGTCCTCACATTTCAAAACACAATTATGCCCTTCCAACAGTCCCCCAAAGTCTTAACTCATTCCAGCATTAACTTAAAAGTCCAAGTCCAAAGCCTCATCTGAGACAACGCAAGTCCCTTCTGCCTGTAAAATCAAAAGCAAGTTAGTTACTTCCTACATACAATGGGGGTACAGGCATTGGGAAAACACACCCATTACAAAATGGAAAAACTGGCCAAAACAAAGGGGCTACCGGCCCCATGCAAGTCTGAAATCTGATAAGGCACTCATTAAACCTTAGAGTTCCAAAATGATCTCCACTGACTCCACGTCTCATATCCAGGTCATGCTGATGCCAGAGGTGGACTCCCACAGCCTTGGGCATCTCTGCCCTTATGGTTTTGCAGGGTGCAAACCCCCTCATGGCTGCTTTTATGGGCTGGCATTGAATGTCTGGCTTTTCCAGATTCACAGTGCAAGCTGCCAGTGGATCTATCGTTTTGGGGCCTAGAAAATAGTGGTCCTCTTCTCACAGCTCCACTAGGCAGTGCCATAGTGAGGACTCTGTGGTGACTTTGACCCCACATTTCCTTTCTGCATGGCCCAGCAGAGGTTCTCCATGAGAACGCCGGCCATGTAGCAAACTTCTGCCTGGGCATCCAGGCATTTCCATGTATCCTCTGAAATCTAGGTGGAGGTTTCCAAACTCCTCCGTTCTTGACTTCTGTGTACCCACAGGCTCAATACCACGTGGAAGCTGCCAAGGTTTGGGGCTTGCACCCTCCAAAGCCATGGCCCGAGGTGTACCTTGGCCCCTTTTAGCCATACCTGGAGTGGCAGGGACACAGGGCACCAAGTCCCTAGGATGCACATAGCAGGAGAATGCCTGGACCCAGCCCAGGAAACCATTTTTTAATCCTAGGCCTCTGGGCTTGTGATGGGAGGGGCTTTCTCAAAGGTCTCTGACATGCCCTGGATACAGTTTCCCCATTGTCTCGGTGATTAACATTGAGCTCCTTGTTACTTATGCAGATTTCTGCAGTGGGCTTGAATTTCTCTCCAGAAAATGGGTTTTTCTTTTCTCTCACACTGTCTGGCTGCAAATTTTCTAAACTTTTATGCACTGTTTTCTCTTGAACATTTTGCCACTTAGAAATGTCTTCCACTAGATATCCTAAATCATCCCTCTCAAGTTCAAAGTTCCACAGATCTCTAGCACAGGGGCAAAATGCCTCCAGTCTCTTTGCATGGCAAAAGTGACCTTTACTCCAATTCCCAACAAGTTTCTCATCTCCATCTGAGACTACCTCAGCCCAGAATTCATCATCTGTATCAGTACTAGTATTTTGGTCGAAGCCTTTCAACAAGTCTCTAGGAAGTTTCAAACTTTCTTACATTTTCCTGTCTTCTTCTAAGCCCTTCAAACTATTTTAGCCTCTGTCTGTTACCCCGTCCCAAAATTGCTTCCACATTTTCAGATATCTTTACAGCACTGCCTCACTCCTGCTACCAATTTACTGTATTTGTCTGTTAATACGCTTCTCTGAAGAAATACCTGAGACTGGGTAATTTATAAAGGAAAGAGGTTTAATCAACTCATAGTTCCACATGGCTGGGAAGGCCACAGGAAACTTACAATCACGGCAAAAGTGGAAGCAAACACATTCTTCCTCACAAGGCAGCCGGAGAGAGAAGAATGAAAGCTGAGCAAAGGTAGAAGCCCCTTATAAAACCATCAGATCTCATGAGAACTTAGCATCATGAGAATATCATGGGGGAAACTGCCCCCATGATTCAAATACCTCCTACTGGGTCCCTCCCATGACACATGGGGATTATGGGAACTACAAATTCAAGATGAGATTTTGATGTGGACACAGCCAAACTATATCAGTACTCATGATGAAACCCAGGTGAAATGGCATGTGTTTCCCTCATTACCTTACAATGAATTTAGACAGGTGTCACTCTTGCCCTTAGCTCAAACTCTTGAATGTGCAGGTGCTTTTGGCTTACTCTTTCTTAGCACTACTAAATAACTTTCCTCTAGGGATTTAGAAATGCTCCTTAATGTTGCTGCAAAATGGGGGATCCAAGAACCCCAAGAACTTCTGGATAATGTTATTTGGACTAAAAGCAAGCTCTTGCCAACTGAAAGAACCGGGAGATTTTATAAACCATAATCTGTGTCCTGCATGCTCTTCCCAGAACATGGGATGTTTCGCTCTCACTTGTCCACTGTGGCCTTGCAATGCTTTGTGGCACTTTCAATGGAAGCTGCTTTTAGTTATAGTCTCATATGCTGCTGCAGCATTAATTTGCTGGTTAAAATCCTTTAAACAATGTATTGCTTGTATGTTTTCCTGGGATCGGAGTTTGACCTCTTCTGGATAGAGGAGTATTTTATTTATGTTTCATTACTGCTCACTTAAGTTAAAGTTTCATTCGAGCCAGTGAACATTTTATAAAGTGGTAAACGGAAAATAATGCAGAAATCCTGTCACACCAGAGATTGGCTTCTTGGATGTGTTAGTTGGCACTCACAGATCCACTGAAAGAGCTAAACTCATCATTAGCCTAATCTATGACATGTGATGTTCTGCTTAAAATAATCCTGTTTTCATTTCTCTCCATTTCAATTTTCTGCTCTATTAGGTTTCTATGGTGTTTTATTATATTCACTTTTTGTATTACAAAATGTCCTTTATGGGGATAAAAAAGGCTGTTATTGTAGTCAATGAAAGGGAAATGGTTAAAGTATAAGACTTAATATTTATTGACCATCTGCCACATGCAAACATGCAAGGCATTTTCCTGTTTAACAAATACATATATATATACATATATATATATATATATATATATTTTTTTTTTTTCAAGGCAGGGTTTTGCTTTTGTTGCCCAGGTTGGAGAACAATGGCGTGATCTTGGCTCACTGCAACCTCCACCTCCTAGATTTAGGATATTCTCCTGCATCAGCCTCCCAAGTAGCTGGGATTAGAGGCATGTACCACCACGCCTGGCTAATTTTTGCGTTTTTAGTAGAGATGGGGTTTCACTATGTTGGTCAGGCTGGTCTTGAACTCCTGACCTCAGGTGATCCACCTGCCCCAGCCTCCCAAAGTGCTGGGATTACAGGCATGAGCCGCCACACCCAGCCTGTTTAACAACTATTTTAACATTCACTAGTTATAAAATCTTATGAGGTGGATCTTATCATAACTCCCATTTTACAGAGTCAAAACATGTGTAGAGACGTTAAACGATATGTGCAAAGTCACAGAGTGAGTCATAAAGTGGGGTTTTTAGAGCTGGTAGTCTGATTCTAGAGTCGAGATTCTTAACCAGTTCTACCAACATTACTCTCCCAAGTCATTAACATCTCTTTCCTAACAACAAAGATGTTCTAAGAACAGATAACTGAGTTTATTACTACATATGGTGAGCACTTACCTTAGCCAATAACTCAGCCTCATTTTCTGACTATGATTTTTGTAGGGACAAACCACATAGTCCTATTCTTCAAAAGTGGTATTTTTTACCTTAAATGTAATTAGCTGTATTTATTGCATTTAGATTATACCACAATTCTCTCCTTGGAATATACATTCAGAAACACAAAGTGAGGGTGAGAGAAGTGTCAAACTGGAATTCAATATGATGATTAAGCTGTGTTTAAAATATTTGTTTCCCCTTTGAATGCCTTGTTTACACTGTATACAGATGGAAGATGACTGTGCACCTTCAACAATCTTCTCTTTGTCCAACGTGAACACATAAACTTTTAAGGATGTAAATGAAATGATCACATGCAATTTTAAATTCTTCAATGTAGAAAATCCCAAATTCTTCAAGGTTCACTTGAACCTTTGGCAATAGTATTTTTGTCTTCTCTAAAGGCACTTCACTTTTCTTACATTTTTCCCAGAGAACTCAGTCTTCATTTCAGTTATATTGTTCAAGATACAACTCTAGAAATTTTATTCTGTGCCACAAACACTTACATAATACTAAGCCAATAGTTTCAATCATTGTTGTAATGTGCATTTTTTAATCTTCACAGTAATATCCACTTTACTATCTTGCAATTCAAATGCTTGTTTACAGTGACAACCCAAACTTACAAGTATGAAAATATACTATAGGGATATAATCACTAAATGGTGTTAAATTTTTTGATTTTAAAAAATTCCTTTATGTGTCTTCTATAAACATCTCCATCTAACGTTGATTTAGGTTGTTTTAGGGTACTAATGTCTTCTAACAGTTCTTTATTGTTGAAATAAAGTAATAAAGTAGTTGAAAAAGCATAACAACAGTTGGAAAGACTATGTAAAGCGTCACATATAAAACCCCTTCACTTTTAACTTTGATAATACTTGGGTGTAAGATCAGAAATAACCTACAAGTCCATCAGGGTTGAAGCAGAGCACTTCATGCAAAACTAGAGAATGTGATGGATGAAGATTCCCCTGAATCCAAAGTTTTGCTTCTTCTTCCTTTGCTGTAGCTGGGCAAAAATGCAGGGGAAACGCAAGACATAAGAAAGAAATTGGATCATAAAGAGAGTGACAGCATGAGAGAATGAGAATGGATTCGCGTGTGTTTGGTTGTTCAGATACCCCAGGTTCTGCCTTCCTTCTTCCTTCCTCTGTGCTCCTTCCAGGTCACAGAGGTTGAGACCCTCTGTGCTCTTCTAGATGCCCCAGGTTTTCTATTTAGATGTTCTGAGGTCTTGATCCTTTTTCTCAAGGTCTGCATTGATATTAATATAAAAATATTTTACATTAAATATGACATGCATTTACAGTACACAAATCTTAAATCTACAACTAAATAAATTTTACTATATATTACCCATGTAACTACTATTCAGATGAATATGCAGATTTAAAACATTCCTTCCAAGTCAACACCCCCAGGTAACTACTATCCTGATGTCTAATCCTACAGGTTAGTTTTGCCCACTTGTGAACACTATCATATTTATTTGTAAATTCGGTTGTAAATATTATACTGTACATTCCTCTGTATTCGATTCTTTCACTCATGGTCAATTGTGAGATTTATCCTTGTTGTTGCCTGCTGCTGGAATGAGTTTATTCTCATTTCTGTGTAGTATTCTGTTGTATGATTACACTACAATTTATCTTTCTACTTTTGATGGGCATTTACATTACTTCTAGTTTCTGGCTATTAGGAAAAAAAAGTACCTATGAACATTCTTGTTCATGTATTTTGACAGATATAGATATTCATATCTTTTGAATATATACCCAAGAATGGCAATGCTGGATTATAGGGTATTCATATGTTTACCTTTGGTTATGTCTGCCAAACGTTTTTCCAAACTGCTTGTGTCATTTTACACTCCCACCATCAATTTATGAGAGTTCCAGGTGCTCCATGTTCTTGCCAACACTTCGTTTTGTCAGTCTTTAAATTTAAGCTATTCTAGTCAGTGTAGAGTGGCATCTTATGACAGTTTTAATTTGAATTTCTCTGGCAAGTAATAATGGAAAGCACATCTGCTTGGAGGTATATGAGAAAGGGAGTTGGGTACACAGAGGCAGCATATACTGCACTTAAGACCCCTAAAAGGGCCAGACATGGTGGCTCATGCCTGTAATCCCAGCACTTTGGGAGGCTAAGGCAGGTGGATCATGAGGTTAGGAGTTCAAGACCAGCCTGGCCAAGATGGTGAAACCCCATCTGTACTAAAAATACAAAAATTAGCCGGGCATGATGGCAGACACCTGTAATCCCAGCTACTCGGGAGGCTGAGGCAGGAGAATTCCTTGAACCCAGGGAGTGGAGGTTGCAGTGAGCCAAGATTGTGCCACTACACTCCAGCCTGGGCGACAGAGCAAGACTCTGTCTCAAACAAACAAACAAAAAACAACCCCTAAAAGGATGCTGTCTGACTTCTTGGAGGTAAACTTTCTGGTGTGGCCACATTCTCAGGAACTGGAGACAGACCCATGTGCAAACCTAAATTGTAAATAGATGAATTTTAATGATCTGAACAGAGCTAGGGTTTTAATTATAGGTTGTCACCCTGTGATTTTCTTGTATAAGAGACATAAACTTAGCCAGGAACTCGTAGTTCTTTGAATTTAAATAGGCTAATTTTCTTATAATTATACTTTATTACAAAGTATCTTCTAGGCTACAGTCTATACAACCTTGCCCTAGTAAGCAATATTAAATTGGGCAACATATATGTTATTGTTAAAATCCATTTGAATTGTGATTCAAATATGATAATATTTTTATTGTTACTAGAAGTTGTTAATTGGCATTTGATAAAACGAAGTTAAACTGTTGGTCAATGGCTTGCACAAGTTACCAATGACAACATATTACCTGAATTAACTTTCTGGATTCTTAGCCCAGGGCCCAAACTTAATACAAGAAAGTACTGATGCAATGTTTTACATTTTTTGCTTTCATATCTGTAACAGATTTATTTTTTAAAGCAATGGATTTTGAGAGAGAGAAACATGGAGCATGGGATACAAATGTAAGTGTGTTGCTAATTATCTTACAACCGCAATAAACTAGTAGAGAGAATGCCCTGTACAAAACACCACAAAGTTTCAGAGATTGAGGTGTTTACTTAGCAAGGCTGAAAATTTTGGTCTCTGGTATTTGTAATTTAGGCAGCAGTCCTCATTTCTGGATGAATCACTTGATGTGTGTGTGACACAGTCTGTGTCTTTAACTCTTTAACCAGAGTTGAACAGAAGAATGGCTGTTTGGCCCAGGTAGAAGTAGATGAAGTATTTGGTTTCATGTGTCAGGCAACTACCAAAGGTCCTCTTCATGATGCAATATCAGGTGGGATTGTACTTCTTGTCAAACTGCTTCTCGATATGGGCTGCAATATTGTTTTTATGTTCTCCAATGCCCAGCGTAGCTCACACCACTAAGCCCTGCTGCATCTCTTCCAGCATGACTGCATTTTTGATCACAGCCTTTCAATTTCACATGGTTGCTGTGGAGCAGAGGCTGGCCAACTGGAAAAGTCTCCTGAGAGAGGTGCTGGCATGGCTCAGGTCCTATGTAAGCTGTGGTCACTACTGGACCCGTGGTACATAAAACACATTTTATATTCTTAATGACACTTTGTATCTAGTCATGTTCTTTCTGTTCCTTAAAAAAGCATAGAAAGTCCTTCTCATGCTCTGTCCCCCACCCCAGTTTTCTCAAGGAAGCAGGAGAGCACACTTGCATGTGCCAGCATTGGAACTACTGTACCAGCATACTGACCTTGAACAAGTGGCTTAACGTTTCAGAGCTCCAGTTTCCCCAGCTGTGCAATAACAACTACCTCATAGCGTTTAAGGATGGATTCGCTAATGTTTAAAAAACACGTAGCACAATCCTTCACATGAAGCAATCAAACTGAAGGTAGTTATGTTAAAGTTGTCCGGCATGAGAAAACAAGAAAATAATCACTTTCTGTCAGAGGTGGACTTATAGTGAAGCAAATGGAGTTTACGTTTTAATGAAGTTTAAGGGCCCCTTGCAAGTAAGTATACTCAAAATGAGATATTTTAACTACAATTGGCTAGGATAACTCTTCTCATTGTGACTTTGTCTCCATCACATTTGCCCTTGTTTCAACTGGAATAGGAGGACTGCAGGCATTCTTGACTTTCAGTTATGGGAAAGTTGAGTTGGGAATATGTTTAGTTTGGGCTCATGAGATATATTCGACTCACATTTCTACACATAGTTGGGTTACTTCTAGCTGTCTTGGTGTTGGAATGGCTTCTAGAAAACCTCTGACTGCCCACTGTGCTATGTGCAGATGCAAGGGCCAGAGGTTCGGTCAAGTGGTTGGATGTGTGCACAGTATCCAGCTTCAGAAGAATGTGGGTGGTAGAGGAGGAAATGCTTTGATATGCTCCTTAGATGCACCTAGTAGAAAATTCTTCTGAACCTTAGAGTTCACGTGTAAAAGAAACTTGGATAGAGTCTTTTTAATATTGACCATAATCCTAAACCTTTATGTGAAGTTACCAATCATTAGTTGTGAAACCAAAGCATACTTTATTCTAAACTATTGATAAAATAAATTTTAACCAACGTTGCTCAGAGGCACTGAAGTCCTATTCTATAATAGATATTATGAAACAATTATCATACGTAAAGGTGTTCAAAAAGCACGAAGTCCAAAGCATAGGAAACAGAGACTGGTAGAAGTGTATCAGGAAGTTAATTAATAAAATTATATTATTTTTCTGGCCTTTTGGATGATTGTAGTATTTGTCAGTTTTTAATTTATTTTCTGTGATTTTTTTTTCTTATCCCTGATCCTATATATATATATATATTTTTTTTTTTTTTTTTTTTGAGACAGAGTCTTGCTCTGTTGCCAGGCACCAGGCTGGAGTGCAGTGGCGCGATCTCGGCTCACTGCAACCTCCGCCTCCCAGGTTCAATCAATTCTCCTGCCTCAGCCTCCCGAGTAGCTGGGACCACAGGTGCGCGCTACCACGCCCAGCTAATTTTTGTATTTTTTAGTAGAGACAGGGTTTCACCATGGTCTTGATCTCTTGACTTCGTGATCCGCCTGCCTCGGCCTCCCAAAGAATTAATAAAATTATATTATTTTTCTGGCCTTTTGGATGATTGTAGTATTTGTCAGTTTTTAATTTGTTTTCTGTGATTTTTTTTTCTCATCCCTGATACTTTTGTAGTCAGTTTGGATTCACAAGTTTGCATTTTTTTCTCAAGGGAATCTTCAAATTGTGAAACCTTTCGGCCACACGCTACTGGAATCCACCCTTATTTGTGATCATATGCCCTGTTACCAGTGACCCAGAAGGATCTTGCAGACACACCTTTCAGTTTGTGGTTATCTTTGGCTGTGATTTCTGATGTACCATGAAACTGAGAAAACTGAATTACATAATATTTGCAGTGACAGGATTTTTAAAAAATTCCATTCTGATTCTGATTCCACTTTGCTTCGCTTCCTTTAGGTAAGTCAAGTATGTACCGGCTTTGCATTACTAAAGGAGAAACTGGGGGGCGGGGGGGGGAGGTCTTGTCCCCTTTTGTTACACAAAAGAAGCTGACTCTATAGATTTCTGACCATGCATAATGAGTGGACAAACTATACATCAGATAGAGAGACTATGCCCCAGAAGTAGAATGCTAGAGACAACAACCATATAATCACAGTTACTTTATAGGTAAAGAAATTGAGGTCCAGCTCATTTATCAAAGACGCAGTGATTGGAATTACGTCCAGCTACTGGATTAACTCAGTTCTACAACTTGCTGCTGCCTTGCTAAGTGATTCACTTCAATGGTTCACTTCAAAAACCGGAAAGTTGAAAGATTTACCTTGAATGTACTTGGATATTGATGTTTCCTTGGCAACAGATTCTAAATTAAAAGCAAAATAGTGATTGAACATATGCAGTTTTGTTAAAAAATTGTGGGCTCTGAAGCAGCAGCCTCAGAAACTCCTCATTCTTTGTTAATTGAAAAGAGAAGTTTTATTCTTGGATACTGCCATGTAGCAGTTATTTTAGAAAAATCTATTTTCTAGGCAGGAAAACAGGAGGCCATTCCCCTTTTCCTCTGAATTTCCCTCTGCTTTGGCCTTTTTCACTTTCTTAGAGTAAATCAGAGTCACCTGCATAATCAGCACTTAACACCCACCTCATTGAGATCTAATCATCAGTACCTGTCTCTAATTGAAGGGATCAGACATAATTTAGTTGCAATTAAATGCAGTCTAGTATGAGCATAAGGTATATTATTAATAGAATATCCATTTTTTTGTCTTGATACTTTAAATTCCTTGGTTAGTTCAAATCATCCCAGTGCTACATTCCTTGTATAGCTTTTCTTTTAAAAAGAGATGCTTTTACGGAAATGCTGTGGTTTTGTGTCATCTACTTCCTTTGAGGGATGCTATAAAATAGAACCCCTTTAAACTGTAGGAATATTGTTTGTTCTAGCTTTGCTAATCACGTTGTGGTTCAGGCCAGAAGCTTTGGGGTCCCCTGGGAGCTGGTTAGAAATGCAGAATCTCAAATCCCACCTCAGAGCTAGTGAATCAGAATCTGCACTGTAAGATCCCAGGTGGTTTATATGTGCAATGGAGTTGAGATGCACTGTTCTACATTGCTTGGTCTATTTTCTTGAGGACTTACAGGATAATTTACTTCAGAAATAACCTAGTGGTTAAGTTCCTCAGCTTGAGGTGGGCAGAAAGTTTGCTTTATTTGGAGGTTGCTTGCCCCACTTACTGATTTTGTGTTGCATTCATTTGTTTTCATGCCACTGATAAAGACATACCGGAGACTGGGAAGTAAAAGAGGTTAAATTGAACTTACAGTTCCACATGGCTGGGGAGGTCTAAGGATCATTGTGGTTGGTGAAAGGTACCTCTTACGGTGGTAAGAGAAAATGAGGAAGATACCAAAGCGAAAACCCCTGATAAAATCATCAGATCTTGTGAGACTTATTCACTTCCAGGAGAACAGTCTGGGGGAAACTGCCCCGTGATTCAAATTATCTCCCATCGGGTCCCTCCCACAATGCATGGGAATTCTGGGAGATACAATTCAAGTTGAGATTTGGGTGGGGACACAGCCAAACTATATAATTCAGTCCCTGGCCCCTCCAAATCTCATATCCTCATATTTCAAAACCAATCATGCCTTCCCAACAGTCCCCCAAAATCTTAACTCATTTCAGCATTAACCCAAAAGTCCACAGTCCAAAGTCTCATCTGAGACAAGGAAAGTCCCTTCCATTATGAGCCTGTAAAATCAAAAGCAAGCTATTTACTTCCTGAGATACAATGGGGGTACAGGTACTAGGTAAATACAGCCATTCCAAATGGGAGAAGTCAGCCAAAGTCCAAAATCGAGCAGGGCAATCAAATTTTAAAGCTCCAGAATGATCTTGTTTGACTCCAGGTCTCATATCCAGGTCATGCTGAAGCAAGAGGTGAGTTCTCATGGTCTTGGGCAGCTCCACCCCTGTGGCTTTGCAGGGTACAACCTCCTTCCCAGCTGTTTTCACAGGCTGGCATTGAGTGTCTGCAGCTTTTCCAGGCACACCGTGCAAGCTGTTGGTGGATCTACCATTTTGGGGTCTGGAAGACAGTGGCCTTCTCCTGGGCAGTGCCCCAGTAGGATCTCTGTGTGGGGGCTTTGATCCAACATTTCCCTTCCGCATTGCCCTAGCAAAGGTTCTCCATAAGTGCTCTACCCCTGCAGGAAACTTCTGCCTGGGCATTCAGGCATTTCCATACATCTGAAATCTAGGCGGAGGTTCCCAAACCCTAATTCTTGACTTCTGTGCAATGGCAGGCTCAACACTACATGGAAGCTGCCAAGGCTTAGGGCTTGCACCCTCTGAAGCCATGGCCCAAACTCTACATTGACCCCTTTCAGTCATGGCTGGAGCAGCTGGCATGCAGGACACCAAGTCCCTAGGCTGCACATAGCATGAGGACCCTGGGTCCGGCCCACAAAATCATGTTCTCCTAGGCCTTTAGACCTGTGACAAGAGGGACTGCCGTGAACACCTCTGACATGCTCTAGAGATATTTTCCCGGTTGTCTTGGGGATTAATATTCGGCTTCTTGTTACTTGTGCAAATTTCTGCAGCTCGCTTGAATTTCTCCTTAGAAAATGGGTTTTCCTTTTCTATGACATTGTCAGGCTGCAAATTTTCCAAACTTTTTTGCTCTGCTTCCTTTATAAAATGGAATGCCTTTAACAGTACCCAAGTCACCTCTTGAATGCTTTGCTGCTTAGAAATTTCTTCTGCCAGATACCCTAAATCATTTCTCTCAAGGTCAAAGTTCCACAAATCTCTAGGGCAGGGCCTAAATGCCACCAGTCTCTTTGCTAAAACATAATAAGAGTCATCTTTGCTTCAGTTCCCAATCCTCATCTCCCTCTGAGACCACCTCAGCCTGGACCTTATTGTTCTTATTACTATCAGGCTTTTGGTCAAAGACATTCATTAAGTCTCTAGGAAGTTCCAAACTTTCCCACATTTTCCTGTATCTTCTTCTGAGCCCTCCAAACTGTTCCAACCTCTGCCTGTTACCCAGTTCCAAAGTTGATTCCACATTTTTGGTTATTTTTCAGTAACGCCCCACTCTACTGGTACCAATTTACTGTGTTAGTCTGTTTTCATGCTGCTGATAAAGACATACTTGAGACTGGAAAGAAAAAGAGGTTTAATTGGACTTGCAGTTCCACATGGCTGAGAGGCCTTAGAATCATGGCAGGAGGCAAAAGCACTTCTTACGTGGTGGTGTAGAGAAAATGAGGAAGATGCAAAAGTGAAGCCTCTGATAAAACCGTCAGATCTTGTGAGTCTTATTCACTACCATGAGAATAGTATGGGGGAAACTGCCTCCATAATTCAAATTATCTCACATTTGGACCCTCCCACAACATGTGGGAATTATGGGAGTACAATTCAAGATGAGATTTGGGTGGGGACACAACCAAACCATATCATGTGTTTTTGGGAAATCTATTTAACTCTGTAACTCCCAATTTTCTTCTCTATACAATGAAGACCATAGTAGAATCTACCTTATAGGGTTATTGTGGTCATCAAATAAGAAAATATACATAAATTAATCAAGCTCCCAGTAGTTGCATATGAGAACCAATAAAGTTAGCTATTATTATTGTTATTACTACTATAATAAATTATTATTTTCTTCATTGAATGATTTTGTCTTATCAAATAATATAACTGATTGTTTTTGGGGGAGCAGGGTAATGACTGCTAGGAAGCATAGAGCCAAATTTATAGTCCTTTCCAGCCAGTATTTGACTTTTTAACTGATCTTACTCCAGCTTCATCTTATTTATTTATTTATTTATTTGAGACACAGTCTCACTTTGCCACCCAGGCTCAAGTGC